>CP139508.1:27179832-28481030 GCA_021014915.2 Artemisia tridentata subsp. tridentata | reverse complement strand
CAACACGACCGCTTCACAACTTCTATGCTACGGCTTCACGACTTCAACACTAGGACTTCACGACTTCAACACGACCGCTTCACACCTTCTATGCTACGGCTTCACGACTTCAACACTAGGACTTCACGACTAGGACTTCACGACTTCAACACGACCGCTTCACACCTTCTATGCTACGGCTTCACGACTTCAACACAACGACTTCACGTCTTCGAAGCTACGGCTTCACAACTTCTACACAACGGGTTCACGACTTCTACTCCGCGGCTTCACAACTTCTATACTATGTCTTCACAACTTCTATACCACAACTACTTATACAACTTCTTCACTACTTACATACAACACTAATCTACTATACACACCTTACACACAAATGAATGAATGATTTACAAACTTTGTTAAACTAACAACTTAAGTAACAAGATGATACTAAGTTGTAATACTTCTAATCTTGATTGATAGAAGTATTCTTCTTTTGCACTTGAATGAAGGAAGCTTGGATCACTTGGAAACCCAAGCTTAAGATTATATGATCAAAGGATTTTAGAAAGTATTTACAAGATTTAAAACAGAAAGTTTGGGGTGCAAAAGGTGAGTAAAAATCCAGGAGAAGGCTGGTATTTATAGGAGAAAAACTGGACAGCTGGAGACCTACTGGAGCGTGGCCGGCCCCCTTAAATAGGGGGCGGTCCCCTTAATTTTAAGGGGGCCGCCTAGTAAAATTAAGGGGGCCGCCCAAGGTGTCCGTTGCCCAGATTTGTCCTTTTGTGGGGAAGGTTTTTCTAGAACATTTTAACTGATTTTGGTTAAAAATTTGAATTCATATTTTTATAAAAGATTAAACATTTTTATTTAATACCAAAAATGTTTTTCAAAAATATATAAAATGTTTTGATGTTTTATAAAAAATCTAGTCATTAAGAAAATTTTCCTTTGATCATATAATGCATTAAGCATTAGTTCATTCATACCTTAAGTGATTTAAGTTGTAGAAATAGATATTTACAACTAAATACTTGTTTACGTCATAATTTTCCGATTAATGATTTTACATTTTGTGATTATAAAAACGTAGAGATATCGAAAAATATTAATAACGTGTTTAGGCATTATTTATATCAACAAAGACCTTCCACCAAGGTCAACCAATCCTCCTCCCATGACCTTTGAAGGTCAAACACCTATGCTCTTCCATCCCATTTATCAGGATATCCATGGACCACTTTACCATGATGCACCACCACCACAACCACAAACTCAACAACTCTCACCAAGATCCACCCTTAATGCAATAGATGAGGAAATGTGGATAAATCAACCCCAATCCCAACAAGAGATCAATGAGGAGCTAGATCGTCTCTATGCTTTCTCAAATATGGTGGATTCCCACCTTAGTGAAGCCATGGATCTTAAATCCATTTTGCTTGCCTCTATCACAACTCCACAAACAACCACCAACCAACCTACATTCCACCACCTCCACCATCAAACAACCACAACCACCACAAGCACCACAAAACAATGAGCCCATTCGTCCTCCCGAGTATCAAAGGCATGATTGCTCACAATGCGAGAGGACCGCTCACTTGGCCCAAAGGACCAACATCTTGGTCCATGAGCTTCAAAACGAGATGAGGTTCATTTTGAACCATATTCTCGAACGCCTAAATGCAATCTCTCATCCTCCACAATAGGCGAATTTTTAGTTTCTTCCTAGTCTTCTTTTCTAGGATTTAATAGGATTGTTTTTAGGAATTTTCTATTTTTAGGAACTTTTTTATTGTAATATCATGGTTTGTGACTTATGACATAAACAAATTTTCAAGTAATGGATGTTATATTTATGCTTATGGGTGATCACTATTTGGCATAATATCTTGGTTTGTTTGATTCTCTAACCTTATTGTATGGTTGGTTTGAATTCTCCTAATGATTTGACCACTTGTACTTAGGTGCATTTTTGATCAGACACGTATTTTTGACTTTTTAAAGTCAAATGGGTTGAACTATCATGTTTGGTTGACCTATACATATGCATTATGCTACTTGGTTGGATTGATTCACAACTAACCTTTGTTTTGTAGCTTTTCTCAACCTTGAATCATATACGTTGGTACCCTAGCAACGGGGAGTATAGATCAAGGGGGAGTATATCATGTACTAACTCATTATTTAGTAGCATTTCTCATCCTTGAAACGTATACGTTGGTACCCTAGCAATGGGGAGTATACATCGAGGGGAGCATATCATATGCTAACCATTTGTTTTGTAGGTTCATAACCTTGGTACTCCAATTAGGGGGAGTATTATCCAAGGGGGAGCTTTAAAGTTCTCAAAATAATTGAAACAATCTTGGTACTCCAATTTAGGGGGAGTAATAACCAAGAAATGTTCACCACATTCCGCTACGCATATCTTCTTTTTGTTTCGACAAAAAGGGGGAGATAGGATTAAGTTTATACATCACTGTGATCATCACAGTACATGTTTTCATGCTTAAAATAGATTTTAAACTTGCATAAAACTATCTTAATATATATTTTTAAAAGACTTTCACTTTACTTATTTCATTGCTTAAAAATAAACTTTATGTTTTGTCATCAACAAAAAGGGGGAGATTGTTAATACAAATATCGTCCTAAAAACGTTATTTATATTTTGCGATCTTTGCTTTATTTTGTTAATGACAATTATAAGGTTTATCTTTAGCAAAGCATAAATATAAGTTAAAGTCTTTTACATTTTAGTAACAAGCTTTTTAAAACACATTTTACACATTACATGATCACTAGGAATTACACATTACATACATTTTACATTTACATGTTTTACTTTTATTTCTTAAATTAGAAATATTAACATGACATCATGGCATACCTCATTTTGATATCTTGAGGATTTGGAAAATATTTTGGTAAGATCTTTAAGTAACAAAGTTGACTTTGCAAGATCTTGAAATGACTTGTCAAGATATAGAATGATATGGAAAGATTTGTAAAAATCTTAGCTGTCTGGTTCCCGCGGAACCAAACAACTACAAGGGCGGATCCCTTTTATTGGATCCGCCAAATCCGCCGGTTGTCCCCTCAGTTTTGCCTATAAATAGCAAGCTGATCATTCAAGGGCAATCATTACTCATATAGCTTAAAATATATATTCATTCATTTATACATCACTAACTCATATCATTCATTTCATTCTTAGTGATCTATCTTTTGTAGCAAAGAAGATCAAGCATACAAGCTTCAACAGACTGTTGCAAGTTTTATTAGTTAGATACTGTGTGATTTGTTAGTGTTCACACATCATTGTTATACCTTTCATTCAGTAGAGTTTGGTTAGTGTTTTAGTCCTTAAAACACAAAGAGTGTCGGGAGTGGTTGTACCCTTGTTAAAGAACCAACGGGAGTGGTTGTACCCTTGTAAAGAACCCGGTGTTTAGCTTAGTACCGGATAAAGAGTAAGCGACGTGTAAAAGTTTTCTCCGCCTAGAAGGGAGTTTGTTTCATAGTGAAGAACAACTCTCGAGTTAGAGGCTCGAGGAGTGGAGTAGGGCAAGGAAGAGAGTCCTTGTAGCCGAACCACTATAAACATCCGTGTTTTGTGGTTTGATCATTCCTTTCCTTACTTGCTATATATATATTGCTTGATTAGTTGCTTTACTTTGAAATCATGTTAAGTAAACAAAGCGAATAAATTTAAAACGGTAAAAACTATTCAACCCCCTTCTAGTTTTTCACATTTACTTTTATATTTATATTAAACATTGCCCGGTGGGCATTTTTTAGCAAGACCCATCTATTAATAGTGTAAAAGAACTTGTTATATACTTTCTTATTTTATATTTTAAAAAAGGACATGAACATGACACGTGGTAAACATGTCAACTCATCTAAAATGTTTGAGAAACGATGCATCTTTAGGTTAAGTAAGTATTAAACATTTTAAACCGTGAAACCGTTTAAGTATATAACTCTATAAAAAAAAAGTAAAATATATATCTTGGATTTTATGTTAGATAATTATCTATATGATGATTTTATCAAATTTTTAATTTTTTTTTAATTAAACTACATGAATCGATAAATCACTAACATTTTTTATCACTTGACACATCTACTTAAATAATTTAAACGGGTTACACATGCTAAGCAGGTCCGAGCTATACAGCTGAGCACGGTCCGAACATAGGACCAGACCGAAAACCGATTTGGCCCAAAACATCAGACCGAAATACATTTGGTCATGTCTGGTTGGTCTGGTTTGGGCCGGTTTCTCGATTCAGTCCGTTATGTGGTCTATAATGCTCAGCCCTACTGAGCTAGAGTTGAGTGTTTTGACACGATTAATAAACATATCGTGTTTGGGTAAAAGTTATACCAACCCGTCAACCAAGAACCCGAATAGGTCAACCCCAACCCGAACTTCTGATTTTTAACCTTAGACGGTGGGAGCAAAAGATTTTTGTTATACACCCCACCGACCTATTTCTACCTCCTTATATCACCACCCTTCATCTTCCCCGAATCAAAAACACAAACCCTAATCCCAAAAACAATGAACCCATCGTCAAAACCAACCAAAAAGAAGGACACCCCATCACTCAAAAAGCTCGAATACCTGTCGTTAGTATCCAAGGTATGCACAGAACTCGAATCCCATCTGGGTTTCACAGACAAAGTCTTAGCCGAATTCATAACTGATTTAGGCCGCAAATGCTTAACCCACGTGGAGTTTGATCAAAAGTTGAAAAAAAACGGTGCTGATTTGCCTGATTATTTTGTCCGTACTCTTTTAACTATTATTCATGCTATTTTGCCCCCTAAGGTTAAGAAAACTAAACCCGAAGTAGGCGCGTTGAATATAGGTGATAGTAGAGACCATGTTAGGAGTTTGGAGAAGGAGATTGAGATGGAGGCGTTGGAAAAAGCCCGTTTACGGGGCGAAAATTTAGATAATAGCGAGAATGGCGAGAATAGTAGGGTTAAGAAAACTAAACCCGAAGTAGGCGCGTTTCCTGTTGAAATACTTTACACCAAACACCCGGAAAGTGATTATGTCGATGCAACTTTGATTACTGTTATGCAGATTCACTTAACAGAACCTGAAGGTGATATACTCGTGTTTTTAACCGGTCAAGAGGAAATCGATCATGCTTGTCTGTGGTTGTTTGAGCGGATGAAAGGGTTAGGTAAAAACGTGCCTGAATTGATTATATTACCGGTTTATAGTGCACTACCTAGTGAAATGCAGTCGAGAATTTTTGAACCGGCCCCACCAGGGAAGAGGAAGGTGGTCGTTGCCACTAATATTGCCGAAGCATCTTTGGCCATTGACGGGATTTTCTATGTCATTGACCCTGGTTTCGCCAAGCAAAACGTGTATGACCCGAAGCAAGGTCTTGATTCGCTTGTTATCAAACCTATATCTCAAGCATCAGCTAAGCAACGGGCGGGTTGTGCAGGTCGTTCTGGGCCGGGAAAATGCTATAGATTGTACACTGAAAACGCTTTCAACAATATGGCAGAAGTTGATGTAATTGCATGAAGAGGAAACGGCTAAAAGAAGAGTAAGCACAAGAAAGAAGAGATCTAGGCGATAGAAATGTTCAAACACAAAGTTCGCATCTGGAATGACTTGTTTGTCAAGACTGATATTTGCTTGTTTCGTTGTACGTTGTAGTCATTAAGGTTGCGACTTGTAAAACTTTAACCCGTTTAGCGTTGTATGTCATGCACTTCGTGTTCCATTTGTGGTTATATTACCGGTTATAGTCTTTAGGACTTGGTTAATCTTGTTGTGTTTCAAGTCTGTAATCAAGTTTTCGACTTTTTGTGTTTGGTATAGTGAGACCGGTTCTGATTATCTGATAATTTCAGGATCAGATTGATTTAGTTTTGGATAATTAGTTTACTAGTAGCTGCAACAAACTGATTCCAGAGTTATCTGATTGCTTAGGGCCATTATACATGCAAATCCTGAGATAATCAAACTTTGCCAAACACTCGAACTCATTATCTGCATTATCTTGCAGTGCGGTCAGCAGAAGCAGCAGTTGCTATGTGGTTGTTGTTTATTGTCTGCCAAACAGTCGCACTTATCATCTGCACTATTTTGACTTTAAACTACACGGGCACATTAAATGCTATATCCTTGTGCCTGTTTTCTTCAGTATGTAGTTACTGAAAGCGTATATGCCACCATGTATACACGGTGTGTTTGACATTTTAGCAACCCCAAAAACAATAGTCAATACACGGCTACAGTGCATGGTTGTAAAAGGTGTTTTCTGGCTCACCCACCTTTTACAACAATAACTACAACTTTTATTGCATAATGTGTACTGCTAATGACAACAAGATACTCCAAAATGGTTTTACATTCTTGAAGCTACATGGGTTTGTTTAAACATCTTGTTTAATTTTACCGAGGTAACCATTTACCCCAAAAAAAAAAAAGGTCTAACGAAATTGTTTTGCAATTTGGGTTTGTGGGGTGAATGGGGCTTGGTTGCCCTGTTGACTTTCATTTTTTCTATTAAGGTTTGACTTTTGTTGAGAATGCAATTTTGAAATGTAACTAAAGGTTTAGTTATATGACAATTGAGCTTCTAACTTAATCATATATATGACAACTCTATCAATTTAACTTAATTATATATGTTAGATTTAGTAAACACTTATAACATGGTAAAACAGAGCTAACACAAACCCGTTGCTTATAACTAAAACCATATCACCATCGACCACATAGGTGATATTGTTATGATACTATAGTCTAAAAAATATGTTTTTTTTATCATAAATAAAATTGCTGAAGATAAAACCCTACTGGACACGTCCCGGGTATGATTAATGATGAATGAACCGGGCAGTCAACTTGTTGAGAAAGTCAACTGCGTTCTTAAAAGAGTGGTAAAATTGATGGTAAAATCATTTTTTATAAGGGGGGAGGGAGTCATAATTTTAACCCTCCAACCCTCTCAAATTTTAACCAATCAAATCCCTCCCCCTCATTTCAACCCTCCAACCCTCAATCCACCCTTTTTTACTGGCGCCCATCACTTTCAACCCTCCCAATTTTTTTTTTTAAATATTCATAATTTGTCCTTCAAAATTATAATTTTGCAACATTAACCCTTCCAATACTAAACAATTATATAAAACAAACAAACACTTGATTAAAAATAAAAATACAATTCCTAAAAAATAAAAAGTACAATTCCTAAAAATTAAAAACTACAAACAATTCCTAAAAATTAAAAACTACAAATCCTAAAAATAAAAAACTACAATTCCTAAAAATAAAAAACTACAAATCATACGAATAAAAAACTACAAATCGCCCCACACCCACGGCCAGTTATATTTCGCCGCTATCTCACGCTTCTTATCAAGCGTCCACTTTAGCATTCCTAGATCGGTGATGTGGTTGTGCGATTTGTTGTAGAACTTGTGATCTTGATATAAGGTCTTTTCCGCAATATATTTTGCCCTTTGTTCCTGCTCTTGGAGATGTGCGTCCAAGAGTACTTGTTGTTTCTTTGCGTTATCCTCCAACAAATTTTTTTTCGTCGACGTGTAGTCTTTGACAACTTCCCAAGCTCGTAGATGAGTAAATGGTTTGCCTTGTTTTTTCTTAAAACTTTCCAGGGCGTTCGTGAGGATATCAACTTCGCCACAACCACTCTCCCAAAGACGTCTCTACAAAAAAAAAATTAAAACGTATATATATAAAATGAAAAAAAAAACGTATATATATATAAAAAAAACGTATATACAATAAAAAAAAAACGTATATATATAATACGAATAAAAAAAACGTATATAATTTACCGCTTGGTGGTATAAACCGTTGAACACACTTATTAAGTGGTTCATTTCCCTCCACTTTGTGTTAAGTGAATGATGAGTTCGAGTAGTGTCTTTCACATTCGTGGCGAAATGCGCCAAAATTCTCTTCCAAAAACAATCTCTTCCTTGTTCCATCCCGACCGTTCTACATGTTGAAGTTAGCCGTTTCGTATATGTGGTAATCGCTTGGATTAAGTGGTGGGTAGTCGAAGTTTTGTCGTGGAGGACTCGGTGGTTGGGGATAATAATAGTATTGTTGCGACGTCGAATGTGGTTGTTGACGAGGAGCCGAAAATGGTTGTGTGGGTCGAGGAGCCGATTGTGTTGCTATAGGTCGACCGGATTTAGCTCGAGTGCCCCAACCCCTCGACGAAGATGTTGCACCAACTTTCTTGCCTCTTTGATCCATACTTGATTAAATGTGTTTTGGTGGTTTTTTTTATTTTTTTGTTTGTGAAAATGTTGTGTGAATTTCGGACTTAAATAGGCAAGCCAAGGGCCAAAACAGTTTTTTTTTACCCACCCACGCTCCCCAACGTTCAAAAAAACATTTCCAAAACATCCCCTTTTAACGGTCATAAGACCGTTTCTTGCCTTCACCCGCTGCGAGCTAAAAGCCCGTTCAAGCAGCCCGTTCACCAAGCTCGCCTAACCGGCGGCGGTGTTCCCGTGAGCCCGCCAGCCCGCTTGGTCAAGCCCGCTGCCCACTCCTCCTGGCCTAAGCTAAAATTGGTACTTAAATCTCGTTTAATTATTAGTCAATTGCTACACTGCCACAAGAAGTTAGTCAATGAGTTAATAAATTATTGTTACAGGTCACATATGCAATGCAGCCACTGGGACATGCTTAATAGAAAGTTTAAATAAGAATAATTGCATATCTATCCTTAATTCATGTTTACCTGAACCGAACCGTGTATAACATACACATATATTTTCGAATAACCGCTTATTTAGTGTATTCGCATGTCCGATTACCCAACAATTTCATGTCCGATTATTTAGAGTTTAACAAATATTAGAGAACACAGTTTCATATCTCGTTAACACTTTGATGATGGAAGTGAACTTTGAGACCCAAATATGTAAAAGAGTTTATATTTTGAGGTACTTAAAACTTCGAGATTATGCGCGATTGCACATTTTGTACTCTCTCATATATAGGTCTTGTATTTGAACTTTTTGTTTTTATTATTAATTTTCAAAAAGTGAAAATTTAATAAACCAAGAATTCAAGGGCAAATCAAAATCTATTAAATTAAGATATAGAACTTAGAAAGGCGATTACAAGATTCTACGAGTAATTAAATTATAGGGATAATTGTTTTTAAATGTAACGAACTTTCCACTTTTTACAATGTTATGTATGTATCTTTTAATTTTTCTAAATAATGCGAACAAGTTACTAATCCCTACTATTATATGCATAATTTAACATTTGGTTAGAGTTATTTACATAAATCGTCCTTGTAGTTAGGACCAAATTGCAACGTTAGTCCTTAACGTCAGTTAGAATTATTTACATAAATCGTCTTTGTGGCGGTTGTGGGTCCCACCTAATGACGTGTCAGGTGCCACGTGGCAACAATTACAAAGTCGGTTTAAGTGGTTTAAATGTGAAGTAAAATAGACTTGCAACAATTGATAATGTTGAATTTAAGTGTACGTGTGTGTTTATGGTTTAAATGTGAAGTAAAATAGACTTGCATTACAATTACAAAGTCGGTATCGCTGTTGCTAATCGGCGTTTTGGAATCCTTGTGATCGTCGTCGTAGGAGGAGGTTTGTGGAATCGGCATCTCTATGATTTTTTTTTCTTTTTTCTTTTTGTTCAAATAAAAGGAAACCGTGTGCAAATAAAAGGAAACCGTGCGAAGCAAGCTTATGTTCAACTTGGGCCTCAAGTTATAAAAACTTAAAGCAAATTATGTATAGTAAAAGGGCTAAACTTTTGTGATTATTACTAAAAGTAATATCATTTAATAAAAACGCAATAATAATTGGTATTAAATATTTAGAAATAGACCTGAAATATGCGAGGTACAATCCTTGTTTGGTTACTTGGTCGTAAGATTCAAAATAGAAATGAAAGAAATATATTTTTGAGTTTACGCATTATATACTTGTATCATGAGCTTTAGGAAGTTGTACATGTGCTGACACTGAGGTTTATAATATAATTTAAATTAAAGTTAAGGTTTCTATGTTTTAGGGAATTGTACTCATGCTTCAAAATATTGTACTTTAACGTTTATGATTTAAATATATAAAATCATATCATATATATAATAAATTAGGGTTTTGTGAAAACTCTAATAATTGGCAAACGTTTAGTTTGTACGTTAAGCATGTTAATGAAATAACGTAAATGTTAGAGTTAATGGATATAAATTAATATACGTATGAACAGTTTCGAACACGAGACTTCGGGATTGCACACATTACGTATGAGTTTCAATGGTTTTAATAATTAATATATTAAGATATGTTTAATTATTAAATTTCACGAAATGAACACTTAACGGTCATTAGTATTTAACGGGGTTTGGATAACAGTCATTAAATATTAACTAGAGGGACTAGAGATGAATAACAAGCCAAGAATTCCCTTGGGCTTGCAAAAGTCGGCCGATCCAATGGAGGGGGGGATTGGTTGCCCTAGCTTGGAGAGAAAGTTTTGAGAACTCTATAAATACAAACCCTTGTATTCATAATTCTCATCCTTGATTCCCTAGCAAACCAAGCTTCTCTCCTCTCTCCCTCTCTTGTGTATTGCTGATCCTAAATTCCCATACCCTTGGGATTTTCGATCCTAGATACACAACAAAGTGTTTGGTTTGTTCGTGATCAAGAACCTAGCTTTTCACATTGAGACGTTAGTAATACGTGTGTACAAGAACGGAGATCAAGCTTGCTTTAGCTTGAGTTAGTTGCCCTATTCGACTAGTGTATTTAGTCGACACATATAAACCCTAAGTTAGGGTTTTACCGGATCTTGATCACTCGATTAGTTGTTTAGCTAGTGATAAAAAAGGTACGCGTTACTTTTATTTTTAGTTAATTAATTACATGTATTGTATCATGTTTCCGCTGCTATATGCTTTGATGTCAAATATTATGTGTTTATAATTTTGTTATTCACATATTCCAACACTAAAGTGTTAAATAAAAGTTGAAAACCTTTATATTTGACACTTAAAGATATTTATTTAAAATAAACATAAGACATATTGGTGTTGGTGAGCACGTTTATTAAGAATGTGAGTTACGTCATTAGAATATTATATTAATTTAATACATGATGAAATTTACCCATGCTTACATATTTTTATTAATTTTTATATGCTCTTTTGATCTATGAAATCATGCAAATATCATAAGTGGAACTTCTTGTAAGTTTGTACATTTAACAAATTGTGTTTTTAAAATAAGTTTGTACTTCTGTCTCTATTTTGTCTTTATTTCCGAGTATCTCCCCTCTTAAAAATAAAAAAAATTTGGTAAAAAAAATCCCATTACACAAAGACACTTGCTTTTCTTTCATTTCATTTCATTTCACACACACTAATTACACCATCAAAAAAACACGCAAACACAATTAGAATCAACCGTCACTTTCAATGATCTGGTCTTGTTCAGTTTCAAGAATTGCATTCGAGCAACGTTTACTTGTGGGTCATTTGTGTTTGCACACCAAATGTTTGATAAAATGTCTCGGTCAATTTTTATGATTAGGCTATGCCATTGATTGTTATTAGTGTTTAGTTATTTGAATTTTGGGCTTTTTTTAAAGATTATTATTAGTGTTAAGTGTTAGTTAGTTAGTTGAATTTGGAACCTTAAACCAAACCAAACGTAAGCTCGAAAAAACAACATGGGGGAGGAAGTGTTAGACTTAGTTATACCTTATATACACAATTTTGAGGACCGAAACTCTGTTTCTTTAGTTTCTCGTACTTCTTATCAGATTGATGGCATTACGCGTAAGCACCTAACTGTCCACACATTTTACTACCCAAACCCTGCCTCTTTAAGTAAAAGATTCCCTTTCATCGAGGCGTTAGCACTTAAAGGTCCCCCATCTGATTTTGATGATACAAATGATTATGGTCTGCGAATCACCCCATGGATCCAACAATTAGCTCTCGAGTTTAGGTGTTTGAAAGAACTTCATATCCGTGGTCTGGATGTTCGTGATGAAGATCTCGAGAAATTGGCGAGAACACGTGGTAAGGATTTAAGGAGTTTGAAGATTAAGAAGTGTACAGGGTTTTCGACAGATGGATTAAGGCATGTCTCTAACTATTGTAACCAATTGAGAACTTTGTGTTTGGTATATTCTTATTTTGTTAATGTGAAGGACGCCACTTGGTTACATCAATTGGCATTGAATAGCACGGTTTTGGAAAAGTTACATGTTACGTCTACGGATATTTCTTATTATGCAGAAGATCTTACACTTCTTGCAAAAAACTGTTGTAACTCTTTAATATCGTTAAAGATTGGAGCGTGTTGTCTAAGTAAACTAGGAGATGCCTTTAGATATGCTGTTAGGTTGGAACATTTTGGTGGATATAATTGGGATGAGGAGAGTGAGCTTGTTGGTTTCCAGTTTCCGCCAAATACGCGTTCATTAAGTATAACGGATTTGCCATTAACTCGATGTTTAACTAGACTCCCTTTTCTGAATCATATAAAAAAATTGAAACTTGCATCAGATTTGGTTGATGAAGATTTGGATGATGAAGATTTGGATGATGAGTGCCTGTGTTTGTTGTTTAAGAGGTGCCCCAATTTGGAAGTCCTATATACCAAGGATGCATGTGGAGACAGGGGATTGCAAGTTATTGGTAAGTTCTGCAAGAAATTGCGCAAACTTACCCATAATGGGCTTGTGACTCACCTGGGATTGATTGCTCTGGCAAAAGGATGTACTAAATTGGAGTGTTTAAAGGTTAGACTCAGAGATATTTCAAATGAAGCTCTCGAGTGTGTAGGAACTCATTTAAAGAATCTGCGTGATTTCCGTATATGGTTGGGTAAAAAAGGCGGTATATCAGATCTACCGCTAGACAATGGAGTTAGAGCTATGCTAATGGGTTGCAACAAACTCGAAAGGCTAGGTATGAGTCTCTGGCATGAAGGATTGACGGATGTGGGTTTGGAATATATCGGGAAGTATGGTGCTAATTTGAGGTCTCTATCTCTTACTTATATAGGAGCTTCTAATACAGGACTTGTGAAGTTATCAGAAGGGTGCCCAAAATTAAGAAAGCTAAAACTGAGAGGTTGTCCCTTTAGCAAGCAATTTGTTACCGGTTGTGTGTTTAATATGCCTTCTCTAAGGTATGTTTGTCTTCACAGTGGTGATCGTACTGTTTTGGCTCTCATTCGTCCAGAGTTTCAACTCTGAAACATTGGTATGTATGTTCTTCGTCATTTACTTGCAAATTGTTATTTTCCTATTAATAATAACAGTGTCTTACTTTGGGAGTTTTTGAAGTCTTGGAATATCATGATTGTGAAATTCTATCAATCACATGCTTTCTATCATCTCATTAGCACGAGTTTTTCTATTAGACCAAATAAGGGTTTCTGTATATCTCATGTGGCTAAACACAGCCAGATTGAAAGCATGTATAAAGGATTGCACCATCCTATTTTTCCTATTTTTAAATACTCCTACCGACTTGGGACCAAATCTTGCCGCCGAGAGGTGACAAATGGCCGATGCATAAAGACAATGAATTAAAAAGTGGATAATGTTTATGTAATTGATTCCAAATATTAATGAAGATGGCCTCAAAATTTCAAAACTGCACTTCATTTTATAATATATTAGTCTGAACTCATGTAACTGTCTATTTGGGTCAAGGTATAACTATTTTCAAAAACTTTTACAGTAACCGCCAAAATATGCAAACTCATGTATTTCTTAATTTCTTCTCTTTCAAAGGATCTTGTGTGCCATGGAACAATTACAGGAAATGTACACTACTTGAGCATAGTTGTAGCACCATACTCGCTGTAGGTTGTGACTTGTAAAATTTTAACTCATTTAGCATTGTATGTCATGCACCTCCTGTTTCGTTTGCATTGATGTGCTTGTTGAGTAGGTATGCACTACCATTATTATGGGTATGCAGCATAATCACTTCATGTGTGCATTCTGTCACACATTTTATTTACATTGCAACATATGAATGCATGATGGGATCAAAAAAGAGTTCTTAAATATATTATTAGATATTCATCGTTTATATGGTAACACAGAGAGATACACAAGGGCTTATATGTCGATCTAACCCACTTTGACTTGTGCTGAAAAAACCTACCCATTTTGACCCAGCAATAACATGAGAAGTTTGTGAGTATTTTTAAGAGGTTTAGAAATTATGCCAAGACCCTTGAGACAATATAGTCAATGGTTCTGCACTTCACTCCAATGAAAAGTGCCTTCGACTTCTACAAGTATAATTTAGTAATTACATGCTATAGGTTCCCGTTTGATGAAATTACATTTCTTAGAAAGTTTGGTATTCAAGACAATAACATGATCCTTATGGTAAACAGTATCTAGTGAGTCTTTTAATGTTGATTTTAACACGTCTTTATGGTAGATATTTCATGTTCATTCATTGAATGTAAATGGTCTACACAATATAAGTCAAACAGTATGATTTGCATAATCATGCTGTAAAGTTATAGTCTTTAGGACTTGGTTAATCTTGTTGCGTTTTCAAGTCTCAAATAATCAAGTTTTCGAGTTGTTGTGTTTGGTATAGTGAGACCGGTTCTGATTATCTGATAATTCCAGGATCAGATTGATTTAGTTTTGGATAATTAGTTTACTAGTTGCTGAAACAAACTGATTCAAGAGTTACCTGATTTCTTAGGGCCATTATACATGCAAATCCTAAGATAATCAGACTTTGCCAAACACTCGAACTTATATTATATAACCAGGTTTGACTTTTGTTGGGAATGCAATTTTAAAATGTAACTAAGCTTTAGTTATATGAGAATTGAGCTTCTAACTTAATTATATGTGATAAGTCAATCCATTTAACTTTACACTTTGTCTCATTTGGTGCAACATGGTCTATATATGTTTAGAAACTTAATGATCATTTAGAAACTACTAATCATAACTTTGATGAGTGTTATAATCTCATTAGTTCATTGGTGTGTTTATTGTTGCTTCTGTTGTATGGCTATTATTGTTGCTGCATTGAAGATGATTTGACTAAAGATACATAGATTAAAGAATCTGCTTTAATATAAGATCGCATTTAGTAACTTGTATGTTTTCAAAATCGCATCAAAGTTGAGATTCAACAGTTTTGAGTTAGTTGTTTTGTCGACCCAAGCGACCAAGTCAATATAAAATCACAAGTTTGATTTTTTACGAGTTTACTGTTATACCAAATAAGGGGTTTCTGTATAAATGATGCACCGTCCCATTTTAGAATATTCCTGGCAACTTGGGACTAAATCCTCCGGCCGAGAGGTGATAAATGGCCTATGCATACAGACAATGGAAGTGGATAAAGTTTATGTAAATAATTCCAAATATTAACGAAGATGGCCTTAAAATTTTAAAACTGCACTTCTTTTCATGATATGTAAGTCTGGACTCGTGTAACTGCCCCTGTGGAGGTCTAGGTACGACTTTTTTCAACAACTTACAGTAGGCGAGAACATACAAACTTGGCCTTCATTCCCTTTCAAAGATTTATGTGTGCTGGCATGGAACAACTACAGGAAATGTGCACTGGTTGAGCATATAGTTGTAGCACCATACTGATGGTGATCGCATAGTTATCCGCACTTAAAGTGCAATGGATATACAATATATATGGAAACCGAAAGCTAATGAAATTAGATAGATGACACGGGAAAGTATTTTCTGAAATTACTAGTAAACGTAGATGACAGATATGAGTTGTGTACATGCCAAGGCAGCTCGTGAATTTGTTAATCTTAATAGTTGAGAAAAATTTGTCAGCTTTTAAATGTCAATTAAATTATATGTTTCCACCTTTCTTACTATCGCCCTCTAATTTGTTAATCTTTATTGACTTATATAGGAAGGAGCAAGTCGAAACGGAAGTCTCCAACAAGTGACGAAATTTAGAAAGGAAGGTAGAAGATGTAGTTGCTTGAAGAGGAAATGACTAATATGAAGAGTAAGCACAAGATATAAGAAATTGAGATGATAAACATGTTTAAACTCAAAATTAGCATCTGGAATAACTTGTTTGTCCAGACTGATATTAGCTTATTTCGCTATAGGTTGTAGTAAAACTTGTATGTCATGCACCTCTTGTTTCGTTGGTGGTTATCCAGATGAACATGCAGAAATATTTGAATTAGTGTAGTGCTTGTTGAGTCGGTATGCAGCATAATCACTTCATGTGTGCATTCAGTCACTCGTTTGATTTACTCCGCAACATATTAATGCATGATGGGATCAAAAAAGAATTTTAAGATGTATTATAAGATATTCATCATTTATATGGTACAAGAAGAGATACACAAGTGTTTATGTCAATCTAACCCACTTTGACGTGTGCTGAAAAAACCTACCCATTTTGACCCAGCAAGAAAGGTGGAAACATAAGAAAATAGTCTGGCTGCAGAAGGAGAGTTGGATTTTTTTCAATAATACAAGTTCATGGATATTTGGATACCAATTTTCAAATTTTTTGTATGATTTCAATAATCAAAATAAGAATCATAAAATCATTAAATAACGTTATATATGATCAGGTAATTTTAAATGTACCATCAAAAATCAAGTTTCGCACAATGTCATACAACTTCAGGATTTTGAATGTTCTATACAAAAATGAATCTAGCATCTAGGGTCCGAATTCCCCGCTAATGTATAGCACTAAAACACATAATTTGTTGAGCAAAGGCCCGAAATGGAGCTACTTCATTTCCCTTCATGAAGTATTATCTTGGTTGTGATTCACATGTTCTTTTATGAAAGACAAAACAACGGAAATCAGTTCATCTTGATGCTTTGAGAATCCATGGTTGGCTCCTTTAACAACATGTAACTTGTGGTTCAGTATGATCTTTGCAAACTCTGATGCCTCTTTGACTCGGACAACTGTGTCATCATACCCGTGTACTGTCAACGCACTGCAATAACAAACATAGCTTTTTAATCATATAGAATAAGAAATATTCTGCCATCACCGCATTCATAAAAGGGATACATGACGTCGTGAAATAACAACAAATGAGTCGGATGAAAAAGTCGAGTTCACATTTGACTTTTTAGGGTCAGACACATTTGACTGAAGTAATTTTATATCTTACCTGCAATCTTTGTCGATTTGCATATTTGTATTCAAACGTTCCATTAAGCTATCCTCAGTCACACGATATAAAAACTCTCCTACACATCGAGCATTTAATAGTTAGTTTTTGTATTTTAAGGCACTGGGAATGAAAGTTTCAAAAACTGATCAGCAAAAATACCTGTTTTGCCTTTAACATCTATAAAACCATCTTCTTTCGCTTTTTGCAAAAACCCTTTTCCCAAACGCTCTTTCACACCCCCTTCTGTCTTGTAGGGTCCAGACACGTTAATGACACGGGGCACATCATGATACTTAGACGCGTATAAGAGCACCACATTCCCGCCTGCAAGCTAATAACACAAAGGAACCAGATTAGGTTACTAAAAAAACTTAAGAAACAAAAGTGAACCGCTGAAGTATAGAATCATATGTTAGAATACCTTTACTATGTCCAAGGATTGCACTTGTTACACAGTTAGCTTCACAAAAGTGTTGGATTACTGAATGTAAGTCATCAGCCTCTCTAAAATAATTACCATACTGAAATGTGCCTTCGCTTTCTCTAAACAGAAATATATGCCAAATGAGAGAGTTAATTCCTCATTAATTTTTGAATTTAGATCACAATAATAAGAGTTTGCACATCCAAACACCCCCTTAATATTCAGTACACAAACTTACCCGTTTCCAGCAAAATCAAAACGAAAGACAGTGATTCCTCCCTTTTGTAATGCATTTGCAAGGTTCACCATGGTATTGGTTTCCTACATGCATACAAAATCAACAGAACAATTATCAAGAATTACAAGCGACAACAATTTGTAGAAATATGGAATGGACCCTGATGAAACAATTCATTAACAAGAAAAGCGCAAACATTCAAGAACATTAAACAAATGTGAACTTGATTATGTCAAATATCTAAAAGTTACTCAAAGAAATCGACATTGGTTTTATTTCTAGTCTAATATACCAGATTTAGCAATCAATGGCTCAATTAGGCTTAGCGTGAGAAAGATGTTGATAGAATTGCTTATAATAGATACTCCTTATCGCTTTTTGAGATAAGCTAAACACTTTCATGTTACTGAGGGGGTGTTTGGTTTAGCTTATTTTAAAGAGCTTATGCTAATCAGCTTATCAGTTTACGAGTGTAATGAACTTTTTTTTGACAAACAACTTCATAATTGCTTATGAAGAAGCCTGTTTTATGCGCTGTTACCTCATAAGCTGTCTGGATACTCAAAAGCTGTTAAGCTGAAGCAGCTTACCCAAACACCCTCTTATTCAACACGCTTATTTCACTCACAAATATAACCATATAAGCACTTAGGATAAGAAACCCCATACACCCTCTAAACTACTTATCTGCGGCCTTAAAACGCTATAATTCAGTTTCAATAAGCTGTCTCAAACACCCTCAACTCATAAGTCAATACCCTTAATCAAATACAGTAATTAAAAGCATTCTCACTACCACCAGTAACTACTCGTAATTCAAAGTACACTAACCACTTAGGGGTGGCCTAGTGGCAAAAGGCTTGAGACTATCATCACTATAATGTGGGAGGTCTCAAATTTAATTTCGGCTAGGTGCAAACAACCCTAAGGTGGGCACGCTAACCTCCTGAAAAGGGAGGACTTTACCCGGTTTAGTTTCTTTACGAGGACCGATGAACTGAAGACGGTCCACGATGGAATTTTTACAGCAAGCAAGTGCATTGAAGGTGATCAGAAGGTGATAATGTATATAATTATATATGTGATAATTTCATGCTAATGTAGCATAATATGCATAGCATTTACCTACTTATGCACCCGTTTTACCTATAATAAGTTTGTATGCCTACTGCAACTCTGCGCGAATTGGGCCCTGGTGCACTATTGCAGATTTGGTTATCCACATATTGAAGTTGACTACAAAATAGGTTTGCAGCAGATAGTATTTCGATTTGCCTTAGCTATTTGAAGTTGTGACAATCAGATAAAAGTTGTTTTGAGACAAATGTTGATAACAGGAGTGTTCAGGATTGCTTATAGAAACTCCTAATCGCTTTTGAGATAAGCCAAACACTTTCAGGTTGCTGAAGGGGTGTTTGGTTTATCTTATTTTAAAGAGCTTATGCTAATCAGCTTATCAGTTTACGAGCATAATGAACTTTTTTATGACAAACAACTCCATAATTGCTTATGAAAAAGCAGATTACCCGACCACCCTCTTATTCAACACACTTATTTCACTCACAAATACTATAACCATATAAGCACTTAGGATAAGTAACCCCAAACACCCTTGAAACTGCTTATCCGCGGCATCAAAACGCAGTTTTAATGAGCAGTCTCAAACACCCTCATCTCATACGTCAATACCCTTAATCAAAAATCAATATCATTCTTACTAGCACTAGAAACTAATTCAAACTACACTAACCCCTTAGGGATGGCCTAGTGGCAGAAGGGTCGAGACCATCATCACTATAACGTGGGAGGTCTCAAATTCAATTTTTGCTAGGTGCAAACAACCCTACAGTGGGCACGCTAACCTCCTGAAAAAGGAGGACTTTACCCGGTTTAAGTATATGTGGCGGTCCATGGATTAGTCGGCCAAAAGGTCAGAAACCATACTTAACCAAAAAAAAAAAAAACGATAATACAGGGGGTGTTTGTTTCGGCTTACATAGCGGGCTTATGGCTTATGTGGTTTTCGGCTAATGTTTCGTAAGCCTACTTTTTGTGGCTTATTTGGAAACTTTATGGCTTATATAAGCTTATTATGATATGATAAGCTTATATAAGCCTAAAAGTTTCAAATAAGGCACAAAAAGTGAGCTTATGAAACCTAAGCCGAAAACCAAATAAGCCATAAGGCGACTATATAAGCCGAAACAAACACCCCCTAAGATAATCACTTTCTAAACGCAATAAAACCCGTGGATTAGTCGGCCAAAAAGTCAGAAAACATAGTCACCCAAAAAAAAATACCTTTGTTGACTGAAAACCATGACACAAAATAACAAGCTCATTAGAACCAGCCTCATGCAAAACACCCACAAGCTTCTCACCATGCTTATTCACCACAACTATTTTCTTCCCTGAAAAACATAATAAAAATCCAATCTTTATCAACTAACTTAACTGATTAATAACTAACTAATTAATGTCACCAGAAAGTGAACCTGGGGTTTGCTCAAAATGGTTCAAAATTGCTTTTTCAGCCGCAGTTCCTGTAGCAGCCATCTGGGTTTTGCTCTTCTTTGCTACAGTAAAAGTCGATAAAAAAAGTGTATTGACCTTTTGGGTACTTTACAAACTTACACAACTAACCCCTCACTAACAACTAACCTCAACTTACTCATTTGGAGACCACCACTTACAACTTTATTTTTTATTCAAATTTTCAAATAAACTAAATTCATTTTATTAAAAAAAAATACGTTACAACATATTTAAAAGCATACGAAACAATGATACAGAGAATAAAGAAAAAAACAATACGGGAAATAACGAGTGAGAATCGAAGCCAGTACAATCAATAAACTCCAATCGATAGTGCACATAACAACCGGTTTACGAACCGAACCGGAAGAAAAAACCGAAACGGTTAAGAGAAGAACAGGTTTTTTGATAACCGGTTAAAGAAGAATCGAACCGGCCGGGTGAGAACGGGTTATAACTTTTTTTGCTTCACCGGTTTGAAAACCGATTAAAACCGAACCGGGTGGGAAAACCGGTTTATTGTAACCGAACCGAGTTGGTACCTGCTTGTGTTGTCGCTGTCGCATAGCTATTTTCCACACTCTCATCTACATTAACTCATTTCTATGTATCCTCTGATGACCATGAGAAGTACAACATGTGCCACAATACATAAGGCAAGAATACATGTGCCAGAATACAAAAGATAACAATGAGAAGTACAACATATCTAAAGAAATATAATGGTAAGTGGTAACAATAAAAACTAAAATAAAAAACTAATCACTATAAGGAAATGAGGAAGATCAATTAGTAGGTGATAAATGGTAACCATAAGAAGATAACACTGATGAAAAATGACGAGTCGCACAAAATATAAGCCTTTTTTTTTTTTCTCTTAGTCCACGTGTGAAGGTTTTATACTTAATCCGTGTCTAAGCCAAATTTATGATTAAATCTTTGATTAACATTTGTCTTTTTACATGCAATATGTGTCAAAATTTTAAAAGCTTACCTGTCAAGTTGTTTTAAGACAACGCCAATGTTAAAAGGCGTTTGATTTATATAGTAGAGTTAATTACATAAATGGTCACTGTGGTTTGGCCTTTTTTTCACTTTCAGTCACTGAACTTTTTTTTTGACTGGTTCAGTCACTGTGGTTTGCATATATTACCGGTCTAGTCAAATTTCGAATAAAATGACCAAAAAGCCCTTGTCATCTTCTTTTTCAAATGAGTAATTACATAAATGGTCACTATGGTTTGTATATTTTTTCACATTTAGTCCTTTAGACTAACGGCCGTTAGTCCTTTATACGTTTTCGTCCGTATTTACACGTTTTCGTCCGTTTTTACACGTTTTCGTCCGTATTTACAATGTATTTACACGTTTTCGTCCGTATTTACACGTTTTCGTCCATTTTTACACGTTTTCGTCCGTTTTTTACACGTTTTCGTCCGTATTTACACTGTATTTACATGTTTTCATCCGTATTTACACGTTTTCGTCTGTATTTACACGTTTTCGTCCATTTTTACACGTTTTCATCCGTTTTTACACGTTTTCATCCGTTTTTACACGTTTTCGTCTGTATTTACACGTTTTCGTCCATTTTTACACGTTTTCATCCGTTTTTACACGTTTTCGTCTTTATTTACACGTTTTCGTCCGTTTTTACACATTTTCGTCCATTTTTACACGTTTTCGTCCGTTTTTACACGTTTTCATCCGTTTTTACACGTTCGTCCATTTTTACATGTTTTCGTCTGTATTTACATGTTTTTGTCCATTTTTACACGTTTTTGTCCATTTTTACACGTTTTCATCTGTTTTTACACGTTTTTGTCTGTATTTACACGTTTTCGTCCATTTTTACACGTTTCCGTCCGTTTTTTACACGTTTTCATCCGTTTTTACACGTTTTCGTCCATTTTTACACGTTTTCATCCGTATTTACACCTATATATATATATATATATATATATATATATATATATATATATATATATATATGGCTGTAAACGAACCGAACGAACACGAACGGAACCTTGTTCACGTTCGTTTATTTAATTTTAGACGGACAAATAAACGAACACGAACGCTTAAACGGACGAATTTTCTTGTTCATGTTCGTTTATTAAGAAATTGAGTTGTTCATGTTCGTTTATGTTCGTTCATTATGACACTAAACGAACGCTAAACGGACATAAACAATCGAACATAAATGAACATTGACAAACAAACATAAACTTTATTAAATTATGCATCTAATATTGTTTTATAAGTGTTGTTTTGTTTGAACAAACTAATTTTAAAATTATACAATTAAAAGATATGATATACGAACATGAATAAATAAATGAACATAAACGAACGTTAACGAACGCATAATCGGACGTTCACGAACATAAATAAACGGGCGATACTTTTGTTCATGTTCGTTCATTTAACTAAACGATCATAAAATATTGTTCATGTTCGTTCATTTAATAAATAAACGAACATAAACGAACTTTTTACCGAACGGTTCATGAAATGTTCACTGAACGTTCAGTTCGTTTACAACTCTATATATATATATATACAAAAATGTGTAAAAACGGACGAAAACATGTAAAAACGGACGAAAACGTGTAAATAAGGATGAAAACATGTAAAAACGGACGAAAACGTGTAAAAATGGACGAAAACATGTAATACCGACGAAAACGTGTAAAAACGGACGAAAACGTGTAAAAACGGATGAAAACGTGTAAAAACGGACGAAAACATGTAAGTACTGACAAAAACGTGTAAAAACGGACGAAAACGTGTAAAAAACGGATGAAAACGTGTAAAAACGAACGAAAACATGTAAATACTGACGAAAACGTGTAAAAACGGACGAAAACATGTAAAAACGGACGAAAACGTGTAAATACAGACGAAAACGTGAAAAAACGGACGAAAACGTGTAAATACAGACGAAAGCGTGTAAATACAGACGAAAACATGTAAAAAACGGATGAAAACGTGTAAAAACGGACGAAAACGTGTAAATACGGACGAAAACATGTAAATACGAACGAAAACATGTAAATACGGACGAAAACGTGTAAAAACGGACGAAAACGTGTAAATACAGATGAAAACGTGTAAATACGGACGAAAACGGATGTGTGGTTTTGCGACCTTACAACAGGTTTTACCTCTCGAGGGATCTCAAGAGGCTTGCAATCCCCACCAGGCAGTTTACCTGACCGATGTAGTATAGTGTAGTGGCAAGTACCGGGGGATTGATCGTTCTCTAGGGGAATAGTGTCGTTAGGATTGAAAAACTACTCTAATAGGTCTAAGGGTGAGGGAAGATTCTTTTTGTATTTTTATATTTTTTTTATGAAAAGCAAGTAAAATCTCGGGTTTGAAGGAGTGGGCGGAATTAGTTGCTAGTCAACTAACCCAAATAACTACAATTGCAAATAAAATAAAATAACTGAAAATAAAAAGGTGGTGAAACTTATATGGAGAGAAATGTGTTTACTTAGATTTCCTTACTCCCTAACTATCTTTTACCGGTTGATTAGTGTGTATTAATTGCGTGGATGACGGGTGTATTCCTTAATACTAATCGTGGGGTGGCGTACGTACTTCCCCAACTCTATAAGCTCCTACTTCACTCCTATGTCGAGCCGGCTAAGAAGCTCCTAACATGGGATCACTAGAATTCGCTCATGCATTAAATACAACCATAATAACCTTAGTACGCATTGGTTCATGTTTCTTAAGACGTTCAAGCAAGTTACCGTATAGGAGGTTAGCCAGTTTTCTTAAGCCTAACATCGATAAACAATCATCCAATACAATTAATAACACACCACCAACCAATAATCAATAGTTAGGTTTCATTAGATCTAAGCAAACACAAGATAAATCTAGCCTAGCATGTTATTTAAAATACAAGAACAAGATATAATCAAACAACACATAGACATATTGAATGATTAATTGATTACTTATCTTCAATTAAACATGGGAGATCCAAGGGTATAAAACCCTTAAAAATGGCAGAAAATTCGTCTTAGGGTTTCTCCTCACAAAGTTGCACACTCATTACTAAAAATTGCAAAACTATATATAGAATTTAGGGGCTGACGGCGTCACGTTGTAGGAGGTGACGCCGTCACCTCGCCGCGGCTAGGGTTCCCGGATGGTCTTCCTGACGCCGTCCCTCTTTAATCCTCAAAAATCCACTCTGGCGCGTCAAGGGTTGACGCCGTCACAATTGTGCTTGACGCCGTCTCTCTTTAACTTAAACCGTGACAGCCTTGATCACCTTAAAGGGTGACGCCGTCAGACTTCCATTGTAAAACTTTCTGGCGCGTCACGTGTATTTGTCATATCCACCTCTTTTGCCAAGCCGTGACGCCGTCAGGAGCAATCCTTGACGCCGTCACGTGTACTTTTCCAGCAGCTTTGGAGACTTTGTCGTTTTCTTCACTTTTATGCTCCAAAAACGTCCAAAATGCTTCCTTTTCCAGATTTCTTCTCCAAAGTACCTAAAATGACAAAAGAAACGATTTAGGGCAATATTTGATCAATTAAATACGATTTAGGGCTTAAATGACCCCCTAAAAGCGGTACACTTTTCGCTTCATCAAATACCCTTACACTTGAGATTTGCTTGTCCTCAAGCAAATGCGCTTTTATTCTAATCAAAATACAAGTTAGGGGTCATTTAACGCTAATATAAAAGTAATTACAACAAATAGTCGTTCCACTTTAATCATAATAAGCACGGAGATTACAAACTAGCACCTCACAAGTAGTGTTTAGATACTCACATATCTCAGGTGTCATAAAAGTATATCTCATAAATGAAAATGAATAATATCTCTCACTACCTGTCATAACAAATAGATTACCATAGGCTTGAGAAAGGGTCAAAAACCTCCTCCACTAGGCGTAAGCACCTAAGATAAACTATCAAAGAGGGCTTTTAAACGGGTTATAACGTTAGGTGTAGGGATATGATAAACACGGTTTTGTTGGATAAGGGATATTTTACTGGTGGCGAGTTAAAGATCTTGATTAATTACATGTACAATATGGCGTTGCTAAGCCAAGACTAGACTCGACTTAAGCTAAAAACAAAATAACAAAAACATAAAATAAACATAAAATGAAACGGGATGGTAGTCCGTATGTTTTTTCTACTTTTCTTTTTCTCATTTTTTTGTATTTTTCTTGATATTTTTTGATTTTTTTTTTCATACACTCTTGCCCTACCATCCAAAATAATACATCGTAGGGGCGTCGCATTCCCCTTACACTTGAACTTTTACATAACTTCACAAATAACTATTCTAATGACTCGAATTAAGATAATCGAAACACTTGGAGTACTTTTAAAATATTTAGCACATATGGGGGTAATAATGTTGTTCTTCCCCCTTACTCCATTACACTAGTACTTTACCCATGAGTCCCAATCGTCCCAAAACAATATGTACAAGGATATGACTCGACTTAGCAACCATGTAATCAATTAGATAATTAACTTGGGGTTTAAACAAATGTTGTAACAATAATGCACTAAAAATGAGTGCATACAAGGTAGGCTAAGGCGATTTGGGTGTACATTTAAGTGGGGTGTAAACAAATTCTTACTTTAAGTAAAATGCTTAAAGTTAGAAACGAAAAGATAGGCTCTGAGGGGTGTACTAGGGGTATCGTGTACTAAAAATGAGTACAACGAAAAGGGGTGTGGGAGAATTACTTGACCAATGTAGCCAATGTAATTATAACAAAAACACAGGTGTAAAACAATGGGTTAATCCTAATGCCTCTTATCATGTAGTAAATCTAACTACACGAATGTAGTCTCACTTGTGGCCTCGGAATGGTCCTAACGCAAGCTCTAGAATCTAAGTGCTACCGGTACACACATCATAGCATAAATGCTTTTCCTACCAATTCTAGGGGCGAACCTCACATATTTGGGGGTGGAAAATTTTTTAGTGGTACGGTTTCGTGCTAGTCATATAAATCCTATCCATGAGACGCTCATTAAGATCAAAGTTTCACTCCTATATGTTGTAAAAAAATTTAAATTTGGCACTAAAATTGCCTTAACAGGTATTTCTCTCAGTTTTATTATACATCTACCATTAAACAAACAAAAATCAAGCGTAATAGCATTCTCTAAGGTATCATCATTTACCCTCCCCTTACACTTAAGCTGAACATTGTCCCCAATGTTCAAATAACAAGATGTAAAAGTAAATAAGGTAAAAGAATGAAATCAAATACTCCCCTGATTCGCTCGGTGGATAAAGAGGTAACATGGTTAGATCTTCTTCCAAGAGAAAGTAGAAGCTCCAAGACTAATGCATCACCAAAAGCTAGATTCCACATACATCTCCTTGTCCAAAATAACCTGTTAAACCTGAGAAAACAAACACGAAAACCTGCATAACATCGGCGGGATAAATCTATATAAAGATATAATGCTTGTGGAATGATTATTTTGCAGATTCCTGGAGTTTATAAGTTAGAGATTTAATAAAAACTTTTTATGATTCCGGTAGAAAAACAAAACTTTCAAAAATTTCAGAAAATTAAAACCTGACGCCGTCAGAAATGATCTGACAGAATTCTCATGTTAAGTTTCCGGAAAATTTCTGGAAAAACCTATACCTTACTTCCTGGAATTCCTGCAAAACATCATTATGACTCGATACAAGCATTTGACTCAAACAATTACTAATATGTATGTTAATTTAATATTGTTATGATTCATATTCATTTGTTCTAATAAACCGATTTGGATTTCCCTTACACTTATCTTTTGCAAAATACCTTTATATGTAGTTAAGACGAAGTTAAAAACAAGATAAAGCATTTTCACAATTTATTTTTGAACATGAATCAATAATAATAAAAATTAAACATACATACGGAAGCAAATAAAATCAAACAAACAAATAAATAAACATATAAAGCAAATAAAGCTTGGGTTGCCTCCCAAGAAGCGCTTGTTTTTGTTCGAGTCACGAGCCTGACTCTACCCTTATTTAACGGAAATAGGGGAGGTTTTCCCTACACTTAGGATTAAGTGTGGGTGAAAGTAGCGATACACACCCTTAGGGTGGAAATATGCCACGTGAGGAAAGAGTGACGGGTGAATTATATGCTCAAAGGTGCGGGATCCTATCATCATAACCTTACCTAATTCAATTGGGTTAGTGGGCGGATTAAGATTTTCTCCTAGAAAGGGATCATCTTCTATCAACTTCGAGAGACTCCAAGTTAAGAATCCACTTTGACCTAATAAACCCGGTTTAAACCCATAATGTTTCTTGTGATCAATCATAAATGGGTGATGTAAGTATGTAAGGTCATGGTTCACTCCTATGTTAGCTTCCTCTCTACAAGGCCTAGAGTCTACTACCTTAATCTTAACATTACCCGGACTACATGGTTTGATGGGTGGATCGGGACCTAATTCAATTCCTAAGTTCACATCTAAGGATGGAAGATTAGGTAACGGTTTTGGTTTAGGCTCCGGTTCATCAAAACTAGGAACTTCCATAGAACTAAAAGAAAGGTTATGACTACAAGTATTCAAACCTATTTCTTCTAGTTTTGTTTCTTCCAAAGGTTCTACTTCAATTGGGGTTCCTATAGTCCCTTCTACTTCTTCCGGGTAAGTCACGGGCGGTGTGTATGCCTCGAATGATGGTAGGACTTGTGGGGTACTTTGTAGGTTTGTGTTATTTACATCATCCTTCCTTGTCTCTATATCAATTATATCCACATCATGTGTTTTAGTAGAATCTAACCCAAACATGTTCCTAAGTATCTCAAATCCTTCTCTAGCCATTTCAAGTTCTAAGTCCGATTCATAAGAATCTTCCCCGATAACATGATTACTATGTTCAATTTGCCTAAAGGATTCATCATGTGTTCCTTGAGATTCAAAGTCATTGATCATAAAACCTAGGTCTTTTTGCTCAATATGCTCATGTTCGGCTAAATCCTCCTCAATTGTTTCCTCAAGTTGTGATGTATACGAACCCATTAATTCATTAAACTTATGGTTCACGGTTAGGAGGCTTTCCTCAAAATTTTCCAAATGTTCTTATTAAAAGGAGTTGATCCAAACAATGATTGTTTAATAGAAGCCACACATGCACATAATTCATCAAACCTATCAAACTTTATACCCATCTCCTCTTGTATATATCTAAGATCACTTAAAAATTCATTGGAACAACAGGAAGCAAATCTATCCGTGTAAAGTAATTGTTCCTCTATTGTTAATGATCTAAATGGAATTTCATCCGCCATGGTGACAAATGAAAATGGTTTTACAAACAAATGGCACAAAGAAAAAGATAGACTACAAGAAAGCTAATAAAAAGAAAATAAATATCTCACTCGATAGGAATCAAGTGAGTAGACCTAATAAAATAAAAATTCAACCTAAACAATAACTATTCCCCGGCGACGGCGCCAAAAACTTGATGCGTGGTTTTGCGACCTTACAACAGGTTTTACCTCTCGAGGGATCTCAAGAGGCTTGCAATCCCCACCAGGCAGTGTACCTGACCGATGTAGTATAGTGTAGTGGCAAGTACCGGGGGATTGATCGTTCTCTAGGGGAATAGTGTCGTTAGGATTGAAAAACTACTCTAATAGGTCTAAGGGTGAGGGAAGATTCTTTTTGTATTTTTATATTTTTTTTATGAAAAGCAAGTAAAATCTCAGGTTTGAAGGAGTGGGCGGAATTAGTTGCTAGTCAACTAACCCAAATAACTACAATTGCAAATAAAATAAAATAACTGAAAATAAAAAGGTGGTGAAACTTATATGGAGAGAAATGTGTTTACTTAGATTTCCTTACTCCCTAACTATCTTTTATCGGTTGATTAGTGTGTATTAATTGCGTGGATGACGGGTGTATTCCTTAATACTAATCGTGGGGTGGCGTACGTACTTCCCCAACTCTATAAGCTCCTACTTCACTCCTATGTCGAGCCGGCTAAGAAGCTCCTAACATGGGATCACTAGAATTCGCTCATGCATTAAATACAACCATAATAACCTTAGTACGCATTGGTTCATGTTTCTTAAGACGTTCAAGCAAGTTACCGTATAGGAGGTTAGCCAGTTTTCTTAAGCCTAACATCGATAAACAATCATCCAATATAATTAATAACACACCACCAACCAATAATCAATAGTTAGGTTTCATTAGATCTAAGCAAACACAAGATAAATCTAGCCTAGCATGTTAATTAAAAGACAAGAACAAGATATAATCAAACAACACATAGACATATTGAATGATTAATTGATTACTTATCTTCAATTAAACATGGGAGATCCAAGGGTATAAAACCCTTAAAAATGGCAGAAAATTCGTCTTAGGGTTTCTCCTCACAAAGTTGCACACTCATGACTAAAAATTGCAAAACTATATATAGAATTTAGGGGCTGACGGCGTCACGTTGTAGGAGGTGACGCCGTCACCTCGCCGCGGCTAGGGTTCCCGGATGGTCTTCCTGACGCCGTCCTTCTTTAATCCTCAAAAATCCACTCTGGCGCGTCAAGGGTTGACGCCGTCACAATTGCGCTTGACGTCGTCTCTCTTTAACTTAAACCGTGACAGCCTTGATCACCTTAAAGGGTGACGCCGTCAGATTTCCATTGTAAAACTTTCTGGCGCGTCACGTGTATTTGTCATATCCACCTCTTTTGCCAAGCCGTGACGCCGTCAGGAGCAATCCTTGACGCCGTCACGTGTACTTTTCCAGCAGCTTTGGAGACTTTGTCGTTTTCTTCACTTTTATGCTCCAAAAACGTCCAAAATGCTTTCTTTTCCAGATTTCTTCTCCAAAGTACCTAAAATGATAAAAGGAACGATTTAGGGCAATATTTGATCAAATAAATACGATTTAGGGCTTAAATGACCCCTAAAATCGGTACACTTTTCGCTTCATCAAAAACGTATAAAGGACTAACGGCCGTTAGTCTAAAGGACTAAATGTGAAAAAATAGACAAACTATAGTGACCATTTATGTAATTACTCATTTGAAAAAGAAGATGACAAGGGCTTTTTGGTCATTTTATTCGAAATTGGACTGGATCCTTAATAAATACAAACCACAGTGACTGAATCAGTCAAAAAAAAAGTTCAGTGACTGAAAGTGAAAAAAAGGCCAAACCACAGTGACCATTTATGCAATTAACTCTATATAGTATAGGTAGATAATTAGATATAGTGTTGGACCAATTTGGACACCTCTTTTTAAGTGCATTTATTAACACCTCTATTTTCAAATATGCTATTTGGACAACTTTTTTGATTTTCGGCCTATTTGTGTTCAAATTTAGCTTTTGGCATGCATTTAGATTTGGATCACTATATTAGTATATTTCAGCTTTTGTCATACATCACATGTATTTATTGTGAGTCGAAAATAGGCTGAAATAATATTTTGTCATGCATTTATTGTGAGTAAAAATCAGCTTTTGAATTATGAATTGTAGTATATACGTATGTTAAGTGTTCATGTTAAATTACACTTTCAAAAAACACAAAAATACTTTCAAAAAATACAAAAATACTTTCTAAAAAAATGGCATCCGGGAAATCTCAAACTGAATCTTCCGTTGGCGGTTCTTCAACCAATCTCACGGTGGTTTCTATCCTACCTACGACTAGAAACCAGGAAATTTGGGTTAAATGTTATCGAGTCAACAAAAACTGCTTTTAAAAATATGTTGAGAGATATTTTTAGTACTAGTAATAGACGATATCATAACTATATCAAGTTTTGTGCTAGAACATATTCTCTTTGTTTAGGTCCGAATTGGGATTGTCCTACCCAATGGAATTCCACACACAACATGTATGAAAGTGCTTTACGACAAAAACTTACTTTAAAAGTGTTTCATGAACAACTTGCACGAAAAAAATTGGTTGACCCTTATCCCGCGGATTGTTGGGATACTATAGAACTTATTACGGAAATGCTTGAAGTTTTTAAAAATGCTACTACTTTGTTGTCGGGAGTTTACTATCCTACAAGTTGTTTAGTTTTAAACCAACTTTTTTTAACGGCTTCAAAGTTAGTGGAGGTTGAGTCGAAAAGTGATTTATTTAGAAATATGGTGAAACCGATGAAATTAAAGTTTAAAAAATATTTTGAAGAATTGCCTTGCGTTGTAACTTGTGCCGCCGCTTTGAACCTGATTCTAAACCGAACTGGGGTTGAAACTATGATTGAAAACATTGGTTATGATTTGGGTTTGTCCGTTGATGACCCGAACTATGTTTCTTGACAAGTTAATCGCTTTAACCGTGCTTTTGAAAGTATGTTTCAAATTTATTTAACTAAATATGGCTCAAGTTCTTCACATATCCATATTATGCATCAAGAGGCGGGTTCGAGTTCTCATGGTACTAATAAGTCAATTCAAATGTATAATCTTCTAAGAAATGAGAATAAAAAACAAGCTCGAGGTAACACCCATAGTAGCGAGCTTGGAAGGTACCAAGGATCCGATTTCTTGTCTCAAATGAGTATTGAAGAGTTTGAGAGTTTGGATATTTTGGGTTGGTGGAAAGAAAAGGAATCCCAATTTCCGGTTCTAGCCGCCATGGCCCGTGACCTACTAACGGTCCAAGCAAGTACGGTAGCTTCGGAATCCGCCTTTTCGACTAGTGGGAGGGTTATATCACCAATAAGATCAAAACTCACTCCGGAGTCGGTGGAAACTTGCCTTTGTTTGAAAGACTACCTCAATGGTGTTGAAAGGATTCAACATATATCACCACTCGGAGGTGAATTGGAACGGGTTGAAGAAGAAATACACATTGAAGAAATATCTAATGGTTTGGCCCAACCTCTTGACGAAGAAGAATAGTTCAAGACGTTATTTTTAGGTTAGTTTAATGTTATTCAAGAAGACGGTGTTTTTTTTTATGTATTTTGTATTTCTGTTATGTATTCAAGAAGACAATGTATTTCGTATTTCGGTTGAGTAGTAAAGTGTAGGTTTGTCCTATTTTTCTTTTGAGCAGTAAACTGTAGGTTTGTCCTATTTTTCTTTTGAAAGTAATAATTTATCGTAATACTCCGTAACACTTTATAGTACAGTAGTAAATAAATGGTGAATACCATTTGCCTCGAGATAGCCTCCATATTCTAAAATTCAATACCATTTATCTCGAGATGGCCTCCACCGTTGTTGACAACGACAAGACTACTCAACTTTACTAGTTGCAAGTCACACCAAACAATTAATGCATGACAAAAATAAAATGAAAAAAAATACAACATTGATACCACTTCCAAATAACCATCTCTTCTCTCTTTCTCAAACTCTCAACAATGGCATTTTCAGTTTTACACATTGTCACCTTAACCATCACATTCCTCACTGTGAAATTATGGTCCTTGCGTAACACTCATCTCCATAATCACTTCAATATACATTGGTTTTCATATCTTTGCATTTATTAACAAGAACATAGCCATGATAACCAAATACCAAAAAAAGTGTTCACTAGTGTAGTATGGAATTGTGCAGCTGGCATATCTTTGCATTCTTTCTATCTTCTATCAATAATCTCAAAAACACCATCTCAAGACATATTGACTCAAAAACCGGTTTACGAAAATCCGGTTTAGACTGGTTTGAAACCGGTTATTACCGGTTCATGATTTTCTCCCCCAGAAACCAGTTTAAAACCGGACCGGTTTTCGCCGAAACTGGTTTTTGACCCGTCAACACGAACCGAAACCGGTTTAAAAACCGGTTCGGTTTTGTAAAAAACCCGAAATGTGCACCTCTAATCGATAGTCTAATTTTCGGATGATCATACCAGCCCGGTCCATCATATACAATGTCTAGCCCATTACAAATATGATAGAAAGACCCCATCAAATAATACCCCGTATATCAAACACATACCCTAAATTGTTTCATTTTAGTTTGCCCTAATCCTAAGCATGCCTCCCTCCTCCTTCACATTTTACAGCCACCAAACTTTTCTCGATCTTATCAAACCTCTTATTTTTTCAATCCAATTAACACAACTTTCTTTCAACATAATCCCATAAACACCCTTTCGTTAGTGATGAATGCCTATTTACTCATCATTTTATGCCCATATAATACATAAAAAATGCTAAAAATAGCCAAATATGCCAATTTATATTGCAGATATCCTTGGATTATGTTTTTTTGTATTTCAGGTACAAAGGATTGAAAATAGAGCAAAAACGGACAGTTTTGGATCGTCTCGACACCGTTTGAGCATTTAATGAAGAAAATAAAAGTCCAAGTCAAACCCGGGATATGGCATTTGGATGAGCTTGGAAAAACAAACCTGAAACCAAAACCTATTTTTCATCATTTACCCTAAACCTATTTACCCTAAACCTAATTACCTAAACCTAAACCCAAATCCCAAAACTATTAATAAAAACCTAATCCTAAAATCCGGCCTAATCCTTTTACCCACAACCTAATCCAGTATCCAACCCCAACCTGGATCCACAAAACCCAACCCACTCTTTTTATTAAATAACCATGGTCAAATCCCCAGTCAACCCACCTTTTCCCTCTTTCCCGCCACCTCACCTTCTCCCCGGCTCCAACCCATACCCTGCACCTTCTCCTACTCCACTCCAAACTACTCCAGTCCAAGACCAATTAATGCTTCCCCCTCCTCACAAGCTACCCAGTACCAAGCTGGAAATCCAAGTGGTACTTTTGGCGCCAAAACCCAGATTAAAGGCTGAGATTGTTCAAGACTAATCCAAGGGTCCAGATGAAGACAGAGAAAGCACAAGACCTGAAGAAACCCTAATCTTATTCTATAAATATTTTTCTATTGTAAGCAGTTAGGGAGTAAGTTTTGTGTTAGAAATATAAATATTCAGATGAAGGTTCGGTCACCCCGAGTATTTACTTAGCATTTACATAGCTCGTAGGCTTATTTATATTAGTTTAGTATTATTAGTAATATTAGTTTTATTAGTCTAGTCGTATTTATTTTTGTGGAGTGGGTTGGGGCTTTCCCCACTGTCAGCTCACTCCACAGCCCACTAGGGGCACAATATTAGGACTATATATATAACCCTTCCCACACAAGGGAAGGGTGGAACTCTTCTCACACTTAATCTAATTTTTACATTTTGCTTTGAAAGAGTCTCCCACCTCTCTCTAACTTCATCTCTCTAAACACCATGGATCTATACTTTCATAACACAAGACCACCCGAATCATCCACACAATCAAGATGTTTATATTCTACAATTGGTATCAAGAGCCATGGTTAGGTTCGATTGATTGTGTGTGCTTGGATTTGTGGTCTCCATTTTCTAGTCTTTTAATTTTTTTTGGTTCGTTCACCATTTCAAGAAAGGTTGTCACTTAACTGTTGGTTAGAACCAATTTTTTTTTTCTTCAATCTATTTTGCTCATACCACTTTTCCTTGTTCATATGTCACGAATTTAAGAATTTGGGTTCACATTACTTGACTGTTTTGGGCTTTAAGTTTTGGTTTGAACAATACATTACTCTACTTTTGGGCTTGAACTGCTTTTGCAAACAAAAGGTGTGAAACCTTGTTAGATCTTGCGTTGATAGTAAGGTGGTGTATTTTTGGTGTATATGTACGCTTCTCGCTTGTTTTGTTTTGGTTCGAACAGAACATCTCAAGTATACTAGTTCTTTGTCATTTGGTTTGATTGTTGTTTGTGTTTAAAAGTGCTATTTTATAAATTGTTCTTGCTAGCGGTTTAGGACTGCTTCTTGCTGGCGGTTTGGTACTTGTTGGGTCTGCTGCTTGGATTATAACCAAAACCGGAAAAAGACAAAAGTGCTGAAAGTGACTAGTTTGGCTTGATGCTCCAGCGGTTTGACTGTTTGACCGGTAAACAGCAGTTTGACTTGTCCTAGCGGTTTATTGACTGGCGGTTTATTGACTGTGGCGGTTAATTGACTGGCGGTTTATTGACTGGCGGTTTATTGGCTGGCGGTTTATTGGCTGGCGGTTTATTGACTGGCGGTTTATTGACTGTGGCGGTTTATTGACTGGCGGTTTATTGACTGGCGGTTTATTGGCTGGCGGTTTATTGACTGGCGGGTTATTGACTGGCGGTTTACCACAGTTGACTAGTCAAGAAAAGACAAAGTACTCAAAACGATAAAAAGAAAGAAGATGAAGCAGAAAAGACCACAACCATAAGCAACAACAAAACAACATCATCTCATGACCTCAGTCTTGCAACATCATCGGTCCAAGAATCAAAATCTTAATGAAAATGAAGTCGACTGCTATGAAAACTAATCAACCTCAGCCGGTTCACATACCAATCCAAAACCCATTCAAATCCTACAACTAGACACAACTTTAATCCTCACATCACTTCTACAACTAGAAATGATCTGACAGAATTTTCATGTTAAGTTTCCGGAAAATTTCTGGAAAAACCTATACCTTACTTCCTGGAAATCCTGCAAAATATCATTATGACTCGATACAAGCATTTGACTCAAACAAATACTAATATGTATGTTAATTTATTATTATTATGATTCATGTTCATTTGTTCTAATAAACCAATTTGGATTTCCCTTACACTTATCTTTTGCAAAATACCTTTATATGTAGTTAAGACGAAGTTAAAAACAAGATAAAGCATTTTCACAATTTACTTTTGAACATGAATCAATAATAATAAAAATTAAACACACATACGGAAACAAATAAAATCAAACAAACAAATAAATAAACACACAAAGCAAACAAAGCTTGGGTTGCCTCCCAAGAAGCGCTTTTCTTTATTAACGAGTCTTGTAGCTAGACTCAAAGTCTCCGTACATTACGTGATTTCTTCATCAAAAGTTATGTCTTCCTCATTGATCATTTCATTACCATTCTCTTGATAATGCTTGACTCGTTGTATATTCACAGTGAATTCTCTATTTTCGTCGTCAATCAACACAACGGCTCCGGTTTTAGAGGAGCTCCTTATGGTAAAAGGTCCATACCATCTAGATTTAAGTTTTCCCGGAAATAGTCTTAAGCGAGAATTATATAATAAGACCTTGTCTCCTTCTGAAAACTCCTTGGGTCTCTTAATCCGTTAGTCATGCCATCTTTTTGCCATTTCTTTGTATGTAATGGAAGATTCATAAGCCTCTAATCTCAATTCATCGAGCTCTTGGAGCTGTAAGAATCTATTTGTTCCCGCAACCGTATAATCCAGATTACAAGCCTTAAGTGCCCAATATGCCTTGTGTTCCAGTTCTACTGGAAGGTGGCATGCCTTGCCATATACCATACGGAACGGGGTTGTCCCGATTGGTGTCTTATAAGCGGTTCGAAACGCCCACAAAGCTTCATCGAGCTTAAAAGACCAATCTTTTCGGTTTTGATTGACCGTTTTCTCTAATATTCTCTTTATGGCTCTATTAGTGTTTTCGACTTGACCGTTGGTTTGAGGATGGTAAGCGGTGGAGAATCGGTGAGAGACTCCATATCTTTTCATAACTTTCTCCATTTGCGAATTGCAAAAATGGGTTCCCCTGTCACTAATAAGAGCCTTCGGAATTCCGAACCTAGCGAACAATTTTTTTAAGAAATGAATTACTACCCTAGCGTCGTTAGTCCTAAGGGCTTGTGCTTCCACCCATTTCGAAACATAATCAATGGCCACTAAGATGTATTCATTCCCTCTTGAAGATGGGAAGGGTCCCATGAAATCAATTCCCCAAACATCGAAAACCTCGCAAACTTGTATATAATTCTGCGGGGCTTCATCCCTCCTAGAGATATTCCCCGCTCTTTGACACGCATCACAAGTCTGTATCATTCCCTTCACATCACGAAATATTGTAGGCCAATAGAATCCTGCGTCGAAGACCTTTCGTGCAATAGTATTCATTCCGTGATGCCCTCCAGATGGACCTGCATGACACTCTTTCATAATTCTGATAGCCTCCTTTTCCGAAACACAACGTCTGATTACTTGATCCGGACATCTTCGAAATAAGAAAGGTTCATCCCAAAAGTAGTACTTTAATTGATTGAAGAACCTTTTTTTTTCATGCCTGCTCATATGCTCAGGAATGACTCTACTTGCCAGGTAGTTAGCATAATCCGCATACCATGGTTCAGAATCATTTATTGACATGAGCTGCTCTTCAGGAAATGACTCCCGAATCTCACTCTTGTCAGATTCAGCGAGGCTTGGGTTCTCGAGACGAGAGAGATGATCAGCTGCAAGATTCTCTGCTCCTTTCTTATCACGAATCTCTACATCGAACTCCTGCAGTAGTAAGATCCAACGAAGTAACCGTGGTTTAGCATCCTGTTTAGCGAAAAGATATCGAATAGCTGAATGGTCCGTAAAGACAACCGTTTTAGAAAGGACAAGATACTGGCGAAACTTATCAAAAGCAAATACCACGACTAGCAATTCCTTTTCAGTGGTAGTGTAGTTTTCTTGAGCAGGATTCATGGTTTTGCTAGCGTAGTATATTGGCTGAAAGTGTTTGTTAAGCCTTTGGCCTAATACTGCTCCAACAGCATAATCGCTAGCATCGCACATGATTTCAAAGGGTAACTCCCAGTTAGGGGTGACCATAATTGGAGCTTGGGTAAGTTCCTGCTTCAGTCGATCGAATGCATCCTTGCACTCTTGAGAGAAGTCGAACGGGGCATCCTTCATGAGCAACTGAGTCATTGGTTTAGCTACCATTGAGAAATCTTTAATGAATCTCCTATAGAAGCCAGCATGACCCAAAAAGCTACGGATTGCCTTGACAGTTGTTGGATAGGGAAGTTTGGATATAGCTTCAATTTTTGCCCGGTCTACTTCAATTCCACTTCCTGAAATTTTGTGCCCTAGGACAATCCCTTCTTTTACCATAAAGTGGCACTTTTCCCAGTTTAGTACCAAGTTAGTCTCTTCACAACGTTTGAGCATTTTCTCAAGGTTAGCAAGACAGCGATCAAAAGAGTTTCCAAAGACCGAAAAATCATCCATGAAGACCTCCATGCTGTCTTCCATTAACTCATGGAAGATTGCTGTCATGCAGCGCTGGAAAGTGGCGGGGGCGTTACATAGTCCAAAGGGCATTCGCTTGTAGGTGAAGGTGCCATAAGGGCATGTAAACGTAGTCTTTTCTTGGTCCTCAGGAGCGATAGGGATTTGGAAATACCCTGAGAACCCATCTAGGAAGCAATAGTACTCATGCCCTGCTAACCTTTCCAACATTTGGTCGATAAATGGGAGAGGGAAATGATCCTTTCGGGTTACATCATTCAACTTCCTATAATCGATGCACACACGCCATCCAGTTACTGTTCGTTGAGGCACTAACTCATCCTTATCGTTCTTCACCACCGTCATTCCTCCCTTTTTTGGTACAACCTGTACAGGACTTACCCATGGACTGTCCGAAATTGGGTAAATTAGCCCTGCATCTAGGAGCTTAATGAATTCCTTTTTTATGACTTCCTTTATGTTGGGGTTTACTCGCCTTTGAAGTTGCACGGTGGGTTTATAATCCTCCTCCATGAGGATTTTATGCGTGCAAAAGGTAGAGTCAATCCCCTTGATGTCGGCTACACTCCATGCTATAACTCCTTTATATTTTTTTAAAACTCCTAAGAGTTTATCCTTTTGTTCACTTTTCAAAGAAGAGCTTATGATTACCGGAAGTTGATCTTCTCCTTGGAGGAAGGCATATTCAAGTTTGTTTGGGAGTTCCTTAAGTTCTAACGTGGGTGGCTCGATGATGGAAGGTTTCAGTTTGTTCTCGGGTTTACGAAGCTCTAGCTGTTCAATTTCTTGTCTGGGATAGAAGGAGACTGCATTCACATCCATAGTCTTCTCTTCCTCTAAGATGGGTAAGAAAGCTTCATCTCGCAACCAACCAGCTTCCACCTGTTCATCTATACAATTGTCAATCTCGTTGGACAGTTCATTGATTTCTCCGATGAAATATAGCTGATTATCTGCTTCGAGAGAAAGATTCATTGTGTCCTTGATGTCGAAGGTTAAGCTATCGGCCCCCACTCGTAAGGTTAGTTTGCCGTCATGAACATCAATAACAGCCCGAGCAGTTGCAAGGAATGGCCTCCCCAGAATGATGGGCACTAGGTCATCTTCTTCCATCTCTAAGATGACGAAGTCAACTGGAAATTTGAACTTCCCTACCTTAACCAGCACATTCTCACATATTCCTAAGGGGTATTTGATTGATCTATCGGCTAGTTGGATGTTCATACGGGTTGGTTTCAATCCAGAGTACCCTAATTTGAGGAACATGGAATGCGGCATAAGATTGATACTCGCTCCTAAGTCGGCTAAAGCATTCTTGACTGAAAGAGATCCTATTGAGCAGGGCAAGGTGAAACTACCTGGATCGTCCACCTTCTTTGGCAGCCCTCGTTGAGTCACCACAGAACATTCTTCTCCTAAGGTTACAAGACCCTCGAGCCCTTTTCTGTTGGTTAGCAGCTTCTTGAAGTATGTACTATATTTGGGCATATGGTAACATGCATCAAGAAGGGGTATGGTGACGACCGAATTCTTCAAATATGACAAGAATCTTTTATTATCATTTTCGACCTTTTGATTCTTGAGGCGGGACGGGTATGGAACTTTAATGGGCTGTTTGGTTGGAGTAGGTGGAGAGGGAGTTACCGGAGGGGTTTGCTCGGGATTTCCATCGTTCACATTACCTTCCTCCTCATGAGGGGTATCGGGTTCCATGACGTCAGATTGTTGAGCTGGGTAAGGTGAATCCTTAGTAGTTGTTCCAGCACGAGTGGTGATGGCGAGTAAGGGATCTCTTTGATTTGTTTGAGGTTCGTCAAGGCCGTCGAGAGTGGTGTTGAGTTCTGCGAATTTGGCCCTTAGGTCGTTTTGTTGGCTATTGATGAGGTTGTCAAGACCATTTAGTTGCAGATTCTTTTCAAGCGTGAAATGCCCAAGATCATCCTCAAAAGTGCTCCTAACCTTGTAGTCAGGATATTCTCCTTCTCCCTCTTCTCTCACAAGATTTCCCCAAGGGGTAAAATCATTGTTTTGGTAGAAAGTTAAGAGCGAAGGATCATCGAAGATGTCGTGGCTTGACAAGCATACTCGTTCGGTGGTGGTATCATCCCCGCATTCCTCCACTTCATGCGGGCCACCGCATTGGTCGCAGATCAAGTATGGGTTTGATAACCGTTTAGTTGGTTGAGACTTGTCTAGATAAGATACTTAATCATTCAATCTACTCAACCGGCTAACAAAAGGAGGCTCTTTCATGATCTTGGAAACGCCCATGATCGAATCGGGTTCATCCCAGGCATCGTCTTGATCATTTGCGTATTCCTCAATTCTATCACATCCTTCCTCAGCGCTTAGGTTGGCTATTTTTCCTTTCACCGAATGATTAATGCCAAATTGGTCGCTTTTAGGGACACTGTCATAAAAGATTTGGACAAGAAGCCAGAGTTCAATGCCATGATGAGGGACTTGTCTAATTAGATCTTTGAATCTGATCCAGGATTCGTGAATGGGTTCAGCTGGTCCAACATGGAAGCGGAAGATTTCGTCTCTTAATGCTGAAGTTCTTCCTATTGGAAAGAATTTCTCATAGAATTTTGAGATAAGCTGTTCCCATGTGAAAATGGACTCGGAGGGAAGTTGGTTATACCAGTCTCCGGCTTTTTCATAAAGGGTGAAGGGGAAGAATCGCAGCCGGGAGGTATCTCTAGTGGCCCCGTCCGTATGGAGGGTATCTACTATTTTCAGGAAGTCCTTGATGTGTTGGATTGGATCTTCAGTTTTCAATCCGCGGAACTTGCATACACTTTGGACAAGCCAAATATCGGTTGCACGCAAGACCCCATTCGTGTGTTCATTTGGAAAAACGATAGCATTGGAAAAACCACGAGGGGTGGGAGAAGAGTAGTCCTTGAGGCATTTAGGGATTGGGTTTTCGGGAACCTCCATATCGTGATTGTTTTGAGGGCTAGGAGGTGTAGAGTGAAGATTGGATTCTTCCTCGGAGAGGGCATCATCAAAATTGATCATGGATGGTTCAGCCGCTTGGTGGTGTCGCCTTAATTTATGCATTTCCCGTTCGGGTTCAGCATAGGGTGGAATAAGGTCTCTTAGTGAACTACGACTCCTGGTGACTCTAAGGTTGGAGAGATCTTCGTTTACCATGATGGCCAAGGAAGATTTGAGTAATGGATAGAGCAGAAAAAGATAGACTAAAGAAAACCTAGAAAAATAAATAAAAATCTCACTAGAAAGGAATCTAGTGAGTAGACCTAATAAAATAAAAATTCAACCTAAACAATAACTATTCCCCGGCAGCGGCGCCAAAAACTTGATGCGTGGTTTTGCGACCTTACAACAGGTTTTACCTCTCGAGGGATCTCAAGAGGCTTACAACCCCACCAGGCAGTGTACCTGACCGATGTAGTATAGTGTAGTGGTAAGTACGGGGGATTTATCGTTCTCCATAGGGAATAGTGTCGTTAGGATTGAAAAACTATTCTAATAGGTCTAAGGGTGAGGGAAGATTCTTTTTTGTATTTTTATATTTTTTTATGAAAGCAAATAAAATCTCGGGTTTGAAGGAGTGGGCGGAATTAGTTGCTAATCAACTAACCCAAATAACTACGAATGCAAATAAAATAAAATAACAGAAAATGAAAAGGTCGTGAAACTTATCTGGAGAGAAATGTGTTTACTTAGATTTCCTTACTCCCTAACTATCTTTTACCGGTTGATTAGTGTGTATTAATTGCGTGGATGACGGGTGTATTCCTTAATACCAATCGTGGGGTGGCGTACGTACTTCCCCAACTCTACAAGCTCCTACTTCACTCCTATGTCGAGCCGGCTAAGAAGCTCCTAACATCGGATCACTAGAATTCGCTCATGCATTAAATACAACCATAAAAACCTTAGTACGCATTGGTTCATGTTTCTTAAGACGTTCAAGCAAGTTACCGAATAGGAGGTTAGCCAGTTTTCTTAAGCCTAACATCGATGAACAATCATCCAATACAATTAATAACACACTAATAACCAATAATCAATAGTTAGGTTTCATTAGATCTAAGCAAACACAAGATAAATCTAGCCTAGCATGTTAATTAAAAGACAAGAACAAGATATAATCAAACAACACATAGACATATTGATTGATTAAGTGATAACTTATCTTCAATTAAACATGGGAGATCCAAGGGTATGAAACCCTTAAAAATGGCAGAAATTCGTCTTAGGGTTTCTCCTCACAAAGTTACACACTAATGACAAAAAATTGCAAAACTATATATAGAGTTTAAGGGCGGACGGCGTCACGTTATAGATCTTGACGCCGTCACCTCGCCGTGTCTAGGGTTCTCGGATGGCCTTCTTGACGCCGTCCCTCTTTAGTCCTCCAAAATCCTCCCTGGCTTATCAAGGCTTGACGCCGTCAGAATAGTGCTTGACGCCGTCTCGCTTTAAGTTAAACCGTGATGGCCTTGATCACTTCAAAGGGTGACGCCATCAGACTTTCCATTGTAAAATTCTCTGGCTTATCATGTGTATTTTTCATATCCACCTCTTTTGCCAAGCCATGACGCCGTCAAGGGCAATCCCTGACGCCGTCAAAGGTACTTTTTCAGCCGATTTTGAGACTTTGTCGTTTTCTTCACTTTTATGCTCCAAAAACGTCCAAAATGCTTCCTTTTCCAGATTTCTTCTCCAAAGTACCTAAAATGACAAAAGGAACGATTTAGGGCAATATTTGATCAAATAAATACGATTTCGGGCTTAAATGACCCCTTAAAAGCGGTACACTTTTCGCTTCATCAGATGGTTAAAACATGTCTAAATGGCTTGCTATTACTTTAGATAGCAACCCGCGCTTCAAAATGGGGAAAGCACGTCGCCTAAAAGATGGCTGTTCCTCCAACTGGGTGATGTTCACCTGGGCATGGATTACTTTATATCCATGTTTCTTCGATCTGATGTACGTTTCAGTGCATCATTTCTTGAAAAAGAAGAGAAATCTTCTTTGCATACAAATAGTTTTCATTCTGTGATTCTTCTGAAAATTATTTGTAAGACACTTGGTGATTTTGTGTTGCTTGAAATTTGTTTAAACTTGGATTATGCATAAAATGTGTCACTCAATCAACGACCGCAATACTTTAATACGGGTCATTGATTGAGGGGGATAGTGAATTCAAATTTTATATCATCAAACGGATTTGTTGGTTAAATCATACTTGTTAGAAATGGTTTTGTAGTTAATGGGGTATTAGTTGAAGAGGATCTTGCTAAAACTTTATATCAAATGGCCAAACGTGTTAGTTGCTAGAAAGTTTAGGACATTATGTGCAATTTGCTTATAGTTTCCTAGCTTTATGTATCTAGAAGGTTCATTTGTGTTACTTTGGAATCCTCGTTTAATCCCCTAAACACCTTATGATCCATCTGAAAACGTATATATAAATATAAACAGTCTCAGAACGAATACTCGTGTGTAGTGTGAAACCAGGTAAGTGATCACCTGGGTCGTTTCCCAACGAGGTGTGAATGGGCAAACTGTGAAAAGTTAGGATTAGAGTGATTGATGATTTAGATTGCTTTTGATTTTGATTTTTGATATTTAATTAACAAATGATAAACAAATATGCACAGGAAATCTAAACGCGATTAAAAATAAACTACAAACGCGCAACAGGAAATCTAAAATGGGACAAAAACTAAAATTTATAAAATTTAAAACCTAAAAATGTAAAATGACTTAACTTATTTAAAAACTAAAATTATATTTTTTATACTTTTTATTTAATTATTATTAATTATTTATTATTTAATTACTTATTAAACTATTTAAATTTATAAAAAATACTAAATGAACAAAGAAAATTCTAAAACTTTTTCTAAAAATATTATAAGATGAGAAAAAGCTAAGAAAATTATAAAAATGAAAATTACTTAATTAAAATTAAAAAAAAATAAATTCTATTAAATAGAAGCTATCACTATATTTCTATTTTTGGTTTTTCTTAAGGTTTAAAAATATAATTATATTTTTCCTAGATTAAAAATGACAAAAGAAAATTATGAAAATTAGATTTATATTTTTCTGATTTATATTTTATTTATTATGATTTAATTACTACTAGAAACTAATTAAAAAGATTAAAAATATCAGAACTATTCAGAAAATTATGAAACTTTACATATAAATCTAAAATATTATTAAAAAGCTAGGAAAAATAAAATGAAAAGTTTAATAAGCCTGGAGAGCTGATTTGGGCAGATAAGCAGTTGGCAAATAAGCCAAAAATAAGCTAAAAAGCTCAAAACTCAACCAAATGCTCAGGATAAGTTAAATATACTTGTTTAAGCACAAAACAACTGAAAACTACAATTAAGCACAAGGAATTAACAAGATAAGCAGTTGGCTGTTGAACAACTTATGCAGAATTTTCAGTTTAAGCAGCCAACCTGCAGAGCCAATTTAAGCAACCAATAAGCAGAAAAGTGGGAATATTATGGGGGCAAAAGTTAGCTTATACTATGAGCTACATGAAAACACTAAAAGCCCTATGACTACAACCCCAATTGGACTCCAATTGAAGGCTAGATCAGGTGGTGAAACCTGAGGTTGCTGTGGTTGGGGTCTGAGTATGCAGAAAAATGTGCAGAAGTGTGCACAAGGGTTTTGGGCTATATGATACTAACTAAGTGGTCTAAGTGGAACTTAAAGAAACCAAGAACAAGGTCAGAATAGGCCTTGAGCTTATTCTAGCTTATTTGATCTCACTGGGGTCTGAAATGAACACAAGGCAGTCAAAACTGCATTTTCTAACTAATAGGCTGAAAGTAACTTGGTAATAGCTTATTTAGGACTGCTAAAAGCTAGCTCAAAGTTGAGCTTGTGACCAATCTACAGTAACTACTACTTTTGGCCTATGAAACAGTCTAAACCAAACACCCCTTAATGGGTGCTGTTTGGGATTTTTGAACTGAACATGGGTATTTTGAGTACTGATTTGAACAATAATTGTACTTGTAAGTATAATAAGCTATGAAACTGACTTGTGACTGAAAAATAGTGCAATATAATTAAGCTAACTTATAAAGGCTATTTTTGGCTTTTCTAAAATTTTTAAGGTGAAATCAAACAAGGGCTATTAAAACTGATAGAAACTGAATGAAATAAGTTTGTGAACTACTGATAAGCTAATATTTATAATAACAAGCTATTAATAAGCTACTTAACAGTGAATTGAGAATTTAAGCTAAAAATGAGAACAAGCTTACAACTGAGAGGTTAAGAAACAGGATAGCACTAGATCAGAACTGAACTTGGAATGTCACTTACCAAGTTTAGACCCCATTCTAGTTTTCCAAATTAGCTTATACACCAAGAACAGCTTATTTGCTTGAAAGGTTGACTTTAGTTGACTTTTCTCATTTTCTTGAATCAGAACAGATAAAAACTAAATAAACTTATGAAAAGCTATGATAAGCTTTCATAAGCTTAAAGCAAGGGTATTTATGGCTTTTGATTGGTTCTTAATAGCTAAACAACTAAATACGAATTATCAGGAAACATGAAAACTTGAACTTTCATTATAGCTGAGATTGATTACAATACAGAAGCAACATATTACTTGAAACAAACTTAAATTACAACTGAAAACCTTAAATGAAACTGAAATAACATTTATCTACTTTCTATACTAATTTTGGTCTTAAAACTACTGACCACTCTTCTCTTTGTCTTCTCTTCCTTTTATAGCAATCCCAATTGACTCTTTGATGAATTCCGAGCTAATCCCCACCATTTGATTGAATTAAAATCATCTGGTTCGTCCAATATATTTTTGGCGGGAAAACAGGACATGTGGGATTTTGGCTTATACTGAGCATGTGGGGGTGTAAGGGTGTGAGAGACTCTTATTGGAGGAGGGGGGTGGTGGATTGTCAGGGTTTAGAGGTAAGGTGATGGGGGAAGTAGAGGACATGGTTTTGATTTTTGGCGGTTTGGTGGTTTAGTGGGAAGAAGACGGGTCAAACTAAAGTTTGACCCTGGGATATTTTAGCAAAGGGTGTGGGCCGGGTTTATATATAAAGGGATTGGGCTTGGTTTATGGTTTTGGGTTGTAACTGGGTAAATGGGTTTAGTTATTTAGGATTGGATTTGGATTTTAGGGGTTAGTGTTGGATCCGGATTTTGGTTAGTTAAACAAGGACCATTTTTGTAATTTTGGATTTTTGAGTGGTTGATAGTGTAATATTTCCAAAGTTATCACAAGGGTATTTCTTGCCAAATGTGAATAGTACAAGGGCATAAAACATAATTTTCCATTTTAAAACACCCGGGGACTAATATTGACATTTTTCAAACTTGGGGGACCAAAGTTGTAATTTTGCAAATTTGAACCTTAAAGGACTAATCTTGACAACTTATGAATCCCCAAGGACCTTTGATGATATTTAACATGTTTTGAATAACCAGGGACTAGTTCTGCCAATTTGTGAAACTTCAGGGACTGAAAATGACAATTATGCAAACTTTGTTCGTTTTTCACTTGTTTTCAATCTTTTTGTTCCTGAATCATATAAAAACACTTTTTATGATATTTTCTGTATTATTTGACTTTTCAAAGCATTTTTGGCTGTTTATGTGGGTTTGAACAAGGTAAATATATGTGTATTTAGACACATATCAAATCCCCCACACTAAACTATTGCTAGTCCCTAGCAATCTTTTATGAAAATTTAATGGATTTTATCTCTTTACCAAAAGCCATTACTTCTGGAGTAGCCAATTGTTTTAGTTCAAGTAAGAACCTTGGTACAATGATAACCAAATGATTTTGAGCAAACCATCAGCTGTCAACGGATTTGATTTGTCTTTACCAAAAGCCGTTTGCTTCTGGACTAGCCAACTCTTAGATAAATTATCACTATTATCTTTGGTGAGCTGATTACCAATCATGGTTTTTCCACTGCCTTTACCACAAGCCATAACCTTGCGGGCTAGCCAACTCTTCACTTATAAAGATATGGTGAGTCGAAAACCATACAATTTTCGGCAAATTGTAAGCCATAAACGGATTTGATATATCTTTACCAAGAGCCGTTTGCTCCTGGATTAGCCAATCCTTATGTGGGTTAGACATGGCGGACTGATAACCATTTATTGCGTTCTAAGTGAGAATTTTTTTTTTTTTTTTTTAATTTTGGCCAAAAATGGGGTACTAGATGGTACATTTGATCAAATTCGCTAGAATTCCCCCCCACACTTAGAACTGAATATTGCCCTCAATATTCAAAGTACCGGCTGTTAAACCAACACTTAGAACGTGAAAGGGAAATACTAAATAGCCATTATTTTATATACAAACATTTTTTTTTTTTTTTTTTATATATATACAACATGTGGGGCATCTCCCCCACACTTAGGTGAGACATGGATGAAAACCCATGTTTTGCTACTGTTTTTATTAACCGAGTCGCTAGCTTGACTCGACCCCGAATTAATTGGTTCATGGGGAAGCAAGTGGAACAAAAATTCTCCATCGGACTTTCGTTCAAGATGTTTGGATAAACACTGAAGTACTTGAAAGTTCCACTCCGATGAGATATACACAGAGAGACCCGGCTTACAAATGATAAATGAAAATGCCGGGGTCAAAGATAGTGTCTTCATTCCCGAAGGAGTGAAGAACAGGAGAAGTCACCTTGTAGGTGAAGAAAAGAAAGAAAGTCATGATAAAAATCATGACTAACTCATCATCATTAGAAGGAGAATTCATGATTTCAGTATCATGATTCTCATCATTTAAGCTCAGCTGATCAAGACAATTCAAGGGTGGGAGGGATGGGATTGTGATATCAATCAAATTCTCAGTGCTGAGAGTATTTCCCTCCGAGACATAAAGATTTTCTTTGTCAAGATCAAGGTAAAAGTTATCATACTCCGGCGGAGATATGATATGAGTGAGTTCACTGGAGAACTCCTCAAAGGTGAATGAGTCAATATCGGGGAGAGAATTATGAGAATGAGAAGTGGTATTGCCACTAATTTTCTGTAACACCCCAACCCGGCAAGGGTAAAGATGTCACGTTAATGGTTTCATATCAGATCAAACAAAACATACTTCAATAGTAATACCATAACTTGTCAAAGGTTACAATTGAAATACTAACATTACAAGGTTAAGAATGAAACAAAACTAATTACTAAGTCTGCAAAAGCAATCCTTCTAATGACTTCTACTTCTGAATAACTATCAAAGTCTTCTAAGTCCAAAAGTCTCTTCACTCATACCCAAACCCGTCGTCCTGCTTATAACCTGCCGCACACGAAAAGAAAACGTGCGGCTGAGCTTAAAAAAGCCCAGTGAACAGATATAACGATAATAAACAGAAATAGAGAATAGTAAAGAATAACAGAAACAAAGGTCAAACAGATGTAATATGGTTCAAGGGATAAGTCAATGAATAAGTATAAGGGAAAGAGAAAGGGATAGTAATCCACCACGAGCCCAGAAACAGATCATATCATATCGTAACCATAAATCTTCATAATCATATAGAGGGGAGACCTCTCAGATAATCAGATAATATGAGGGGTGTCCTCATTCTTCAAATGGAGTAGCTAGCTCCCAGAAATATGTGAAAGGCATGTATTGCACACAGTACCAGTCACCAGAACAGAAATCATATCATATATAGTTAAATCCACTAAACAGAACAGATCTAGGATGCATCCATACGCCCCTACCCAATCACATGCAGACCAAATCAAAGGGACGGTGTAACCAAATCACTAGGGCTACACACTAGTCATGCCAGTGGTGCATCACAGACACGGCCATGTTACCTTCATGGCTAGGGTCACAGAAATGGCTCGGGTATCAAACTAAGAGTCGGATATCATATCAGATCAGAGTGTCATATCACAAGTTTCAATATCAGAAGTCAATATCAGAAGGTCAACATCAGAAGGTCAACATCAGAAGGTCAAAATCAAAGTTCCATAGTAACAGTTCATTTAAAAAGGTTTCTAATTAATAGTTCATTTAAAACAATCTTTTAATAATGATTTTTATAACAATAATCCTTCAGAGTAGTTTTCATAAAACGATCTTTCAAAACGGTCTTTCATAAAGATAGTCTTTTAAATATGGTTTTCATCAAAGTTAGTAAAATGCCCATTAAAAAGTATTGTATCATATTTGCAAACATCATTTAAAAATAACTTTTTCTCAAATCATTCTCAGGTCAGAGCTAAAAAGGTTTTCAAGGTTTAGGTTCATATCATAGGTCATAACGAAACGGATCATAGCAAAGGTATCGAATCAGAGACTAAACAGATCAGAACAGAGACCATAAGAAACCTTACAGAGAAGGTCAGAATATCCGTACCTTATTTTAGAAGCAAACACGAATCAGAAAATAGACGTCACAGAAAGGATCATGACCTTTCCTTCTTCACACCTAAGGAATAGCAGACGGAATTACAAGGGATTCTAACTCATATTACTACTTAATTTACTTCTCCATTTTAAGTACTTTAGGGTTCATACGGTTATTATGGTAGTGTCATACATTCAAAGGTTTATTAAGTGTTTAGGATAAGTTGAAGGACCAATTGTGTAATTATCATAAGGTTAGGGTATAAGGTGTAATTATTGAAAAGTTACAGGTTTCTACAAGTTTAGTCCTTTAGTATTATCAAAATAACAACATAGACCCTCTAATGTTTGAATATAAACACTTAACACTTTTTAAATAACAAAATACACTTTTTCAGGTTCTAAGTAAGTTCTGGACCTGTTTTAAATAATTCAAAAATCAGAGTAGACCTCCGAAATAAAATCTACAAAAATTCACAGAGCTTCTTCAATATTCCTAGTATTTACCCTAATTTTTCCAGATTTTATTATTAGTTTTGGTATGAATGAAAAATCCACTTTTACAACCAGTCCCAGAAACATGTCTGATGGAACACCCGATAAGTTACCACTTCATTACCCCTTCAGAAAAATTCACAAAATTCTATAAAAATTCAAGCTACTAGCATACATCCCAAATATTTTCCAGTTCAAAGGGCTCCTTCTAATTCAATACGTTTTGGAAACTAAAATTCAAAAACCCGGACTGTTTTCCCAGACTTCACAAATCCGATCAGACATGTGATTTCCCAAAAATCAAAAAGTAGCCTTACAGGCCTCCAAAATTTACAAACTAAATTTCTCCAGGTAGCCACTTCATTAAACTACAATTTAGACTCCAGAAACATAAAAATATACGTTCATATGATTAAGTTACAGCCGGTTAAAGTCAGTTAAAGATTCATCTCAGAAGCAGTTTTCAATATAACATGTAATTACTTAGGGTTTTCTTTATCCATTCATTGTTCTATATACCAAACGACTTTGGGTGATTCCATATCACTTTAAGATCAATTCTTATTAGTTTATTACTCATTCAAATCAAATTATACACCATGAACAAGTTAGTCGATCCATTGTACAAGGTTTTAGGGTTTTATGTTTTATGATTTTATGTGACATATATTCATTCCAAGATTCGTATAGAACACAAGATTTTCGAACAAAAGGTGAGTAATACAATACCCTTGATGACAAGATGAAGAACACGATCACACGGAATCAAGATCACCACACGAAAAATCTTTTCTTCCTTCCTTCTTTCTTTTTGGCCGATCGATCAAGAACAACAAAGGAAGATTAGGGTTTTTGGTTAAGAAATAATTCATAGGGGTTTGAGGCATGAAGAAACATGTTACCTTAAGATGTATGACACACAAATGGAACAAAATTCACCCTCTCTTGGCCTCCTATAAGGTGCGGCAGCAGCAGAACAAAAACAGCAGCAGTAACTTGAACTTAGGGTTTATTTGGAGTGCTAATGTGATGTTCGGTGTATAAGGGGGAACAAAAAGGGCTTGGGCTGTTTTAAAGGGAGTTTGGTCGTGGGTTTGGATGAGGGGGAGAGGCTTGGGTCGGCCTATAAGCCCAACGCACAACATCTATGTCCAAGTTTCATTATTTCCCTCGTTTCTTAAATACGACTTACACGTAACTATTCTTTTGAACAAAAATAAATATAAACTTGTTGGGTTTTCGGTTCAAGTGACTAAGTAATGTGTTGCAAATGTTATTGGTAGCTCGTATAATTATATTATGGTGCCTCGTACTCATTTCATGTCGTATTTGTTTCGTTTTCATACGTTTTGTGATTTATTTATAAGTTATATGAGTTTTAATTAATTTTTAAATTATGAGGGCATTTTAGTCTTTTAATACGTTTCAGATTTTCGGGTTTTACATTTTCTCTCCCATCTGATCAAAACAGAAAGCTTCCATTTTCGGAATAGAATCATCGGAAAATATGTCACTATCCTTTATGGGGATAGGAGATGAAATGGATTTTTCTTTGAAAGCCTCGATTTTAGAAATGAGAAGATTAACATTTAATAATGTTTCACGAAGAGTTTCGTCTTTGATTATTTCTTCATCATTCTCTTCTTCTAAGCTGACAAGCTCAGAAGGTAATTCCTCAACATAATCGATGTCCTCACAAAATAAAGAATCATCATTACTTGAAGTATAATCATCGTCAGAATTGGAAAACATCTCAACATGATCATGTGAAATGTCAAGAGGAGGCAAATCACACATATTATCAGAGATACCCTCGGACTTACTTGGGATTGGGACAAGGTTCTCAGCACTAGACTTTATGAATTCGTCCGATTCCTTTTCAGGAATAGTGCTAATATGCTCATCCCCATAATAAGAGAGTCCTTGGGGTCCAAAGCTGGAAAGAACGATGGGATTGTAATAGACTGAGGGAGTTGTGAAATGATGCCACCCAAAGGAACAATACTCTCCTCGTCGTCCTCCTCATCAATATTGCTAGCATAAATGGCTTTCATTTGTTCGTCGGCTAGCAATTCTGCAATAGTCTTGTCTTCCTGCCTTTTCTGGACAGGTGTAATTGCAGCTGATGAATTCTCGCAACCTCCGCACATAGAATCATCATCATCGTCATCGTAAATGAAAGTTTGACGATATTTGGAACTCATTCTAGCTGTTTGTTCTTCTTCAGCTAGAAGCTCTCCAATGGTTTTCTGATGAGGATCTTCTTGGGAATTTTTAACAGCCAAATCATTAAATGTATCCATCATATTTTGGAGTTTTTGGGATACATTTTCAAAAGATTTTTCAAAAGGAGATGGCTGAGGTTGAATCATTTGATACTGTGGAGGTTGGTCATGATAAGAATAGTCGTAATTGTTACAAGGAACATGCTCATAGACAAGCGGGGACCTCGTTTGACAATCGGATTCATAATGTGGACCACCACAGTACTCACAACAATACATTTGCTGTGACTGATTTGGTGAATCATATGGATATTGGTCATACCCGAAATTTTGATTACATGGATCTTGTTCATAGACAGATGTATTTCCTGCTTGACAATCAAAACTTGGGTGTGGACCTCCACAATATTCACTAGGATCATTTGGCATATTTTGAAATGATGTATCATCGAAGTTTTGATAACACGGCTCTTGCCAAAATGAATCCTGAGAAGGGGTACTGAAATCGTTTTGAAAATCTGGATAATCAAGTGTGAATGGCTGATAAGTGCAAAAACATTGCTTACACTGTGAATCATCCCCCAACGGATTTTCACACATACAACAATTAAGCTGAGTGAGTGAAGATGGCTGGGGTTGTGGAGAGTGTTTGGAAAAAGAATCCGGAGGTGGGACAAGTGGTGTGCTCTGAGAGCTAGGGATTTCCACCACTTCCGTTATGGTCTCTGGTTCTTGTTCTTGATAAACGTGAAGAGTAGGCAAGTTGTTCTTTTTAGTCACCGTTCTAAGCTCTACACGTTCTCTTGACAAACTTTTAACCGTAAATTGTGAAAGGTCTGGATTAATTCTTGACTGTTTGCCATTAATAGCATGTATCTTGGGCTGTGAAGGGCAGTCGGAAGAACTTTGAGAATCATTGATGGAATTAAGCACTTTTTTGAGGGCTTCTTTACACCAATAACAAGATCCACAATCCTTTGGTACATGCTCTCCACACAGCTCACACGCACACTTTGAACAACGAAGGCTGTCAATCAACGGGCTTTTACAATTCAAACATTTGTACCCGAGAGACGCCATAGAAGAAAGGTATAAGAAGTTTAGAATCAAATGGATAGAGGGTAAAGGGATAAAGAATCAAAAAGGGTAAGAGGGTAAAGATGAATATTTTTGGGTTTTTGGTAATTTTTTTTTTTTTTTTTTTTTTTTTTTTTTTTTTTTTTTTTTTTCAACAAGATCAAAGCAACACAAGGAACTTAAACCTTAAATCAACCAGCGTACGGTAGCTCTCTGACTGAAAAACGCACAGAGTGGCGGAGAAGCAAAGGTGGGCAATTAATGCTCCTTAAAAACCCGCTTCTTTCAGTCCGACAATTTAATGTCAGACTATCCTAGAACCTCCGTTATAGTTTGTTTATCAATCAAAGGTGAGCCGAATTCGCAAGCGACACAAAGGCAAGTTTTAATCTTAGGTTTGGGAACTTATTATGGTCGTACCCCCAGTTAGGTAGTACTCTGTCTTGATTTTCGATGGTAATATTTTATTATTGTTATTTAGTAAAGAAAACGGAAAATTTTTTTTTTTTTTTTTTTTTTTTTTTTTTTTTGGTTTTTAATTTTTTATATTATAATAATAATAATAATATATATAGAAAAGAAAAGAAAAATATTTTTGTATTTTATATTGTTTATGGGAAATAGGAACTTCTTGGAAGAAGGATCTCGAATCTGATGCGTGGGTTTTGCAACCTTACAACAGGTTTTACCTCTCAAGGGATCTCAAGAGGCTTACAACCCCACCAGGCAGTGTACCTGACCGATGTAGTATAGTGTAGTGGTAAGTACGGGGGATTGATCGTTCTCCACAGGGAATAGTGTTCGTTAGGTATGAAAGGCTACTCTAATTAGGTCTAAGGGTTGAGGAAGATTCTTTTTATGTTTTTATATTTTTTTATGAAAGCAAGTAAAATCTCGGTTTTGAAGGAGTGGGCGGAATTAGTTGCTAGTCAACTAACCCAAATTACTACGAATGCAAATAAAATAAAATAACAAAAATGAAAATGTGGTGAGAAACTTATGTGTAGAGAAATGTGTTTACTTAGATTTCCTTACTCCCTAACTATCTTTTACCGGTTAATTAGTGTGTATTAGTCGCGTGGATGACGGGTGTATTCCTTAATACCATTCGTGGGGTGGCGTACTTACTTCCCCAACTCTACAAGCTCCTACTTCACTCCTATGTCGAGCCGGCTAGGAAGCTCCTAACATGGGATCACTAGAATTCGCTTGTGCATTAAATACAACCATAAAAACCTTTAGTACGCATTTGGTTCATGTTTCTTAAGACGTTCAAGCAAGTTACCGAATAGGAGGTTAGCCAGTTTTCTTAAGCCTAACATAGATAAACAATCATCCAATACAACTAATAACACATTAATAACCAATAATCAATAGCTAGGTTTCATTAGATCTAAGCAAACACAAGATAAATTTAGCCTAACATGTTAAACAAAAGACAAGAATAAGATAAAATCAAACAACACATAGACATATTGAATGATTAATTGATAACTTATCTTTCAATGAAACATGGAAGATCTCAAGGCAAAAAGCCTTGAAAAAGGAGCTAAAATCGTCTTAGGGTTTTCTCCCAAAATTCCACACACTAAGCTCTCCCTAATGACAAAAAATTAGAAAACTATATATAGATTTTTGGATCTGACGGCGTCACCTTATGGATTGTGACGCCGTCACCTCGCCGCTTTTAGGGTTCCCGGATGACCTTCTTGACGCCGTCCCTCTTTAGCTCTCCAAAAATGCTCTCTGGCTTATCAAGGCTTGACGCCGTCGAACCTTGAACGTGACGCCGTCCCCTTATGATTTAAGCCGTGACGCCCTTGATCAAGTTAAAGCGTGACGCCGTCAGAATTCCATGCTATTTTCTCTGGCTCATCATGAGTAAATTTCACGTCCACCTTTTCTTGCCAAGGCATGACGCCGTCCAGAGTAGATTGTGACGCCGTCAAAGGTAACTTTCAGCATGATTTTGAGACTTTGTCGTTTTCTTCACTTTTATGCTCCAAAAACGTCCAAAATGCCTCCTTTTCCAGATTTCTCCTCAAAAGTACCTAAAATGACAAAAGGAACGATTTAGGGCGATATTTGATCAAATAAATACGATTTAGGGCTTAAATGACCCCTTAAAAGCGGTACACTTTTCGCCTCATCAAATACCCTTACACTTGAGATTTGCTTGTCCTCAAGCAAATGCGCTTTTATTCTAATCAAAATACAAGTTAGGGGTCATTTAATGCAAACATAAAAGTAATTACAACAAATAATCGTTCCACTTCAATCATAATAAGCACGGAGATTACATACTAGCACCTCACAAGTAGTGTTTAGATACTCACATCTCTCAAGTGTCATCAAAATAAATCTCATAAATGAAAACGGATAATATCTCTCACTACCTGTCATAGCAAATAGATTACCATAGGCTTGGGAAATGATCGAAAACCTCCTCCACTAGGCGTAAGCACCTAAGATAAACTATCAAAGAGGGCTTTTACATGGGTTATAACGTTAGGTGTAGGGAAAAGGAAAACACGGTTTTGTTGGATAAAGGATATTTTACTGGTGGCGAGTTAAAGATCTTGATCAATTACATGTACTATACAATGTTGCTAAGCCAAGACTCGACTCAATCTTAAGCTAATGAAACAAAATAACAAAATAACAAAAACATAAAAATAAACATAAAATGAAACGGGATGGTAGTCCGTATGTTTTTTCTATTTTTCTTTTTTTCATCTCATTTTTTTGTATTTTTCTTGACACTAGTACTTTACCCATGAGTCCCAATCGTCCCAAAACAATATGTACAAGGATATGACTCGACTTAGCAACCATGTAATCAACTAGATAATTAACTTGGGTTTAAACAAATGTTGTCACAATAATGCACTAAAAATGAGTGCATACAAGGTAGGCTAAGGCGATTTGGGTGTACATTTTAGTGGGGTGTAACAAATTCTTCCTTTAAGTAAAATGCTTAAAGGTCGAAACGAAAAGATAGGCTCTGAGGGGTGTACTAGGGGTATCGTGTACTAAAAATGAGTACAACGCAAAGGGTGTGGGAGAATTACTTGACCAATGTAGCCAAAGTAATTATAACAAAAACACAGGTGTAAAACAATGGGTTTATCCTAATGCCTCTTATCATGTAGTAAATCTAACTACACGAATGTAGTCTCACTTGTGGCCTCGGAATGGTCCTAACGCAAGTTCTAGAATCTAAGTGCTACCGGTACACACATCATAGCATAAATGCTTTTCCTACCAATTCTAGGGGCGAACCTCACATATTTGGGGTGGAAAATTTTTTAGTGGTACGGTTTTTGTGCTAGTCATATAACTCCTATCCATGAGACGCTCATTAAGATCAAAGTTTCACTCCTAAATGTTGTAAAAAATTTTAAATTTGGCACTAAAATTACCCTAACAAGTATTTCTCTCAGTTTTATTACACATCTACTATTAAACAAACAAAAATCAAGCGTAATAGCATTCTCTAAAATCGTACTTTTACCTCCCCTTACACTTAAGATGAACATTGTCCCCAATGTTCAAATAACAAGATGTAAAAGCATAAAGTAAAAGAATGAAATCAAATACTCCCCTGATACGCTCGGTGGATAATGAAATTACACGGTTAGATCTTCCTCCAAGGCAATGTTGAAGCTTCATGACTAATGCATCGCCAAAAGCTTGATCCAAAACATTTCCTTGTCCAAAATAACCTGTTAAACCTGAGAAAACAAACACGAAAACCTGCATAACATCGGCGGGATAAAATCTATATATAAGGATATAATGCTTGTGGAATGATAATTTTGCAGATTCCTGGAGATTATAAGTTGGAGATTTAATAAAAACTTTTTAAAAACAAAACTTTCAACAATTTCTGAAAAATTAAATCTGACGCCGTCAGGTTTTAGACCCTGACGCCGTCAGAAATGACCTGACGAAATTCTTATGTTAAGTTTCCGGAAAATTTCTGGAAAAACCTTTACCTTACTTCCTGGAAATCCTGCAAAACATCACTATGACTCGATACAAGCATTTGACTCTAACAAATACGAATATGTATGCTAATTTAATATTATTACGATTCATGTTCATTTGTGTTCTAATAAACCGATTTGGATTTCCCTTACACTTATCTTTTGCAAAATACCTTTATATGTAATTAAGACGAAGTTAAAAACAAAATAAAGCATTTTCACAATTTAGTTTTGAACATGAATCAATAATAATAAAAATTAAACATACATAAGGAAACAAATAAAATCAAACAAACAAAGAAATAAACACACAAAGCAAATAAAGCTTGGGTTGCCTCCCAAGAGCGCTTCTCTTTATTAACGAGTCTTGTAGCTAGACTCAAAGTCACGTACATTACGTGATTCCATCATTCATAATGACGTATCCCTGATAGATATGATCCTTGTTATCAGGGTGGTGGTGTCTCAATCGCTCGACATTTGCGGTCACTTCACCTCCTCCCTTGCTGGTCAAGCTTACTATCCCATCTTGGTGTAGACTTTTAATTGTGAATGGTCCGTACCACCAGGGACTTGGTTCATCGGTAGGTGCTTCTGTTTCTGAATGCCTTAGGAGCACTGAGTCTCCTTTTGTAAATTCAACGGGGTTATTGGTTTGCTCATCAGCCTCAATATAGTTGTTATTTCCACCCTTACATTCTCTAATCTCACTTTCCATATAACTTTTAATCCTTGCCTCCCATGCAAGAATTTTCTCTCGAACATTACCACGGATTATATTGGGGTTAGCCTCCATCTTCTTTTGCAGAGCAACATCTCGTATATGTCGTGGGATCGTTGGGAAGTTTATTGTTTTCTTCCCCTTCTTCATTTGGATGGTGCTATTTTCGTAATTGATTTGTGCTCTAGTGGTAGCGAGAAAGGGTGCCCCAAGGATTATTGGCATATTCATATCATTTCTCTCAATGATCATGAAGTCGACCGGATACAGGAATCCGGCAACGTTGACCAACACATCTTCTGCAATTCCTAACGGATACTCATAAGAATGTTTCGCAAAGGAGAGTTTAGTATGGGTGATGGATGGCAACTCATCGGTTAACTGAACATAAACGGATAAAGGCATCAAATTTACGTCGGAACCTTGGTCAGCTATCGCATCCAGATACTTGTGTTTTCCAATGCTGCATGGTATTTCAAAGACCCCGTGGAATTTCTGCTTTTCCACTAACTTTTGTCCTATGAGGCATTCATACAATTGCCCACCGGGTAATGTGTCAGATTTATCATCCGGTTCCACCTTCTTGGACTCCTTGTTGGGTAGATGAGTACGTCGATAGTTTCTCACCCAATCGTTTATGGTCTCCTTGTTTATTTCGTGCTTCAAGTAATGCTTCACTTGTTGTGACACTGGCGGTTCAACCAGTTGGCGCTCCTCAGATGGCGCCTCCTCTCCCTTGTCGGAATCGCATTTGTAGGCATTGGTGTTTCCATTATTAAGTGGGATGAGGTCAATTTTGTTGACTTCCATAGTTATGGATTTCCCTCTTCCATCATTTCCGCCCTCATGGACGACGGAGGTGGCCTTGACAATTTTAGTGTTAGGAACATCAGCGTCATTCTTCACCAACACTTTTTCAGGGGCTTTTGTATTTGTGTATTCTTTCAAAAGATTCATCATCTCCGCCATCTTCTCTTCCATTTCCTCCTTCTGCTTGTAGACGGCTTCCTCAAATTTTGCCAACCGTTCGGAGTGTTTCGACATGTATTCTCTCATTCGAGCTTCGAATGTTGGACTAAGTTCCTGAGGTGGTGAGTTGGGTTGAGCGTGCTTATGGAAGGGTTTAGCATTTTCCCTAAGGGGTGATTCGGACAATGGTGTTTGCTTAACGCTTGAGACTGAGTTAATTGTTGCTTTTTGTGGACTTAAGGGTCTCTTTTGCTTTTCCATAAGATATGCAACCCTTTTCTCAAGTTCACTAACGCTTTCCTCAGTGATTTGATTGGCCGTATCGGGCGATGAATATGTCTTGACTGCCGAGCGCACGTCGTGGGAGACTTGCCACAATTCGTCATCATCGGATGCAAGCTCATCAATGATCTCCCATGATTCCTCGGCGCTTTTGTCGCGCAAACTGCCCCCAGCGGCTCGATCGATGGCACGCTTGGTGTGGTAATCAACATGGTCATAAAAGATTTGGATTTGAAGCCAGAGATTTATGCCATGATGAGGGACTTTTCGGAGTAGGTCCTTGAATCGAATCCATGCTCCATAGAGGGTTTCGCCTCGACGTTGTTCAAACGTCAAGATATCCTTCCTTAGCTTGGTAGTTCTTCCCGGTGGGAAAAACTGAGCAAGGAAACGAGTGGTGAGATCATCCCAAGAGGTGATGGATCCTGCGGGTTGACGTTCTAGCCACTGACTAGCTTGGTCCCGCAGAGAGAATTAGAAGAGACGCAATCGGGTCGTCTCTCGAGTGGCAACATCAAGGTCTATAGAATCAACGATTTTAAGAAAGTCCTTGAGATGTTGATTAGGATCTTCAGAACGAAGTCCATGGAATGCGCATCCGCTTTGCACCAACCGGATGGTGTCGGATCGCAAGGGAGTGACATTGGCTCCTTGAGTGAGCTCAATGGTGTTTCGATAGCCATGGTGGCTAGGACGGGAATACTCTCCTAAAGTACGGGCTCTAGGAGGTGGTGGTGGTTGTTGTGGTGGTGGGTTGTGGGGGTTAAGGATATTACCATCTTCCATGATGTCGGACGGTATGGTTACGAACAAAGACACGAAGAAAATAGATAGACTAAAGAAAACCTAGAAAAATAAAATAAAAATCTCACTAGAAAGGAATCTAGTGAGTAGACCTAATAGAAATAAAAATTCAACCTAAACAATAACTATTCCCCGGCAGCGGCGCCAAAAACTTGATGCGTGGGTTTTGCAACCTTACAACAGGTTTTACCTCTCAAGGGATCTCAAGAGGCTTACAACCCCACCAGGCAGTGTACCTGACCGATGTAGTATAGTGTAGTGGTAAGTACGGGGGATTGATCGTTCTCCACAGGGAATAGTGTTCGTTAGGTATGAAAGGCTACTCTAATTAGGTCTAAGGGTTGAGGAAGATTCTTTTTATGTTTTTATATTTTTTTATGAAAGCAAGTAAAATCTCGGTTTTGAAGGAGTGGGCGGAATTAGTTGCTAGTCAACTAACCCAAATTACTACGAATGCAAATAAAATAAAATAACAAAAATGAAAATGTGGTGAGAAACTTATGTGTAGAGAAATGTGTTTACTTAGATTTCCTTACTCCCTAACTATCTTTTACCGGTTAATTAGTGTGTATTAGTCGCGTGGATGACGGGTGTATTCCTTAATACCATTCGTGGGGTGGCGTACTTACTTCCCCAACTCTACAAGCTCCTACTTCACTCCTATGTCGAGCCGGCTAGGAAGCTCCTAACATGGGATCACTAGAATTCGCTTGTGCATTAAATACAACCATAAAAACCTTTAGTACGCATTTGGTTCATGTTTCTTAAGACGTTCAAGCAAGTTACCGAATAGGAGGTTAGCCAGTTTTCTTAAGCCTAACATAGATAAACAATCATCCAATACAACTAATAACACATTAATAACCAATAATCAATAGCTAGGTTTCATTAGATCTAAGCAAACACAAGATAAATTTAGCCTAACATGTTAAACAAAAGACAAGAATAAGATAAAATCAAACAACACATAGACATATTGAATGATTAATTGATAACTTATCTTTCAATGAAACATGGAAGATCTCAAGGCAAAAAGCCTTGAGAAAGGAGCTAAAATTGTCTTAGGGTTTTCTCCCAAAATTCCACACACTAAGCTCTCCTTAATGACAAAAGATTAGAAAACTATATATAGATTTTTGGATCTGACGGCGTCACCTTATGGATTGTGACGCCGTCACCTCGCCGCTTTTAGGGTTCCCGGATGACCTTCTTGACGCCGTCCCTCTTTAGCTCTCCAAAAATGCTCTCTGGCTTATCAAGGCTTGACGCCGTCGAACCTTGAACGTGACGCCGTCCCCTTATGATTTAAGCCGTGACGCCCTTGATCAAGTTAAAGCGTGACGCCGTCAGAATTCCATGCTATTTTCTCTGGCTCATCATGAGTAAATTTCACGTCCACCTTTTCTTGCCAAGCCATGACGCCGTCCAGAGTAGATTGTGACGCCGTCAAAGGTAACTTTCAGCATGATTTTGAGACTTTGTCGTTTTCTTCACTTTTATGCTCCAAAAACGTCCAAAATGCCTCCTTTTCCAGATTTCTCCTCAAAAGTACCTAAAATGACAAAAGGAACGATTTAGGGCGATATTTGATCAAATAAATACGATTTAGGGCTTAAATGACCCCTTAAAAGCGGTACACTTTTCGCCTCATCAGAATCACTAATCGCTAAAACTCTACACAATAGTCGCAGCACAACCTCCCCGGCAGCGGCGCCAAAATTTGATCCGTCTGAAAACGTATATATAAATATAAACAGTCTCAGAACGAATACTCGTGTGTAGTGTAAAACCAGGCAAGTGATTACCTGGGTCGTTTCCCAACGAGGTGTGAATGGGCAAACTGTGAAAAGTTAGGATTAGAGTGATTGATGATTTAGATTGCTTTTGATTTTTCTTTTTGATATTTAGTTAACAAATGATAAACAAATATGCACAGGAAATCTAAACGCGATTAAAAATAAACTACAAACGCGCAACATGAAATCTAAAATGGGACAAAAACTAAAATTTATAAAATTTAAATCCTAAAAATGTAAAATGACTTAACTTATTTAAAAACTAAAATTATATTTTTTATACTTTTTATTTAATTATTATTAATTATTTATTATTTAATTACTTATTAAACTATTTAAATTTATAAAAAATACTAAATGAACAAAGAAAATTCTAAAACTTTTTCTAAAAATATTATAAGATGAGAAAAAGCTAAGAAAATTATAAAAATGAAAATTACTTAATTAAAATTTAAAAAAATAAATTCTATTAAATAGAAGCTATCACTATATTTCTATTTTTGGTTTTTCTTAAGGTTTAAAAATATAATGATATTTTTCCTAGATTAAAAATGACAAAAGAAAATTATGAAAATTAGATTTATATTTTTATGATTTATATTTTATTTATTATGATTTAATTACTACTAGAAACTAATTAAAAAGATTAAAAATATCAGAACTATTCAGAAAATTATGAAACTTTACAGATAAATCTATAATATTATTAAAAAGCTAGGAAAAATAAAATGAAAAGTTTAATAAGCCTGGAGAGCTGATTTGGGCAGATAAGCAGTTGGCAAATAAGCCAAAAATAAGCTAAAAAGCTCAAAACTCAATCAAATGCTCAGGATAAGTTAATATACTTGTTTAAGCACAAAACAACTGAAAACTACAATTAAGCACAAGGAATTAACAAGATAAGCAGTTGGCTGTTGAACAACTTATGCAGAATTTTCAGTTTAAGCAGCCAACTTGCAGAGCCAATTTAAGCAACCAATAAGTAGAAAAGTGGGAATATTATGGGGGCAAAAGTTAGCTTATACTATGAGCTACATGAAAACACTAAAAGCCCTATGACTACAACCCCAATTGGACTCCAATTGAAGGCTAGATCAGGTGGTGAAACCTGAGGTTGCTGATGAGGCGAAAAGTGTACCGCTTTTAAGGGGTCATTTAAGCCCGAAATCGTATTTATTTGATCAAATATTGCCCTAAATCGTTCCTTTTGTCATTTTAGGTACTTTTGAGGAGAAATCTGGAAAAGGAGGCATTTTGGACGTTTTTGGAGCATAAAAGTGAAGAAAACGGCAAAGTCTCAAAATTGTGCTGAAAGTCACCTTTGACGGCGTCAACATTAACTCCAGACGGCGTCATGCCTTGGCAAGAAAAGTTGGATGTGAAATTTACTCATGACGGGCCAGTGAGTTTGCATGAGAATTCTGACGGCGTCACGCTTTAACTAAATCAAGGGCGTCACGGCTTAAATCATAAGGGGACGGCGTCACGTTATAGGTCCGACGGCGTCAAGCCTTGATAAGCCAGAATGGATTTTGGAAGAGCTAAAGAGGGACGGCGTCAAGATGGTCATCCGGGAACCCTAAAAGCGGCGAGGTGACGGCGTCACAATGCATAAGGTGACGCCGTCAGATGTCAAAGTCTATATATAATTTTCTAATTTTTTGTCATTAAGGAGAGCTTAGTGTGTGGAATTTTGGGATAAAACCCTAAGACGATTTTAGCTACTTTTTCAGGGCTTCTTGCCTTGAGATCTTCCATGTTTCATTGAAAGATAAGTTATCAATTAATCATTCAATATGTCTATGTGTTGTTTGATTCTATCTTATGCTTGTCTTTTGTTTAACATGTTAGGCTAAATTTATCTTGTGTTTGCTTAGATCTAATGAAACCTAGCTATTGATTATTGGTTGTTAGTGTGTTATTAGTTGTGTTGGATGATTGTTTATCTATGTTAGGCTTAAGAAAACTGGCAAACCTCCTATTCGGTAACTTGCTTGAACGTCTTAAGAAACATGAACCAAACGCGTACTAAAGGTTTTTATGGTTGTATTTAATGCACAAGCGAATTCTAGTGATCCCATGTTAGGAGCTTCCTAGCCGGCTCGACATAGGAGTGAAGTAGGAGCTTGTAGAGTTTGGGGAAGTAAGTACGCCACCCCACGAATGGTATTAAGGAATACACCCGTCATCCACGCGACTAATACACATTAATTAACCGGTAAAAGATAGTTAGGGAGTAAGGAAATCTAAGTAAACACATTTCTCTACACATAAGTTTCTCACCACTTTTCATTTTTGTTATTTTATTTTATTTGCATTTGTAGTTATTTGGGTTAGTTGACTAGCAACTAATTCCGCCCACTCCTTCAAAACCCGAGATTTTACTTGCTTTCATAAAAACTATAAAAACATAAAAAGAATCTTCCTCAACCCTTAGACCTATTAGAGTAGCTTTTCATACCTAACGAACACTATTCCCTGTGGAGAACGATCAATCCCCCGTACTTACCACTACACTATACTACATCGGTCAGGTACACTGCCTGGTGGGGTTGTAAGCCTCTTGAGATCCCTCGAGAGGTAAAACCTGTTGTAAGGTTGCAAAACCCACGCATCAAGTTTTTGGCGCCGCTACCGGGGAATAGTTATTGTTTAGGTTGAATTTTTATTTTATTAGGTCTACTCACTAGATTCCTTTCTAGTGAGATTTTTATTTTATTTTTCTAGGTTTTCTTTAGTCTATCTTATTTCTTTGTGTGTTTGTTCGTAATTTCCATTGACTCTTCCGTTCACCATTATGGAGAACGCGAATCCACCATACTACCAGCCACGTAATTCACCCACTCCATATGACATCTTGATGTTTAAACAACATAAAGATGAACCTCTCTATGATGCATGGACTCGTTTTAAATATTTACTCCAAAAAGTCCCTCATCATAACTTCGATTTTTGGTCCCTAACTCAAATCTTTTACAATCATGTCGACCGACATGCCCAAAGGGACATTTACCATATTGCCGGCAGGGATATTAGGGAATTAAGTGCTGAGAAAGCATGGGAAGCTATTGAAGAGTGTGCCCAATATTATTATATGGTAGACAACCCAACAAACGTTAGTACAAGTCAATTGAATATAAATTTCCTGGATCATGAAACAAGTTTGTTTGGGGATGAATACATTAGTGTTGAGATACCTAAGTGGTTGTCATGTAATGCCATAGTACAAAACAAACACATAGGTGACCTTGATGTGATGGAGGATTTAGCCGAACATGATCACATTGATCAAAAAGACCTAGGTTTTATGATCGATGATGATGAATCTCAAGAAACACATGATGAATCTTTTGGGAAATTTGAATATAGCAGTCATAATATTGAGGATGATCCTTATGATTTGGATATAGATGTTAAGATGCCTAGAGAAGCACTTGAGATACTTGGGAAAATGTTAGGGTTAGATCCTACTAAAACACATGATGAGGATATAGGTGATCTTGACATAAGGAATGATGAGGTAAGTAACATAAGCCCACCAAGTACCCCACAAGTCCTACCATCATTTGAGGCACACACACCGCCCGTGACTTACCCGGAAGAAGTTGAGGATACTATAGGAACCCCAATAGAGGTAGAGCCCTTGGACCAAATACAACTAGAAGATATAGGTTTGAATGCTTTTAGTGATCACAACCTTTCTTTTAGTCCTATGGAAGTTCCTAGTTTTGATGAGCCGGAGCCTCAACCAAAACCGTTACCTAATCCTCCATCCTTGGATGAAAATTTAGGAATTGAATTAGGTCCCGATCCACCCATCAAAACATATAGTCCGGGTAGTCTTAAGTTTAAGGTAGTAGACATTAAGCCTTGTAGTGAGGAAGCCAATATAGGAGTGAAACATGACCTTACATACTTACATCACCCATTCATGATTGATCACAAGAAACATTATGGGTTTAAACCGGGTTTATTAGGTCAAGATGGATTCCCAACTAGAAGTCTCTCGAAGTTGATAGAAGATGATCCCTTTTTAGGAGGAAACTCAAAATCACCCATTGACCAAAGTGAACTAGGCAAGGTTATGATGAAAGGAGCACACCCCTTTGAGCATATAATTCATCCACCACTCTTTCCTCACGTGGCATACTCCTACCGAGCTGGTGTGTATCGCTACTATCACCCGCACTTAATCCTAAGTGTAGGGAAAACCTCTCCTTTATCCATTAAATAAGGGTAGAGTCAGGCTCATGACTCGAACAAAAACAAGCGCTTCTTGGGAGGCAACCCAAGCTTTATTTATTTTATTTGCTTTGTGTGTTTATTTGTTTGTGTGTTTGTTTTATTTGTTTCGTATGTGTGTTTAATTTCTATTCTTATTGATTCATGTTCAAAAGTAATTTGTGAAAATGCTTTATGTTGTTTTTAACTTCGTCTTAACTACATATAAAGGTATTTTGCAAAAGATAAGTGTAAGGGAAATCTAAATCGGTTTATTAGAACACAAATGAACATGAATCATAATAATATTAAATTAACGTACATATTAGTATTTGTTTGAGTCAAATGCTTGTATCGAGTCATAATGATGTTTTGCAGAATTTCCAGGAAGTAAGGTAAAGGTTTTTCCAGAAATTTTCCGGAAACTTAAAACGAAAATTTTTGTCAGGTCATTTCTGACGGCGTCAGGGGTTATAACCTGACGGCGTCAGATTTAATTTCCAGAAATTTTTGAAAATTTTGTCTTCATAAAAAGTTTTTATTAAAATCTCCAACTTATAATCTCCAGGAATCTGCAAAGTTATCATTCCACAAGCATTATATCCTTATATATAGATTTTATCCCGCCGATGTTATGCAGGTTTTCGTGTTTGTTTTCTCAGGTTCAACAGGTTATTTTGGACAAGGAAATGTTTTGAATCAAGCTTATGGCGATGCATTAGTCATGGAGCTTCAACATTCTCTTTGGAGGAAGATTTAACCGTGTAATTTCATTATCCAACGAGCGAATCAGGGGAGTATTTGATTTCATTCTTTTACTTTATGCTTTTACATCTTGTTACTTGAACATTGGGGACAATGTTCATCTTAAGTGTAAGGGGGGGGTAAAAGTACGATTTTAGAGAATGCTATTACGCTTGATTTTTGTTTGTTTAATAGTAGATGTGTAATAAAACTGAGAGAAATACTTGTTAAGGTAATTTTAGTGCCAAATTTAAAATTTTTTACAACATATAGGAGTGAAACTTTGATCTTAATGAGCGTCTCATGGATAGGAGTTATATGACTAGCACAAAAACCGTACCACTAAAAAATTTTCCACCCCCAAATATGTGAGGTTCGCCCCTAGAATTGGTAGGAAAAGCATTTATGCTATGATGTGTGTACCGGTAGCACTTAGATTCTAGAACTTGCGTTAGGACCATTCCAAGGCCACAAGTGAGACTACATTCGTGTAGTTAGATTTACTACATGATAAGAGGCATTAGGATTAACCCATTGTTTTACACCTGTGTTTTTGTTATAATTACTTTGGCTACATTGGTCAAGTAATTCTCCCACACCCTTTGCGTTGTACTCATTTTTAGTACACGATACCCCTAGTACACCCCTCAGAGCCTATCTTTTCGTTTCGACCTTTAAGCATTTTACTTAAAGGAAGAATTTGTTTACACCCCACTAAAATGTACACCCAAATCGCCTTAGCCTACCTTGTATGCACTCATTTTTAGTGCATTATTGTTACAACATTTGTTTAAACCCAAGTTAATTATCTAGTTGATTACATGGTTGCTAAGTCGAGTCATATCCTTGTACATATTGTTTTGGGACGATTGGGACTCATGGGTAAAGTACTAGTGTAATGGAGTAATGGGGAAGAACATCATTTATTACCCCCATATGTGCTAAATGTTTTAAAAGTACTCCAAGTTTTTCAATTATCTTAATTCGAGTCATTAGAATAGTTATTTGTAAAGTTATGTAAAAGTTCAAGTGTAAGGGGATGCAACGCCCCTATGATGTATTATTTTGGATGGTAGGGTAAAAGTGTATGCAAAAAAAAAAAAAAAAAAAAAAAAAAAAAAAAAAAAAAAAAAAAAAAACAAAAAAAATGAAAAAAAAAAAAAAAAAAAAAAAAAAAAAAAAAAAAAAATAGAAAAAACATACGGACTACCATCCCGTTTCATTTTATGTTTATTTTATGTTTATGTTTTGTTATTTTGTTTCTAGCTTAAGATCGAGTCTAGTCTTGGCTTAGCAACGTTGTATAGTACATGTAATTGATCAAGATCTTTAACTCGCCACCAGTAAAATATCCTTTATCCAACAAAACCGTGTTTTCCTTTTCCCTACACCTAACATTATAACCCATTTAAAAGCCCTCTTTGATAGTTTATCTTTGGTGCTTACGCCTAGTGGAGGAGGTTTTCGATCCTTTCCCAAGCCTATGGTAATCTATTTGCTATGACAGGTAGTGAGAGATATTATCCGTTTTCATTTATGAGATTTATTTTGATGACACTTGAGAGATGTGAGTATCTAAACACTACTTGTGAGGTGCTAGTATATAATCTCCGTGCTTATTATGATTGAAGTGGAACGATTATTTGTTGTAATTACTTTTATGTTTGCATTAAATGACCCCTAACTTGTATTTTGATTAGAATAAAAGCGCATTTGCTTGAGGACAAGCAAATCTCAAGTGTAAGGGTATTTGATGAGGCGAAAAGTGTACCGCTTTTAAGGGGTCATTTAAGCCCGAAATCGTATTTATTTGATCAAATATTGCCCTAAATCGTTCCTTTTGTCATTTTAGGTACTTTTGAGGAGAAATCTGGAAAAGGAGGCATTTTGGACGTTTTTGGAGCATAAAAGTGAAGAAAACGGCAAAGTCTCAAAATTGTGCTGAAAGTCACCTTTGACGGCGTCAACATTAACTCCAGACGGCGTCATGCCTTGGCAAGAAAAGTTGGATGTGAAATTTACTCATGACGGGCCAGTGAGTTTGCATGAGAATTCTGACGGCGTCACGCTTTAACTAAATCAAGGGCGTCACGGCTTAAATCATAAGGGGACGGCGTCACGTTATAGGTCCGACGGCGTCAAGCCTTGATAAGCCAGAATGGATTTTGGAAGAGCTAAAGAGGGACGGCGTCAAGATGGTCATCCGGGAACCCTAAAAGCGGCGAGGTGACGGCGTCACAATGCATAAGGTGACGCCGTCAGATGTCAAAGTCTATATATAATTTTCTAATTTTTTGTCATTAAGGAGAGCTTAGTGTGTGGAATTTTGGGATAAAAACCCTAAGACGATTTTAGCTACTTTTTCAGGGCTTCTTGCCTTGAGATCTTCCATGTTTCATTGAAAGATAAGTTATCAATTAATCATTCAATATGTCTATGTGTTGTTTGATTCTATCTTATGCTTGTCTTTTGTTTAACATGTTAGGCTAAATTTATCTTGTGTTTGCTTAGATCTAATGAAACCTAGCTATTGATTATTGGTTGTTAGTGTGTTATTAGTTGTGTTGGATGATTGTTTATCTATGTTAGGCTTAAGAAAACTGGCTAACTTCCTATTCGGTAACTTGCTTGAACGTCTTAAGAAACATGAACCAAACGCGTACTAAAGGTTTTTATGGTTGTATTTAATGCACAAGCGAATTCTAGTGATCCCATGTTAGGAGCTTCCTAGCCGGCTCGACATAGGAGTGAAGTAGGAGCTTGTAGAGTTTGGGGAAGTAAGTACGCCACCCCACGAATGGTATTAAGGAATACACCCGTCATCCACGCGACTAATACACACTAATTAACCGGTAAAAGATAGTTAGGGAGTAAGGAAATCTAAGTAAACACATTTCTCTACACATAAGTTTCTCACCACTTTTCATTTTTGTTATTTTATTTTATTTGCATTTGTAGTAATTTGGGTTAGTTGACTAGCAACTAATTCCGCCCACTCCTTCAAAACCCGAGATTTTACTTGCTTTCATAAAATATAAAAACATAAAAAGAATCTTCCTCAACCCTTAGACCTAATTAGAGTAGCCTTTCACACCTAACGAACACTATTCCCTGTGGAGAACGATCAATCCCCCGTACTTACCACTACACTATACTACATCGGTCAGGTACACTGCCTGGTGGGGTTGTAAGCCTCTTGAGATCCCTCGAGAGGTAAAACCTGTTGTAAGGTTGCAAAACCCACGCATCAGTTGCTGTGGTTGGGGTCTGAGTATGCAGAAAAATGTGCAGAAGTGTGCACAAGGGTTTTGGGCTATATGATACTAACTAAGTGGTCTAAGTGGAACTTAAAGAAACCAAGAACAAGGTCAGAATAGGCCTTGAGCTTATTCTAGCTTATTTGATCTCACTGGGGTCTGAAATGAACACAAGGCAGTCAAAACTGCATTTTCTAACTAATAGGCTGAAAGTAACTTGGTAATAGCTTATTTAGGACTGCTAAAAGCTAGCTCAAAGTTGAGCTTGTGACCAATCTACAGTAACTACTACTTTTGGCCTATGAAACAGTCTAAACCAAACACCCCTTAATGGGTGCTGTTTGGGATTTTTGAACTGAACATGGGTATTTTGAGTACTGATTTGAACAATAATTGTACTTGTAAGTATAATAAGCTATGAAACTGACTTGTGACTGAAAAATAGAGCAATATAATTAAGCTAACTTATAAAGGCTATTTTTGGCTTTTCTAAAATTTTTAAGGTGAAATCAAACAAGGGCTATTAAAACGGATAGAAACTGAATGAAATAAGTTTGTGAACTACTGATAAGCTAATATTTATAATAACAAGCTATTAATAAGCTACTTAACAGTGAATTGAGAATTTAAGCTAAAAATGAGAACAAGCTTACAACTGAGAGGTTAAGAAACAGGATAGCACTAGATCAGAACTGAACTTGGAATGTCACTTACCAAGTTTAGACCCCATTCTAGTTTTCCAAATTAGCTTATACACCAAGAACAGCTTATTTGCTTGAAAGGTTGACTTTAGTTGACTTTTCTTATTTTCTTGAATCAGAACAGATAAAAACTAAATAAACTTATGAAAAGCTATGATAAGCTTTCATAAGCTTAAAGCAAGGGTATTTATGGCTTTTGATTGGTTCTTAATAGCTAAACAACTAAATACGAATTATCAGGAAACATGAAAACTTGAACTTTCATTATAGCTGAGATTGATTACAATACAGAAGCAACATATTACTTGAAACAAACTTAAATTACAACTGAAAACCTTAAATGAAACTGAAATAACATTTATCTACTTTCTATACTAATTTTGGTCTTAAAACTACTGACCACTCTTCTCTTTGTCTTCTCTTCCTTTTATAGCAATCCCAATTGACTCTTTGATGAATTCCGAGCTAATCCCCACCATTTGATTGAATTAAAATCATCTGGTTCGTCCAATATATTTTTGGCGGGAAAACAGGACATGTGGGATTTTGGCTTATACTGAGCATGTGGGGGTGTAAGGGTGTGAGAGACTCTTATTGGAGGAGGGGGGTGGTGGATTGTCAGGGTTTAGAGGTGAGGTGATGGGGGAAGTAGAGGACATGGTTTTGATTTTTGGCGGTTTGGTGGTTTAGTGGGAAGAAGACGGGTCAAACTAAAGTTTGACCCTGGGATATTTTAGCAAAGGGTGTGGGCCGAGTTTATATATAAAGGGATTGGGCTTGGTTTATGGTTTTGGGTTGTAACTGGGTAAATGGGTTTAGTTATTTAGGATTGGATTTGGATTTTAGGGGTTAGTGTTGGATCCGGATTTTGGTTAGTTAAACAAGGACCATTTTTGTAATTTTGGATTTTTGAGGGGTTGATAGTGTAATATTTCCAAAGTTATCACAAGGGTATTTCTTGCCAAATGTGAATAGTACAAGGGCATAAAACATAATTTTCCATTTTAAAACACCCGGGGACTAATATTGACATTTTTCAAACTTGGGGGACAAAAGTTGTAATTTTGCAAACTTGAACCTTAAAGGACTAATCTTGACAACTTATGAATCCCCAAGGACCTTTGATGATATTTAACATGTTTTGAATAACCAGGGACTAGTTCTGCCAATTTGTGAAACTTCAGGGACTGAAAATGACAATTATGCAAACTTTGTTCGTTTTTCACTTGTTTTCAATCTTTTTGTTCCTGAATCATATAAAAACACTTTTTATGATATTTTCTGTATTATTTGACTTTTCAAAGCATTTTTGGCTGTTTATGTGGGTTTGAACAAGGTAAATATATGTGTATTTAGACACATATCACCTTAAGACTCAAAACCTAAAAGAAGTTAGAAAAACCAGTTGTGTTTGATGTTTTTGAATACTCCAATGACAGTTGTATGATCTAAATGAATGAGTTTCAAAGGTTGTTTGACTTTTGTTAAGTCGATTGATGCTTAATTGTTGTTGATATTGTGCATATGTTCTCAGGATTTGCTTAGGTATATTGCTATCATGTTAGAATCATGTTCCTAAGATCCTGAGTTGAATATTGATATCTGTGTGAATTGCCATGTGCATGATTGCTATTTGCTCTTCATGCTAGATAGTGGTTTGACGTAGTCCCTGATTGTGGTTTGATTATAAGATGAACTTGGTATTATAATGTGGCAAGCTGCTGAAGGGTAGCTATTAAGGGATAGTGTATCTGTATGTATGTATATCTGTGTTGATATTCTTATGCAGATTCCATAGCCAAAATGAATGTGCCAGTTCCCATTCTAACCATTTGATCAGACGTTCAAACTCTATTGATTGGCTCGGAATTCACCACAACAACAACGTCGGCAACAACAACAACAACACTGTCTTCACCTCCACCACCATCATTTCAACAAAGCAGTACTTACTCGGATCTCGCCAAGTGGGGATCGACAATACTTGGAAAGATTTGTTGGTGAATGGATAACTGATGTTGACCACTGATTTACTCAGAGAAGCGGATGATCACATCATCTGCGCAAAAAGGTCAATATAATTTGTGTCATAATAATCACTTTGTGCATAATAAGCAGTGAATCTCCCTCTTAGATTAAGGGGGAGCATAGTATGTTCCATTATCAGAATACATTAAAATTGGACACATTTTCTCCCACATTTTCTAACTCATTTAAATCAATTGGGATCACAAATCTCAAATGGTTTGAAATTTTTGATCGGGGGAGAGAATGTGATTTAAATATGAAATCTGATAAAATGTGATGATTTGAACGTAAAAGTAAGCTCTCCCGTATGTGTTAAAACATTTTGTATATCTATGCACATATTGAGGGGGAGCAAAATATTTTGGATGTGTAAGTAAGCTCTCCCGTAAGTGCTAAACTCTTTTGTATACCAATGCACTTATTGAGGGGGAGCAAAGAATTTGGCATCGCAAGAGATTGTGACTCAGTCTTGACAAATGAATTGACGAAACTTGAACTGTCATCAATCGAAAGGATACGTCTTGGCCGGGTAATAATTTCAAGCTGGTCTAACCAGTGATGTAAGCGTGTCTCGAAAAGGACGTATCTGAGTAGAGTGTACCATTTCGAGAAACTTTCTGTGGATTTGACCAGGCCGGGTAATAATTTTAAGCTAGTCTAACTAGTAATGTAAACGTGTCTCGAATCGGTCATGTTCACGGAAAGTGGATCAATTCAAAAGTGCGAGCTTCACCTGACATGTGCAAATTTATAAAACAATTAATCGAGCACATGTTGAGGGGGAGCATTTGAAAAATATAAAACTCTCAAGTGTTTGCAAAAATGTGTTTCAGAATCATGAACACTTTGAGAGATTTTTCAAAGATTTGGTTTATGGCAATCGTGGAAGTACACCAAAGACCGACCATTTTAATGAATGTATGGAGTTATAAGGATGGTTAGGTTAGGCTCAAGTTCCCACGATCCCGCCAGAGCCGGAGGGATCTACCCAGGGACAATCCACTAGTTAGTGTAGAAGTCCTTAGGTATGATTAAAAAGGAGAAAAGTGGATAAGGGAAAAGTGCCGACTGAGATGGAGCTAGTACTGGAACAAACCCAACAAGGTGCTAGTTATGAAGTCTCGGTAAGCACTGAAGGGGTTGAAGAATGAAAAAGAATTGTAAAGATAAAGGGTGAAAAGAAAGAAGCCCTCCTTACACTTTAGGCAGAAACCGGGTCAATACATATGCTGTCAGAATCACTTAGTTGATTGCTGACATTGAAGACAAAGTATCATGGACCCAGTGATACGCTGCACAACCCTCCCTAGCCACTCAAGGTCCCTCAAAGGATTCTTGTTTCAATTGTCACGGAGTTCAATACATTTCTATTGTCTCTCTCACTCCTAGTTAGATGATATTGAAAAGGTGACAGTCTTCTCCAGCCTCCGATCACCAAATCAAAACGCACAATTGAGTCTAGAGCCACGAGATGCAAAATAAGATCTCATAGGAACACATGCTACTTCTACACTGGTTGGTCAACATTAAGGACACCAGTTGTAAACTTAAGAGTCCTACGCAGATCTTAGCAATCTGCCAGAACATTTATGAGAGAATTTACGTATGTAATTCTCAATGATTGAATGGAAATTCCTGCCAGGGTCAACATCAAACAGCCCTGAAAGCAGGTCACTTCGGTAATTCCCTGTGGATTACGCTTAGTGATCGCGGCGGTTTCAAACGGTCTACAGTCGTGGATTGATCTCCAGCGACTCACCTAATCGTTGATATGCTACGGTACGATCTTAAAAAGCCCTCTGTGGGTTTTCGATTAGGAACGGTCCTGGTAAGGATTAGAGAGAGTTTTCACACTATGCTGTTAACAATCTCGAAGTCCGAACCTGTAAGTACCGGACATTTTATTGCTAACTGTCGTATGCAGGAACTTCTGGAGATTGTAGCTGATTGCTGTTGCAGCTGTTGGCGGTTGTAGCTGATTGAAGTTGCAGCTGATTGCGGTTGTAGCAGATTACAGAAAAGATGCCAATCCAGCACCACATGTTCACACTACATCATCATTGTAACTCAACAAAGTCATGATCAACCTAAAAGACCTTTAACATGGCTTCTGCAAACTCTGATGCTAAAGATCATGACACCAAATAGTGTGAGCATGTCGGCTCAAAAATATCACATCACAATGAGACATACTACTGAATGATGGCTAGAAGATACATGCTGGATGATATTTTCAAAGAACACTTAAAATCATCCATGACAACGGAAAAGTCATCAAAAGTCCACTGCTGAATGCACAAAGTTTCATGACATTGAAGAATCAAAGACTACGAGCTATGAAGACAAGTTCTGAAGACAAAATGCTAGAATTCAAGTTATTATTTCCAGGGTGACCTCCCTTAGGGGGAGATTGTTAGAAATATAAATATTCAGATGAAGGTTCGGTCACCCCGAGTATCTACTTAGCATTTACATAGCTCGTAGGCTTATTTATATTAGTTTAGTATTATTAGTAATATTAGTAATATTAGTTTTATTAGTCTAGTCGTATTTATATTTGTGGAGTGGGTCGGGGCTTTCCCCACTGTCAGCTCACTCCACAGCCCACTAGGGGCACAATATTAGGACTATATATATAACCCTTCCCACACAAGGGAAGGGTGGAACTCTTCTCACACTTAATCTAATTTTTACATTTTGCTTTGAAAGAGTCTCCCACCTCTCTCTAACTTCATCTCCCTAAACACCATGGATCTATACTTTCATAACACAAGACCACCCGAATCATCCACACAATCAAGATGTTTATACTCTACATTTTGTTTAGTTAATTTGTAGTCGTTTTTATGTCAATTTAGTTTCTAGTTCTTGTTAAACTTTTAAGCCAGTTTTTAAACCTTTAATTTCTCGTTCCTAGTTGTAATCAGTTTTTGGAATTAATGAAATAGTATTTCCTTTTAAATTCGAGTTCAAATTTCTTATTCTATGGTTCAAATAGGTTAATAAGCTCTTATATCTGTTTCAATAAGCTCATATAAGCTCTCACATAGCTTTTTGTGAGTTTATAATTCATTGTTTCTGTTTTGATCTTAAATTGCCAAAAAGTCAACAAAAGTCAACTGTATGGTCAAATAAGCTAAGGGATGATAAGCTAGCAAGGGAAGAGCTTATTGCTGTCACCAGCTTGTTTTTTTTATCAAGCTGGAGCTGTTGAGTAGCTCCTCGAGCATTTATTTGCCCTGTTTTGAGCAAGGGCTATTGTAAGTTCCTTGGATTTTCAAGTTTGTATGTGCAATTGCTTATTTCTGTTCTATAAGTGCTTATTTAGATTAATATCAGCTTATTTGTTCTTAATATTGCCTTTTGAAGTTGATTTGATAGTTTGTGTTAGCTTTTACTAGTTTTTGCCTTAAAATCATAAAAAAACCAAAAAATAGCTTAATTGAGTTTAGCTTAATCTAGGGCTTATTTTCTGTTCATAAGTGCTTTTTCTAATTCAATATAGCTTTTTAACACTCTGTGTTTAGAGATCTTAGCTTAGTTTGTCTTAAAACTCTAAAAATCCAAGATAGGTACTGTTCATGTGCAAGTTGTGGATCTTTGATCCAGCTTAGGCTAAATTCTGATCATAACTGATTAATATTGCAATAAGCTATTTTGGACCTAGCTTTTGGTATTTCTGTGCTCAAGTTAGTGCATTAAGTGGATTCTCAAGTGTTGGGTTGATATCATTAATATTCTGAGAAGTTATGGTCATCTCTGTGTCAACTGTGCATCAGAATACTTGGTCTCTTTTCAGTTCTGTCCAAGTTTGCTAGATCAAATTTTAGTGCTTAATTGTGGGTCATTAGTGATTAAATTTACATTTTTGAGTTGTTTGTTAGTTGTAGATTGCTAAATCACAAATATCATCCTTGTTCTGAGCATACAGTAGCTTAAAAAGAAGCTCAAAAGTGGCCTGTTAAGCCAAGTGTGTTCTGAGATTCACTATATACTTGTCCTAAGCAGCCCCTTTCTCAGCTTATTTATAAGCTACTAATAAGCTCTAACTGGTCTGATTCTTGGCCTGAGTGCTTATTGGTGTTCTAGCTACATTTGCCTTCTGAATTCTTGGTCATTGCTTATTGATTAGTGCTTATTTCTAAGCCCATAAGTGCCTTATTGAGCCTGCAGTCTGGCCTTAAGTTGCTTATTTGGTTTAGTGCTATTTGCCGTGTGAATTGCTTATTCTGTATTACCTTCTGCTTATTTAGATTGCACTTAGTATTTTCTAGCTTATTTAGTTTACTTTTTAGCTTAAAATTAGCTTAATAGCTCATTAGACATTAGCCTTAGCTTATTTGCCTTTCATTCATAATCTGTGCTTATTGTGCTATTTCTGAGCTTATTCCAAGTTTTAAAAATTAGTTGTCTTTATTAAATTTGCTTATTTACTTGTGTTTATTAAGTTTCAAAAATAAAATCTCAAAAATAAAAAATAAAATAAAAAACCAAAACCAGGGTTCGAACCCTGGTCTCTGACCTTCCAGCACCTCACACATACACAGCCTAACCAGTTGCCCTTGGGTCTTCTCTGGTTAGGATTTGCAAAATCTTTTACTTAACCATTGTTATCTAAATAGCTTATATAGTTTGTTCTGCTTATTACTGCTTATTGAGGGCTGCTTTTTCTTCCATCTTATTTTTCTTTTATTCCTAATTACATTAGTGAGTTTCTGTTAAATTTTCAGATTTTTCTAAATAGTTTCGATAATTTTTATCATTTAATTTTTTTAATTTTGTTTTAAATTCATAATAAATAAAATATAAATCAAAAAAATAATTTTCTTTTTTCTAAAATTTTCTTTTATCATTTAAGACTTAGAAAAAATAAATTTGCACTTGTAGGGTTAATTTTTAAAGATTTTGTTTTTTAAGCTCGTTTTTTGAATTCCCGGTTAACGTTTTTAGGTTAATTTCGTTATTTGTTTTATTTTATTTGTTTATCCACTTTCTATAACTTAATTAGAATTCAAAAAAACACAAAAATCCAAATTCCATCTTCCAAGCACTTTAATTCCAAACCTTACACGAAATCCTCGATTTACACCTCGTCGGGAAACGACCCGGGTATCACTTGCCCGGTATCTCATATCGTATTCACGGGTTTTGCAAGTTGGCTTTTTTCCTAAATGGTTGGCTTGTCAGTTCCCACGTATCACGCGTATCTGATATTTATATACGTACTATCCGCAACGGATCAGTTAGTTTCATTCTTGCAACAAAATTAAACCGCAAACCTTGTTCATTATTTCTACTGTGATAACGAAGCACACACCATAGTTTTGTCCGATTCTCACTCGTCATGGCTTCAAGATCATTTAAATGGTCTCGGTGATATATCTGTTTTATCTTGCACAACGAAGGCCCACTTCAACGTTCCAATTGTCATATTTCAACCTCGCCGTGCAGACGACGAGGCTTGGAGTGGCGAGAAAAAATGGGCTGGGGCGGTGTGGTGTCGAGGCACAAGGAAGTGCCACCGTGGCACGGCGAGCCACGACGAACATTGCACCTTGTGCTCTTAGGATAAAATAAAAGTGACAACTAAAAAGGCAACACAACAAATGAGGTACCGTACCACCCAATTGTGTATGAAGCTGTGAATCGTTGGACAAAGCTAAAGATTGAAGAAAAAGGTAAAGAATATGAAAGAGTTCTTAATTGAAGTGAACCCTCCAAAAACCCGAAGCAATAATTGACATTAAATTCTCACATACACAAAGCAATAATTCACAAACTCATATATCACATAAAAGTATCAAGTTTAAACAAGAAAATTAAAGATTTCTTTTACCTTCAACGACCTACTACTGCGACCTTGTAGGGGTTCGAATTTAGCATCCTTAAGTTCCGTTAATTTTACCCAATTTGTCCCATGTTCTGAAACAAACTCCCGTAAGGCAGCTACTGCCACCGGATTCCAAATCTTGTAACCCATTTTTACCTTTTTCTTCAATCTTTAGCTTTGTCCAACGATTCACAGCTTCATACACACTTGGGTGGTACGGTACCTCATTTGTTGTGTTGCCTTTTTAGTTGCCACTTTTATTTTATCCTAAGAGCACAAGGTGCAATGTTCACCGTGCCACGGTGGCAGTTCGTTGTGCTTCTCCACCACACCGCCCCAGCCCGTTTTTTCTCACCACCCCAAGCCTCGTCGTCTGCACGGCGAGGTTGAAATTTGACAATTGGAACGTTAGAGTGGGCCTTCGTTGTGCAAGATAAAACGGATATATTACCGAAACCATTTAAATGATCTTGAAGCCATGATGAGTGAGAATCGAACAAAACTATAGTGTGTGCTTTGTTATCACAGTAGAAATAATGAACAAGATTTGTGGTTCAATTTTGTTGCAAGAATGAAACTAACGAAAGGGTGTTAATGGGATTATGTTGAAAGAAAGTTGTGTTAATTGTGTTTAGTTGGATTGAAAAAATAAGAGGTTTGATGAGATCGAGAAAAGTTTGGTGGCTGTAAAATGTGAAGGAGGAGAGAGGCATGCTTAGGATTAAGGCAAACTAAAATGAAACAATTTAGGGTATGTGTTTAATATACTGGGTATTATTTGATTGGGTCTTTCTATCATATTTGTAATGGGCTAGACATTGTATATGATGGACTAGGCTGGTATGATCATCCGACAATTAGACTATCGATTGGAGTTTATTGATTGTACGTCATGGCTTCGATTCTCACTCGTTATTTCCCGTATCGTTTTTTTTTTTTTTTTTTTTTTTCTGTATCGTTGTTTCGTATGTTTTTTAATATGTTGTAATGTATTTTTTTTAATGGAATGAATTTAGTTTATTTAGAAATTTGAATAAAAAAAATAAAGTTGTAAGTGATGGGCCCCAAATGAGTAAGTTGAGGCTAGTTGTTAGTGAGGGGGGTTAGTTGTGCAGGTTTGTTAAAGTGATGTGACACCCCGTGGGCCTCAAATGAGGAGCTTCACCTCCTCACTGCACCTTGTGCTCTAAGGATTATAGATTTTGTGGGGTCTACGTTGGTACCCACCTCAGTAATCAAGTAATTATTGCTCTTTTATTGTCTTCGGGTTGTAGTGGGGTAAATCGATATTATGAGCACACTTATAATTATAAGGGCCGTTTGGTATATAGGTGGGTTTACGATTTGAATTTGGATTTAGATTTAAATTTTGTTTAGAATTTGAATTTGGATTTGATGTAAGAGGGAAAAAAAAGTAAGAAAAATCACATAATTAAATTAAAAAATAATATTTTAATAATTAATGAAAGTATTAAAAATTAATTTTATTAATTTACCAAAAAAAATAAAATGTAGAGAGAAACACCTAGCCTGACCCAACAATTGTCACGAAACCACTCCTTATACCTAAGATACGAAACAATGGAATTTTTTATTAATTAAAATCCATTTCTTATAGTGAAATCTTCAACCAAATAGCTTATAAATGTTAAATCAAATGTAAAACCATTTCACACCCTTAAACCAAATTGCACTTAAGTTTATAAATCTAACCGTCAAAGTATAATCTAATCAAAATTAAATCATACAAGTTAGGGGTAACTTAGTATATATTTAATTTAAACATTAAAAAAATCAAATAAAAAGACAAGAAAAACAATTTGTATGTTTAAAACATAAACCTGAATTCATATTTAAAGATTTGATCGGTACATTTTAAAAGTAGTTTGTGAAAAATAATGAGAAACAATAAATACATTACACTTATCATGAAATAAATGAAGTAGTTGTAATTTTAAGTCTCTTTTGCAAGCATGTATATTAAAACTCAAAAGACGGTTTTGCTAAACACTGCCCACTGGGCAATGTTTAAGGCACGTTAAACAATCTGTGTTTTCCATATTTAAAGTAATTATGCATTTAATGCACAATAAATGAACATAAAAATTAACTTAAATATATGTCATTTTTAACTTAAATATATGTCATTTTTTTATTTAACAAAGTCCAAGTTTATTGTTAATACAAATATCGTCCTAAAAACGTTATTTATATTTTGCGATCTTTGCTTTATTTTGTTAATGACAATTATAAGGTTTATCTTTAGCAAAGCATAAATATAAGTTAAAGTCTTTTACATTTTAGTAACAAGCTTTTTAAAACACATTTTACACATTACATGATCACTAGGAATTACACATTACATACATTTTACATTTACATGTTTTACTTTTATTTCTTAAATTAGAAATATTAACATGACATCATGGCATACCTCATTTTGATATCTTGAGGATTTGGGAAATATTTTGGTAAGATATTTAAGTAACAAAGTTGACTTTGCAAGATCTTGAAATGACTTGTCAAGATATAGAATGATATGGAAAGATTTGTAAAAATCTTAGCTGTCTGGTTCCCGCGGAACCAAACAACTACAAGGGCGGATCCCTTTTATTGGATCCGCCAAATCCGCCGGTTGTCCCCTCAGTTTTGCCTATAAATAGCAAGCTGATCATTCAAGGGCAATCATCACTCATATAGCTTAAAATATATATTCATTCATTTATACATCACTAACCCATATCATTCATTTCATTCTTAGTGATCTATCTTTTGTAGCAAAGAAGATCAAGCATACAAGCTTCAACAGACTGTTGCAAGTTTTATTAGTTAGATACTGTGTGATTTGTTAGTGTTCACACATCATTGTTATACCTTTCATTCAGTAGAGTTTGGTTAGTGTTTTAGTCCTTAAAACACAAAGAGTGTCGGGAGTGGTTGTACCCTTGTTAAAGAACCAACGGGAGTGGTTGTACCCTTGTAAAGAACCCGGTGTTTAGCTTAGTACCGGATAAAGAGTAAGCGACGTGTAAATGTTTTCTCCGCCTAGAAGGGAGCTTGTTTCATAGTGAAGAACAACTCTCGAGTTAGAGGCTCGAGGAGTGGAGTAGGGCAAGGAAGAGAGTCCTTGTAGCCGAACCACTATAAACATCCGTGTTGTGTGGTTTGATCATTCCTTTCCTTACTTGCTATATATATATTGCTTGATTAGTTGTTTTACTTTGAAATCACGTTAAGTAAACAAAGCGAATAAATTTAAAACGGTAAAAACTATTCAACCACCCTTCTAGTTTTCCACAATTGGCATCAGAGCTACATTACTCAAGATTTTCAAAATATATTGTATTTTAAAACTTGAAACGATCAATGGATTTTGAAAACTTTAAAGAAGGACAATCTATGCAAAGACCACCACTATTTGAACCAAATTGTTTCATATATTGAAAAAATCGCTTTGAAACTTATGTGAAGTCAAATGATATAGATCTATGGTATATTATCGTAGAAGGTGATTATAAACCTATATCAAATATATTAGGTGGTCGGGATGAAGGTACTTCTCTTACTCGTCACAGTGATGAGCAAAAGAAGTTGATTGCCAAAAATAATAAAGCCAAAATGATGCTTTATAATGCCTTACCTAAGAAAGAATATGAAAGAGTTTTTATGTGTAAAACGGCTAAGGATATTTGGCAATCATTGATTATCACTCATCAAGGGAACTCACAAGTCAAAGATAACAAAATTGATCTTCTTGTTCAACAATATGAATAATTTGTTATCTCTGAAGATGAGACCATTGATAGTGCTTTTGCTAGGTTTAATACTATAATTACTTCTCTTAAAGCACTTGACGAATCTTTTTCTAGTTAGAACTTTGTCAGGAAATTTCTTAGAGCACTTCATCCGAAGTGGAGAGCAAAGGTGACGGCTATTGAAGAATCCAAGGATCTTTCCAGCTTGACACTTGACGAGCTCATCGGAAATCTCAAAGTTCACGAAATGGTGATGGAAAAAGACTCAGAAATAGTTAAGGCAAAAAGGAGAAGATGAAGTCCATTGCCTTAAAAGCTAGAGTAGAATCAAGTGATGAAGAGTCTAGTTCAGATAGTGAAGACGAAGAGTATGCCATGGCCGTTAGAGATTTCAAGAAGTTCTTTAGGAGACGAGGAAAGTTCGTAAGACAACCTCGTGAAGAAAAGAAATCCTTCCGGAAAGACCGTGATGATAGGAAAGGAAAAGTAGATAGGAAATGCTTTAGGTGCGGGGATTCCGGTCATCTAATAGGAGAATGTCCAAAGCCTCCAAAGAACAAGTCTCAAAGAGCATTTGTTAGTGGAGCTTGGAGTGACAGTGAAGGTGATGACGACGAGCCTAAGAACGCCGAAGTTGCTCTCATGGCTCATGACTCAGAAGAGGTACATTCTGACTCGTTATACTCTTCTATTGATGATGAAACCTTAGAAATAGAATATAACAAACTGTGTGATATTACTTTAAAAATCATAAAAAAAAAAGTTCTTAAAAACCAAAACGACACTTTTAGAAAACGAAGTCTATTGGTTAAAAGAAAAAGAGACACGATCAGAAAAGGGTAAAAGTGTTAAAGAAACATGTGTCTCATGTCAAGAACTTAAACTAGAATTAGAAACACTTAAAACTACACAGGAAGATCTTATTAAACAAAACTCTAAGTTTAAAAAATTTGATAGAAATATTTGCTTAGCAGATGAGATAATGCAAATTCAAAAATTACCTCATGATAAAACCGGACTAGGTTTTATGAAACTAGGAAGCTTAAATGACTTTAAGAAACAAACAGTGAAAGAAAAAGAAACTGTTTCAACAACTTCAGACAACCACGGATCTGGCGGATCCAAAAATTTGGTTTCGCCAGTTATGCCAAAAGGCTCCGCGGAAACACTTGATGAACAGAAGGTTCTTAAATCGGATCTTACTGAATTCGTTAAGGTCACTAGAAAACCTAGCACTAGTACAACTGATAACAAACAAAAACCAGTAGTTACTATAGGAAAATGTCAAGTTAATAATGAGTTTAAAACGGTTCAACAGAGACCTAAAACTAGTTTTCCCAAACACCCCTTTCCTAAGAGTAACTTTAACTCACAACATCATTATCAAAATAATTGGAACCAAAACATGTCTAGGAACTTTCAAGGTCCCAACTACATGCCATGGAACATTTGTCCACCATTTCCATACATGAACCATGATAATGTTATGTTTAACCCAAACGGACCCATGAGATATTGGGGACCAAACGCTTGAGTTTTTCTTGAATTTAGGTGTGCTTAAAAGTTGAGTTAGAACCAGATGAGTGGATTAAAGATAGTGGGTGTTCAAGACACATGACGGGAAACAAAAGCCTTTTCTCATCCTACCAAGTGTACGACGGAGGTAATGTCACATTCGGTAGCAAGCTTAAAATTAAAATCATCGGAAAATGTACAATCTCTCATGACTCTCTCACTATTGATGATGTTGCTCATATAGATAACTTAGGATTTAACTTGCTTAGTATTAGTCAATTATGCCGCAAAAAGTATAACGTCATTTTCAGTGAAAATGAAAGTAAAATACTTAGAGATGGTATAACCGTAGGAAAAGGTGTTTTAAAGAATAACGTATACGTTATGAAATTAGATAAAACACCTAAAGACAAACTTTGTCTCACTTCTTTGGACGAAAACTCAACTCTATGGCATAGACGCTTAGGTCACGCCAATATGAGGTTAATTCAATCCTTATCATCTAAGGAACTCGTTAGGAACCTACCCAAGTTGAAATATGACCAACACTTTTGTGATGCTTGCAAAATTGGGAAACAAGTTCATAATAGCCATAAGGCTAAAAACATGGTGTCTACATCTAGGTGTCTAGAATTGTTACATATGGATTTGTTTGGTCCATCCGCTATACAAAGTTACGGGGGTCACTTCTATACTTTGGTATTAGTAGATGATTACTCTAGGTATACTTGGACTAAGTTCTTAAAAACTAAAAATGAGGCATTTGATAAATTTGAAATTCTAAGTAAGAAAATTCAAAATCAAATAGGAAATAATATAGTGTCAATTAGAACCGACCACGGTCGTGAATTTGATAACGAAATCCAATTCGGAGCTTTTTGTGATGCTAATGGCATAACACATAATTTCTCGGCTCCTCGAACCCCTCAATCTAATGGTGTAGTAGAACGTAAGAATAGAACACTTCAAGAAATGAGTCGAACAATGTTAAACGAGCAAAACATACCCCAAAAGTTTTGGTGTAATGCCGTTGACACATCCACTTACATCCTAAATAGAGTCCTAATTAGACCATTCTTGAATAAAACACCATATGAGCTTTATAGAGGCAAAAAGCCTACGTTAGGATATTTTAGAGTTTTTGGAAGCAAGTACTTCATATTAAACACTAAGGATTACCTCACCAAGTTCAACCCAAAGTCGTATGAAGGTGTATTTCTAGGATATTCACAAAATAGTAAAGCATATATTGTCTTGAATAAAGAAACATCAAGAGTCGAGGAATCGTTGAACGTAACATTCGACGAAAGTTCACCTCCCTCTAAGACATCACCTTTGGTAGATGATGACTTAGTTGAAAGTCAAATGGTTGAAAACGAAGAAAACATAGAGAATGACAAAGAAGACGAACCGGTAAAAAGAGAAATAGTTAATATAAAAGAATCTAGAAGTCATCCATTAGAAAACGTCATAGAAAAATCAATGAAAGAACATTAAGATCTAAAGCTCAAAACGAAAGTAATTTATTTTGTTTTGTTTCAACCTTTGAGCCTAAAAATATAAATGAGGCCATAAAAGATGAATCTTGGGTCATAGCGATGCAAGAGGAATTAAATCAGTTTGTTAGGAATGACGTTTGGACATTAGTACCTCAACCTCAAAATCAAACCATAATTGGAACTAAATGGGTTTTTAGGAACAAAATGGATGAAAATGGTATAGTGTCTAGAAACAAAGCTAGGCTAGTAGCTCAAGGCTACAATCAATAAGAAGGTATAGATTATGACGAGACATTTGCACCCGTCGCTAGGCTTGAGTCAATTAGAATATTACTTGCATATGCATGTGCACACGACTTTAAACTATTCCAAATGGATGTTAAAAATGCTTTTCTAAATGGTTTTATTAATGAGGAAGTGTACGTAGCACAACCTCCCGGCTTTGCCGATTTTGAAAAACCAAATCACGTCTACAAACTTAAGAAAGCATTATACGGACTTAAGCAAGCACCAAAAGCGTGGTATGATCGACTTAAGACTTTCCTAGTTGACCATAAGTATACCATGGGCCTAGTAGACAATACTCTTTTCACCAAGAAAAAAGGATCACATATTATCATAGTCCAGATATATGTGGATGACATTATATTCGGTTCAACTTGTCAAGAGTTATGCGACAATTTTTCAAAAATCATGCATGACGAGTTTGAAATGAGTATGATGGGGGAACTAAACTTTTTCTTATGTCTCCAAATAAAACAATTAGAAGATGGGGTATTCTTCAACCAATCTAAGTATATCAAGGATATGCTTAAGAAGTTTGGTCTTGAAGACTCAAAACCCATGAAAACACCCATGTCCTCCAAAACCAAACTCACAAAGGATGATGAAAGTAAATCCGTAGATAGCACTAAATAGAGAGGAATGATTGGTAGTTTACTCTACCTCACGGCTAGTAGACCGGACATTATGTTTAGTGTTTGTCTATGTGCACGCTTTCAAGAAGATCCCAAAACATCTCATCTTGAGGCCGTTAAACGGATATTTAGATATATCAAAGGTACTACACATTTAGGATTATGGTATCCCAAAGGAACGGGAATGGAAACCATAGTGTATACCGACTCAGACCATGCCGGTGACTATGTCGATAGAAAAAGTACAAGTGGTATTTGTACTTTTGTAGGACATTGTCTCACCTCATGGTTTGCTAAGAAACAAACGGCCCTCGCAATATCAACAACCGAAGCCGAGTACGTGTCTGCAGGAAAGGCGTGTCAACAAGCACTGTGGATGAAACAAGCTCTCGTCGACTATGGAATTAAACTCAACGACATTCCCATTCTTTATGACAACAAAGGAGCTATCGACCTCAGCAAAAATCCAGTCCAACACTCCAGAACCAAACACATAGAAATACATCACCATTTCCTACGCGACAATGTTCAGAAGGGAAACATCTCAATTGAGAAAGTATCATCAGAGGACAACATTGCCGACATCCTCACAAAACCTCTCAAAAGGGAACCTTTCAACCTTCTTAGGCTTGGTTTAGGATTAATGGAACCTAGTGAGTAGATGAAACCATAGCTTGAACCTTAGATTAGCCAAATAACCAAAACCTGAGTGTGGTCCTGCGAAACCAAACGACAACAAGGGCGGATACCTTGTTTTGGTTCCGCCGGATTCGTGGTACCCTGAGTCAGATTCTTAGTTTATTTAACAAAAACCATGTACTGTACATCACAACTCCCCAAAACATAACACCTACTGGAACTCGACTCAACATCATCCAAACTCACAATTTAGGCCATCTCCTTCCATCAATTTGTGTTCTAATCATCTCTGTAAGTATCCTAATCACATCTACATTCCTGATCTGTGTCTAGGATTTCTATTTCATGCACAAAATCAAAACTTGGGGTTCATGCATATCATTAGTAAAATCATGAAACATACTTACTGAATTGCATCACAAATCATGTTTTCCTTAGTTAGGAATTGCATCTTGTAGTACATTATCATAATTCATCAAAAACCCCACGAGAAATTTTTATCAAAATCTTCTCACGACTAGGAAAAACGGTTTTTGAACATTGTTCATACAAATACAAAACGGTATGTTTTAAACATCACTTGCATAATGTCTCTTGAATGCTAAAAGAAATACATAACTAATATGTATTTTCGGGTACATTCAATCGTAGCCACATTGAAGTAGGAGCATTTGGGTTATCTATCGTTTTATCATAAAACTTGCATTCATAAAATTTTCATGCATCAAAAGGAGTCGAGATAACCGCACCTCCACATTGTCTCCATGTAGGCACACACTAGAAATTAATATACGTATTTGATCTGTCTGAAAACGTATATATATATAAATATATGCAGTCTCAGAACCGGATGCTCGTGTGTAGTGTGAAACCAGGCAAGTGATCACCCGGATCGTTTCCCAACGAGGTGTGAATGGAAAACTGTGAAAAGCTAGGATTAGAGTGATTGATTAATCAGATATTTTTGATTTTGCTTTATTTAACAATTCTAAATAACAAATGAAAACAGATATACACAGGAAATTTAAACGCGAAAAAAATAAACTTACAATGCGTAACAGAAAATCTAAAACGGGACAAAAACTGAAATTTATGAAATTTAAAACCTAAAAATGTAAAATGACTTAAAACTTATTTAAAAACTTAAATTATATTTTTAACACTTTTTATTTAATTATTATTAATTAATTATTATTTAATTACTTATTAAACTATTTAAATTTATAAAAAATACTAAATGAACAAAGAAAATTCTAAAACTTTTTATAAAAATATTATAAGATGATAAAAAGCTAAGAAAATTATAAAAATGAAAATTACTTAATTAAAATTTAAAAAGATAAATTCTATTAAATAGAAGCTATCACTTTATTTCTATTTTTGATTTTTCTTAAGCCTAAAAATATAATTATATTTTTCCTAGATTAAAAATGACAAAAGAAAATTATGAAAATTAGATTTGTATTTTTCTGATTAATATTCTATTTATTATGATTTAAATACTATTTTAAACTAATTAAAAAGATAAAAAAATATTAAATGACTTAGAAAACGTATTTATCTGTTGTAACACATTGAAATCGTGATGTGGGCATTTTCTTAGGAGATCTTTAAATCTGTCCCATGCCTCTCCGAAATTTTCATCAAAACCTTGACGAAATCCAGCAATTTCATTTTTTAGATTAGTCGTCTTTGATGGAGGGAAGAAATAATTTACAAATTTCTTAACGAGATCTTCCCAGGTTTCAATGGATCGAGGGGGTTCTTTATCCAGCCAAATTCGGGCTGCCCCCTCAAGTGAGAATGGAAATAGCATCAATTTGATCACTGTTTGCGGCACATTTTTGTAATTGATTGTAGAGGTTAGTTTGTTAAACCAACGAATGTGTGCATATGGATCCTCTCGTTCAAACCCGTGAAATTGGTTTGTGGACACGAGCTGAATCAAATGTGTTTTCAGTTCAAAATGATCAGAATCGATGGCTGGTAAAACGATGGCATCTCCGTAACCCTCGGTGGGTGCCTGGAGCATTTCAGCCATTGTGCGTTCGTCTGCCATATTTTCAGTGAGAACAGTACGAATCTCGGGTTCGACTATTTGGGCAGCACGTCTACGATTACGTCTTCTCGGAATATCTACGAGTTCACGTAAAGGGCTTGATGACGTGGAAGAACGAGTGCGCATGCACTAAGTAAAATATTCCAATTAAAACAAGACAGAAGCAAAACACAAGTGAACTTAAACCAATGATCAACAAGCGTACGGTAGCTCTCTAAAAGATAAACGCACGGAGTGGCGGAGAAGCAAAGGTGGGCGATTAAGCTCCTTAAAAACCCGCTTCTTTCAGTCCGACAATTTATTGTCAGACTATCCTAGAACCTCCGTTAGAGTTTGTTTATCAATCAAAGGTGAGCCGATATTCGCAAGTGATACAAAGGCAAGTTTTTATCTTAAGTTTGGGAACTTATTATGGTCGTACCCCCAGTTAGGTAGTACTCTGTCTTGGTTCTCGATGGTAATTTTTTATTGTTGTTTATTATTTAACAAAGAAAACGGAATTTATTTTTGGTGTTTTTTATTTTTTATATGATAATAATAATAATATATATAGAAAAGAAATGAAAAATATTTTTGTATTTTATATGGTTTTTGGGAAATATGAACTTCTGATAGAAGGATCTCGAATCACTAATCGCTAAAACTTACACAACTATCGCAGCACACCTCCCCGGCAGCGGCGCCAAAATTTGATCCGTCTGAAAACGTATATATATATAAATATATGCAGTCTCAGAACCGGATGCTCGTGTGTAGTGTGAAACCAGGCAAGTGATCACCCGGATCGTTTCCCAACGAGGTGTGAATGGAAAACTGTGAAAAGCTAGGATTAGAGTGATTGATTAATAAGATATTTTTGATTTTGCTTTATTTAACAATTCTAAATATCAAATGAAAACAGATATACACAGGAAATTTAAACGCGAGAAAAATAAACTTACAATGCGTAACAGAAAATCTAAAACGGGACAAAAACTGAAATTTATGAAATTTAAAACCTAAAATGTAAAATGACTTAAAACTTATTTAAAAACTTAAATTATATTTTTAACACTTTTTATTTAATTATTATTAATTAATTATTATTTGATTACTTATTAAACTATTTAAATTTTAAAAAAATACTAAATGAACAAAGAAAATTCTAAAACTTTTTCTAAAAATATTATAAGATGAGAAAAAGCTAAGAAAATTATAAAAATGAAAATTACTTAATTAAAATTTAAAAAGATAAATTCTATTAAATAGAAGCTATCACTTTATTTCTATTTTTGATTTTTCTTAAGGCCTAAAAATATAATTATATTTTTCCTAGATTAAAAATGACAAAAGAAAATTATGAAAATTAGATTTGTATTTTTCTGATTAATATTCTCTATATTATGATTTAAATACTATTTTAAACTAATTAAAAAGATAAAAAATATTAAATGACTTAGAAAAATTATGAAAAATTCTGAGTAAATCTAAATTAATATTAGAAAGGTGGGAAAAATAAAAACAGAAGTTACTAAAGCCTAAAAAGCACTTTTGGGCTAATAAGCAGTTTACAAATAAGCCCAAAAATAAGCAAATAAGCTCAAAACTATATCAAAGGCTCAGAACAAGCTTAAACAACTTAAATAAGCACAAATCAGCTGAAAACTACAAATAATCACTATGGATTAGCAGATTAAGCACTTTGGCTGTTGTGGAATTCAAGACAGACACTCAGAAATCAGGCAATATTGCAGACCAAATTAAGGAGTGAAATAAGCTATTGAGATGCAATATTATGGGGCAAAACTTAGCCTATACTACTGGCTATCTTAAAATCACAAAAGCCCTATCACAATTTGACCAATTGATGTTCAATTTGGCCAAAGATCAGGTGGGAAAACACTGAGTTCTGCTGTTTGGTCTGTTGTGGATCTGTTTTGTGCACAAGGCTTGTGCAGTGGGTCTAAGGTTCTAGGAACTATCTAAGTGGGCAAAATGAGATACAAAACTGCCAAGGAATATGGCCAAATAAGCCTGAGGCTTATATGAGCTTTTAGCAGTCCAAAATTCCCACAGGTGACTCAAACTAGGATTTTCTATCTAAAAAGCTTATTGAACCTCAAAAATGGCTTCTTATGGCTGAGAAGAGCTTGTGCAAATGTGACCAAATGGTCAATCAACAGTAACTAAGGATTTGCTTGCTGTGACAGTCTAAACCAAACAGCCCTTATGGGGACTGTTATGGTATTTGTGAGTGCGAATGGTATAAATAAACTACAAATTGAACTCTAATGATACTAGTAAGCTTATTAAGCTATAAAAATGATAAGTGACTGAAATATAAGTAATATAATAAGCTAGCTTATAGAAGTTTATTTTTGGCTTTTATTAGTTTTTAAGATGAAAATAAAGAACAGACTATTTTAACTGATGAAATCTATTGAAATGTGATTATAGACTACTGATTAGCTAATGATTATAGAGATAAGTTACTAAGAAGCTTATAGCACAGTGAGATGAAAATAGAACAAGAACTTGAAATATAAGCTTACAATCGAATGCTTGTGAATCAAGGGACCAAGGACCACTAACCCATAAGCTTCCAATATTTGAGCTTGTGAACATCCAGAGTAGCTTATTTGACTGGTTTGACTTTCGTTGACTGTTTCTTCCAACTTGAATTTTATAGCTACATATCACTATATAGGCTTACCAAAAGCTATTATTAGCTTATATAAGCTTATAGAAACAGCTAAGAAGCTGTTTCAATTACTACTTATGGTGATTCGAATTACTATTCTATAACAGGTACTTTGAAGCTTTGAGTTACTAGTGAACTGGATTTAATACTCACAAAACAAGAACATTGGACTTCGAATTACTTTTATTAATCACTTGATAACTTGAAATTACAAAGATAGCTACTCGAATTGAAAAACGATTATGCTACTAGTTAACTACTTGCTTTTTAAAGCTTACATAGCATTCTATATATACTAATATGAAATGGGAAACCCTAAGTCGACATCTCTGAACACATCCCCACCCTTGAATTGCTCCAATTTCATCTCAATCGTCCACTTGTATTTTTGGCGGGAAATCAGGAAAGTGGGATTTTTATCTGATTTTGCTAGTGGGAGTGGGAGAGAAGCATTTAATGCTTTTGGCAATGTTAGGTAGTGTGTTTGGAGGGGGAATGATGTGGTGAAGCCAGCTGGGGTGTGAGGTGGTATGGTGACTGGTTTGTTTGGCGGTTCGAAGGTAGGGGATAAGTTTGACTGAGGTCAAACTTTTTGTTTAAATAAAGGTTGGGTCGGGTTTATTTCATTTTGGGCTTGGACTGGGTTTAGGAAATGGGATAAGGGTTGGGTTGGATTTAGTGTTTAGGTTTTATTTTTGGGTTAAGGTTTAGATCCGGATTTAGGTTTAAATAAGCATAGGGACCAATCTTGTAATTTGCTGAAAATCCAAGGACTAAACCTGTAATTATTCCAAAGTTATCACAAGGGTATATCTTGCCAAGTTTGAATAGTACAAGGGTATTAAAAATATTTTTTCCATTTTAAAATACCCGGGGACTAATTTTGACATTTTTCAAACTTGGGGGACCAAAGTTGTAATTTTATGAAACTTTGCACCAAAGGACTTTTCTAACAACTTATGAATCCCCAAGGACCTAAAATGATATTTGTACAAGTTTTTAGTGATCAGGGACTAGTTTTGACAACTTTTAAAAGTTGAGGGACTGAAACTGCCAATTATGCAAACTTTGTTCGTTTTTCATCAGTTTTTAAACATTTTGCATCTGAAACATATAAAACACAATTTGGGATAATTTCAGTATTATGATGCATTTCTGAGTGTTTTTGGATGTTTTGGCAGGCTCAGATTAGGTAAAAATGATGAGTATTTAGACACTCATCAATCCCCCACACTAAACTATTGCTAGTCCCTAGCAATATTTTTGAAAATTTAATGGATTTTATCTCTTTACCAAAAGTCATTACTTCTGGAGTAGCCAATGTTTTAGTATGTGATACTTTGGTACAATGATAACCAAATGATTTTGAGCAAACCATCAGCTGTCAACGGTTTTGATTTGTCTTTACCAAAAGCCGTTTGCTTCTGGACTAGCCAACTCTTAGATAAATTATCAATATTATCTTTGGTGAGCTGATTACCAATCATGGATTTTCACTGCCTTAACCACAAGCCATAACCTTGCGGGCTAGCCAACTCTTCACTTATGAAGATATGGTGAGTCGAATACCATACAATTTTCGGCAAATTGCAAGCCATCAACGGATTTGAGACATCTTTACCAAGAGCCGTTTGCTCTCGGATTAGCCAATCCTTATGTGGGTTAGACATGGCGGACTGATAACCATTTATTGCGTTCTAAGTGAGAAAAAATTTTAAAATTTTGGCTAAAATGGGGGTACTAGATGGTACATTTGATCAAATTCGCAAGAATTCCCCCCCCCCACACTTAGAACTGAATATTGCCCTCAATATTCAAAGAACCGGTTGTTAAACCAATACTTAGAACGTGAAAGGGAAATATTAATAGCCATTATTTTTATATACACACTTTTTTTTTTTTTTTTTTTTTTTTTTTTTTTTTTTTTTTTGAACTTGAAATATATTTACAACATGTGGGGCATCTCCCCCACACTAGGGTGAGACATGGGTGAAAACCCATATTTTGCTACTGTTTTTATTAACCGAGTCGCTAGCTTGACTCGACCCCGAATTGAGTTGATTCCTCCCGAACAGTCAGGTTTATCACGCAAGCTAACCGCTTGTGAACGGCCAACCGTAACAAAGGGTTCCTGAACAGCCCGGGAGAAAAAGCAATTTAAAAGTCTATGGGGAAGTAAGTGGAAGAGACTATCTCCATCGGATTTTCATTCAAGATGTTTGTATACATATTGAAGTACATGAAAGTTCCACACCAAGAGAGATATATCTGGCATTAAACCAATGTTATATGGAAAATGCCAGGGTCAAAAGTAACATCCTCACTCCCGAATGAGTGAAGGATAGGAGAAATCACCGGATAGGTGAAGGGAAGAAGAGAGATCTGAACAGCAATTAGGATAAGAACTTCCTCCTCAAGAATTGCAAGTGGAGGAGGCAAGTCCTTAAACTTGATCTCAGGAAATTTATCAGTTTTTTCAACTGACTTGGTTTCCTCATTATGAAGTTGTTTTGGTGGAAGAGGGGAAGATAAATCTTCGTTTAACAAATTTTTCAGAAAAAGAATGTCCCCCTCAGGATCAAGATAGTCATCATCAACCTCATACGGAAGTGAACTATCTGGAGTAAGAAAAGCATCGACTTCATCCCAAAAGGGATCACTTCCCTCAACCGAAGTGAGAGAAGGGGAAGAGTCTGCTATGATAAGTTGAGAAGATGTGGTGGGTTCCCCACTCACAGAATTATGAAAATAACCAAGATTTTCTTGAGAGTACTCTTTTGAAGTAATGTCAATGACATCGATTCGGTTAACCGAAGCAGAATCAAAATTTGAGGAGTACCTCGAAGTTTGATCATGGTTAAAGGTAACAGCTTCATTACCTACACGCAATGTGATCTCATGCTTAAATACATCAATAAGAGCATGGCCCGTTTTTAGGAATCCTCTTCCAAGAATTAGAGGAACCTTTTGATCAGCATCGAAATCAACAACCACAAAGTCAGCTGGAAAATGGAACTTTCCTATTTTCACAAATACATCTTCGGCAATGCCGCAGGGATGAGTTATGGTTCGATCTGCAAGCTCAAGAGTCATGCAGGTAGGAGTAAGAGCCGGAAGAGAAAGTTTCTTCCATACTGAATGAGGCATCAGGTTGATGCTTGCACCTAGATCTGCTAAGGCATAGCATTCAACCATTCCCGGAAATACACAAGGTAGTAGAAACTTTCCAGGATCTCCAAGCTTCTCCGGAAGCTTTTTCAAGATAACCGCTGAGCAGTTCTCATTTACTGGAGTTTTAGCCATTTCAATCAGTTTTTCCTTGTTGCTTAACAAGTGTTTGATTGTTGATGCGAATTTGGGCATCAGAATGATAGCATCCGCAAAACTTATGTCAAAATGTAATTCTTTAAAGATTTGAAAGAATTTGTCCATTTGTTGACTAGCCTTCTCACGGAGCTTTTGCTCATTTAAGCGCGATGGGTAAGGAATGTAAGGTTTGGATTTAGGGGCTACAACTTCGGGAGTCTCAAAGACAACTCCTGGTTTGGATTTTTTCGGGACTACCGGAGGATGGACATGTGCTGTACTTTGTGGGATTGGAATTTGCACTTTGTCCGTTGTATCCTCCGTCTCTTTTTCCATTTCAAACAACGGAGGAGGAATAGGGCCAGCTGGCCCCTCATAAGCAGCACCACTCCGAGTGGTGATAGCTTTGACGAAAGTGGTATCTTCATCATCATCACTGTCATCAAGTACACTGACAGGAACAGCATTGAGCATTTCGGAATAATATCTGGCTGATCTTTGCTCACTAAGTTTGGTTGACAAACTTTTAACCGTAAATCGTGAAAGAGAAGGATCGATTCTAGACGGTTGAGGAGCAATTGTGGGTGTAGATTTTTGGATGACCGAAGGTTGGATGACCGAAGGTTGGACGTATTTAGCACTTCCATTGTTAGTGGGAAGTACCGGGTCCTTTATCACCTTGAATCCAACATGAGATTTACCACTACGTGTACTGACAGCTTTGAGTTCACCCCTAGGGTTGACAACAGTGTTACTTGGGAGACCTCCCGAGGTAGAAGGTATATCAGTTAAAGACTTTTTGATCTGGTTTAATTGGGCAACCAATAACTGGTTTGTCTCACGTTGTGTCTTATTTGTTTCCTCTTGGGTTTTCATGAATTGCATAAGCAACTCATCTGAGGACGTCTGATTTCGGTTTGAACCTTGGTTTTGATTAAAATTTGGACCACGGTTTTGGTTAAAATTACCCTGATTCTGACCTCGGTTTTGATTGAAATTTTGAGAATTGTTGAAATTTTGTCCCTGATTTTGAACAAAGCGATTTTGATTATTCTGATTTGGCACGGGTGGAAAACCAGGTGGGACCATAGCATTCGGTGCTCGGTACTGAGTCTCAGCATGCGGACGGTATTGATTTTGGTTTACTGCAGCTACGGGAACTGGGTAAAGAGAAGCATCTGTTGCTTGACAATCATAATACACATGTGGGCCACCACAAGTTTCACACACTTTGTTTATTGCTTTGACTTGTTCCGGTTTACGAATTTCACTTTTTAATTCTTTCATTTCTTTCATCATACAACGCATTGAATCTGTAAGAAAGGCTAACTCTGATGAGTTACCGGATGAAGAAGAAGTAGGAGTGACAGGAACATTCACTTTGTTTCTAGAAATAGGAACTTTTGATTTATTTTCACAAATTTCAACCACCTCTCTAGGTTTACGATTCAAGATATTGCCACCGGAGGCTGCGTTAAGTGCATCTTGATCGTTTTGGGTTAACCCATTATAAAACGTATTTATCTGTTGTAACACATTGAAATCGTGATGTGGGCATTTTCTTAGGAGATCTTTAAATCTGTCCCATGCCTCTCCGAAATTTTCATCAAAACCTTGACGAAATCCAGCAATTTCATTTTTTAGATTAGTCGTCTTTGATGGAGGGAAGAAATAATTTACAAATTTCTTAACGAGATCTTCCCAGGTTTCAATGGATCGAGGGGGTTCTTTATCCAGCCAAATCCGGGCTGCCCCCTCAAGTGAGAATGGAAATAGCATCAATTTGATCACTGTTTGCGGCACATTTTTGTAATTGATTGTAGAGGTTAGTTTGTTAAACCAACGAATGTGTGCATATGGATCCTCTCGTTCAAACCCGTGAAATTGGTTTGTGGACACGAGCTGAATCAAATGTGTTTTCAGTTCAAAATGATCAGAATCGATGGCTGGTAAAACGATGGCATCTCCGTAACCCTCGGTGGGTGCCTGGAGCATTTCAGCCATTGTGCGTTCGTCTGCCATATTTTCAGTGAGAACAGTACGAATCTCGGGTTCGACTATTTGGGCAGCACGTCTACGATTACGTCTTCTCGGAATATCTACGAGTTCACGTAAAGGGCTTGATGACGTGGAAGAACGAGTGCGCATGCACTAAGTAAAATATTCCAATTAAAACAAGACAGAAGCAAAACACAAGTGAACTTAAACCAATGATCAACAAGCGTACGGTAGCTCTCTAAAAGATAAACGCACGGAGTGGCGGAGAAGCAAAGGTGGGCGATTAAGCTCCTTAAAAACCCGCTTCTTTCAGTCCGACAATTTATTGTCAGACTATCCTAGAACCTCCGTTAGAGTTTGTTTATCAATCAAAGGTGAGCCGATATTCGCAAGTGATACAAAGGCAAGTTTTTATCTTAAGTTTGGGAACTTATTATGGTCGTACCCCCAGTTAGGTAGTACTCTGTCTTGGTTCTCGATGGTAATTTTTTATTGTTGTTTATTATTTAACAAAGAAAACGGAATTTATTTTTGGTGTTTTTTATTTTTTATATGATAATAATAATAATATATATAGAAAAGAAATGAAAAATATTTTGGTATTTTATATGGTTTTTGGGAAATATGAACTTCTGATAGAAGGATCTCGAATCACTAATCGCTAAAACTTACACAACTATCGCAGCACACCTCTCCGGCAGCGGCGCCAAAATTTGATCCGTCTGAAAACGTATATATATATAAATATATGCAGTCTCAGAACCGGATGCTCGTGTGTAGTGTGAAACCAGGCAAGTGATCACCCGGATCGTTTCCCAACGAGGTGTGAATGGAAAACTGTGAAAAGCTAGGATTAGAGTGATTGATTAATAAGATATTTTTGATTTTGCTTTATTTAACAATTCTAAATATCAAATGAAAACAGATATACACAGGAAATTTAAACGCGAGAAAAATAAACTTACAATGCGTAACAGAAAATCTAAAACGGGACAAAAACTGAAATTTATGAAATTTAAAACCTAAAATGTAAAATGACTTAAAACTTATTTAAAAACTTAAATTATATTTTTAACACTTTTTATTTAATTATTATTAATTAATTATTATTTGATTACTTATTAAACTATTTAAATTTTAAAAAAATACTAAATGAACAAAGAAAATTCTAAAACTTTTTCTAAAAATATTATAAGATGAGAAAAAGCTAAGAAAATTATAAAAATGAAAATTACTTAATTAAAATTTAAAAAGATAAATTCTATTAAATAGAAGCTATCACTTTATTTCTATTTTTGATTTTTCTTAAGGCCTAAAAATATAATTATATTTTTCCTAGATTAAAAATGACAAAAGAAAATTATGAAAATTAGATTTGTATTTTTCTGATTAATATTCTCTATATTATGATTTAAATACTATTTTAAACTAATTAAAAAGATAAAAAATATTAAATGACTTAGAAAAATTATGAAAAATTCTGAGTAAATCTAAATTAATATTAGAAAGGTGGGAAAAATAAAAACAGAAGTTACTAAAGCCTAAAAAGCACTTTTGGGCTAATAAGCAGTTTACAAATAAGCCCAAAAATAAGCAAATAAGCTCAAAACTATATCAAAGGCTCAGAACAAGCTTAAACAACTTAAATAAGCACAAATCAGCTGAAAACTACAAATAATCACTATGGATTAGCAGATTAAGCACTTTGGCTGTTGTGGAATTCAAGACAGACACTCAGAAATCAGGCAATATTGCAGACCAAATTAAGGAGTGAAATAAGCTATTGAGATGCAATATTATGGGGGCAAAACTTAGCCTATACTACTGGCTATCTTAAAATCACAAAAGCCCTATCACAATTTGACCAATTGATGTTCAATTTGGCCAAAGATCAGGTGGGAAAACACTGAGTTCTGCTGTTTGGTCTGTTGTGGATCTGTTTTGTGCACAAGGCTTGTGCAGTGGGTCTAAGGTTCTAGGAACTATCTAAGTGGGCAAAATGAGATACAAAACTGCCAAGGAATATGGCCAAATAAGCCTGAGGCTTATATGAGCTTTTAGCAGTCCAAAATTCCCACAGGTGACTCAAACTAGGATTTTCTATCTAAAAAGCTTATTGAACCTCAAAAATGGCTTCTTATGGCTGAGAAGAGCTTGTGCAAATGTGACCAAATGGTCAATCAACAGTAACTAAGGATTTGCTTGCTGTGACAGTCTAAACCAAACAGCCCTTATGGGGACTGTTATGGTATTTGTGAGTGCGAATGGTATAAATAAACTACAAATTGAACTCTAATGATACTAGTAAGCTTATTAAGCTATAAAAATGATAAGTGACTGAAATATAAGTAATATAATAAGCTAGCTTATAGAAGTTTATTTTTGGCTTTTATTAGTTTTTAAGATGAAAATAAAGAACAGACTATTTTAACTGATGAAATCTATTGAAATGTGATTATAGACTACTGATTAGCTAATGATTATAGAGATAAGCTACTAAGAAGCTTATAGCACAGTGAGATGAAAATAGAACAAGAACTTGAAATATAAGCTTACAATCGAATGTTTGTGAATCAAGGGACCAAGGACCAAGTTACACTCCTATAGGTTCTCCACAGAACCACTAACCCATAAGCTTCCAATATTTGAGCTTGTGAACATCCAGAGTAGCTTATTTGACTGGTTTGACTTTCGTTGACTGTTTCTTCCAACTTGAATTTTATAGCTACTTATCACTATATAGGCTTACCAAAAGCTATTATTAGCTTATATAAGCTTATAGAAACAGCTAAGAAGTTGTTTCAATTACTACTTATGGTGATTCGAATTACTATTCTATAACAGGTACTTTGAAACTTTGAGTTACTAGTGAACTGGATTTAATACTCACAAAACAAGAACATTGGACTTCGAATTACTTTTATTAATCACTTGATAACTTGAAATTACAAAGATAGCTACTCGAATTGAAAAACGATTATGCTACTAGTTAACTACTTGCTTTTTAAAGCTTACATTGCATTCTATATATACTAATATGAAATGGGAAACCCTAAGTCGACATCTCTGAACACATCCCCACCCTTGAATTGCTCCATTTCATCTCAATCGTCCACTTGTATTTTTGGCGGGAAATCAGGAAAGTGGGATTTTTATCTGATTTTGCTAGTGGGAGTGGGAGAGAAGCATTTAATGCTTTTGGCAATGTTAGGTAGTGTGTTTGGAGGGGGAATGATGTGGTGAAGCCAGCTGGGGTGTGAGGTGGTATGGTGACTGGTTTGTTTGGCGGTTCGAAGGTAGGGGATAAGTTTGACTGAGGTCAAACTTTTTGTTTAAATAAAGGTTGGGTCGGGTTTATTTCATTTTGGGCTTGGACTGGGTTTAGGAAATGGGATAAGGGTTGGGTTGGATTTAGTGTTTAGGTTTTATTTTTGGGTTAAGGTTTAGATCCGGATTTAGGTTTAAATAAGCATAGGGACCAATCTTGTAATTTGCTGAAAATCCAAGGACTAAACCTGTAATTATTCCAAAGTTATCACAAGGGTATATCTTGCCAAGTTTGAATAGTACAAGGGTATTAAACATATTTTTTCCATTTTAAAATATCCGGGGACTAATTTTGACATTTTTCAAACTTGGGGGACCAAAGTTGTAATTTTATGAAACTTTGCACCAAAGGACTTTTCTAACAACTTATGAATCCCTAAGGACCTAAAATGATATTTGTACAAGTTTTTAGTGATCAGGGACTAGTTTTGACAACTTTTAAAAGTTGAGGGACTGAAACTGCCAATTATGCAAACTTTGTTCGTTTTTCATCAGTTTTTAAACATTTTGCATCTGAAACATATAAAACACAATTTTGGGATAATTTCAGTATTATGATGCATTTCTGAGTGTTTTTGGATGTTTTGGCAGGCTCAGATTAGGTAAAAATGATGAGTATTTAGACACTCATCAGTATTTTCGATAGTTTTATCTAAATTATGTAATTTTCGTGTCTAGGAAAATCATGCCTCCCGCGAATTATTATGATCACAAGGAAACCGTCAAATACCTACCTAAACATCACAAAACCAATGGACTTAGTCAGGAACAAGTTGAAATATTCAAAGCCTTAGAAAAACGCTATGTACATGAGGGTAGAACCATAGATCCCTCATTCCTAGAAGGAACCGTTCTTAGAGAACAACTTGCTGCCATTCGATTCGATAGTCTCCTAGACATCGATGAACCCATAATCCCCAGATTTATACTTGAATTCTATGCAACTGTAGGTCTCACCACAAATGAATATGGTTACATGAGTGTTCATTTCAAAATAAACCAAGCCCAGTTCAACATCCCTCTAGATCAATTTGGAGATGTTTTAGGTGTTCCAAGTCATGGAGACTGTTTTTATTCGAACAAATGGTCATTGTCCATTCTCGATTCCAACCTTGATCGTATACATCCATACGACACACCTCTAATCTCAAAAGAGGACATCCGTGCTCATCTTTTTGTTCCTAGAAACAACCAAACTAGGTTAAGTCGAGGTCGTCAAGTAGATCGAGATCCATTTGCTATGGAACTAAATGAACTTAGGCCCCAATTTAAGAAGCTATAGGAGGTCCTTAGGGCAAATGTCATAAGCACCATAGGAAATCGAGATCATGTCAATGCAAGCCTTTGTTACATGATGTATTGTGTGTCAAAACACCGACCTTTCAACCTCGCTTACTATATCGCCAAAAGAATGGCCTATATTCCGGTTCAAGGCACCACCGCCATGCCCTACGGGATGCTTCTCACCCGTCTTTATAGAGCTTTTGAACCCATTCCTCGAAACACTTTAGGTTTCGTTCCCGACTACCCCAAAATTTCACACACCTTTGTTCCTTTAAGTGATCATAGGGTAGCTGTAGCAAGAGGAAAACGTGCTCATCCTCCTACATCATCATCATCATCATCATCCATGAGTGAAGAGGATGGTTTGCCAAACTTTAGAATCTCTCCACCCGAGTACTTGAGCCAACTTCCTCCTATCCCGAACGAATCAGCGGAATTTCGACAAACAAAGGGTATGATGAAGAATCTTGGATGATGGGTAATGAAGCTTCACAAGAAGCTTAGCAAGAAGTGAAGTTGAAGGAGTGTTTGGTATTAGATTTTTTCAAACAATGATATGATGAACTTGTGTGTTTCCTAGAATACTATGTTAGTATTTAACTTGTATGTGAACTAACTTAACATTGCAGGATGATAACACTTATTGTTATCAATTTTCTGAGATTAAGCCACCATTTGGCTTAACCTACTCTTATGGTAAGTTATTATCATCGGATTAATCTATGTGCAAACGTGTGTTAGAATATGTGTTTTTAGTTTTATTCTATCACATATTAGTAGTTACATATGTTTTAGGAGAATTTCCGGGATTTGGGCTGGTAACGCAAAATTTGACAATCTCTCTGTTTAAATTAGCACTTCTGAATGGCGGATTTGGCGGAACCAAATTCTGGGTTCCGTCAGTTGAAATCTTTGGCTCCGCCAAAATTCAAATCGCGGATTCCGCGAAACCAAAATTTTGGTTCCGCCTTTGTTGTCGTTTGGATCCGCCAACTCCAACAGTAACTTTTCTCAAATTCCCGACTAATCCCGATCCTTAGATTATTAAGTCTAGTTCTTAGGATACTTCTCCTGATCATTAGGCACATTAGGATGATTTAGGAACACTTAGAATCATAAGAAATCCATTTCCCACCAAAATTTGAAAATTCAAATTTTCCATGTGAGTTACCTTTCTGTAACAAGCAAGGAACCCTCAAATTGGTTCCTTGCAATCCGTGGGAACATCACATCAATGGATTTCCCACTCAAGCCTTGCATTTACTGCATATCTTCAACCTTTCACTCAACTTAATCTCAATGGTTTGACTTAGATGATGTGACTAGCACAAATTTTTGTTCCAAATCATTAGGAACCTCCATCCTTCAATGGATTAACATCAAATCCAAACACAAAGTTCAATACACCTTACTGTCTATAAATTAGAACCTCAGGATCATTACAAATCACACAACCACCATCACTACTAACTATCATTCCTGTACTTTAGAGCAACTCTTCTCACATTGCAACACTGACAAAATCAAGTAACTCATCCACAAGCAGACCCGCAAGAAGGACAACTCGTATAAGTGTCCGACCTTGTTGCTTTGTAAATCTAATTAATTCATCATCAGAAGAGTCATCTCCACTCAACATCTCCTCACCAATAGCCAATGAGAATTTCCTCAACCTTGCAACTCCAACACCACTTCAAACCATCATCAACACTCCACCACCAACAATCACTCTTGTTGCTACCACACCACCACCTGCTCCATCTCAACCCACTAGATCACCTTCACCTCCAAAATCACCACAACTTCAGCCCCTTGAGTTGTTTAGAACTCCACCTTCATCACCTCATCCATAGTTGGATGATTTGGAAGACCTTTCACCAAGGTCAACCAATCCTCCTCCCATGACCTTTGAAAGTCAAACACCTATGCTCTTCCATCCCATTTATCGGGATATCCATGGACCACTTTACCATGATGCACCACCACCACAACCACAAACTCAACAACTCTCACCAAGATCCACCCTTAATGCAATAGATGAGGAAATGTGGATAAATCAACCCCAATCCCAACAAGAGATCAATGAGGAGCTAGATCGTCTCTATGCTTTCTCAAATATGGTGGATTCCCACCTTAGTGAAGCCATGGATCTTCAATCCATTTTGCTTGCCTCTATCACAACTCCACAAACAACCACCAACCAACCTACATTCCACCACCTCCACCATCAAACAACCAACCACAACCACCACAAAACAATGAGCCCATTCGTCCTCCCGAGTATCAAAGGCATGATTGCTCACAATGCGAGAGAACCGCTCACTTGGCCCAAAGGACCAACAACTTGGTCCATGAGCTTCAAAACGAGATGAGGTTCATTTTGAACCATATTCTCGAACGCCTAAATGCAATCTCTCATCCTCCGCAATAGGCGAATTTTTAGTTTCTTCCTAGTCTTCTTTTCTAGGATTTAATAGGATTGTTTTTAGGAATTTTATATTTTTAGGAACTTTTTTATTGTAATATCATGGTTTGTGACTTATGACATAAACAAATTTTCAAGTAATGTATGTTATATTTATGCTTATGGGTGATCACTATATGGCATAATATCTTGGTTTGTTTGATTCACTAACCTTATTGTATGGTTGGTTTGAATTCTCCTAATGATTTGACCACTTGTACTTAGGTGCATTTTTTATCAGACACGTATTTTTGACTTTTTAAAGTCAAATGGGTTGAACTATCATGTTTGGTTGACCTATACATATGCATTATGCTACTTGGTTGGATTGATTCACAACTAACCTTTGTTTTGTAGCTTTTCTCAACCTTGAATCATATACGTTGGTACCCTAGCAACGGGGAGTATAGATCAAGGGGGAGTATATCATGTACTAACTCTTTATTTAGTAGCATTTCTCATCCTTGAAACGTATACGTTGGTACCCTAGCAATGGGGAGTATACATCGAGGGGGAACATATCATATGCTAACCATTTGTTTTGTAGGTTCATAACCTTGATACTCCAATTAGGGGGAGTATTATCCAAGGGGGAGCTTTAAAGTTCTCAAAATCATTGAAACAATCTTGATACTCCAATTTAGGGGGAGTAATAACCAAGAAATGTTCACCACATTCCGCTACGCATATCTTCTTTTTGTTTCGACAAAAAGGGGGAGATAAGATTAAGTTTCTACATCATTGTGATCATCATAGTACATGTTTTCATGCTTAAAATAGATTTTAAACTTGCATAAAACTAACTTAATATATATTTTTAAAAGACTTTCACTTTACTTATTTCATTGCTTAAAAATAAACTTTATGTTTTGTTATCAACAAAAAGGGGGAGATTGTTAATACAAATATCGTCCTAAAAACGTTATTTATATTTTGCGATCTTTGCTTTATTTTGTTAATGACAATTATAAGGTTTATCTTTAGCAAAGCATAAATATAAGTTAAAGTCTTTTGCATTTTAGTAACAAGCTTTTTAAAACACATTTTACACATTACATGATCACTAGGAATTACACATTACATACATTTTACATTTACATGTTTTACTTTTATTTCTTAAATTAGAAATATTAACATGACATCATGGCATACCTCATTTTGATATCTTGAGGATTTGGAAAATATTTTGGTAAGATCTTTAAGTAACAAAGTTGACTTTGCAAGATCTTGAAATGACTTGTCAAGATATAGAATGATATGGAAAGATTTGTAAAAATCTTAGCTGTCTGGTTCCCGCGGAACCAAACAACTACAAGGGCGGATCCCTTTTATTGGATCCGCCAAATCCGCCGGTTGTCCCCTCAGTTTTGCCTATAAATAGCAAGCTGATCATTCAAGGGCAATCATTACTCATATAGCTTAAAATATATATTCATTCATTTATACATCACTAACCCATATCATTCATTTCATTCTTAGTGATCTATCTTTTGTAGCAAAGAAGATCAAGCATACAAGCTTCAACAGACTGTTGCAAGTTTTATTAGTTAGATACTGTGTGATTTGTTAGTGTTCACACATCATTGTTATACCTTTCATTCAGTAGAGTTTGGTTAGTGTTTTAGTCCTTAAAACACAAAGAGTGTCGGGAGTGGTTGTACCCTTGTTAAAGAACCAACGGGAGTGGTTGTACCCTTGTAAAGAACCCGGTGTTTAGCTTAGTACCGGATAAAGAGTAAGCGACGTGTAAAAGTTTTCTCCGCCTAGAAGTGAGTTTGTTTCATAGTGAAGAACAACTCTCGAGTTAGAGGCTCGAGGAGTGGAGTAGGGCAAGGAAGAGAGTCCTTGTAGCCGAACCACTATAAACATCCGTGTTTTGTGGTTTGATCATTCCTTTCCTTACTTGCTATATATATATTGCTTGATTAGTTGCTTTACTTTGAAATCATGTTAAGTAAACAAAGCGAATAAATTTAAAACGGTTAAAAACTATTCAACCCCCTTCTAGTTTTTCACATTTACTTTTATATTTATATATATAACATTAGTGCATTTATTTAGAAGACCATTTAAGTAAAAAGAATAATTTAAAACTAAAAAAACCCTTCTAGTTATTACATTTACTTTATTATATTAAAATTGCCCAGTGGGCATTTTTTAGCAAGACCTCTATAATAGTGAAAAAACTGTTATATATTGCTTATTATATTTAAAAAGACATGAACTGACGCTGGTAAACATGTCAACTCATCTAAAATGTTTGAGAAACGATGCATCTTTAGGTTAAGTAAGTATTAAACATTTTAAACCGTGAAACCGTTTAAGTATATAACTCTATAAAAAAAAAGTAAAATATATATCTTGGATTTTATGTTAGATAATTATCTATATGATGATTTTATCAAAATTTTAATTTTTTTTTAATTAAACTACATGAATCGATAAATCACTAACATTTTTTTATCACTTGACACATCTACTTAAACAATTTAAACGGGTTACACATGCTAAGCAGGTCCGAGCTATACAGCTGAGCACGGTCCGAACATAGGACCAGACCGAAAACCGATTTGGCCCAAAACATCAGACCGAAATACATTTGGTCATGTCTGGTTGGTCTGGTTTGGGCCGGTTTCTCGATTCAGTCCGTTATGTGGTCTATAATGCTCAGCCCTACTGAGCTAGAGTTGAGTGTTTTGACACGATTAATAGACATATCGTGTTTGGGTAAAAGTCCCGTAAACCAAGAACCCGAATAGGTCAACCCCAACCCGAACGTCTGATTTTTAACCTTAGACGGTGGGAGCAAAAGATTTTTGTTATACACCCCACCGACCTATTTCTACCTCCTTATATCACCACCCTTCATCTTCCCCGAATCAAAAACACAAACCCTAATCCCAAAAACAATGAACCCATCGTCAAAACCAACCAAAAAGAAGGACACCCCATCACTCAAAAAGCTCGAATACCTGTCGTTAGTATCCAAGGTATGCACAGAACTCGAATCCCATCTGGGTTTCACAGACAAAGTCTTAGCCGAATTCATAACTGATTTAGGCCGCAAATGCTTAACTCACGAGGAGTTCGATCAAAAGCTCAAACAAAACGGTGCTGATTTGCCTGATTATTTTGTCCGTACTCTTTTAACTATTATTCATGCTATTTTGCCCCCTAAGGTTAAGAAAACTAAACCCGAAGTAGGCGCGTTGAATATAGGTGATAGTAGAGACCATGTTAGGAGTTTGGAGAAGGAGATTGAGATGGAGGCGTTGGAAAAAGCCCGTTTACGGGGCGAAAATTTAGATAATAGCGAGAATGGCGAGAATCGTAGGGTTAAGAAAACTAAACCCAAAGTAGGCGCGTTACCTGTTGAAATACTTTACACCAAACACCCGGAAAGTGATTATGTTGATGCAGCTTTGATTACTGTTATGCAGATTCACTTGACAGAACCTGAAGGTGACATACTCGTGTTTTTAACCGGTCAAGAGGAAATCGATCATGCTTGTCAGTGTTTGTTTGAGCGGATGAAAGGGTTAGGTAAAAACGTGCCTGAATTGCTTATATTACCGGTTTATAGTGCACTACCTAGTGAAATGCAGTCGAGAATTTTTGAACCGGCCCCACCAGGGAAGAGGAAGGTGGTCGTTGCCACTAATATTGCCGAAGCATCTTTGGCCATTGACGGGATTTTTTATGTCATTGACCCTGGTTTCGCCAAGCAAAACGTGTATGACCCGAAGCAAGGTCTTGATTCACTTGTTATCACACCTATATCTCAAGCGTCAGCTAAGCAACGGGCGGGTTGTGCAGGTCGTTCTGGACCGGGAAAATGCTATAGATTGTACACTGAAAACGCTTTCAACAATATGGCAGAAGTTGATATAATTGCTTGAAGAGGAAACAGTTAAAAGAAGAGTAAGCACAAGAAAGAAGGGATCTAGGCGATAGAAATGTTCAAACACAAAGTTCGCATCTGGAATGACTTGTTTGTCAAGACTGATAATTGCTTGTTTCGTTGTACGTTGTAGTCATTAAGGTTGCGACTTGTAAAACTTTAACCCGTTTAGCATTGTATGTCATGCACTTCGTGTTCCGTTTGTGGTTATATTACCGGTTAATCTTGTTGCGTTTCAAGTCTTTAATCACGTTTTTTACTTTTTGTGTTTGGTATAGTGAGACCGGTTCTGATTTTCTGATAATTCCAGGATCAGATTGATTTTGTTTTGGATAATTAGTTTACTAGTAGCTGCAACAAACTGATTCCAGAGTTATCTGATTGCTTAGAGCCATTATACATGCAAATCCTGAGATAATCAGACTTTGCTAAACACTCGAACTCATTATCTGCATTATCTTGCAGTGCGGTCAGCAGAAGCAGCAGTTGCTATGTGGTGGTTGTTTGTTGTCTGCCAAACAATCGCACTTATCATCTGCATTATTTTGACTTTAAACTACACGGGCACATTAAATGCCATATCCTTGTTTAATTTTACCGAGGTAACCATTTACCCAAAAAAAAAAAAGTCTAACACCTTGTTTATAAATTTTCCTTTAGGAAACTGTTTTGTAATTTTGGTTTGTGGGGTGAATGGGGCTTGGTTGCCCTTTTGACTTTCATTTTTTCTTAGGTTTGACTTTTGTTGAGAATGCAATTTTGAAATGTAACTAAGGTTTAGTTATATGACAATTGAGCTTCTAACTTAATCATATATATGATAACTCTATCCATTTAACTTAATTATATATGTTAGATTTAGTAAACACGTATAACATGGTAAAACAAAGCTAACACAAACCCGTTGTTTATAACTAAAACCATATCACCGTTGACCACGTAGGTGATATTGTTATGATACTATAGTCAACTTGTTCAGAAAGTCAACTGCGTTCTTAAAAGAGTCATAAAATTGATGGTAAAATCAGTTTTTATAAGCTAAAATTGGTACTTAAATCTCGTTTAATTATTGGTCAATTGCTACACTGCCACAAGAAATTCGAAAAACCCTAAAATGTGAATTGATATGGGTTCAAAATCATGACCCGGTAAAATAGAAAGTTTATTTATTTGCTCTTCGGCCGGTTTATAAATGTAGTGTCAAAGTTAGTCAATGAGTTAATAAATTATTGTTACAGGTCACATATGCAATGCAGCCACTGGGACATGCTTAATAGAAAGTTTAAATAAGAATAATTGCATATCTATCCTTAATTCATGTTTACCTGAACCGAACCGTGTATAACCATATACATATATTTTCGAATAACCGCTTATTTAGTGTATTCGCATGTCCGATTACCCGACAATTTTATGTCCGATTATTTAGAGTAACAAATATTAGAGAACACAGTTTCATATCTCGTTAACACTTTGATGATGGAAGTGAACTTTGAGACCCAAATATGTAAAAGAGTTTATATTTTGAGGTACTTAAAACTTTATGATTATGCGCGGTTGCACATTTTGCACTCCCTCATATATCACTCCACTTCCTGTAAAACCAAAATCTAAGTCTTGTATTTCAATTTTTTGTTTTTATTATTAATTTTCAAAAAGTGAAAATTTAATAAACCAAGAGTTCAAGGGCAAATCAAAATCTATTAAATTAAGATATAGAACTTAGAAAGGCGATTACAAGATTCTACGAGTAATTAAATTATGGGCAAATGACAAAAAAATGCATCGAACTTGACACTTTTTGTGATTGTGTATAGCCAACTATTTTTTTCTTATTGTGTGTACCGAACTTTCAAATTTTGATCATTGTACGTATTTTGTGACTATTCTGCCATGTAAAATGACAATTTTACCCTTCAAAATTTGAAAAAATTAAGGGTAAAATGGTAACAAAATACACACAATGATCGAAATTTGAAAGTTCAGTACACACAATAAGAAAAAAATAGTTGACTACACACAATCACAAAAAATGTCAAGTTCGATACATTTTTTTGTCATTTGCCCTTAAGTTATACACACACACGTAAGTCAAAGATAACTTTCATCTGTTTAAGGCAAATATCATTGTCATAAAAAGAAGCCTATTGGGCTATTGTTAACAGGAAAACCCAACTCAAAACCCATAAAATTAACAGTTGTAAAAGTTTGCTGGGCTCCAACCCCGATTTTGATCCAAAGCTGTTACTAGTAACATTTGGTGTGTTGTAGAAAGTATGTTTTCTTAACATAAACGTGGTCATTTTCATGAAGAAAATATAAATTGAAGTCAATATTTGCTATTACTAGTAAGAGGTGCAGCTCGCCATGACTTCAGCTCGCCACCACACCGCCACTTTTCGTTTTTTCTAGCCACTCCAAGCCTCGTCGTCGGCACGATGAGGCAAAATGTCTGACAATTGGAATGTTTGCTTGGGAATAGAATGAAGAAAAACGGATATATTACCGCTTAAATTCAAACAGTTTTTTTTTTTTTTTTTTTTTCTTTTTTTTTTTTTTTTTTTTGTATAAAAAAAACTTAAACACCCTACAAATACCAAACCACTACATATATTTTTCACATACGAATCAATCAAAAAATAACATTACTCTCTATACCTCAACTTCAAAAAAAAAAAAAAAAAAAAAAAAAAAAAGTCTCAAAACCCGAATGAAGGCGGTTATTTCACGAACCTCCTCACGTCAAACCCACAACAATACGGGGGTTCGTCAAACCCGTCTAACCCCTCGTCGCAAAATTCTAAATCTACGTCGCCATATGGTACACAATTGACCCTGAAGGCAATTTACCTTAATCAACAATATGCGTTTCAACAAGGATTCGCAAATCACCCCCAACGATTCCGGCACCACAGTTTTTTAACCCGTCACAACATTCAACGTTTCCTCAATCTCAACCACAACCACAACCATTTGAATCACAACCATCAGGTTCACAATTCAAAGTACCACAAGCACGTGAACCGGCCAAATCCCGAAGAAAAAAAACGACGACAAAAATTTTTTAATAAAAAAAAGCCGTGGATTTGGACGCGGACAATGACGATGACGTGGAAGCAGTAGGTACGCGTGTGAATAGGAAGTAGACCAAGGATGAAGAAAGGTTACTCGCGGAAATTTTGATAGAAATTTCCTAAGACAAAGAAATGAGAAATGACGAACCTAATACGATTCAGTCACGAGTAGTTAAATAAAAAATAGAGATGATCTGATGTTGAGTTCAACATAATTTTTATGTTAGAGAGAGACAGGTCATGTTGAACGTAATATTTTGAGAATCCAAATTCTTAAATAAACTACCCCTCCGATCAAAATAACGGAATAACTTTTATTTTTCTAACACCTACTCACACACACACTTGCTTTTCATTTCATTTCACGCACACTAATTACCCATCAAAAACACACACAAACACAATTATCTGTCGCAAAAAACAAAACCCCCTGAGAATCAGCCATCGTTCTCAATGATCTGATCTTGTTTAGTTTCAAGGATTGCACTGGAATAAAACTTGCATCTGGGTCATTTGTGTTTGAACACCAACTGTTTGATAAAATGTGTGAATGACTTAAATGCTGTATTTTTATGATGGGGTTGTGATTAGGGTATGCCATTGATTGTTATAAGATGAAAAAGGGTATCACAAGTGGTTAGCTAAGCTGTTTAGTTGATTTTGGGATTTCTTTTAAGAAGATTATTGTAGTTAGTTGAATTTTGTAACCTTAAGCCAAACTTAATGGCACCCACCAAACGTAAGCTCGAAAAAACCAACGTGGGGGAGGAAGTTTTAGACTTAGTTATACCTTATATACACAATGTTGAGGACCGAAACTCTGTTTCTTTAGTTTCCCGTAAGTGTTATGCGACTGATGGCATTACGCGTAAGCGTGTAACTGTCCACACACTTTACTCCAACCCTTCTCGTTTAAGTAAAAGATTCCCTTTCATCGAGTCGTTAACACTTAAAGGTCCCCCATCTAATTTTGATGATACAGATGATTATGATCTGCGAATCACCCCATGGATCCAACAATTAGCTCTCGAGTTTAAGTGTTTGAAAGAACTTCATATCCGTCGTCTGGATGTTCATGATGAAGATCTCGAGAAATTGGCGAGAACACGTGGTAAGGATTTAAGGAGTTTGAAGATTAAGAAGTGTACAGGGTTTTCGACAGATGGATTAATGCATGTCTCTAAGTATTGTAACCAATTGAGAACTTTGTGTTTGAAAGATTCTGGTTATATTAATGTGAAAGATGGGATTTGGTTACATCAATTGGCATTGAATAGCACGGTTTTGGAAAAGTTACATGTTACGGATACAGATATTTCTGATGGAGAAGATCTTACAGTTATTGCAAAGAACTGTTGTAATTCATTAATATCGTTGAAGATTGGAAATTGTTATCTAGGTAAACTAGGAGATGCCTTTAGATATGCTTTTAGGTTGGAACATTTTGGCGGATATTTATGTGATACGGAGAGTGAGCTTGTTGGTTTCCGGTTTCCGCCAAATACGCGTTCATTAAGTATAACGGATTTGCCATTAACTCGATATTTAACTATACTCCCTTTTCTGAATCATATAAGAAAATTGAAACTTGAATCAGATTTGGATGATGAAGATTTGGATGATGAGTGCCTGTGTTTGTTGTTTAAGAGGTGCCCCAATTTGGAAGTCCTATATACCAAGGATGTATGTGGAGACAGGGGATTGCAAGTTATTGGTAAGTTCTGCAAGAAATTGCGCAAACTTACCCATAATGGGCTTGTGACTCACCTGGGATTGATTGCTCTGGCAAAAGGATGTACTAAATTGGAGTGTTTAAAGGTTAGACTCATATATATTTCAAATGAAGCTCTCGAGTGTGTAGGAACTCATTTAAAGAATCTGCGTGATTTCAGTATATGGTTGGGTAAAAAAGGCGGTCTATCATATCTACCGCTAGACAATGGAGTTAGAGATACGCTAATGGGTTGCAACAAACTCGAAAGGCTAGATATGAGTCTCTGGCATGAAGGATTGACGGATGTGGGTTTGGAATATATCGGGAAGTATGGTGCTAATTTGAGGTCTCTATCTCTTACTTATATAGGAGCTTCTAATACAGGACTTGTGAAGTTATCAGAAGGGTGCCCAAAATTAAGAAAGCTAAATCTGAGAGGTTGTCCCTTTAGCGAGCAATTTGTTACCGGTTTGATGTTTAATATGCCTTCTCTAAGGTATGTTTGGTTTGACAGTTATGATGGTACTGCATTGTCACTCACTCGTCCTGAGTTTCAACTTTGAAACATTGGTATGTATGTTCTTCGTCATTTACTTAAAAAATTGGTTTTTATTACTTTCTTTTAATATCGGAGTTTTTGTGAAATTCTATTACTTTGAAACATTGGTATGTGTCTTACTTTCGGAGTTTTTGTTGTCTTGGAATATATTGATTGTGAAATTCTATCAATTACATGCTTTCTATCATCTCTTTAGCATGAGTTAGGTTTTTTACGAGTTTTCTATTAGACCAAATAAGGGGTTTCTGTATAAATGATGCACCATCCCATTTCTAAATATTCCTGGCAACTTGGGAGTTGGGACCAAATCCTGCAGGCCGAGAGATGATAAATGGCCTATGCATTAAGACAATGGATTAAAAAGTTGATAAAGTTTATGTCATTGATTCCAAAATATTAACGAAGATGGCCTTAAAATTTTAAAACTGCACTTCAGTTTATGATAGAAGTATGAACTCGTGTAACTGTCTTTGGGGTCTGGGTAAGACTTTATAATGGAAGCCGAAAGCTAATGAATTAGATAGATGACACGGGAATATATAGTCGGAAATCACTAGTAAAAGTAGATGACAAATATGAGCTGTGTACATTCCAAGTCTGAACTTAATGTAACTGTCTATTTGGGTCATGGTATAACTATTTTCAAAAACTTTTACAGTAGCCGCCAAAATATACAAACTCATGTATTTATTAATTTCTTCTCTTTCAAAGGATCTTGTGTGCCATGGAACAATTACAGGAAATGTACACTACTTGATCAGCATAGTTGTAGCACCATACTCGCTGTAGGTTGTGACTTGTAAAATTTTAACTCATTTAGCATTGTATGTCATGCACCTCCTGTTTCGTTTGCATTGATGTGCTTGTTGAGTAGGTATGCACTACCATTATTATGGGTATGCAGCATAATCACTTCATGTGTGCATTCTGTCACACATTTTATTTACATTGCAACATATGAATGCATGATGGGATAAAAAAAGAGTTCTTAAATGTATTATTAGATATTCATCGTTTATATGGTAACACAGAGAGATACACAAGGGCTTATATGTCGATCTAACCCACTTTGACGTGTGCTGAAAAAACCTACCCATTTTGACCCCGCAATAATATAAAAAGTTTGTGAGTGTTTTTAAGAGGTTTAGAAATTATGCCAAGACCCTTGAGACAATATAGTCAATGGTTCTGCACTTCACTCCAATGAAAAGTGCCTTCGACTTCTACAAGTATAATTTAGTAATTACATGCTATAGGTTCCCGTTTGATGAAATTGCATTTCTTAGAAAGTTTGGTATTCAAGACAATAACATGATCCTTATGGTAAACAGTATCTAGTGAGTCTTTTAATGTTGATTTTAACACGTCTTTATGGTAGATATTTCATGTTCATTCATTGAATGTAAATGGTCTACACAATATAAGTCAAACAGTATGATTTGCATAACCATGTTGTAAAGTTTTAGTCTTTAGGACTTGGTTAATCTTGTTGTGTTTTCAAGTCTCAAATAATCAAGTTTTCGAGTTGTTGTGTTTGGCATAGTGAGACCGGTTCTGATTATCTGATAATTCCAGGATCAGATTGATTTACTTTTGGATAATTAGTTTACTAGTTGCTGAAACAAACTGATTCAAGAGTTACCTGATTTCTTAGGGCCATTATACATGCAAAACCTAAGATAATCAGACTTTGCCAAACACTCGAACTTATATTATATAACCAGGTTTGACTTTTGTTGGGAATGCAATTTTAAAATGTAACTAAGCTTTAGTTATATGACAATTGAGCTTCTAACTTAATTATATGTGATAACTCAATCCATTTAACTTTACACTTTGTCTCATTTGGTGCAACATGGTCTATATATGTTTAGAAACTTAATGATCATTTAGAAACTACTAATCATAACTTTGATGAGTGTTATAATCTCATTAGTTCATTGGTATGTTTATTATTGCTGCTGTTGTATGGCTATTATCGTTGCTGCATTGAAGATGATTTGACTAAAGATACATAGATTAAAGAATCTGCTTTAATATAAAATCGCATTTAGTAACTTATATGTTTTCAAAATCGCATCAAAGTTGAGATTCAACAGTTTTGAGTTAGTTGTTTTGTCGACCCAAGCGACCAAGTCAATATAAAATCACAAGTTTGATTTTTTACGAGTTTACTGTTATACCAAATAAGGGGTTTCTGTATAAATGATGCACCATCCCATTTTAAAATATTCCTGGCAACTTGGGACTAATCCTCCGGCCGAGAGGTGATAAATGGCCTATGCATACAGACAATGAAAGTGGATAAAGTTTATGTAAATAATTCCAATATTAACGAAGATGGCCTTAAAATTTTAGAACTGCACTTCTTTTCATGATATATTAGTCTGGACTCGTGTAACTGCCCCTGTGGAGGTCTAGGTACGACTTTTTTCAACAACTTACAGTAGGCGAGAACATACAAACTTGGCCTTCATTCCCTTTCAAAGATTTATGTGTGCTGGCATGGAATAACTACAGGAAATATGCACTGGTTGAGCGTATAGTTGTAGCACCATACTGATGGTGATCGCATAGTTATCCACACTTAAAGTGCAATGGATATACAATATATATGGAAACCGAAAGCTAATGAAATTAGATAGATGACACGGGAAAGTATTTTCTGAAATTACTAGTAAACGTAGATGACAGATATGAGTTGTGTACATGCCAAGGCAGCTCGTGAATTTGTTAATCTTAATAATTGAGAGAGAAATTTGTCTGCTTTTAAATGTCAATTAATTATATGTTTCCACCTTTCTTACTATCGCCCTCTAATTTGTTAATCTTTATTGACTTATATAGGAAGGAGCAAGTCGAAACGGAAGTCTCCAACAAGTGACGAAATTTAGAAAGGAAGGTAGAAGATGTAGTTGCTTGAAGAGGAAATGACTAATATGAAGAGTAAGCACAAGATATAGGAGATTGAGATGATAAAATGTTTAAACTCAAAATTAGCATCTGGAATGACTTGTTTGTCAAGACTGATATTAGCTTATTTCGCTTTAGGCTGTAGTAAAACTTGTATGTCATGCACCTCTTGTTTTGTTGGTGGTTATCCACATGAACTTGCAGAAATATTTGAATTAGTGTAGTGCTTGTTGAGTGGGTATGCAGCATAATCACTTCATGTGTGCATTGTGTCACTCATTTGATTTACTTTGCAACTTATTAATACATGATGGGATCAAAAAGGAGTTTTTAAATGTATTATAAGATATTCATCATTTATATGGTACAGAGAGATACACAAGTGTTTATGTGTCGATCTAACCCACTTTGACGTGTGCTGAAAAAACCTACCCATTTTGACCCAGCAAGAAAGGTGGAAACATAAGAAAGTTTGCAGAAGGAGAGTTGGATTTTTTTCAATAATACAAGTTCATGGATATTTGGATACCAATTTTCAATTTTTTCGTATGATTTCAATAATCAAAATAAGAATCATAAAATCATTAAATAAAGTTATATATAATCAGGTATTTCTGAATGTACCATCAAAAATCAAGTTTCGCACAATGTCATACAACTTCAGGATTTTGAATGTTCTATACAAAAATGAATCTACCATCTAGGGTCCGAAATTCCCCGCTAATGTATAGCACTAAAACACATAATATGTTGAGCAAAGACCCGAAATGGAGCTACTTCATTTCCCTTCATGAAGTATGATCTTGGTTGTGATTCACAGGTTCTTTTATGAAAGACAAAACAACGGAAATCAGTTCATCTTGATGCTTTGAGAATCCATGGTTGGCTCCTTTAACAACATGTAACTTGTGGTTAGGTATGATCTTTGCAAACTCTGATGCCTCTCTGACTCGGACAATTGTATCATCAGACCCGTGTACAGTCAACACACTGCAATAACAAACATAGCTTTTTAATCATATAGAATAAGAAATATTCTGCCATCACCGCATTCATAAAAGGGATACATGACGTCTTGAAATAACAACAAATGAGTCGGATGAAAAAGTAGAGTTCACATTTGACTTTTTAGGGTCAGAAACATTTGACTGAAGTAATTTTATATCTTACCTGCAATCTTTGTCAATTTGCAGGCAAGCTTCATGCATATTTGTATTCAAACGTTCCATCAAGCTATCCTCAGTCACACGATATAAAAACTCTCCTACACATCGAGCATTTAATAGTTAGTTTTTGCATTTTAAGGCGCTGGGAATGAAAGTTTCAAAAACTGATCAGCAAGAATACCTGTTTTGCCTTTAACATCTATAAAACCATCTTCTTTCACTTTTTGCAAAAACCCTTTTCCCAAACGCTCTTGCACACCCCCCTCTGTCTTGTACCGTCCAGACACGTTAATGACACGGGGCACATCATGATACTTAGACGCGTATAAGAGCACCACATTCCCGCCTGCAAGTTAATAACACAAAGGAACCAGATTAGGTTACTAAAAAAACTTAAGAAACAAAAGTGAACCGCTGATGTATAGAATCATATGTTAGAATACCTTTACTATGTCCAAGGATTGCACTTGTTACACAGTTAGCTTCACGAAAGTGTTGGATTACTGAATGTAAGTCATCAGCCTCTCTAAAATAATTACCATACTGAAATGTGCCTTCGCTTTCCCTAAACAGAAATATATGCCAAATGACAGAGTTAATTCCTCATTAATTTTTGAATTTAGATCACAATAATAAGAGTTTGCACATCCAAACACCCCCTTAATATTCAGTACACAAACTTACCCGTTTCCAGCAAAATCAAAACGAAAGGCAGTGATTCCTCCCTTTTGTAATGCATTTGCAAGGTTCACCATGGTATTGGTTTCCTACATGCATACAAAATCAACAGAACAATTATCAAGAATTACAAGCGACGACAATTTGTAGAAATATGGAATGGACCCTGATGAAACAATTCATTAACAAGAAAGTAGTCAAAGCGCAAACATTCAAGAACATTAAACAAATGTGAACTTGATTATGTCAAATATCAAAAAGTTACTCAAAGAAATCGACATTGGTTTTATTTCTAGTCTAATATACCAGATTTAGCAATCAATGGCTCAATTAGGCTTAGCGTGAGAAAGATGTTGATAGAATTGCTTATAATAGATACTCCTTATCGCTTTTTGAGATAAGCTAAACACTTTCATGTTGCTGAGGGGGTGTTTGGTTTAGCTTATTTTAAAGAGCTTATGCTAATCAGCTTATCAGTTTACGAGCGTAATGAACTTTTTTTTGACAAACAACTTCATAATTGCTTATGAAGAAGCCTGTTTTATGCGCTGTTACCTCATAAGCTGTCTGGATACTCAAAAGCTGTTAAGCTGAAGCAGCTTACCCAAACACCCTCTTATTCAACACGCTTATTTCACTCACAAATATAACCATATAAGCACTTAGGATAAGAAACGCCATACACCCTCTAAACTACTTATCTGCGGCCTTAAAACGCTATAATTCAGTTTCAATAAGCTGTCTCAAACACCCTCAACTCATAAGTCAATACCCTTAATCAAATACAGTAATTAAAAGCATTCTCACTACCACCAGTAACTACTCGTAATTCAAAGTACACTAACCACTTAGGGGTGGCCTAGTGGCAAAAGGCTTGAGACTATCATCACTATAATGTGGGAGGTCTCAAATTTAATTTCGGCTAGGTGCAAACAACCCTAAGGTGGGCACGCTAACCTCCTGAAAAGGGAGGACTTTACCCCGTTTAGTTTCTTTACGAGGACCGATGAACTGAAGACGGTCCATGATGGAATTTTTACAGCAAGCAAGTGCATTGAAGGTGATCAGAAGGTGATAATGTATATAATTATATATGTGATAATTTCATGCTAATGTAGCATAATATGCATAGCATTTACCTACTTATGCACCCGTTTTACCTATAATAAGTTTGTATGCCTACTGCAACTCTGCGCGAATTGGGCCCTGGTGCACTATTGCTGATTTGGTTATCCACATATTGAAGTTGACTATTGGCAACATCATAAGTCATAACTACAACAAAATAGGTTTGCAGCAGATAGTATTGTTGATAACAGGAGTGTTCGATTTGCCTTAGCTATTTGAAGTTGTGACAATCAAATAAAAGTTGTTTTGAGACAAATGTTGATAACAGGAGTGTTCAGGATTGCTTATAGAAACTCCTAATCGCTTTTGAGATAAGCCAAACACTTTCAGGTTGCTGAAGGGGTGTTTGGTTTATCTTATATTAAAGAGCTTATGCTAATCAGCTTATCAGTTTACGAGCATAATGAACTTTTTTTTGACAAACAACTCCATAATTGCTTATGAAAAAGCCTTTTTTATGCGCTGTTACCCATAAACTATTAGGATACTCAAAAGCTGTTACGCCCAAGCAGATTACCCGAACACCCTCTTATTCAACACACTTATTTCACTCACAAATACTATAACCATATAAGCACTTAGGATAAGTAACCCCAAACACCCTTGAAACTGCTTATCCGCGGCATCAAAACGCAGTTTTAATGAGCAATCTCAAACACCCTCATCCCATAAGTCAATATCCTTAATCAAAAATCAATATCATTCTTACTAGCACTAGAAACTAATTCAAACTACACTAACCACTTAGGGATGGCCTAGTGGCAGAAGGGTCGAGACCATCATCACTATAACGTGGGAGGTCTCAAATTCAATTTTTGCTAGGTGCAAACAACCCTACAGTGGGCACGCTAACCTCCTGAAAAAGGAGGACTTTACCCGGTTTAAGTATATGTGGCGGTCCATGGATTAGTCGGCCAAAAGGTCAGAAACCATACTTAACCAAAAAAAAAAAAACGATAATACAGGGGGTGTTTGTTTCGGCTTACATAGCGGGCTTATGGCTTATGTGGTTTTCGGCTAATGTTTCGTAAGCCTACTTTTTGTGGCTTATTTGGAAACTTTATGGCTTATATAAGCTTATTATGATATGATAAGCTTATATAAGCCTAAAAGTTTCAAATAAGGCACAAAAAGTGAGCATATGAAACCTAAGCCGAAAACCAAATAAGCCATAAGGCGACTATATAAGCCGAAACAAACACCCCCTAAGATAATCACTTTCTAAACGCAATAAAACCCGTGGATTAGTCGGCCAAAAAGTCAGAAAACATAGTCACCCAAAAAAAAATACCTTTGTTGACTGAAAACCATGACACAAAATAACAAGCTCATTAGAACCAGCCTCATGCAAAACACCCACAAGCTTCTCACCATGCTTATTCACCACAACTATTTTCTTCCCTGAAAAACATAATAAAAATCCAATCTTTATCAACTAACTTAACTGATTAATAACTAACTAATTAATGTCACCAGAAAGTGAACCTGGGGTTTGCTCAAAATGGTTCAAAATTGCTTTTTCAGCCGCAGTTCCTGTAGCAGCCATCTGGGTTTTGCTCTTCTTTGCTACAGTAAAAGTCGATAAAAAAAGTGTATTGACCTTTTGGTACTTTAACAAACCTGCACAACTAACCCCTCACTAACAACTAACCTCAACTTACTCATTTGAGGACTACCACTTACAACTTTACTTTTTTATTCAAATTTTCAAATAAACTAAATTCATTTTATTAAAAAAAAATACGTTACAACATATTTAAAAGCATACGAAACAATGATACAGAGAATAAAGAAAAAAACAATACGGGAAATAACGAGTGAGAATCGAAGCCAGTACAATCAATAAACTCCAATCGATAGTGCACATAACAACCGGTTTACGAACCGAACCGGAAGAAAAAACCGAAACGGTTAAGAGAAGAACAGGTTTTTTGATAACCGGTTAAAGAAGAATCGAACCGGCCGGGTGAGAACGGGTTATAACTTTTTTTGCTTCACCGGTTTGAAAACCGATTAAAACCGAACCGGGTGGGAAAACCGGTTGTAACCGGTTGTAACCGAACCGAGTTGGTACCTGCTTGTGTTGTCGCTGTCGCATAGCTATTTTCCACACTCTCATCTACATTAACTCATTTCTATGTATCCTCTGATGACCATGAGAAGTACAACATGTGCCACAATACATAAGGCAAGAATACATGTGCCAGAATACAAAAGATAACAATGAGAAGTACAACATATCTAAAGAAATATAATGGTAAGTGGTAACAATAAAAACTAAAATAAAAAACTAATCACTATAAGGAAATGAGGAAGATCAATTAGTAGGTGATAAATGGTAAGCCTTTTTTTTTTTTTTTTCTCTTAGTCCACGTGTGAAGGTTTTATACTTAATCCGTGTCTAAGCCAAATTTATGATTAAATCTTTGATTAACATTTGTCTTTTTACATGCAATATGTGTCAAAATTTTAAAAGCTTACCTGTCAAGTTGTTTTAAGACAACGGCAATGTTAAAAGGCGTTTGATTTATATAGTATAGGTAGATAATTAGATATAGTGTTGGACCAATTTGGACACCTCTTTTTAAGTGCATTTATTAACACCTCTATTTTCAAATATGCTATTTGGACAACTTTTTTGATTTTCGGCCTATTTGTGTTCAAATTTAGCTTTTGGCATGCATTTAGGTTTGGATCACTATATTAGTATATTTCAGCTTTTGTCATACATCACATGTATTTATTGTGAGTCGAAAATAGGCTGAAATAATCTTTTGTCATGCATTTATTGTGAGTAAAAATCAGCTTTTGAATTATGAATTGTAGTATATACGTATGTTAAGTGTTCATGTTAAATTACACTTTCAAAAAACACAAAAATACTTTCAAAAAATACAAAAATACTTTCTAAAAAAATGGCATCCGGGAAATCTCAAACTGAATCTTCCGTTGGCGGTTCTTCAACCAATCTCACGGTGGTTTCTATCCTACCTACGACTAGAAACCAGGAAATTTGGGTTAAATGTTATCGAGTCAACAAAAACTGCTTTTAAAAATATGTTGAGAGATATTTTTAGTACTAGTAATAGACGATATCATAACTATATCAAGTTTTGTGCTAGAACATATTCTCTTTGTTTAGGTCCGAATTGGGATTGTCCTACCCAATGGAATTCCACACACAACATGTATGAAAGTGATTTACGACAAAAACTTACTTTAAAAGTGTTTCATGAACAACTTGTACGAAAAAAATTGGTTGACCCTTATCCCGCGGATTGTTGGGATACTATAGAACTTATTACGGAAATGCTTGAAGTTTTTAAAAATGCTACTACTTTGTTGTCGGGAGTTTACTATCCTACAAGTTGTTTAGTTTTAAACCAACTTTTTTTAATGGCTTCAAAGTTAGTGGAGGTTGAGTCGAAAAGTGATTTATTTAGAAATATGGTGAAACCGATGAAATTAAAGTTTAAAAAATATTTTGAAGAATTGCCTTGCGTTGTAACTTGTGCCGCCGCTTTGAACCTGATTCTAAACCGAACTGGGGTTGAAACTATGATTGAAAACATTGGTTATGATTTGGGTTTGTCCGTTGATGACCCGAACTATGTTTCTAGACAAGTTAATCGCTTTAACCGTGCTTTTGAAAGTATGTTTCAAATTTATTTAACTAAATATGGCTCAAGTTCTTCACATATCCATATTATGCATCAAGAGGCGGGTTCGAGTTCTCATGGTACTAACAAGTCAATTCAAATGTATAATCTTCTAAGAAATGAGAATAAAAAACAAGCTCGAGGTAACACCCATAGTAGCGAGCTTGGAAGGTACCAAGGATCCGATTTCTTGTCTCAAATGAGTATTGAAGAGTTTGAGAGTTTGGATATTTTGGGTTGGTGGAAAGAAAGGGAATCCCAATTTCCGGTTCTAGCCGCCATGGCCCGTGACCTACTAACGGTCCAAGCAAGTACGGTAGCTTCGGAATCCGCCTTTTCGACTAGTGGGAGGGTTATATCACCAATAAGATCAAAACTCACTCCAGAGTCGGTGGAAACTTGCCTTTGTTTGAAAGACTACCTCAATGGTGTTGAAAGGATTCAACATATATCACCACTCGGAGGTGAATTGGAACGGGTTGAAGAAGAAATACACATTGAAGAAATATCTAATGGTTTGGCCCAACCTCTTGACGAAGAAGAATAGTTCAAGACGTTATTTTTAGGTTAGTTTAATGTTATTCAAGAAGACGGTGTTTTTTTTTTATGTATTTCGTATTTCTGTTATGTATTCAAGAAGACAATGTATTTCGTATTTCGGTTGAGTAGTAAAGTGTAGGTTTGTCCTATTTTTCTTTTGAGCAGTAAACTGTAGGTTTGTCCTATTTTTCTTTTGAAAGTAATAATTTATCGTAATACTCCGTAACACTTTATAGTACAATAGTAAATAAATGGTGAATACCATTTGCCTCGAGATAGCCTCCATATTCTAAAATTCAATACCATTTATCTCGAGATGGCCTCCACCGTTGTTGACAACGACAAGACTACTCAACTTTACTAGTTGCAAGTCACACCAAACAATTAATGCATGACAAAAATAAAATGAAAAAAAATACAACATTGATACCACTTCCAAATAACCATCTCTCTTCTCTCTTTCTCAAACTCTCAACAATGGCATTTTCAGTTTTACACATTGTCACCTTAACCATCACATTCCTCACTGTGAAATTATGGTCCTTGCGTAACACTCATCTCCATAATCACTTCAATATACATTGGTTTTCATATCTTTGCATTTATTAACAAGAACATAGCCATGATAACCAAATACCAAAAAAAGTGTTCACTAGTGTAGTATGGAATTGTGCAGCTGGCATATCTTTGCATTCTTTCTATCTTCTATCAATAATCTCAAAAACACCATCTCAAGACATATTGACTCAAAAACCGGTTTTTTGAACCGGTTTACGAAAATCCGGTTTAGACTGGTTTGAAACCGGTTATTACCGGTTCATGATTTTCTCCCCCAGAAACCAGTTTAAAACCGGACCGGTTTTCGCCAAAACCGGTTTTTGACCCGTCAACATGAACCGAAACCGGTTTAAAAACCAGTTCGGTTTTGTAAAAAAACCGAAATGTGCACCTCTAATTGATAGTCTAATTGTCGGATGATCATACTGGCCCGGTCCATCATATACAATGTCTAGCCCATTACAAATATGATAGAAAGACCCCATCAAATAATACCCCGTATATCGAACACATACCCTAAATTGTTTCATTTTAGTTTGCCCTAATCCTAAGCATGCCTCCCTCCTCCTTCACATTTTACAGCCACCAAACTTTTCTCGATCTTATCAAACCTTTTATTTTTTCAATCCAATTAACACAACTTTCTTTCAACATAATCCCATAAACACCCTTTCGTTAGTGATGAGTGCCTATTTGCTCATCATTTTATGCCAATATAATACCTAAAAAATGCTAAAAACAGCCAAATATGCCAATTTATATTGCAGTTGTAATCAGTTTTTGGAATTAATGAAATAGTATTTCCTTTTAAATTCGAGTTCAAATTTCTTATTTTATGGTTCAAATAGGTTAATAAGCTCTTATATCTATTTCAATAAGCTCATATAAGCTCTCACATAGCTTTTTGTGAGTTTATAATTCATTGTTTCTGTTTTGATCTTAAATTGCCAAAAAGTCAACAAAAGTCAACTGTATGGTCAAATAAGCTAAAGGATGATAAGCTAGCAAGGGAAGAGCTTATTGCTGTCACCAGCTTGTTTTTTTTAACAAGCTGGAGCTGTTGAGTAGCTTCTCGAGCATTTATTTGCCCTGTTTTGAGCAAGGGCTATTGTAAGTTCCTTGGATTTTCAAGTTTGTATGTGCAATTGCTTATTTCTGTTCTATAAGTGCTTATTTAGATTAATATCAGCTTATTTGTTCTTAATATTGCCTTTTGAAGTTGATTTGATAGTTTGTGTTAGCTTTTACTAGTTTTTGCCTTAAAATCATAAAAAAACCAAAAAATAGCTTAATTGAGTTTAGCTTAATCTAGGGCTTATTTTCTGTTCATAAGTGCTTTTTCTAATTCAATATAGCTTTTTAACACTCTGTGTTTAGAGATCTTAGCTTAGTTTGTCTTAAAACTCTAAAAATCCAAGATAGGTACTGTTCATGTGCAAGTTGTGGATCTTTGATCCAGCTTAGGCTAAATTCTGATCATAACTGATTAATATTGCAATAAGCTATTTTGGACCTAGCTTTTGGTATTTCTGTGCTCAAGTTAGTGCATTAAGTGGATTCTCAAGTGTTGGGTTGATATCATTAATATTCTGAGAAGTTATGGTCATCTCTGTGTCAACTGTGCATCAGAATACTTAGTCTCTTTTCAGTTCTGTCCAAGTTTGCTAGATCAAATTTTAGTGCTTAATTGTGGGTCATTAGTGATTAAATTTACATTTCTGAGTTGTTTGTTAGTTGTAGATTGCTAAATCACAAATATCATCCTTGTTCTGAGCATACAGTAGCTTAAAAAGAAGCTCAAAAGTGGCCTGTTAAGCCAAGTGTGTTCTGAGATTCACTATATACTTGTCCTAAGCAGCCCCTTTCTCAGCTTATTTATAAGCTACTAATAAGCTCTAACTGGTCTGATTCTTGGCCTGAGTGCTTATTGGTGTTCTAGCTACATTTGCCTTCTGAATTCTTGGTCATTGCTTATTGATTAGTGCTTATTTCTAAGCCCATAAGTGCCTTATTGAGCCTGCAGTCTGGCCTTAAGTTGCTTATTTGGTTTAGTGCTATTTTCTGTGTGAATTGCTTATTCTGTATTACCTTCTGCTTATTTAGATTGCACTTAGTATTTTCTAGCTTATTTAGTTTACTTTTTAGCTTAAAATTAGCTTAATAGCTCATTAGACATTAGCCTTAGCTTATTTGCCTTTCATTCATAATCTGTGCTTATTGTGCTATTTCTGAGCTTATTCCAAGTTTTAAAAATTAGTTGTCTTTATTAAATTTGCTTATTTACTTGTGCTTATTAAGTTTCAAAAATAAAATCTCAAAAATAAAAAATAAAATAAAAAACCAAAACCAGGGTTCGAACCCTGGTCTCTGACCTTCCAGCACCTCACACATACACAGCCTAACCAGTTGCCCTTGGGTCTTCTCTGGTTAGGATTTGCAAAATCTTTTACTTAACCATTGTTATCTAGTTTAGCTTATATAGTCTGTTCTGCTTATTACTGCTTATTGAGGGCTGCTTTTTCTTCCATCTTATTTTTCTTTTATTCCTAATTACATTAGTGAGTTTCTGTTAAATTTTCAGATTTTTCTAAATAGTTTCGATAATTTTTATCATTTAATTTTTTTAATTTTGTTTTAAATTCATAATAAATAAAATATAAATCAAAAAAATAATTTTCTTTTTTCTAAAATTTTCTTTTATCATTTAGGACTTAGGAAAAATAAATTTGCACTTGTAGGGTTAATTTTTAAAGATTTTGTTTTTTAAGCTCGTTTTTTGAATTCCCGGTTAACGTTTTTAGGTTAATTTCGTTATTTGTTTTATTTTATTTGTTTATCCACTTTCTATAACTTAATTAGAATTCAAAAAAAACACAATAAATAAAAAAATAAAAAAAATCCAAATTCCATCTTTCAAGCACTTTAATTCCAAACCTTACACGAAATCCTCGATTTACACCTCGTCGGGAAACGACCCGGGTATCACTTGCCCGGTATCTCATATCGTATTCACGGGTTTTGCAAGTTGGCCTTTTTCCTAAATGGTTGGCTTGTCAGTTCCCACGTATCACGCGTATCTGATATTTATATACGTACTATCCGCAACGGATCAGTTAGTTTCATTCTTGCAACAAAATTAAACCGCAAACCTTGTTCATTATTTCTACTGTGATAACGAAGCACACACCATAGTTTTGTCCGATTCTCACTCGTCATGGCTTCAAGATCATTTAAATGGTCTCGGTAATATATCCGTTTTATCTTGCACAACGAAGGCCCACTTCAACGTTCCAATTGTCATATTTCAACCTCGCCGTGCAGACGACGAGGCTTGGAGTGGCGAGAAAAAATGGGCTGGGGCGGTGTGGTGTCGAGGCACAAGGAAGTGCCACCGTGGCACGGCGAGCCACGACGAACATTGCACCTTGTGCTCTTAGGATAAAATAAAAGTGACAACTAAAAAGGCAACACAACAAATGAGGTACCGTACCACCCAATTGTGTATGAAGCTGTGAATCGTTGGACAAAGCTAAAGATTGAAGAAAAAGGTAAAGAATATGAAAGAGTTCTTAATTGAAGTGAACCCTCCAAAAACCCGAAGCAATAATTGACATTAAATTCTCAGATACACAAAGCAATAATTCACAAACTCATATATCACATAAAAGTATCAAGTTTAAACAAGAAAATTAAAGATTTTTTTTTACCTTCAACGACCTACTACTGCGACCTTGTAGGGGTTCGAATTTAGCATCCTTAAGTTCCGTTAATTTTACCCAATTTGTCCCATGTTCTGAAACAAACTCCCGTAAGGCAGCTACTGCCACCGGATTCCAAACCTTGTAACCCATTTTTACCTTTTTCTTCAATCTTTAGCTTTGTCTAACGATTCACAGCTTCATACACACTTGGGTGGTATGGTACCTCATTTGTTGTGTTGCCTTTTTAGTTGCCACTTTTATTTTATCCTAAGAACACAAGGTGCAATGTTCGCCGTGCCACGGTGGCAGTTCGTTGTGCTTCTCCACCACACCGCCCCAGCCCGTTTTTTCTCACCACCCCAAGCCTCGTCGTCTGCACGGCGAGGTTGAAATTTGACAATTGGAACGTTGGAGTGGGCCTTCGTTGTGCAAGATAAAACGGATATATTACCGAAACCATTTAAATGATCTTGAAGCCATGATAAGTGAGAATCGAACAAAACTATGGTGTGTGCTTTGTTATCACAGTAGAAATAATGAACAAGATTTGTGGTTCAATTTTGTTGCAAGAATGAAACTAACGAAAGGGTGTTTATGGGATTATGTTGAAAGAAAGTTGTGTTAATTATGTTTAGTTGGATTGAAAAAATAAGAGGTTTGATGAGATCGAGAAAAGTTTGGTGGCTGTAAAATGTGAAGGAGGAGGGAGGCATGCTTAGGATTAGGGCAAACTAAAATGAAACAATTTAGGGTATGTGTTTAATATACTGGGTATTATTTGATTGGGTCTTTCTATCATATTTGTAATGGGCTAGACATTGTATATGATGGACTAGGCTGGTATTATCATCCGACAATTTGACTATCGATTGGAGTTCATTGATTGTACGTCATGGCTTTGATTCTCACTCGTTATTTCCCGTATCGTTTTTTTTTTTTTTTTTTTTTTTTTTTTTTTTTTTTTTTTTTTTTTATGTATTGTTGTTTCGTATGTTTTTTAATATGTTGTAATGTATTTTTTTTAATGGAATGAATTTAGTTTATTTGGAAATTTGAATAAAAAAAAATAAAGTTGTAAGTGGTGGGCCCCAAATGAGTAAGTTGAGGTTAGTTGTTAGTGAGTGGGTTAGTTGTGCAGGTTTGTTAAAGTGATGTGACACCCCGTGGGCCCCAAATGAGGAGCTTCACCTCCTCACTGCACCTTGTGCTCTAAGGATTATAGATTTTGTGGGGTCTACGTTGGTACCCACCTCAGTAATCAAGTAATTATTGCTCTTTTATTGTCTTCGGGTTGTAGTGGGGTAAATCGATATTATGAGCACACTTATAATTATAAGGGCCGTTTGGTATATAGGTGGGTTTACGATTTGAATTTGGATTTAGATTTAAATTTTGTTTAGAATTTGAATTTGGATTTGATGTAAGAGGAAAAAAAAGTAAGAAAAATCACATAATTAAATTAAAAAATAATATTTTAATAATTAATGAAAGTATTAAAAATTAATTTTATTAATTTACCAAAAAAAATAAAATGTAGAGAGAAACACCTAGCCTGACCCAACAATTGTCACGAAACCACTCCTTATACCTAAGATACGAAACAATGGAATTTTTTATTAATTAAAATCCATTTCTTATAGTGAAATCTTTAACCAAATAGCTTATAAATGTTAAATCAAATCCAAAACCATTTCACACCCTTAAACCAAATTGCACTTAAGTTTATAAATCTAACCGTCAAAGTATAATCTAATCAAAATTAAATCATACGAGTTAGGGGTAACTTAGTATATATTTAATTTAAACATTAAAAAAATCAAATAAAAAGACAAGAAAAACAATTTGTATGTTTAAAACATAAACCTGAATTCATATTTAAAGATTTGATCGGTACATTTTAAAAGTACTTTGTGAAAAATAATGAGAAACAATAAATACATTACACTTATCATGAAATAAATGAAGTAGTTGTAATTTTAAGTCTCTTTTGCAAGCATGTATATTAAAACTCAAAAGACGGTTTTGCTAAACACTGCCCACTGGGCAATGTTTAAGGCACATTATACAATCTGTGTTTTCCATATTTAAAGTAATTATGCATTTAATGCACAATAAATGAACATAAAAATTAACTTAAATATATGTCATTTTTAACTTAAATATATGTCATTTTTTTATTTAACAAAGTCCAAGTTTATTGTTAATACAAATATCGTCCTAAAAACGTTATTTATATTTTGCGATCTTTGCTTTATTTTGTTAATGACAATTATAAGGTTTATCTTTAGCAAAACATAAATATAAGTTAAAATCTTTTACATTTTAGTAACAAGCTTTTTAAAACACATTTTACACATTACATGATCACTAGGAATTACACATTACATACATTTTACATTTACATGTTTTACTTTTATTTCTTAAATTAGAAATATTAACATGACATCATGGCATACCTCATTTTGATATCTTGAGGATTTGGGAAATATTTTGGTAAGATCTTTAAGTAACAAAGTTGACTTTGCAAGATCTTGAAATGACTTGTCAAGATATAGAATGATATGGAAAGATTTATAAAAATCTTAGCTGTCTAGTTCCCGCGGAACCAAACAACTACAAGGGCGGATCCCTTTTATTGGATCCGCCAAATCAGCCGGTTGTCCCCTCAGTTTTGCCTATAAATAGCAAGCTGATCATTCAAGGGCAATCATCACTCATATAGCTTAAAATATATATTCATTCATTTATACATCACTAACCCATATCATTCATTTCATTCTTAGCGATCTATCTTTTGTAGCAAAGAAGATCAAGCATACAAGCTTCAACAGACTGTTGCAAGTTTTATTAGTTAGATACTGTGTGATTTGTTAGTGTTCACACATCATTGTTATACCTTTCATTCAGTAGAGTTTGGTTAGTGTTTTAGTCCTTAAAACACAAAGAGTGTCGGGAGTGGTTGTACCCTTGTTAAAGAACCAACGGGAGTGGTTGTACCCTTGTAAAGAACCCGGTGTTTAGCTTAGTACCGGATAAAGAGTAAGCGACATGTAAATGTTTTTTCCGCCTAGAAGGGAGCTTGTTTCATAGTGAAGAACAACTCTCGAGTTAGAGGCTCGAGGAGTGGAGTAGGGCAAGGAAGAGAGTCCTTGTAGCCGAACCACTATAAACATCCGTGTTGTGTGGTTTGATCATTCCTTTCCTTACTTGCTATATATATATTGCTTGATTAGTTGTTTTACTTTGAAATCACGTTAAGTAAACAAAGCGAATAAATTTAAAACGGTAAAAACTATTCAACCCCCCTTCTAGTTTTCCACAATTGGCATCAGAGCTACGTTACTCAAGATTTTCAAAATATATTGTATTTTAAAACTTGAAACGATCAATGGATTTTGAAAACTTTAAAGAAGGACAATCTATACAAAGACCACCACTATTTGAACCAAATTGTTTCATATATTGAAAAAATCACTTTGAAACTTATGTGAAGTCAAATGATATAGATCTATGGTATATTATCGTAGAAGGTGATTATAAACCTATATCAAATGTATTAGGTGGTCGGGATGAAGGTACTTCGCTTACTCGTCACAGTGATGAGCAAAAGAAGTTGATTGCCAAAAATAATGAAGCCAAAATGATGCTTTATAATGCCTTACCTAAGAAAGAATATGAAAGAGTTTTTATGTGTAAAACGGCTAAGGATATTTGGCAATCATTGATTATCACTCATCAAGGGAACTCACAAGTCAAAGATAACAAAATTGATCTTCTTGTTCAACAATATGAACAATTTGTTATCTCTGAAGATGAGACCATTGATAGTGCTTTTGCTAGGTTTAATACTATAATTACTTCTCTTAGAGCACTTGACGAATCTTTTTCTAGTAAGAACTTTGTCAGGAAATTTCTTAGAGCACTTCATCCGAAGTGGAGAGCAAAGGTGACGGCTATTGAAGAATCCAAGGATCTTTCCAGCTTGACACTTGACGAGCTCATCGGAAATCTCAAAGTTCACGAAATGGTGATGGAAAAAGACTCAGAAATAGTTAAGGCAAAAAGGAGAAGATGAAGTCCATTGCCTTAAAAGCTAGAGTAGAATCAAGTGATGAAGAGTCTAGTTCAGATAGTGAAGACGAAGAGTATGCCATGGCCGTTAGAGATTTCAAGAAGTTCTTTAGGAGACGAGGAAAGTTCGTAAGACAACCTCGTGAAGAAAAGAAATCCTTCCGGAAAGACCGTGATGATAGGAAAGGAAAAGTAGATAGGAAATGCTTTAGGTGCAGGGATTCCGGTCATCTAATAGGAGAATGTCCAAAGCCTCCAAAGAACAAGTCTCAAAGAGCATTTGTTAGTGGAGCTTGTAGTGACAGTGAAGGTGATGACGACGAGCCTAAGAACGACGAAGTTGCTCTCATGGCTCATGACTCAGAAGAGGTACATTCTGACTCGTTATACTCTTCTATTGATGATGAAACCTTAGAAATAGAATATAACAAACTGTGTGATATTACTTTAAAAATCATAAACAAAAATAATTTCTTAAAAACCAAAACGACACTTTTAGAAAACGAAGTCTATTGGTTAAAAGAAAAAGAGACACGATCAGAAAAGGGTAAAAGTGTTAAAGAAACATGTGTCTCATGTCAAGAACTTAAACTAGAATTAGAAACACTTAAAACTACACAGGAAGATCTTATTAAACAAAAATCTAAGTTTAAAAAATTTGATAGAAATATTTGCTTAGCAGATGAGATAATGCAAATTCAAAAATTACCTCATGATAAAACCGGACTAGGTTTTATGAAACTATGAAGCTTAAATGACTTTAAGAAACAAACAGTGAAAGAAAAAGAAACTATTTCAACAACTTCAGACAACCACGGATCTGGCGGATCCAAAAATTTGGTTCCGCCAGTTATGCCAAAAGGGTCCGCGAAAACAGTTGATGAACAGAAGGTTCTTAAATCGGATCTTACTGAATTCGTTAAGGTCACTAGAAAACCTAGCACTAGTACAACTGATAACAAACAAAAACCAGTAGTTACTATAGGAAAAGGTCAAGTTAATAATGAGTTTAAAACGGTTCAACAGAGACCTAAAACTAGTTTTCCCAAACACCCCTTTCCTAAGAGTAACTTTAACTCACAACATCATTATCAAAATAATTGGAACCAAAACATGTCTAGGAACTTTCAAGGTCCCAACTACATGCCATGGAACACTTGTCCACCATTTCCATACATGAACCATGATAATGTTATGTTTAACCCAAACGGACCCATGAGATATTGGGGACCAAACGCTTGAGTTTTTCTTGAACTTAGGTGTGCTTAAAAGTTGAGTTAGAACCAGATGAGTGGATTAAAGATAGTGGGTGTTCAAGACACATGACGGGAAACAAAAGCCTTTTCTCATCCTACCAAGTGTACGACGGAGGTAATGTCACATTCGGTAGCAAGCTTAAAAGTAAAATCATCGGAAAAGGTACAATCTCTCATGACTCTCTCACTATTGATGATGTTGCTCATATAGATAACTTAGGATTTAACTTGCTTAGTATTAGTCAATTATGCCGCAAAAAGTATAACGTCCTTTTCAGTGAAAATGGAAGTAAAATACTTAGAGATGGTATAACCGTAGGAAAAGGTGTTTTAAAGAATAACATATACGTTATGAAATTAGATAAAACACCTAAAGACAAACTTTGTCTCACTTCTTTGGATGAAAACTCATCTCTATGGCATAGACGCTTAGGTCACGCCAATATGAGGTTAATTCAATCCTTATCATCTAAGGAACTCGTTAGGAACCTACCCAAGTTGAAATATGACCAACACTTTTGTGATGCTTGCAAAATTAGGAAACAAGTTCATAATAGCCATAAGGCTAAAAACATGGTGTCTACATCTAGGTGTCTAGAATTGTTACATATGGATTTGTTTGGTCCATCCGCTATACAAAGTTACGGGGGTCACTTCTATACTTTGGTATTAGTAGCTGATTACTCTAGGTATACTTGGACTAAGTTCTTAAAAACTAAAAACGAGGCATTTGATAAATTTGAAATTCTAAGTAAGAAAATTCAAAATCAAATAGGAAATAATATAGTGTCAATTAGAACCGACAACGGTCGTGAATTTGATAACGAAATCCAATTCGGAGCTTTTTGTGATGCTAATGGCATAACACATAATTTCTCGGCTCCCCGAACCCCTCAATCTAATGGTGTAGTAGAACGTAAGAATAGAACACTTCAAGAAACGAGTCGAACAATGTTAAACGAGCAAAACATACCCCAAAAGTTTTGGTGTAATGCCGTTGACACATCCACTTACATCCTAAATAGAGTCCTAATTAGACCATTCTTGAATAAAACACCATATGAGCTTTTTAGAGGCAAAAAGCCTACGTTAGGATATTTTAGAGTTTTTGGAAGCAAGTGCTTCATATTAAACACTAAGGATTACCTCACCAAGTTCGACCCAAAGTCGTATGAAGGTGTATTTCTAGGATATTCACAAAATAGTAAAGCATATATTGTCTTGAATAAAGAAACATCAAGAGTCGAGGAATCGTTGAACGTAACATTCGACGAAAGTCCACCTCCCTCTAAGACATCACCTTTGGTAGATGATGACTTAGTTGAAAGTCAAATGGTTGAAAACCAAGAAAACATAGAGAATGACAAAGAAGACGAACCGGTAAAAAGAGAAATAGTTAATATAAAAGAATCTAGAAGTCATCCATTAGAAAACGTCATAGGAAAAATCAATGAAAGAACATTAAGATCTAAAGCTCAAAACGAAAGTAATTTATTTTGTTTTGTTTCAACCGTTGAGCCTAAAAATATAAATGAGGCCATAAAAGATAGATCTTGGGTCATAGCGATGCAAGAGGAATTAACTCAGTTTGTTAGGAATGACGTTTGGACATTAGTACCTGATGACGTATAGTCCGCATTTGGGTCACGAACCCGACCAATGGACGCTACTACCACTCAAGCCCATCACGAATGGGCTATCACGATAACGGTTTGGGCTCATGAAGGCCCAAACCCAAAGTTATTTATGGTCTTAATATAGGATATCTCTTATTTATGAGATATGTATCAAACAACCGACCTATGTGGGATACGCCACACGAAACCAACAAGGATTTCGTGTGTATATAAAGGGTCTCTCGACTCTCATTAAAGGTACGATCTAAGAACCATAACTCTTCAACTAAACCCTAAAACCGATTACTTACTCTCACGCCGGAGGATAATCGTGGGAGACAATCCCACGATAAGCCTAACGGTGTCTTTTTGTTTTCTTAGTGCGCAGGTCTCAAGCATTAAGATCTGATTGGTATGGAAACAAAGAACACCCAACTTTTGTATCAACAAGTGATGCCATCCGTGGGACCATACACTAAGAACTTTACTAAGAACTAGAATGACGAAGCACGGAAACCAAAATCAGCAGACTCCGCAGGCGAAGAAAACGCATGGTGACTTACAGTGGCAGAAGCAACAAACTGATTCAGCCGCTAAGCAGGCCTCTGGAACAACCAGCGCGCCCAAAAGCCTTGGATCATACTCAGATCTGGCCTTTACTGCAGTAGAACCGCTCACAAAGACTACCCATGCTACTACAACAACCACTAGCGCGGTAGATCTACTGCGCACTCCTTTCACCATGTCAGAATTAGACCTCACTGAGCCGCCAAATGCGCCTATCCGAAACAAGGGTCCTGATTTGGAAACAGACATCCTCGCGCTAGAAGGAGTCACGCCTGAACTAGCGCCAAGTGATTTCGTATCTCAAAACTATGAAACCTTGGCTGCGCTTATGCGAGAGGAAGCGAAAAAGAGGTCAAGTCAGAGTCTGCAAGCCCGGCTCAACTTCGACCCTGAAAGGAAAGACGCGAGAAAGATAGCCGCCGACACCCAGTGTTTACTAGGATAGGAAGAAAAGTTGTGGGTGATGAAGCAGCCGACTTACAGTATCTGGAGGAGCATGAAGACGATGGACGGCGCACCAATGTCCACGCTAGGCTTGGCAGTCGCAGGATTCACGATAGACTTGGGCGACGGTGCTCCCCAAGCGAAAGCCCTTCAAGCTCGGATTCCGAGGATAGTCGGCGCAAGCGCCGCAAAAGAGTAAGCTCATCCTCAAGTGACTCCTCGGACAACGAGGACAAAGAAACAGGACACTGGAAGTCCAGGAGAAGATACCGCGACCAGGAGGACGAAGATATGTCTCGTCCCTGGCGCCGCCAAAAGGTTGACGCATTCACTCGGCGAATCAGTGATTTTTCAGAAGATAAGAGAAGGCGCATGCCCGCTAATGTTAAAACTTATGATGGAACAGGTGATCCTGATGACCACCTAAAAATTTTCGAATCAGCAGCAACCATCAAAAATTGGCCACAACCTGTGTGGTGCCACATGTTTAATTCTACATTAGTAGGGAATGCGCGAAACTGGTTCAGTAAGCTTCCACGTAGGAGCATCAGTGGGTTTGAAGAGTTGCGGAATGCGTTTCGTTTGAACTTTACTCAGAGGAAGAAGTGCGCCAAGAACCCTGTCGAACTCGCTAGGGTAAAACAGCGCCAAGGGGAATCCACAAGCGCTTTTATGGAGCGCTTTAAAGACGAATGCATACATGTCAAGGCATGCCCCGAAATACTAAAGATCTCAGGGTTTATGAATGGAATCAATAACCCAGAACTTATCAAAAAGTTAAATGATAGGGTTCCCCAAACCTTTGACGAACTGATGAAGCGCACGAGGTCCTTCATCCAAGGAGAAGCCGCCGCTGCGGATAGTAAGAAAGGCTACTCAAACTATAGGTCACAAGAACAGCCAAGGAGACAATCCAATGACCAGAGTAGCAATCGTAACAAAAGCTACCGCAGTCAGGGGGGGGGGGGACGAGAGAATGACAAGTATACCCCGCTAACGAAGACTCCAAAGGAGATATTTGCGACGGAAGGCGCGAACTTTCCGAGACCCCCACCGATGCGCACCCCAGAAGATCAGCGCGTAGGGAATGGATACTGCGAGTATCATGGACAGAAGGGCCACACAACCAATGAGTGTGTCCAATTGCGCCAATTAATTGAGAAGCTAGTAAAAGAAGGCAGATTGGACCATCTAGTTAAGAACATTAAGGATGGGAAAGACAAACAGAAGACCGGGGGCAAGAAAGAAGCACCTAAGGACAAGGCTGACACAATCTACATGATACAATCATGGCAGCGAAAGACTAGGCAAAAGGTCAGCCATAAATTTTCTAATGGAAGCGAAATATCTTTTCCCACCTTGGCTGCGGACAACGCAGTGGCGGAGCCGCTCACCATCGAGATAAATGCGGGGGGTCACGATATCCACCGCATGTATGTTGATGGAGGGGCATCAGCAGACATAATGTATGAGCATTGTTTCAAGAGATTGCGACCTGAGATACAAAGACAGTTAAGCCCAACCACGACGCCGTTGACTGGCTTCACAGGAGAAAAGATATGGCCCATGGGGCAACTACGACTACTAGTCGCTGTTGGTAATAAGGAACATTCCACAACAGCCTGGATGAATTTTATGGTGATCAGATCTCCTTCGCCATACAATGGCATTATCGGAAGACCAGGAATTTCGACAATACGCGCAGTACCGTCCACAGCGCATGGGATGCTCAAATTCCCGGTAGAAGGTGGCATTGTCACCATCTACAATAACGCTGCGCCACCAAGAGAATGTAACACGATTACATGTGAGACGACGCACACCCCAGAACAGAGCGCAGCTAAAGTACCAAATCTGAAGGTCGCAATTCATCCTGATTACCCGGAACAAGAAGTATCGATCGGGGGATCGCTGTCTGATAAAGGCAGAGCTGCCGTGTGCGCACTCTTGCAAAAGAATCTGGATATCTTCGCATGGGAACCAAAGCACATGACTGGTGTGCCACGCTCGATTGCAGAACACAAGTTGAAAATCCGACAAGAATACTCCCTAGTACGGCAGAAAAAGCGCGGCCAGGCTCCAGAGCGCGCAAAAGCCATTCTAGAGGAAGTACACAAACTTGTTGACGCATGTATCATGCGAGAGGTCTATTACCATGACTGGCTCTCCAATCCAGTAATGGTCAAGAAGAGTGATGGTAGTTGGCGGATGTGCGTGGATTTCACCGATCTCAACAAAGCATGTCCACAAGACTGCTACCCATTACCAGAGATAGACTGGAAGGTAGAATCTTTATGCGGATACCCCTTTAAATGTTTTTTAGATGCATACAAAGGGTACCACCAAATCCAAATGGCTAAAGAGGACGAGGAAAAAACAGCCTTCCACACAAGCCAAGGTGTCTACTGTTATACAAAGATGCCTTTTGGCCTAAAAAATGCGGGCGCCACCTACCAGCGATTGGTGGATAATGCATTTGAAAAGCAAGTGGGCCGCAACCTAGAGGTCTATGTTGACGACCTTGTCATAAAAAGCCATACAGAAGACGAGTTGGTCCGCGACATTGAAGAAACATTTAGAACACTATGAAAGATCAACATGAAGCTAAATCCTAAGAAGTGCACTTTTGGCGCTACAGAAGGCATGTTCCTAGGATACTTGATCGAACCGGATGGCATTAAACCATGCCCAGAAAAAACAAAGGCTGTCATCCAACTCCCTTCACCACGCACGTTGAAGGAAGTCCGGTCTCTGAATGGAAAACTAGCCGGGTTAAACAGATTCCTGTCTAAATCAGCAGATAAGTCACTCCCCCTCTTTAAAACACTCAAGAAGTGTACAAAAAAGGGAGACTTTCGTTGGACTACAGAAGCGGAAGAAGCTTTCACACAGCTTAAACAACATATAGCAGCGCTTCCTAAGCTAGCCGCACCCCGACCAGGGGAGGAGTTAATTGTGTATTTGTCTGCGACTCATGGAGCAGTCAGCGCGGTGCTACTGACAGATAGGAATTCCGTACAAACACCGGTGTATTTTGTAAGTAAAGCACTCAAGAAGACAGAGATTAACTATAGCCCAATGGAAAAGTTGGTATTGGCATTAGTATTCGCCGCCAAAAGACTGCGCAGATACTTTCAAGCACACCCAATAGCGGTGATCACGGACCAACCAATCAAGCAAGTTATCTCCAAACCCGACGCATCGGGGAGATTACAAAAGTGGAGTGTATTGCTAGGCGAGTATAACATCTCTTATAGACCACGCACTGCGGTTAAGGGGCAAATACTAGCAGACTTCATCATCGAAAAACCAGACACCGATGCTGCACCTCCACTGAGCAAGGTAGAACTACAAGAGCCATGGGTCCTGTTCACGGATGGATCTTCATGCGTGGATGGATCGGGCGCAGGCCTTATCCTCACCAATCCAGAAGGAATGGAATTCACTTACGCACTGCGCTTTGAATTCACAGCTACGAATAACGAGGTAGAGTATGAAGCCCTAATCGCTGGATTACGCATTGCAACTCGAATGGGTGTACGCAACCTATAAGAAAATGTAGATTCCCGATTAGTAGCCAACCATGTGTTGGGAGAATATGTGGCTAAAGAGGATAACATGGTTCAATACCTCGACAAGACCAAGTCACTAATCCAAGGCTTTGACAGGTTTACCATTAAACAAGTTCCTAGAGGTGAAAACAAAAAAGCGGATGCGCTAAGCAAGATCGCATCTACAAGCTTTGCGCACATGTCAAAACAAGTGTTGGTGGAAATCCTAAAAAATAAATCCATCTCGGAGATGGAGATATCCACGGTAATAGAGGAGGAGAATCCTACGTGGATGACCCCTATTGTCGAATTTATAAGCAAAGGTATATTGCCCCATGAGCAGAAGGATGCTCGACGGATACGGCGCACAGCGCAGAGGTTCGAACTTCGAGATGGTATCCTATATCGGCGCTCATTCCTACAACCATGGCTTCGGTGCGTTGGACCTCTTCAGGCAGATTACGTACTCCGAGAGATCCACGCCGGTTCATGCAGTATGCACTCAGGACCACGGTCCGTTGTAGCACGAGCCTTGCGGTCAGGATACTACTGGCCCACTATGCATCGCGATGCGCGTGATGTGATAAAGAAATGTAACGACTGCCAAGTTCATAGACCCATCCCGCGCAGACCACAACAAGAGCTAACGCCTATCACTTCTCCATGGCCATTCTATAAGTGGGGTATCGACATTGCGGGTCCCTTCCCTGCTGCAGCGGGGGGACTGAAATTTCTTATTGTGGCAATAGACTACTTCACTAAGTGGATTGAGGCAAAAGCAGTGGCGACAATCACAGGTAATCAAGTAAAACAATTCGTTTGGGAAAATATTGTATGCCGCTTTGGATTACCTGGGGAAATCGTTTCGGACAACGAAAAACAATTCCGCGATAACCCGTTCAAAGACTGGTGCGCAGAACTAAATATCACATAACACTTCGCGTCAGTTAAACACCCACAAACCAATGGCTTGGTTGAGCACGCAAATCGTAGTCTAGGCGAAGGAATTAAAGCGTGCCTGGACAAACACAAAGGAAGATGGGTGGATGAATTGTCGCATGTCTTATGGGCGCACCGCACGACAATCAAAGTTAGCAATGGAGACACTCCCTTTTCTCTTGTCTATGGGACAGAAGCCGTCATACCAGCTGAAATTGGGATGCCAACTATTCGTACCGCGGAAGTTAATGTTGCAACCAATGACGATGAACGACGTATCAACTTGGACCTATTGGAAGAAAGGCGTGAACGCGCAGCTATACGTGAAGCAAAAGCCAAGTCAAAAATGAAGGGATACTACGATGCTAAAGTTCGAAGCACCTCATTCAGACTAGGCGACTTTGTATATCGCGCTAATGATGCGAGCCACGCAGAAGATACAGGTAAACTTGGACCAAAGTGGAAAGGACCCTATGAGGTCGTTGAAGCGCTAGGAAAAGGCGCGTACAAGTTGCGTGACATAGATGGCCGTGAGCTACAACGCACTTGGAATGTTTGCAATCTCAAGAAATGCTATCTTTAGGAAAGGTTACGACCCCGCCCACGGACACCTCCGCACTTTAGTAAGTGCTCAATAAATATCCGTGTATTTACATTTTGTTTCATTTAGGCAAATGTTCTTCTTTTTACAAAAACTTGCAAGTATTAATTCAATGTCGCGGTTTCTAGCTAATTTCGCGACACACTTCACTTTATTGTTTACATGTCATTTATGTCTCAATATTGTTGTTATTTTACTTTCTGCCTACATGGCGTGCATGCACTTATTAAAACCTACGATGGTAAAAGGATGAGTAAACCTACTAAATAACTCGTTGAGTAAGAGGGTTGCAAACCCATCAACATCAGATCACGCATCCTTGTTAAACACCTTACTCTCAAGACGTTGGAGTAAGTTCAATGTGCATCCCACGACGGATACACAACAACGCACAATGTGCACGTTTAACAAATTAGGAGTTAAGACACTTAGCTCCTTGATATGATATTTGCAGTACGCTGCATATCAATCCATACACTTGCAAATTTTATGAACTTCATACACGATTATGGATTCTTATAAATTTTCTTAAGTATGTACACAACAGTTTGCTTCTTAGACATAACATAGACTTCTTTTACGCAAAGACAAAAATAACTAAGTACAAACATTATAACCACAATCACATTTGATACAATATGCGTAAAATCATATTTTTCTAATCAACATTTTATTACGGACTACGAGTTCATACAAGATATAGACTTAACATGCACATGTGCAACAAAATGTTAATCTATTACAAAAAATTACCAAGACAAAAAATCTAAAAGCTATGGGTGCGTCTAAGCCCTGAGCCGCCAACATGGTACGCAGCACGACCAGTTCCCTCAAGCTCCTTCAGAAGACCACTATCTTGGGGCGACAATGTCGGTACGCTAACGGGCACCCCATCGGACCTAGGAATATGCGCAGCACCGACACCGCAAAGGATGGCCTTCCCCTTCACACCCTGCTTCTTCGCAAGCCTCATAGCATGGGCCTCTAAGGACTCCTTCAGAGAAATTTCCTTTTCAAAGGCAAAAGGATCCAGGATGTTGCGAGGGCGAGCGAAGATAGGTACCTGCAGCTGCGATTCATCTGGCTTGAGAAAATAGTCAGCTTGTGCCTTTGCGCCCTCCGCTGCATGCCTAGCCAAGGTTAACCCCTCCATAATAACACCTATGGGGTAATCTTGGTCGCGCTCCAGTTGAGCAACGTGAGGAAAGTCTAGCAGCTTCATCTTTTCCATAGCAGCGACAAGCTCATCGAAGGAATCAGCATTATAATCGGGCACTTGTGTGGCAGGCACCTTCAACAATCCGCTCTTAGAGAGCTCCTCTATAGCCTGCGCCTTGCCACGTGCAAGCGCACGCTCCACAACTTCCCCAAAAGCCTCCCGCACCTCTTGGGATTCCAAAGTACCCAAGGCAGCAAGGCGTAGCCCATGGCTGATAAGCCACCTGCGCTCAGCGATAGAAGATACCAGATGTGGGTACAGCTCTTCGTCATACTCGATACTGAGCTTGCGCAGCTTGATTTCTTGCTTCTCCAGCGACTCCTCCACAGCCTTGCGGAAATCATCTAGTCTGGCGAAGTGAGCGCTCTTGTTCTGCTCCATATACTTCAAGGCCCAAAGGCAAGTGGCCTTGTACTCTTTTGCGTCAGCGCGCTCTTGGTTCACTTGAGCAAACAATGATAGCCTCTCATCATCAAGCTTCTGAGCATACACAGTGGTTGACTCTACCTCAGCCTGAGCATCAGCTAACTGCGCCTTCAGTAGCGCAATTTCCCTATCCTTCTGCGCACTGCTGCTACCTTCACCCGCATGCCTAGCTTTGAGCTGTGCAACCAATGAGGCTTGATGCGCAACAGCCAAGCTTAACTCCTCAATCAACTGGTCCATAGGCACATCTTCAGAAGCCTTTGTCCCAGATCCTTGGCCCCCCTGCGCAAGATGATCAGTAGGTGAGGGACTCGCCTTGGGTAACGATTCCCCAGCGCGCGCTGCAGCATCACCAGCATCTCCAACACTGCACGCAAAAGGCAAGGGTTAAAGTTATTCTACAATATCAACGCATACTATACATTAAAGTTTCAAAGACACAAGTCTAATCACTTACTTGGGGGAAGGAGTTCCCATTGTATCCTGCACAGCAACGGTGTACGATGCATCTTCTTCTGATAAGGACCCATCGCCAAGGACATGGCGCCTTCTTTTTGACGTACCTACACCATCATCACCAGAAGGCTTCTTACGCTTCACCCCTTGGCCAGCGCTCTCTAACTCACTCACAGCCCTAGAAACCCCCACGCTGTCTGATGAATTAGTCTGCGATAGCTCTTCTACATGGATTTGTACCTCAGGAGTTGGGAAACTGCGAAGAGGAACCGCCTCTAAAACAACTGGGGGTGTATCCTCTGACTCCTCCTGTGCAATCTCCATAGTGCGCCCCGCGGTAGCCTCCAAAACTGGCTGCTCACCTTCTCTTAAAGGGCGCACTCCTATGGTCACCTGTTTAGGTCTCGCCAAGCGCACAACGCTGAATAGATCCATCTCTGCGCAACAAACAACAAACAAACACAAAACGAGTTAGATAAGCTACAAACGGAAGAGCGCTTACAACTAATAAGCGAAGAGGAAGGAAGGACAAGCACCCACCCCAGCTATTCTCATCCAAAAAAGTTGGCACCTCGTCAGGACTTCCGAAGTAGTTGCGACTAATGCCCATATGCACTAAAAACTCTTCTGGATAAGCATTGATAGGGATGCGATTGGCATTAATCGTCTCCGCATCATCTGCGCTATACGTTCCGGGGATGGGGCGCTCATCTCTCGGTAATGACTCTTGGGTATAGAACTCAAAAACCCATGGAAAAAATACATCATCGACCCAAAATAATTTCTCCCTCCAATTCCTAAGTGCGTCTAGCTTTTTCGTGTAGCACTGCAGCGGCCCTGCGCGATTGGAAAAGGACACCCACCCGTTTGACCACGACGTGTGATAAAACGCGCGGAATAGATGGATTGTGGGTTCAATCGCCAACAAGCGACAATTTACTTCAAAATTTGTTATTTTTGCTGCACCTATACAGTGTAGTTGGGAAATATGGAGACGATAGTGGTTTAACACATCGCACAAAAATAGGGAAATGGGCACACGTTGGTTAGCAAATTCGAAGAAGCATGTGTAAACTCCTACTTTCCCTTCCGAGAAGTTCGCTATGGACGCAGTCACCACCGGAACCACCGGGTGCAATGCGATAGGAATATAATAATCCGAGGTGAACTGACGAAGTTCGTCCTCAGATATATCGGATGAAAAGTCAGATAATTGAAGAACCATGGTTAGAATGTAATGGATTCTGAAGCGCACGCGCTATTACCTTATGAGTTGTTGATTTCTTGTTCGCTGTTTTGAGTTTTTAACAATGGCGGAAAGGGACGTTTTTACTGTGATAAGCACAGTGAAATGAAGATGACACTTTATATAGGGTTACAAGATCTCATGGATGATTGACATGTGTCACCCACTTGTTCTAATCGTGTGGCTGGGAGGCCAAAAGTTGAAGCACTTTTTCACCCACCCCTCACGATTTACGAAGAAATACGGATGTACTTGGACTAGATTCATCGTATTGCTTTTTAGGCGGGAAATACTTGAAACTTCTCCGCTACGCATTCCGGAATACTTCTTTGCTACATTTGTTAGTCTAGCATCCGCAGTAGCTACACTGCGCATACTAGACTGGGGGGACATGATGACGTATAGTCCGCATTCGGGTCACGAACCCGACCAATGGACGCTACTACCACTCAAGCCCATCACGAATGGGCTCAAGCCCATCACGAATGGGCTCAAGCCCATCACGAATGGGCTATCACGATAACGGTTTGGGCTCACGAAGGCCCAAACCCGAAGTTATTTATGGTCTTGATATAGGATATCTCTTATTTATGAGATATGTATCAAACAACCGACCTATGTGGGATACGCCACACGAAACCAACAAGGATTTCGTGTGTATATAAAGGGTCTCTCGACTCTCATTAAAGGTACGATCTAAGAACCCTAACTCTTCAACTAAACCCTAAAACCGATTACTTACTCTCACGCCGGAGGATAATCGTGGGAGACAATCCCACGATAAGCCTAACGGTGTCTTTTTGTTTTCTTAGTGCGCAGGTCTCAAGCATTAAGATCTAATTGGTACGGAAACAAGGAACGCCCAACTTTTGTATCAACAGTACCTCAACCTCAAAATCAAACCATAATTGGAACTAAATGGGTGTTTAGGAACAAAATGGATGAAAATGGTATAGTGTCTAGAAACAAAGCTAGGCTAGTAGCTCAAGGCTACAATCAATAAGAAGGTATAGATTATGACGAGACATTTGCACCCATCGCTAGGCTTGGGTCAATTAGAATATTACTTGCATATGCATGTGCACACGACTTTAAACTATTCCAAATGGATGTTAAAAGTGCTTTTCTAAATGGTTTTATTAATGAGGAAGTGTACGTAGCACAACCTCCCGGCTTTGCCGATTTTGAAAAACCAAATCACGTCTACAAACTTAAGAAAGCATTATACGGACTTAAGCAAGCACCAAAAGCATGGTATGATCGACTTAAGACTTTCCTAGTTGACCATAAGTATACCATGGGCCTAGTAGACAATACTCTTTTCACCAAGAAAAACGGATCACATATTATCATAGTCCAGATATATGTGGATGATATTATATTCGGTTCAACTTGTCAAGAGTTATGCGACAATTTTTCAAAAATCATGCATGACGAGTTTGAAATGAGTATGATGGGGGAACTAAACTTTTTCTTAGGTCTCCAAATAAAACAATTAGAAGATGGGATATTCTTCAACCAATCTAAGTATATCAAGGATATGCTTAAGAAGTTTGGTCTTAAAGACTCAAAACCCATGAAAACACCCATGTCCTCCAAAACCAAACTCACAAAGGATGACAAAAGTAAATCCATAGATAGCACTAAATAGAGAGGAATGATTGGTAGTTTACTCTACCTCACGGCTAGTAGACCGAACATTATGTTTAGTGTTTGTCTATGTGCACGCTTTCAAGAAGATCCCAAAACATCTCATCTTGAGGCCGTTAAACGGATATTTAGATATATCAAAGGTACTACACATTTAGGATTATGGTATCCCAAAGGAACGGGAATGGAAACCATAGTGTATACCGACTCAGACCATGCCGGTGACTATGTCGATAGAAAAAGTACAAGTGGTATTTGTACTTTTATAGGACATTGTCTCACCTCATGGTTTGCTAAGAAACAAACGGCCCTCGCAATATCAACAACCGAAGCCGAGTACGTGTCTGCAGGAAAGGCGTGTCAACAAGAACTGTGGATGAAACAAGCTCTCGTCGACTATGGAATTGAACTCAACGACATTCCCATTCTTTGTGACAACAAAGGAGCTATCGACCTCAGCAAAAATCCAGTCCAACACTCCAGAACCAAACACATAGAAATACATCACCATTTCCTACGCGACAATGTTCAGAAGGGAAACATCTCAATTGAGAAAGTATCCTCAGAGGACAACATTGCCGACATCCTCACAAAACCTCTCAAAAGGGAACCTTTCAACCTTCTTAGGCTTGGTTTAGGATTAATGGAACCTAGTGAGTAGATGAAACCGTAGCTTGAACCTTAGATTAGCCAAATAACCAAAACCTGAGTGTGGTCATGCGAAACCAAACGAAAACAAGGGCGGATACCTTGTTTTGGTTCCGCCAGATTCGAGGTACGCTGAGTCAGATTCTTAGTTTATTTAACAAAAACCATGTACTGTACATCACAACTCCCCAAAACATAACACCTACTGGAACTCGACTCAACATCATCCAAACTCACAATTTAGGCCATCTCCTTCCATCAATTTGTGTTCTAATCATCTCTGTAAGTATCCTAATCACATCTACATTCCTGATTTGTGTCTAGGATTTCTATTTCATGCACAAAATCAAAACTTGGGGTTCATGCATATCATTAGTAAAATCATGAAACATACTTATTGAATTGCATCACAAATCATGTTTTCCTTAGTTAGGAATTGCATCTTGTAGTACATTATCATAATTCATCAAAAACCCCACGAGAAATTTTTATCAAAATCTTCTCACGACTAGGAAAAACGGTTTTTGAACATTGTTCATACAAATACAAAATGGTATGTTTTAAACATCACTTGCATAATGTCTCTTGAATGCTAAAGGAAATACATAACTAATATGTATTTTCGGGTACATTCAATCGTAGCCACATTGAAGTAGGAGCATTTGGGTTATCTATCGTTTTATCATAAAACTTGCATTCATAAAATTTTCATGCATCAAAAGGAGTCGAGATAACCGCACCTCCACATTGTCTCCATGTAGGCACATACTAGAAATTAATATACGTATTTTCGATAGTTTTATCTAAATTATATAATTTTCGTGTCTAGGAAAATCATGCCTCCCGCGAATTATTATGATTACAAGGAAACCGTCAAATACCTACCTAAACATCACAAAACCAATGGACTTAGTCAGGAACAAGTTGAAATATTCAAAGCCTTAGAAAAACGCTATGTACATGAGGGTAGAACCATAGATCCCTCATTCCTAGAAGGAACCGTTCTTAGAGAACAACTTGCTGCCATTCAATTCGATAGCCTCCTAGACATCGATGAACCCATAATCCCCAGATTTATACTTGAATTCTATGCAACTGTAGGTCTCACCACAAATGATTATGGTTACATGAGTGTTCATTTCAAAATAACCCAAGCCCAGTTCAATATCCCTCTAGATCAATTTGGAGATGTTTTAGGTGTTCCAAGTCATGGAGATTGTTTTTATTCGGACAAATCGTCATTGTCCATTCTCGATTCCAACCTTGATCGTATACATCCATACGACACACCTCTAATCTCAAAAGAGGACATCCGTGCTCATCTTTTTGTTCCTAGAAACAACCAAACTAGGTTAAGTCGAGGTCGTCAAGTAGATCAAGATCCATTTGCTATGGAACTAAATGAACTTAGGCCCCAATTTAAGAAGCTAGAGGAGGTCCTTAGGGCAAATGTCATAAGCACCATAGGAAATCGAGATCATGTCAATGCAAGCCTTTGTTACATGATGTATTGTGTGTCAAACCACCGACCTTTCAACCTCGCTTACTATATCGCCAAAAGAATGGCCTATATTCCGGTTCAAGGCACCACCGCCATGCCCTACAGGATGGTTCTCACCCGTCTTTATAGAGCTTTTGAACCCATTCCTCGAAACACTTTAGGTTTCGTTCCCGACTACCCCAAAATTTCACACACCTTTGTTCCTTTAAGTGATCATAGGGTAGCCGTAGCAAGAGAAAAACGTGCTCATCCTCCTACATCATCATCATCATCATCATCATCCATGAGTGAAGAGGATGGTTTGTCAAACTTTAGAATCTCTCCACCCGAGTACTTGAGCCAACTTCCTCCTATCCCGAACGAATCAGCGGAATTTTGACAAACAAAGGGTATGATGAAGAATCTTGGATGATGGGTAATGAAGCTTCACAAGAAGCTTAGCAAGAAGTGAAGTTGAAGGAGTGTTTGGTATTAGATTTTTTCAAACAATGATATGATGAACTTGTGTGTTTCCTAGAATACTATGTTAGTATTTAACTTGTATGTGAACTAACTTAACATTGCAGGATGATAACACTTATTGTTATCAATTTTCTGAGATTAAGCCACCATTTGGCTTAACCTACTCTTATGGTAAGTTATTATCATCGGATTAATCTATGTGCAAACGTGTGTTAGAATATGTGTTTTTAGTTTTATTCTATCACATATTAGTAGTTACATATGTTTTAGGAGAATTTCCGGGATTTGGGCTGGTAACGCAAAATTTGACAATCTCTCTGTTTAAATTAGCACTTCTGAATGGCGGATTTGGCGGAACCAAATTCTGGGTTCCGTCAGTTGAAATCTTTGGCTCCGCCAAAATTCAAATCGCTGATTCCGCTGAACCAAAATTTTGGTTCCGCCTTTGTTGTCGTTTGGATCCGCCAACTCCAACAGTAACTTTTCTCAAATTCCCGACTAATCCCGATCCGTAGATTATTAAGTCTAGTTCTTAGGATACTTCTCCTGATCATTAGGCATATTAGGATGATTTAGGAACACTTAGAATCATAAGAAATCCATTTCCCACCAAAATTTGAAAATTCAAATTTTCCATGTGAGTTACCTTTCTGTAACAAGCAAGGAACCCTCAAATTGGTTCCTTGCAATCCGTGGGAACATCACATCAACAGATTTCCCACTCAAGCCTTGCATTTACTGCATATCTTCAACCTTTCACTCAACTTAATCTCAATGGTTTGACTTAGATGATGTGACTAGCACAAATTTTTGTTCCAAATCATTAGGAACCTCCATCCTTCAATGGATTAACATCAAATCCAAACACAAAGTTTAATACACCTTACTGTCTATAAATTAGAACCTCAGGATCATCACAAATCACACAACCACCATCACTACTAACTATCATTCCTGTACTTTAGAGCAACTCTTCTCACATTGCAACAATGACAAAATCAAGTAACTCATCCACAAGCAGATTCGCAAGAAGGACAACTCGTATAAGTGTCCGACCTTGTTGCTTTGTAAATCTAGTTAATTCATCATCAGAGGAGTCATCTCCACTCAACATCTCCTCACCAATAGCCAATGAGAATTTCCTCAACCTTGCAACTCCAACACCACTTCAAACCATCATCAACACTCCACCACCAACAATCACTCTTGTTGCTACCACACCACCACCCGCTCCATCTCAACCCACTAGATCACCTTCACCTCCAAAATCACCACAACTTCAGCCCCTTGAGTTGTTTAGAACTCCACCTTCATCACCTCATCCATACTTGGATGATTTGGAAGACCTTCCACCAAGGTCAACCAATCCTCCTCCCATGACCTTTGAAGGTCAAACACCTATGCTCTTCCATCCCATTTATCGGGATATCCATGGACCACTTTACCATGATGCACCACCACCACAACCACAAACTCAACAACTCTCACCAAGATCCACCCTTAATGCAATAGATGAGGAAATGTGGATAAATCAACCCCAATCCCAACAAGAGATCAATGAGGAGCTAGATCGTCTCTATGCTTTCTCAAATATGGTGGATTCCCACCTTAGTGAAGCCATGGATCTTCAATCCATTTTGCTTGCCTCTATCACAACTCCACAAACAACCACCAACCAACCTACATTCCACCACCTCCACCATCAAACAACCAACCACAACCACCACAAAACAATGAGCCCATTCGTCCTCCCGAGTATCAAAGGCATGATTGCTCACAATGCGAGAGGACCGCTCACTTGGCCCAAAGGACCAACATCTTGGTCCATGAACTTCAAAACGAGATGAGGTTCATTTTGAACCATATTCTCGAACGCCTAAATGCAATCTCTCATCCTCCGCAATAGGCGAATTATTAGTTTCTTCCTAGTCTTCTTTTCTAGGATTTAATAGGATTGTTTTTAGGAATTTTCTATTTTTAGGAACTTTTTTATTGTAATATCATGGTTTGTGACTTATGACATAAACAAATTTTCAAGTAATGGATGTTATATTTATGCTTATGGGTGATCACTATTTGGCATAATATCTTGGTTTGTTTGATTCACTAACCTTATTGTATGGTTGGTTTGAATTCTCCTAATGATTTGACCACTTGTACTTAGGTGCATTTTTGATCAGACACGTATTTTTGACTTTTTAAAGTCAAATGGGTTGAACTATCATGTTTGGTTGACCTATACATATGCATTATGCTACTTGGTTGGATTGATTCACAACTAACCTTTGTTTTGTAGCTTTTCTCAACCTTGAATCATATACGTTGGTACCCTAGCAACGGGGAGTATAGATCAAGGGGGAGTATATCATATACTAACTCATTATTTAGTAGCATTTCTCATCCTTGAAACGTATATGTTGGTACCCTAGCAATGGGGAGTATACATCGAGGGGGAGCATATCATATGCTAACCATTTGTTTTGTAGGTTCATAACCTTGGTACTCCAATTAGGGGGAGTATTATCCAAGGGGGAGCTTTAAAGTTCTCAAAATCATTGAAACAATCTTGGTACTCCAATTTAGGGGGAGTAATAACCAAGAAATGTTCACCACATTCCGCTACGCATATCTTCTTTTTGTTTCGACAAAAAGGGGGAGATAGGATTAAGTTTCTACATCACTGTGATCATCACAGTACATGTTTTCATGCTTAAAATAGATTTTAAACTTGCATAAAACTAACTTAATATATATTTTTAAAAGACTTTCACTTTACTTATTTCATTGCTTAAAAATAAACTTTATGTTTTGTCATCAACAAAAAGGGGGAGATTTTTAATACAAATATCGTCCTAAAAACGTTATTTATATTTTGCGATCTTTGCTTTATTTTGTTAATGACAATTATAAGGTTTATCTTTAGCAAAGCATAAATATAAGTTAAAGTCTTTTACATTTTAGTAACAAGCTTTTTAAAACACATTTTACACATTACATGATCACTAGGAATTACACATTACATACATTTTACATTTACATGTTTTACTTTTATTTCTTAAATTAGAAATATTAACATGACATCATGGCATACCTCATTTTGATATCTTGAGGATTTGGAAAATATTTTGGTAAGATCTATAAGTAACAAAGTTGACTTTGCAAGATCTTGAAATGACTTGTCAAGATATAGAATGATATGGAAAGATTTGTAAAAATCTTAGCTGTCTGGTTCCCGCGGAACCAAACAACTACAAGGGCGGATCCCTTTTATTGGATCCGCCAAATCCGCCGGTTGTCCCCTCAGTTTTGCCTATAAATAGCAAGCTGATCATTTAAGGGCAATCATTACTTATATAGCTTAAAATATATATTCATTCATTTATACATCACTAACCCATATCATTCATTTCATTCTTAGTGATCTATCTTTTGTAGCAAAGAAGATCAAGCATACAAGCTTCAACAGGCTGTCGCAAGTTTTATTAGTTAGATACTGTGTGATTTGTTAGTGTTCACACATCATTGTTATACCTTTCATTTAGTAGAGTTTGGTTAGTGTTTTAGTCCTTAAAACACAAAGAGTGTCGGGAGTGGTTGTACCCTTGTTAAAGAACCAACGGGAGTGGTTGTACCCTTGTAAAGAACCCGGTGTTTAGCTTAGTACCGGATAAAGAGTAAGCGACGTGTAAAAGTTTTCTCCGCCTAGAAGGGAGTTTGTTTCATAGTGAAGAACAACTCTCGAGTTAGAGGCTCGAGGAGTGGAGTAGGGCAAGGAAGAGAGTCCTTGTAGCCGAACCACTATAAACATCCGTGTTTTGTGGTTTGATCATTCATTTCCTTACTTGCTATATATATATTGCTTGATTAGTTGCTTTACTTTGAAATCATGTTAAGTAAACAAAGCGAATAAATTTAAAACAGTAAAAACTATTCAACCCCTTCTAGTTTTTCACATTTACTTTTATATTTATATTAAACATTGCCCAGTGGGCATTTTTTAGCAAGACCCATCTATTAATAGTGTAAAAGAACTTGTTATATACTTTCTTATTTTATATTTTAAAAAAGGACATGAACATGACACGTGGTAAACATGTCAACTCATCTAAAATGTTTGAGAAACGATGCATCTTTAGGTTAAGTAAGTATTAAACATTTTAAACTGTGAAACCGTTTAAGTATATAACTCTATAAAAAAAAAGTAAAATATATATCTTGGATTTTATGTTAGATAATTATCTATATGATGATTTTATCAAATTTTTAATTTTTTTAAATTAAACTACATGAATCGATAAATCACTAACATTTTTTTATCACTTGACACATCTACTTAAACAATTTAAACGGGTTACACATGCTGAGCAGGTCCGAGCTATACAGCTGAGCACGGTCCGAACATAGGACCAGACCGAAAACCGATTTGGCCCAAAACATCAGACCGAAATACATTTGGTCATGTCTGGTTGGTCTGGTTTGGGCCGGTTTCTCGATTCAGTCCGTTATGTGGTCTATAATGCTCAGCCCTACTGAGCTAGAGTTGAGTGTTTTGACACGATTAATAGACATATCGTGTTTGGGTAAAAGTTATACCAACCCGTCAACCAACAACCCGAATAGGTCGACCCGAACCCGAACCTCAAAATTTTAACTTAGACGGTGGGAGCAAAAGATTTTTGTTATACACCCACCGACCTAATTCTACCTCCTTATATCACCTATATCACCACCCTTCATCTTCCCCAAATCAAAAACACAAACCCTAATCCCAAAAACAATGAATCCATCGACAAAACCAACCAAAAAGAAGGACACCCCATCACTCAAAAAGCTCGAATACCTGTCCTTAGTATCCAAGGTATGCACAGAACTCGAATCCCATCTGGGTTCACAGAAAAAGTCTTAGCCGAATCCATAACTGATTTAGGCCGCAAATGCTTAACTCACGAGGAGTTCGATCAAAAGCTCAAACAAAACGGTGCTGATTTGCTTGATTATTTTTTCCGTACTCTTTTAACTATTATTCATGCTATTTTGCCCCCTAAGGTTAAGAAAACTAAACCCGAAGTAGGCGCGTTGAATATAGGTGATAGTAGAGACCATGTTAGGAGTTTGGAGAAGGAGATTGAGTTGGAAGCATTGGAAAAAGCCCGTTTACGGGGCGAAAATTTAGATAATAGCGAGAATGGCGAGAATCGTAGGGTTAAGCAAACTAAACCTGAATTAGGCGCGTTTCCTGTTGAAATACTTTACACCAAACACCCGGAAAGTGATTATGTCGATGCAGCTTTGATTACTGTTATGCAGATTCACTTGACAGAACCTGAAGGTGATATACTCGTGTTTTTAACCGATCAAGAGGAATTCGATCATGCTTGTCAGTGTTTGTTTGAGCGGATGAAAGGGTTAGGTAAAAACGTGCCTGAATTGATTATATTACCGGTTTATAGTGCCCTACCTAGTGAAATGCAGTCGAGAATTTTTGAACCGGCCCCACCAGGGAAGAGGAAGGTGGTCGTTGCCACTAATATTGCCGAAGCATCTTTGGCCATTGACGGGATTTTCTATGTCATTGACCCTGGTTTCGCCAAGCAAAACGTGTATGACCTAAGGCAAGGTCTTGATTCACTTGTTATCACACCTATATCTCAAGCATCAGCTAAGCAACGGGCGGGTTGTGCAGGTCGGTCTGGGCCGGGAAAATGCTATAGATTGTACACTAAAAACGCTTTCAACGATATGGCAGAAGTTGATGTAATTGCATGAAGAGGAAACGGCTAAAAGAAGAGTAAGCACAAGAAAGAAGAGATCTATGCGATAGAAATGTTCAAACACAAAGTTCGCATCTGGAATGACTTGTTTGTCAAGACTGATATTTGCTTGTTTTGTTGTATGTTGTAGTCATTAAGGTTGCGACTTGTAAAACTTTAACCCGTTTACCGTTGTATCTCATGCACTTCGTGTTCCGTTTGTGGTTATATTACCGGTTACAGTCTTTAGGACTTGGTTAATCTTGTTGCGTTTCAAGTCTTCAATCAAGTTTTTGACTTTTTACGTTTGGTATGGTGAGACCGGTTCTGATTATCTGATAATTCCAGGATCAGATTGATTTAGTTTTGGATAATTAGTTTACTAGTAGCTGCAACAAACTGATTCCAGAGTTATCTGATTGCTTAGGGCCATTATACATGCAAATCCTGAGATAATCAGACTTTGCCAAACACTCGAACTCATTATCTGCATTATCTTGCAGTGCGGTCAGCAGAAGCAGCAGTTGCTATGTGGTTGTTGTTTATTGTCTGCCAAACAATCGCACTTATCATCTGCATTATTTTGACTTTAAACTACACGGGCACATTAAATGCTATATCCTTGTGCCTGTTTTCTTCAGTATGTAGTTACTGAAAGCGTATATGCCACCATGTATACACGGTGTGTTTGACATTTTAGCAACCCCAAAAACAATAGTCAATACAAGGCTACAGTGCATGGTTGTAAAAGGTGTTTTCTGGCTCACCCACCTTTTACAATAATAACTACAACTTTTATTGCATAATGTGTACTGCTAATGACAACAAGATACTCCAAAAATGGTTTTACACGAGCGGGGCAGCCGTATTTGTGTTCACTTCAATTATGTAATATAAGTTTTGTGGGTGTATACAGAGAAGTTTAGATGTTGCTTATAACTCGTCCTCTTCATAACTTCATATTGTTATGACTCCTAACGAAAAATGACGGGGAGCTATGTATAAATTGATACAAAGCAGAAGTAAAAATATTTCAAAAACAATATGGCAAGAACATAGTTTATCTCATTTAACCCTCTCCATGATCTCATTTAACACTCTCCATGATAACATCCCAAGTTTCTTTGTCGTCGAATATGCCAACTTATTCTGTCTTCCAAACGTCTTTGTAACCCATTAATAATAGAATGTTATGGTGATTCATGGAGCTGTTACATAGTTTAAAAAGTGACCCAAGTGAGATTCATGAAGCAGAACAATTTCAACTTATGGCAAAATAAACATGAGTACTTATCAACATGTAATTAATCAATTATACATTTTTTTATGTGTACTACAGGGTGTTTGAGGCTTGCATAATATAAACTGTTGGGATTTATTAACATGTTAACCAATTAACACTACGAGTACGCAGCGGAATATGGATCTAGTTTGGCTATTAGAATTAACACAAATAATAGACACATAAAACAAATAAAAGGGACAAGAAAATTAAATCGAAAACTAACCCTTGTAGTCACCCGCAAATGAAACTAATTAGTAAATATATACTACCTCTACGGTTGCTCACACAAACACGTCAACCAAGTATGCCCGGAATGCTAGCCGAGTATCACGTATCAACCAAATACCAATTCGAATACAATAATTTGTATACGTTCGAATTAATATATTGGACAGTAACTAAAAAAGGCAAGCACTAAATATCTTGTGTTTCTTAGATACGTTGAAGGAAAGTCAAACCAACCAATATGTTGCACTCCGATTGGTGGACAGAATAAAGGAGAAGCAACTTGTACGTGGGGTATAATACTTATGAGATTGTGTCGTATATGATGAGCTAACATATGAGGTCTATATATAGTCTCTCATGCTCACTCATGATAAGGCTTAAAACACTTCATGATAAGCATAGAACTTTTTCTCTTTAAGCCTTATCACAACTCTCTCATTCCTTCTTATCTTTAATGAACCTAGACACTCCAAGATCCCTTCTAGATCCTTCATAAGCTGGCCACACTGGTTAGGACAAGTAAGGCATCTTGTCTAGTTCATTTCATGTCTTTTTGGTATACGCGAAGAATTTAACATACTCTAAGTGTTTAACGTGTGTGCCCCCAATAGGCTCACACACCTCTAGTCGTATTTAAGCTATTCCAACTTCCATATTCCAACAGCTCCCACTTGGGAGTTGGAGTAGCAGATAGCACAAATACCAACGACGGAAACGTCTAGCAACGCTCTCACTCGCTATTTAAACTAAAGGTGTCTGAGATGTAGTTTCATAAATCATTCTCAGTAGCATGGTCATTTATGTCTTGCTTTCATCATCCTTTGTTATAGATACCGTTAAACCATGGATATGGATCCTAACTCATTCCATATAGTTTAACCATTTTGATTCTCGTTATAGAATTTAATTGGATATACCAAATGTAATCAAGAATCATCTTGCATTACCCTTTGGGTTCGGCCGAACAATTATCTGATTAATTCTGGAGAGGGCCCATGGTATCTTTCTGCACATATCAAGTGGAGTAACAAATCCTTTGTTGACTACAAGTGTTGTGGATGCTGCTTCACATCACTCCGAAAAATAGCTTTTATAACTACCTTATTCAGGACAGCGTTTGGCATATAATTACAAAAGTGATATCCACACATAACAGAACTTGCTTGTATCTCAAGTCTAAGGATGACTTAATAAACCATTTTCAACATCTTACTCATGACAAGGATCCAAAAGTAAATGTTTGAAGTTGGGGTATCCAATATGCATCCCTTGTGAATACATATGAGTTTGGCGGGAACAATCCACATTCTCATAGAATATAACCAACACTCACATTTGCCTTGCATAACAATATTCCCATATTGTTAACCGACATTGGACATATTTAGAATGATAAAATCATTCAAGGATTAAACATGCAAATATAGGATAACAATTATTATATGAATGAATAACAAATACCAAGTATCTTTATTAATCATAAAGTAAAAATTGTCTTACAATCCCAATTATCCAAATACTAAAAACAGATATGCATGAGACTAATTAGTAAGTTGAAGTCAAATGTTTCCAACATTCTCAACTTTTCTTTGCAAGAAAACTATATAGTCATCTGAGTAAACTTTTCGAATACTATTTTCAAATTTCACATATAGTGAGGGATTTGAGATGAGTGTCTTATCTCATATGCTCATATTACTGCAAGTGTCATAGTATGGAGATGTCGCCCTACCTTGCATAAGGTATTAGAAGTCAACGACATACTGACAATCATCTTTACAGTTTCTTAAAATGTAAAGTACTCTTTATTCCTTGATGTGTAATGCAACAATGCTCTTCGTTGAGCATATCTAGTTAGCAGATTTATCATAAATGATAAAATCCAACTTTAACTAGATTTAATTATCCTCTAGCATCATTGTACGTATACAACACTATGCTTTATAATTCGTAAACATATGTATTAACAATAATCTAAATACTCTCAATTAGATATTGTTGTTGTCAGCTCATCTTGCTCTAGTGCAAAAGTAACAACCAATCTTATACACAACATAATATATACATGATAAATCCTTAGTTAAAAACATAAGGTTTCCATCCATGTAATAAATTATTCCGAGTGAAATATACCATTTAAGACTTGCTTCAATGATATATTGCATTTGTGTTGGACTTAATTTTCCGCATATGTTTATTCCAAATAAACATTTATTCCAAGGTCGTTTATTCTATTCCCTAAATCCCAAGTGAAGTTTCATTCCAAGCTTAAGGATTAAAATCTAGCTTAAATGGAGTGATATCTTCAATATGTTATACAACATATGAAGTTTAAGGAAAAACATAGTGCTCCCACTTAATGTTAGATGTACTCAAGGAGTTATCTTAATTCAATCAAAATCATATTGTAATTAAATTCAAGATCTCAGCTCCTAGATGCCTGATTCGATCCAAACTTGGATTGCTTAAACTTGTATATTACATAAAGATTATATAGACTCATAACCCTTTTGATTACACACCGTCCTCGCAAAAGGTAATCATTAAAGAAAGAGTTATAAAACTTAATTGCCATATTCCACATTCAAGGAAACATGTATGACAATTAATTATCTTTATTTAATTAATGCATGTATATAAGAAAATCTAATCAAGTCAATTGCATGAGTAAGATTAAAACTTCTTATTATAAGCCATGCATTAACATGTATACAATTTTGTCCTTGTGAGCCTTTCTTCAAAAGAAACTTATTCCAACCTCATAGGTTAACTGTTAGGCAAAATAACAATCAAGGTCAAAACATTGATTTGCCTTTTAAGGACTGCATCTTATCATTCATAATTCTAAGACATTTATCAGATTCAAGATGTGATAATGTACGTTATCAGTTAGTAGATTTTTAATGATCCATTAACTTATATTCCTCAGCATTGATATCAAAATATCAATCAAGTGATGAGGCATCCTTGCAGATTTATGAATGAGAGTAACATTATACTTTGGTCAACATTTACATGTTTAACCTTAGTATGACATTAATAAGTGGATTTTAGAAGGTTATGTATTTGTTCTTGAATATCTTCAAGATTTGTTGATGCTCCCACTTACTTTTGTAAGTAGAGACAATTCTCTAAATACTAAGTATTTAAGCAACAATAAATTGTTCTTTATTTGGGAACCACAAAATACATTTTAAGTTCTCATCTCATGATTGTTAATAAAATGCTTCATAAGATTTTAACAAATTCAGAACTTAAATCAAGACATAATGGAATTTCTTCCAACAACTCTAATTAAGATTTGTAGCAAAACCCTAATTTTGTATTACCCTTTAACCGAAAACCTTAGCAACCATTTTGTGTTTCGTCGAGCTAGGAGGAACACCGATACTACAATATTCAAGCTAGGAAGTGTAGAAAAATCAAAACCCAAAAGGGTTTAGGATTCGATTGCTTTGAGTGGAAAAAACCAAAAATCCCTAAAGGTTTAGGGGTTTCGGTCATGGGTTGTCTTGAATACCTTCTAGGTTTGAACCATATTGAGTATGTCCACGACACACGCAAATTTCTAACCTTGATGGATTTTGGAGGCAGAGTAATTAAAGCTATCATGAATCAAACAATATGAATATTGTTTGTTTCAACCTATTAGACATACCATAATAATGTGGTATTCTATAAGTATTTGAATTGTGAAACTATATTAGAATTTCATAGATAATTTAATTCTCTTTGGACCAAATACTTGTCAATTGGGTCGAGCCAAATTGCATATTAAGTATTTTCGAACCAAGTGCATGCTATAATGTATATTTCTTGAATAATACAAGAACCTTATGCTCATGTGTTAACAAGAAGACATAACTGTTTAAGAATTATATGTTCATGTGTTTACAAGAAAACAGAACATGTCAATAATACATTATAAGTCTTTGAATAATTCAAAGGCCTCATGTTTATGTGTTAACAAGAAGATATAACAATTTTACTATATACTTTATGTTATAAGTCATTGATTAATTCAAGGACTTTATAATTATGTCTTAACATGTAAACATAATTATACTAACAAAAGTAATCATGAACGCAAACTCTTGAGTTCTGTAGTAATTTCAAGTTAATTTTATACTTCAGAATTATGATTATTATCATTTAACCATAATTATGTTGACTAAAACATGTAGTCGAAATGTTGAAGTATCTTTACACTATATCATGACATTTGAATGTAGTAGGGCAACAAACATCTTGTGTGTTTAAGTCCTAGTAGAATTATTAGCTTTCTTACCTTGCGGTCAAGAGAAACAAATAATATGTTGTTCCTTGCACACACTTTGAGATTTCTCCCACTTGTGTAAGGCACAACATCATATTATGAAAACAAACAACATGTGATTGATTGTGTAAACAATATGATAATGTCATAGATGTTACAAGTAGTTTTAGAACCATAACCTTTAATAAGGAATTGTGGATTATTATTCTATAGATAACGTTCAGAAAGCAACAGCAGAAAGGCAACGTGTTATCTAATAAAATAAAATGCAATTATCCTGTAAGAAATGGTCGTTCATATTCGGAAAGTAATGAATTATTTCAAAGCAAGTTTGAAATGATATGGGTGACTAACAAGGAAATAAATCTCGTAGCTCCCACTGAAATTGACAACATTACAGGAATGTTATTTCAGTAATAAAACGCAATGCTCCCACTGGATTTGTCAACATTGTAAGTGTTACATTGCCAGTAGAAAGCATATTGCAATTTAATACCCTTTTCTATTCTCTTCGAATGCCTACAAGTAGCAATGTACTTAGGTATTGAACAGATTATATGAAGTCCTACTTATGTAGATGAGGGACTAGCCATTCATGCTTTAATTTAACTTGAATAGTTAGCATGCAATTCCTCCTTTATCGTCTACATAGCCCCAAGGGTATTTAGCACTATAAGGAATAATAAGAGGCCAAGAAAAATACCTAGCGAATATGCTGGTAATTTCCTTACTCTTTGCGATTTAAACTCATACATCGTGACAAGTACAAGATGTCATTTATTTTGGTAGCTATAGACAAAATGTTTTCTAGTTACACAAAATATTTTATCTTTCAATTATTTCAATACCAGAAAAGGGTAATGAAAGATCATAAGTGAGTTTAACAATTGTAATCCTATCTTAGTTTGTCAACTAAGGAGAAATAAATAGGAATAAGTCTCACTCTTCTTACCAGGAAAAGAGACTCAGTTTGTCTTTTTAAGAAAAACAAACTTTGTTTACGAATTATGTTGCAACAACACAATTTTAATCAGAACATAGAAAGTTCAATGTTAGTATTTTCGATAATTAAATTCTTAAAAGAATTAACTACCCAATTAATTACTAATTAAGACTAAGATCCATCTTGACCTCCCACTTATTACCGGAGGTCTGACCAGCGTGTAAACAAGTAGGGCAAGAGGTAAGCGACGAGCGTTAATTGCATAAACAGCAACTCTTAGACTTATGAGACTGATCAAGACCTTAGTAGACAAGTAATAATGTCATGAGCATGTTTAGTCTCGTCTTATGCCTTGGGTCCAAGGTTTGACCAAGCATACTCGAAATAAGTCGACCAAGCAAGAACGTGCAAATATCACCAAAGGTCTGACCAATGAGCAAAATTTGCCATGGGTTTGGAATGGCCCTAAGGTCTGACCAAAGAGGTCAAGCCAAAGGTACGTGTTCTTGGTTGGCTGGCATAGACTTAAAATTTACACATAGGGTATATACATAAATGTGGTAAAATCGTGTACAAAGAAGCATGCAAAACAACTTTGTAAAACTTTATTTAAAAACTTTTAGTAATGACGCTGTAGTGATCATCATGGTTCACGGTAGCTCTACTCAAACTCGCAAGGAAGCGGAGGACCAAGTCAGCGCGAAGCTATGACCGGAAATCCTTTAGGTGTGACTGTGCGCACCGCCTTATACCCCCCTTATAGTTCGTTCTAGTGGGTGAGCCGTACTTCCCAAGTGTCCATAGCGTCCAGTTTTTAATTTCATGAAAAACTTGTTTCAATAATTTAGGTAACTTAATTTTACAAAAAAACAATTTTCCACGAATCAAATAGCAGGTCACATTGAGCATGATATTTAGGCGTGTAAATTAATACCATTTTAATGTCATGGTTTCACATATGTATTATTCCATATTGCATGCAATTAGGTGTGTAAAACATGTAACAATTATGCACATATGGAATCACAAACATAAACAAAGACATTAATAAACACATAAAATCCGAGTACTCTCGCGAGTCTTCCCCAAAAGGAGAACCATAAGACCCTCACTAGGTTTTCATCAAGTGCCTAGATCGCCACATGCATCAAAAAAAATTGATTGCGTAGGTCTTATAGCCGGAATTCACACATAAAATAACATGGCAAACTTATTAACTATTAATTTGCTATTTTATGTATCTAATTAACCGTTAATTTAATTTGTTTGTGTCTTGTTATTTTTTATTAATTAATGACAAGTATTGCATTATAGTTGTCAAAATAAAAAATAAAACAAATAACTAAATTAGATTTCATGCAGCCTTTTCACGTGTTTATTAAATTTGTGTAACCCATAATACACCAAACGAGTTGGCTCGTGATGCCACTGTTGGGATTTATTAACATGTTAACCAATTAACACTACGAGTACGCAGCGGAATATGGATCTAGTTTGGCTATTAGAATTAACACAAATAATAGACACATAAAACAAACAAAAGGGACAAGAAAATTAAATCGAAAACTAACCCTTGTAGTCACCCGCAAATGAAACTAAGTAGTAAATATATACTACCTCTACGGTTGCTCACACAAACACGTCAACCAAGTATGCCCGGAATGCTAGCCGAGTATCACGTATCAACCAAATACCAATTCGAATACAATAATTTGTATACGTTCGAATTAATATATTGGACAGTAACTAAAAAAGGCAAGCACTAAATATCTTGTGTTTCTTAGATACGTTGAAGGAAAGTCAAACCAACCAATATGTTGCACTCCGATTGGTGGACAGAATAAAGGAGAAGCAACTTGTACGTGGGGTATAATACTTATGAGATTGTGTCGTATATGATGAGCTAACATATGAGGTCTATATATAGTCTCTCATGCTCACTCATGATAAGGCTTAAAACACTTCATGATAAGCATATAACTTTTTCTCTTTAAGCCTTATCACAACTCTCTCATTCCTTCTTATCTTTAATGAACCTAGACACTCCAAGATCCCTTCTAGATCCTTCATAAGCTGGCCACACTGGTTAGGACAAGTAAGACATCTTGTCTAGTTCATTTCATGTCTTTTTGGTATACGCGAAGAATTTAACATACTCTAAGTGTTTAACGTGTGTGCCCCCAATAGGCTCACACACCTCTAGTCGTATTTAAGCTATTCCAACTTCCATATTCCAACATAAACTACTAATCTACACATTTGTCACAAAGAATATATTAAACATATTCGAGGCAAGAAATTCTAGACACAGAATGCCAAACATATCGTTTTCTAACTAATACAATAGTCTGATTAGTCTCCTTAGATAGAATTGATTCTGGTGTCATGTATTTTATAGGTCGTAATGTGCAACAGGTTAAGATCGTTGTAAAAATTGTGATTTGATATATAGTTAGTAAAATGTTAACATGGGAATGAAGTCACTGACCCAAATGCGAGATTTATTACGGGTTCGTGATCTGCACGTGCGAGTTTTTTCCCCTCGTCTACGGAGTCTCCCCTGACATTGGCCAGATGTTGCAAAACCACCTGCTACTTGCGCCTATGCTTGTTAGAGTTGTCCCACGTGTGAACGTGACTCCCTGCAAAATAGGTCATATAAGAATAAACTTTTTTTGTATTAAGTTATGAGTTTTTATTTATTAAGTAGTGAATAAAAACTCATAACTTAATAAAGTGGATGATGCTTAGAATGTGTGTTTGCCGGGAACGGTAAACAATTGATACAATACACCTACTGAAAGTACTCCCAGTGGATAAATATATCCTTACTATACACTTGAGGCCAGTTGCTTAACACATTCTCAGCGATTACTTTTCTGCACTTGCATCCTAAGCATCAACTTGTTCGACATAGATAGATATCCGATTCTTATCGCGCATCAAAGCCGGAACCATCAAATAAGAAGTAACTAAACCAACCTTTGTATCAGCAAACCAAAATGAATATTGAAAGTGCAAGTGACGAATCTCCAACCTGAAATTAGAACATCTCAAACTCAGTAAAACCTAACACGTAAAGCATCTTGGATATGAGCATTCTTGACTAAGATAAACAATACTAATCCTATATTACATAAACTTTTTGATTGCCTTCTGTTGCATCGACACCGAATAGGTACTACAAATACCAGATTGCAAAACATTTTTATTTCGATATGGTGCCTTTTTTAATTCTATAGTGTTACAAAATCCTACTCAGTAATCATATTTCTAATCTTCGTTCCACTACAAAGACCAGGGCACATCAACCGTTGCTCCTATTATAAATGACTCCTTGGCGACCCACTTTTGATCCATCCGTAACTTCTAACTTTAATAAGTAAAACAAAATTTTCAACCAACTATACCTTTTTCCGAAAATACAACCATTTTATTCCTCCATATGAAATACCTAACTATTTACACAACCACCTAGCATCCAGTGTCTATACTTAAAGCATATCCGAAATATATGCTTGATCCCGAACTACGCAAAGCCGCAAACATCATCTTACAAATGCACCGGTTGCTACAAAGATATGCTGCTTTGTCCGTTGGCTCCCGATTACTCTCGCGCCTGGCCCAAAAATAAATGTAGAACAACACCCATAAGCAAGAGAAAAAGAACCCAGTGACAAAATAATCAGATCTAAAAATCATATAAAGAACACACAAATCCTAATAGAAAATCAGCGGCCTCATGGTACATAAAATCTTTACTTAATCTAAAAATGATCTGTTTACATAATACTTACTCTGCCCTATTACCATCGTATTTCTGAGTAGTAGCAGCTATGGTTGCATACGCATTTCCATGATATCCGTTTTAGTATAGCAGTCATTGAAGGCAACTCATCGGCGTTCGGCCCAGAAATTGCAAAAAAAAAGTTCCTAAAACATGAATGAAACTTTTGAATCAATAGACTTCTGATCTTGGCATACAAAATTTGTAAAAGTAGTTAACATATGAACTCGATTCCAACACAAATTCGCCAAAAAAACATTTTTCGGAACCAACTAACCTTGTGTAAACTAGAAGGGGGGTTGAATAGTTTTACCGTTTAAAATTCTTTTGCTTTGAATACTTAACGTGATTTCAAGTTATGCAAGCAATAAACAATATATAACAAGTACGTAGAGAAAGAAACAATCAAACCACAACACGTATGTTTATAGTAGTTCGGTCTACAAGGACTCTCTTCCTTGCCTTACACCACTCCTCGAGCCTCTAACTCGAGAGTTTTTCTTCACTAAGAAACAAGCTCCCTTCTTGGCGGAGAAAACCTTTACACACATCGCTTACACTTTTTCTGGTACAAAGCTAGATACCGATTCTTTTACAAGGGCACAACCACTCCCGATACTCTATGTATTTTAAGGACTAAAATATTAACCAATCACAACAGAGGTCTATGATAGTTTGGTACAACAATGATGTGTGAAAAACAACAAATTCACACTATGACTAATCTAACAAGTCTTGCAACGCTTAGTTGAAGCTTGTAATGCTTTGATCTCTTTGCTACAAAAGAAAGATCACTACGAATGAAATATGTGATATGAATGGGTTAGTAATGAATGAAAGAAATGAATAATGTTGTTTATGCTTATGAGTGATGATAAAACACGAATGAGTGGCTTGCTATTTATAGGCAAACTGCAAATGCAAACCACGGATTGGGCGGATCCAATTTTAGGGATCCGTCCGTTATGTATTTTGGATCCGCAGGTCCTGACAGCAAATCTTCCAAAATCCTTCCCAAACCTTACCAAGATATTACCATATCTAATTCTTTGTGTGAAGATCTAACCATGATATTCTTAAGATCTTCAAGATATCCTAAAGATATCAATGTGATGTATGCAATGATGTTATTGTATATATTCCATATTAGGAAATAAAATGTAATATGTAAATGTAAATGTATGTAACTTATGAATGTAGCATGTATATACAAGTGATCATGTATGTAGCATGTTATGAGTTTTAAAAGCTTATAACTATATGTGTAAAAGACTTAACTTATATTTATGCTTTGCAAAAGATAAAATTTGTAATTGTCATTAACAAAATATAGAAAAGATCGTAAAATATAAATAACGTTTTTAGACGATATTTGTATTAACAATCTCCCCCTTTTTGTTGATGACAAAACATAAAGTTTATATTTAAGCAATGGAATAAATAAAGTGCAAGTCTTTTAAAAATATAGATTAAACTAGTTTTATGCAAATTTAAAATCAATTTTGCCATTTTAAATTGTATGAAATGTATGATGTATGAGTTTAATATAATCTCCCCCTTTTTGTCGAAACAAAAAGAGGAAATGCAAAGCGGAATGTAGTGTATGGCCCTTGGTTATTACTCCCCCTAATTGGAGTGCCAAGTATGATGAGACATGGATTTTGAGTGCTTAATAGCTCCCCCTTGGACAATACTCCCCCTAATTGGAGTGCCAAGTTTATGATGCTTGAATGAAGAAATCTACAAAAACAAAGGTTAGTGCTTGATAAGCTCCCCCTTGATCAATACTCCCCGTTGCTAGGGTACCAACGTATATGATGCAAGGATGAAGAATGCTACAAAACAAAGGTTAGTTGTAAATGGTTCAAGCCAACCAAGTAATATGATGCATGAGTAATGAGAGCTACAACACAAAGGTTCAACCAAGAATAATAGTTCAACCCATTCAACCAAGTATGATAGTTCAAACCAAGCACAATAGTTCAAACCAACCAAATATAATGCACAATTAGTGATCACACACAAGCATTAACAAACATCTTTCATTGGAAAATTATTTGTGACAAAAGTCACAAATTTAGATGTTACAAAGGAAATAAAAAGGAAACTAACTTAGAAAGAAAAATAAAAGTCCTAAAAATCCTATAAAAGAAAAATAATCCTAAGATAAAGAAATTCCTAGCATCTATTGTGGTGGGTGTGAAAGAGCATTAAGGCGCTCTAGGATGTGGTTCAAAATGAACCTCATTTCATTTTGCAACTCATGAACCAAAATGTTGGTTCTTTGAGTGAGGTGGGCGGTTCGCTCACACATGGGACAACCATGTCGAGGGAAGTTGGGTGGAAGGTTTGGTTCATTAGTTGGTGGTGGAGGTGGTGGATCATGAGTTGATTGTTGGTTTGGGTTGGGTGGAGACATAATGGATGCAAGCAATGTGGATTGTAAATCCATTGCTTCATTAAGGTGGGAATCCACCATGTTTGAAAAGGCATAGAGGCGATCAAGTTCCTCATTAATTTTGCCTTGAGTTTGTGGTTGATTAATCCACATTGACTGATCAATGGCTTGAAGGGTGGAAGTTGGTGAAAAAGGTTGAGGTTGAGGTTGTTGTGGTGGAGCTTGATCACGATAAAGTGGACCATGAATGTCCCTATAGATGGGGTGAAAGAGTAGTGGTTCTTGTTGTGAAGGTTGGGCCTCAAAAGGCATTGGTGGTGGATTGGTGGATCTAGGTGGAAGGTCTTCCAAGGTTTCTAGATAGGGGTGTGGTGAGGTTGGTGGAGTAGCAAACAACTCTATAGGTTGTAGTTTGGGTGATTGAGGAGGTGATGGTGATCTTGTTCTCTGAGATGGTGCGGGTGGTGGTGTGGTAGCCACTGGTGTTTTGGTGGGTGGTGGAGTGGTGATTATGATATGGGGTGGTGTTGGAGTTGATAAAGTAAGGAAGTTCTCATTAGCAATGGGAGATGAGATGTTCAAAGGTGATGATTCTTCGGATGAAGAGTTGAGATTAACAAAACAACATGGTCTAACACTCATTCTTGCTGTTCTTCTGTGTGGTCTGGATGTTGAGGAGTTATTTGATTTAGGCAAAAAGGTTTAGATATACAGAAAATGCTACTAGAAATGATGGTGAAGATGTGAGAATTGTTGATCCTAAAGGTTCCAATTTATAGATTCCAAGATTTATGGAAGAGTGTGTTTGGATGTGATGTTGATCCATACAAAGATGGTGGTTTACAATGATTTGGAAGAAGAAAAGAAGCTAGTCATATCATCAAAGTCAATCCATTGAGATGGAGTTGAGTAAGATGAAGAAGATATGCAGTTAATGCATAGAAGTGAGTGGGAAATCTAATGATGTGATTGATCCACGGATTGCAAGGAACCATTTTGAGGGATCCTTGCTTGTTGGAGAAAGGTAACTTGAGTGATTATTTGAATTTTCAAGTTTTGGTGGGAAATTGTATTCCTATTTGTCTAAGGTTGCTAAGATGATCCTAATGTGATGAAATATCAATAAAGGAATCCTAATAACTAGAATCAATGATCTAAAGTGCGGGATTAAACGAAGAATTTAAAAATATAGCTGTTGGAAGGCGGAACCAAACGACTACACAGGCGGATCCCTGTTTTTGGTTCCGCCTGATCCGTTGGGCTGTTTTTGGCGGCACCAAAAATTTGGATAGACGGAACCATATTTTTGGTTCCGCCATATCCGCCGATCAAAAAATGGAGACAGTGAACATTTTTGAAAGCCCGAAACCCGTTCAAATCCCGAAAATTTTCTTAAAACATGTGTAATTAATTAGTTGTGATTGATTAATAGCAAAAAAACAGGTAATAACACATGTAAACATATAGATCAAATCAAGGCTACTGAACTTACTATTAATAGAAGTTAAGCCAAACAGTGGCTTAAAAGTAGAAAATTGATAACATCAAAGTGTTATCGCCCTGCATGATCACGTTAGTTCAAATAGTTGTTCAACGATAAGTTAATATCCTACAATCATAAAAATTCATCACATCATTGTTTAAAACCGATTGTACCAAACACTCATTAACCTCACTGCCTGTCAAGTTTCTTATTGATCTTTATTAGCCAACACCTGATGTTCTTGAACATCCCTCTTGTTTGTTTGAACTCTTCAGATTGTTGTTCAATTGGTGGAAGTTGGTTCATATATTTTGGAGGTGGAATCCTAGAGTTTGGGAGTCTGTCATCCTCGCTCATGGATGATGATGATGAGGAGGTTGGTGGATGAGGACGTTTTCCTTTCAATGTGGCTACTCTCTTGTCACTCAAGGGTACAAATGTGTGAGGAATGAGGGAGTAGTCAGGTAAGAAACCTCTAGCATTAGGAGGGATAGGTGCAAATGCTCTAAGAAGACGGGTGAGAAGCATCTCGTATGGCATAACAGTGGTTCCTAACACGGGTATGTCGGCCATCCTTTTGGCCACATAGTATGCAAGATTGAAAGGTTGATGAGTTGACACGCAATAAAGTATGTAGCAAAGGCTAGCATTGATGTGGTCTCTATTCCCTATGGTGCACAAGACGTTTGCCCGAAGAATTTCTTCCCATTTCTTAAATTGTGGCCTAAGTTCGTTTAGCTCCATGCCAAACGGGTCACGATTTACCTCATTGCCTTGTCGGGTGGTCCTAGTGTGAGAAGTTCTAGGGAGGAAGAGATGATCACGGATAATCTCTTTTGTTGTCAAAGGAGTGTCGTATGGAGGCATACGATCAACAATAGAGTCTAGGGTTGACAAAGACCATTTGTCGGTGTAAAGGCAAGTACCTTCACCCGGAATTCCTAGGACTTCTGCAAATTGGTTTAAGGGAATGTTGAATTGGGATTGGTTGACTTTGAAATGAATGGAGATGAGACCATAATCATTTGTGCTAAGAACAACACTAGCATAAAACTCTAGTATAAATCTAGGACATATTTGTTCGTCAATGTCCAAGAGGCAATCAAATTGAATGGCGGCTAGCTCTTAGCGAATGTTTGTTCCTTCAAGAAAGGAAGGGTCTATGGTTCTACCCTCGTGGACATATCTCTTTTCTAAGGCCTTAAATATTTTCACTTGGTCAGTTGAAAGTCCCTTAGTCTTATGGTGTTTTGGGAGATACTTAAGGGTGTCCTTGTGATCATAGAAAGTTTTGGGAGGCATGTTTGATCCTAAATACAAAAATTACATACTTTAGTTAAAATTAACGAAAGTTTAGATATGATGTTCTAGTGTGTGCCAACATGGGGACAATGTGGAGGTGCGGTTATCTTGACTCCTTTTAATGCATGAAAATTTCATTTAGCAAATTTTATAAAAATAAGAGATAACCCAAACGCTCCCAATTCAATGTAGCTTCGATTGAATGTACCCGAAAATACATATTAGTTATGTATTTCCTTTTAGCATTCAAGAGACATTATGCAAATGATGTTTTAAAAATAACATTTTTATTTGTATGAACAATGTGAAAAATCATTTTTCCTAATAGTGAGAAGATTTCTATAAAAAAAAATTCTCATGGGGTTTTTAGGGAATTATGATAATGTTCTACAAGATGCAATTCCTAACTATGAAAAACATGATTTGTTATTGGTGCGTGTGCGTGTATTGCTCTAATTTATACCCACGGTATGTCGTTGTGGTTTTAGCAGTATTCAAGTTTTAAATTTATATTTAGCCGACTTATCAATAACACACAATTTAACGAGCAGTGTACCCGGTCAGTATGAATATAATGGTAAGTAGAGTGTCGATCACTAAGAGTGGAACGTATTATCTAGTTATTCTAATCAGTATTTTAATATCTTAAGTTAGCTATACAACCTAATCTAACGCAAGGGGGTTCAGCCTGAGAGACTGGCACGGTTTGGTTATGATTAAATAATAAACTAAACTAATTAGCACGAATCAGCGATTAGCACACACGTACACAGATAAATAATTGAGACAATAAGAAGACCTGTCCTGATAATTAAGTAGCTTGTCACTTGTTTTATTGCTAGTTTTATATGAAGTGTATAGTTCGATGCGACGCACCGAGAGTTAAACCTTTCTCGTTGGCTCTAATCTTATCGGCGAGTAAACCCTTAATGATCACTTATGTCTATCCCACTATCCTAAAGTGATAGAATAAATAGGCGAGGAAGGGGCATGGCGACCCAAGCAATGCTCAGCTAGACACAGAGGTTATCAATGCACTAATAAAAGTCACCAAAGACATCAACATATAAACTTTAATTAATGGGAAAGCAATTTTAAGGGGTGCCCATGGTTTTCCGTAGTCACATGGAATCGGGCCATCAATCCTGATGAATTAAAGTGTACTAATACAATAAAACAAAACTACTTAATGAATTGAATACATGCAGGACCTTCTTACAGCTCTTGTATCTTCGTTTAGGGCGTGTTTTGTGCTGCTAATCGTCTGACTTCTGCTAGGGTTTCTTCTGTCTTCTGCTAAGTCTCGTACTTAGTATCTTGCACACAAAATTCGTCTGACTTTGGGGTATTTATAGTTTCTGTCTGAGGGTTAGATGCGGCGCATTGAATAAGTAGATGCGGCGCATTGACTTAACTTCGCGTGGGGTACAAGATTAATATATTCAGGAATATTCGTACACCGCCTAGAGATGCGGCGTAACTCCATTTATCTATGCGGCGCATGTCCTTTGCCATCTTGGATTATTACTTGTGAAATCTTGATAGTGATGCGCTGTATGTACGAAGTAGGATGCGGCGTATCTAGAGCAGAATGATCTTGATCTTGTACATTTCAGTAGACTCTTGACTTCTTGCTTGTTTTGCTCCATAATTAGTCCGAAATCGCCAAGTTTCACATAATACTTGTTTTTACCTGAGAATTACAAAAGTAAACATTAACGTATCGATTCTCACAGATAATATAATAAAACAAGTCAAATAAATAGGATAAATGATGGTAATAAAATGTACTTATTTGAGTTCATCAGTTATGTAATTTAGTGAATATGCTTCATGATTAATCAAAAATATTCATAATCCCCAAGTTTTGGTTTTGTGCAAGAAATAGAAATCCTAGACTCAGATCAGGAATATAAATAGAGTTGGGATACTTACAGTGTTGATTATTTGTTGAAGAAGATGACCTAAGTTCTGAGAATGATGTGCTATGGGTCGAGTTCTAGTTTCTTGTGTATTGTGGGAATAAGAGAAGGTGTGTTTGTTTAATATATTTAAAAACTAACTCAGGAACCTACGGATAGGGCGGAACCAAATTTTGGGTTCTGTCCTTGTTGTCGAAGGGTTCCGCGGGAACAGTTTTGGTTTTTGGTTTTTATCGTGTTTGGTAAATCTAAGGATTAACCTAAGGTTTTAACTACACATTAGGTTCCATTAATCCTAAACCAAGTCTAAGAAGGTTAAATGGTTCTCTCTTAAGAGGTTTGGTTAGGATGTCGGCAATGTTGTCTTCTGAGGATACTTTCTCAATTGAGATATTTCCTTTTTGAACATTGTCGCGTAGAAAGTGATGACGAATTTCTATGTGTTTGGTTCTAGCATGTTGAACTGGATTCTTGCTAAGGTCGATAGCTCCTTTATTGTCGCAGAGAATGGGGATGTCGTTGAGTTGAATCCCATAGTCGATGAGAGCTTGTTTCATCCAGAGTGCTTGTTGACATGCTTTCCTGCAGACACGTACTCTGCTTCGGTTGTTGAGATTACTAGAGCTATTTGTTTCTTGGAGAACCATGCGGTAATACAATGTCCAACAAAAGTACAAATACCACTTGTACTCTTTCTATCGACATAGTCACCATCATGGTCTGAGTCGGCATACACTATGGTTTCAATTCCCGTTCCTTTGGGATACCATAATCCTAAGTGTGTAGTACCTTTAATGTATCTAAAAATTCTTTTTACGGCTTCAAGATGGGATGTTTTAGGATCTTCTTAAAAGCGAGCGCATAGACAAACACTAAACATAATGTCGGGTCTACTAGCCGTGAGATAGAGTAGACTACCAATCATTCCTCTATATTTAGTGCTATCTACGGATTCACCTTCTTCATCCTTTGTGAGTTTAGTTTCTGAAGACATAGGAGTTTTCATAGGTTTGGAATCTTCAAGACCAAATTTCTTAAGCATATCTTTGATGTACTTAGATTGGTTGAAGAATATCCCATCTTCTAATTGTTTAATTTGGAGTCCTAAGAAAAAGTTTAGTTCTCCCATCATACTCATTTCAAACTCGTAATGCATGATTTTTGAGAAATCGTCGCATAACTCTTGACAAGTTGATCCGAATATGATGTCATCCACATATATTTGAACTATGATAATATGTGATCCCTTTTTCTTAGTGAAAAGAGTGTTGTCTACTAGTCTCATGGTATACTTATGTTCAACTAGGAATGTCATAAGTTGATCATACCATGCTTTTGGTGCTTGCTTAAGTCCGTATAAAGCTTTTTTAAGTTTGTAGACATGATTTGGTTTTTCAAAGTCGGCAAAGCCGGGAGGTTGTGCGACATACACTTCCTCATTAATAAAACCATTAAGAAATGCACTTTTGACATCCATTTGAAAAAGTTTAAAGTCATGTGCACATGCATATGCAAGTAGTATTCTAATTGACTCGAGCCTAGCAACCGGAGCAAATGTTTTGTCGTAGTCTATACCTTCTTGTTGATTGTATCCTTGAGCTACTAGCCTAGCTTTGTTTCTAGACACTACACCATTTTCAACCCTTTTATTTCTAAAAACCCATTTGTTCCAATTATGGTTTGACGTTTAGGTTGAGGGACTAATGTCCAAACATCATTTCTAACAAATTGGTTTAATTCTTCTTGCATTGATATTACCCAAGATTCATCTTTTATAGCCTCATTTATATTTTTGGGCTCAATTGTTGAAATGAAACAAAAGAAATTACTTTGACTTTGAACTTTTGATTTTAAGGTTCTTTCATTGATTTCTCCTATGACATTGTCTAATGGATGACTTTTGGATTCTTTGACATTGACTATTTATCTATTTAAAGGTTCATCTTCCTTGTCATTTTCTAGATTCGCTTGGTTTTCAACCATTTGACTTTCAACTAAGTCATCATCTACCAAAGGTGATGTCTTAGAGGGAGGTGGACTTTCGTCAAATGTTACATTCAACGATTCCTCGACTCTTGAGGTTTATTTGTTCAAAACGATATAAGCTTTACTATTTTACGAGTATCCAAGGAACATACCTTCATAAGACTTTTGGTCAAATTTGGTGAGATAATCCTTAGTATTAAAAATGAAGCACTTGCTTTCAAAAATTCTAAAGTATCCTAATGTAGGCTTTTTGCCTCTATAAAATTCATATGGAGTTTTATTCAAAAATGGTCTTATTAAGACTCAATTTAAGATGTATGTGGAAGTTTCAACGGCGTTACACCAAAACTTTTGTGGTATATTTTGTTCATTTAGCATTGTTCTACTCATTTCTTGAAGTGTTCTGTTTTTTACGTTTCTACTACACCGTTTGATTGAGGAGTACGCGGAGTTGAAAAGTTATGTGTTATGCCATTAGCATCACAAAAAGCTCCAAATTGAGTTTCGTTATCAAATTCACGACCGTGGTCGGTTCTAATTGATACAATGCTATTTCCTGTTTGATTATGAATTTTCTTACTTAGAATTTCAAATTTATCAAAAGCTTCATTTTTAATTTTCAAAAGTTTAGTCCAAGTATATCTTGAATAATCATCTACTATGACCAAAGTGTAGAAGTTTCCTCCATAACTTTGTATAGCGGATGGAGCAAACAAATCTATATGCAATAGTTTCTAAACGCCTAGATGTGGACACCATATTTTTAGCCTTATGGCTATTATGAACTTGTTTCCCAATTTTGCAAGCATCACAAAAGTGTTGGTCGTATTTCAACTTGGGTAGGTTCCTAACGAGTTCCTTAGATGATAGAGATTAGATTAGTCTCATATTGGCGTGACCTAAGCGTCTATGCCAAAGAGTTGAGTTGTCGTCTAGAGACGTAAGACAAAGTTTGTCTTTAGATGTTTTATCTAATTTCATAACGTATACGTTATTTTTCAAAACACCTTTTCCTACGGTTATACCGTCTTTAAGTATTTTACTTCCATTTTCACTGAAAAGGACGTCATACTTTTTACGACATAGTTGACTAATACTAAGTAAGTTAAAACCTAGGTTATCAACATGAGCAACATCATCAATAGAGAGAGAGTCATGAGAGATAGTACCTTCCATTTTGCTTTTAAGTTTGCTACCAAACGTAACATTACCTCCGTCGTATGCTTGGTAGGTTGAGAAAAGGCTCTTGTTTCCCGTCATGTGCCTTGAACACCCGCTGTCTTTTATCCACTCGTCTGGTTCCAATCCAACTTTCAAGCATACCTCATCTGAGTCATGAGCCATGAGAGCAACTTCGTCGTTCTTAGGCTCATCGTCATCACCTTCACTGTCACTCCAAGCCCCACTAACAAAAGCTCTTTGAGTCTTGTTCTTGGGCGGCTTAGGACATTCTCCTATTAGATGACTAGTATCTTCGCATCTAAAGCACTTTCTTTCTCCTTTTCCTTTCTTTTCTTCACGGTCTTTCCGGAAGGATTTCTTTTCTTCTCGAGGTTGTCTTACGAACTTTCCTCGTCTCCTAAAGAACTTCTTGAAATCTCTTACGGCCATGGCATACTCTTCATCTTCGCTACCTGAACTAGACTCTTCATCATCACTTGAATCTACCCTAGCTTTTAAGGCAATGGACTTGATCTTTTCCTTTTTACCCTTAACTATCTCTGAATCTTTTTCCATCACCATCTCATGAACTTTGAGATTTCCTATAAGCTCGTCAAGTGATATGCTTGAAAGATCCTTGGATTCTTCAATAGCCGTCACCTTTGCTCTCCACTTCGGATGAAGTGCTCTAAGAAATTTCCTGACAAAGTTCTTACTACAAAAAGAATCATCAAGTGCTTTAAGAGAAGTAATAATAGTATTAAACCTAGCAAATGCACTATCAATGGTCTCATCTTCAGGGATAACAAATTGTTCATATTGTTGAACAAGAAGATCAATTTTGTTATCCTTGACTTGTGAGTTCCCTTGATGAGTGATAATTAAGGATTGCCAAATATCTTTAGCGGTTTTACACATAAAGACTCTTTCATATTCTTTCCTAGGTAAAGCATTATAAAGCATCATTTTAGCTTCATTATTCTTGGCAATTAACTTCTTTTGCTCATCACTGTGACGAGTAAGAGAAGTATCCTCATCCCGACCACTTGATATATCTTTTATTATGGGTTTATAGTCACCTTCTATAATAATGTACCATAGATCTATATCTTTTGACTTCACATAAGTTTCAAAGCGGTTTTTCCAATATATAAAACTATTTGGTTCAAATAGTGGTGGTCTTTGCATAGATTGCCCTTCTTTGAAGTTTTCAAAATCCATGGATCATTTCAAGTTTTAAAATACAATATATTTTGAAATTCTTGAGTAACGTAGCTCTGATGCCAATTGTGAAAAACTAGAAGGGGGGGGGGGTTGAATAGTTTTACCGTTTAAAATTCTTTTGCTTTGAATACTTAACGTGATTTCAAGTTATGTAAGCAATAAACAATATATAACAAGTACGTAGAGAAAGAAACAATCAAACCACAACATGGATGTTTATAGTGGTTCGGTCTACAAGGACTCTCTTTCTTGCCCTACTTCACTCCTCGAGCCTTTAACTCGAGAGTTTTTCTTCACTAAGAAACAAGCTCCCTTCTTGGCAGAGAAAACCTTTACACACGTCGCTTACACTTTTTCCGGTACAAAGCTAGATACCGAGTTCTTTTACAAGGGCACAACCACTCCTGATACTCTATGTATTTTAAGGACTAAAATACTAACCAATCACAACAGAGGTATATGATAGTTTGGTACAACAATGATGTGTGAAAAACAACAGATTCACACTATGACTAATCTAACAAGTCTTGCAACGCTTAGTTGAAGCTTGTAATGCTTTGATCTCTTTGCTACAAAAGAAAGATCACTAAGAATGAAATATGTAATATGAATAGGTTAGTAATGAATGAAATAAATGAATAATGTTGTTTATGCTTATGAGTGATGATAAAACATGAATGAGTGGCTTGCTATTTATAGGCAAACTGCAAATGCAAACCACGGATTGGGCGGATCCAATTTTAGGGATCCGTCCATTATGTATTTTGGATCCGCGGGTCCTAACTGCAAATCTTCTAAAATCTTTCCCAAATCTTACCAAGATATTACCATATCTAATTCTTTGTGTGAAGATCTAACCGTGATATTCTTAAGATCTTTGATGCTCGTGTGCGTATGCTCTAATTTATACCCACGGTATGTCGTTGTGGTTTTAGCAATATTCAAGTTTTAAATTTATATTTAGCCGAATTATCAATAACACACACACTTTAACGAGCAGTGTACCCGGTCAGTATGAATATAATGGTAAGTAGAGTGTCGATCACTAAGAGTAAAACGTATTATCTAGTTATCCTAATCAGTATTTTAATATCTTAAGTTAGCTATACAACCTAATCTAACGCAAGGGGGTTCAGCCTGAGAGACTGGCACGGTTTGGTTATGATTAAATATAAACTAAACTAATAGGCACGAATCAGCGAATAGCACACACGTACACAGATAAATACTCGAGACAATAAGAAGACCTGTCCTGATAGTTAAGTAGCTTGTCACTTGTTTTATTGCTAGTTTTATATGAAGTGTATAGTTCGATGCAACGCACCGAGATTAAGTCCTTTCTCGTTGGTTCTAATCTTATCGGCGAGTAAACCCTTAATGATTACTTATGACTATCCTATTTACCTTTTCTTCCTACTTTTCTACAGACGATAGAATGCATAGGTGATAAAATAAATAGGCGAGGGCAGAGGCATGGCGACCCGATCAACGCTCAGCTAGACACAGAGGTTATCAATGCACTAATAAAAGTCACCAAAGACATCAACATATAAACTTTAATTAATGGGAAAGCAATATTAAGAGGAGTGCAATCTTTCCGTTGTCACATTACACAAGCCCATCAATCCTGATGAATTAAAGTTTACTAATACAATAAAACAAAACTACTTAATGAATTGAATACATGCAGGACCTTCTTACAGCTCTTGTATCTTCGTTCAAGGTGTGTCTTGTGCTGCTACTTCGTCTGAATTCGTCCTAGGGTTTCTGTCTTCTCGTACTTAGCTAAATGTCGAACTCTTAAATTCGTCTGTCTTTGGGGTATTTATAGTTTCTGTCTGAGGGTTAGATGCGGCGCATTGACTTAACTTCGCGTGGGGTCCAAGATTAATATATTCAGGAATATTCGTACACCGCCAGAAGATGCGGCGTAACTCCATTCTTAGATGCGGCGCATGTCTTCTTGTATCTTGGATCGAAACTGGTGAAATCTTGATAGTGATGCGCCGTATGTAAGAAGTATAATGCGGCGCATCTGGAGTAGAACAAGTTGGTTCTTCTTCGTTGACCAAAGTTTCATATGCAACGCATGACAGAATTGCATGCGTGCATTCTTCAAAGTCAGGCAATGGTCTTCAATCTCTTCATTTCAGCAGCCTTTTCCAATCTTGATCATTTTTCTCCATTTTTAGTCCATAATAGCTAAGTTTCACCAAATGCTTGTTTTTAACTGAGAATTACAAAAGTAAACGATTAAGTATCAATTCTCATACATAATATAATAAAACAAGTCAAATAAATAGGATAAATGATGATAATAAAATGTACTTATTTGAGTTCATCAAAATCCCCCCACTTGAACTTTACTTGTCCCCAAGTAAACCTTAGAATTAATCTTATGAAAATGTATCCTAAAAGATGTTAGGATTTATTTTTATATTTAAGCATGTATTCATTTTGTCATAATCACACAACCAAACACTTAACGAATTAGAAATAAAATAAAATAATTCAATAAAAGCAAATCTAATCGTTTAACTGTCCAGTCGTGACGAATATTCTATCATAGGCTTGGCAAGTATACACATCTTCCCCACTAAAGCCAAGGAATAACAAGTCTAAAGCGGTAAAAAGGGTTTTGAGGTTTAAGGGTTAATCATTCTTCTTAATCTCTATGGATCTCAAATTCCAGAAAAGGCGACAAAATCACAAATACATGATCGAATCCACGAACACGATACTTGCAATTGCTCAAATCCTTAACTCGAATAGGCTAAAGATAGGACCAAGTAATCTTCACCAATAATATTATATCAAAAAGGGCGACAAAATCATAAATACATAGCCGAATCCACGACTACGATACTTAGGATTGCTCAAATCCCTAATCTCAATAAATCAAATGTTTGGATAAAGAATAATATAGGGTATGGATAATATTTGGGATATAAATTGGTGTAAAATGAAAAATAAACAAAACAGATAAATTAAAATCCTAAGTGTGGTTAATCACTATCCCAACCATCCCATGAATAAGACTCGTATCACTGAATAACTCACGCTTTAACACTTGAAACACACGCTTTAGGTAGACACGAATTATACTCAACAAGATTTCAATCAAAGAATAACCTTTAGTTGGCGTTCCCATAACGTCCAACTCCCATTCAATCCATAAATATAATATACAACAACTAGTGGTGATATCGACCACTTAATACAAAACTTTACATAAGTTGGTTAAAACAAACATCCAACTTCTCCTTTTTTTTTTTCTTTTTCTTTTCTATTTTTTCGATTTTTTTTTCTTCAAACATAAATGTGTAAAATTTCACAACTTTTCTATCACTTTCTTTCCGGATAATTTTCCATACTTTTCATGACTTCAGAAATAACGGTAATAGTGAAAGTAGTAAACACACGAAAAATAAACTCAAAGATATACAATATTTACTTTCACTCCAATTGCATTGTGCAATTTTCCGACCTAACCATAGATAATGAATTATGCACGCGAACACAGGTAATGTAAGGAAACACACTTTGCCTAAAGCAATTAACCAACCACGGATTTTAATCTACAGGGTAGGCTAAGGTGTAAAGGTGTAACGAAACATTATAACAAAGGTGTAAGAAACGAAAGGAATGGCTCTGAGTGTTTTTCTAGGGGTATCTTACTCTAAAAGTGAGAGTAACAAAAGGGTTTATACGGGGGTTAACTAACCAGTGTAGTTAGCTAATAACACATAACATATAAAGGCTATTTGGGTGTAATCCTAGAAATTTACCAATTTAGACAAGTCATTCCAATTATAAAAATAATACTTATTATGGTGGTCTCGAATAGTATACAAGCCAAGTTCCAAAGTTTACAAGTCACCGGCACACTCATAGATTTGTGAATTTTGAAAAATCACAATTTTTGAAAATAACGTTATGTGTGCAACTATGTAATTTAGACTTTAAAAAAACATGCTAAAAATTTTAAATTTTGATATATTAAGCACATTTTAAGCATAATTTGAAAAGTTTAGGACAAGTAAGTGTTCTAATTCTCCAATCCCCCCACTTAAGTTAAACAACGTCCTCGTTGTTTGTATCTAAGGATTAAAAACTGGAAAATAAAAGAATTAGAACAGAAAAACTCCCCTGAGATTTGCTCGGTATGATCCTCCATTATTTGTATAATAGCAAAAATCAACTTTCTCGTGGATGAGAACGTTTAAGCTTCATAATTGATGTATCCACAGGAAATGCAGGAATCTATAATACCACCAAGACTTTAACACACCTAAATTAAGAAAGTTCAAACTTGCATAATACATTAGTAGTTAGTAAAAATAAAACTTAAAAATTAAAATGAAAATCATCAGGTCAGTCGATACGCCGTATCTTATGGAAGAAGATACGCCGTATCGAGCCTGGAATAAATACGAATCAGAATAGAAGATGCGTCGCATCCTTAACCAGGGATGCGCCGCATTAAAATAAACTGACAAAAAGTTTTAAAGTCAAAAGTAAAAAAAATGCAGAAAAATAAAGTAAGATATGACCAGTGCAGGAGATGCGTCGCATCTCAGGATTGAGATGCGCCGTACCCTCTGCGGGCCTGACTGACTCGAAACAGAACAGAATAGTAAAAATTTTCTCCGGGTTGTCTCCCGGTCAGCACTTGTCTTTATTCCAGAGTCTTCAAGTTAGACTCACGTTCAGCTCCTTATTTTGTTCTAGTCACGGTCCATCCTTCTTATTTCATCCGAAAGATGTTCCCGTATAACTCCGCAACATTTTCTTCCGTTCGACTTAATCTAGTATAACTCTTGGTCTTCGTCGCAACATATTCCTCATCTGGTCCCAAAGAGTATTTAATGACTTTAAATTTTTCAGAAATAATCATGGGTGGCTTATTATAAGGGATCCCAAGTAGTTGACACTTTCTCTTGGTGAATTCTTCTTCGTCTTTATCAACAAACTCGAAATAAGGATCCTTATTCAAATAGTCATCAAGTTCATCAATCAATTCTTCTCGCGACTCATCGTTATTAGCACAGGGATCATAATTAACCACGTTAAAGGATTGATAATAATCTTGAATCTCATCCCACTCATTTTTCAATTCCCATTGCAAGCGTCGACTAAGCTTAGTGTAATCATTAAATTGTCCATGCACCCATTCCCAGAAAGTAGTATTCGATGTTCCCTTTAGCTCTTTCAAGTATTCGATTCTACCCTTTTCTTGCAAAGCCTCCGCTTTTTGTGGGCAGTCTTCAACATTATCATACCACTCATAGTCTTCAAAGGTTACATCGTTTCCAACTCGTTTCATCCCAATTATACTTCCCCCATTGCAGGTTCCGTCACTCTTATAATCACATGTTGGCCATTTACTACTTCCATCCTTGAAAACGAAAGGTGTACAAGTGTGATTAATGTGCTCAAATTCCCATGGTTTATCCCAAACCCATGGTATTTGGTCATTCCATTCGTAGTACCAGGTGTTTTTGAAATCATCATAAGTTTTGAATCCTGGTAGATCTCCAGTTAGCACATCATCGTCGACTTGAAGAAGGTAATTAAATTCTTTGAACTGTTTGCACAAAGGTGTCTCATAATTGAACAGATCAATGTCTATGTTGAATAATTCTTCAATGCCCTCATTGATTGTTGAATCATTAAGTGACGACCCATAGTCGCTCTCTACTTCTTCATCTTCCCCTCTCATCCAATATACCCATAAAGCATCTTTAGTAGCTCGATCCATGCTCTTATGGTTATTGAATTTACTAGCCAACCAATCTGAAAAATCAACATTGTTAGGATCGTGGTCAACGTCAAAGCAAGCTTTACCAATCATTTTCCTCCTTATCTCCATGAACTCGTTAAATTGTTCCCTAAAACTCCGTGTCAACCATGAGGTCACAATCCGTTTGATTTCATTCACAGGAGCAAATTTAGGATTACCGTATTTAAGTTCAAGCCATTCTTCGAGGGAGATGTCCATCAACCTTACCAACTTGCCATGAAATAGTAACTCCGACACAGCATAAATTCTTTCATCGTCCAGATAGTTCTCATTTAATCCCCAGTACTGTTCGGAATAAGGCATGTAAGAGATTTGTATAGGTCGGGTATTGCCTCCACCACAGCTTTTATTGCTTGAGTTCATGAATTCAATTTGGAATTTCCCATCATTCTCTTTAATAGTCGTCCAAGATAATCCTTTAGATTCAATGATGGGCCATAAGAGTAACAATTCATCTTCAGTGTAGCTCATTAGTAAACCATAAGAGAATATCTCATCTTCAATATTGCATAAGCGCTTGAATTCCTTATAAGTAGCTTCAAGAGGGGTCTCCCAAGAGAATAAATCGGCATCAATCATGAGCACATTGAAGTTGACATCATCAAAAACTTCCACTACGAATCAATCCGAAAGCAAGAGTTCCTTAGCAAGATATCCGTTCATTGACATGTCTTCCATAGCAAAACCTGTCATCATAGGTAAAATCGTAAGTAGGATTTGTTCGCTAGAAGAGAAATTAATGAATATAGAAACGGATATAAGAATAAAAATAACTGATATCTGCAGATGATGCGCCGTATCCAAAAAGTTGGATACGCCGTATCTTATAATCGTTAAAATTTAATCAGTCTTTATTCAGAAAATAGATACGCCGCTTATAAATTTAGAATGCGTCGTATCAGCTTTAATTATCAAAAATCGATATACTTATTAAAATTAAATGCGTCGTATTAACAAAAGTTAATACGCCGTATTTTCGTTACGTTTCAAAATACAAGATTTTTGATTCAGTAAGATGCGCCGTATCGATAAAGATCGATACGTCGTATCTGTTTAATAATTCGAAAACTGTTTTTTAATTAAAATAATAAATACGCCGTATCTGCTAAAGCAGATGCGTCGTATGGCGTTATCGCTTAGAAAAAATTTCTTATTAAAAACAGATACGTCGTATCTTGGGGAAAGATGCGTCGTATCGAATTTATTAAACGCGTTGTATTTTTTTAAAAATTAAACGCAATACGCCGTATCTATGAAAATAGATGCGCCGTATCGTTTATATTAGCTCAGTACAACGATAGCAGAATACAGAAAATACGAAAAATAAAAACAAAAATAAAAACAAACGAAAATAAACAAAAATAAAAACACACAAAAACAGAAAATATGCAAAATAATACAATGAATGCAATTTAACCTAATATACAACAGAGTTAGCGGTTAGAATAAAAAATTAAAAACCTAATTAAAATACTAATCAAATTAACAGATAATAACAATTCACTCCCCGGCAACGGCGCCAAAAACTTGATGCGCGTGTGCGTATGCTCTAATTTATACCCACGGTATGTCGTTGTGGTTTTAGCAATATTCAAGTTTTAAATTTATATTTAGCCGACTTATCAATAACACACACACTTTAACGAGCAGTGTACCCGGTCAGTATGAATATAATGGTAAGTAGAGTGTCGATCACTAAGAGTAAAACGTATTATCTAGTTATCCTAATCAGTATTTTAATATCTTAAGTTAGCTATACAACCTAATCTAACGCAAGGGGGTTCAGCCTGAGAGACTGGCACGGTTTGGTTATGATTAAATATAAACTAAACTAATAGGCACGAATCAGCGAATAGCACACACGTACACAGATAAATACTCGAGACAATAAGAAGACCTGTCCTGATAGTTAAGTAGCTTGTCACTTGTTTTATTGCTAGTTTTATATGAAGTGTATAGTTCGATGCAACGCACCGAGATTAAGTCCTTTCTCGTTGGTTCTAATCTTATCGGCGAGTAAACCCTTAATGATTACTTATGACTATCCTATTTACCTTTTCTTCCTACTTTTCTACAGACGATAGAATGCATAGGTGATAAAATAAATAGGCGAGGGCAGAGGCATGGCGACCCGATCAACGCTCAGCTAGATACAGAGGTTATCAATGCACTAATAAAAGTCACCAAAGACATCAACATATAAACTTTAATTAATGGGAAAGCAATATTAAGAGGAGTGCAATCTTTCCGTTGTCACATTACACAAGCCCATCAATCCTGATGAATTAAAGTTTACTAACACAATAAAACAAAACTACTTAATGAATTGAATACATGCAGGACCTTCTTACAGCTCTTGTATCTTCGTTCAAGGTGTGTCTTGTGCTGCTACTTCGTCTGAATTCGTCCTAGGGTTTCTGTCTTCTCGTACTTAGCTAAATGTCGAACTCTGAAATTCGTCTGTCTTTGGGGTATTTATAGTTTCTGTCTGAGGGCTAGATGCGGCGCATAGGATAAGTAGATGCGGCGCATTGACTTAACTTCGCGTGGGGTCCAAGATTAATATATTCAGGAATATTCGTACACCGCCAGAAGATGCGGCGTAACTCCATTCTTAGATGCGGCGCATGTCTTCTTGTATCTTGGATCGAAACTGGTGAAATCTTGATAGTGATGCGCCGTATGTAAGAAGTATAATGCGGCGCATCTGGAGTAGAACAAGTTGGTTCTTCTTCATTGACCAAAGTTTCATATGCAACGCATGACAGAATTGCATGCGTGCATTCTTCAAAGTCAGGCAATGGTCTTCAATCTCTTCATTTCAGCAGCCTTTTCCAATCTTGATCATTTTTCTCCATTTTTAGTCCATAATAGCTAAGTTTCACCAAATGCTTGTTTTTAACTGAGAATTACAAAGGTAAACGATTAAGTATCAATTCTCATACATAATATAATAAAATAAGTCAAATAAATAGGATAAATGATGATAATAAAATGTACTTATTCGAGTTCATCAATCTTCAAGATATCCTAAAGATATCAATGTGTTGTATGCAATGATGTCATTGTACATATTCCATATTAGGAAATAAAATGTAATATGTAAATGTAAATGTAAATGTATGTAACTTATGAATGTAGCATGTATGTACTAGTGATCATGTATGTAGCATGTTATGAGTTTTAAAAGCTTATAACTATATATGTAAAAGACTTAACTTATATTTATGCTTTGCTAAAGATAAAATTTATAATTGTCATTAACAAAATATAACAAAGATTGTAAAATATAAATAACGTTTTTTAGACGATATTTGTATTAACAATCTCCCCCTTTTTGTTGATGACAAAACATAAAGTTTATTTTTAAGCAATGGAATAAATAAAATGCAAGTCTTTTAAAAATATAGATTAAACTAGTTTTATGCAAATTTAAAATCAATTTTGCCATTTTAAATTGTATGAAATGTATGATGTATGAGTTTAATATAATCTCCCCTTTTTTGTCAAAACAAAAAGAGGAAATGCAAAGCGGAATGTAGTGTATGGCCCTTGGTTATTACTCCCCCTAATTGGAGTGCCAAGTATGATGAGACATGGATTTTGAGTGCTTAATAGCTCTCCCTTGGACAATACTCCCCCTAATTGGAGTGCCAAGTTTATGTTGCTTGAATGAAGAAATCTACAAAAACAAAGGTTAGTGCTTAATAAGCTCCCCCTTCATCAATACTCCCCGTTGCTAGGGTACCAACGTATATGATGCAAGGATGAAGAATGCTACAAAACAAAGGTTAGTTGTAAATGGTTCAAGCCAACTAAGTAATATGATGCATGAGTAATGAGAGCTACAACACAAAGGTTCAACCAAGAATAATAGTTCAACCCATTTAACAAAGTATGATAGTTTAAACCAAGCAAAATAGTTCAAACCAACCAAATATAATGCAATATAATGACGTCAGTCCGGCAAGGTGGTGTACGGCGATATCAGCTTTTCAATTTTCCGGCAAGAGTTTTACGATGACGTCAGCGTTCACCACCTTCCTTCGTTCACTCCGACCAAACCCTTCTCCTTGTAAACTCTCCATAAACCCTACATTTTTTCTTTCGACATACCCCTAATCTCACGCGCCAATTTTCTTGAAACATTTCGTCACCTTCACGCGCTAATAAGTTTAAGTCAACCCCCTTGTTGTTTGTAGAAAGTACTTTTAACCCCTTTGACTCTTTTGTTGTTGTTGTTGACTTTACTTTTTTTTCTTTTTCTTTTTCTTTTTTAGTTTATAAAAAATTTATGCGTCAATTTTTTATTTTTTTTCCTTTTTTTTGCAATAATATTCCTTTTTTTCATAAGAAAATCGTATAAAACATTAAAATTTCGAAAACCACCGTTCCATATCTTGTGTAAATGTTTCAAAAAATTTCAACAAGCTTTAATTTTTATTTTTTTCATTGTTTTTTACACTTTTCTCGTGTATTTGTTTTTTTATCTGATCTCTTCAAAATGTGAGAAGTTTGACATATAAATTAATAAATTATTATTGTTGAATATGTAGTGATAAAAACTAATTGAGTTACACTGTTACACATTCATAATAATACATAATCCTGCACACACACACACACAAAAATGGATAGGCAAGCTAAGCGTGACGAACAAGAATAGTACGAGGACAAAAATTAACATTTACGCAACATACGATGATCTTAGAAATCATTAACCTTATATCCTGTGTCTTTGCTAACCGAGCTAAGATAGACCTTTCATACATGCTTTATTTTCAGCACTTTTAATTAAATAAAACTCAGTAGGATTCCTGCTTTCGAAATTATTAGACGATTATCCGCCTATTGCGGCGATGATGTCTAATAGTGTTAATTTGTGTGTAATTTTTTTTTAAATGTATATGTAGATGTGGACTGTGGAGTAAATGAGCGTGAAGAAAATTAATGCCTCAAATTATAATTAATAGATTGTGTTGTCTTTTATAAATATGGGTATTTTAATCTAACACTATTACTCATTTTTTCAAGTTTTTACTAGATATGTTTTCTCTTTATATGTAACTAGACGTCTATCCGTGCATAGCGACGAGAATTTATAACTACAAATAATTTTAGTTGTGATATTGTGGTTAAGATGTAGGGATTGAGATTAAGATGAATATGAAGTATATATGAAAAAAAATAGTAAGCAAGTGGTATAACATAAAAGCGCAATAAACAAAATACCACACTCTTACATGAACCTCGTCGTCGCTAAAAGTTTGCTTAAAAATGTCATCAACATTAGCGTGATTGAATGATTAACAAAAAACACAATCTTTTTCTAGAAATGGTAGATGGTGAAAATAGTCGTGGTATATATGTAAGCTAATAAAATGTAAGTGAATGATTAACAAAAAAGTTACAATTTAAAATCATTAAACATTAAAGGGGTATGTTTATCAAATCATTTTACTAACTTTTTAAGTATTTAAGTTTTCAAAAAAATGTTGTTCCTCTTTATATATAGTAAAGATATAGATATAGTAAATTAAAATGGCATAAATTGTTAGAAAAAAGAGATAGGTGTGATGGTAACCTTAATTTGTGGTTGGCCAAAATTAGTATATGCGGATGTTTGAACTTAAGTCTTCACTAAAAATCCTCAAACCTGAATCATGTATCAAGTTAACTGATAAGATAACACGCATGTACCTTTTATAGAACATTTTTCTAGACTTTCTAGACATACGCTTTTTAAGTCTGTTTAAATTGTAGGGTAAATTCCACCGATGGTCCCTGAACTCACTCTCGTTCTCACAGTTGGTCCCCCGTTTGCTTTTGCTCTCGTACGGGGTCCACGCTTTGGCAAACGGTGACCTGTTTGGTCCCTTTCCGTTATGCATATCCATGGTTAGAAAGGATGGTTTGATGACGTGTAAGCCATGGTTTTTTAGTCATTTCACCCTTTTGTTCTCGTTTTGTTTGGTCCCTGTTACTGTAGCATGTTACACTTTTGTCCACAAGATTACTTCGGCTCGTTTCCCTAGTGATCCTCGAACTCTTTATTATAAAACACACGTAGCATCAAGTGTCTTTCCCAGCGAGACTTCAAAAACAAAGGGTAACCAACACAACTCAAGTTGCAACAATGGTTGTATGTACATGTGGTCAAGAAGCTGTGGTAAAGACTTCCTGGACAGACAGGAATCCAGGGTGCTGTTTCTATGGCTGTCCATCAATGTTAAGTTTGGTTAGATGGCTAAATGTACATCATGTTTACACAATGTGTTGTTTATTTGCAAAATGTGTTGTTTATTTACACAATGTGTTGTTTCAGGGCTCAAACTGTCCTTTTCTAGGATGGTTCGATCCGCCAATGTGCCCAAGGTCAGTAGAGATTATCCCTGTATTTTTTAGGAGGATTAATGCTCTTGAAGAAGTTGCTAATTTATTTGAAGAACAGCAGTCCAAGTACAAGGAATATCTCATCATCAGCTGGTTTTTTTTTGGGTGTATTTTTACTTTGCTGCTTGACATCTCTTCATCCATCCACCATCAAGTCTATTTTGGTTAGTTGTTGTTAGTTTATGATGGTGGTGGATAAATGTTATTAGAATTTTGTAGTAGATGATAGTGTTTGGGTTGTGAAGCTTTAGTTTGTAATGGTTGTCAACCGTCGAGTAATTATCAATGAAAATGTAATAATGGCTAAATCGTAATGGTTTGTGATCAAGTAAATGTGGGTTGTTATTGTTACGTATGCTGTTTGCTTGTTCAATGCATATTATGTTTGACTTAGGGCAGTCACAAACCAAAGGTTGTACTTTGACTTAATAAAGTCAACAATCTGATCCATTTTGATTATTCACTTGTAAACCTTTTTGATTCGTACCCATTTTGGCCAAATTGTTGTTTGGAAATGTACCTCTGAAGTGTATTTTTGTTTGAATAAAAAGTGTTGACTTTCATTAAAGGGTAAATTGTTGAGCATGGTGCCATAAACTTTGTTTGACAAAGTTAAGTCAAACATTAGCTAAGAATGGTATAGTTTTAGAAGGAAATATATTCCCATTAGCTGAGAATGGTATGGTTTTGCATAGGTTCAGTTTGAATCCATGAGTATGGAATGTACACAGTAGTTCATATCAGTGAACATATGCAGATCCATTACCAATCAAAAGAAACTGAAAAACTGTTGCATTGCAACTGATCCATTATCAATCAAAACACATTTACATCAGTTGTATCATCATTAAAAAAGATAAAGACATAGGAGCTATACTACCATCATGAACTACCATCATTAACAGTTAGAAGTTATCCAAAAGATTGATTGTACAAACTAGCATCATAAACAACAAACCACCATCATAACCTACCAAATACCACAAAAGCTTAATTTCCAGCTCCTACACCATCTTCCTTTTTCCTTTTCCTTGACTAGCTTCAACTGTTCCTAAAACTTTTGGTTTTTTGATTCCAAAAGTCTTGTTAGCAATATAAGCCCAAGTCATTTTTGCAGGCAGCCCTAGTACTATATCCCTGTCAAATCTCTTACGAGGGCTAGCCTTTTGAGCTGGAATAGGAGTGGAGCTTAAACCTTTTTTAGCATGAATGGGATTACAACTGGAAACTTTTTTAGCTTTCATAGGATTGGAGCTTAAACCTTTTAGAGCTTCAACCTTTAAAAATTGGGCATAATCAAAACTTGAATCACCAATGATATACTCAGAGCTTGTAGATTGTTCCTGTCGCCTATACCATGCAAGCAACTGGGGTGGGATGCCTGTATCATCAAAACTTGTATCATCGGAACTTGTATCATAAGAACTTGTATCATCACTGCTTGAGTCAGAGCTAATGACTATAATTTCTGCAAATAAGAAAAATATAGCATCAAAAAACAAAAAATAGAGCTTCACAAACAGTTAAATGTTAACCCAAAACAACCCTATTTTTAACCTTTTTAATTAAATACACCCATTGATAGATCAAAACATAATTAACAATACCTTTTTTATTTTTGGGCTTCATTGTGTGTGAATTAAGGTTAAAAGAATTTGTGGTTTTAAGAGAAATTTAGGTTACACGGTTGATTATGTGTGTTTGTGTGTGTGTGTTTGATCGGGTGGGTGGGTATTTAATGGGGTGGGATTAAATGAGATGGAAATGTTTTTATATTGTATGTGTTAAAGTATAAGCAACCTGATGTAATCCAAACACATATAAACCCCTGCATTCCATACATATGGTTCTAGGCCATAATGCTTCAAAAGCACATCAAGTGTTCTAACCACTACATAGTCAGCAGTTCATTGCAGAAATGCACCAACCACATCAACAAACTGCATCAGTTTAAGGGACTACTATGACAACTAAGTCAAACAAGTCACAAACACCTAAAACAAATCAAACAGCAAATTGCAGCAATCCACCAACCAGTTAAAAAACTGCATCAGTTTAAGGGACTTGTAAGTCAACAATTGCATAAAGGTAAGCCAGAAAACATGTCACAAAACACCTAAAACAAGTCAAACAAGTGACAAAAACATAAGACAAACCATAACTTAGTCCTAAATATTACCATTTGCCACCTAAGTAGACTTAGAAAATTGCCACAGAAGTGGACTTTTTAGTTTGTCTATACAAGGACTTAGAAAATTGCCACAGGTGTGGACTTAGATATTTGCCACTTATGTGGACTTCATTACAGACATTGTACTTAAACAGATAATTGTCTAGAAGTTAAACATGCTTATAGGAAAGCCCATTCACTTTGATTAGCCTAACTTGATTACCCATACACCCCAAGCCCAACTAAAATTTGATAAACCCATTAAACAGAAAAAAAAACAAAAACAAAAGAACCCTAGCCTCCATAATTGGTTGTCATCAAGTACTCAAGATCAAGATTCGTGATAATCCCGTGAAGGTTTGGTATGCTTAATCACCTATTTTCTTAAACATCTTCTATTTTTAAATTTTTTATGTAACTATAATTGATGGATATGATTAAGGTTTATTAAAATCTCAGTAGTTAAGTATGTTTGATCCTTAAAACATAATTTGGGATGTGTTACAGGTTTTATCTGGCGTTGGTTATGGTTAGAATTTTGTTTGTGATGCTGTCCAGAAATTGGGTCGGATTGATAGATGTATAAATTGATGATGACAACGTGTTTTTGCATGATTCTTGAGCCTAAAAATAATTTTAGGTTGTTTACTATCTACATATAAAATTTCATAATTTTTGGAGGTTGGAAGATGACTTTTTTATTTTCATAACATTAGATATCAATCCTGAGTTTAGGAGTCTGGAAATTCAGCGGGTGTTTTTGAATTTTAGTTTCCAAATGGTGAGGAATTAGGAGGTCTCCTTTTCCAAGTCGAATATATAGGATATAAGGGACTTACTAAAAGTTTTATAAAATTTAATGAATGGTTCTCATGGGATAGACAAATGCAAACTTTCTGGGTGTCTGTGCAGTCATCTTTCTGGGCAGGTCTGGGAAAACGATTTCAGAAAGGGTACTATCACTTGGAAATAAAATCTAATAAAATTAAAGTAGGTGCTCAACATGTATAGGTATCTGTGATAAAAATATTAGCTTCCCAGGAGACACTTAAGTATGGTTTAAAATTCATAAAAATCAGGACCAGAATGAGATAAAATCCGAACCATCTTTCAAGTTAGGAAATTAGTATAACCTAAAACCATTGAAGTGTGTTTTGACCTTAATAACATTGTAACATTAATTTGGATACTCTTTAAAAATATGTTAACCTACTTTGTAACGTTAATGCGGATACTTTTGGTCATATGTTAACCTAATTTTTGATAATGAAACCCTAAATTGTTAAATTGTGAAGTGTGACCCGAGGTTGGAAACTTACTGAATCTGGAAACTTACTAATGATGGAAACTTGCTAATTATGAAAAGTTACTAATTTAGGAAAGTTGCTAATTATAGAAAGTTACTAATTTGGGCAAGTTACTTAATTCGGGAAACTCACTTAATATGGAAAGTTACTAATTATGGAAAGTTACTAAATATGGAAGGTTACAAAAAATGGAAAGTTTCTAAAAATAGAAGGAAACCCTAATATGTTACTCTGCTCAACAACAAGTGATGAATCAGTAATAACTTATGAAATAGTTCTTAAATAATAAGACGGTCATTAATTCGTGTAGATTCGCTGAAGAAGGAGTAACTTCCGATCTTTGTGATATGGTTTCATTTGCGGTTTAAGGTACAGATATTCTACCCTTTCTCAGTAAGGGTTCTGATCTCATGACTTTTGATCCTTGACTTGATTTGTTTGCTTTGATATGATATGATCCTTTGCTATGATCTCTTTTGATATGAGCTTTGCTATGATCCCATTTATGTGATCCTTTGTTATGATTCAGTTGATATGAACCATTGCTATGATTCCCTTTGATATGATTCTATGATATGATATGATTGTTCTGTTTGTTGCCCGAGCTAACTAGCCATGGAGGTACCATGGCCATGTCATTGAGGCACCAATGGCATGACACTTTCTGTGGAGGTGTGATTGATCCACGGCGTCCCCATTTGATATGATATGATATGATATGTGATCACTTGGCCATTTTGATATATGCGTATACTTGTCTAGTACATGGTACGTATATGATTTGTTTTGTGGGGGGCGTATGGATGCATCCTAGGCTTATATGATTTGTATGATATGGATATGACTTAGTGACTGGTTGTACGTGCCTTGTACCCCATTTCACTTCTGGGAGCTAGCTACTCCATTTGGTACTTAGAGGTCTCCCCTCTCTGTACACTTATGATTTGATATGTATATGTGATTATGTGGTCTATTCGAGTGGCTCGTTTAGACAGGCTCGTGGCTATCTGTTAGGTATCTTTGGTCCGTTTGAGTGGCTCGTTTGGACGCGTTCGTTGCCGTTTTTATTTGACTCTTAGTGCTATTCTTACTCATGATATTTATGCATTTGATCCATTTGATTCATTATGATTATCTGATTCGTATTATCTTATTTCTCCATTTCATTTGACTTATGATATTTGTTCAGATGGTCTTTGATTTCTCTTTCTTCTGACAGATGATATTCATTTTAGCAGGAGCTTGTGTTTCCTTTTCCTATACATATATATGTTTGATTATTCATTTGTTATATATATCTGTTCACTGGGCTTTTTAAGCTCAGCCGCATTTCTTTTCCTGCGGCAGGTTTTAGGTTGGAAGCTGGGTTTGAGTGAAGAGTGCATAGGAGCTCTTAGTGGACTACCTCGATGATAGATTCCCTTTGCATTTGGATTAGACCTTGGAGTTATCTACCATTTAGATTTGATCCAGATTTGTATTCTAGTTTGATAGTCAGTATGTTGTAGATTTATTATGTCCTTAGTTTCATTTTAAACCTTTGTAACCATGATGTTTATAAGTCTTCCGCTTGCGTTTGTATGTTCTGATTGACACCATAATGTGGCATTTTCACCTTTTCGGGTTGGGGTGTTACAATTATGGTATCAGAGCCCAGGCTGCGACTTGTAGTACATAAGTTATGGCCTGTAAAGATTTGGACCCTTAGGTTTGCACTATAGGAGCTTATGAAATGACCCTTGAAGGTTTGCCTTAGGTTTCCCCTGTAGAAAACTTTAGTATGACCGGTGAGGATTGGGTAGATTATGCGATAAGTCGTTTGTTAGATATCTTTCTTCCGCATCACTCTGATTTATGCCTCTGATTTTAGCTAAGCCTTTATAAGATTATTCGTTCCAGAGATTTAGAAAATTTAGCATGATACGCAACATAAGTTTAGAATGCTTTGAGACTTTTGTAGTAATGCCTTACAGGTTTCACTTTCTGATGTGACCGCATTCTTTCGAAATTTGATCTCCGATTCATTTATGATTCGTTTAGATACCTTTTCGTTCGTTCAGAGAATCGGTATATGTATGAATCCGATGTATTCGACACATTCTGTGGTTTCCCTCGCTTTTGCTAAGCATATTAAGGTTCCCTCTGCACTATTAGAATCTGTAATACTCATTTCTATTCCTATGAGAAACTTTGTGATTATCCATCATGAGTATCGGAATTGTCCAGTACGTATTGAGGATATTTGAAGATAAGTTTAGTTATGCTAATCTGGTTCCTTTGGGAATGTTTGGTTCGATATTATTCTGGATATGGATTTGTTGACAGAGCATCGAGATGCTAACAACAGTCATATTAGATTTGTCATCTTTGGTGATTTGGGAAATTCAAAATTCTGTACCATGGTTCCCAACCTGGTAAATAATTTTGATCACATCTGTTTTAAAAACTCGTACGTTAATCCCTCGCGTTGTGAAGATGCTTCATTTGATTAAACTCGCCTCGAGAGTTATTCGGTTGTTTGAAATGTTCATGATATATTCCTTGATGAACTATCAAGATTTCCATCTGAGTGTGAATTTGTTTTGATCTGGTTATGAGAATTTTTTTAGTCACGACTCGAGGTAGACTGTGATGGCAATAAAGGCATGTATATATGATGCAAGTATTATGACGCCTGGCCAACGTGATAATAGTTACATCATATAACTTGAACTTATTGGGATCATAGGATGTCTTGAGAAGTGCCTGAGAACAGTAAGTTGATTGATTCAGAAACCCTATCCGTATAAGAGCAACGTTTTGCCAAATTCTGAAACTCCGTATCTCATGACATCAGTCGAATGGAAAGAATTGAAGGACCAACTTTTAGAAAGTGGTTTTATCCGTCTGAGTGTGTGTATGTGGTGTACTCCATTTTTATTTGTAAGGAAGAATGATGATAGCATGAAGTTGTATATGGATCTCGGGAAGCTAAATCGTATTGTGGTTAGAATCGTTATCTGTTACCTCGAATCAACGTTTTGTCTTATCAATTTCTGGGTGTGAATTTTCTCAATGATTGAATTAAGATCTAATTATCTTTAGTTACGTGCAAGATGTTCTTAGAATTGCCTTTCATATTCGTAATGATCTTTATGAGTATTAGTGATGCCAATTGTATTGGCTACTACTCCGACTACTCCTATGGACTTGATAAATCGTGTCTTTCATGAATATTTGGACAAATTGTCATAGTATGACATCTTGGTGTATTCAGAGACGAAGGAGAAACACGAGGATCATTTTCGTATTTGCGTTGAAATTTCTATGTCAGAAGAAGCTCTAGGTAATATTCTTGAAGAGTAAATTTTGGTTGGGATGAAGAATGAGAGGAGAATCTTGAGAAGCTGAAAAGAGATTTGTTTCTACTAAAAGAAGGAGACTTAGTTATGGCCTTATGCAACACGAGAAGAGTATTGGTTATGCATCAGCACAGCGAGAACCGTATGAGGTGAACTATCCGACGCATGACTTGGGGAAGATTCGTGACAGGCATGAAGAAGCTCAGGAGCAAGACGGTGGAATATGATCTATGTTAGAAGACTTGAAGGAAGCGATTTTGATTGAAGCACACTATTTGCTCTATTCATCTTAGTTGTACTATTATGTGTAGAGACTTGCAGTAGAAATTTTGATGGAATGGTATGAAGACGGTTGTGACTACATTGGTGGTGAAGTGGTTAGCATGTCAATAGGTTAAGATTCAACATCAGCGTACAAGTGGTTTTCTTTAGTGTTGGATGTTCGTATGTAGAAGTGAGATTAAACTTTCAGAGATTTTGTAACGGGAATTCCACTCACATATAGGAAGGACAACACGATTTGAGTTGCAGTGGATGGTTTGACTAGGTCGGCTCACTTGGAAGATTGGCAGAGACTTCTTTCGGCAGAAGATTATTCAAGCTACATGGCATACCTGCAGTGATCGTGTCAGAGATTAGCGTTTTTAATTCACATTCCTATGAAGAACTGCTGAAGGCTTGAGGAACCAGACTCAAGTTTAGTAATGCTTTGCACCTCCAGACTGATGGATAAGCAGAATAACTATTCGAACTTGGAAGATGTGTTAATCGGAAAATTCGACAAGTGTTTGGCATGATTGTGTTTGCTCACTAAGGTTGATGGCATGCAAGTGACAAGGGTTTTCCTTTCGGAGTTTGGTATGAATAGAGATGTGGAGCCCCTTTTAGTTAAATTAGGTCGGGGAGCTGTTAATTGAAGGTCCGGAGTTGATTCAGTGACTAATGGATTAGTTATCATTGTGGAAGAGAAATTTTGGAACCTTAGACCGGGAATGTGTGTGTTCCGTATGACGTTTCCATACAGAAGAATTAGACGTTTTGGCATATAATGAAGAATTAGCTCACGATACGTTAGACCTTAGATTCATTCTTATCCGTACGATTATTCTACCTATTCCGTTATGCCTTCTGATACGTTTTGATATTCCGATATGTGCTTAGTTGATCGTCGATACGAATATGTTACCCACCTCTTTATGAAACTCTTGATACGTTTGATGATTCGGTATGTGCTTCTCTGATTATTAGCAAGTTCCTTAGTCCGTTCAGAATCTGAATAGAGTTGATGAAGTTTTATCATTTAAGCACTTCCTCCGTATTTTGCCTCATGTGCCTATAGGTTTCATGTATCTCTTTGTGAGATTACAACTGTCATCTGCTACGTATTTGTTTCGTATTCGTTGGATCAGATTTGTTATGATTTGTGTTCTGTAGAGAGCCTGGGGCTATCCTAGTTGTCGGGATCGAGTCATGAGAAATAAAACTATTCCGTTTGTGAAGATGCTTTTGGAAGAACCTCTCCGAGCATGAGGCTAGTTATTGTCATTCCTTTCGTGATTGATACGTCTCCGTCTAACTTTTGCGACTTCAAATTTCGAGGACGAAATTTTTTTTTTAGAGGGGAAGAATTATAACGCCCTAGAATTCGGATTAACATTTTAATTATCTACTTTAATTATACCATAAGTTAAATAAATAAATAGTAATATAAATATAACATTGGGCAAATTGGTTTAAAAAAAATATTTTGGGCTTATTTTTCTTATTTAAACCCATAAACCCCAAGCCCAACTAAAATTTGATAAACCCATTAAATAGAAAAAAAAAACAAAAGAACCCTAGCCTCCATAATTGGTTGTCCTCAAGTACTCAAGATCAAGATTCGTGATAATTCCGCGAAGGTTTGGTATGCTTAATCACCTATTTTCTTAAACATCTTCTATTTTTAAAATTTTTTATGTAACTATAATTGATGGATATGATTAGGGTTTTTTAAAATCTCAGTAATTAAGTATGTTTGATCCTTAAAACATAATTTGGGATGTGTTAGAGGTTTTATCTTGCGTTGGTTAGGGTTAGAATTTTGTTTGTGATGCTGTCCAGAAATTGGGTCGGATTGATGGATGTATAAATTGATGATGACAACGTGTTTTTGCATGATTCATGAGCCTAAAAATAATTTTAGGTTGTTTACTATCTACATATAAAATTTCATAATTTTTGGAGGTTGGGAAGATGACTTTTTTATTTTCATAACATTAGATATCAATCCTGAGTTTAGGAGTCTGGAAATTCAGCGGGTGTTTTTGAATTTTAGTTTCCAAATGGTGAGGAATTAGGAGGTCTCATTTTCCAAATCGAATATAAAGGATATAAGGGACTTACTATAATTTTTATAAAATTTTATGAATGGTTCTCATGGGATAGCCAAATGCGAACTTTCTGGGTGTCTTTGCAGTCATCTTTCTGGGCAGGTCTGGGAAAACGATTTCAGAAAGGGTACTATCACATGGAAATAAAATATAATAAAATTAGAGTAGGTGCTCAACATGTATAGGTATCTGTGATAAAAATATTAGCATCCCAGGAGACACTTAAGTATGGTTTAAAATTCATAAAAATCAGGACCAGAATGGGATAAAATCTGAACCATCTTTCAAGTTAGGAATTTAGTATAACCTAAAACCATTGAATGTGTTTTGACCTTAATAACATTGTAACATTAATTCGGATACTCTTAAACATGTGTTAACCTACTTTGTAACATTAATGCGGATACTTTTGGTCATATGTTAACCTAATTTTTGATAATGAAACCCTAAGTTGTTAAATTGTGAAGTGTGACATGAGGTTGGAAACTTACAGAATCTGGAAACTTACTAATGATGGAAACTTTCTAATTATGAAATGTTACTAATTTAGGAAAGTTGCTAATTATAGAAAGTTACTAATTTGGGAAAGTTACTTAATTTGGGAAACTCATTTAATATGGAAAGTTACTAAATATGGAAAGTTACTAAATATGGAAGGTTACTAAAAATGGAAAGTTTCTAAAAATAGAAGGAAACCCTAATATGTTACTCTGCTCAACAACAAGTGATGAATCAGTAATAACTTATGAAATAGTTCTTAAATAATAAGACGGTCATTAATTCGTGTAGATTCGCTGAAAAAGGAGTAACTTCCGATCTTTGTGATATGGTTTCATTTGCAGTTTAAGGTACAAATATTCTACCCTTTCTCAGTAAGGGTTCTGATCTCATGACTTTTGATCCTTGACTTGATTCGTTTGCTTTGATATGATATGATCCTTTGCTATGATCCCTTTTGATATGAGCTTTGCTATGATCCCATTTATGTGATCCTTTGTTATGATTCAGTTGATATGAACCATTGCTATGATTCCCTTTGATATGATTCTATGATATGATATGATTGTTCTATTTGTCGCCCGAGCTAACTAGCCATGGAGGTACCATGGCCATGTCATTGAGGCACCAATGGCATGACACTTTCTGTGGAGGTGTGATTGATCCACGGCGTCCCCATTTGATATGATATGATATGATATGTGATCACTTGGCCATTTTGATATATGCGTATACTTGTCTAGTACATGGTACGTATATGATTTGTTTTGTGGGGGGCGTATGGATGCATCCTAGGCTTATATGATTTGTATGATATGGATATGATATGATATGACTTAGTGACTGGTTGTACGTGCCTTGTACCCCATTTCACTTCTGGGAGCTAGCTACTCCATTTGGTACTTAGAGGTCTCCCCTCTCCGTACACTTATGATTTGATATGTATATGTGATTATGTGGTCTATTCGAGTGGCTCGTTTAGACAGGCTCGAGGCTATCTGTTAGGTATCTTTGGTCCGTTCGAGTGGCTCGTTTGGACGCGTTCGTTGCCGTTTTTATTTGACTCTTAGTGCTATTCTGACTCATGATATTTATGCATTTGATCCATTTGATTCATTATGATTATCTGATTCGTATTATCTTATTTCTCCATTTCATTTGACTTATGATATTTGTTCAGATGGTCTTTGATCTCTCTTTCTTCTGACAGATGATATTCGTTTCAGCAGGAGCTTGTGTTTCCTTTTCCTATACATATATATGTTTGATTATTCGTTTGTTATATATATCTGTTCACTGGGCTTTTTAAGCTCAGCCGCATTTCTTTTCATGCGGCAGGTTTTAGGTTGGAAGTTGGGTTTGAGTGAAGAGTGCCTAGGAGCTCTTAGTGGACTACCCCGATGATAGATTCCCTTTGCATTTGGATTAGACCTTGGAGTTATCTACCATTTAGATTTGATCCAGATTTGTATTCTAGTTTGATAGTCAGTATGTTGTAGATTTATTATGTCCTTAGTTTCATTTTAAACATTTGTAACCATGATGTTTATAAGTCTTACGCTTGCGTTTGTATGTTCTGATTGAAACCATAATGTGGCATTTTGACCTTGTTGGGTTGGGGTGTTACAAAAGCGGTCCCAAATAGTTTTCAGAGTCATCTATGACCATGCCATGCCCTTCGCCAGGCTTCTCCAAAAGTAAGATATGCAGCGGAAAAGATCTAACACCTGAGATAAAACATGCTAAAAGTCAACACAAAGGTTGAGTGAATTCATAGGTTTAAAGTAAAGTAGTTGATCACAATATTTCAAGTTTAAGAGAAAGTGGGCTACGTTGTTATACGCCCGAAAGTTCAGATGTTACCACTGCACTAAGCTCATGACACACAAAACGTTAACCGGCACCAGTAACCCTGGCGTAAGTCGACAGTAACGGCGGATTTCATAATATAATAGTTGCCCCCAGAGCTAGGTATCTTGCCAAATACCTAGGTAACTCAAATATAGCACACCCGTGTTGCTTACCCAGCAACAGGGATGGGATGGTCAAATCCTATAGGCCTATAAACTATATTCGTGCTCACTCGCAAGTGATTAATGGTGCATGATCGAGGGACTTAAGTTGTGGCAATGGTGGTACTTAGTGCTTATCAGATGTTTCGCAATGTGGCTACTGCCTCATTCACAGTACCAGAAAAGTATAAATAGCTAGTGCTTTACTCACAGTACCGGGAAATTATAAGTGTTGTTCCAGCCCAAATAAAGATTCAGAAGGTAGAAAGCATAGTTTTAGTTCAAAGTACAGTTTTCAAACAATTGTGATCATAGTCAAAACAGTAGCATGTATCTCACCCCAAGTAGTTTGCAAAATAGTTAAGATAAATAAGAGTGGGGCTATGAACTCACCTTAGTATGCAGCAATGCAAGATGTCACAACTAGCATCAAGTAGTGAAACACAACAGTAATCAAGAAGTAAAAGCACAACGGTACTGGATCGGCACAACTAGTAAGTAACATGTTTCAGAAAATAATCCTCAAGTAATTTATGAAGTAGTGTTCGTTGAATACTCGTGTTAATATAAAAGGGTTTAGTTTTCAATGGCAATAAAAGAAGTAATCATTTGTATCTCGTGTGGTTTTTAGAAAAACATAGTTTTAAGATTAAATCATGTTAAGAAGATAAAAGTCGGAGAAAAACAATGAAACAACAAGAAAAGAATGAAGAAAAGAGTAAACGTTCTCGTGTAATAATCGTAAAACAAATAATAAATCAATACTCACGCCAATACGAAAGGAAACCACAATGAAAGAATGAGCGACATCGAATGAGTAAAGAGAAAAGACAAGTCGACGGACGAGTTCGATGCTTACCCCGAATCCCAAAGGTATAATTTGTGTAAGTTCGAATAAAACCGTTTTATATAATCTTATATAAGACTTGTTTGATAAGTTTATAAGTTTATAAAGTTGCAAGGTTTTATAACTTTGGGCGTAACGCTTCAGTTTATATTATGTTTTCGAGTTAACGTAAATAATTGTAATCAAGTTTTTATTATCAAGTTTTCATAAGTTTTATTCAAGTTTTAAACAAGTTTTTATACCGTTATCACTCGCGTAATTATTAGATTCTGTTTATCGGATAATTTGTGTCCGTTCGGGTCCAAATATATTAAGCTCAACGAGTCTAACATATTCTTCCGTCTCTTGTCTCAAATCATACAATAAATCCTACACTAATATCGTAAATCCAATAACTGTTACAATAATTTTCCAAATAACTAATCGATTACAACAATTTTACAAATAAATGAATTGGTGACAAAATCCCGGTATAACTCCAATAGCATCCAACATCATCATCGGTCACAAAAACAAAACAAAGATAAGTTAGTTTATGAGTGAAAAAGGATGAAACAATGTATAAAATGAAAACACACAGCATAAATAATAATGGACTCAAAATAGATTACTTATTGGGCTTATGGAGCCCAATAGACACAACCGATGGCCCAATGGGCTACACGGCCCATAACCAACACATAAACAGCCCCTTAATGGGCCTGTGGGTCCAACCCATTTAGACAATACAACTGTTGGGCTGTTAAGCCCATTACCAAGCCGAGTGGCATTACCCGATACAAAATAATCAAACGCAACATATCGACTCCCACCAAATAACGCAACACTAGTTTTTACAAGCTTTTGACTAAAACAGTTTTAACGCAAGAGTTTTTGGGACTGCAAACGATTTTTGACTCAAGTTAAGCGATAACGACACCTCCTTGGTGTTATAACTGTTAAACCATACGCATTTGTCACGGCTAACTTAGCCAAAACTATTTATAACAAGCACACCTGTTTGAGGTGTCTCGTTAACCTACGCCTAGCCGTCCCCCATGGTGACGGCTCACACAAACAACATTTACAACCAACAATAAATGTTTACCTGCTCTAAAACTACGACAACATTAGCCACGGTATGAAACCGTGACTCCTATTGAGTCGTTACAAACCCCAAGTGGGTTACCACAGTCGTACACAACCACAACAATAACGAATGAAATAAAACTCAACGCCTCAATAATATAAACAGTAAATCAACACATCATCACAGCTACATAAATCCAAACCGGACAACTCAACCGAGTTGAGTTGACTCAGTCGAGTTGACTCCAAGTGGGTTACCACAGTCGTACACAACCACAACAATAACGAATGAAATAAAACAAAATGCCTCCATAATATAAACAGTAAATCAACACATCGCCACAGCTACATAAATCCAAACCGGTCAACTCAACCGAGTTGAGTTGACTCAGTCGAGTTGATTCAACTCACCGAGTTGAGTCGACCCGGCAACGAGTCGAGTGTTTTATGATTAAAATCTTTTAGATCCACACGAGTTTAATAATGAAAATGTTTGTTTATAAATTTTGACCATGAAAATCGTTTAAGTTATATAGATCTGATTAGGGTTTGATGAAAATAAAAGAAGTAAAAGAGAAGGGGCGCGTGTGATTTTATCAACGAGAGAGAAAGGTGGGGAGGTGATGGTGTCACGGCGGCGAGATGGTGGTACGACTGTGGTGGTGGCGGCGCGTGGTGGCGTCTGAGATATGGTGGTGATGCGTTGTGATGTGTCGATGGTGATGGTATATTTGTGTTGATGATGGTGGTCGTGGTGTTATGAGGGTGGTGGTGTCGGATGTGGCAGGTGGCCGGAGAGTAACCGGAGGCGGCTGAGTTTTTAGAGAGAGAGTGAGGTGGTAGAGAGAGGAGAAGAGGCGGATGATAATAAGCTATCACACAACCCTAGTTGCTATATAATTGTGCCTGAAAATGTTAAAAGAAAAGTGAAAAAGGTTATGAAGATGAGGGGGTGGCAGTGTAACTTCTATTACGGGGACCAAATGTGCAGTTTGCGTAAACTTTTATAGAATTTAGGTTCGGGACACGTTAGGGCTCGATAACGATCTTTTTAACTTCACAAAAATTACGCCATTGCGTTACAAATAATCTTTCCAATAAAAACGAGTATTAATACGTATAACTTTCTCGGGGTTAATTTATTTAGTAAATCGATTTGTTTTGCGCATTTTAGGTTGTGCCGGCTCAATAAAGGAATAACGCTCATGTTAAACAAGATATCCACAGTTTTTCAAACCCAAACAAGTTCAAAGAAATTTAAAAGCTAAGGGAAATAAAAAATAAAGGTTTTGGCTAGTAAAATAAGTTTAGGAAAGTTACCGGGTGTTACAGCACATACCGCTAAAAAGGAATCGCGTCCTCACGATTTAGTTCAAGTTATAGGTCGGAATAATGTCAGTGAAAAGGTGATGGTACCAGTAGAAGATTTGGGTCTCACTAGGTTGCTCTAAGGGTTCCTCTTTGCTTGTGGGAGAGTATTTAGGTTGTTTGTTACAAGCTGTCTCCTTCTAGTGATTTGGTGAGGCACAACGCTTCTTGAGGTGAGTTTAATAGGGGGAAACAGTTTAAGTCTTAACTACGCGATGTCTCACAATTTTGTTAGTGTGGTATCCTCTTATATTCTCACGGTCTAATTCGAATATATGGTCTATACTCTAGTGACACAAAATCCTAACCCGGTACATGTAAAGTAGTAAATATGGCGGGGTGACTGATCTTCAAGGTTTGTTTCAAAATTGAACGTTTTCCTTCTCAGAGGAATGGATAAGATAATTTTTACAAAAGTTTACATTTGACATTTCGCAACAAAAGTTTGATAAGGTTTGACTAGAAGAATTGAATCCTCAAAGTAGGTAATTCAGAAAATATCACTACGCGTTTCAAAGTCGATACAACAGCATTTTAAGAAAAGTCCTAAAAAGTAAGAACATCAAGGGTGAAGGGTAGTCGAGCAGGTACGTCCACCTATGTTTCTAAATATCTAACGACGAGGTCTATTTGTTGAGTCTGTGTGGGGTTCAATGCTTAATATTAGGCGAAGCTCGTAGAAGTAAGTGTCCAGCTTGTTTAAATGATACTAAAAGGTGTCCTGACCCAGCTGTTGTACGGGCGGTCTGAAAGGAACAACTCAGTGCTAAGAGGTATCATGACTTAAATGGTTGCACTAGTGACTTAAGAGGTCTGAATCATCTCGTTGCTATGTTGAGAAATGTCCTTCTTGTTACAAGGTGAGGTCGGGTATCAATAACCGCTAGGTAGGCTAAGGTCTCTTGGCATCCCGGTGTAGAAGTCGGGTCACATAAAAGAAAGGGATTTTTGAGTCTGTGTTGTCTAGAACTCCTAGAGGGTACAATATCTTTAGAGCGATGGTATACTGACAACCTAGTTCAACGCATGCACTACTAATCAGGGATTCTAATCGCATGGAACGAATGAGGTAACTTATTCAGTGATGAAACCGTCTCAAGGCTTAGTAGGCTATTATCTATAGCCTCAGGCGAAAGTGTGGAATCCACTTCTAAGGTTTGGTTTATTTTCAAAAGGGAAAAATATTGGTTATTATGTTTATGAAGTAGTAGTATAAAAACACTTTTCATGAAGGTAAATGGTTCACATGGTGGTTGTAAAGTACTTTATAATATAGTTTGTAGAACAGTTTATAGGGTGATAGAGAATGATTTATCTTTTATAAAATAATAACAAAATTGATGATGTACCCTCCGAACGGGTCGAAGGACTCCCCTTCGAGCCTGTAGAAAACCCTCTCTTCCGAGGCCCAGGTTAATCTCCTTAACACGTTTCATTGGCGTAAAACCATTCGTCTGCGAATGGTTACCATGTGGGAATCCGCCAATCGAAGCCCTAAGCCCTTCGGGGTATTCCTGACGAAGGGACTAACACGAAGGAGCATCCAGACCTGGTCAAACCCACGTCTCCTCTTCCCTTTGGCTTCCCGCCAAAACAGAGATCGTGGGCTACAAAGCCCTAGCGGTTACCACTTTCCATGGGACGCCCCCATGATCTCCGAACTATGTGCAACCGCCCACTATGCCCTATTTTTCACCTATAAATAGCATAGTCGGGCCAAGAACAATGTAAGTAATTTCGAGTTAACCTTACTCTCCAAATTTACGACCTATATCACCATCACACATACTTACTCGCACGCCGGAGGTGGTTCGCAGGGTCCAACCCCTGCGCAATCACTTAACGTAGTGTCTTTGTATTTCTTATTCTCAGGTTAAGAACAAGCTTGGCGCAATCTCAACACCCCATTATTCCTTTGATCACCATCGAAGGCTTGGTTGACGAATATTTGTTCAATCAGTGGCGCCATCCGTGGGACCGCTACAATTGGTCTCGTTAATTCCGAGCTTTTAACCTACCAACCAATTTCACTATTATTCCGGCATGGACCAAGGGAGAGAAGATACTCCCCCACCGGGTTTCTCTACCTTAACACCAATACCAACCGATGATCCTAACAACCTTCCCCCAATAACCGCTTCCACTTTCACAACACGTTCCCATCCAGAAATCACAACCAACAATCATGCTTCAACATCAGCCAACCCAGAACCTGTCATTAGCCCAGCCTTTGTCGAAGCCAACCACGAAGTGTTGGAAAACCTTTTAAGGGCCCGTAACAGACAAGTCAGGAATGCTGAAGTACGCAGGGAGTTGGAATACTCGAGTGAAGAGTATGATGAAGAAATGGAGATGGAACCTAGGCCTCCGACCCAAGGACCAACCCTATCTGCCTTAAGGATTGGTTCTCCAATGGGCCGAAGGCTAGGCAAAAGGTCTGTTGGTTTCGAAGGAGTCCCTGAGAGGGCTCCGACAAGAAGAGAAGGGGCGGTTGCCGAAGGCTCTAACGTTAGGAGTCAGCTTAGGGAAGAAAGGGGGTGACTTTGCCTCCATTGCTAGCCGCTCACCTTGGAAGAACTGAAGCCGGGATTCCGTTGCAGCCTTCTCACGCATCAGGCGTAGAAGGCAATCCGTCTATAATCAATATGGGAGGGAATCTTCCTCCCAATGGTATGTATCCCCCATTCCAAACTCAGTCTTATCCTCAAAGTTTATATCCTCCTATAAATGGTCAGCCTAATAACCCAAGCTTCCCTCAAAATTATGGGAGCATGCCCTTCGGCCACCCTATGGCGTACCCTCCGTACGCCATGGGAAACAGTTACCCGTTTGCCATGAGCACACCTTATCAGTCCTACCCAGGCCAAACTCCTATGGGAATGCCCCCAAACAGCAATCCATTCAATACAGTCCCCATTTACGCGCCACCTTATAATTGTTTATATTCAGACCCTATGGGTTCAGCTACACCCTTCGTTAGATGGATAGAAGATTACCCATTGCCTGATGGGTTGAAAATGCCTTCACATGTCGGGACTTATGATGGGAAAGGGGATCCGGACAATTTCTTACACTTGTTCGAAGGGGCTATCAAAATGCAAAAATGGGTTATGCCCGTGGCCTGTCACATGTTTACATACACCCTTCGGGATTCCGCTCGTATTTGGTGGAATGGACAAAAGCCCGGTAGCATCGTCAATCTTGATGATCTCAAAGCTAAGTTCCGGTCCCATTTCAGTCAGCAAAAGAAATTCACAAGGACCCATTTAACGGTGCACAACATCAAGCAAAAAGATAACGAAAGCACCAGGGCCTTCGTTACTAGGTACACCGATGAGACTTTGCAAATTTTGGGCCTTCATGAAGATCAACGTATTTCTGGTTTCGTACATGGCCTTCGGAATCGGAGTTTGGTGGAATTCTTGTCCACCGACCTTCCGACAACTTACAAGGGGCTGACTGAGAAGACGTACACTTGGATCGAAGCCAAAGAGGTATCCACTAATGGGGCTCCGATAGATAAGGATAGCAACAACAAGTTTTCAAAGCATTCCACGTGGGAAGGGTCCAAGAACAAGAACAAGAACAGAGATAGGTTCTCTCCGTACAACAAAGGCCCCAACCATGGTTTGTTGAACAACCTAACGAAGTCTCCCAAGGAAATACTTGCTACGGAGAGGGCGGCCAAAGCCTTCGAAGCGCCTCCACGTATGACAAATAAGGGTAAAAACAGGGATACCAGCAAGTACTGTTACTTCCACGAAGACAACGGCCATGATACGAACAGTTGCAGGGAACTAAAGAAACAAATTGAAGAAGCTGTAAGATCTGGGCAGTTAGCACACCTGGTAAAGGGAATCAAGAAAGGCAAAGAAAAGATGACTGACACTCAAATGGCCAAGGATACTAATCCTACCGAAGCCCCTATACTAATGATACATCGAGACGAAACCTCTCTGAAAAGGAAGGTGCCGGAGTCGAAAGCAAACAAGATAAGAGAAATAACGTTTTCTCCTATCTCAGGCAGGATCCCTTCGAACGATCCGGTGGTTATCAAAGTCCTAATCTTTAGCCAAAAAATAGGGGGAGCTTACATGGACTGCGGAAGCCCTTGCGAAGTCATATATGAACATTGCTTTCGAAAGCTCTCGTCGGCGGTCAGGTCTCGAAAGGTTGATTCGAAGAAGCCTTTAGTAGGGTTCTCTGGCGAACGCTCGTGGCCCCTAGGGGAAGTTCCGCTGGAAATAACAATCGGAGAAGGCAGGATCGCAAGGACCGAAACCCTCATGTTTACTATCGTAAGGTCCAACTCTCCTTACAACTTGTTGATAGGGAGGACCGCCATGCAAAAGATGGGTATAGTAGTCTCCACTATACATGCAGCGGTAAAGTTTCACACACCCAACGGAATAGGGACGGTATTCTCTGAGCACAGTCCGAAGGATAGCGAGAAGAAGATGGAAGGCTCTAAAAAGCCTCCGAATGATGTTATTGGAAGTGCGGGTGAAGAAGAAGATATCGTCACAAAAAAGCGTTGTACAGAACGAAGAAGGGTAAGCAAAAAGCAATATCCAAATAGTTCCACAGCAGAATTGGAGAAGCCACACAAATCCGAAGGGAAGGTCGTTGAGGGGATACGCCCTACGAGCACCAGAACTCCTCCGACGCCGAGAGCTGATGACAAGCTCTACAACAAGAAGTATCGACTCAAGGGATCCAAGCCCACCGAGTCGACAGAACAAGAAGTCAAAAACAATCCTTCGAAATTCAAAGCAGCTATTGACCTGCCGGCCCCAGGATCATTGAAAAAACGTGATAATCCAAGCTCCACCAAGAGTCAGACTTTCGCGGAAGTCCTCAACGAAACACCTCCCGGACACAACCCAAACGAGGAAACTCCCCGAGCCGCAACGGAGGAATGGAAATTGTTTACTGACGGAGCCTCAAGCTCCAATGGTTTCGGAACAGGTTTAATCCTAATAAATCCGGAGGGGAAGGAGTATAGTTATGCGCTACGTTTTGAATTCAAGGCCACGAAAGATGAAGCAGAGTACGAAGCCTTGCTGGCTGGCCTTCGACTCGCCAAGGGTATCGAGGTTCATAACCTCTCCATTTTCGTAGGCTCGCTTTTAGTCGCTGATCAAATCAAGGGTTCTCGCAGAGCAAGGCAGCCAACAATCAAAGAGTACTTGAACGAGGTTAAAAAAGTCCTTCTGGGTTTCGAACGATACAAAGTGACAAATGTCCACATAAGCCAAAATAAGAAGGCGGAGGCCCTAATCAAGTTAGCATCGACTGCTTTCGCTCATCTACCCAGTGAGGTTTTAGTAGAGGAGTTGGCCACCAGGTCAATTGCAAGAAGTGAAACATTTGATAAAGGCTCCAGCTGGATAGAACCAGTCAAACTGTATTTGATAAGCGGCGTTTTGCCCGATAAATCAAAATCGGCACGAAGAATCAAAGTCAAAAGTCCACAGTACAGGCTCATAGGCAATAATCTCTACAAAAGGCGTCTTTCATCTCCTTGGCTCCGTTGTATCGAGTTAAAGCAGGCTTCGATCATTCTCTACAAGGCTCACGAAGAATCCTGTGGAAGACACACAAGTCCTAGAGACATCGCCGCGAAGGTAACAAAATGGGGTTATTACTGGCCAACCGTACTAGAAGATGCAAGGGAAGCGGTCAGAACATGCACGATATGTCATACACACTCCAAAGCCCGTAAGCCATTAGAGTATGATGCGACATCTAGCATGGCTGTAAGACCTTTCGATCAATGGGGAGTCAGCATAATCGGACCCTTACCATTAACTCCCGGAGGGGTACAATTCTTGGTCATAGCCATCGATCATTTCACCAAGTGGGTCGAGGCCAAGCCGTTGGCATCAACAAAAGGAAGAGATGTGGAAGAGTTCATGTGGGAACACATAATTTTCAGATTTGGAATTCCACAAGTTATCACCTCTTACGAAGGGCCACACTTTGCCGAAGGAGTGTTCCCTTCTTTCTGTAAAAGCCTGAATGTGAAGCAAAGATTCGTTTGTGTTGACAAGGATATTGTCACCGAAATTGAGACGAAGTTAGGGCAATATCAGCATAAATGGGCAGACAAACTTCCCAAAGCCTTGAGGGCATATAGGAAGTTGTCCTTCGAGTAAAAGCAAACGAAGCCAAATGAAAGAGCCCAGCGTCAAAGAAGAATTACTGTGACAAAAAGACGTGGAAGCTCGAAGGGTGGAAACAAAAGATGTCGTGAACAAGTTTGGACATGATACAAACTCTCGTAAGTCTTACATATAAGAACTTACCTTTCTTTAAAAGCATTTAGTTGTTTTCAATTTCATGTAACGTAGTCTTCTCACATGGGAAAAAAGCATTAATGGTAGGTGTCTAGTGTTCATTTTTTCAAATGATGTAATCCTCCCTACCCACTTAATGATATAGCATGTTTCCCTCAAAATCTCTTGTTTCGTTTTATACAACATAGATTTATCCAGCCAAGTACTTTACAAGTTTCAATGTCGAAGGATGAAGCAAGACACATGTCTTGTATAACATTAACATCCATTACAATTCACATTAGCTTTCCTATGAAGTCTTAGGGTATTTGAAGCCCTCTGTAACTTAAGGATAAAGACGGAGTGGGTCGCGACCCTCTGTCGCAGTCAAATTATACGATTGCATAAAATCTTGGTCCAAAATACACACAATAAGGTTATAACCTTAGGTTGTATGTTTACGTTCTAGTAAGGAGCGTAAGAGAAGATAAGCATGGCATTAAAAAAGGAGAATATTCCTACAAATTAAGAGTCATAAAGGCCACGCACAGGCGCAGCCATTTTCAAAAAAGGACAATTGTTCAAAGTTATGGGCCGAAGCCCAGACAAACCATTCAAACAGGCACTAGCCTGATAAAAGCACGATAAATTGTCTTAAAGAAAGGCATCAGCCTTTAGGCACAAACAAATTGTTTCAAAGGGTACACGCCACCCTTACAGACTAAATTACTGCCAACATGGCAGCCTTCATTTGTTGATGGAGGAGTTTGGGTCTTCTTGATGAGTTGCAGACTTGGGTTTCTCAGACAAGGTTCTTTTAGTTGGAGACGGAGGCTGTATACTCTTGGGTTTTTTAGAAAGGAGGTCTTCGATGGAGGCTGAAGGATCTTTGGTTGCTTCGGCAAGAAAGGGGTAAACTGCAGTGGTGAAGGCATTACCAGCTTCATCGTACTCCTGAACGGAATTTGGACGATAGTATGGCACATCTGAAAGCACAACGGGTTTCTTAGTTTTGGCAATCTCTTCCAAGGTTGTGCACTTACCATGAAATATAGCTGCATTCACCAGTTTACCCACAACCACTCCCACCTCATCGCTATGATATAGCTCCATAGCAATATAGGGAACAACCTTCGATACCACCTCAGCCCTATCTTTTTTCAACCTTTGCCATTCAAGCTTCAAACTATCAACCTCCTGACAACGTTTAGCATCCTGCTCCACTAATTTGGCTCTCTCAGTCTCCAACCCAGTACACTTAGACTCCAGGGCACTCACCTGGTTCTGATAGCCTACAACCTTAGCCTCCTCAAGAATTAACCTACCACATTCTGCCTGTGACTCCTTAAGCTGTTTTTCAAGACCATCAATCCTGTCTTGAAGAGCCTCATACCTGGGATGTTTCTCAAAGTTCTCCATGGCTTCATCACATCTCTTCTCCAATTCAGCATAATTTTTCTCCCTCTCCTTTTCTCTGGCAACAACAGCAGCAGCCTCCTCCTTCGCTTCCTGGACCTTATTGAGCAATCCTCTGGTGCGAAAGCTCAGATGACTGTCCAGCATTGCTTGTCGGATGTAACTTTTGTCGTTGAGGTCACAAAGTTCTTCAATGGACATTTCATTCATTTTCTTCCTCCATGAGGCAGGAGTAACATTCTCAACAAGCAAGCGGCAGGAGAGAGAGTTGGGCAATTCCTTCGTATCTGGCAAACCTTTAAGACGAAAGCAATATAAGCCAAACACGCAATATTACACAAAAAAAAAAAAAAAAAAATGGAAGAATTTTCGCTTACCAGATATGTCATCTTCATCAACAAGTCCTTCCGGAGCATACATAATGGTCTTCCCACAAGACTTTTCGGTTTTTTGCCTGGTGGTTCTGGAAGTAGGAGTAGGAATGTTCAATTTCCTCTTGGGGGCAGCCTTTGCAGCCTTGGCACTAGTACCCTTTCTAGTCCGAACTCTATCAGCAATGCCGGAGGACCCCACAATCCTGAGCTGATCACCTCCGGAAGGGGTCTCATCAGAATCACCAATGTCCTCCACTACCTGGGGGGCTTCCTCAGTACCAACTGCTTCGACTGGGGGGAGCACAGCAAGAGGCTTCGGTGGAGAGACATCAACATCATTATTATTGACAGAAATGGAAGGAGATCCCACTCCGTAACTTGTATTTTGAGGGTCCCTTGGCATAAAGCTAACTTCCTTAGCACCTCCAGCCACGACAAAGTTTCGAAAAGCCATTTCTGCACAAACAAAGGAAAAGAGATGAATATCAGCAGGTAAGTTATTTATTTATGAAATAAGAAATTATACATACTTTCTCCTTCACAAATAATTTCAGGAAGCAATGGAGACTCTGTCCAACTCTTAGCAATGCCAGCCATGAATAAGATGGGCTCAGGAAACGTTTGTACGTCCACTGGATGACGTGCAAGACGTTGATACATAAGATCACTTCTCACCTCATAAGGTAATGGGTCATTGTATCGTTTCTCATCAAACCTATTCCCTTCGGCCAACAACTCAGGATACTCGGAGGGTATGATGGTACTCTCAATGTAAAAAAATTGACCTTTCCAATTTCGAATATTTGAAAAAGGTTTAGTCAATAGGTGTGGGACATCATACTCACTCCTTTTTGCAATAGTTACCCAATCTCCACCAGGGTAGAGATTGCAAAAGCCTCTAAACACAGTCAATGAAGGCTCAAAACCATACGCTTTGCACATCACAATATAAGTTGTCAACTTAGCTAAACCAAACGGATTAAACCTTGAAATGTGCACTTTGTAATATTGCAAAAACTCCAAAATAAGAGGGTGGATGGGAATCCTAAAGTTTGATTGTGTAAACGCATGCACATACAAGCCTACAAATCCTTTCGGAGCATCAAAAATGCTTTGCTTTTTACTGGGAAGCATGATTTTATATTCCAAGGGTATGGGATAATCATTCAGAAAATCAGACAATGCTTGTTTCGACAAGGTACAAGTTTGTTCTTTAATTATTCGTTTTGCAGCCATACTCATAAATAACGTAAGAAGAGCAAAGAAAGATGGCGGAATTTTACCTTTTAGACTCCAATGGAAGCACAATGACACAGAGTTGTGTATATTTTGGGCGGAGGTAAAAGTATTCTAGGGTTTAACGTATTGAAGATTAAATACTCACGAAATCTTTGATCATAACCGAACACGTGTACACTTTCTTTACTATCTAAGCGGATTTCAAATGGATTCTAAATTTGAAATGACGTTTTGCGAGTACCAAAGAAGTGGCAATTAAGGGTTTGCAAGTGGCCGGATAATGATGATTTGCATTTAATGCGGAATTCAGTTAGACGCTTTTCTTTTTATTTTTTAGAATTAGAAGGATAGAGTACTGCTTATTGCGTTTAAATTTATTTAAAGCACTTATCTTTATTTAATCCGAATTTGTGATAAAGGAGATAGAGTGTATAAGGTTTTTTGAGTCGAATGCAATTTATACTCGTACGTATATATCACTTTCGACTGGGGGGCTTGATGATGTACCCTCCGAACGGGTCGAAGGACTCCCCTTCGAACCTGTAGGAAGCCCTCTCTTCGGAGGCCCAGGTTAATCTCCTTAACACGTTTCATTGGCGTAAAACCATTCGTCTGCGAATGGTTACCATGTGGGAATCCGCCAATCGAAGCCCTAAGCCCTTCGGGGTATTCCTGACGAAGGGACTAACACGAAGGAGCATCCAGACCTGGTCAAACCCACGTCTCCTCTTCCCTTTGGCTTCCCGCCAAAACAGAGATCGTGGGCTACAAAGCCCTAGCGGTTACCACTTTCCATGGGACGCCCCCATGATCTCCGAACTATGTGCAACCGCCCACTATGCCCTATTTTTCACCTATAAATAGCATAGTCGGGCCAAGAACAATGTAAGTAATTTCGAGTTAACCTTACTCTCCAAATTTACGACCTATATCACCATCACACATACTTACTCGCACGCCGGAGGTGGTTCGCAGGGTCCAACCCCTGCGCAATCACTTAACGTAGTGTCTTTGTATTTCTTATTCTCAGGTTAAGAACAAGCTTGGCGCAATCTCAACACCCCATTATTCCTTTGATCACCATCGAAGGCTTGGTTGACGAATATTTGTTCAATCAAAAATCATAGTTAAATTTGTGATAGGTTAGCAAGATAGCAAATTGGTTTATACAATAGCTTGTGAGATGATTTGTAAAACAATCCATAGAGTAATAAGAAAGTCATTTGGTATTTGTAAAATATTAGCAAAGCTGTAGTTTACTTCAGTAGCAAAACGGTTCATCGGGCGACAGTAAATTAGTTTTTGGAAAGTAATGGCGAAATAATTTGTAAGGTAATAGTAACATAGTTTTATTGTTTTTAAATCAAACAGTGGCTAATTCAGCTCACAGGAGAGTAAAATTGTCCATAAGGCTGTAGTAAAACTTGTTAGGTAATTATAACATAGTTTGCAAAACTTTTGTGAAGTTGTTCATTGATTTATGAAATAGTAGTAAAGGGGCGAATCGGCTTATTACTTAACAATAGGGTAGCATGTACAAAGAGTTGTAAAACAATTTATAGGGCAGTGGGAAAACAATTTGTTATTTACAAAATAGCAATACGACCGTAGTTTGTGATATATTAGTAAGATAGTAAATTGGTTTATAAAATAGCTGGCGAAATGATGTTAAGAAGTCAATTCATAGTTGATAAAATAGTGGTAAGGTCAAAAATTTTGTTTTTAGAATATAGCAGTAAAACATTTTGTATGATGACCGTAAAATGGTCGGTATTGTTGGGAATTAAATTAAGCAGTTAGTACAGTTGAAGAATACAAGAACAGTTAGTACTGCTTAGAAGATCAAGGTGAAACCATGTGAAGATAAATATGGAATGGATATGATGTATATCTTATTTGTATAGAATGATACGAATATAGTTTACTTGTAAAGGACTCTTTGTGTTATAAAAAGAGATCCTCAGTTAGGGTTTTATATACCTAAATCGATATCTATATCTCCTATACGCACAAGCATTGTTAAGAGCTTCACGTTTAATCATTCAATATATTGAAAGCAAAGTGTTTAGTTAAACAATTGTCTTGTTTATTATTATTGTTACATTCATACGATAACACAATCACTAAACACATATTCTTCTAAGTACTTGGTAGTAAATTCCGCGTGCTATCAAGTATATACTCAAAGTATCCCCAACACAACGTGTGTGTTTAGATCCGGTCAAGTGGTATCAAAGCCAGGTTTCTGATACTTTGAATTTAGAAGATCCTGAAGTATTTACTCACTAGCAACCAAGAAGATGGACATGGAGACACCTCAAACCTCAATCCTTGCTAAACTCCCCATGCTGAAACAGAATGAATACGATTTATGGCGGCTCAGAATAGAGCAATATTTCATGGTGCAAGACTATGCATTATGGGATATCATTATCAATGGTGATTCCTTCAAACCAATTCCTGTTGAAGAAACACGTGCTGATGGTTCCAAGATCACAAAGCTTAACACTGAGCCAGTTACAAACGAGGAGAGAATAAAAAAGAAGAATGATCAGAAGGCTAGGAATTTGTTACTAATGGCAATTCCTAATGATCAAGTGCTGAATTTTAGCCATTACGAGACTGCTAAAACTCTTTTTGAAGCAGTGGTGGAAAGATTTGGTGGCAATGAAGCTAACAAGAAGGCACAGAAAACCCTACTTAAGCAAAGTTATGAGAACTTCACTGCATCTAGCAATGAAACTTTGGACCATATCTTTAATAGGCTTCAAAAGATCATCAATCAACTTACTGTGTTGAAGATTGTGATTCCACAAGAAGACCTCAACATGAAGTTTCTAAACAGTTTACCTGTTGAATGGAACACTTATGTTGTGGTTTGGAGTAATAAACCAGAGCCGGAGAAAATGACTATGAATGAGCTTTACAACAATCTTAAGATTGTGAAGCAGAAGGTCAAGAAGAGTGGTAGCACCAGTTCTAGTTCAGGGAATATGGCTTTCTTATCTTCTTCAAACAGTTCGAATCATGAAGATGAAGAAGCAGTTGGTACTGCTAAACCAACAGTTAGCACTGCTAGTGTAAAAACTAGTACTGCTGGCTTGACTGAAGAGACCATATATGCATTTGTGTCAGAACAGTCTGGTGGGTCAAAGATCTTTAATGAAGATCTTCTTCAAATTGCTAAAGATGATTTGGAGGCTATGGATTTAAAGTGGCAGTTGGCTTTGATAAGCATCAGGGCTAAGAAGTATTACCAAAGGACTGGGAATAAGATTACCTTTAATGGAAGAGATGTTGCTGGGTATGATAAGTCTAAAGTGGAATGCTTTAATTGTCACAAGATGGGGCACTTTGCCAGGGAATGTAGAGGTCAAAGACAATAAAGCAACCAGGGTCAAGGGTTTAAGAATCAGCAAGGAACAAGGAGAACATTTAATGTTGAAGAGACTTCTTCCAAGGCTATGGTAGCTGTAGATGGAGCTGGATTTGATTGGAGCTTTATGGAGGAAGAAGAGGAACCAGCTAACTTGGGTTTGATGGCTTTCTCAGACTCTGAGGTACATATTGTTCAAAAATGTTCAAATACTTGTTCTGCTTTAAAAGATTATGAGTGTCTTAAGAAACAGTATGATGATCTTAGAGTAGAATATAATCAAGTAAATTTTAGTTTGTTAAATCATAAAAGAGGACTAGCTGTTTTGGAAGAACAAATTGAGTTTTATAGACAAAATGAGTCAAACTTCTCTGATGAGATAGGAGTTTTAAAGAGGGATTTGCAAATAAAAGATAATAAAATGAGTGGACTTGTATATGAACTAGAAAAGCTTAAGAAGGAAAAAGAAAACATCCAGTTAAGTGTAGAAACTCTTGAACATACTTCAAAGGGAGTTCAGAAGATTGTAGAGACTCAAATAGTTAACAAAGCTAAGTCTGGTTTAGGATATAAGTCAGTTGCACCCCCTCTTAGAGGAATGTTTGTTCCACCAGGAATTGATTTAGCTCATACAGGTTTAGAAGAGTTTAAGGATATGGATTTTCCTGGATATGGTGTTAAGATTAGTGAGAATCCTGTTAAATTTGTTAAGGCAGAAGACTCTTTTGTGAGTGCTAGTGATAAATCTCTTTCTGAGGAAAAGATGTCCTCTGATAGGAACTCAGATGCACCAACTATTGAGGATTGGACATCTGATGATGAGGATGTAGAGGTTAAGGACAAACCTAATGTTGTTAAGGTAGAAGTTAAACATGCTCCTAAAGTGGTTAAGACTGAAAACATTAAACCAGTTAGGAAAAGTGTTCGATATGCTAAGATGTATAGGACTAAGAACAGATCACCAATTTCTGAGAGTAGTCATAGGAACTGGAATCACTCAAAATCTAAGCAATTGGATAATAAGTTTGCTATGATTAGAAAAGTGTGCTTTGTTTGTGGAAGTTTTGATCATATGGCTGCTTATTGTGATTCTAACCCATGAAAAAAGAAGGTTTATGGGAATACAAGGGTGAATAGGAATAACAATACTAGGGTAACTCAAAACAGTCTAACTAGATTGACAAACCCTAATGCAAATCATAAGATGTCACCCAAAGCTGTTATGTTAAGGAATGGCGTCAAAACAGTTTCAACAGATAGTCAAAATAAGTGGTTTAATGACAAGCAAACTGTTTCAAGTGCAAAACAATTTTCAAATCATGCACAAATAGTTAAAAGGCATTTTTTTAAGAAAACAACAATGACTAATCAGAAGTGGGTGCCTAAATTTAAACAAGTAGTTCCAACTGCTACTTCAGCAGTTCCAACTGCTAGACCAGCAAATCCTACTGCTAGGCAATTAAATGTTAAGGGAAAAGGGGCAATGTTGTCAAGGCCTCAGCACATTGGGTTAAAAATTCTACCAAACCCAATGGTGCATCAAAGACCTCCAACAAGTTTTCTCATCTTGATGCACAAGGCAGACCCAAACCAGCGATGGTTTGGATCCCCAAAAGAAACTAACACCTTTATTTTGTGTGCAGGAACATCCTTCAAATGGTAAAGAAGATAGAGGATATTCAGACAGTGGATATTCAAGGCACATAACTGGCAACATGTCATATCTTTCAGACTTTATTGCTCTGGATGGAGGACCAGTTGTCTTTGGTGGTGGTATTGGAGGAGGGATTACTGGTAAAGGGGTAATTAAAACTGGTAATCTTGATTCTGAAAATGTGTATTATGTACCAGAACTTAAGTACAATCTTTTCAGTGTATCACAAATTTGTGATAAACAGAACAAAGTTTTATTTACTGATACTGATTGTCTTATTCTTTCTCCTGATTTCAAGCTACCTAATGAAAGTCAAGTATTGCTTAAAATCCCTAGAAAGGATAATACATACAGTGTTGAGATGAATAAACTAGTTCCTAAGGTTGGACTTACTTGTCATGTTGCAAAAGCCACATTGGAAGAATCAATGTTGTGGCACAGGAGGCTTGGTCATGTTAATTTTAAAACCATTAACAAAATTGCTAAAAATGGGTTGGTAAGAGGTTTACCAAATAAAACTTTTCTCAATGACCAAACCTGTGTTTCTTGCCTTAAAGGTAAGCAACACAGAGCCTCATGTAATCCAAAGACCCAGAACTCTATTTCTCAAGCTTTATATACGTTGCATATGGACTTGTTTGGTCCTACTTCTGTGAATAGCTTGAACTTTAAGAGATACTGTCTTGTTATCACTGATGATTATAGTAGGTTTTCTTGGGTATTCTTTATGAAAACTAAGGATGAGACTAGTGAAATCCTTAAGACCTTCATAGTTGAAGTAGAAAACCTAGTTGATAAGAAAGTTAAAATAATCAGATGTGACAATGGGACTGAATTTAAGAATAGGGTGATGGATGATTTTTGCAGAGAAAAAGGTATTAAGAGGGAGTTTAGTGTAGCTAGAACCCCACAGCAAAATGGTGTAGCTGAGAGAAAGAATAGGACTCTTATAGAGGCTGCTAAGACAATGTTAGCTGACTCTAAGCTACCAGTTTCATTTTAGGCTGAAGCAGTTAGCACTACTTGTTATGTGTTGAATAAGGTTTTAGTTGTGCAACCTCATAATAAGACTGCTTATGAGCTTCTTGGAGGTAGAACCCCTGCTTTAAGCTTCATGAGACCTTTTGGTTGTCATGTTACTATACTTAATACCAAAGACCAACTAGGCAAGTTTGATGGGAAATCTGAGGAAGGTTTCTTTGTTGGTTATTCTCTGCACAGTAAGGCTTTTAGGGTGTACAATACAAGCACCAAGCATGTAGAAGAAAATCTGCACATAGAATTTTTGGAGAATAAACCAAATGTTGCAGGTGTAGGTCCAGATTGGATCTTTGATATTGACAGTCTTTCAGATTCCATGAATTATGTGCGTGTCATAGGTACAAATACTAACCATGATGCAGGTTCTGAGGAGGAAGATGATGATTGCATTTTCATACCAGTCATGGAAGAAAGCCAAGCGAATGAGTCTTCTACAAAGAAAGATGATATTCCATCATCAAGTGGTGTAGACAAAGAGAAAGATGTTGCTGAAACCAGTGGTCAGAAGGGTAAAGAAGCTGAAAATCCAACGAGCAGTACAAATGGAGTTAGTACTGCTCAACCACTAGTTCCTACTGCTGAGCAAAATAGTGATGCTGCTGGACCAAGTCAACCTCATCTTGATTCACCAGTTGATACTGCTTCTCAAGCTGATGAGTTTGATTTCTTTGGAGATGGTTTGCAAAACATGCCTACCAGCTATGCAGCTCCTTCTACTCCCCACACTATTGTACATAGGAATCATCCACTTACCAATATCATAGGAGATGTACAATCTGGAGTCAAGACCAGAAGGCAAATTCAAGACCCAGATCATCATGGATTTCTCAGTGTGGTATATGAAGAAAAACATCATGATGATGAGCATGAGTGTATGTTTGTATGTTTTCTATCTCAGATTGAACCCAAGAATGTGTTAAAAGCTTTAGAAGAATCAAGTTGGGTTGAAGCTATGCAAGAAGAGCTGCTTCAATTCAAAATTCAGAATGTATGGGTTTTGGTATTCAGGAACAAGAAGGATGAGAGGGGCATTGTGATAAAGAACAAAGCAAGATTGGTTGCAGGTGGTTGTCAATTCTTAGGTCGTAGATTGATTTCTTAGCAGTGTAAGAAGCAGACTATGGTGGCCACATCTACTACTGAAGCAGAATATATGGCAGCAGCAAGTTGTTGTGCTCAAGTTCTTTGGATTCAAAACCAGATGCTTGATTATGGGTACAATTTCTTAAACACAATTATACATATAGACAATAGCAGTATAATGTGTATTATTAAGAATCCAGTTCAACATTAAAAAACTAAACATATTGAAATTAGATATCATTTTATAAGAGACTGTGCAGAAAAGAAGTTAATAAAAGTTGTTAAAATACACACTGATGACAATTTTGCTGATCTCTTAACAAAAGGTTTTGATGTAAGCAGATTTCAGTACTTGGTAACAGGTATTGGAATGCTTAATCCTTCAAAAGATTAATGTCTAAATGATTTTGGTTTTTGTACTGCTAGTTGTGCTATTTGTATAGTTAGTACTGTTGAGTAATTTTTAGTACTGTTTGTGAATTTGTTAGTCACTTGTGATAACTGTTAAAAGAAAATATTGTGAATTGTGTTTTCTTTGGTTTTGGACTAACATTTCAGGTTAAGAAAAGCTTTTTGCTTTGAATTGTGCTTTGGAAAGTATGGTGGTTTGGATTGTCAAGTGTGAATACTTGTCACACAACAAATGGTAATTGATTCACCATGTCTAACCAACATAAGAATCAACTAGTCCAGATCAAACGGTTTCTGGTAAAGACTTCTCAAATCCGTTTATGGTTGACAGTTGATGTGCGTGTGTATTGCTCTAATTCTTTTATATCCACGGCAGCGGCGCCAAAGCTTGGTGCGCGCGTGATGTGTCGTTGTGGTTTTAGCAGTATTAATGCCTACTCAAGTTTTAAATTTATATTTAGCTGACTTATCAATAAAACACACACTTTAACGAGCAGTGTACCCGGTCAGTATGAATATAATGGTAAGTAGAGTGTCGATCACTAAGAGTGGAACGTATTATCTAGTTATTCTAATCAGTATTTTAATATCCTAGGTTAGCTATACAACCTAATCTAAGGCAAGGGGGTTCAGCCTGAGAGACTGGCACGGTTTGGTTATGATTAAATAGAAAACTAAACTAATGAGCACGAATCAGCGATTAGCATACACGTACACAGATAGATACTTGAGACAATAAGAAGACCTGTCCTGATAATTAAGTAGCTTGTCACTTGTTTTATTGCTAGTTTTATATGAAGTGTATATAATTAACCCTTTCTCGTTGGCTCTAATCTTATCGGCGAGTAAACCCTTAATGATCACTTATGTCTATCCCACTATCCTTGAATATTGAGCATTTGTGATGCCCACGTTTCGTATACGCTAGAATAGATAGTCGAGGAAGGGGCATGGCGACCCAAGCAATGCTCAGCTAGACACAGAGGTTATCAATGCACTAATAAAAGTCACCAAAGACATCAACATATAAACTTTAATTAATGGGAAAACAATTTTAAGGGGTGGCCATGATATTCCGCAGTCACATGACATCGGCCCATCAATCCTGATGAATTAAAGTGTACTAATACAATAAAACAAAACTACTTAATGAATTGAATACATGCAGGACCTTCTTACAGCTCTTGTATCTTCGTTTAGGGTGTGTCTTGTGCTACTAATTCGTCTGAATTCGGCTCTGGTATCTTGCACTGTCCAACCTCCTGTACAACTTCGAAATTCGTCTGACCTTGGGGTATTTATAGTTTCTGTCTGAGGGTTAGATGCAGCGCATAGGATAAGTAGATGCGGCGCATTGACTTAACTTCGGGTGGGGTCCAAGATTAATATATTCAGGAATATTCGTACACCGCCTTAAGATGCGGCGTAACTCCATTTCTCTATGCGGCGCATGTCCTTTGCTGTCTTGGATTGTGACTTGTGAAATCTTGATAGTGATGCGCCGTATATAAGAAGTATATTGCGGCGTATCTGGAGCAGAATGATCTTGATCTTGTACATTTCAGTAGACTCTTAACATCTTGCTTGTTTTGCTCCATAATTAGTCCAAAATCGCCAAGTTTCACATAATACTTGTTTTTACCTGAGAATTACAAAAGTAAACATTAACGTATCAATTCTCATATATAATAAAATAAAACAAGTCAAATAAATAGGACAAATGATGATAATAAAATGTACTTATTTGAGTTCATCAAATATCCCCCCACTTGAACTTTACTTGTCCCCAAGTAAACCTTAGAATAAATCAAATGAAAATGTATCCTAAAAGATATTAGGATTTATTTTTATATTTAAGCATGTATTCGTTTTGTCATAATTGCACAACCAAACACTCAACGAATTAGAAATAAAATAAAATATTTCGATAAAACAAATCTAATCGTTTAACTGTCTAGTCGTGACGAATATTCTATCATAAGCTTGGCAAGTATACGCATCTCCCCCACTAAAGCTAAGGAATAACAAGTCTAAAGCGGTAAAAAGGGTTTGTTGGTTAAGGGTTAATCATTCTTCTTAATCTCTATCGATCTCAAATTCCAGAAAAGGCGACAAAATCACAAATACATTATTGAATCCACGACCACGATACTTGCAATTGCTCAAATCCTTAACTCGAATGGGCTAAAGATAGGACCAAGTAATCTTTACCAATAATATTATATCAAAAAGGGCGACAAAATCGTAAATACATAGCCGAATCCACGACTACGATACTTAAGATTGCTCAAATCCCTAATCTCAATAAATCAAAGGTTTGGATAAAGAATGATATAGGGTATGGATAATATTTGGGATACAAATTGGTGTAAAATGAAAAATAAACAAAACAGATAAATTAAAATCCTAAGTGTGGTAAATTACTTTCCCAACCATCCCATGAATAAGACTCATATCATCGAATAACTCACGCTTTAACACTTGAAACACACGCTTTAGGTAGACACGAATTATACTCAACAAAATCTCAATCAAAGAATAACCTTAGTTGGAGTTCCCATAACGGCCAACTCCCATTCAATCCATAAATATAATATACAACAAATAGTGGTGATATCGCCCACTTAATACAAAACTTTACATAAGTTGGTTAAAACAAACATCCAACTTTTCCTTTTTCTTTTCTATTTTTTTCGATTTTTTTTTTTTAAACTTCAACATAAACGTGTAAAATTTCACAACTTTTCTATCACTATTTTTCCGGATAATTTTTCCATACTCTTCATACTTTCAGAAATAACTGTAATAGCGAAAGTAGTAAACACACGAAAAATAAACTCAAAGTTATACAATATTTACTTTCATACCAATTGCATTGTGCAATTTCCTGACTCAACCAAAGATAATGAATTACGCACGCGAACACAGGTAATGTAAGGAAACACACTTTGCCTAAAGCAATTAACCACGGATTTTAATCTACAGGGTAGGCTAAGGTGTAAGGGTGTAACGAAACATTATAACAAAGGTGTAAGAAACGAAAGGAATGGCTCTGAGTGTTTTTCTAGGGGTATCTTACTCTAAAAATGAGAGTAACAAAGGGTTTATACGGGGGTTAACTAACCAGTGTAGTTAGTTAATATCACATAACATATAAAGGCTATTTGGGTGTAATCCTAGAAATTTACCAATTTAGACAAGTCATTCCAATTATATAGATAATACTTATTATGGTGGTCTCGAATAGTATACAAGCCAAGTTCTAAAGTTTACAAGTCACCGGCACACTCATAGATTTGTGAATTTTGATAAGTTCACAATTTTTGAAAATAAGGTTATGTGTTCAGCTATGTAATTTAGACTTTAAACAAAAACATGCTAAAAAATTTTTAATTTTGATATATTAAGCGCATTTTAAGTATATTTTGAAAAAGTTTAGGACAAGTAAGTGTTCTAATTCTCCAATCCCCCCACTTAAGTTAAACAACGTCCTCGTTGTTTGTGTCAAAGATTAAAAACTGGAAAATAAAAGAATTAGAACAGAAAAACTCCCCTGAGATTTGCTCGGTATGATCCTCCATTATTTGTATAAGAGCATAAATCAACTTTCTTGTGGATTAGAACGTTTAAGCTCCAAAAATGATGTATCCACAAAAATTGCAGGAATCTATAATACCATTAAGACTTTAACACACCTGAATTAAGAAGGTTCAAACTTGCATAATACATTAGTAGTTAGAAAAAATAAAACTTAAAAAATTAAATCTGAAAATCATCAGGTCAGTAGATACGCCGTATCTTATGGAAAAAGATACGCCGTATCGAGCCTGGAATAAATACGAATCAGAATAAAAGATGCGTCGCATCCTTAACCAGGGATGCGCCGCATTAAATAAACTGACAGAAAGTTTTAAAGTTCAGAAAAATAAAATGCAGAAAAAATAAAGATAGATATGATCTGTACATTTGATACGCCGCATTTCATGGAAGGAGATGCGCCGCATCGAAGTGCAGGTTTGACAGACTCGATACAAAATCAGAAAATAACACAAAAGATAAGCATGGGTTGCCTCCCACGAAGCGCTTATTTTTGTTCGAGTCACGAGCCTGACTCCACCCTTATTTACTGTGTATTAAGGTGTTGTTCCCCCCACTTGGGATCAAGTGCGGGTGATAATAGCAATAAACACGAAAAGAGTGTAAATTTGCTAGTAAAGATGGAAGAAATAAATAAAGATCATACCTTGGCAATATATGTACATTTTTCCTATCCTTACCCGGTTTGGTTGATAAATTGGATGACTTGACCATTCCATCCGAAAGAGTAGTGTGTTGAGGAAAAATGAGTCTCCTTTCTTCTTGGTTAGTCTCTTTGGTAGTAAGGCGTCCCTTGACTTCCGCAGAAGATGAGAAAGGGTCTTTGGCAAGTAAAAGTTCGAGTTCCTCTATATCCTTCATAGGGTCGAAATCATCATCTTCATCAATCATAGCAATGTTTAAGAGCTCATCACCAAACTCTTCCTCGAGCTCCACCAAAAACGGGTTGATCACAGGTGCTTCATGTGCTTCAATAGGTAGTGTAATAAATTTCACCTCATCATTTTTTTGTTTTGCAACCTGTTTAGGAAAACTAGCAAGATTATTAGTAATGGGATTAATAATATTAAATAAATTTGTACCACTTTGTTTTGTAAGTGACTCCAATTCATCTTGTGAATCTCCATCTTTAACAAGTGGTCTTGCAATTTCAGCATCGTTCCGAATTTCATTTTTAAACAAGTCATCCCAGATTTCTTCAAAATCCCTCGTTGGGTCAAAATCTGGTTGAGGTATGTCATCATATACAATTGCGTCAAATGGTTCGAAATCAAAATTAGAATTCTTTTCATCTTCATCCGATGGATTGTCTAATGGTGGTAATACGATTGCAGAATATTCTTCAACGTAAGGTTCCGTATACACATCATCTTGTGCAATCTCCGGAGAAAAAGTACTATCAATAACAATTGCCGGAATTGTTTTTACGGTATATGAATCTTCTTCATCATCATTTGACATACACCAAGTGTGTTGAAATGGCAATTTGTTTCTTTCTTTCCTTGCCTTTTCTTGTCCTAAAATCAAGTATTCTTCCATAGTGATTTCTTTCGTCTCAATGACTTGTGCACCATATCTTGCTCTTTTCCAATCATACATCTGATTATTGCTCAAGGCTCTTTCCTCTATAAACTTGACATATTCTTCCATTGTAATATCCGGATCGTCCATCTTCCTGAAATAAAACTTACTCGTGCAAAAGAAGAGTGAAACAATCAAAGTAAAATAAAATTTGCTGATATCTGTAGATGATGCGCCGTATCCAAAAAGTTGGATACGCCGTATCTTATTACTTTAAAATTTAACCAGACTTTTATTCAGAAAGTAGATACGCCGCTTATAATTTTGAATGCGCCGTATCAGTTTTAAATTATCAAAAATCCTTTATATTTATTAAAATTAAATGCGTCGTATTAACAAAAGTTAATGCGCCGTATTTTCGTTACGTTTCAAAATACAAGATTTTTGATTAAGTAGATGCGCCGTATCGATACAAATCGATGCGTCGTATCTGTTTAATAATTCGAAAACTGTCTTTAATTTAAATAGACAATACGCCGTATCTGTTAAAACAAATGCGTCGTATGGCGTTATCGTTTAGAAAAATTTCTTGTTAAAAACAGAATACGCCGTATCTTGGGGAAAGATGCGTCGTACTCGAATTTATTAAACGCGTTGTATTTTATAAAAATTAAACGCAATACGCCGTATCTATGAAAATAGATGCGCCGTATCGTTTGTATCAGTACAGTACAACGATAGCAGAATGCAGAAAAATAGAAAAAGAAAAACAAAAATAAAATCAAACAAAAAGAAACAAAAATTAAAGAAAATAAAAACACACAAAAACAGAAAATATGCAAATAATACAATGAATGTAATTTATCTAATATACAACGGGTTAGTGGTTAGAATCTAAAAATTAAAACCTAATTAAAAATACTAATCAAATTAACAGATAATAACAATCCACTCCCCGGTAACGGCGCCAAAAACTTGATGTGCGTGTGTATTGCTCTAATTCTTTTTTATCCACGGCAGCGGCGCCAAAGCTTGGTGCGCGCGTGATGTGTTGTTGTGGTTTTAGCAGTATTAATGCCTACTCAAGTTTTAAATTTATATTTAGCCGACTTATCAATAAAAAAACACACTTTAACGAGCAGTGTACCCGGTCAGTATGAATATAATGGTAAGTAGAGTGTCGATCACTAAGAGTGGAACGTATTATCTAGTTATTCTAATCAGTATTTTAATATCCTAGGTTAGTTATACAACCTAATCTAACGCAAGGGGGTTCAGTCTGAGAGACTGGCACGGTTTGGTTATGATTAAATAGAAAACTAAACTAATGAGCACGAATCAGCGATTAGCACACACGTACACAGATAGATACTTGAGACAATAAAAAGACCTGTCCTGATAATTAAGTAGCTTGTCACTTGTTTTATTGCTAGTTTTATATAAAGTGTATATAATTAACCCTTTCTCGTTGGCTCTAATCTTATCGGCGAGTAAACCCTTAATGATCACTTATGTCTATCCCACTATCCTAGAATATTGAGCATTTGTGATGCCCACATTTCGTATATGCTAGAATAGATAGGCGAGGAAGGGGCATGGCCACCCAAGCAATGCTCAGCTAGACACAGAGGTTATCAATGCACTAATAAAAGTCACCAAAGACATCAACATATAAACTTTAATTAATGGGAAAGCAATTTTAAGGGGTGGCCATGATATTCCGCAGTCACATGACATCGGCCCATCAATCCTGATGAATTAAAGTGTACTAATACAATAAAACAAAACTACTTAATGAATTAAATACATGCAGGACCTTCTTACAGCTCTTGTATCTTCGTTTAGGGTGTGTCTTGTGCTACTAATTCATCTGAATTCGGCTCTGGTATCTTGCACTGTCCAACCTCCTGTACAACTTCAAAATTCGTCTGACCTTGGGGTATTTATAGTTTCTGTCTGAGGGTTAGATACGGCGCATAGGATAAGTAGATGCGGCGCATTGACTTAACTTCGCGTGGGGTCCAAGATTAATATATTCAGGAATATTCGTACACCGCCTTAAGATGCGGCGTAACTCCATTTCTCTATGCGGCGCATGTCCTTTGCTGTCTTGGATTGTGACTTGTGAAATCTTGATAGTGATGCGCCGTATGTAAGAAGTATGTTGCGGCGTATCTGGAGCAGAATGATCTTGATCTTGTACATTTCAGTAGACTCTTAACATCTTGCTTGTTTTGCTCCATAATTAGTCCAAAATCGCCAAGTTTCACATAATACTTGTTTTTACCTGAGAATTACAAAAGTAAACATTAACGTATCAATTCTCATATATAATAAAATAAAACAAGTCAAATAAATAGGACAAATGATGATAATAAAATGTACTTATTTGAGTTCATCAACAGTTTACCAAAAACTGGTTGGTTATCAACTCACCAAATCTAAGTGTGAAGAGTTGGCAAGTCCATAGCAAACGGCTATTGGTAAAGACATGTCAAATCCGTTCATAGCTGATAGTTTGCTAAAAATTATAAGTGGACAAAAATGTTTTCAGATCCACATTCAAAATTATAACTTGATTTTATCTCTGAAATTTTTTGCTAACAGTTTGTACTGCTGGGGTTGACAGTTTGTACTGCTGGCTTCACCAGTTTGTACTGATTGTTCAAACTTAGTTCCTACTGAGTTTATGCTCTGTGATACACCTCTCTCAGAAGGTAATACATCTGGAAGTGTTGAGAGCAGATTGAAACTAAACAACTGAATTGATGGTAACTTGTACAAATTGTCATATTGGATGCTGAGCTTGGATGTCATATGTTCTAGGTCATCTGATGGTGAAGATTCTTCCAAACAGGGGAGGAATTAAAAGTTTGTTCTAGTTGCTGTTAAAGATGCTTATGAAATTCAGGGGAGGAATTAAGAGTCAGAGATAAATTATAAAGAGGTGCATAAAATTTATTCATTAAAGAAGTGCATTCATTACATAAGAAGATGTTTTGTTACAACCCTGGACTCAAAAACCAACACAAACCAACCAACTCCCAACACACAAACCTAAACAAACCTAACACATAACCACTACTCTAGCTTCCTTTTTCCTTTGTCTTTGAAGTCTGGCATGGATTTGTGAACTCCTTTTCCATAGATTGAGTTCCACACTTTCCAACAAGGAAGTCCCAAAACTTGTTTGTCAGGTCTTGGAAGTGGTTGATGTCTTTTGGGTACTTGAACCTTACTCATTTTTTCCACAGCTTTCTCTATCTCTCTTGTCAATACAACTGATAGTGGAAGTGCTTGTTGATCATCATCATCAGACGAAGTTGGAAGATCATCATCAGAAGATACTTCTTGAGCTTTTGGAGATGGGTTTCTGATAGTCAGATTAGTATAGTTCGGTGGAAAGTAAGATCTCCATCCATCACTTTCTGAATCTGAAGATGAATCTGATGAAATCTCAACAATGTTTGGATTGGATGAACTCATTGGGTTTGATAGTTGTGATTTGAAGGTTGATGTATGTAATGGTGATAGTATTGAGAATTTAAGGCTTTTTATAGAACCAATGGAGTATTAAAGTAATTAAATGCAGGGTTGGTATAAGGAAGTAAATTCTTTGGGTTGGTATTTGGAATTAATTCCTTACAGGAATAAATTTAATTTTGGTAATTTTTGAAGAGTTGACCAAAAAGTGTACGATATGTGAAGAAAATTCCCAAGTGTTTCGAGATTAAAGATAAGTGTTTGAAAGAATCCACCCCATCAACATAAGCAGAAGTTTAATTCAAGAAACTTGTTGATTTGCATAGAAATCATAAGTTTAGGGGATGATTGTTGGGAATTAAATTAAGCAGTTAGTACGGTTGAAGAATACAAGAACAGTTAGTACTGCTGATTAAGAGAAGAATACAAGAACAGTTAGTACTGCTGATGAAGAAAAGTTAGGACTGCTTAGAAGATCAAAGTGAAACCATGTAAAGATAAATATGGAATGGATATGATGTATATCTTATTTGTATAGAATGATACGAATATAGTTTACTTGTAAAGGACTCTTTGTGTTATAAAAAGAGATCCTCAGTTAGGGTTTTATATACCTAAATCGATATCTATATCTCCTATACGCACAAGCATTGTTAAGAGCTTCACGTTTAATCGTTCAATATATTGAAAGCAAAGTGTTTAGTTAAACAATTGTCTTGTTTATTATTATTGTTACATTCATACGATAACACAATCACTAAACACATATTCTTCTAAGTACTTGGTAGTAAATTCCGCGTGCTATCAAGTATATACTCAAAGTATCCCCAACACAACGTGTGTGTTTAGATCCGGTCAGGTATAATAATTGAAAACGGTTTGTGTGAATGTGTGCGTAGTGGTAATAATAATGGAATGTGAAATGATGTAGTAAGTGGGTTGGTTAGTTATAGAAAAGCTTTATTAGATAATTGTTAAGATAACGAATTAAAAGTGAAATAATGTGATGATAAGTATGTTATAGTAACATCATAGTTGCATTTGACACTTTGATTATTAAATGTTTAATAATAGTGAAAGTATAGAACGTAATTGAAGTATGATGGTTCGTAAAAGTTGAAAAAGAACGATATTGCTTAAGTGCGTAAATAACTAAAATGAGATGAGTATGTATGAAGTTAAGACAAGGATTTGAACCTATTTATATCACGGCTAATGTGCCCCATGAACAGTGACCATTAAAACGAAAGTGTTTGAAAAGTAAGACATGCTTAAGATGTGTAAAAAGGATGAACGAATACTAATGAGTGTGCTATAGTTGAAGACCCGTGTAACGTTTAAAATGTGGAATGGGTTGAGTAGACAAAAAGGGGTAAAAGTAAAAGTGTTGAAAATAATTAACGAGGATTTATGAATGCAAGTTATAGTGAAAGTGTAATCACATGGAAAATGTGTAAATGTAATAAGTAGGTTTCATATACCATAAGACGCTTGCTTTAACTAAATAAAATGGATGTAGTAAAGTGGTTGTTAAAAAGGTAAATAGCTTGGATTCATGGTTAAAGTGTAAATGTGTGAAATGTTTAATGATCCTTCGGGATAAATGGTTAATGATCCATGGTTTGTACAAAATCCTGACCAACCGAATTCAATTTATCTAATCAGTATCAGCTTCGGAACACGAACACTGGGGCGAACCTCTATCATGGTCAATACAAGTAACTCTACTTACAACTTAAGGTTAATGCTTCCTCATGAGTATTATTATCTTGTTTACAGTCTCCGAGGTCCAACTCATACGACTAAACCATTAATGTGTCTATTTCAATTGACGGATTACTTCTTAAGGCAACTAATAATGTCATCCAACTCATCGGTTTATAATGCAGTGTATTCGAGCTTCTTACAAATTGAGGGGTCTGAGAAAACGAGGCACGTGACCTAATGGCCTAGGGCAATACCAGAGTATTCATGTTTTCAAACTAGTTTTCGAATAGTATTCCAAAATAGTGTTTCCAAAATAATATATCCAAAATAGTGTATTTTAAAATAGTGTGCTTACAATAGTGTATCCAAAACAGTTCTCAAAATAGTACATCAATAACAATACGTCTTTAAAATAGCGAAACCAATGTTGACCGTCCAAGACAGTAATCAAAATAGTATGTCAAAATAGCGTACCCAAAATAACGTATCCAAAAATAGTTTTCCCGAAATGACGTTTTCAAAATATTGTATCGTTATATATATATATATATATATATATATATATATATATATATATATATATATATTATATATATATATATATATATATATATATATATATATATATATATATTGTGACAACCCGTAATTTTTCAGTCTTATTTCTATACGAGATTATCCCTGTTTTTCATTTACGATCATTTCCGAGCTCATTTGACCAGAAAATGTGAAGTTATCTCGCGAAACGTGAAATTTGTACATAACGAGTACTGGCACAACCGACAATTTTAATTGATTATTTTATTATTCGTGAGAAACGAGACGTATGAATAGTCGTTTTTATTGGAAAAATTATTTTGAGCGCAGTGGTGCAATTCCCGTGTCTTGAATCGATCGTTTGCTATCTTAAACGAGCCCCGAGTCTCATTTCAAGAAAGATAGCCTAACTTACAATTATGGTCCCTGCAGAAAATTTTCCCCTCCACCCCTAGACTTTGATTTCGACATAATTAGTCCCTAGGGTATATCTAACCCTAACCCTAACACTATATAAACATCTTATAATAATTTCTAGGGTTAACTCATCACTTTACCCTCCTCCCTTTCCAGCAGCCGCCCACCTTCGTTCCGGCCACTGTTCCGGCCACCGGAGCTCCACCTCCGGTCACCACCTCTCACCGCCACCACCACTTTAATCCTCTCACCCTCCTCGTCATTTCTATATGGCTCACGCGCCTCCAACCCACCCTCACCTATTTCCTCCACTCTCGGTAACTTATGATTTGTTCGGCGAAGTTTTCCGGCGACACCATGTTTGTAGTCGTAACATGTATAGATCGAAGGTTTTGGTTCGAGTTTCCAGTCACCACGCGCCATCATCTCCACCGCCTCATTCTCTTCTCCTTCTCGTCATGGTAAAACCGAGAAGCCCGTCGTTATATATTTTCTTTTATATTTTTGAAACCGATTATTATTGTTAATGTCTTCGTGGATTTGAGACGAGTTTGAATCGGTTTATATAATTTTTGAGACTATAAAAACGAGATTTAAAACATTTTGAGACATATAAATTCGTGTGGTAAGATTTGATATCAAAATGGTATTGTTTGGTTCGGGTTGCGTTTTTGGCTCGAGTCATGAGTACATGAAGTCCGTTTGGTTTTGGCTGCTGTCGAGTCCAGTTGGTTGCGTTTGGGTTGAGACCGAGACCACTAGGGTCTCGGCAATGTTATTGTTGTTGTTGTTTGTTGTTTGTTGGGTGTTGTTCGGTTCACAAATTCACCCACGAGGGTGCTGTTTGGGTTTGGGAGTCGTGAGTCAAGGCCGAGACCGCAATGGTTGTTGAGGTTGTGTCATCGTTGTCGTTTTTATGTCGATGTTCTCGGTTGGTTTGCGTCCCGGTTTAACAGCCTACGAGGGTGTCCGGTTGCTTCGTCCTTGGTCTCGGGTTATGTCTCAGTGGAGACTTGGTTTTGGCTATGGATGACTAATAATTTTGATCTTTAATTGGTTCCAGTTTTTGTGTTATGTGGTGATAGAATTTGTGCTACTCTTGTATTTATTGAGTTTGACTCAGTTCAAACACGAACCAAGTGGTTTGCGTTTGTGTTTTTCAACTAAAATCTGGGAATACTTATGGGCTGTCAAAGGGTTTTATGGGTTGCAAGGCCCACAAATAAACTATGGATTGCAATGTGTTTAGTAAAGGGGGCCAAAGCCCATTAGAGGTCCATTTGTGTTGGACTTGAGTTTTGAAATGAGTTGAGTTAATATATGGTGTGTTTGGGAAATTTAATTTAGATCGTTACCGGACACAAAATCTTCAATAAAACCTAAACTAATATTACGAGAATAATAGCGAGACATAAACTTATTAAATATTGTAATTCCAGTTTTGATTAATCCAAGTCTCGACGACTCGAGAAAAACCAATTTTATCTGTTAAACTTATTATAAAACGTTATGTTTTATACAAATTATTTGGGGATAACGGGGTAAATGTCGAAACGTACAAACTGATTTAATTACTTGAGGTGTTTATTTTTCGTTAGCTTCTAGGTTTGTCTTCTTTGGTTCGAGTTCTCGTCAGTATTCTCTCGAGTTTATCGATGTCTCTTCTCTTTGGCGTGAGTTGTATGTCGAGTCTATGTCTTCTTACCACACCACACGAAACGTTGATACTAAGCTTTTGATAAGTTTTGAAAACTGAGCAATCCACGAAAACTACGACACGCTGTCTTTTATAGACTTTATTATTTTTGCGAGACGTGTTTTGAGATGATCGTATACGTATTAGGTTGTGCCGATCCTAGACCGTTGTGTACCGTCGTGCTTGTACCCCCGTGTACCATCGTGCCGCATGTTTTGAGACTGTTGTGTTTTGCTTCTCGATGCTAGTCGTGTCAGTTGTGATCTTGCATTGCTGTGGCTAAGGTGAGTTCATGGCCCCTACTTTTACCGGTTTTCTAACTATTTTCGGGGGAGAATACATGCTCGTTTTTAACTAAATTCATGACTGTTTATTTGGAATACGTGAACTGGTTGCTCTATTTTGACTATTTGGCTGATATATTTGATCTGGTTATTTGATGGCGTTACGTGATTTATCTGGTTATTTGATGGCATTACGTGATTTATCTGGTATTCATGAGTGAAAACATTTAAACTATTTTGAATGGACCTAACCGTCATTTTGGATTTGCTATAACTCGTTGACTGGCTAAGGGTTAGACTTGCGGTAGATGTTGACTTAGTCTAGGGTAGCAATCCCTTGCTATAACCATGATGCCTAGCTAAGAATAGATATCTGCTTACGGCCTAGACCAGGGTAGCAATCTCTTGCTATAGCCATGTTGCCTGGCTAGAGTCGCTTAGGGCCCTACTTGAGATCTCGTTAAGATATTGGAACGATTGGTTTTGGAATGATTGGTTTTGGAAGTGTTATTGGAACTCGTGGTTTTCATCGATCTTAGTCCAGTGTAGCAAATCCCTTATCTTGGTCCACTATTATACTTTTTCTTAACCCGTGATTTGGGCAGTGTTTGCCTACGTTAGACTTGACTTGTTTGCGAACGATGATTTGAACTTGAAAACCTTTTGGTTTAACCAAACCGTTTTAAACTAAAACCTATGAACTCACCAGCGTAAGCTGACCCTTTTAGCATGTATTTTCAGGTTTAATGTTATAGCTTATCTCTGGAGGTGCTTGGCAAGAGGCATGGTCATAGACGACTCTGATGATTATATTTGGGACCGCTTTAATCGTTTTGGGCCTTACTTCCGCACTATTTTCAAATGATGTAAATGTATTACTTTTGATAATGAATTTTATTCTAAACGGTTAAGGTAAAACCGTTCTTTGTACCTTGTGTTGTGATACCAATTGAGTAGCACCCCAGTGACATGTATGCTTCCGCTGGACCCGATTTTCGGGGTGTTACATATATATATATATATATATATATATATATATATATATTTCGTATAAATTATGTACTGCTGTTCATTGCTTTATAAGGGGGTAGTAAAATAAACTACTGGTATTCCCGAGTGATAAGTAAAGGGTTGAGTATCTTTTACAAAAATAGGGGCTCAGATTGCTACATAAGTTCCTAAGGCTTCTGCTAGGTTACAAATCAACCTATTGTATATTTTCCAGGTCTTGTCAAGGATTCATTGGTTATTTCGTTGTTTTACTACCATCAAGAGATCCTTCTTATAGGTATTATGGGAGAGTCGTTCCTAGACGACTAGTGATCTAACTCGATCCATCCATTGAGTGTAATGTTTGGGGTAATGGTGACTATAACATAACCAGATATAAAGTGATGTTTAAAGAAACAATTTCAAATTCACAACGAGACCCAAAATTGCAAAATCAAGCAATCCAAATTCGAAAACAAAGCAAAAACCAAATCCACACACTCCAATAAACTCAAATGTGTTTATTACAATATCGGACAAGTTAAAATAAACAGCTCGAATTCAAAACGGCGACCGATCGGTTCTAACCTGACCCGATGCGAAGATAATCAGACGGTGACGAATAAAAATTCCGTATAAGCAGAGAGGTATGGCAATACGAAGAGTATTACGATTAGTGAAGTGTTGCAATGTCAGTGCGTCGTGTGTAGGGGTAAACCTTCGTGATATTCGGTGCTCGTGTACATATGCAAAACTTTACCATTTCCAAAAATCAAATATAAAACCAATTTGAACATAATTCTATTATAGCTACTCTCAGTATCGCAAAATCGCTGTCCCTGGTGGAATATAGGTGATCAGTCTACATCCAGCCGAGGTTCAATGAATTCTGAAATACTCAGCTTAGTTACACTAGTAGTATGTCCTTCACTTTTAAAGCCGTTTTGAAAAACCATAATGAGTGTCCAAACTCGAAATCAAATAATGTGTCACGCAAGAAAATAGCGTAACTCCGTGACAGGTTCGGTGCATCAACGTAAGTATATGAAAATACTTATAGTGAATAGTGAAAATAAGGTGAATATAAATCATCAAATAAAAGGTACACATCTCACCAAATATATCATTAAATATCTCAATAAATATGTTATCCAAACAAGATAGCAAGCGAGGCATCGGTTTGGCAGGCAGGCACGTAACGGACATAGGATTAAGTTTTCGTAAAAATGGTTATAGTCTAGGTTTTTGAAAAATACCCAGTTCTCTATAACCTGTGCCTCTGATACCATCTGTAACACCCTGAAATCGGATCAGCGTAAGCATACAGGACGTGGGGTGCTATAGAATAGTTATCATAACACAAGGTACAAAGAACGGTTTTACTTAAACCATTTTGGAAGAAATTTCATAATATAAAACATTCAATTTACATTATTAAAAAATAGTGCGGAAAATATAGGTCTATAAAAGGGTTTAAAGCGGTCACAGTACCAGAAAAGTATAAATGGCTACTGATTTACTCACAGTACCGGGAAAGTATAAGTGTTGTTCCAGCCCAAATAAAGTTTCAGAAGGTAGAAAACATAGTTTTTAGTTCAAAGTACAGTTTTCAAACAATTGTGATCATAGTCAAAATAGTAGCATGTATCTCACCCCAAGTAGTTTGCAAATTAGTTAAGATAAATAAGAGTGGGGCTATGAACTCACCTTAGTACGCAGCAATGCAAGATGTCACAACTAGCATCAAGTAGTGAAACACAACGGTAATCAAGATGTAAAAGCAAAATGGTACTGTATCGGCACAACCTAGTAAGTAACATGTTTCAGAAAATAATCCTCAAGTAATTTATGAAGTAATGTTCGTTGAATACTCGTGTTAATATAAAAGGGTTTAGTTTTCAATGGCAATAAAAGAAGTAATTATTTGTATCTCGTGTGGTTTTTAGAAAAACATGGTTTTAAGATTAAATCACGTTAAGAAGATAAAAGTCGAAGAAAAACAATGAAACAACAAGAAAAGAATGAAGAAAAGAGTAAAACGTTCTCGTGTAATAATCGTAAAACAAATAATAAATCAATACTCACGCCAATACGAAAGGAAACCACAATGAAAGAATGAGCGACATCGAATGAGTAAAGAGAAAAGATAAGTCGACGGATGAGTTCGATGCTTACCCCGAATCCCAAAGGTATGATTTGTGTAAGTTCGAATAAAACAGTTTTATATAATCTTATATAACACTTGTTTGATAAGTTTATAAGTTTATAAAGTTGCAAGGTTTTATAACTTTCGGCGTAACGCTTCAGTTTATATTATGTTTACGAGTTAACGTAAATAATTGTAATCAAGTTTTTATTATCAACTTTTCATAAGTTTTATTCAAGTTTTAAACAAGTTTTTATAAGCTAAGGGAAAAATCTAATGGACTGTTAAGCTGATTTAAGCTAACTAGAAACTTGAAATAAGCTGAATGATCTAAGAACAGCTTTAAAGTGAAACATGGAAAAAAGATTAAGCTAAAACAATAAGCTAATAGGCACTTAGAAACAAAATAAGCTCAAAAAGTTAACTGATGCAGGGTTCTAAATGGTCTACTGAGGCTGTTTTCTAGTTTATGAAAAAGCTAAGAAGCAATTAGCTATTACTCTACAACTTAAGGAAACTAAAGTTTAGGTACTAAAGAACTAAAAGTAAAAAAATAAAACCAAACCTAGCTTATTTAGTTACTTATTTGTCAGCTAAAAAAAAAGATGGATCAGACATCAGGACTGAATATCCAGTTTGATGTACTGATCCATAGGTTTTTCAAGCTTTCAAATAGCACTTAATAAGCTGAGGAAAAGGGGAAAAAATGGAAATCAGCAAAGAAGAGATGGCAAACTCCTAAGAACTCAGATCAAATAAAACTAGACACCACAAATAAGCACTTTCTCAAACCTAGGCAAACTAGTGCAGACACATAACAAGTCTGCTGATGCAGACTACTGATATTGAACTATATAGCTACTGATCTATTTGAAATGCAACTAACACCACAAAATCTACTTGCACTACTTGTTTCAAATCAGAAATAGCGAAAATATACCATTTCATCTATTCCTTAACAATAAGCTAATATATACAGTTTTGAAGTTCAAAACTTGGAAACTAAACTCAATCATGCAAAACTATGAAAATCAGCATAAAACTACTAACTAACAGCTTATCCAACATTATTTAAGCTAGAGTGAACTATCCTAATTGGTAAATGAACAGTGATCTCAGAATTTGGCCATATTAAGCACTATTCCAAACAGTCCTTAATGGACTGTTTTGGCTACTTAAAACTAGATAAGTTCTGACTAGGCTAGGTTATCTAAAAACAGGTGGTGTACCAACTAAATTAAATCCTAAAAAGCACTAAACAACTCTAATAAGCACTAGGATTAAGCAATAAGCAGAGTTGACTTATTTTGACTTTTTGACTATTTGAGATTTTTAAGCAAAATCATCACTGAAGCTAGAACTAATGATCAAAATAACATCAATAGAACAAAATAAGAATAAGTAAGCTAGGAAAAGGGAAATAAGCACTAGAAATAAGAAATAAGCAGTTTGACTATAGTTGACCAAGTAATTAAAACAAGAAAAACTTGCATATCATTAAACCAAATTCAGAATTCAAACTCTTAAAATGAAATTACAACTAGAAAGAGAGAGATTACACTAAATTACCCTACTCCTAATCTAATCCTGAAAATCTAACCGACTATCTAACACTTTTTTGTGTGGAGAGAAGGGCTATTTATAGCCTTCCATGGAGCCTTCTAGGGTTTTCTTCCTTTAATCCCAGCCTTCAATTCTTGATGTCCTCATCTTTCAATCATCACAGCCGTTAGATCAAATTTGTGAGGTGTCTCAACCAATAACCTTGCTCCATTTGGCCGCATCATCATTCTCTTGTGTCCTTGTCAGCCTTCTAGAAACCTTGTACGGGTTAAACTTAGGGAGGGGCAGGGTAAAAGAGTGAGGAGATGATAAATAGTAAAAAATGGCGAGTTCAGGGTTGGGGTTTTTTTATTTATTGCTTGACCTGAGGTATTAATTATTGTTGACCGGGTTGGATAATAGGGGTGGGTTTTGTTTTCGGGTTAAATGGGATCCGGATTGATGTTGGGTTAAGGGTATTTGGGCTGGGATGGTTGGGCTGTGGGTTTATTTGATTTAAGGTTTTTATGGTTAAAGTTAGGATTTAATAGGAAATGGGATTAAACTTTAGGGACTGTTTTTGCCAACATGTGAAATTCAAGGATTACTTTTGAAAAATAAATCCAAGGGCCGTTTGTGATAATTGATGATTTTTGAGGGTTGACTTTGATCTTTTGAGCATAAATGTGATCCAAGCTTATAAATTCTTCCCCGGCCTCGGCTTTAATTCTCTTTCCAAATCTCGTGCTCGGGTTTTTCCAGGTTTTTTCTTGATTTTGTCCTTTTTTCGAGATATCCGTACCTGCATATTAACAAACACAAAAACACACATATCTTTGGCATTTTGGTTAGTTTTTTGTCGTTTTGGGTCTTAATTTGGTCAAGAAAAGGTATGTGTTTAAGCACATACCAAAATCCCCCAGACTAAGATATTGCAGTGTCCTCACGCAATGTTATAAAAACACGTTTTTTAAACCAAAAATTTCCAATCTCTTTTTACTAACTTTGAAAAGTAGCAAAATTTTCAAAATAGATTAAGAAATCTTAAGTTCTATAAACTCCCCGATTTTCCTTTTTATTCTATTTTTGTATTTTTCTCATAATCTTATGACGGTTTTGTTGAAAATCATTATCTATCAATAACTTTTAGGGTCAACGAGTAGGAAACACGACTCATAAAGAAGTGACCATACGGATAAAATTCGTCGTTCCTGATTTTTCACGAGCCCCCAAACTAAGCTTAAAAATGAAATCATTGTCTATTTACAAGTTAGATGCTAACACTACCCATGGAAGTTACTTGTGTAATTTTCTCTTGCTCCCATTTTCCTAATTCGCCTCTATTTATTTTACTTTTGGTGAGAAATGAATTGCTTCATATTTTCTCGTTTCGATAGGTTTTTAGTCCGATAAAGATACTAAATTAAGACGCTAAGTAGTTTTCAATCTTCTCTCGAGAACCGTTACTTTGAAAATGAGGTCCACATCAAGGTTTTTATTTATATTTTTGACTTTTGCATTTTTTTTCTCTTTTTCATTCATCACCATTTTTTATTTTTTATTTTTTTTCGTTTTTCATCTTTTTTTTTATTTTTTTTATCACTAACTTTTTACTTGCGTACCCTAAACGACGGAGTTTCACGGTTTAGTTCCAAGACCTTACACCTTCCGGAATAAAGGATCCAAGGGCCGTTACAACAGAGTGTTCCAAGACTCTAGACATTCCTGAAATGAGGATCCTAGGTGGTTAGACCAAGACCTCACACATTCCTGAACTAGAGGTCCAAGGGCCGGTGCAATAGGGTAACCAAGACCTAAACGCCTTTCGGAAATAAGGATCCAAGGCCCGATCTCGAATCCGTAGCTTAGAGCACTTAACTTATTATTATTAAACGTATTTATTAAGTAACCTCGATATGTACCGAATTTTTAAAGCAAAGATTCTTTTAAGAAGACCAAGAACTAATCATCGGCAAAACCTAACATCTTTAATTATTCTTACAGTTATATATGGTAAAACAATTTTGTGGGAGCAAAAGGCCACAAGTAACTTCGATGAGCTCTAAAGAGAACCAACTACTCCACGCTTAGCAATCTAGCTTATAAAAAACTCTATCATTTCTCGTTCTTCGCAAATTTAAAATCTTAAATAATAAGATCCGCGAATGCTTAGCCAAGAAAGGTTAAGGGGACAAGCTAGGGCTCAACACGCCCGATCAAGTCAGAATTTTATTCCTACTCTCACCAGCGGAAAATCAACAAAATGTCAAAATTTATTCTATTTTTGCAAAAAAAAATTTTAAATTTTCTCGTTCATTTTTTTTTTAATTTTTGGAAGAAAAATGGGGTTGCATGAGTAAACGACAAAAAATGCAAGGCATAAATCAAATCGAAAGATTACCCCCCCCCCCAGACTAAAACGAGACATTGTCCCCAATGTCTTAAAGGTACGGGTTATCCTACATAAATCTAAGGCTGTTTATTAATTATGCCAAAAGATAGATGTAAAACGATAAGATTAAGGATATCGGATAAGCAACGAAGGATGAAACTCGAGTGGAGAGAAGCAAACCACGAGCACGAGAGTCTTCATTATTCGGGCAAATCCTGGACACATCACAGAAAATCACGAAACACAAGATATGGAAGAGGTGCCCCTCCTCACTTTTATTAAGAAAATAGAAAGAGAAGATAGATGGATAAGCATGGGGTGCCTCCCACGAAGCGCTTGTTTTTTATCGAGTCGTATAGCTTAGACTCGCCCCGAATTCATTTGTTCTTGGGGGAGCAAGTGGAAAAGATAATCTCCATCGGACTTTCATTCAAGATGTTTGAATAAACATTGAAGCATACGAAAGTTCCACTCCGATGAGATACCCACGGCTTAAAAGAATGAGAGAAGCCGGGGTCAAAGATGGTGTCTTCACTCCCGAAGGAGTGAATGAGAGGAGAAGTCACCGGGTAAGTGAAGAAAGGAAGAAAGATCATTATCGGAATGAGAATCCATTCTTCACCATCAAAATTACCATTTTCCTTATTTTGAATATCATCAAATAAGCTCTTATGGTTATCAGCAACAAAAACCTCGGGTGGGAGGGTCGGGATGATATCATTGACAAGCAAACTCTTAGGATAGAGTACATCTCCCCCGGGTCATGATCTTCCTCAAAAGCAAAATAATCATACTCCGGAGGAGGTATGATATGGCTCTTATGAAGTATGTCTTTGAGCTTGGGCTCAGGAAGGATATACGGAGGTAGGACATGTGCTGTACTTTGTATGCTATAAGTTTGCACCTCGTCCATTATTGTCTCCGTATCTGACTCATCACTCTCCTTGTTATGAATATCAAAGATTTGATTGTCTGAAATTAGAGTAAATTCAGAATCAAAATCAAACAAAGGATTAGTGATAGTCATACTGAAAGTTTGTGAAGTAGAATCAGAAAGATCGAAGGGTTCCTCGGATACCCTTGGGATTGGAACAAGGTCATCAACATCCTTAAGAGGATTGATTTCGACTTCCTTGTCCCCCATTAAAAAGGTATCTGAAGGGTCTTCAATAAGTGGATTGATCTCTGAATTCTCTTCTTCCTCCTCATCACTCTCCTCAGAGTATGACAAGTCAATGGGAGGATTTTGTTTTCTTCGAATCAACTCCTTAAGATTGTTTATTTCAGTATGAATGTACATGTTGACTTCATTTTGTTTAGTCATCAATTCAGCGCTAGTAGTTAACAACCTTTGAAGAAGAAGGTCCTGAGGGGTTGTGTATTGTGAAGGTTGGTCAAAACTGGATGAGTCATGATTGTTATAAGGAATTTGCTCATAGTGCATGTTCTCGGTTTGACAATCATAACCATAATGGGGACCTCCACAATACTCACAACAGTTATATTGTTGTTGTGGTGAACTTGATGTATAATATGAAGATGTTTCAAATCCGGATGATGTCTGATTGTTATAAGGGTTCTGCTCATAGACAAGCATGTTTCCCGTTCGACAATCAAATTCCGGATGAGGACAACCTCCACAAAATTCACACAAGTATGTCTCCATCTGATGTTGTGGAGGGAGGTTGAAATTGTTTTGAGGATAATTGGAAAAGTTTGGATTAGAATCATAAGCAAATGTATTTTCAGCTCTTGAAGCGCAAGTTGAACAAATTCCATTCATAAGACCATCTCTACACCACTCGCAGGTACATCGTCGACGTAAAGAACCATCTAACGGATCTCCACATTTACAGCAATTATGCTGATTGAATGAAGACGGCTGTGGCTGTGGTGGGTAATCAGAAAAATTTGGTGACTCATTGGAAGAATTTATATTTGTATTAATAAATGAGTTGCACCAATTACAATATCCGTTACTACAATTACCCCCACACTGCTCACAAATACACTTGTAACAACGATACGCATTCTCCATCGGACTTTTGCAATGAAAACAATGATAGCCGAGAGATGCCATAAGAATTAAACAAAAGAGGGATAAAGAGATAGAATTAAATGGTTTAGAGGATAAAGAAGTTTATTTTTGGGTTTTTAAATTTAGAAACATGGAAAAACACAAAACAAAAAAGGGAAAAATAATTTGGAGAAGAAAATCTTTTTGGGATTTTATAATAAGAAAATATTTACAAATGAAAGCGAAAACTTCACGAGGAAAGGTCTTCAAAACACGAATCGAAAAACGGAATCACGAACTCACTTCAAACTTTCCCCGGCAGCGGCGCCAAAAATTGGATTTGAAGGAATTATAGATCAAGGAAAACGAAGAATTTACACACTAAGAAGTTATGTAAAAACCCCGAATTAGTTGTCCCAACGAAGATTGAATGAAATTGTGATTTCGGGATCGTGAAACGTGCAGTGAATGTGTAAAAGAGATATTTTTGGGATTTATAAACTAAGATAATGAAATATTAACTAAAAACAGTAACTAAGACGAGGGAAATCCTAGTCTAAGGCAAGCATAAGTGAAAACGCAAAAGTAATCCTAAAAATGCGTTTAAAACGTGAAGTAACGAACCTAAACGGCAAAATAGAGAGATACTAATCCTAGAAACGCCAAATTAATTTTTCCTAAGTTCTAATTAACAAAATAAAATTTTAGAAAAAAGAATTATATTTTTTTGGCTTTTAAATAATTAAATATGAATTAAAAACTATTTTATAAAAATTAAATAATAAAAAATACTTAAGCTAATGAGAAAAATCTGAAATTTTTTTTTGGAAATTACTTTGACTTAACCTTGTCCTAGGAAAAATGAGAAAAGTGAAAATGCTTTTTGGAATAAGCAAGTAATAAGCAAAACAGTTTGAAAAGGCTAAATGGTAAACATGGATTAAGTAATTAACTAAGTATTATCTAAACGACTAAAGACCCTAGGGCAGTTGGTTTGTGGTGTTGTGTGTGAACTAAGTGACCAGGGTTCGAACCCTGGTCTTGGCTTTTTGTTAAACTTTTTTTTGGTAATTTTCTTTTAAAAACCAATTAAGCTCTAATAAATAAGCACTATTTATAAAAACAATTATTTTTGAAAAACTTAAATAAGCACAGAAAAAGCTATTGGGAAACAGATCAGTAGGTATATGAAGGAAATAAACAAAGGGAAAAATCTAATGGACTGTTAAGCTGATTTAAGCTAACTAGAAACATGAAATAAGCTGAATGATCTAAGAACAGCTTTAAAGTGAAGCATGGAAAAAAGATTAAGCTAAAACAATAAGCTAATAGGCACTTAGAAACAAAATAAGCTCAAAAAGTTAACTGATGCAGGGTTCTAAATGGTCTACTGAGGCTGTTTTCTAGTTTATGAAAAAGCTAAGAAGCAATTAGCTATTACTCTACAACTTAAGGAAACTAAAGTTTAGGTACTAAAGAACTAAAAGTAAAAAAAAAAATCAAACCAAACCTAGCTTATTTAGTTACTTGTTTGTCAGCTAAAAAAAAGGATGGATCAGACATCAGGACTGAATATCCAATTTAATGTACTGATCCATAGGTTTTTCAAGCTTTCAAATAGCACTTAATAAGCTGAGGAAAAGGGGAAAAATGGAAATCAGCAAAGTAGAGATGGCAAACTCCTAAGAACTCAGATCAAATAAAACTAGACACCACAAATAAGCACTTTCTCAAACCTAGGCAAACTAGTGCAGACACAGAACAAGTCTGCTGATGCAGACTACTGATATTGAACTATATAGCTACTGATCTATTTGAAATGCAACTAACACCACAAAATCTACTTGCACTACTTGTTTCAAATCAGAAATAGCAAAAATATGCCATTTCATCTATTCCTTAACAATAAGCTAATGTATACAGTTTTGAAGTTCAAAACTTGGAAACTAAACTCAATCATGCAAAACTATGAAAATCAGCATAAAACTACTAACTAACAGCTTATCCAACATTATTTAAGCTAGAGTGAACTATCCTAATTGGCAAATGAACAGTGATCTCAGAATTTGGCCATATTAAGCACTATTCCAAACAGTCCTTAATGGACTGTTTTGGCTACTTAAAACTAGATAAGTTCTGACTAGGCTATGTTATCTAAAAACAGGTGGTGTACCAACTAAATTAAATCCTAAAAATCACTAAACAACTCTAATAAGCACTAGGATTAAGCAATAAGCAGAGTTGACTTATTTTGACTTTTTGACTATTTGAGATTTTTAAGCAAAATCATCACTGAAGCTAGAACTAATGATCAAAATAACATCAATAGAACAAAATAAGAATAAGTAAGCTAGGAAAAGGGAAATAAGCACTAGAAATAAGAAATAAGCAGTTTGACTATAGTTGACCAAGTAATTAAAACAAGAATAACTTACATATCATTAAACCAAATTCAGAATTCAAACTCTTAAAATGAAATTACAACTAGAAAGAGAGAGATTACACTAAATTACCCTACTCCTAATCTAATCCTAAAAATCTAACCGACTATCTAACACTTTTTTGTGTGGAGAGAAGGGCTATTTATAGCCTTCCATGGAGCCTTCTAGGGTTTTCTTCCTTTAATCCCAGCCTTCAATTCTTGATGTCCTCATCTTTCAATCATCACAGCCGTTAGATCAAATTTGTGAGGTGTCTCAACCAATAACCTTGCTCCATTTGGCCGCATCATCATTCTCTTGTGTCCTTGTCAGCCTTCTAGAAACCTTGTACGGGTTAAACTTAGGGAGGGGCAGGGTAAAAGAGTGAGGAGATGATAAATAGTAAAAAATGGCAGGTTCAGGGTTGGGGTTTTTTTATTTATTGCTTGACCTGAGGTATTAATTATTGTTGACCGGGTTGGATAATAGGGGTGGGTTTTGTTTTTGGGTTAAATGGGATCCGGATTGATGTTGGGTTAAGGGTATTTGGGCTGGGATGGTTGGGCTGTGGGTTTATTTGATTTAAGGTTTTTATGGTTAAAGTTAGGAGTTAATAGGAAATGGGATTAAACTTTAGGGACTGTTTTTGCCAACATGTGAAATTCAAGGATTACTTTTGAAAAATAAATCCAAGGGCCGTTTGTGATAATTGATGATTTTTGAGGGTTGACTTTGATCTTTTGAGCATAAATGTGATCCAAGCTTATAAATTCTTCCCCGGCCTCGGCTTTAATTCTCTTTTCAAATCTCGTGCTCGGGTTTTTCCGGGTTTTTTTCTTGATTTTGTCCTTTTTTTGAAATATCCGTACCTGCATATTAACAAACACAAAACCACAAATATCTTTGGCATTTTGGTTAGTTTTTGGTCGTTTTGGGTCTTAATTTGGTCAAGAAAAGGTATGTGTTTAAGCACATACCAGATGTTAAGCCCATTACCAAGCCCAGTGGCTTAACCCGATACAAAATAATCAAACGCAACATAGCAACTCCCACTAAACAACGTAACACTAGTTTTTACAAGCTTTTGACTAAAACAGTTTGAACGCAAGAGTTTTTGGGACTGCAAATGATTTGTGACTCAAGTTAAGCGATAACGACACCTCCTTGGTGTTATAACTGTTAAACCATACGCACTTGTCACGGCTAACTTAGCCAAAACTATTTATAACAAGCACACCTGTTTGAGGTGTCTCGTTAACCTACACCTAGCCGTCACCATCGTCCCCCATGGTGACGGCTCGCACAAACAACATTTACAACCAACAATAAAAGTTTACCTGCTCTAAAACTACGACAACATTAGTCACGGTATGAAACCGTGACTCCTATTGAGTCGTTACAAACCCCAAGTGGGTTACCACAGTCGTACACAACCACAACAATAACGAATGAAATAAAACTCAACGCCTCAATAATATAAACAGTAGATCAACACATCGTCACAGCTACATAAATCCAAACCGGTCAACTCAACCGAGTTGAGTTGACTCAGTCGAGTTGAGTCGACCTGGCAACGAGTCGAGTGTTTTATGATTAAAATCTTTTAGATCCACACGAGTTTAATAATGAAAACGTTTGTTTATAAATTTTGACCATGAAAATCATTTAAGTTATATAGATCTGATTAGGGTTTGATGAAAATAAAAGAAGTAAAAGAGAAGGGGCGCGTGTGATTTTACCAACGAGAGAGAAAGGTGGGGAGGTGATGGTGTCACGGCGACGAGATGGTGGTGGCTGTGCGTGGCAGCAGATGGCGACATCTGAGATATAGTGGTGATGCGTTGTGATGTGTCGATGGTGATGGTATATTTGTGTTGATGATGGTGGTCGTGGTGTTATAAGGGTGGTGGTGTCGGATGTGGCAGGTGGCCGGAGAGTAACCGGTGGCGGCTGAGTTTTTAGAGAGAGAGTGAGGTGGTAGAGAAAGGAGAAGAGGCGGATAATAATAAGCTATCACACAACCATAGTTGCTATATAATTGTGTGATGAACTCAAATAAGTACATTTTATTACTATCATTTATCCTATTTATTTGACTTGTTTTACTATATTATGTATGAGGATTGATACTTAATCGTTTACTTTTGTAATTCTCAGTTGAAAACAAGCATTTGGTGAAACTTGGCGATTTTGGACTAATTATGGAGCAAAACATGCATAAAGTGAAGAGTCTACCGAAATGGACAAGATCAAGACTAATCTGCTCCAGATGCGCCGCATTTCACTCATGACATGCGCCGCATCTCTATCAAGATATCACCAGATACGATCCAAGATACAAGAGGACATGCGCCGTATCTATAAAGGCAGTTACGCCGCATCTTCTGGCGGTGTACGAATATTCCTGAATATTATAATCTTGGACCCCACGCGAAGTTAAGTCAATGCGCCGCATCTACTTAATAGATGCGCCGCATCTTCCCTCAGACAGAAACTATAAATACCCCGTAGACCAGACGAATTAAAGAGTTCCAAAACCTTAGAACCGAAGACCGAACAGGAGAAGAAAAGGACGAATTCAGTCAAGGAGGCAGCACAAGACACACCAAACGAAGATACAAGAGCTGTAAGAAGGTGCTGCATGTGTTTAATTCATTAAGTAGTTTTGTTTTATTGTGTTAGCAAACTTTAATTCATCAGGATTGGTGGCTTGTGTAATGTGACAACGAAAGATTGCACTCCCTTTAATACTTGCTTTCCCATCAATTAAAGTTTATATGTTGATGTCTTTGGTTACTACTTATTAGTGCATTGATAACCTCTGTGTTTATTAGTGGCTTGCGGGCATTTGACTGCGGGACATAATGTGGCTCCCACGGTTATTACTAAATTGATCACTTAGGAATAACTTTTAGACATAAGTAATCATTAAGGGTTTACTCGCCGATAAGCATAGGACCAACGAGAAAGGGTTAACTATATACACTTCATATAAAGCTATCAATAAAACAAGTGACAATCTACTTAATCATAAGGACAGCCCTCTTATTGTCTCAAGTATCTATCTGTGTACGTGTGTGCTACTTGCTGATTCGTGCCTGTTAGTTTAGTTTATTATTTTATTGCAAACAAATCGTGCCAGTCTCTCAGGCTGAAAACCCCCTTGCGTTAGGATATTAAAATACTGATTAGAATAACGAGATAATACGTTCCACTCTTAGTGATCGACACTCTACTTACCATTATATTCATACTGACCGGGTACACTGCTCGTTAGGTGTGTGTGTTATTGATAAGTCGGCTAAATATAAATTTAAAACTTGATTAGGCATAAAAACTGCTAAACCGCAACGACACACACAGCACATCATTGTGCCCGAAAATGTTAAAAGAAAAGTGAAAAAGGGTATGAAGATGAGGGGTGGCATTGTAACTTCTATTACGGGGACCAAATGTGCAGTTTGCGTAAACTTTTATAGAATTTAGGTTCGGGACACGTTAGGGCTCGATAACGATCTTTTCAACTTCACGAAAATTATGCCATTGCGTTACAAATAATATTTTCAATAAAAACGCGTATTAATACGTATAACTTTCTCGGGGTTAATTTATTTAGTATATCAATTTGTTTTGCGCATTTTAGGTTGTGCCGACTCAATAAAGGAATAACGCTCACGTTAAACAAGATATCCATGATTTTTCAAACCCAAACAAGTTCAAAGAAATTTAAAAGCTAAGGGAAATAAAAAATAAAGGTTTTGGCTAGTTGATGCGTGTGCGTGTGTATATGTTGTAGTATAGTTTTAGCACGTTTAGATGCCTAATTCAAGTTTTAAATTTATATTTAGCCGACTTATCAATAACACACACACTTAACGAGCAGTGTACCCGGTCAGTACGAATATAGTGGTAAGTAGAGTGTCGATCACTAAGAGTGGAACGTATTATCTCGTTATTCTAATCAGTATTTTAATATCCTAACGCAAGGGGGTTTCAGCCTGAGAGACTGGCACGATTTGTTTGCAATAAAATAATAAACTAAACTAATAGGCACGAATCAGCAAGTAGCACACACGTACACAGATAGATACTTGAGACAATAAGAGGGTTGTCCTTATGATTAAGTAGATTGTCACTTGTTTTATTGATAGCTTTATATGAAGTGTATATAGTTAACCCTTTCTCGTTGGTCCTATGCTTATCGACGAGTAAACCCTTAATGATTACTTATGTCTAAAAGTTATTCCTAAGTGATCAATTTAGTAACAACCGTGGGAGCCACATTATTTTCCGCAGTCAAATGCCCGCAAGCCACTAATAAACACAGAGGTTATCAATGCACTAATAAGTAGTAACCAAAGATATCAACATATAAACTTTAATTGATGGGAAAGCAAGTATTAAAGGGAGTGTAATCTTTCGTTGTCACATTACACAAGCCACCAATCCTGATGAATTAAAGTTTGCTAACACAATAAAACAAAACTACTTAATGAATTAAACACATGCAGCACCTTCTTACAGCTCTTGTATCTTCGTTTGGTGTGTCTTGTGCTGCCTCCTTGACTGAATTCGTCCTTCGTATCTCCTGTTCGGTCTTAGGTTATAATGTTCGGACTTCTTTAATTCGTCTGGTCTACGGGGTATTTATAGTTTCTGTCTGAGGGAAGATGCGGCGCATCTACTAAGTAGATGCGGCGCATTGACTTAACTTCACGTGGGGTCCAAGATTATAATATTCAGGAATATTCGTACACCGCCAGAAGATGCGGCGTAACTCCATAATTAGATGCGGCGCATGTCCTCTTGTATCTTGGATCGTATCTGGTGATATCTTGATAGAGATGCGGCGCATGTCATGGGTGAGATGCGGCGCATCTGGAGCAGATTAGTCTTGATCTTGTCCATTTCAGTAGACTCTTCACTTTATGCATGTTTTGCTCCATAATTAGTCCAAAATCGCCAAGTTTCACCAAATGCTTGTTTTCAACTGAGAATTACAAAAGTAAACGATTAAGTATCAATCCTCATACATAATATAGTAAAACAAGTCAAATAAATATGATAAATGATAGTAATAAAATGTACTTATTTGAGTTCATCAAATATCCCCCCACTTGAACTTTACTTGTCCCCAAGTAAACCTTAGAATTAATCTTATGAAAATGCATCCTAAAAGATATTAGGATTTATTTTTATATTAAGCATGTATTCGTTTATTTCATAATCACACAACCAAACACTTAACGAATTAGAAGTAAAATAAAATATCTTGATAAAAGCAAATCTAATCGTTTAACTGTCCAGTCGCGACGAATATTCTATCATAAGCTTGGCAAGTATACACATCTCCACCACTAAAGCTAAGGAATAACAAGTCTAAAGCGGTAAAAAGGGTTTTTAGGCTTAAGGGTTAATTATTCTTAATCACTATCGATCTCAAATTCCAGAAAAGGCGACAAAATCACAAATACATGATCGAATCCACGAACACGATACTTGCAATTGCTCAAATCCTTAACTCGAATAGGCTAAAGATAGGTCCAAACTTCACCAATAATAATATATCAAAAAGGGCGACAAAATCATAAATACATAGCCGAATCCACGACTACGATACTTAAGATTGCTCAAATCCCTAATCTCAATAAATCAAAGGTTTGGTTGGATAAAGAATAGGGTATGGATAACATTTGGGATATAAATTGGTGTAAAATTAAAAATAAACAAAACAAATAAATTAAAATCCTAAGTGTGGTTAATCACTATCCCAACCATCCCATGAATAAGACTCATATCATTGAATAACTCACGCTTTAACACTTGAAACACACGCTTTAGGTAGACACGAATTATACTCAACAAGATCTTAGTCAAAGAATAAACCTTAATTGGCGTTCCCATAACTGCCAATTCCCATTCACTCCATAGATATAATACAACAAATAGTGGCCATATGAACCACTTACATAACTTTACATAAGTTGGTTTAACAAACATCCAACTCTTCCTTTTTCTTTTTCTTTTCTTATTTTTTTCGATTTTTTTTTTTTTTTTTTTTTTTTTTTTTTTTTTTTTTTTTTTTTTTTTTTTTTTAAACTTTAATCATAAACATAGATGTGTAAAATTTCACCACATCACTATAATTATAATTCTGGATAATTTTTCCATACTTTTCATACTTTCAGAAATAACGGAAATAGTGAAAGTAGTAAACACACGAAAAATAAACTCAAAGATATACAATATTTACTTTCACTCCAATTGCATTGTGCAATTTCCCGACCTAACCATAGATAATGTATTACGCACGCGAACACAGGTAATGTAAGGAAACACACTTTGCCTATAGCAATTAACCAAACCACGGATTTTAATCTACAGGGTAGGCTAAGGTGTAAGGGTGTAACGAAACATTTTAAACATAGGTGTAAGAAACGAAAGGAATGGCTCTGAGTGTTTTTCTAGGGGTATCTTACTCTAAAAATGAGAGTAACAAAAGGGTTTATACGGGGGTTAACTAACCAGTGTAGTTAGTTAATAACACATAACATATAATAGGCTTTTTGGGTGTAATCCTAGAAATTTACCAATTTAGACAAGTCATTCCAATTATATAAATAATACTCATTATGGTGGTCTCGAATAGTATACAAGCCAAGTTCTAAAGTTTACAAGTCACCGGCACACTCATAGATTTGTGAATTTAGAAAAATCACAATTTTTGAAAATAACGTCATGTGTGCAGCTATGCAACTTAGATCTTAAACAAAAACATGCTAAAAAAAATTTAGATTTTGATATATTAAGCACATTTTAAGCATAATTTTTGAAAAAGTTTAGGACAAGTAATTGTTAAGTGTTCTAATTCTCCAATCCCCCCACTTAAGTTAAACAACGTCCTCGTTGTTTGTATAAAAGGTTAAAAACTGGAAAAGAAAAGAATTAGAACAGAAAAACTCCCCTGAGATTTGCTCGGTATGATCCTCCATTTGATAAGAGCAAAAATCATCTTTCTTGTGGATTAGAACGTTTAAGCTTCATACTTGATGTATTCACAGGAAATTCAGGAAACTATAATACCACCAACACTTAAAAACACACCTAAGGTAAGAAAGGTTCAAACTTGCATAATACATTAGTAGTTAGATAAAATAAAAATTAAAATTAAAACTGAAAATCATCAGGTCAGTCGATGCGCCGTATCTTATTGGAGAAGATACGCCGTATCGAGCCTGGAATAAATACGGATCAGAATAAAAGATGTGCCGCATCCTTAACCAGGGATGCGCCGCATTAAAATAAACTGATAAATAGTTTTAAAGTCGAAAATTAAAATGCAGAAAAATAAAATAAGATATGACCATTGCAGCAGATGCGTCGCATCTCAGGAATGAGATGCGCCGTATCGTCATGCGGGTCTGACTGACTCGACACAGAAAACAGAGTAATAAAAATTCTCCGGGTTGTCTCCCGGCCAGCACTTGTCTTTATTCCAGAGTCTTCAAGTTAGACTCACGTTCAGCTCGTTAATATCGATCATTGAAGGAGTCGGAAACATCGCGCTCCTTCATCGCCAATTCAGTAATATTGAATACTCCTTGCTCGTCCTTAATTTCCACGCCGTTCTTCTTTAATATCTGTATAAACAAAGTCCTGTCCCTTTCGGGCAGAGATGACAAAATGATAGACGGGAAATTCTTATTATCATATAGGCATAAATAAGCAAGGTGGGGTGGTAATTCAATAAACACATCATTGTTCAAATTCGTTTTCTCAACTATTCTCCTACGTTTATTAATTACTACACAATCATACCACTCATCATCAGAATCATTAACAACATCGCGTCTAAGTTCGGTAGGTACATTAAGGTCAATGAATTCCTCAAAGTTCTCATGATTAGGATTAGTTGAGTTGTTTTGAATCAATGTTTCTCCCATAAGTCTAGCTTCAAGATCGAGGTCCATACGCTCTCTTAATCCTAGCACATAAACACTTCTAATTATGCTTTTAACCGGATCTTGGCACTTATAGACTAGTTTATTATTCCCTACCCTTAATGAGATTTTTCTTTTAAACACATCAATCTTAGCATGGGCAGTAGACAAGAAAGGTCTTCCAAGGATTAAAGGAATCTTAACATCCTCAGGCATGTCTAGTATAACAAAGTCTACGGGAAAAATAAACTGCTCAATCTTAACTAGCACATTATTAGCAATCCCTTCAGGTCGTTTTACCGTTTTATCAGCCAATTCAATAAGTAATTTAGTTGGTGCTAATTTTCCTAGTCCTAGGGTAGTGAATGTCTTAAGGGGCATAACACTAACACTAGCTCCTAAGTCAGCTAACACATTATTGAAAGATATTTCATTAATAGAACAAGGTAAAGTAAAACTTCCTGGGTCTTTTTCTTTATGAGGCAAGGCATTTAAGTCGGTTGCAGAGCTCTCTTCTTTCATTGTTGCCTTGATCTCCTCTTCAATCTTTGTCTTTTCTTTTAGTAGTCTCCTTAAGCTGATTGAAGAATTAAAGAAAAATTTGGGTCTTGCACCATCATCACCATTCATCGATCTTCTAGGTATATTAGGAGTGACTTCTTCAGTGGTGCTAATGGCCTTGACATGATCTCTTGGGTTGGTTTCAGTTGAGCTCGGTAAACTTCCATATCCCCTTTCTTGAAGAACTTTGCTCATTTGACCAATTTGTTGTTCCAACGCTTTGATCGAAGCTCCTTGATTTCTTGTAGTAGTGTCCGTTGAAGCTCGGATTTCTTTGATCATAGCAGTATTCTCTTCATGTCTTTTAGCAGCATCGGCCATAATTTGCTTTAAAGTATCGTCTAAAGTCTGCCTCCTCTCTTGATAAGCGGGATTGAAGTTGTTCTTTTGATAGAATCCCGGTGTAGCTTCCCTAAATCTTCCTGAAGGTCTGAATGGTTGTCCAAATTGGGTGTAATATGCTTCTTCAAACGTGATGAGGCGAAAAATGTACCGCTTTTAAGGGGTCATTTAAGCCCTAAATCGTATTTATTTGATCAAATATCGCCCTAAATCGTTTCTTTTGTCATTTTAGGTACTTTTGAGGAGAAATCTGGAAAAGGAGGCATTTTGGACGTTTTTGGAGCATAAAAGTGAAGAAAACGACAAAGTCTCAAAAATCGGCTGAAAGTTACCTTTGACGGCGTCACAATTAACCCCAGACGGCGTCATGCTTTGGCAAGAAAAAGTGGACGTGAAATTTACTCATGACGGGCCAGAGAAAATAGCATGGAATTCTGACGGCGTCACGCTTTAACTTGATCAAGGGCGTCACGGCTTAAATCATAACGGGACGGCGTCACGTTCAAGGTTCGACGGTGTCAAGCCTTGATAAGCCAGAGAGCATTTTTGGAGAGCTAAAGAGGGACGGCGTCAAGAAGGTCATCCGGGAACCCTAAAAGCGGCGAGGTGACGGCGTCACAATCCATAAGGTGACGCCGTCAGATCCAAAAGTCTATATATAGTTTTCTAATTTTTTGTCATTAAGGAGAGCTTAGTGTGTGGAATTTTGGGAGAAAACCCTAAGACGATTTTAGCTCCTTTTTCAAGGCTTTTTGCCTTGAGATCTTCCATGTTTCATTGAAAGATAAGTTATCAATTAATCATTCAATATGTCTATGTGTTGTTTGATTTTATCTTATTCTTGTCTTTTGTTTAACATGTTAGGCTAATTTTATCTTGTGTTTGCTTAGATCTAATGAAACCTAGCTATTGATTATTGGTTATTAGTGTGTTGTTAGTTGTATTGGATGATTGTTTTCTATGTTAGGCTTAAGAAAACTGGCTAACTTCCTATTCGGTAACTTGCTTGAACGTCTTAAGAAACATGAACCAAATGCGTACTAAAGGTTTTTATGGTTGTATTTAATGCACAAGCGAATTCTAGTGATCCCATGTTAGGAGCTTCCTAGCCGGCTCGACATAGGAGTGAAGTAGGAGCTTGTAGAGTTGGGGAAGTAAGTACGCCACCCCACGAATGGTATTAAGGAATACACCCGTCATCCACGCGACTAATACACACTAATTAACCGGTAAAAGATAGTTAGGGAGTAAGGAAATCTAAGTAAACACATTTCTCTACACATAAGTTTCTCACCACATTTTCATTTTTGTTATTTTATTTTATTTGCATTCGTAGTAATTTGGGTTAGTTGACTAGCAACTAATTCCGCCCACTCCTTCAAAACCGAGATTTTACTTGCTTTCATAAAAATATAAAAACATAAAAAAGAATCTTCCTCAACCCTTAGACCTAATTAGAGTAGCCTTTCATACCTAACGAACACTATTCCCTGTGGAGAACGATCAATCCCCCGTACTTACCACTACACTATACTACATCGGTCAGGTACACTGCCTGGTGGGGTTGTAAGCCTCTTGAGATCCCTTGAGAGGTAAAACCTGTTGTAAGGTTGCAAAACCCACGCATCAAGTTTTTGGCGCCGCTGCCGGGGAATAGTTATTGTTTAGGTTGAATTTTTATTTCTATTAGGTCTACTCACTAGATTCCTTTCTAGTGAGATTTTTATTTTATTTTTCTAGTTTTCTTTAGTCTATCTATTTTCTTCGTTTTTTTTTGTTCGTAACCATTACCATCCGACATCATGGAAGATGGTAATATCCTTAACCCTAACAACCCACCACCACAACAACCACAACCACCTCCTAGAGCCCGCACTTTAGGAGGATACTCCCTAAGTTTGGATGATGACCCCCCTAATCTTAGAATCACTAGGAGCCGAAGCTCGATAAAGACTCTTGCCACACCCTATGCTGAACCCGAAAGGGAAATGCATAAATTAAGGCGACTCCACCAAGCGGCTGAACCATCCACGATCAATTTTGATGATGCCCTCTCCGAGGAAGAATCCAATCATCATTCTACACCTCCTAGCCCTCAACCCAATCACGATATGGAAGTTCCCAAAATCCCAATCCCTAAATGTCTCAAGGACTACTCTTCTCCCACCCCTCGTGGTTTTTCCAATGCTATCGTTCTTCCAAATGAACACACGGATGGGGTCTTGCGTGCAACTGATATTTGGCTGGTCCAAAGTGTATGCAAGTTTCACGGATTGAAAACTGAAGATCCAATCCAACACATCAAGGACTTCCTGAAAATAGTGGATACCCTCCATACGGACGGAGCCACTAGAGATACCTCCCGGTTGCGATTCTTTCCCCTCACCCTTCATGAGAAAGCCGGAGACTGGTATAACCAACTCCCTTCCGAATCCATCTTCACATGGGAACAGCTTATCTCAAAATTCTATGAAAAATTCTTTCCCATAGGAAGAACTTCAAAGTTGAGAAACGAAATCCTCCGCTTCCATGTTGGACCAGCGGAACCTATTCACAAATCTTGGGTTAGATTCAAGGATCTAATTAGACAGGTCCCTCATCATGGCATTGAACTCTGGCTTCTTGTCCAAATCTTTTATGATAGTGTCTCCAAAAACGACCAATTGAGCATTAATAATTCATCAAAAGGAAAAATAGCCAAACTAAGCGTTGAGGAAGGATGGAGTAGAATTGAGGAATACGCAAATGATCAAGACGATACCTGGGATGAACCCGATTCGATCATGAGCGTTTCCAAGATCATGAAAGAACCTCCTTTTGCTAGCCGGGTGAGTAGATTGAATGATCAGGTATCTTATCTAGACAAGTCGCAACCAACTAAGCGGTTATCAAACCCATACTTGATCTGTGATCAATGTGGTGGCCCGCATGAAGTGGAGGAATGCGAGGATGACACCACCACTGAACAAGCATGCTTGTCAAGCCACGACATCTTCGATGATCCTTCGCTCTTAACTTTCTACCAAAACAATGATTTCACCCCTTGGGGAAATCTTGCGAGAAAAGAGGGAGGAGGAGAATATCCTGACTATAAGGTTAGGAGCACTTTTGAGGATGATCTCGGGCATTTCACGTTTGAGAAGAATCTGCAACTAAATGGTCTCGACAACCTCCTCATTAGCCAACAAGATGACGTGAGGGCCAATTTCGCAGAGCTCAACGCCACTCTCGACAGCCTTGGCGAACCTCAAAGAGATCCCTTACTCACCATCACCACTCGTGCTGGAACAACTACTAAGGATCCACCCTACCCAGCTCAACCATCTAACGTCATGGAGCCCAACACCCCTCATGAGGAGGAAGATAATGTGAACGATGAGAATCCCGAACAAACCCCTCCGGTAACTCCCTCTCCACCTACTCCAACCAAACAACCCATTAAAGTCCCATACCCGTCCCGTCTCAAGAATCAAAAGGTCGAAAACGATAATAAAAGATTCTTGTCATATTTGAGGAATTCGGTCGTCACAATACCCCTTCTTGATGCATGTTACCATATGCCCAAATATAGTACATACTTCAAGAAGTTGCTAACCAACAGAAAAGGGCTCGAGGGTCTTGTAACCTTAGGGGAAGAATGTTCTGTGGTGACTCAGCGAGGGCTACCAAAGAAGGTGGACGATCCAGGTAGTTTCACCTTACCCTGTTCAATTGGATCTCTTTCAGTCAAGAATGCTTTAGCCGACTTAGGAGCAAGCATCAATCTTATGCCGCATTCCATGTTCCGCAAGCTAGGGTATTCTGGATTGAAACCAACCCGTATGAGCATCCAACTTGCTGATAGATCAGTCAAATACCCCTTAGGAATATGCGAGAATGTGCTGGTTAAGGTAGGGAAGTTCAAATTTCCAGTTGACTTCGTCATCCTAGAAATGGAAGAAGATGATCTTGTGCCCATCATTCTAGGAAGACCATTCCTTGCAACTGCTCGTGCTGTTATTGATGTTCATGACGGCAAACTAACCTTACGAGTAGGGGCCGATAGCTTAACCTTCGACATCAAGGACACAATGAATCTTTCTCTCGAAGCAGATAATCAATTATATTTCATCGAAGAAGTCGATGAACTATCCGACGAGATTGATAATTGTGTAGATGAACAGGTAGAAGCTGGTTGGTTGCGAGATGAAGCTCTCTCGCCTATCTTAGAGGAGGAAAAGACTAGGGATGTAAATGCAGTCTCCTTCTATCCCAGACAAGAAATCGAACAGCTTGAGCTTCGCAAACCCGAGAACAAACTTAAACCTTCCATCATCGAGCCACCCACGTTAGAACTCAAGGAACTCCCGAACAACCTTGAATATGCCTTCCTTCAAGGAGAAGATGAACTTCCGGTAATCATAAGCTCTTCTTTGAAAAGTGAACAAAAGGATAAACTCTTAGGGGTTTTAAAAAAATATAAAGGAGTTATAGCATGGAATGTAGCCGACATCAAGGGGATTGACTCTACCTTTTGCACGCATAAAATCCTCATGGAGGAGGATTATAAACCCACCGTGCAGCCTCAAAGACGAGTAAATCCCAACATAAAGGAAGTCGTGAAGAAGGAAGTCATTAAGCTCCTAGATGCAGGGCTAATTTACCCGATTTCGGACAGTCCATGGGTAAGCCCTGTACAGGTTGTACCGAAAAGGGAGGAATGACAGTAGTGAAGAACGATAAGGATGAGTTAGTACCTCAACGAACAGTAACTGGATGGCGTGTATGCATCGATTATAGGAAGTTGAATGATGCAACCCGAAAGGATCATTTCCCTCTCCCATTTATCGACCAAATGTTGGAAAGGTTAGCAGGGCATGAGTACTACTGCTTCCTAGATGGGTTCTCAGGGTATTTCCAAATCCCTATCGCTCCTGAGGACCAAGAAAAGACCACGTTTACATGCCCTTATGGAACCTTCGCCTACAAGCGAATGCCCTTTGGACTATGTAACGCCCCCGCCACTTTCCAGCGCTGCATGACGGCCATCTTCCATGAGTTAATGGAAGACAGCATGGAGGTCTTCATGGATGATTTTTCGGTCTTTGGAAACTCTTTTGATCGCTGTCTTGCTAACCTTGAGAAAATGCTCAAACGTTGTGAGGAGACTAACTTGGTACTAAACTGGGAAAAGTGCCACTTTATGGTGAAAGAAGGGATTGTGCTAGGGCACAAAATTTCAGGAAGTGGAATTGAAGTAGACCGAGCAAAAATTGAAGCTATATCCAAACTTCCCTATCCAACAACTGTCAAGGCAATCCGTAGCTTTTTGGGTCATGCTGGCTTCTATAGGAGATTCATTAAAGATTTCTCAAAGGTAGCTAAACCAATGACTCAGTTGCTCATGAAGGATGCCCCGTTCGACTTCTCTCAAGAGTGCAAGGACGCATTCGATCTATTGAAGCAGGAACTTACCCAAGCTCCAATTATGGTTACCCCTAACTGGGAGTTACCTTTTGAAATCATGTGTGATGCTAGTGACTATGCTGTTGGAGCAGTATTAGGCCAAAGGCTTAACAAACACTTTCAGCCAATATACTACGCTAGCAAAACCATGAATCCTGCTCAAGAAAACTACACTACCACTGAAAAGGAATTACTAGCCGTGGTATTCGCTTTTGATAAATTTCGCCAGTATCTTGTCCTTTCTAAAACGGTTGTTTTTACGGATCATTCAGCTATTCGATATCTTTTCGCTAAACAGGATGCTAAACCACGGTTACTCCGTTGGATCCTACTATTGCAAGAATTCGATGTTGAAATTCGTGATAAGAAAGGAGCAGAGAACCTTGCGGCCGATCATCTCTCTCGTCTCGAAAACCCCAGCCTCGCTGAATCTGACAAGAGTGAGATTCGGGAAACATTTCCTGAAGAGCAGCTCATGTCAATAAATGATTCTGAACCTTGGTATGCGGATTATGCTAACTACCTGGCAAGTAGAGTCATTCCCGAGCATATGAGCAGGCAGGAAAAGAAGAGGTTCTTTAATCAATTAAAGTACTACTTTTGGGATGAACCCTTCTTATTCCGAAGATGTCCGGACCAGGTAATCAGGCGTTGCGTTTCGGAAAAGGAGGCTGTCAGAATTATGAAAGAGTGTCATGCAGGTCCATCTGGAGGACATCACGGAATAAGCACTACTGCACGAAAAGTCTTCGACGCGGGGTTCTATTGGCCTACAATATTTCGTGATGTGAAGGGAATGATACAAACCTGTGACACGTGTCAAAGAGCTGGGAATATCTCTAGGAGGGATGAAGCCCCACAGAATTATATACAAGTTTGTGAAGTTTTCGATGTTTGGGGAATTGATTTCATGGGACCCTTCCCATCTTCTGGAGGGAATGAATACATCTTGGTGGCCATTGATTATGTTTCGAAATGGGTGGAAGCACAAGCCCTTAGGACTAATGACGCTAGGGTAGTTATTCATTTCTTAAAAAAATTGTTCGCTAGGTTTGGAATTCCGAAGGCTCTTATTAGTGACAGGGGAACTCATTTTTGCAATTCGCAAATGGAGAAGGTTATGAAAAGATATGGAGTCTCTCACCGATTCTCCACCGCTTACCATCCTCAAACCAACGGTCAAGTCGAAAACACTAATAGAGCCATAAAGAGAATATTAGAGAAAACGGTTAATCAAAACAGAAAAGATTGGTCTTTTAAGCTCGATGAGGCTTTGTGGGCATTTCGAACCGCCTATAAGACACCAATCGGGACAACCCCGTTCCGTATGGTATATGGCAAGGCATGCCACCTTCCAGTAGAACTGGAACACAAAGCATATTGGGCACTTAAGGCTTGTAATTTGGATTATACAGTTGCAGGAACAAATAGATTCTTACAGCTCCAAGAGCTCGATGAATTGAGATTAGAGGCTTATGAATCTTCCATTACATACAAAGAGAGGGCGAAAAGATGGCATGACCAACGGATTAAGAGACCCAAGGAGTTTTCAGAAGGGGACAAGGTCTTATTATATAATTCTCGCTTAAGGCTATTTCCTGGGAAACTTAAATCTAGATGGTATGGACCTTTTACCGTAAGGAGCTCCTCTAAAACCGGAGCCGTTGTGTTGATTGACGACGAGGATAGAGAATTCACTGTGAATATTCAACGAGTCAAGCATTATCAAGAAAATGGTAATGAAATGATCAATGAGGAAGACATAACTTTCGATGAAGAAGTCACGTAATGTACGTGACTTTGAGTCTAGCTACAAGACTCGTTAATAAAGAGAAGCGCTCTTGGGAGGCAACCCAAGCTTTATTTGCTTTGTGTGTTTATTTATTTGTTTGTTTGTTTCTATTTGCTTCCGTATGCATGTTTAATTTTTATTATTATTGATTCATGTTCAAAACTAAATTGTGAAAATGCTTTATCTTGTTTTTAACTTCGTCTTAATTACATATAAAGGTATTTTGCAAAAGATAAGTGTAAGGGAAATCCAAATCGGTTTATTAGAACACAAATGAACATGAATCGTAATAATAACAAATTAGCATACATATTCGTATTTGTTAGAGTCAAATGCTTGTATCGAGTCATAGTGATGTTTTGCAGGATTTCCAGGAAGTAAGGTAAAGGTTTTTCCAGAAATTTTCCGGAAACTTAACATAAGAATTTCGTCAGGTCATTTCTGACGGCGTCAGGGTCTAAAACCTGACGGCGTCAGATTTAATTTTTCAGAAATTGTTGAAAGTTTTGTTTTTTTTTTAAAAGTTTTTATTAAATCTCCAACTTATAATCTCCAGGAATCTGCAAAATTATCATTCCACAAGCATTATATCCTTATATATAGATTTTTCCCGCCGATGTTATGCAGGTTTTCGTGTTTGTTTTCTCAGGTTTAACAGGTTATTTTGGACAAGGAAATGTTTTGGGATCAAGCTTATGGCGATGCATTAGTCATGAAGCTTCAACATTGCCTTGGAGGAAGATCTAACCGTGTAATTTCATTATCCACCGAGCGAATCAGGGGAGTATTTGATTTCATTCTTTTACTTTCTGCTTTTACATTTGTTATTTGAACATTGGGGACAATGTTCATCTTAAGTGTAAGGGGAGGGTAAAAGTACGATTTTAGAGAATGCTATTACGCTTGATTTTTGTTTGTTTGATGGTAGATGTGTAATAAAACTAAGAGAAATACTTGTTAAGATAATTTTAGTGCCAAATTTAAAATTTTTTACAACATTTAGGAGTGAAACTTTGATTTTAATGAGCGTCTCACGGATAGGAGTTATATGACTAGCACAAAAACCGTACCACTAAAAAATTTTCCACCCCAAATATGTGAGGTTCGCCCCTAGAATTGGTAGGAAAAGCATTTATGCTATGATGTGTGTACCGGTAGCACTTAGATTCTAGAACTTGCGTTAGGACCATTCCAAGGCCACAAGTGAGACTACATTCGTGTAGTTAGATTTACTACATGATAAGAGGCATTAGGATTAACCCATTGTTTTACACCTGTGTTTTTGTTATAATTACTTTGGCTACATTGGTCAAGTAATTCTCCCACACCTTTGCGTTGTACTCATTTTTAGTACACGATACCCCTAGTACACCCCTCAGAGCCTATCTTTTCGTTTCAACCTTTAAGCATTTTACTTAAAGGAAGAATTTGTTTACACCCCACTAAAATGTACACCCAAATCGCCTTAGCCTACCTTGTATGCACTCATTTTTAGTGCATTATTGTTACAACATTTGTTTAAACCCAAGTTAATTATCTAGTTGATTACATGGTTGCTAAGTCAAGTCATATCCTTGTACATATTGTTTTGGGACGATTGGGACTCATGGGTAAAGTACTAGTGTAATGGAGTAATGGGGAAGAACATCATTTATTACCCTCATATGTGCTAAATGTTTTAAAAGTACTCCAAGTTTTTCAATTATCTTAATTCGAGTCATTAGAATAGTTATTTGTAAAGTTATGTAAAAATTCAAGTGTAAGGGGAATGCAATGCCCCTATTATGTATTATTTTGGATGGTAGGGCAAGAGTGTATGCAAAAAAAAAAAATCGAAAAATCAAGAAAAATAAAAAAAATGAGAAAAAGAAAAATGGAAAAAAACATACGGACTACCATCCCGTTTCATTTTATGTTTATTTTATGTTTTTGTTATTTTGTTATTTTCTTTCATTAGCTTAAGATCGAGTCTAGTCTTGGCTTAGCAACATTGTATAGTACATGTAATTAATCAAGATCTTTAACTCGCCACCAGTAAAATATCCCTTATCCAACAAAACCGTGTTTTCCTTTTCCCTACACCTAACGTTATAACCCATTTAAAAGCACTCTTTGATAGTTTATCTCTGGTGCTTACGCCTAGTGGAGGAGGTTTTCGATCCTTTCCCAAGCCTATGGTAATCTATTTGCTATGACAGGTAGTGAGAGATATTACCCGTTTTCATTTATGAGATTTATTTTGATGACACTTGAGAGATGTGAGTATCTAAACACTACTTGTGAGGTGCTAGTATGTAATCTCCGTGCTTATTATGATTGAAGTGGAATGATTATTTGTTGTAATTACTTTTATATTAGCGTTAAATGACCCCTAACTTGTATTTTGATTAGAATAAAAGCGCATTTGCTTGAGGACAAGCAAATCTCAAGTGTAAGGGTATTTGATGAGGCGAAAAATGTACCGCTTTTAAGGGGTCATTTAAGCCCTAAATCGTATTTATTTGATCAAATATCGCCCTAAATCGTTTCTTTTGTCATTTTAGGTACTTTTGAGGAGAAATCTGGAAAAGGAGGCATTTTGGACGTTTTTGGAGCATAAAAGTGAAGAAAACGACAAAGTCTCAAAAATCGGCTGAAAGTTACCTTTGACGGCGTCACAATTAACCCCAGACGGCGTCATGCTTTGGCAAGAAAAAGTGGACGTGAAATTTACTCATGACGGGCCAGAGAAAATAGCATGGAATTCTGACGGCGTCACGCTTTAACTTGATCAAGGGCGTCACGGCTTAAATCATAACGGGACGGCGTCACGTTCAAGGTTCGACGGTGTCAAGCCTTGATAAGCCAGAGAGCATTTTTGGAGAGCTAAAGAGGGACGGCGTCAAGAAGGTCATCCGGGAACCCTAAAAGCGGCGAGGTGACGGCGTCACAATCCATAAGGTGACGCCGTCAGATCCAAAAGTCTATATATAGTTTTCTAATTTTTTGTCATTAAGGAGAGCTTAGTGTGTGGAATTTTGGGAGAAAACCCTAAGACGATTTTAGCTCCTTTTTCAAGGCTTTTTGCCTTGAGATCTTCCATGTTTCATTGAAAGATAAGTTATCAATTAATCATTCAATATGTCTATGTGTTGTTTGATTTTATATTATTCTTGTCTTTTGTTTAACATGTTAGGCTAATTTTATCTTGTGTTTGCTTAGATCTAATGAAACCTAGCTATTGATTATTGGTTATTAGTGTGTTGTTAGTTGTATTGGATGATTGTTTTCTATGTTAGGCTTAAGAAAACTGGCTAACTTCCTATTCGGTAACTTGCTTGAACGTCTTAAGAAACATGAACCAAATGCGTACTAAAGGTTTTTATGGTTGTATTTAATGCACAAGCGAATTCTAGTGATCCCATGTTAGGAGCTTCCTAGCCGGCTCGACATAGGAGTGAAGTAGGAGCTTGTAGAGTTGGGGAAGTAAGTACGCCACCCCACGAATGGTATTAAGGAATACACCCGTCATCCACGCGACTAATACACACTAATTAACCGGTAAAAGATAGTTAGGGAGTAAGGAAATCTAAGTAAACACATTTCTCTACACATAAGTTTCTCACCACATTTTCATTTTTGTTATTTTATTTTATTTGCATTCGTAGTAATTTGGGTTAGTTGACTAGCAACTAATTCCGCCCACTCCTTCAAAACCGAGATTTTACTTGCTTTCATAAAAATATAAAAACATAAAAAAGAATCTTCCTCAACCCTTAGACCTAATTAGAGTAGCCTTTCATACCTAACGAACACTATTCCCTGTGGAGAACGATCAATCCCCCGTACTTACCACTACACTATACTACATCGGTCAGGTACACTGCCTGGTGGGGTTGTAAGCCTCTTGAGATCCCTTGAGAGGTAAAACCTGTTGTAAGGTTGCAAAACCCACGCATCAAGTTTTTGGCGCCGCTGCCGGGGAATAGTTATTGTTTAGGTTGAATTTTTATTTCTATTAGGTCTACTCACTAGATTCCTTTCTAGTGAGATTTTTATTTTATTTTTCTAGTTTTCTTTAGTCTATCTATTTTCTTCGTTTTTTTTTTGTTCGTAACCATTACCATCCGACATCATGGAAGATGGTAATATCCTTAACCCTAACAACCCACCACCACAACAACCACAACCACCTCCTAGAGCCCGCACTTTAGGAGGATACTCCCTAAGTTTGGATGATGACCCCCCTAATCTTAGAATCACTAGGAGCCGAAGCTCGATAAAGACTCTTGCCACACCCTATGCTGAACCCGAAAGGGAAATGCATAAATTAAGGCGACTCCACCAAGCGGCTGAACCATCCACGATCAATTTTGATGATGCCCTCTCCGAGGAAGAATCCAATCATCATTCTACACCTCCTAGCCCTCAACCCAATCACGATATGGAAGTTCCCGAAATCCCAATCCCTAAATGTCTCAAGGACTACTCTTCTCCCACCCCTCGTGGTTTTTCCAATGCTATCGTTCTTCCAAATGAACACACGGATGGGGTCTTGCGTGCAACTGATATTTGGCTGGTCCAAAGTGTATGCAAGTTTCACGGATTGAAAACTGAAGATCCAATCCAACACATCAAGGACTTCCTGAAAATAGTGGATACCCTCCATACGGACGGAGCCACTAGAGATACCTCCCGGTTGCGATTCTTTCCCCTCACCCTTCATGAAAGAGCCGGAGACTGGTATAACCAACTCCCTTCCGAATCCATCTTCACATGGGAACAGCTTATCTCAAAATTCTATGAAAAATTCTTTCCCATAGGAAGAACTTCAAAGTTGAGAAACGAAATCCTCCGCTTCCATGTTGGACCAGCAGAACCTATTCACAAATCTTGGGTTAGATTCAAGGATCTAATTAGACAGGTCCCTCATCATGGCATTGAACTCTGGCTTCTTGTCCAAATCTTTTATGATAGTGTCTCCAAAAACGACCAATTGGGCATTAATAATTCATCAAAAGGAAAAATAGCCAAACTAAGCGTTGAGGAAGGATGGAGTAGAATTGAGGAATACGCAAATGATCAAGACGATACCTGGGATGAACCCGATTCGATCATGAGCGTTTCCAAGATCATGAAAGAACCTCCTTTTGCTAGCCGGGTGAGTAGATTGAATGATCAGGTATCTTATCTAGACAAGTCGCAACCAACTAAGCGGTTATCAAACCCATACTTGATCTGTGATCAATGTGGTGGCCCGCATGAAGTGGAGGAATGCGAGGATGACACCACCATTGAACATGCATGCTTGTCAAGCCACGACATCTTCGATGATCCTTCGCTCTTAACTTTCTACCAAAACAATGATTTCACCCCTTGGGGAAATCTTGCGAGAAAAGAGGGAGGAGGAGAATATCCTGACTATAAGGTTAGGAGCACTTTTGAGGATGATCTCGGGCATTTCACGTTTGAGAAGAATCTGCAACTAAATGGTCTCGACAACCTCCTCATTAGCCAACAAGATGACGTGAGGGCCAATTTCACAGAGCTCAACGCCACTCTCGACAGCCTTGGCGAACCTCAAAGAGATCCCTTACTCGCCATCACCACTCGTGCTGGAACAACTACTAAGGATCCACCCTACCCAGCTCAACCATCTAACGTCATGGAGCCCAACACCCCTCATGAGGAGGAAGATAATGTGAACGATGAGAATCCTGAACAAACCCCTCCGGTAACTCCCTCTCCACCTACTCCAACCAAACAACCCATTAATTCCTTTTCAGTGGTAGTGTAGTTTGATGTACATACCAAAATCCATAGGTTTTTCAAGCTTTTAAATAGCACTTAATAAGCTGAGGAAAAGGGGGAAAATGGAAATCAGCAAAGTAGAGATGGCAAACTCCTAAGAACTCAGATCAAATAAAACTAGACACCACAAATAAGCACTTTCTCAAACCTAGGCAAACTAGTGCAGACACAGAACAAGTCTGCTGATGCAGACTACTGATATTGAACTATATAGCTACTGATCTATTTGAAATGCAACTAACACCACAAAATCTACTTGCACTACTTGTTTCAAATCAGAAATAGCAAAAATATGCCATTTCATCTATTCCTTAACAATAAGCTAATGTATACAGTTTTGAAGTTCAAAACTTGGAAACTAAACTCAATCATGCAAAACTATGAAAATCAGTATAAAACTACTAACTAACAGCTTATCCAACATTATTTAAGCTAGAGTGAACTATCCTAATTGGCAAATGAACAGTGATCTCAGAATTTGGCCATATTAAGCACTATTCCAAACAGTCCTTAATGGACTGTTTTGGCTACTTAAAACTAGATAAGTTCTGACTAGGCTATGTTATCTAAAAACAGGTGGTGTACCAACTAAATTAAATCCTAAAAATCACTAAACAACTCTAATAAGCACTAGGATTAAGCAATAAGCAGAGTTGACTTATTTTGACTTTTTGACTATTTGAGATTTTTAAGCAAAATCATCACTGAAGCTAGAACTAATGATCAAAATAACATCAATAGAACAAAATAAGAATAAGTAAGCTAGGAAAAGGGAAATAAGCACTAGAAATAAGAAATAAGCAGTTTGACTATAGTTGACCAAGTAATTAAAACAAGAATAACTTACATATCATTAAACCAAATTCAGAATTCAAACTCTTAAAATGAAATTACAACTAGAAAGAGAGAGATTACACTAAATTACCCTACTCCTAATCTAATCCTAAAAATCTAACCGACTATCTAACACTTTTTTGTGTGGAGAGAAGGGCTATTTATAGCCTTCCATGGAGCCTTCTAGGGTTTTCTTCCTTTAATCCCAGCCTTCAATTCTTGATGTCCTCATCTTTCAATCATCACAGCCGTTAGATCAAATTTGTGAGGTGTCTCAACCAATAACCTTGCTCCATTTGGCCGCATCATCATTCTCTTGTGTCCTTGTCAGCCTTCTAGAAACCTTGTACGGGTTAAACTTAGGGAGGGGCAGGGTAAAAGAGTGAGGAGATGATAAATAGTAAAAAATGGCAGGTTCAGGGTTGGGGTTTTTTTATTTATTGCTTGACCTGAGGTATTAATTATTGTTGACCGGGTTGGATAATAGGGGTGGGTTTTGTTTTTGGGTTAAATGGGATCCGGATTGATGTTGGGTTAAGGGTATTTGGGCTGGGATGGTTGGGCTGTGGGTTTATTTGATTTAAGGTTTTTATGGTTAAAGTTAGGAGTTAATAGGAAATGGGATTAAACTTTAGGGACTGTTTTTGCCAACATGTGAAATTCAAGGATTACTTTTGAAAAATAAATCCAAGGGCCGTTTGTGATAATTGATGATTTTTGAGGGTTGACTTTGATCTTTTGAGCATAAATGTGATCCAAGCTTATAAATTCTTCCCCGGCCTCGGCTTTAATTCTCTTTTCAAATCTCGTGCTCGGGTTTTTCCGGTTTTTTTTCTTGATTTTGTCCTTTTTTTGAAATATCCGTACCTGCATATTAACAAACACAAAACCACAAATATCTTTGGCATTTTGGTTAGTTTTTGGTCGTTTTGGGTCTTAATTTGGTCAAGAAAAGGTATGTGTTTAAGCACATACCAGATGTTAAGCCCATTACCAAGCCCAGTGGCTTAACCCGATACAAAATAATCAAACGCAACATAGCAACTCCCACTAAACAACGTAACACTAGTTTTTACAAGCTTTTGACTAAAACAGTTTGAACGCAAGAGTTTTTGGGACTGCAAATGATTTGTGACTCAAGTTAAGCGATAACGACACCTCCTTGGTGTTATAACTGTTAAACCATACGCACTTGTCACGGCTAACTTAGCCAAAACTATTTATAACAAGCACACCTGTTTGAGGTGTCTCGTTAACCTACACCTAGCCGTCACCATCGTCCCCCATGGTGACGGCTCGCACAAACAACATTTACAACCAACAATAAAAGTTTACCTGCTCTAAAACTACGACAACATTAGTCACGGAATGAAACCGTGACTCCTATTGAGTCGTTACAAACCCCAAGTGGGTTACCACAGTCGTACACAACCACAACAATAACGAATGAAATAAAACTCAATGCCTCAATAATATAAACAGTAAATCAACACATCGTCACAACTACATAAATCCAAACCGGTCAACTCAACCGAGTTAAGTTGACTCAGTCGAGTTGAGTCGACCTGGCAACGAGTCGAGTGTTTTATGATTAAAATCTTTTAGATCCACACGAGTTTAATAATGAAAACGTTTGTTTATAAATTTTGACCATGAAAATCATTTAAGTTATATAGATCTGATTAGGGTTTGATGAAAATAAAAGAAGTAAAAGAGAAGGGGCGCGTGTGATTTTACCAACGAGAGAGAAAGTTGGGGAGGTGATGGTGTCACGGCGACGAGATGGTGGTGGCTGTGCGTGGCAGCAGATGGCGACATCTGAGATATAGTGGTGATGCGTTGTGATGTGTCGATGGTGATGGTATATTTGTGTTGATGATGGTGGTCGTGGTGTTATAAGGGTGGTGGTGTCGGATGTGGCAGGTGGCCAGAGAGTAACCGGTGGCGGCTGAGTTTTTAGAGAGAGAGTGAGGTGGTAGAGAAAGGAGAAGAGGCGGATAATAATAAGCTATCACACAACCATAGTTGCTATATAATTGTGTGATGAACTCAAATAAGTACATTTTATTACTATCATTTATCCTATTTATTTGACTTGTTTTACTATATTATGTATGAGGATTGATACTTAATCGTTTACTTTTGTAATTCTCAGTTGAAAACAAGCATTTGGTGAAACTTGGCGATTTTGGACTAATTATGGAGCAAAACATGCATAAAGTGAAGAGTCTACCGAAATGGACAAGATCAAGACTAATCTGCTCCAGATGCGCCGCATTTCACTCATGACATGCGCCGCATCTCTATCAAGATATCACCAGATACGATCCAAGATACAAGAGGACATGCGCCGTATCTATAAAGGCAGTTACGCCGCATCTTCTGGCGGTGTACGAATATTCCTGAATATTATAATCTTGGACCCCACGCGAAGTTAAGTCAATGCGCCGCATCTACTTAATAGATGCGCCGCATCTTCCCTCAGACAGAAACTATAAATACCCCGTAGACCAGACGAATTAAAGAGTTCCAAAACCTTAGAACCGAAGACCGAACAGGAGAAGAAAAGGACGAATTCAGTCAAGGAGGCAGCACAAGACACACCAAACGAAGATACAAGAGCTGTAAGAAGGTGCTGCATGTGTTTAATTCATTAAGTAGTTTTGTTTTATTGTGTTAGCAAACTTTAATTCATCAGGATTGGTGGCTTGTGTAATGTGACAACGAAAGATTGCACTCCCTTTAATACTTGCTTTCCCATCAATTAAAGTTTATATGTTGATGTCTTTGGTTACTACTTATTAGTGCATTGATAACCTCTGTGTTTATTAGTGGCTTGCGGGCATTTGACTGCGGGACATAATGTGGCTCCCACGGTTATTACTAAATTGATCACTTAGGAATAACTTTTAGACATAAGTAATCATTAAGGGTTTACTCGCCGATAAGCATAGGACCAACGAGAAAGGGTTAACTATATACACTTCATATAAAGCTATCAATAAAACAAGTGACAATCTACTTAATCATAAGGACAGCCCTCTTATTGTCTCAAGTATCTATCTGTGTACGTGTGTGCTACTTGCTGATTCGTGCCTGTTAGTTTAGTTTATTATTTTATTGCAAACAAATCGTGCCAGTCTCTCAGGCTGAAAACCCCCTTGCGTTAGGATATTAAAATACTGATTAGAATAACGAGATAATACGTTCCACTCTTAGTGATCGACACTCTACTTACCATTATATTCATACTGACCGGGTACACTGCTCGTTAGGTGTGTGTGTTATTGATAAGTCGACTAAATATAAATTTAAAACTTGATTAGGCATAAAAACTGCTAAACCGCAACGACACACGCAGCACATCATTGTGCCCGAAAATGTTAAAAGAAAAGTGAAAAAGGGTATGAAGATGAGGGGTGGCATTGTAACTTCTATTACGGGGACCAAATGTGCAGTTTGCGTAAACTTTTATAGAATTTAGGTTCGGGACACGTTAGGGCTCGATAACGATCTTTTCAACTTCACGAAAATTATGCCATTGCGTTACAAATAATATTTTCAATAAAAACGAGTATTAATACGTATAACTTTCTCGGGGTTAATTTATTTAGTATATCAATTTGTTTTGCGCATTTTAGGTTGTGCCGACTCAATAAAGGAATAACGCTCACGTTAAACAAGATATCCATGATTTTTCAAACCCAAACAAGTTCAAAGAAATTTAAAAGCTAAGGGAAATAAAAAATAAAGGTTTTGGCTAGTTGATGCGTGTGCGTGCGTATATGTTGTAGTATAGTTTTAGCACGTTTAGATGCCTAATTCAAGTTTTAAATTTATATTTAGCCGACTTATCAATAACACACACACTTAACGAGCAGTGTACCCGGTCAGTACGAATATAGTGGTAAGTAGAGTGTCGATCACTAAGAGTGGAACGTATTATCTCGTTATTCTAATCAGTATTTTAATATCCTAACGCAAGGGGGTTTCAGGCTGAGAGACTGGCACGATTTGTTTGCAATAAAATAATAAACTAAACTAATAGGCACGAATCAGCAAGTAGCACACACGTACACAGATAGATACTTGAGACAATAAGAGGGTTGTCCTTATGATTAAGTAGATTGTCACTTGTTTTATTGATAGCTTTATATGAAGTGTATATAGTTAACCCTTTCTCGTTGGTCCTATGCTTATCGGCGAGTAAACCCTTAATGATTACTTATGTCTAAAAGTTATTCCTAAGTGATCAATTTAGTAACAACCGTGGGAGCCACATTATTTTCCGCAGTCAAATGCCCGCAAGCCACTAATAAACACAGAGGTTATCAATGCACTAATAAGTAGTAACCAAAGACATCAACATATAAACTTTAATTGATGGGAAAGCAAGTATTAAAGGGAGTGTAATCTTTCGTTGTCACATTACACAAGCCACCAATCCTGATGAATTAAAGTTTGCTAACACAATAAAACAAAACTACTTAATGAATTAAACACATGCAGCACCTTCTTACAGCTCTTGTATCTTCGTTTGGTGTGTCTTGTGCTGCCTCCTTGACTGAATTCGTCCTTCGTATCTCCTGTTCGGTCTTAGGTTATAATGTTCGGACTTCTTTAATTCGTCTGGTCTATGGGGTATTTATAGTTTCTGTCTGAGGGAAGATGCGGCGCATCTACTAAGTAGATGCGGCGCATTGACTTAACTTCACGTGGGGTCCAAGATTATAATATTCAGGAATATTCGTACACCGCCAGAAGATGCGGCGTAACTCCATAATTAGATGCGGCGCATGTCCTCTTGTATCTTGGATCGTATCTGGTGATATCTTGATAGAGATGCGGCGCATGTCATGGGTGAGATGCGGCGCATCTGGAGCAGATTAGTCTTGATCTTGTCCATTTCAGTAGACTCTTCACTTTATGCATGTTTTGCTCCATAATTAGTCCAAAATCGCCAAGTTTCACCAAATGCTTGTTTTCAACTGAGAATTACAAAAGTAAACGATTAAGTATCAATCCTCATACATAATATAGTAAAACAAGTCAAATAAATAGGATAAATGATAGTAATAAAATGTACTTATTTGAGTTCATCAAATATCCCCCCACTTGAACTTTACTTGTCCCCAAGTAAACCTTAGAATTAATCTTATGAAAATGCATCCTAAAAGATATTAGGATTTATTTTTATATTAAGCATGTATTCGTTTATTTCATAATCACACAACCAAACACTTAACGAATTAGAAGTAAAATAAAATATCTTGATAAAAGCAAATCTAATCGTTTAACTGTCCAGTCGCGACGAATATTCTATCATAAGCTTGGCAAGTATACACATCTCCACCACTAAAGCTAAGGAATAACAAGTCTAAAGCGGTAAAAAGGGTTTTTAGGCTTAAGGGTTAATTATTCTTAATCGCTATCGATCTCATATTCCAGAAAAGGCGACAAAATCACAAATACATGATCGAATCCACGAACACGATACTTGCAATTGCTCAAATCCTTAACTCGAATAGGCTAAAGATAGGTCCAAACTTCACCAATAATAATATATCAAAAAGGGCGACAAAATCATAAATACATAGCCGAATCCACGACTACGATACTTAAGATTGCTCAAATCCCTAATCTCAATAAATCAAAGGTTTGGTTGGATAAAGAATAGGGTATGGATAACATTTGGGATATAAATTGGTGTAAAATGAAAAATAAACAAAACAAATAAATTAAAATCCTAAGTGTGGTTAATCACTATCCCAACCATCCCATGAATAAGACTCATATCATTGAATAACTCACGCTTTAACACTTGAAACACACGCTTTAGGTAGACACGAATTATACTCAACAAGATCTTAGTCAAAGAATAAACCTTAATTGGCGTTCCCATAACTGCCAATTCCCATTCACTCCATAGATATAATACAACAAATAGTGGCCATATGAACCACTTACATAACTTTACATAAGTTGGTTTAACAAACATCCAACTCTTCCTTTTTCTTTTTCTTTTCTTATTTTTTTCGATTTTTTTTTTTTTTTTTTTTTTTTTTTTTTTTTTTTTAAACTTTAATCATAAACATAGATGTGTAAAATTTCACCACATCACTATAATTATAATTCTGGATAATTTTTCCATACTTTTCATACTTTCAGAAATAACGGAAATAGTGAAAGTAGTAAACACACGAAAAATAAACTCAAAGATATACAATATTTACTTTCACTCCAATTGCATTGTGCAATTTCCCGACCTAACCATAGATAATGTATTACGCACGCGAACACAGGTAATGTAAGGAAACACACTTTGCCTATAGCAATTAACCAAACCACGGATTTTAATCTACAGGGTAGGCTAAGGTGTAAGGGTGTAACGAAACATTTTAAATATAGGTGTAAGAAACGAAAGGAATGGCTCTGAGTGTTTTTCTAGGGGTATCTTACTCTAAAAATGAGAGTAACAAAAGGGTTTATACGGGGGTTAACTAACCAGTGTAGTTAGTTAATAACACATAACATATAATAGGCTTTTTGGGTGTAATCCTAGAAATTTACCAATTTAGACAAGTCATTCCAATTATATAAATAATACTCATTATGGTGGTCTCGAATAGTATACAAGCCAAGTTCTAAAGTTTACAAGTCACCGGCACACTCATAGATTTGTGAATTTAGAAAAATCACAATTTTTGAAAATAACGTCATGTGTGCAGCTATGCAACTTAGATCTTAAACAAAAACATGCTAAAAAAAATTTAGATTTTGATATATTAAGCACATTTTAAGCATAATTTTTGAAAAAGTTTAGGACAAGTAATTGTTAAGTGTTCTAATTCTCCAATCCCCCCACTTAAGTTAAACAACGTCCTCGTTGTTTGTATAAAAGGTTAAAAACTGGAAAAGAAAAGAATTAGAACAGAAAAACTCCCCTGAGATTTGCTCGGTATGATCCTCCATTTGATAAGAGCAAAAATCATCTTTCTTGTGGATTAGAACGTGTAAGCTTCATACTTGATGTATTCACAGGAAATTCAGGAAACTATAATACCACCAACACTTAAAAACACACCTAAGGTAAGAAAGGTTCAAACTTGCATAATACATTAGTAGTTAGATAAAATAAAAATTAAAATTAAAACTGAAAATCATCAGGTCAGTCGATGCGCCGTATCTTATTGGAGAAGATACGCCGTATCGAGCCTGGAATAAATACGGATCAGAATAAAAGATGCGCCGCATCCTTAACCAGGGATGCGCCGCATTAAAATAAACTGATAAATAGTTTTAAAGTCGAAAATAAAAATGCAGAAAAATAAAATAAGATATGACCATTGCAGGAGATGCGTCGCATCTCAGGAATGAGATGCGCCGTATCGTCATGCGGGTCTGACTGACTCGACACAGAAAACAGAGTAATAAAAATTCTCCGGGTTGTCTCCCGGCCAGCACTTGTCTTTATTCCAGAGTCTTCAAGTTAGACTCACGTTCAGCTCGTTAATATCGATCATTGAAGGAGTCGGAAACATCGCGCTCCTTCATCGCCAATTCAGTAATATTGAATACTCCTTGCTCGTCCTTAATTTCCACGCCGTTCTTCTTTAATATCTGTATAAACAAAGTCCTGTCCCTTTCGGGCAGAGATGACAAAATGATAGACGGGAAATTCTTATTATCATATAGGCATAAATAAGCAAGGTGGGGTGGTAATTCAATAAACATATCATTGTTCAAATTCGTTTTCTCAACTATTCTCCTACGTTTATTAATTACTACACAATCATACCACTCATCATCAGAATCATTAACAATATCGCGTCTAAGTTCGGTAGGTACATTAAGGTCAATGAATTCCTCAAAGTTCTCATGATTAGGATTAGTTGAGTTGTTTTGAATCAATGTTTCTCCCATAAGTCTAGCTTCAAGATCGAGGTCCATACGCTCTCTTAATCCTAGCACATAAACACTTCTAATTATGCTTTTAACCGGATCTTGGCACTTATAGACTAGTTTATTATTCCCTACCCTTAATGAGATTTTTCTTTTAAACACATCAATCTTAGCATGGGCAGTAGACAAGAAAGGTCTTCCAAGGATTAAAGGAATCTTAACATCCTCGGGCATGTCTAGTATAACAAAGTCTACGGGAAAAATAAACTGCTCAATCTTAACTAGCACATTATTAGCAATCCCTTCAGGTCGTTTTACCGTTTTATCAGCCAATTTAATAAGTAATTTAGTTGGTGCTAATTTTCCTAGTCCTAGGGTAGTGAATGTCTTAAGGGGCATAACACTAACACTAGCTCCTAAGTCAGCTAACACATTATTGAAAGATATTTCATTAATAGAACAAGGTAAAGTAAAACTTCCTGGGTCTTTTTCTTTATGAGGCAAGGCATTTAAGTCGGTTGCAGAGCTCTCTTCTTTCATTGTTGCTTTGATCTCCTCTTCAATCTTTGTCTTTTCTTTTAGTAGTCTCCTTAAGCTGATTGAAGAATTAAAGAAAAATTTGGGTCTTGCACCATCATCACCATTCATCGATCTTCTAGGTATATTAGGAGTGACTTCTTCAGTGGTGCTAATGGCCTTGACATGATCTCTTGGGTTGGTTTCAGTTGAGCTCGGTAAACTTCCATATCCCCTTTCTTGAAGAACTTTGCTCATTTGACCAATTTGTTGTTCCAACGCTTTGATCGAAGCTCCTTGATTTCTTGTAGTAGTGTCCGTTGAAGCTCGGATTTCTTTGATCATAGCAGTATTCTCTTCATGTCTTTTAGCAGCATCGGCCATAATTTGCTTTAAAGTATCGTCTAAAGTCTGCCTCCTCTCTTGATAAGCGGGATTGAAGTTGTTCTTTTGATAGAATCCCGGTGTAGCTTCCCTAAATCTTCCTGAAGGTCTGAATGGTTGTCCAAATTGGGTGTAATATGCTTCTTCAAACGTGATGAGGCGAAAAATGTACCGCTTTTAAGGGGTCATTTAAGCCCTAAATCGTATTTATTTGATCAAATATCGCCCTAAATCGTTTCTTTTGTCATTTTAGGTACTTTTGAGGAGAAATCTGGAAAAGGAGGCATTTTGGACGTTTTTGGAGCATAAAAGTGAAGAAAACGACAAAGTCTCAAAAATCAGCTGAAAGTTACCTTTGACGGCGTCACAATTAACCCCAGACGGCGTCATGCTTTGGCAAGAAAAAGTGGACGTGAAATTTACTCATGACGGGCCAGAGAAAATAGCATGGAATTTTGACGGCGTCACGCTTTAACTTGATCAAGGGCGTCACGGCTTAAATCATAACGGGACGGCGTCACGTTCAAGGTTCGACGGTGTCAAGCCTTGATAAGCCAGAGAGCATTTTTGGAGAGCTAAAGAGGGACGGCGTCAAGAAGGTCATCCGGGAACCCTAAAAGCGGCGAGGTGACGGCGTCACAATCCATAAGGTGACGCCGTCAGATCCAAAAGTCTATATATAGTTTTCTAATTTTTTGTCATTAAGGAGAGCTTAGTGTGTGGAATTTTGGGAGAAAACCCTAAGACGATTTTAGCTCCTTTTTCAAGGCTTTTTGCCTTGAGATCTTCCATGTTTCATTGAAAGATAAGTTATCAATTAATCATTCAATATGTCTATGTGTTGTTTGATTTTATCTTATTCTTGTCTTTTGTTTAACATGTTAGGCTAATTTTATCTTGTGTTTGCTTAGATCTAATGAAACCTAGCTATTGATTATTGGTTATTAGTGTGTTGTTAGTTGTATTGGATGATTGTTTTCTATGTTAGGCTTAAGAAAACTGGCTAACTTCCTATTCGGTAACTTGCTTGAACGTCTTAAGAAACATGAACCAAATGCGTACTAAAGGTTTTTATGGTTGTATTTAATGCACAAGCGAATTCTAGTGATCCCATGTTAGGAGCTTCCTAGCCGGCTCGACATAGGAGTGAAGTAGGAGCTTGTAGAGTTGGGGAAGTAAGTACGCCACCCCACGAATGGTATTAAGGAATACACCCGTCATCCACGCGACTAATACACACTAATTAACCGGTAAAAGATAGTTAGGGAGTAAGGAAATCTAAGTAAACACATTTCTCTACACATAAGTTTCTCACCACATTTTCATTTTTGTTATTTTATTTTATTTGCATTCGTAGTAATTTGGGTTAGTTGACTAGCAGCTAATTCCGCCCACTCCTTCAAAACCGAGATTTTACTTGCTTTCATAAAAATATAAAAACATAAAAAAGAATCTTCCTCAACCCTTAGACCTAATTAGAGTAGCCTTTCATACCTAACGAACACTATTCCCTGTGGAGAACGATCAATCCCCCGTACTTACCACTACACTATACTACATCGGTCAGGTACACTGCCTGGTGGGGTTGTAAGCCTCTTGAGATCCCTTGAGAGGTAAAACCTGTTGTAAGGTTGCAAAACCCACGCATCAAAACGTCTCACTTTCATTCTTGTTCGGGCAATCTTTAGTGTAGTGAGGTCCTTCGCACTTTTCACATCCAACTTGGGCAGCATACGCTCTATCATCACGCTTCTTCATCTCTCTACTAATTTTATCCAATTGAGCTTGAATAGCAGTAATCCCGTCAAAATTAGTGCTGCTCTTAGATCTAGTAGAGGTCCCATCGTACCATTTCTGAGAATGATCAGCAGCTTCTTGGATGGCTTTCCTAGCATTAGTTGCACTCATCTGAGGTACGGCTCCCTTAGCATCCAAAATCTGTCTAGTTGGCACGTCCAAACCTTGATAAAACAATATTATCTCCTGCATAGGGGTTAGATAGTGTTGAGGACATTTTAACCGTAAATCTTTAAATCGTTCCCAAGCTTGATAAAGAGTTTCATCAGGCTCTTGCTTGAAACTGTTGATGGCCTCCATCTTTTTAGCAGTCTTAGCAGGTGGACAATATCTCTTCAGGAATTTGCTTTTCAAACCTTCCCATGTAGTGATTGAACTAGCCGGTTCATTCCTTAGCCACTTGTTTGCAGCTCCTTTTAGCGAGATTGGAAAGATTCTTAGCATGATCTGATCGTCAGTGACTCCTTCTGAAGTAAACAAATCTTTAATCTCCAGGACCTTTTCAACATGCTCATTAGCATCCTCATGTTCCGTCCCACTGAAAGCATTCTCTCTTAGTTCTTTGAGAAACTGACCCTTCAACTCAAATTTTGACTTATCATCAAACTTTGGTCTAGCAACTCCTGAAGTGTAATCAGCACGGGTGCTGTTCATGTATTCCTCCATAGTAGTGTTTTCGCCCATTGCTTCTGTTTCAACTTCCTCTTTTTCTTCAGAAAAGTAATCAAGCTCGAGTGAACTTGAAAGATCAAAGCTTCTTGTGTTGAAAAGCCTTTTAAGCGAATGTAGGGCTCGTTCAGGATCTTCGAATGGTTGAATCAAGTTCTTCGTAGAACTCCTGGTCATGCACTTCCTGAAATCAACACAAAAATATCAGTAGGGTATGCTCGAGAAAGTAATATATCAGAGAATTAACAACGAAAACGGAATACGAAAAATTAAAGTTACTGATATCTGCAGACGATGCGCCGTATCCAAAAAGTTGGATACGCCGTATCTTAATATGTTAAAATTTAATCAGACTTTATTCAGAAAATAGATACACCGCTTAGAATTTAAGAATGCGCCGTATCGAATTAAATAATCAAAAATCAACTTATCTAATTAAAATTAAATGCGTCGTATTAACGAAGGTTAATGCGCCGTATTTTCGTTACGTTTAAAAATAAAAGATTTTTGATTCAGTAAGATGCGCCGTATCGAAAGAGATCGATACGCCGTATCTGTTTAATAATTCGCAAACTGTTTTTAATTAAAATAATAGATACGCCGTATCTGCAAAAGCAGATGCGTCGTATGGCGTTAACGTTTAGAAAATTTTTTATCAAAAACAGATACGCCGTATCCGCAAAAGCAGATGCGTCGTATTACTTTATCGCTTAGAAAAAATTTTTTTTATTAAAAACAGATACGCCGTATCTTGGGGAAAAGATGCGTCGTATCGAATTAATTAAACGAGTTGTATTTTTTTAAAAATTAAACGCAATACGCCGTATCTGAGAGATCAGATGCGCCGTATCGTTTGATTTAGCACAGTACAACGATAGCAGAACAGAAAAAATACGAAAATAAAAACAAAAAATAAAACACACGAACAAAAACAAACAAATACAAAAATAAAAGAAAACAAATAACACACAATACAACAAATATGCAAAATATTACAATGATGCAATTAATATTAATAAAAAGAAAAATCTAATTAAAATACTAATCAAATTAACAGATAATAACAATTCACTCCCCGGCAACGGCGCCAAAAACTTGATGCGTGTGCGTGCGTATATGTTGTAGTATAGTTTTAGCACGTTTAGATGCCTAATTCAAGTTTTAAATTTATATTTAGCCGACTTATCAATAACACACACACTTAACGAGCAGTATACCCGGTCAGTATGAATATAGTGGTAAGTAGAGTGTCGATCACTAAGAGTGGAACGTATTATCTCGTTATTCTAATCAGTATTTTAATATCCTAACGCAAGGGGGTTTCAGCCTGAGAGACTGGCACGATTTGTTTGCAATAAAATAATAAACTAAACTAATAGGCATGAATCAGCAAGTAGCACACACGTACACAGATAGATACTTGGGACAATAAGAGGGCTGTCCTTATGATTAAGTAGATTGTCACTTGTTTTATTGATAGCTTTATATGAAGTGTATATAGTTAACCCTTTCTCGTTGGTCCTATGCTTATCGGCGAGTAAACCCTTAATGATTACTTATGTCTAAAAGTTATTCCTAAGTGATCAATTTAGTAACAACCGTGGGAGCCACATTATTTTCCGCAGTCAAATGCCCGCAAGCCACTAATAAACACAGAGGTTATCAATGCACTAATAAGTAGTAACCAAAGACATCAACATATAAACTTTAATTGATGGGAAAGCAAGTATTAAAGGGAGTGCAATCTTTCGTTGTCACATTACACAAGCCACCAATCCTGATGAATTAAAGTTTGCTAACACAATAAAACAAAACTGCTTAATGAATTAAACACATGCAGCACCTTCTTACAGCTCTTGTATCTTCGTTTGGTGTTTCTTGTGCTGCCTCCTTGACTGAATTCGTCCTTCGTATCTCCTGTTCGGTCTTAGGTTATAATGTTCGGACTTCTTTAATTCGTCTGGTCTACGGGGTATTTATAGTTTCTGTCTGAGGGAAGATGTGGCGCATCTACTAAGTAGATGCGGCGCATTGACTTAACTTCGCGTGGGGTCCAAGATTATAATATTCAAGAATATTCGTACACCGCCAGAAGATGCGGCGTAACTCCATAATTAGATGCGGCGCATGTCCTCTTGTATCTTGGATCGTATCTGGTGATATCTTGATAGAGATGCGGCGCATGTCATGGGTGAGATGCGGCGCATCTGGAGCAGATTAGTCTTGATCTTGTCCATTTCAGTAGACTCTTCACTTTATGCATGTTTTGCTCCATAATTAGTCCAAAATTGCCAAGTTTCACCAAATGCTTGTTTTCAACTGAGAATTACAAAAGTAAACGATTAAGTATCAATCCTCATACATAATATAGTAAAACAAGTCAAATAAATAGGATAAATGATAGTAATAAAATGTACTTATTTGAGTTCATCACTAGTAAAATAAGTTTGGGAAATTTACCGGGTGTTACACTAATGTACTCTAGAAGGGTAATGAACGGCTTGTCCCTGGCTTCAACTATTTTACCATTAAAAACTTCACAAATGTTGTTGAGAAATAAGTTTGTAATGGCTCTACCTACAAATCATAAATATGCAAGCATTAAATGCTATACATTCCTAACAATTGTAGCTTTTTCAATGTAATAGTAAATGTCATTAACTGTAATTACTTTATTAATACAATAAATAAATAAATGTATTACCAGAAAAATGAGATCTTGCCCAATGTTCAGGTGGTATCTTGTTCAACCATTCATGTGCTTTAGGATTCAAGCTCTTCAATTGTTGCATACACCTGTGAAAGTCATTAACAGTTGTAACATATGCACATCTCCACAGAGCATCCTTGTAGACTTGTCCACTCCAAGCCTGCTTCATATTTTCATGTATGTGCCTCAAGCAAAATCTGTGTTCTGCCATTAGGAACACAGATTAGCTGGAATGAGGCCCTGCATAAACCAATTCAGTAATCAAATAATACTTCATATGATGTTGTATTTAATAATTCAACAAGTGAAGCATATTACTAACCTTTTGTCTATCACTGATGAATGTAAAATTTGAATTGGGCTGTAGATATATGTCATCACCCAAGCACATTAAGAACCATGACCATGAACTCTTACTTTTAGCTTCAACAAGGGCATAAGCCAATGGGTAAATTCCATTGTTTGGATCAAGTCCAACAGCTGTCAATACTTGGCCTAGAAATGGCCCCTTCATGAAAGCACCATCTAGGCCTAACAATTCTCTTTTGCAAGCCTTATTCCCCTCTTTCAGTGCTCCCAAACAAACATATATTCTCTTAAATACCCTGGTAGGCAAATCAGGATCAGTATCCCTATCAACTGCAAGCTTGACAGTGGTATTGGGGTTTGTAGACTGTAATTCAGCAATATAGTCTCTAAGCATAGCATATTGCAGTGTGTGATCACTTGCAATCTCTCTTTCAGCTTTAGCTTTAGCTCTGAATGCTTTGCTCATAGAGACTTGAAGCTCGAACTCGCGTTGCAGCTGGTCTTGAACTGCCTTTGCAGGGATCTGTGGATTAACCTTAACTTGGTCACAGATCCGCTTTGCCAAGAATTTATAAGTGTAGTGTTTGATTTCCCTTGATTGAAGGCACCTGTGTGTCCTCACCACCCAATTATTTGTTTTTTGGTATTTGGCCGCATACATGACCCAAGGGTAGAGATTCCCTTTATCATGTGAAGCAACATCTTCACTTTCATCACCGGTACGTATACTTTTCCTTTTTTTACTCCTACCTACTGGGCCACTAGGCCCAACACCAACTGTTTCACTTGGGCCTGTTGCTCGACGGAATTGTGAGTCTAAAAAGACTGGTAATTGGTTAGCACATATTGCTTTAATCCTCTGGGCATCATTCTTTATTAGCTTCAAATATCGTCTTGTTTCAATGGAGTGCAAATACACTCTCTCCTTCAACTCTTTTGCAGTACCAAATGTTTGACCAGTGTAAAATGAATACTGATTCACAACTTGCTTTTCTGACAAGCTACTTTCCATAAACCTTTTCATTTTCTTTAACATCTTCCTCATATCAGAACCTAGATCATCACCAGATCCTGATACACTCTCAAAACCTTCTACATTGACCACTTCTGTTCCATCTCCTTGAATCAAGTCAACAGGTAGCTGATTGAGTACTCCAATGTTGTCAAAAGCTTCATTCTTAGTTATATTAAACAAATTCACTTCAATCTCAGGCTCTGTTATTTGGTGTTCTTTATCAACCAAACCAGTCTCTTCTTCATCTGTATCTGATTCTACATTATCACTGGAGCCTCCTTCATATTCAGAATCAGGAGCACCACCAGCCATGTCACCTTCATTCATACCTTTTACAAATATTGCTTCTCCATCAACATGAGCACTACCAGTCATGTCACCATACTGAGCATTTTGGGGAACATTTAGTTCACGGTTTAAATTTAAGTTTAAGTCCATGTCATCTACTCCAAAATGTTTATCATGACTTAAGCCAGAAGTACTGTCTATATTCATTGCTTCAAGATAACTAAACTCTGGATACCTATCCAATTCATTATCATCAAAGTCTATACACCTATTCAAATCATCTAGCACATTATTTACCACAGTATTTACCACATCATTAACCCTTGCTTCCACTGGGGTGAAAGTGAGGTTTATAGTGTCAAACTGTGAAAATATATGTGGAAGACTATTGATTTGGTTGTCAGCAGATTTAATCCTAGTCAATTGTGTAAATGTGATATCACATGAACTAGTAGGGATACCAAATACAACTTCAGGTATAGACTTAGGTGAGCCAGAGTCAGGTGTACTACCATTTCTACTATCATGCCATGTCAACAACAACATTTTACCAGATTATTTTTCCTTACAAGAACTAACACTAGGTTCACTAGACACATCTTCCTCGTACTCTACTATTGTTGCCCTGATTTTTCCTGATGACATTTGGTAACAACTAAGCTGTGTAGAACCATGCTCTATATATACCTCTATTGACTTGAAACTCAAAAGTAGGGTACTAAGACAACGTACATCCTCATCACATGCCAGTGCATACAACCCAACATCTAAATCACTCATGGGTCTTAAATAGTGATAAAACAGAGGCTCATTCTTACCATTGTAGCCTAACAGTGTAACCATCTTGTCTACCTCAAACACCGAGAAAACTTCATCATTAACACCATCAAATATATCTTCTTCACCGCCAACATATTCTCTACTAGGAAACCTCCTAAATGAATCGCCATGGTGTATGCGTATGGTGAACAAATTGGGTGCAAACGTTGCATAAAAAAATGCAATTACTTAGTCACTCAACAAAAATAAACACAAGATCATTGCAAAATATAGCTCAAACCAACCGGATTTCAAGTTATTACCATATGCCTTATCACATTCGATTTCCAAGTCTTTGGTTTTTATAACTACTCTTTTTTTCCTCATCTTCTATGTTGTTAACCCCATTGTTGACAAAGAATTGCGAACAAGATTATCAATGTGCAAATTATAGTTACAGAAATTACGGGATGAGTGATGTAAGATTAGATGGTTGATGTGAGCGAGAAAGTGGCAAGTAAACTTGTCAGGGACTTATGGGGAGTGATTACACTCAGATAGTTATTAAAGAATGGAGAGAAGGGTGAAATAACTAATGAATCGTGTCTTACACATCATTAAACCACCCTTTCTAACCATGGTTATGCATAACGGGGCAAAAGGGACAAAACGGGTCACCGTTTGCCAAAGCTTGGACCCCGTACGAGAGCAAAAGCAAACGGAGGACCAACTGTGAGAATGGGAGTGAGTTCAGGGACCATCGGTGGAATTTACCCTAAATTTTAATACTAGCTCTTTTGCTAACCATAGTTTTTATGAAGTGTTTTTCTAACTTGTGTTTGAATCATTATATTAACACATTTGTTTCCTTAAATTGTTTTATTTCTATATAAAATAATAATATATTTAGTAAATATTACAAATTTTGGAAATTAATAATATCAATTAACATATAAATATAATTTGAGTTTATTTAGTGTTTCAAAGCTTGTGCCACCATAACACAACTTAGAAAATCCCTTTTTATGAATTATCTTAAGCAAATTACAAATCAATTATTGGTGCAATAAATGTTGAAACAAAACCTATAACTTCTCATATCTACAAACACCGTTCTCTTTTCACACTTTTCGAGCACGCTGGAATTCACACACATTATAGATTTTTTAGTTAACTTACACATACATTGTCGATTACATACTAGCTAGTAGTATATAGTTACGTCAACCAACTTATTTTTGTTTTACTATGATCATCAATTCAAAAATAATGAATTTCTAAATGTAGGCAAACATTAATGATTTTAGTTGGTACCACAACTGGAAACAACCAAACCAAATTTCATGTGTAAGATGCACACGATACGAAACGTACAAAAACCCTACCCTATGTGTAATAACCCGTAAAACAAAATACAACTTGTTAGCTCACTGGTAATGTTTTTCTTATATGGCAAATTTGTCTGTTGTGTTGCTTTGTTAATTAATTTAGGAAAATGAACGTAAACTAGAACTTATGTTCGACGAAGCATAAAAATGAATAATAAGGTATTATTAACAGGGGTGGCTAAAGGGTAAAGCAACTAAAGCTAGGGCTTTAGGCCCCTGATTTTTCCCGGACCTTGTATATATATAGCGAGATAGTAAGATGTTTTTTTGGCCGTTATCTTTAGAGATATTGATTATGTAACTCTTCAAATTAGCCAATAAATTTTAAATAATCGAAAATTTTGGCTCTCTTATGTTTCTACTTTTAAGCCTACAAGTTACAGAAACCTAAGTCCAATATATCAAGTCACACAAGTAAAAGATGCTTTATAAGCATTGAATAAAGTTTGCAGTGTACCTAAAGCATATGATTCAAATACTCTAGCTAAACATGAACTATGTAATTTTGATTTTCTGTTAGAAATGGTTAATTGGTATGAAGTGTTGTTTGCAATCAATTCTGTTAGCAAAAATTCACAATCAAAAGACATTTGTATTAGTGATGTTATTAAATAATATGAAGATCTTTGCACTCTTCTTTAAAAAATATAGAGATAATGGATTGGATGCCTTAATTTTTGCCAAACAAATTGCTAAAGAAATAATGTAGAACTTAAGTTCGAAGAAAAAGGAACTATAATGATGATAATGTTGACAATGAAATTATAAAAACCCTCTAAGATATTTCTTGAACTGGTTTTTTGTTATACATTAAAGATCATGCAATTTCAATACTTATCTATATTATAAATCTAAATTATTTCCCTATAGTTAGCTACAATTTCCGTTTCGGTGACAATTGCCACTGCAGAAAGAAGTTTCTCAAAACTAAAGTTAGCTAAAAATTATCTAAGATCAAAAATGTCACAAGAAAGATTAAGTGCATTAGCTCATTTATCGATTGAAAATGAATTATAATACCATATTGATTCTAAAAACTGAATAAGGATTTCGCATAAAAAAAATAACTATCTTTATAATATAAACAATTTTTCGGCAAGTAACTGTGATAAAAGGCTCGTTTTGAAGCTTCGTTTTAGGGTTCTGTGAAGGCTGAGCCGCCCCTGATTACTAGTAATACTTTTAAGTTGAAAGAGATAATAAAGCTGGTGGTAGGGATGGCGATGGGTCGGGTAATTTTGGGGATCGTATTCCCATCTCCATCCCCTTTTCCCACTCTCATCCCCATCCCCTCCCCCATCCCCGTCGGGGATTAGTTTTACATCCCCATCCTATCCCCAATGGGGAATGGGGATCCCCGTGGGGATTCGGGGATTTTCCATCGTTATCAAGTAAACATAAAAATAAACAAACTCATCTAAAATATAAAGAATTTGACCCATAAAGTGTCTTAAGGAATTTACATCACTCATACTTAAATTAGTTTCATTGTTAATCCAACTTTAAAGCATCGTAGATACTAAGACAACACATATAATATAAAACTAATGTACATTGTATGTGTGTATTACAAAAAAATGGTGATTGTACAATAAATTGAACTACCAGGCCTTCGATGATGATCAAAGGATTTATAGGGTGTTGAGATTGCGCCAAGCTTGTCTTAACCTGAAATAAGAAATACCAAAACACTACGTTAAGTTATTGCGCAGGGGTTGGACCCTGCGAACCACCTCCGGCGTGCGAGTAAGTATGTGATATGGTAAGTTTGTAGTAAGTTGAGAGAGTTAAGTTGGCATTACCATGGTTATGGCCCGTCTAAGCTATTTATAAGGGAGAAATAGGCCTTAGAGGGCGGTTGCACTTGATTCGGAGATCATGGGGGCGTCCCATGAAATGTGGTAACCGCTAGGGCTTTGTAGCCCACGATCTATACTTTGGCGGGAAAGCCTAAAGGAAGAGGAGACGTGGGTATGACCAGGTCAAGGTAGCTCTCCGTTGTAGTTCCTTCATAGGAGATACCCCGAAGGGCTTAAGGCTTCGATTGGCGGATTCCCACATGGTAACCACTTCATAGATGAATGGTTTTACGCCAATGAAACATGTTAGGAGATTAACCTGGGCCTCCAAATAGAGGGCTTCGCACAGGCTCGAATGGGAGTTCTTCGACACGTTCGGAGGGTACATCATCAAGCCCCCCAGTCGAAAGTGATATATACGTACGAGTATAAATTGCATTCGACTCAAAAACAACATGCATTATATCTCTTGAGTTACACTTTCGTGCAAAAAGAATATAAATGCCTAACTAACCGCACATTTAATGCAGCTTAATTATTATCTTTCCATTTGCCACTTAGACTCAAACGGCTATTATCTCGGTAAAAGTAAACATCATTTCAAAATTTAATCATCCGTTTGAAATCCGCAAGATCATCAAAGTTAGGTGTACACGTGTGCGACTAGGATCAAAGATACGATGGGGATTTAAACCCTTAGGACGGTAAACCCTAGTTTACTTTCACCTTCCGCCCAAAATACACATACACCGAACTGTGCTCTTGTGCTTCCGTTGAAACGAAAGGTAAAAATTTTATCATTCATCTTTGATTTCTTACTCTTTTAATAGCAACATGAGCATGGCAGTGAAAAGAATTATTAGGGAGCAAAAATGTACTCTATCAGAGCAGGCCTTGACGGAATTTCTTGGAAAATACCCCATAACCAAGGAGTTTAAAGTGATACTTCCATACGAAAACCAAAATATTTTTGACGCTCCAGCTGGGTATGTTAGGCTTTATGTTCATGCATTAACATAATCCAACTTTAGGATTCCCGTTCATCCGTTAATCTTAGAGTTTTTACAGTATTATCAAGTTCATATTTCCAGGTTGAATCCCTTTGGTTTAGCCAAGTTGACCACCTACATTGTTGTATGCAAAGCTTATGGTTATGAGCCAACGCTTAATGTGCTTAGAGGCTTTATTAACCTTTGCCCTGGTGGTGATTGGTTAACCTTGGCTAAAAGAAGTGATCCTGATGTGCCTTGCTTAATAACTAAACCTTTTGCCAATATAAGAAAATGGAAAGTGATTGAACAAATATTCGTCAACCAAGCCTTCGATGGTGATCAAAGGAATTATGGGGTGTTGAGATTGCGCCAAGCTTGTTCTTAACCTAAAAATAAGAAATACAAAGACATTACGTTAAGTGATTGCGCAGGGGTTGGACCCTGCGAACCGCCTCCGGCGTGCGAGTAAGTATGTGTAATGGTGATGTAGGTCATAAATTGAGAGAGTAAAGTTAACTTGTGGATTAACTCGGAATTACTTACATTGTTCTTGGCCCGACTATGCTATTTATAGGGGAGAAATAGGACATAGTGGGCGGTTGCACTTAATTCGGAGATCATGGGGGCGTCCCATGATTTGTGGTAACCGCTAGGGCTTTGTAGCCCACGATCTCTATCTTAGCGGGGAAGCCAAGGGAAGAGGGAACGTGGGTTTGACCAGGTCAGGATGGTTCTTCGTTCTTGTCGGAGGTAAGGCTCCAAACGGTAACGGAGGCCAGGCTCTGATCATTGACGGAGGTCAGGCTCCAAACGGTAACAGGAGGCCAGGCTCCGAACGGTGGCAGAGGCCAGACTCCGAACATTGACGGAGACAGGCTCCGAAAAGTCGAAGGTGGGGCTCCGAACAGTGACGGAGGCCAGGCTCCGAATGTTGACGGAGGCCAGGCTCCGAATGTTGACGGAGGCCAGGCTTCGAACGTTGACGGAGGCCAGACTCCGAACAGTGACGGAGGCCAGGTTCTGAACCGTGACGGAGGCCAGGTTCTGAACCTCGACAGAGGTTAGACACTATGAGTGCCTTGGGTGAAGATTGACATGGGCCTTCGAAGAGAAAGCTTCGTACAGGTTCGAAGGGGAGTCCTTCGACCCGCTCGGAGGGTACATCATCAAGCCCCCCAGTCGAAAGTGATATATACATACGAGTATATATTGCTTTTGACTCAAAAAGCATGCTACACGCTATCCCTTTCATTACAAATTCATCACTTGAGTATTCCAACCCCCTTCGTATCTCAGCATTCCGAACATGCCTTTTGCGAGCCCTTAAGAGGGATTCCAACGCTTTGTGATTGGCTTCGACAAAGGCTGGGCTAATAACAGGTTCCGGGTTGGCTGATCTCGAAGCATGATGGTTGGGTGCTACTTCTGGGTGAGAACGTGTTGTGAACGTGGAAGCGGTTATTGGGGGAAGGTTGTTAGAGTTGTTGACTGGGATTGGAGCCAAGGTCGAGAAACCCGGTGGGGGAGTATCTTCTCTTCCTTGATCCATGCCGGATATATAGTGAAAGTAGTTCCAATTGGTTATAAGCTTGGAAATAACGAGACTTATTGTTGCGTGTCCCACGGATGGCGCCACTGATTGAACAAATATTCGTCAACCAAGCCTTCGATGGTGATCAAAGGAATTATGGGGTGTTGAGATTGCGCCAAGCTTGTTCTTAACCTGAAAATAAGAAATACAAAGACACTACGTTAAGTGATTGCGCAGGGGTTGGACCCTGCGAACCACCTCCGGCGTGCGAGTAAGTATGTGTAATGGTAATGTAGGTCGTAAATTGAGAGAGTGAAGTTAACTTGTGGGTTAACTCGAAATTACTTACATTGTTCTTGGCCCGACTATGCTATTTATAGGGGAGAAATAGGACATAGTGGGCGGTTGCACTTAATTCGGAGATCATGGGGGCGTCCCATGATTTTTGGTAACCGCTAGGGCTTTGTAGCCCACGATCTCTATCTTGGCGGGGAAGCCAAGGGAAGAGGGAACGTGGGTTTGACCAGGTCAGGATGGTTCTTCGTTCTTGGTTCTTGTCGGAGGTAAGGCTCCAAATGGTAATGGAGGCCAGGCTCTGATCATTGACGGAGGTCAGGCTCCAAACGGTAACAGGAGGCCAGGCTCCGAACGGTGGCAGAGGCCAGGCTCCGAACATTGACGAAGATAGGCTCCGAAAAGTCGAAGGTGGGGCTCCGAACAGTGACGGAGGCCAGGCTCCGAATGTTGACGGAGGCCAGGCTCCGAATGTTGACGGAGGCCAGGCTTCGAATGTGGACGGAGGCCAGACTCCGAACAGTGACGGAGGCCAGGTTCTGAACCGTGACGGAGACCAGGTTCTGAACCTCGACAGAGGTTAGACACTATGAGTGCCTTGGGAGAAGATTGACCTGGGCCTTCGAAGAGAAGGCTTCGTACAGGTTCGAAGGGGAGTCCTTCGACCCGCTCGGAGGGTACATCATCAGAAAGGTTTGTTTTTCTATGTACAAAACACAATCATACCTCCCGAATACCCAACTTTGCTGGATAAAGCATTCCGGTTTGACGAGAAATGCTTTGATGATCCTTTGCCACACTTCATAAGAAGTAATCCCCTTTACCAACGCCTTGCACGCCATCCATTTGATGTTCAAACATTTCCTGAGCCGGTATTGTATATGGCGGGCATCATTGATCATTGGGAAGGCTCTCCGTTGAAACCTGAGATAATATTTGAAGGAAAAAGTATGTATATACCCATTCAAATAAAGTAAAATAACTTATCTGCTGATATTTATCTCTTTCCTTTTTCTGTTGCAGGAATGGCATTCAGGAATTTCGTTGTAGCTCGTGGTACCAGAGAGGTTAGTTTCATTCCCCAAGATCCAAAGAATGTGAGCTACGGAGTAGGCTCTCCGTCAATATCAGTCAACAATGAGGAGACTCCACACTTTGTGGAAAATGTAGCAGATTCTGACGATCCCCTTATCAAGGAATTTCAAGCGAAGCTCGCACGGTCCTCAGGCATGTCACACAAGAAGAAAAGTAAGAAAGGAAGAGTTGCGATGTCTGTGAAAACTCCTCCGAAAAGGAAATTATCTCTTCCAACCCCTTCGACAAGGTCTGTGAAACCCAAAATCTCCCATGCTAAAACCTTCATGCCTACCACCCTAAAGATCCCCGAGGATGAAACTCCTAGTAAGTTGAAATCTGTCATGCATAATAAAGACCATACTTCACGTGATTGACTGCTCTGTCCTTCGCAGGTCTGCCTGATGTAAGGGAGCTTTCGAATGCTCTTGTGTGTCACCAATTGGTTGACAAGATGACACCTCCCAGCTGGAGAGGGATTTTGGATAATATGTCAATGGAGGAGCTTTGTAACTTTCACTCCAAGAGTTATGCTAGATAGGTTGTTTTGGATAATCATCTTAATTCTCGAACAAGGGAACTGGTTCAAACGGTGGTGGCTGTGAGAGGGAAAATGGATGCCATCTTAGCCAAAGAAAAAGAAAGGGATAATGAGTATGACGAATTAGAGGCCAAGTGCAAAAAAGTAATGGAGAACTTTGAGAAGAATCCTATCGTCCAAGACATGCGAGCAAAAATCAATAGCCTCAAAGGACAATTGAGGGAATCCCAAGCAGAATGCGGCAAGTTGAAGATTAAGGAGGCTAAAGTATCCGGTTATAGAGCACAAATGACTGTGCTTGAGTCCAAATGTACAGGTCTGGAAACCAAAATTGCTAGGCTGGTTGAGCAGGAGAGCAAGCTTTGCGAGGAAATTGAAGGACTTAAATTCCAATGTAAGAACTTGAAGGAGGATCGAACTGAGGTGGTTTCGAAGATCGTTCCTCACATTGCAATGGAATTGTATCATAGTGATGAGGTGGGGGAGGTTATTGGGAGGCTAGTGAACGCGGTCATTTTTTATGGTACGTGTACAACGTTGGAAGAAGTTGCCCAGACGAAGAAACCTGTGGTTTTGTCGGAGATACCTTACTATCGTCCCAATTCTGAGCAAGAGTATAATGATGCTGGTAATGCGTTCACGTCAGCAGAGTACCCTTTCCTCACCGAAGTAACCAAAGACCCTTCAACTTCAATAGAAGATCTCCTGGCGAAGAAACCAAGGAAAATTCAGCCCCCCTCTCCAACCAAGAAGACTGCAACCGCCCTCTAAGGCCTCCGTCTCTATCAAAGAACCCAATTTCCTTGAAGAATGCATGAGGACTGCTGTGTTGGCAGTGATTTAGTCTTAAGGGTGGCATGTACCCTTTTAAACAATGTCCCATGATGTTTGCTAGGCCTTTACCTGCATGTTTAAACAATTTATTTTTGCTTTATGCTGGGCTTCGACCCATGCTCCAAACAATTGCCTGGGTATTTTTTGTTGGCTTTAACCATGCTTGGTCTTAGTAATGCCAGTTAGGGGACAATGTCCCTCTTTGTATGTCATGCTTTTCTTCTCTTATGCTTACAAGAAACGTACACATACAACCTAAGGTTATAACCTTATTGTGTGTATTTTGAACCAAGATTTTTAGCAATCGTATAATTTGACTGCGACAGAGGGTCGCGACCCACTCCGTCTTCATCCTTAAGTTGCAAAGGGCTTAGAATACCCTAAGACTATATAGGAAAGTTAATGTGAATTGTAGTGGATGTTATTCGTATACAAGACATGTGTCTTGCTTCATCCTTCGACATTGAAACTTGTAAAGTACTTGGCTGAACAAATCTTTGTTGTAAATAACGAAACAAGAGATTTGAGGGAAATGCGTTATATCATTAAGTGGGTAGGGAGGATTACATCATTTTAAGAAATGAATACTAAGACACCTACCATTAATGCTTCTTTCCCCAAGTGAGAAGAATGTGTTACATGAATTTGAAAAAACAAACTGAGTGCTTTTAATAGTAGTAAGTTTTATATGTAAAACTTACGAAGATTGGTACCATTCCAAGTCCTATCCATGATCTCTCCCTTGAGCATTGCGAGCTTGTATGCCCCATTGTCGTAGGCTTCTGATATGACGTAGGGTCCTTCCCATGTGGGTCCTATCTTTCCTTTGTACTCTGCCTTGCTTGCGCTATTTAGCCGAAGGACATATTCACCTGGATTGAATGTGGAGGGTCCAACTCGGTTGTTGTAGTACTTTTCAAACTTCTATTTGTAAATAGCCTCTCTAATTGAGGCTATTTCTCTCTCTTTCTTCCAGAAGATCAAGATTTTCCTGAAGCCTTTCGTCATTTGTTTTTTCTTCAAAGTTCACAATGCGCTCTATTTCGATGCTTATTTCGGAGGGTATGACAGCCTCCGTTCCATAAGCAAGGCTAAAAGGAGTTTCCCCATGGCTTGACTTGGGATGCGTCCTATGTGCCCACAGAACTTGGGGTAGTTCGTCTACCCACCCATGATGGCTTCGTCCTAATCTTTTTTCGATTCCGTCGATAATGTCCCTGTTGGTAACTTCAACTTGTCCATTGCCTTGAGGATGGTATACGGAAGTGAATGATTGCTTGATTTTTAGGCCTTCGCAGAAGGTTGGGAACACCCCTTTGGCGAATTGTTTCCCGTTGTCGGAGATGATAATGTGAGGAACGCCAAAATGACAGATTATGTGTTCCCATACAAACTTTTCCATATGTCTCCCTGTAACTGATGCCAAAGGTTTGGCTTCGACCCATTTGGTAAAGTAGTCTATGACTACGACCAAGAACTTTACCCCTCCTGAGGCCACTGGCAGGGGTCCGACTATGTCGATTCCCCATTGGCCGAAAGGCCATGCGGATGTTACAGAGGTCATGTCTTGCTTGGGCAGTCTTGGAACTCTGGAGTGAAGCTGACATGCTTCACACTTTTGTATAATTTCTGTCGCGTTCCTATGCATGGATGGCCAATAGTATCCCAACTTCATTATTTTTGATACAACGGAGCGAGGACCCGCGTGGAGTCCGTAAGATCCTTCGTGAACCTCATAGATGATGTTCGAAGCCTGTTTTGGTCCTACGCAACGAAGCCATGGGGATAAGAAAGATCTTCTGTAGAGATTGTCCCCAATAAGTCTATATTGGGGCGCTTTGACCCTGACTTTTCGAGCAAGCTTAGGATCTTCCGGTAGGTGATGAACTCAAATAAGTACATTTTATTACTATCATTTATCCTATTAATTTGACTTGTTTTACTATATTATGTATGAGGATTGATACTTAATCATTTACTTTTGTAATTCTCAGTTGAAAACAAGCATTTGGTGAAACTTGGCGATTTTGTACTAATTATGGAGCGAAACGTGCATAAAGTGAAGAGTCTGCTGAGATGGACAAGATCAAGACTAATCTGCTCCAGATGCGCCGCATCTCACTGATGACATGCGCCGCATCTATATCAAGATATCACCAGATACGATCCAAGATACAAGAGGACATGCGCCGCATCTATAAAGGCAGTTACGCCGCACCTACTGGCGGTGTACGAATATTCCTGAATATTATAATCTTGGACCCCACGCGAAGTTAAGTACATGCGCCGCATCTACTTAGTAGATGCGCCGCATCTTCCCTCAGACAGAAACTATAAATACCCCGTAGACCAGACGAGAAAAGGAGAGTTCGAAACCTTAAACCTAAAGACCGAACAGGAGAAGAGAAGGACGAATTCAGTCAAGAAGGCAGCACAAGACACACCCAAATCAAAGATACAAGAGCTGTAAGAAGGTGCTGCATATGTTTAATTCATTAAGTAGTTTTGTTTTATTGTTTTAGCAAACTTTAATTCATCAGGATTGGTGGCTTGTGTAATGTGACAACGGAAAGATTGCACTCCCTTTAATACTTGCTTTCCCATCAATTAAAGTTTATATGTTGATGTCTTTGGTTACTACTTATTAGTGCATTGATAACCTCTGTGTTTATTAGTGGCTTGCGGGCACCCGACTGCGGGACAAGGTGTGGCTCCCACGGTTGTTTCTAAATTGATCACTTAGGAATAACTTTTAGACATAAGTAATCATTAAGGGTTTACTCGCCGATAAGAATAGGACCAACGAGAAAGGGTTAACTATATACACTTCATATAAAGCTATCAATAAAACAAGTGACAATCTACTTAATTATAAGGACAGCCCTCTTATTGTCTCAAGTATCTATCTGTGTACGTGTGTGCTACTTGCTGAATTCGTGCCTGTTAGTTTATTTTATTATTTTACTGCATACAACAAATCGTGCCAGTCTCTCAGGCTGAAACCCCCTTGCGTTAGGATATTAAAATACTGATTAGATTAACGAGATTATACGTTCCACTCTTAGTGATCGACACTCTGCTTACCACTATATACATACTGACCGGGTACACTGCTCGTTAAGTGTGTGTGTGATTGATAAGTCGGCTAAATATAAATTTAAAACTTGAAATCTAAACGTGTTAAAACTATACTACAACATACACACCGCATCAAGTTTTTGGCGCCGCTGCCGGGGAGTGAATTGTTATTTTCTGTTAATTTGATTAGTATTTTAATTAGGTTATTTTTCTTTTTATTAGATTAATTGCATCATTGTATTATTTTGCATATTTGTTGTATTGTGTGCTATTTGTTTTCTTTTATTTTTGTTTGCTTTTATTTGTTTTATTTTCGTGTGTTTTAATTTTTGTTTTTATTTTTCGTTTTTTGTGTGTTCTGCTATCGTTGTACTGTGCTAAATCAAACGATACGGCGCATCTGATCTCTCAGATACGGCGTATTGCGTTTAAATTTTAAAAATATAACGCGTTTAATTAATTCGATACGACGCATCTTTTCCCCAAGATACGGCGTATCTGTTTTTAATAAGAAAATTTTTTCTAAGCGATAAAGTAATACGACGCATCTGCTTTTGCGGATACGGCGTATCTATTTTTGATAAAATTTTTTCCTAAACGTTAACGCCATACGACGCATCTACTTTCGTAGATACGGCGTATCTATTATTTTAATTAAAAACAGTTTGCGAATTATTAAACAGATACGGCGCATCGATCTCTGTCGATACGGCGCATCTTACTGAAATCAAAAATCTTTTATTTTGAAACGTAACGAAAATACGGCGCATCAACTTTCGTTAATACGACGCATTTAATTTTAATTAGAAAAGTCGATTTTTGATTAATTAATTCGATACGGCGCATTCATATATTCTAAGCGGCGTATCTATTATCTGAATAAAGTCTGATTAAATTTTAACGTATTAAGATACGGCGTATCCAAATTTTTGGATACGGCGCATCGTCTGCAGATATCAGTAACTTTAATTTTTCGTATTCCGTTTTCGTTGTTAATTATCTGATATATTCCTTTCTCGAGCATACCCTACTGATTGTTTTGTGTTGATTTCAGGAAGTGCATGACCAGGAGTTCGGCTAAGAACTTGATTCAACCTTTCGAAGATCCTGAACGAGCCCTACATTCGCTTAAAAGGCTTTTCAACACAAGAAGCTTTGATTTTTCAAGTTCACTCGAGCTTGATTACTTTTCTGAAGAGAGAGAGGAAGTTGAAACAGAAACAATGGGCGAAAACACTACTATGGAGGAATACATGAACAATACCCGTGCTGATTACACTTCAGGAGTTGCTAGACCTAAGTTTGATGACAAGTCAAAATTTGAGTTGAAGGGACAATTTCTCAAAGAGCTCAGAGAGAATGCTTTCAGTGGGACGGAACAAGAGGATGCTAATGAGCATGTTGAGAAGGTCCTGGAGATTGCAGATTTGTTTACTACAGAAAGTGTCAATACCGATCAACTCATGCTAAGAATCTTCCCTATCTCACTAAAAGGAGCTGCTAACAAGTGGCTAAGGAATGAACCTGCTAGTTCAATCACTACATGGGAAGGTTTGAAGAGCAAATTCCTGAAGAGATATTGTCCACCTGCTAAGACTGCTAAAAAGATGGAGGCTATCAATAGTTTCAAACAAGAGCCTGATGAAACCCTTTATCAAGCTTGGGAAAGGTTTAAAGATTTATTGATAAAATGTCCTCAACACTATCTAACCCCTATGCAGGAAATAATATTGTTTTATCAAGGGTTGGACGTGCCTACAAGACAGATTTTGGATGCTAAGGGAGCTGTACCTCAGATGAGTGCAACTAATGCTAGGAAGGCGATCCAAGAAGCTGCTGATCATTCTCAGAAATGGCACGATGGGACCTCTACTAGATCTAAGAGCAGCACTAATTTTGACGGGATTGCTGCTATTCAAGCTCAATTGGATAAAATTAGTAGAGAGATGAAGAAGCGAGATGAAAGAGCATATGCTGCCCAAGTTGGATGTGAAAAGTGCGAAGGACCTCACTACACTAAAGATTGCCCGAACAAGAATGAAAGTGAGACGTTTGAAGAAGCATATTACACCCAATTTGGACAACCATTCCGACCTTCCGGAAGATTTAGGGAAGCTACACCGGGATTCTATCAAAAGAACAACTTCAATCCCGCTTATCAAGAAAGGAGGCAGACTTTAGATGATACTTTAAAGCAAATTATGGCCGATGCTGCTAAAAGACATGAAGAGAATACTGCTATGATCAAAGAAATTCGAGCTTCAACGGACACTACTACAAGAAATCAAGGAGCTTCGATCAAAGCACTGGAACAACAAATTGGTCAAATGAGCAAAGTTCTTCAAGAAAGGGGATATGGAAGTTTACCGAGCTCAACTGAAACCAACCCAAGAGATCATGTCAAGGCCATAAGCACCACTGAAGAAGTCACTCCTTACTTGCCTAGAAGATCGATGAATGGTGATGATGGCGCAAGACCCAAATTTTTCTTTAATTCTTCAATCAGCTTAAGGAGACTACTAAAAGAGAAGACAAAGATTGAAGAGGAGATCAAGGCAACAATGAAAGAAGAGAGCTCTGCAACCGCCTCAAATGCCTTGCCTCATAAAGAAAAAGACCCAGGAAGTTTTACTTTGCCTTGTTCAATTAATAATATATCTTTCAATAATGTGTTAGCTGACTTAGGAGCTAGTGTTAGTGTTATGCCTCTTAAGACGTTCACTACCCTAGGACTAGGAAAATTAACACCAACTAAATTACTTATTGAATTGGCTGATAAAACGGTAAAACGACCTGAGGGAATTGCTAATAATGTACTAGTTAAGATTGAGCAGTTTATTTTTCCCGTAGACTTTATTATACTAGATATGCCCGAGGATATTAAGATTCCTTTAATCCTCGGTCGACCTTTCTTGTCTACTGCCCATGCTAAGATTGATGTGTTTAAAAGAAAAATTTCATTAAGGGTAGGAAATAATAAGCTAGTCTATATGTGTCAAGATCCTGTTAAGAGCATAATTAGAGGTGTTTACATGCTAGGATTAAGAGAGCGTATGGACCTCGATCTTGAAGCTAGACTTATGGGAGAAACATTGATTCAAAACAACTCAACTAATCCTAATCATGAGAACTTTGAGGAATTCATTGACCTTAATGTACCTACCGAACTTCGACGCGATGTTGTTAGTGATTCTGATGATGAGTGGTATGATTGTGTAGTAATTAATAAACGTAGGAGAATAGTTGAGAAAACGAATTTGAACAATGATGTGTTTATTGAACTACCACCCCACCTTGCTTATTTATGCCTATATGCTAACAAGAATTTCCCGTCTATCATTTTGTCATCTCTGCCCGAAAGGGACAGGACTTTGTTTATACAGATATTGAAGAAGAACGGCGTGGAAATTAAGGACGAGCAAGGAGTATTCAATATTACTGAATTGGCAATGAAGGAGCGCGATGTTTCCGACTCCTTCAATGATCGATATTAATGAGCTGAACGTGAGTCTAACTTGAAGACTCTGGAATAAAGACAAGTGCTGGCCGGGAGACAACCCGGAGAATTTTTATTCTGTTTTTGTGTCGAGTCAGTCAGACCCGCACGAAGATACGGCGCATCTCATTCCTGAGATGCGACGCATCTCCTGCAATGGTCATATCTTATTTTAATTTTTCTGCATTTTTATTTTAGACTTTAAAACTATTTATCAGTTTATTTTAATGCGGCGCATCCCTGGTTAAGGATGCGGCGCATCTTTATTCTGATCCGTATTTATTCCAGGCTCGATACGGCGTATCTTCTCCCATAAGATACGGCGCATCGACTGACCTGATGATTTTCAGTTTTTATTTTTCAATTTTATTTTACCTAACTACTAATGTATTATGCAAGTGTGAACCTTTCTTATCTTAGGTGTGTTTTTAAAGTGTTGGTGGTATTATAGTTTCCTGAATTTCATGTGGATACATCAAGTATGAAGCTTTAAAGTTCTAATCCACAAGAAGTTGATTTTTGCTCTAATCAAATGGAGGATCATACCGAGCAAATCTCAGGGGAGTTTTTCTGTTCTAATTCTTTCCTTTTCCAGTTTTAACCTTTTATACAAACAACGAGGACGTTGTTTAACTTAAGTGGGGGGATAGGAGAATTAGAACACTTAATATTTACTTGTCCTAAACTTTTTCAAAAATTATGCTTAAAATGTGCTTAATATATCAAACTAAAATTTTTCAGCATGTTTTTGTTTAAGATCTAAGTTGCATAGCTGCACACATGACGTTATTTTCAAAAATTGTGATTTTTCTAAATTCACAAATCTATGAGTGTGCCGGTGACTTGTAGACTTTAGAACTTGGCTTGTATACTATTCGAGACCACCATAATAAGTATTATTTATATAATTGGAATGACTTGTCTAACTTGGTAAAATTCTAGGATTACACCCAAATAGCCTTTATATGTTATGTGTTATTAACTAGCTACACTGGTTAGTTAACCCCCGTATAAACCCTTTGTTACTCTCATTTTTAGAGTAAGATACCCCTAGAAAAACACTCAGAGCCATTCCTTTCGTTTCTTACACCTATGTTTAAAATGTTTCGTTACACCCTTATACCTTAGCCTACCCTGTAGATTAGAATCCGTGGTTTGGTTAATTGCTATAGGCAAAGTGTGTTTCCTTACATTACCTGTGTTCGCGTGCGTAATTCATTATCTTTGGTTAGGTCGGGAAATTGCACAATGCAATAGGAGTGAAAGTAAATATTGTATATCTTTGAGTTTATTTTTCGTGTGTTTACTACTTTCACTATTACCGTTATTTCTGAAGTCATGAAAAGTATGAAAAAATTATCCGGAAAGAAAGTTATAGTGATGTGGTGAAATTTTACACATCTATGTTTATGTTTATAAAAAAAAAAAAAAAAAAAAAAAAAAAAAAAAAAAATCGAAAAAATGAGAAAAGAAAAAGAAAAAGGAAGAGTTGGATGTTTGTTATAACCAACAATGTAAAGTTATGTAAGTGGTCGATATCACCACTAGTTGTTGTACTATATTTATGGATTGAATGGGAATTGGCAGTTAAGGGAACGCCAATTAAGGTTTATTCTTTGATTAAGATCTTGTTGAGTATAATTCGTGTCTACCTAAAGCGTGTATTTCAATTGTTAAAGCGTGAGTTATTCAATGATATGAGTCTTATTCATGGGATGGTTGGGATAGTGATTAACCACACTTAGGATTTTAATTTATTTGTTTTGTTTACTTTTTATTTTACACCAATTTATATCACAAATGTTATCCATACCCTGTATTATTCTTTATCCAACCAAACCTTTGATTTATTGAGATTAGGGATTTGAGCAATCTTAAGTATCGTAGTCGTGGATTCGGCTATGTATTTATGATTTTGTCGCCCTTTTTGATATATTATTATTGGTGAAGTTTGGACCTATCTTTAGCCTATTCGAGTTAAGGATTTGAGCAATTGCAAGTATCGTGTTCGTGGATTCGATCATGTATTTGTGATTTTGTCGCCTTTTCTGGAATTTGAGATCGATAGTGAAAAAGAATAATTAACCCTTAAGCCTGAAAACCCTTTTTACCGCTTTAGACTTGTTATTCCTTAGCTTTAGTGGTGGAGATGTGTATACTTGCCAAGCTTATGATAGAATATTCGTCGCGACTGGACAGTTAAACGATTAGATTTGCTTTTATCGAGATATTTTATTTTACTTCTAATTCGTTAAGTGTTTAGTTGTGTGATTATGATAAAACGAATACATGCTTAATATAAAAATAAATCCTAACATCTTTTAGGATACATTTTCATAAGATTTAATTCTAAGGTTTACTTGGGGACAAGTAAAGTTCAAGTGGGGGGATATTTGATGAACTCAAATAAGTACATTTTATTACTATCATTTATCCTATTAATTTGACTTGTTTTACTATATTATGTATGAGGATTGATACTTAATCGTTTACTTTTGTAATTCTCAGTTGAAAACAAGCATTTGGTGAAACTTGGCGATTTTGGACTAATAATGGAGCAAAACGTGCATAAAGTGAAGAGTCTGCTGAGATGGACAAGATCAAGACTAATCTGCTCCAGATGCGCCGCATCTCACTGATGACATGCGCCGCATCTATATCAAGATATCACCAGATACGATCCAAGATACAAGAGGACATGCGCCGCATCTATAAAGGCAGTTACGCCGCACCTACTGGCGGTGTACGAATATTCCTGAATATTATAATCTTGGACCCCACGCGAAGTTAAGTACATGCGCCGCATCTACTTAGTAGATGCGCCGCATCTTCCCTCAGACAGAAACTATAAATACCCCGTAGACCAGACGAGAAAAGGAGAGTTCGAAACCTTAAACCTAAAGACCGAACAGGAGAAGAGAAGGACGAATTCAGTCAAGAAGGCAGCACAAGACACACCCAAATCAAAGATACAAGAGCTGTAAGAAGGTGCTGCATATGTTTAATTCATTAAGTAGTTTTGTTTTATTGTTTTAGCAAACTTTAATTCATCAGGATTGGTGGCTTGTGTAATGTGACAACGGAAAGATTGCACTCCCTTTAATACTTGCTTTCCCATCAATTAAAGTTTATATGTTGATGTCTTTGGTTACTACTTATTAGTGCATTGATAACCTCTGTGTTTATTAGTGGCTTGCGGGCACCCGACTGCGGGACAAGGTGTGGCTCCCACGGTTGTTTCTAAATTGATCACTTAGGAATAACTTTTAGACATAAGTAATCATTAAGGGTTTACTCGCCGATAAGAATAGGACCAACGAGAAAGGGTTAACTATATACACTTCATATAAAGCTATCAATAAAACAAGTGACAATCTACTTAATTATAAGGACAGCCCTCTTATTGTCTCAAGTATCTATCTGTGTACGTGTGTGCTACTTACTGAATTCGTGCCTGTTAGTTTATTTTATTATTTTACTGCATACAACAAATCGTGCCAGTCTCTCAGGCTGAAACCCCCTTGCGTTAGGATATTAAAATACTGATTAGATTAACGAGATTATACGTTCCACTCTTAGTGATCGACACTCTGCTTACCACTATATACATACTGACCGGGTACACTGCTCGTTAAGTGTGTGTGTGATTGATAAGTCGGCTAAATATAAATTTAAAACTTGAAATCTAAACGTGTTAAAACTATACTACAACATACACACCGCATCAGTAGGATACCACTGATCAAATACTCCTTAATTGGAGTAATCCAATTAGTGCCTTCTTCGGGTATGATGTCAGACACTTCGCCTCGTTTGATTGACATGTCAGCCAATACTTCCATTAAAACTTCCTTTGTTAGGTGAGCAAATGCCATCGAAGCTAACTTGCTTAAGGCATCTGCTTTCTTGTTTTGATTTCTGCGAACATGTGCTATATCATAGGACTCGAACCCTTGGAGGAGTTCGTTGGCTTTCTCCAAATATTGTTTGATGGTGGGCTGCCTTGCTTCGTAAGAGCCCTTGATCAGGTTAGCGACTAGCTGTGAGTCCACAAAAATGGAGAGGTTTTGAACCTCCATGTCCTTTGCAAGTCAAAGACCGGCTAACAAAGCTTCGTACTCAGCTTCATTGTTGGTGGCTTCGAACTCAAAACATAATGCATAAGTATACTCTTTCCCTTCCGGACTGGCCAGCATTAGACCTGCTCCCGAACCATCGGAGCTTGATGCTCCGTCTGTGTACAATTTCCACCCCTCCTTCATCTTTTGGGGCTTCTCCTTAGAGACTTCTTTGTCTTGACTAGGTCCGGAAGGTGTTTCAGCAAGAAAGTCTGCAAGTATTTGACCTTTTATGGAGTTTCGACCCTTGTATTCTATCTCATGTTCTCCCAATTCGATGGCCCATTTGGCTACCCTACCTGATTTCTCAGGCTTCGATAGTATCTGCTTGATTGGCTTGTCAGTTAATACCGTGATGGGATGAGCTTGAAAGTACATTCGAAGACGTCTTGTAGCATAAACCAAGGCTAGGATTAGCTTCTCCAACTCCGGATAGTTTAATTCAGCCCCTTGCAGAACCCTGCTAACGAAGTAGATTGGGACTTGTTTCTTCTCCCTTTCGGCTAAGAGCACCGCAGTGATGCTTTCGAAGGATGCCGCAATGTACATGAATAACACTTCGCCTTTGATTGGGGCTGTGAGTGTTGGCAAGATTTCCATGAACTCTTTTAATTTTCCGAAGGCGACTTCCGCCTCACAACTCCATTGAAAAGTCTTCTTCTCTGTACACCCGTGAGTGTTTTGAAAAATGGTAGAGACCGATCTGCGCCCTTTGATAGGAACCTGCTGAGTGCTGCGAGCTTCCCATTTAGGCTTTGTACCTCTTTTAGTGACTTTGGAGCTTGTAAATCAGTGATGGCTTTGACCTTCGAAGGATTAGCCTTAATCCCTTGTTTGGTAATCAGATGTCCCAAGAATTTTCCTTCTTCCACGCCAAAGGAGCACTTCTTTGGGTTAAGTTTCATGTTGATTGCCCTTAACTGATCGAAAGTTTCTTGAATGTCAGAGAGTAGGTCTTCTTCAGTCCTACTTTTTATTACCATGTCATGAACGTAAGCTTCCAAGTTCCTCCCTATTTGCTTGTGGAAGGCCTTGTCTACCAATCGTTGATAAGTTGCCCCTGCGTTCTTTAGACCGAAGGGCATTTTCCTGTAGTAATAGACACCCTTTCCTGTGTAGAAGGCTGTCTTCTCCTCATCTTCCTTCGCCATCTGTATCTGGTGATACCCTTTGTAGGCATCTAAAAAGCATTTCAAACGGAACCCCGAGAGGGATTCAACCTTCCAATCAATTTCTGGCAGAGGGTAGCAGTCCTTCGGGCAGGCTTTGTTGATGTCGGTGAAGTCGACACGCATACGCCAATGTCCATCACTCTTCTTTACCATGACTGGATTGGCTACCCAGGTTTGGTATTTCACTTCTCTGAGAATTCCCGCTTGTACAAGTTCGTCCACCTCTTTGCAAGCAGCTGCGTTCCTTTCAGGTGCCAGGCTTCGTCGCTTCTGCTTAGTTGGTTCATTGTGCTTGAACTCATTAAGCTTGTGTTCTGTGCCGAAGGGCTTGTCATCGATCATAAGAGTCCGAGGAACCCCTGTCATGTCTTAGTACGTCCATGCGAAAACATCTTTGTTGGCTTTGAGAAGCTTCTCCAAGTCTGCCTTGAAGTTGGCAGGGAGTTGCTTTCCGATTACCACCGTTTGCTCTGGATAGAGCTCATTCACCACAATGCGTTCTTCGGCGTCCGTACAACTTAGAATGGCCTTCGGAGGCTCTTCGGGACTTTCTTTGATCTTTTTGTCCATATCCCTGGTCTTCCCCTGATTGTAACTAGAGAATACGGTTCCTATCTCATAAGGTGTATGGAATTTTATTGCTGCATGTATGGTGGAGACTACGATACCCATCTTTTGCATGGCGGTCCTTCCTATTAACAAATTGTAAGGAGATTCGGACCGTACGATAGCAAATGTGAGAGTTTCTGTCCTTGCGAGCTTGCCTTCTCCAATTGTTATGTCTAATGGCACTTCTCCCAGAGGCCACGAATGTTCGCCGGAGAATCCTACCAAAGGTATCTTCGAATCAACCCGCTGCGACCTGATCAAAGGCTTGAGCTTAAGAAAACAATGCTCATATATGATCTCACAGGAGCTTCCGCAGTCCATGTAGGCTCTGTTAACTTCTCTGTTGAAAACTAGGACTTTGATGACCACTGGATCATTCGAAAGGACTTGACCTGCAAGAGGAGGAAATGTTACCTCTCCCACTTCGTTACCCTCCTGCTCCGTTACCTTTCTTTTCAAGCTGGTTTCGCCCCAACGAACCATGAGTATTGGGGCTTCGAGAGGAGTAGTATCTTTAGCCAACTGAGTGTCAGACATCTTTTCCTTTCCCTTCTTTATACCCTTCACCAGATGTGCCAATTGCCCGGACTTTACAGGTTCTTCTATCTGTTTCTTTATCTCCCTGTAACTGTTCGTATCATGGCCATAATCTTCATGAAAGTGACAATACTTGTTGGTATCCCTGTTTTTGCCCTTACTTGTCATACGAGGGGGTGCTTCGAAAGCCTTAGCAGCCCTCTCTGTTGCAAGTATTTCCTTTGGAGACTTAATTAAGCTTCCTAGCAAACCATGATTAGGGCCTTTGTACGGAGAGAACCTGTCTCTGTTTTTGTTTTTGTTCTTTGACCCTTCCCATACAGAATGCTTTGAGAACTTGTTGTTGCTGTCTCTGTCGATCGGAGCCCCATTAGTAGATACCTCTTTCGCCTCAATCCAAGTATACGTCTTTTCCATTAACCCCTTATAAGTTGTCGGAAGGTCAGTGGATAAGAACTCCACCAAGCTCCGATTTTGAAGACCATGTACGAAACCCGAAATGCGCTGATCTTCATGAAGACCCAAAATCTGCAAAGTTTCATTGGTGTACCTAGTAACGAAGGCCCTTGTGCTTTCGTTTTCCTTTTGCTTAATGTTGTGGACCGTTAGATGAGTCCTTGTAAACTTCTTTTGCTGACTGAAGTGTGATCGGAACTTAGCCTTGAGATCATCAAGATTGACAATGCTGCCAGGCTTTTGCCCATTCCACCAAATACGGGCAGAATCCCGCAGGGTATAAGTAAACATGTGACAGGCCACAGGCATAACCCACTTTTGCATCTTAATAGCCCCTTCGAACAAATGTAAGAAATTGTCCGGATCCCCCTTCCCATCATAAGTCCCAATATGTGAAGGCATTTTCAACCCATCAGGAAATGGGTAATCTTCTATCCACCTAACGAAGGGCGTAGCCGAACCCATAGGGTCCGAGTATAGACAATTATAGGGTGGTACATACATAGGAACAGTATGATATGGAGTATGGTTTGGGGGTACTCCCACAGGAGCTTGGCTAGGGTAGGACTGATAAGGTGTGTTTATGCCGAATGGATAACCGTTTCCCATGGTGTACGAAGGGTATACCATAGGATGGCCAAAGGGTATGCTCCCATAAGGTTGAGGGAGACTATGGTTGCTAGGTTGCCCATTTACTGGAGGATAAAAACCTTGAGGATAAGACTGAGTTTGGAACGAGGGGTACATACCATTGGGAGGAAGATTCCCTACCATATTAATTGTAGGCGGATTGCCTTCTACACCTGATGCGTGAGAAGGCTGCAACGGAACCCCTGCTTCGGTCCTTCCAAGATGAGCTGCTAACAATGGAGGCAAATTCACCCCCGTCTCTTCCCTTCGTTGGCTCCTCCCGTTGGAGCCTTCGGTAACCGCCCCTTCTCTCCTTGTCGGAGCCCTCTTTGGGACTCCTTCGAACCCAACGGACCTTCTACTTAGCCTTCGACCCACTGGTGACCCAATCCTTAGGGCCGAGGGTGTTGTTCCTTGGGCCGGAGGCCTAGGCTCCATTTCCATTTCTTCATCATACTCGTCACTTGAGTATTCCAATTCCCTTCGCATCCCAGCATTCCTAACATGCCTTTTGCTAGCCCTTAAGAGGGATTCCAACGCTTCGTGATTGGCTTCGACGAAAGCTGGGCTAATGATAGGCTCCGGATTGGCTGATGTCGAAGCATGATGGTTGGGTGTTATTTCTGGGTGAGAACGTGTTGTGAACGTGGAAGCGGTTATTGGGGGAAAGTTGTTGGAGTCGTTGACTGGGATTGGCGCCAAGGTCGAGAAACCCGGTGGGGGAGTATCTTCTCTCCCTTGATTCATGCCGGATATATAGTGGAAGTAGTTGGTTGGTTATAAGCTTGGAAATAACAAGACCAATTGTAGCGGTCCCACAGATGGCGCCACTGATTGTATAATAAATTGCATTACCAGGCCTTCGATGATGATCAAAGGATTTATGGGGTGTTGAGATTGCGCCAAGCTTGTCTTAACCTGAAATAAGAAATACCAAAACATTACGTTAAGTGATTGCGCAGGGGTTAGACCCTGCGAACCACCTCCGGTGTGCGAGTAAGTATGTGATATGGTAAGTTTGTAGTAAGTTGAGAGAGTTAAGTTGGCATTTCCATGGTTATGGCCCGTCTAAGCTATTTATAGGGGAGAAATAGGCCTTAGAGGGCGGTTGCACTTGATTCGGAGATCATGGGGGCGTCCCATGAAATGTGGTAACCGCTAGGGCTTTGTAGCCCACGATCTCTACTTTGGCAGGAAAGCCTAAAGGAAGAGGAGACGTGGGTATGACCTGGTCAAGGTAGCTCTCCGTTGTAGTTCCTTCGTAGGAGATACCCCGAAGGGCTTAAGGCTTCGATAGGCGGATTCCCACATGGTAACCACTTCATAGATGAATGGTTTTACGCCAATGAAACGTGTTAGGAGATTAACCTGGGCCTCCAAATAGAGGGCTTCGCACAGGCTCGAAGGGGAGTCCTTCGACCCGTTCGGAGGGTACATCATCAAATGGTTAAGTAATATATAGTAATTAGTGCTTAGTTTTTTATACTTTTAAAGTTATTTGATCATTTATATATCACACATGCATATACATTACATATCCATGCTCATAAAAAATATATACATATAAAAGTAAATGTTGTATGGATATATATAATTTTCATATACTTATACATTAAAAAAATCGAGTTCGGGTTCGGGGATTGATGCTATCCCCATCCCCGCCCTATACCCGGTTACAAAATTCGGGGATTCCCCATCCCCGGTCAAATCGGGTTTGGGGATCGGGTCTCCATTGGGTACGGGTTTTATTGCCATCCCTAGCTGGTGGGTTTCATGGTCAATACTTAAAAGAAAAGGGGGATTAGTTACTTATATTAATTTCTAATTTGAAAGAGTAGTATAGCTTGTTAGTTTTATCAGATCTATTAAGGGAATTTGACCTACAGTAATACATAGTATGACCAATTGGGCTATTAGGCTGGACACAGTCGGTGACCCAAGCGACCTGGGTCACCGGCTGCCACGTCAGCTTTCTCTCTCCGGCGACCAGAAGCGACCGACCTGCCACAGTCGATGACCGACTTTCTTTTTTTTTTTAATCAAACATTTAAAATAAACTTAAAATTCATTAATAATAAAAACATTACAATACTGAATTAAAAACATTACATAACTAAAAAAAAAATGTAAACTAATCAGCTATAAATTGTATTTTTCTTTGATTTTTGACTTAAGCTGACTAAGATGATTTTGTTCCTACTATTCGTTCGAATAGCTTCCCCCTCCGTCTTCCAAGCATCGTGATTCCTCAAGATTTTCCAACATTCCACCAAGTTGAAATCATGACCGTAAATCGTACGGTATTCCCTCAACGCTTTCTCACTATCATCAACATCATTTTCACCACTACCATGGTTAAGCTTGATATTTTCCATGATAGCAGCAAAATTTCCAACCCTACTCCTAATCCGATTCTTCCATTTGCTATTGATAGAGTCGTAGCTTCGATTTGAACCGGTTTCTTTCTTAAAATACGCTATCACCTCCTTCCAAAAGCGGTTCTTGTTGATAGCGTTACCTCGTTGGGAATTTTCTGACACAAAAACCCAAGCTTTACAAACACTACTAGAAAAAGGGCCTTTAATGACACACTTTTTATGACACACACAATATAATGACACGCAAAAGTGTAAGTCATAAAAAAACTGTCATAAATTGTAAAATCTGAAGGCCAGACGACAGGCATTTTTGTGTGTCATAAAATTCGTGTCATATCTCAAATTTTTTAAAAAACACGGACTAAGTCTTGATTCCACCATTCGACTCTCACCCTAAGTCATTTCATTCACACTCTAAAACACACACAATAAACTCTCCACCACCGACAGCACCACCACCATCCGACGCACCACCACCGGACTCCACCTCCACCGACACCACCGAAACTCTCCACCCTAAAGTTTTGAGGTACGTATTTTGATATATCTATGATTTTTGAACATTATTTTTGTAGATCTATAATATTTTTCGTTATTTATAGTTTTTTTTGTTCTTTTTTTGTAGATGTATAGATTTTTTTGTCGATCTATAATTTTTTTTTATAGATCTATTCATTTTATTTGTAGATCTAAAAAATGATGTCAAACTTGCCAACAAGTTGGTGATTTCAGAGTTTCACATGCTTGGTTGGATTAGGCTTTGCTACGTAGTACTAGATACAGAATATGACATCACAAATGAAAGTGAAAATCTTAGCAAGTTTTAACAGATCTGAATCTTTTAATCAAAAAAGGTTATGTCTCTTCAGATGGAAGGTGGAACATGGATGGTAAGAATTAATTTTTTTACTTTTATTTTTATTTTTTATGTGAATTTAATGTTTTGTGCTGTGTAACATTTTTACTTTTTTTCTATGATTTACAGTTTTCCATGTTACTAATTTGGATGGTAACAAACTAACTGATGACAGCATCATCAATTGCATTCAACAGGTAACAATAACTTGTTTATATAGTAGATTTTACTGTAGTTGTTAATTTTATATATTTGGAGAAAAAGTGTAAAAAAGAGCAAAAAACTTATGGGTGTATAATTTATTGTTGTGCAGTCACTTGGTACCATTCGCGATACAAGATATAAATCTATGGATGGACTAACAGCAATCGAGTTAACTGGTACAGACAGAGTTGGTCTTTTGTCCGAGGTTTTTGCGGTCTTGTCTGAGCTTAAGTGTGATGTGGTTGAGTCGAAAGTATGGACACATAATGGTCGGATTGCGTCTGTGATTTACTTAAAAGATTGTGATTCGGGGTGCCCGATTGAGGATTCTCAGAAATTGGAAAGTATAGAAAGTAGGTTGAGAAATGTTCTTAAAGGTGATAATGATATTAGGAGTGCTAAAACTTCGGTTTCTATGTCGATTACTCATACTGAGAGACGGCTTCATCAGATGATGTGTGCAGACCGCGATTATGAAAGGACTCCAATTATTAAAACTAGCGGTGAATATTCGGCTGTTGTGTCTGTTCAGAATTGTTTGGAGAAAGGTTATTCGGTTTTAAATATTACGTGCAAGGACCGGCCTAAGCTTTTGTTTGATATCATTTGCACTTTGACTGATTTGCAATACGTCGTGTTCCATGCCACTATCAACACCACAGATGACGGAGCATATATGGTATGGATTTTGATATTCTTACCATTTTAGCATAAAGTTTTGTTAAATACTTAATCTGTTTTGGTTCATGTTGCTAAAGTTTGAATCTTTTATATTTTTCAGGAATTCTTTATTAGACATATAGACGGAACACCAATTAGTTCAGAAGCCGAAAAGCAAAGAGTGACTCTTTGTTTAAGAGCTGCAATCGAAAGAAGAGCGTCCGAGGTACTTATTTTTACTAATAAGAGGTGTTTGGATTGCTTATTGAAACTGCTTATTGGCTTTTGAAAAACGCTGTGCGAAGTTTTTGTTGTTTATTCGAAACTACTTATGTCATTCACAAATTTGGATAACCAAATGCTAGAAAATGATTATCTGCTATTCTGCTCCTTGACAACAATATGATTGGACAACCACTTCAAAAATGCAATGCCAAACACCCTCACTAGCATTATTAACCGAACAGAAACATAAAAACTTTCTCCCTACACCCCCTTTTTATTGGTCATCTTGGGGATTAGTTTCTCTTAGCAAATAGTTTCTCTTAGCAATTTCTGTTAGATTATAGTTATACAGTTCACGAGAACGGAATTTCATAATTTAACTTGAGTTCGGCTTTTTAAGCAGATTAGCGTGGAGAAACTATGGGATACTGCCGATTCAGGTGGTTGGAGACCGTCGTCCACTCCTAGATCTGATTGGCCTCGTATGTGTTTTTTGTGTCCTTAATGTACTTTACTACAGTTTTCAAAACTTGCTATTGTTGATTGATCGTCCAATTTCTAATTGTGAATGTTTTTGTTAGCTCCCTCAAAGGACAGCAATGGGTTTCTGGTTGTTCGTTGTAATGGTGGTCTAAATCAGCAGCGGACTGCGGTATGTTCATTACTCTCATGCCTCGGATAAGAACTAAACATTATTTAAGGGTTTTGATGGTTCCACAACAAAAGTGGAAGTGGTTTGACAAGCTCCAAATCTGCGTTCACAGGTAAGTAACTATTGTATTAAGAATATAACTTTTAGGTGGCAACATTGGTAGTTTAGGTAACGAGTCAAAGTTGGCACTGTCTACGATGAAAAAATCTACTTTCTTCCCTTAAAAATCTATACTGTTTTCTTATGAATTAGGACATATTAGAGTTTGTAAGCATTTATAAGGCAACATTCAACTGTTTGTAGGGATGCTTCACTCAGGTTCTGTGAATGCGAAAAGGATGATTGGATATTTCTTGGAAAAGAACGGTGGAGTTTTCTCAGCTCATGTCTCCTTATGAAGAACGAATTATTGATATCAAGTTTAGTCAAAAAATATGGTACTTCGACAAGTTCTATGACTTCAGTCCCGAAGCCATTGAAGTTTTTGCGCCCACATTATGGTACTTCGTGAAGAATGAGCAAATTATGTGGCGAACTTCATTTACCGGTCTTGAATTCTATATAATTTAGCGGTTGTAAACTTTTATGGTGAATTTTAAAATTTTAAAATAACTTGTAGTTGTATGAAACACATTCTTTTGATATATATGAAATTCGCTCTTTTGCTATTTGTGTATTAATTTGTATTATGAGATTAACTGTTATTTAATGTGGGGATATTAGTAATTTTATAAAAAAAAATTTTAAAAAAAAATTTGAACCATGACACGCAAAAAATGTCATAAAAGTATGTCGTAAAAGGGTGCATAAATTCATGACGCGCGAATGCGTGTCATAAAAATTTATGACGGGTCGATTTATGACACCAAAAAGCGTGTCATCTGACCCCTTTTATGACACGCAATGCACGTCATTAAAGGCCTTTTTTCTAGTAGTGAAAAAGCGACCTCTTCCGCCTTTGTCCAATTAGCCTGTTTTTGGGACGGTTCGGCCTTCTTCCCTTTGTCCTTCGCCTTCGCCTTTGTAGCACGTCGCGAAGCGGTCCTTGGTTTGACGGGTGATGTCTCTTCGACATCCTCATCGTCTTTAACGGGGAAAGAACCTTGGTACGAACCATGGTAAGAACCGTGACCTGAACCTTGCCCCATCGACGCATCTTGAGTCGGATATTGTTGCGTCGCTTGGTTGTAATTAAAATCCTCAAAATCCATCTCAAGATTAACATCCCGAATCGGGGAATAATCTTGATACGGTTGGGGAGCTTGCGAGAAATCCATGGTAGGCCGATACGACGACCCACTTGGTTCTTGGTAATAATCGGTATTAGGACGATACGATGGAACATATGGATGATTCACGTAAAATGGGTTTTGATTTGGGTTGGGTTGTGGTAATCGTGATGAGTATTCAAAAGAAGGTGCACGAAATCGAATACCCCGTTGTTATGGTGGTGTTATGCCGTGTAGTTCAAAGTTGTTTTCCGGCGAGAAGTTGTTTTGGGGTAGTCGGGATCGTCGGTCTTTTGATGTGGGAGTGTTTTTCTTTGACATGATTAGAAGTGGTTTATGGATGAGAAGTTGAATTTGAATTGTGTGTTTAGATGTGTGTTTGAGGTGGGTATTTATAAGATTGAAAAAGTTTTTTTTTTTTTTTTTTTAAACATCCAACCGTTTGGAATTTTTGGAATTGTGCAAGAATTAAACTCGGTCGATTTAACGATCGATATTCATTTTCACATGCGACCGCCCGATTGTGTGCATCTCATGCAACCGACCAAAGTATCGGTCGGTTTGTGAATGTTGCAGCGACCGACCGATTGTTTGCGATGGGTTGCGTTCAGCCTTAAGTGCAAACGGAACCATAACGTGGGAGTTGCGTTAGTGCCTACATGGCATGCGGTAACTTGCGTTTCCCACTCCGTGAAGCTTGCGTTGGCGTTGAAACTTGTGTTGGTATACCAACGTGAGTTGAAACGTAACAGGGACAAAAAAAATCACTTTTGGTTGCAACAGATAGATTTTCAAATTCAAAATATTTTCAAAACACACCCTTTGGGGTTAACGGTAAGATTTCCATTTTTTTTTTTATTTTTATTTTTTATTTTTGTAATTAAATTTTAACTCCTCTATAAATACAACACCCCTTTACCAAATATTTTCACACTTAACTCATTTTCACACTTCACAATTATGGCTTGTCGTCTCCCCCATTTCGTCGAAGAAATGCAAGTGTATATTAAAAAACAATGCGATCAAGATGATGCCGCTTGACAACAGGCTATTGTCGACTTGATCAAGCAGTTTCAGCTCGCAAAGGCAAAGAAAGATCGTTTGAGACAACGATACGCAAAATGCAAAGACATTTCTGCGGAAAGACATTCAGATTAAGATATGTTTATGTATTTCATATCGTAGGTTTTTTTGCTTCGTATCGTATTTCTTATCATATCGTATTTCGTATTTCGTATCGTATTTCATATTATATTTTATGTAATGTTTATTTAATGTTTATGTAATGTTTATGTTTATGAATGAAATATTAGTGAAGGATTTATTTAATGATTGAAATATTAGTTAAGGGGTTAACTTGTAAATTGTATTTTTTTTAAAGGGTGGTTCCCAAAAGGTGGTGTTATTTGGTGTTATGATAACGGGTATTTTTTTGGTGTTATGTTATTTGATGTTGAAATGATGTAGCACTGACGTGGCGAGGAAAATGGTGTTAACTTGAGTTATGGTCCTTATGCTCTAAGGAATATATTCACGTACAAAGTTCTTAAAACCCTAGTGAAAAAATAAACAACTACGAACAACATAAAAAAGATGATTTCATTTATGGTCTTCGAGTAGCATTGTGGTGTTGTTTAAAGGAGCCCTTGTTTAGACGAGAACTAAAACCATACTATGATATATGAGGTGAGTTTTTATGTGTTTATGAATTGGGTTTGCATTTTTTTTAATTTAAAATACCATTATACAGACTTGTTTAAATGATCATAAATTTGCGACATGTTTTAAATGTAGTATCATTAATATATGTTGAACTGTTGGAATAGTTATCAACGTGTAAAAACGGACGAAAACGTGCAAAAACAAATAAAAACGTGTAAACATGGACGAAAATGGGTAAAAAACTGTTTTATACGTGCAAAAACATGTAAAAACGCATGAAAACGTGCAAAAACGAACGAAAATGTGTAAAAACAGACGAAAACATGCAAAAACAGACGAAATTGTGTAAAAACAGACGAAAACGTGCAAAAACGGACTAAAACGTGTAAAAACCGACAAAAACGTAAGAAAACCAAATTTTAAGTTATTTGCTAACGGCCGTTAATATAAAGGACTAACGATGCAAATTTATTTTAGTCATATAGGTGAAGTCAGATCAAAATTTGAAAGTACGTTAGTGAAGTAGAGTAATAAAAAATTAAGTGTTTCAACTCGGCAAATTGGAGAAAATATGTTGTTATTTTATGGCGTTTACCCTAAATGAAATAATATAGAGTCTTTTTTTATACGTTTTCATACGTTTTCGTCCGTTTTCGTACATTTTCTTACAATTTCATCCGTTTCATACATTTTCATCCGTTTTGGTATGTTTTTATAAGTTTCATACATTTTCTTCCGTTTTTATATGTTTTTGTTCGTTTTTACACGGTTTCGTCCATTTTATAAGTTTTTGACTGATTTCTTACGTTTTCGTACATTTTCTGTTCGTTTTTATACATTTTCGTTCATTTTTATAGGTTTTCGTTTGATCATACACGTTTTCGTTCGTTCTTATACGTTTTTATATGCTTTCCTGCGTTTTCTATTTTTTTACACATATAAAAACAGACAAAAACAAACAAAAACGTATAAAAACGGACAAAACGTACGAAAACGTACAAAATCAGGCGAAAACGTATAAAAACAAACGAAAACGTATAAAAACGGATAAAAACGTAAGAAAATGGACGAAACGTATAAAAACATATGAAAACGTACAAAAATGGATGAAAGCATATAAAAACGAATGAAAACGTAAGAAAACGTACAAAACGGACGAAAACATACAAAAATGTAAGAAAATAGGCGAAAACGTATAAAAATGGACGAAAACGTATAAAAACGTAAGAAAAGGACGAAAACGTATAAAAACGGATGAAAACGTAAGAAAACGGACGAAAACGTATAAAAAGAGATGAAAACGTAAGAAAACGAAATTTTAAATTATGTACTAACGACCGTTAGTATAAAGGACTAACGATGCCTACTTTAGCTTGACTGGATACATACAATAACACAAATTCAAAAGGTTTGTGTTACAATGATAAAAGTTGTCAAGTTTGATGCATTTTTTTGTTATTATCCCTAAAAAATAATAGTAGGGAAATGAGTTGGCAGTCGATGTGTAACAAGCAGACACGCTGGCAGTCCAGGTTTTGTGACACGCTGGAAAGAGTACATACAATAACACAAATTCACAAAAAATGTCAAGTTTGATGCATTTTTTTGTTATTTGCCCAAAAGAAAATTTTAAATCTTGTACGATATCTAAGTGTGCTTTATTTTGTACAGCAAATTAATAACTCGATCTCACGTACACATCTAACACTTGCATGAGCTGCCTTCAAACCCGGCAACAATTGACCTTAACTGGTATAACATAACACACTTACCATTGTTAGATGTTAGTATGCATGTATTATGGGCTTTGTTATTCATTATTAGGCTTAGCCCATATCTAGAATAGTCTTATGTAATTATAATTATAATTATAATTATTGAATAAGAAGACAGAAGAATTCAAAATTTTGGAACAAAATCAAATAAGTATAATTGAACAATTAATTATAATTATAATTATATTATAATTATAATTATAAGTATAGTATAAAAAGTATAGTATAAAAATCGTTTCCTGTTCACGATAGACCCATAGGTATCCATCATTTTTTTTTACCCATACCCGACACAGTTACAATACCTTATTCGGACTTCCCTCACTTTACTCTTACTCCCTCTCTCATCTTAAGGTCCGACATCCGACACCGAATCCACACTGGAATTACCCCGATCCGGCCAAGTTATAACTACAGTGCATCGTGTGAGTGTTGCTACAAAGCCAGCTAATCCACAGTACACTTTGTGTGTTGTTGCTACAGAACCTCTTCCAAAATAACGAGTCGGGTGACAGTCGGCCGCGTTGCGGCCTCGCGGGTTTTTTGCTATTTTTTGAATGTATATATGTTTCTGAATATATAACTATGCAAACCGTAATAAACAAAACAAATGCAAAAAAATATAATGGCTAAGGGTCAGGTCTGCTGCAAAGGCAATTCAGTTATAACTCAAGTTAGCACCATCAGACTTAATTCATACAACATCAACCTCAAATGCTCGTAGTGAAATCCCTACTGCGTCCTCAAACATAAATTACATTCATATTTTATATTTTGTATAATTATATAAAAAATTCCACAATATAGAAACAATAGCCATGAAATTAATGCGATTAAACCACATTATTAAGCGCGCAACTTCTTTATCTTTTTACCAAAAGGACGGGTAGCAGCCTAAAACGACATCATATGGCCTTACATGATGCCGTGCAGAAAAGCCAAAAATTGACACTTTTAATCAAGAATGGGTCAATTTAGAGCCTGCTATATCTGAAGCGGGTCGCATGTGTCGAACGGTCTAACTGAATATTAAATAAACGTTTTCCTAAATGTGAAGTTTAAGCCAATTCCGGATAATGTTTGTGGAGGTACCCGTACCAGTTGTGGTCCTCCTGTTGTTTCTGCTGTTGTTGCTACTGTGGGTTCCTAAGAAGGAGTTTGACACTGCATTTACGTTCAACAATCTATGTTCATGCCAGGGTATTGTGCAATGAATAAGTAAATAGGGAGATTACAAAGTTTCAGCATAGACAATCAACAAATGTTGCACCAACCTGCTCATTCAGCTGTTATTCGTGAGCCTCTAGCAGTGTGGGCCTGGGGCCGCGCGTTCGGTACTTGTGGCATTGTTGTGACTTGCAGACCAGTTATTATTGGAGGTTCAGGTTGCGACTCCAACGTGCCTATAGTGGCAATTAGATAAAATAGAGGACACATTTAATAAGTTACATAAAATAGAGGACACATTCTTTCTACATGAAAAATGGGCAATTAAAGAAGAAATCTCTTACACATGTACAGGTGCCAATGCCATCAGCAACGTTTCCACTTTTTCCTTTGCCTTTTGCACCACCTTCCTCACTACCACCGGCTTTTGCCTTTCCCTTTCCACCCTTTTCATCCTTTCCCATTGTAGTTGTAGCCTGTGACAGACACGTAAATGGGTAATGACATATGTTAACAGTATGGTGAATCTAAAACCTAAACAAATAGATGAATAAGAAACACTATAGATCACGCATCATATGTCAAAAATATAACATGCGTATGCACTGAAGCTTACGACTATTCCACACAATTCTTTTTTTTTAATGTACTAAGGAGGGTGTTTAGGATAAATATTGAAATTACTTATTGCGTTTTGATACAACGGATGAGCAACTTGTAGAGTGTTTACCCGAACTGTTTGTCTATTTAGTTGCTTATTTCTTTTGATAGAATGTTCATAAATTTAACAACACAATATAAGCGTGAAGTTTTAATTTACTAAACGGATTTAAGAATAAATAACAAAAGTTTGATGATTCTTTATTGGCAAGTATTACGGACCTCACTGTTTGCGAACTCGCTTATACATTTGCTGCTGCAGACATTGGTTCATTGTCATTTTCCGCGTCTTTTAACCAATGGTTGCTGCACGATACATGTACTGAATCTGTAAGGCCGCCCTGCATTTTCAATTGAATAATAAACAAACAGTATTCACAACTCCGTATCAGAAAACAAATCAAATGTAAATAGATTAGCAACCTCATGCACCTTGGATGGCTTGACTTTCCCCTGACCTCTACCTTTCAGTACTTTTTTCGATTCTTCAGAGGTGCTACATGGCTCATGTTGGGCCGTTTCTTCACATTTTCCATTCCCATCACTGTATAGGAAAATTAATAATAAGATTGGTGCTTTTAGTTAAATCATTAGATAGGCTGTTTAAATAACGTTTCCCGTAAACAATATTTCACTTGCCAAACCTCTTGTTCGTCTTCCATAAGTTTTAATTCTTTCAGCTAAATAGATTCTTCTAGCTGCTATTTTCGAACATCATTTAGCTTCCACAAATAGAAACTTATTAGTATATGTGTTACAATATATAAAAACTAAAAAACTAAAACTCATGATACTATAGTTTGAGTTTCATGTTTGCATACCTCAAAGGATTCCCGATTTTTACGTACCTCCCATCCTTAGCCACCAGTCATGCAATCTTAGCATCAACTCATTACTTTGAACATTTTCCATGCCAGTTGCCGCAATGGTTGCTGTGACTACAGACGTCGAGTACTGAAGGAACTTTACAGGTGCCTGCAAAACATATCTTATCGATTAATAACTTCATTGTACATATGGGTGTAAAACAGATAGCATCAGTTGTTTTTTGTTGGAGTGTTGATATGTTAAATAGCCCCTAAATAGTAAACAAACGGTAACTTTTGTTACAGCTAATCCTAAACTGGTTACTGTACACTTATGCCTTTGACCTTGGCTGTTTTACCTTGGCTGTAATTTTACAAAAGCCTACACTTGTGCATTTGACCAACAATTTTAGTTACCACATAAGCTCTAGAACATAAGCCGCAAGTTAACTACACACAAAAATCCATGTAAGTTTACTTTTCACCAAAACACAGATAAGCACAAAATACTTGGAACTCGTCTATTTCCCAAACATAAAAAAACATCACCTAGCAGTCAAAATGCAATAACCTGAAGCATAACTAATAAGCAAACCTAAAAACCACTAAAGATCATATTACCCAAACACCGTATTATTAGCGAAACTGAGAACTCACCAATATTGACACCAAAATCTTAATTCAGCATTTTCAACAACATGTTTCCCACGCCTTTTAAATCGATCAAAACCCGGATAAGCATATCCAATAATCAACCTGTATCCATAACCAAACACCACCAGATCATTCCAAACCAAAATGACAAAAAAAAAAAAAAAAAAAAAAAAAAAAAAAAAAAAAAAAAAATTACTTTCACCAAAACAGGGAAATAAACATTATTCAAATATTACTCCATCTAATCAAAAGTAAAAATATCAAAGATCATTACAGTCAACAGATAATTTTTTTTTAAATTAAAGCTTTACATAAAGAATAAAATACCTTCAGCCGTTGCCCACCTTCGATCCCTACTGTCATATAAAGTCAAAGAAATATTTACCTAATCTAGGATGCAAGATCATAAAAAAAACAAACCAAAAAAAAAAAAAAGCAATCTAAACACACCTTTTTGGTCAGTTTTCGCCGGAACAAAATCCGAACGATCTACAATTTCTATGGCCGATTGAAGTGGTGATGCAAGAAGGAGTACTCCCGAATATTCGGGAGTTATCTGTGTTCTATATTTTAAAGGCAATGGAAGACAATGGATCGGACATAGCAGGCCACAAAAAAAAGCGGGGAGCCCATACACAAAAAATGGCCCGTTCCTGTAGATGGAACGGCGTCGTTTATCATCCCTTTTAATATATATAGTAATGTTTCGTGTTGCGGAGGGCCGTTATTCATGTCGTTGATTATTGCACAGTATTTTTTGTTATACTACAGCTGCTGCATGCATAAGTAAACTACCACGGTAAAAATTTCTTCATTTGTTTCCGAGTGATGAATATTTTCTGCGAACGTGCTTTTGTAAACATAAAGAGGCGAAATGCTGAGGTCGCCATAGACTACACAAAGACTCTGATAAGCCAGCAGCAAAGTTGTCTTCCAAGAATCCTTCTAATGCATCAAACAAACAAAATTTAATACAATATTACAAAGGTCAAGCCAAAAAAGTTAAAAAAATTAGAACTGTAGTGATTAGACCTTAGGAGTTGCCCAACATTTTCCTGGATCAAGATCCATGATTCACCAATGCGAAATTACCAATATTTCCACGAAGTGCTAAATGAAGATCCCAGCTGAAACGATAGACATGCAAAACAAATGAATTTTTTATATACCCGAAAAATCTTGTTTTCTAGTAAGAAACATTAAATGTTAGCAACTCAGACTTCTACTTCACATTTGCATTTTAAGGATCATGAAAGTGTGACTCATATGTCAATAGACCCCCTAATGGTGCCCCATACCTTTATTCATGAACATGATGAACCAAGAAAGTAAATGCTATAAAATAAAGATAAAGATTTGAACTTTTTTCCTTATAACCAAATAAAGAAAGCATTTCTCTTGTGACGAATGTAACCCATACCTCAGTTCCAATATGCTCCTACTTTTACAAACAACTTTTATCACACCAACAACAACAACTACACTAAATTGAAATAAATCAATGTGCTAAGACTTAGATACAAAGTAGGGAAGGCTTTACATTTAACTAGTTTAATTTTACTTTTTCCCCTAATTATTCAACTGTAAGTAGTAATTATCAAATAAAGCCAATAATAAATAAAGAAAGAGATCACAATCACATGACTCAACAACAATCATAATAAATGATATTATCATATCAGTCACACCAAAATTGAGCCAGTCACACCAAAATTATTAAAAGTAACACATCTAATTGACCAAACAAAAAATATCACCATACCTATGGCGGCAGTCAATTTGTCTTTGGATCTTCAGTTTAATCTTCCATATCCACTTCTAGTTTACCCACCTTTATATGATTAACATAATTAAAAATAGACATTAAAAATAATGAAAATGAAAATAATATATGACAAACACAAAGCCAGATAAACATAACGGAATCCATGGCCATATCGTTTTTAGCGTCTGGACTACACCAAATAAGCAATTTAAACTCGCAGACATCAACCAAAAAAATTAGGGTTTTCAACCAATCATTTAATAAACAACAATTCTTACCACCGGAATCATGAGGCAGCAGCGAATCGGTGACTAAACCCTGTATAAATCAAAAGGCCCAAGCTTGCACACATCGAGGCACAGAGAAAGACAGGAACTCACTACCGCTGCAAATCAAAAACCCAAATCATTACCTTTTATTTGATTATCCTCTTCGTGTGTTTATACAGTGAATTGGGCTGCTTCTGGAAGAGTGGAAACTGGAAGTAGGGAGGGGATAAGAATGAGGCGATGAGGTTAAGGAAGACTATCTTTTTGAAGTCGGCGATGAGGTTAAGGAAGACTATCTTTTTGAAGTCGGCATAAGAAGAAACGGGCTAAAAACCACACAAGGCGGGTGGTAACGGGCTGGAAAAAAAAACGGGAGTCCAACACTATATTACTATTCATCGAATGACGTAGTAGTAATTTTTAAATGGAGCTTCCCCTCTTATTCCAGAACCCTCCCACGTTTTCCATAATCCACAAACCAGAAACACAAAACACACATACCCACAAGGATCCACTGAAGAAGATCAGGTTTCTTTTGCAAATCGAAATCTTTGTAATTAATATTTATTTTTTTTAAATCGTTTTGTGTATTTTATCTGATTAGGTCTTTTTTTTGGCACTAATTTATGTGGTTATTTGATTTTCGGAAACCTACTTAGGAATCTGGAGAGGTGCTTTTGATTAGGTTTAATTTTGATTTAATTGAGGTTATGGATTTTATTAATTAATTGTGGTGTTTTTGGTCTTAAATCTTTACGTTGCTTGAGAAAATAAAATTGAATCTGGGTTTTTTAGGTGGTTTGAGATTAGCAATTTGGAAATTATAAGGAACGGTAAAATTTAAAAAACATCACAAATTTTTTTTTTCAAGTTATGGTGTAATTTAGAGTTCTTTTTTTAGTTTCATTATGTATGATTATTGATAATGACATTGATTATTGATAATGACATTCTTTTTGTTATTATGATAATGACATTCTTTTTTTGGTTTCATTATGTATGATTATTGATAATTCAGAGTTCTTTTTTTTGGTTTCATTATGTATGATTATAACTGTTTTTTCAACAAACAAAACAGTTATAAACTCACCATTTTTATAAGATTAATGGTGAGTTTTGTTATTAACAGTTATAAAGTTCATATTTTTATGTTTTGTTTGTTGTTTTTTGATGATTGGTGATTAAAGTAGCTGAAGAAGTGGTCACTTTATACTGTTGGTAGTTTGTTTTGCCTTATATAGAAGCCTTATGGCTTATTTTGTTCTCAGCTTATGTTTCATAACCTCACTTATTGTGGCTTATTTTCAAACTTTTCGACCTTAAGCAGGCTGTATAAGCCGAAACAAACACCCCCCTTAGTAAGAAAACTCCATCGGTGTTACCAGCATGTGAAATGTTTCGTTAATTAGCTACCTTCATATTTTTATGTTTTGTTTCTTTTGATGTTTTCCGAGATTGACTTCATTTTTTTTTTTTTTGCTTTTTTTTTTTTTTTTTTTTTTTTTTTGGCAGTGATGAATTCGAGGGATCCATTGCATTTTGGATGGTGAATGCGGGGTATGGGACGCCGAGGTTGATTCATGAAACCAACTGCAACAATAGGTGCCTGGGTTGTGCCAGGGAGATATTTATATTGGCGTTGCAACTTGCAAATGATCATATTTGCAGCCATGGCAGGGCAAATTATTATATTTGCAGCCATGGCGGGGCAAATGATCAGATTTTCTGCCGTGGATTGCATCTATGCTAAGGATCTGCTGACTAATTTTTGGACGGCATTATCCTGGCGAGGCAGCTTTATCAAGCTGGTGGTTGTAGCCATGGGTGCCGTTGGCCTTTCTGAGCCAGTTTGTCATGATCATCCGGTTTTCGGATAGATTTGAACGTATGTATGTATGTGTAACGGGTTCTCAGTTTATTCAGTACTGTCGCAGGGACTCTAGAACTAAGAAAATGTATGCAGCACCTTCTGAACCACAAGGTATGCTTTTCAGGTCTTCATCCTTCTAATTTGTTGTTTTTTGTGTTAAATCTAGGATATAATATGATCGTATTTAATTCAAAGTTTTATTATTTCTCATTTTGGGAAAGGCTAATATGGAACATAATACCATCGTCATTAGTTATGAATAGATTTCATGCTACCATAATATAAGAAAAATGCTGAAGAATAATGTCAGTAGAAGCGGCACCGTCCAAACTGTTTTTTCTTATCGTGTCATATTAACGAGACACATGCCTCTACTTAAGACACAGTAATAAGATTTCATACTATTTAACTTTTAACCTATTTATCATCGTGTCATGTTAATAGTTTACATCAATTTGTAGTGTTTGCAAGATATTGACTTTTTACTGTGTCTTAGGCACCGGCGGCAGCAAACGATGTTGATGAAAATGGATAGCCGAGGAATTCGAGGTTTGACTTTTCAAGTTTTTTGGAGTTTCTCTCGCTTTCAAGTTCAACTCTTCCTGTTCAGTGCAAGTCTTGAATGACGCTGTTATAAATATGGAAACAAGGTATATTTCTCTCAAAAAAGTTAAAATATTGTTGGTAGTTTGTGATAAAGGAATTAATAGTCATAGATATTCAACTGACCAGCAAAAGATTTGCTTTTGCTGCAGATATTTAACTGACAAACTGATGAAAATTCAAGTTGTTAATGATGTTAAAAAGGTAACAGATCGATAATGCTGTTTTCGCTAATGTTGCATTGTAGTTATAGAAAGGATGCCTCTGTTTTTTTTAGCGTACCTTTGTTATTTGCTTGCTGTGTATAAAGTCTCAACCTGAATTATAAAAGGTAACAGATTGAAAATTGAACTTGTTAATCATGTTGAAATTTCAAATTGTTTGGTTGTAGCAAGATTTTCAGTGTTTAGAAAGTTCTAAATTATTAGTATTTGTTATCGACTTTCGGTATAGGGTAATCGTAGATAGAATGGAAATGGTTAATGCTTTAAAATGCCAGCCACTTCAATTTGAATACTGGTTTTGGCATACCTGCTGAATATGCACACCACATATGAGTTTAGAGGAGGCCGTAGTTGTTAGTAAAGGTGTTTTATCACATAAAATGATAATCATGCACACTATATTTGTTGGTAAAACTTCAATATCATGTGGATCCTTTTTTAATGTGACGATTTAGTGTTTACGTAAATCAAGGCATTTACCTAAATTTTTCTATGTCTACAATTGTAGCTTTTCTTTGCTGATCCTCATCACTATCAGTTTAGGCATAAGAGCAACATAATTAGCTATATTAGTGGGATTGCATTATACAACAAATGGGTTGTTTCGAGTGTTTTTATAGGCATAAACTGTTAATTTTGTGATCTTAGATTCTCCTGGGGATGTGATGTCATCGTTTCAGGAACTGTTAGGGAAATGATCAATTCAGGTCATTTCTTTATCACCAGATGCATTACCATTAAGTTAGAAGCTCTTTTCTTGCTTTTGAAGTTATTCCACAAACTTAGGCTCCATGTTTTTTTCTTTGTGTTTCAAGTCTGTATAACTGAGAATGCGACCAACAATCCAATTGAAAAGCTGCTGAGTATGATCTTCATCAGGACACCTCAGGAAAAAAGTAACACCTCAGGAAAGACTTAAGCCGATTATGAGCTTACAATCAAATAAGCACAATATGTATATTTTTTAATTCCAGTCAATTATGTTTTTAATAGCTGTGCGTGAATCCTGATGGACTTATGTCTTTAATCAATTCTTTTTGCTTAGAGTCAGCTCAAGAAAGACGTCATTGATGAATCGGCTAAAAAACAAGAACAGGAATGCCAGAGGCTTGAGAAAGTTGTGACTAACAGAGATCATCAAAGCTACACAACCATCGGTTCATTCATCAGTGACAAAAGAACTTTTGGAAAGCTCATATGCCAACAAAATCAACCCAGAAACAAAGGCGAGTACTGAACAACAACAAATGAGGGTTATCCAACATTTGTGTGCTAAAATGTGTTAAGAGAATCTGTGTAATAATATGTAGACGCAAGTACTCACCTTTAACACACTTGCTCTATGTCAGTAGCAGTATTTACTATCGTACGCGTGTAATGTCGAATGTAACCTCCAAACCATTTAATCTATTTATGCTATGTCGGCAACAATACATCTCGCGGTTGTTCGTTTTATTACCTTCAAATATGATGATGAATAACTTATATCTACAAACGCCCCGCCGCAACGCGCGGGTTACATACCTCCGTTATAATTATAACTAAGGTATATTTTCCGTGTACTATTCATCATAGACCCATAGGCACCCTATATCCACAGTACGCTTTGTGTGTGTAGCTACAATATCCACAGTACACTTTGTGTATGTAGCTACAGAACCTCCTCCAAAAATAATTTTTAAATGGACGCTTCCCCCCTTATTCCAGAACCCTCCCACGTTTTCCATAATCCACAAACCAGAAACACAAAACACACATACCCACAAGGTTCCGCTCAAGAAGATCAGGTTTCTTTTGCAAATCGAAATCTTTGTAATTAATTTTTTTTTTAAATCGTTTTGTGTATTTTATCTGATTAGGTCTTTTTTTGGCACTAATTTATGTGGTTATTTGATTTTCGGAAGCCTACTTAGGGAATATGGAGAGGTGCTTTTGATTAGGTTTAATTTTGATTTAATTGAGGTTATGGATTTTATTAATTAATTGTGGTGTTTTTGGTCTTAAATCTTTAGGTTGCTTGAGAAAATAAAATTGAATCTGGGTTTTTTAGGTGGTTTGAGATTAGCAATTTGGAAATTATAAGGAACGGTAAAATTTAAAAAACACCACAATTTTATTTTTCCAGTTATGGTGTGATTCAGAGTTCTTTTTTTGGTTTCATTATGTATGATTATGTTGGTATTTTAGTGTAAAATAGATTAGGTTTAATATGCAAATAAGGGTCGACACTTATTTGGATATTAACGGGACTAACGGGGGTTCCAAGGGGGCGTAGCCCCCTTGGTGGGGGTTCGGGGGCAACGCCCCTGAGAGAAGCAGGGTCCAAGGGGCGGCAGCCCCTGGCTTTTTTATTTGGTATAACATTACTATGTTAAAAATTCATTAGAATTTGTTTTTCCACCAAATAAAACATATAAAGTTGATGATCGTTTCTGCTGCTAATGCTTGGTTCCTGCTGCTAGTGATGGTTCCTGCTGCTGGTTTCTGCTGCTATGGTTCCTGCTGATAGTTGATGGTTCCTGCTGCTAGTGCAACGGTTCCTGCTGCTAGTGCAGATTCTGCTGCTAGTGCTGAGTATAACTGTTTTACAGTTATTAGGCCCTAATAACCGCCCCATAAACCGTCTTATATATTCTCTATTCAGTTAGAGAATAGAAAAGGCTGATCAACCACATTTTGATCACGTTTTACTGCAAACATACAATCATTCACAAACTTGAATCAATTAGATTTTATCCGGTCGTTAATTGGTATACACTCCAATTTAATCGATCTGAAAGCGTACTATTCGTGACTTCTAATTGCTATCAGGATATCAATCTCACCCCAATTACCACACAAATACAACAGATTATTGATAATGACATTCTTTTTTCATGCAGCTATTGGAGTGTGAAGAATAATTTGGTTCATATGGAAAACTAATATAGGTTTTCCTTTACCCTATGGCTCGACGGGTATTAGATGCACCTGAAAGTGGTATAAATGGACTCAACCCTATGATTCTAGAGTTAATTAATTTTTTGTGTTAACTTAGTCAAACGTGTATATTCAAAGTGCATTACACCTTTTGAACTGTTATATGTAACCCTTAAAAGGACAATTAATATTTGCAGGTTGGCATGAGGTTGACGGTTGACCTATGCGTTTATTCAAGGTTTGAGGTGAAAGCAAGTGGCGACGCGCATGCCTTCTGTTGGCCTTTATGTACCAGAAAGCACTGCAATTCGATGTTGATGCCATACAACATGCTGAAGTGTTTATGGTATCGCAGTCATTGCAACTTTTTGGATTGATCAAGTTTGTTAGTTTCTAATATTGTGTTAATTTTCTACATGATTTGTCAGCAATTAGTAAAAATTAGTGATATCTTTATCTTTAATGTGTATTGGAATGTTTATTAGGGATTATGTGGGAATATTAGGGATTATGTGGGAATATAGAATGATTTTATATGTGATTGGTTTGAATTAGATATGTGACATAGAAATCGACACGGTAGTCTATATAAACCAACATATACAAGCTCATTTTTTGTTCTTCATCCCACGTACAAGATTCAGTGTGTTCCATTTATTATGGTTGGATATAAAAAATACTAAATAAATTATACATTTCACTGTATAGATACAAGTTGAAAGCCACCTAAATAAACTTACCTCGTAACTTAGTAACTGGTCAAATGTATTTTTGTTTGACTGTGAATGTAGCATAAATTTTCAATTGTTAAAATTTTTGAATTTGGCAACCTTATGCAAAATGAGAATAAGTTGGGCACATGATAGTTGGTATCACTAACTTGAAATGGATGGCTTTTTCCTATCACAGCGTATGGATGCAGGTCGTTTTGTGCTGAAATGGATGCTGAAACATGCGTGTTTCGGTGCTGAAATGGGGTTGCGTTTGGACGCTAAAATGGTACTAAAATGGGTCAGTTTGGGGGCTGAAATGGGTGGCTTTGGGTGCTGAAACGTTGTATATCTCAGTGAAAGCATCTTCCTTGAATTTTCGACAATATACAAGTCCATTTGTGAGGATCATAATTGGAGTTACTTTCACATGCAGCGTACAGGGTATCAAGACTTGCATATTTTCTTCAGGAAGTGTGGCTCTAAAGATGGCTTTTTCAGTCCTCCGATATGGTATGTTTCAACTTTTTGTTTGGAATGGGTGGGATTTAAGTGTGTTGGTGTTACTAATATTTTTAACTTAATTATTCCATACAAATTAAACTCAAAATGGGATGTGTATACTGGTACTAAGGTATCATCAGCATAACTGATGCATTACTGTCTAATTTATGGTTTCGATCTTAGGCTGATGTAAGCTTTTCATAATTTCCAACTTCAAACACCGGTAAAATAGGCAACATCTAACATGCAATGAAACAAATTGTGAATTGCCCTTTTATTCCACATCGAATGACCATTTCATTAGGATTTTTAAAAAGAGTAATTTCAACCCACTTAGGCAGCATCTGACATATGCAATATATTTATCTAAGCCTTCATTAATATAGCCACCATAATGTAAAAAAAAAGTAAAGTAACTCCCAATACCGTCTTCCACGGGTTATGGGTCCCAATACCGTCGAAGACGGTGTATGGGGGAGGTTGAGACGTAGACAGCCTTACCCCTACCTAAGGTAGAGAGGCTGCTTCCGGTTCTACCAAAGGTAGAAAAGGACCCCCGGCCTTTTATAGCCACCATAATGCCTTTGCACAAATTGTGTGCGTGTCTTAATGCCTTTGCAGGAGAGGGTGTTCATGGTATATGTATTACTACATATATGCAAGGGTGTTTGGGATTATTTATTTAAAGGTTAGTATATTTGGTTAGTAGCTTTTGCAGTGGCACATTAAGGATTTCACAGCTGGCATGGAATCATTTCTAAAATGGATTTATAGCTAGCTTTCACAATCACGCTTGCGCAAAAGATTAGTAATGGAGTGCTTGAATGGTGAGACAAAATATCCTCCGCCAAAAATAATTGAAATTCAGTCGTAAGTTATAAGAATCGTGCATGCCTGTATACGTAGTCCAAAACTGATACACTTTTTTCCTCATTATTTTTGTAGTTAAATGGAATGATTATTGGCATTCGTTGATTCTGAGGGCAACGTTGTTTTACGTACGCCGACGCAGACAAGAGAGCAGCCTATAAGGAGGAATAAAGCTACCTGTAACATCTGTATAGTTCAGGTATCTTTTTTTCCCTTAAACGGGACGAAGCTGCGTGGTTTACTTTGCGTGCGACAAAACGGAATTCAATCGCAGATGTAGGCTGTGAACCAATCTTGCATATGAGCCAATAAAAGACATTATCAGGTCAGCTTTCACAATGCTAAAAATCATCTGCTGCCACCTCGGAAAAAGCAAAAAAAAGTTAGTAACGGAGTTAGCAAGTTAGCGATTTTTTTCTTTTTTCTTTTATGGAAGTATGTTAAAACGTAGTTAGCAAGTTAGCGATTTTTTCCTTCGTTATATTACGATATTATTTAGAGTTGTAACATTTTACGAAATAAGACCTTCATAGGCTAATACCGGTAAAGAAGTTGGAAAAGAGGATTGCTCAATGTGTTGGATAGAGAAAATTGTAACATAATGGAGGTGATTATGTGCTTTTGAGATGGAGGAAATCACAAAAAGAGTAACTAAGAATCCCAAATCGGCTGGAAAAAAAGTTTGATACTTTGGGGGTGTTTGGATTAGCTTATCTTTCAGGCTTATTGGAATTCGGGAACAACTCATAAGCTCAAATTTAATGGCTTAGCTTATCAAGTCAAGCTTATGGACTCAAATAAGCCATAAACTCAATCTGATAAGCCCAAAAAAAGCCCTTTCAAAGTAGAATCAAACATTTAGCTCTTTCCAAGCGCTTTGCATGAGACAGTTTTGGATTTGTTTCTAATGTTTAATATTGTAAATTATTTGTAACTATAAGGTAATGTTCTCCAATGCGGAATTCTGCAATTTTGGAAAATGGACATGTTCCTTTTTTTTCATGTTGTTTCGCTTATATTTGTGCATCTCTTGAATGATCTGTCCTGCTGCAGACTTTGTTGAAAACTCTTGTCTCGAAAAATTTAATAATTTTGTATCTGATGAAAGTCTATTTGTCATCAATTTGGTATCCCGATCGCCAGCCATGAATAAAACAGTTATATCAAGAATGAAAGAAGTTAGAACATGTTAGTCTTTTAGTTCTATTGTCCCCGCTTTCAGTCAAAAGAGCGGGACTAACTGTTGAAGCAATTTCTTGCAATCACTTCAGACAAATAAAGAAGGCCTGCCGGTTGAACTCAGCTAGGGTTCTTCCGGTAGGCTTGGATACTGACTCCGTCGGTGATCTGGGGTCTTCCGGGTATCTGCGCACAACAACACACGTTAGGCTCGCCCCGGGTGTTATCCCAGGACCCACCTCCGGTGTGAGAGTAAGTATTTGATATTCCGAAAGGGCTATCAACTGTAGTTAGGAATTAATGCAGGTAAAAGCGTTAGTTGAGAGCAGTAAATGAGTCGAGTATTTATAGTACTCGACCTCGATACCTGGAATGGCGGCGCCGGATTTTCAGGAGACATGTCCCCGACATAATCCCGTAAATCCTGGGGCGGCGGCGGCGGTGTCTGCAGCTGCCATCTGTCAAAAGGTAAACGCCACCTGTCCTATTACTCACAGCGATATTGGCCGGATGAGCCGTGTGCCTTCCGGTATGTCCGGACGGCTAGATGTCGTCCGGACGGCCGGTCGAGACGGGCCGTTCGGACACATACGTCAACATGTCCCCCCCAGTATTGCATTATCGGTTAAAGGCTGATGATGTAATACTTACATAATGTCTGTGCGCCTTTCGGTACCTGTAATATTTAGGTAATACCTTTGGTGCCTTTCGGCACATTTCGTTCGAATATATGCATCCATAAGACTAAAATAATGGCTTGCGGCTGCTTCATATTTTAGCCTGCGTTTTTCGATATATACATGCAATATCGGTATTGCATTGTTAGTAAAGTATCGATGTAACACTTCAAAGAGTACATTATGGTCTTTCGGCCGAAGTCTTTAGGACCACTGTTGTATTTGCTTTTTAATTTGGCCGATGGTGTAATGCCTTAAAGAGTTGGTTTTGACACGTCATGGCTTTGATGTGTGGAAGTTATCATTGCATCGTTCCGAAGGATACGCCGGTAGGTTCTAGCATGTCTTATGTCACATTGACTTTACCAAGTGTTCCCCCGGTGCTCCTATGAGTGCACCTCTCATTAATTCTGTTATTTTGTTCCATGCAGGTCATCATTAATGCACTGACACGCATGTGCGTGCTTGGCACGCGTGCTGAGGTGCAGCCACGTCAGCGTCTCGCTAAACGTGACATTCCACATCCTGAGCTCTTCCTATAAATAGCGACACTGGTGTGTGTTTTTCATTATCATAAATCCATATTCTTAACTGAGACGCCTTCCGGTATTATTATTCGAACGATTCTTGCAAACCTGTCTGTGATTCCTTTAATATCCTTTCGTCTTGCAAAGGTACGTTCCGAATCATCCATGTCTTATTTCTTTGCTGTTTGGCTGTATCCCTCTTTCCCCCGGCAAAACCACGTCGGTTTTGCCCATTCCTACTTGTGAGGACTCCCCAGGGGTCCAAGGGTTCCTTTTAAAGTTTGTCGTAGAGAAGCATAACCGGTACCGTCAGGTAGGCACCATGTAGCCCTTTTCGAGGTTTACCGTCGTAGCCTGTATATAAACCCATCGGTCCCTTTACTCCGGATGCCGATAGGTAGGCCTAGGATGCGATAGACTTTGCGCTGCTTGAGTTTTCAATACATCATAGGACTTTCGTTCAATTGGGGGCAGTATTTTTCCGCGTAGCGGGGGGCTTTTAGGGGGTTTTGAGAGAAGGATTATGACCTTGCAGCCTTTGTGTATGTCTCCGTTATGCCTGCGTAAAGTTTTGACCTTTCTATTCATTCGTTTCTTACAGTTATTATAATGTCTCAATACTTGAGGAGACCCAAGGTCCGAAAGGATGTGCCGGCGGCTCAAGGAGATCAGCACCAGGAGGGTCAAACCCAAGAAGCACATGTTGCCGCTGCTCCTCAAGCCGTTATCCCTGAGCAGACGGCCGAAACGACCAGGGTCGAAGTGCCTGACCCAAAGGTTTCGGGTTCCAGGAAAAGGAAACAGGACCAGGACGTTGTCCGGCCCATATCTCAGTCCCAACCACAGGGGACTAGAATCCGCCTTCATCGTGATGCGTCCGGTGGGGGTATTTTTCGAGCGGTTGATCCGAACGAAGGGGCCGGTGTGGAGGGCCCAGCTCAGAGTGGTAGCGCTTCGGGCCCCCAAAAACAGCCGGAAAGGCCTAATGCTTCGGGCGCAAGAAAACAGCCGGAGGGGCCCAATGCTTCGGCCGGAAGAAAACAGCCGGAGGGGCCCAATGCTTCGGCCGGAAGAAAACAGCCGGAGGGGCCCAATGCTTCGGCCGGAAGAAAACAGCCGGAGGGGCCCACGCCGGAGGCTGCTGGTGTTGGTAGGTCTTGTCTTCCTTTCCTTTTTTGAAATGTTGATCTACATACTTTGTATTTATTCCGAAATTGTCACTCGCTTTATTGATTTATTTTTCTTCTTTTTCAGAAAATGCAGGTGGTTCCTCCGCTGCTGCTCCTAATCGCGGTAAGGATAAAGTGACTGGTGAGGGTGACCCAGCGTTTTTGCATGTGCCAACGTGGAAGGTGAGTAAAGATGACCGTTTGGATAACTGGAAAGTCTGCCGGGAATTGTTGTTGCACCTGCCGACTCCGAAAGAAGAGTCATTTTTGGAAAGTTTGGGGGATGCCGAGGCTGTTCAGAGAGCCTGGAAGTTTTTGGGCATGGGGTCCGTTGCTCAGTCGGATTTGTTGCTTCGGTTTGAGAAACTTCTTCATGACCACAGCGAGCTGTATCAAATCCACCAGCACTGTGGAAACCTTGGAAAGAAAGGAGAAGAGCTTAAACAACTGAAGACCGAGCATTCCGACTGCATGGTGAGAGAGTCAGAACTGATGGGGCAAGTGAAGGATTTGGAGAAGCTGGTGGAGGATGAGAGGTTGACCGCAGCGGAACGAATCAGCGCCTTGGAAGCTGATTTGGAAAAAGCTAAGGCGACCCTGGGTGAGGAGGTGAAGGACAACTTGGCCATTCGGGAGGAAAAGAAAGGCCTTATTGCCCGGGTGGGCCGCACCGAGGGGAAAGGTTCAGGGTTGTTAAAGAGGTCCTTCCGGAGGTCGTTCGTCGACTGCTGGGCAGCTATGAGTACAAGACCCACCTAGCAGGGCCCTTCAGCTTGTCCTCGCAGTCCGGTTTTATGGAGGGCGTGGTTCAGGGCCGCAAGCCGGAAGAGGTGGCCGCTATTTTGGCTAAGACGGAAGATGTGGATGTGGATGCTGCGAAGAAACTCGACCCGGCGTTTGATGGGTTGTTCACCGCAGAGTACCCTTACATCAAGAAGATCAACAGCTCCTACCTCAAGTCTCTTGATGAAATCCTGAAAATCTTTCCTGATCCTGATCCGGCCTCTTCTCCCCGAGTTCAGACTGCCCATGTCGCCGAGGGATCGACTTCCGGGGCTACTAATGTCGAGAGTTCAACTGCTGGAAAAGACGGGTCGGCTCCCTAAGTTTTCGAATGACCTGGTTTATGTTGGTGTTGTAAGGCCTTTGAGCCAAAAACAATTTATTTCTTTTATATTTATTCGGATGACTGTAATAATTTATTGACAGATAACCGTGCGACTTATTTGTTCGTATATATTTATGGCCGTTCTGTATTCCGCATGTCCCATGTTTCATGCTTTGCGTTATTGTTTTTGCTTGTTCCCGAAGTGACTCTTTCTTTCAGGTTTATCGGAGTTGGCCTTTCGGTTGGTACGATGGCCTGCTTTTTGGGTCACCCAATGATTCAGATAGGATTCTATTAACTTGTGTTTATTAATGCTTGCCTTATCCTTCTTCCCCCTTTTTCCTTCATCATTCATTTTTTTTGTGTGCGGAACTGCGCGTGTGGAGCGGAGTGGGACAACTTGGACCTTTGAATGGGATGCTGCAGAACAGCTGTTGTCCTTCGGCGTCTGTCAGTGTTATGAATTGTATTGCTTATTTGTCATTATCTCCGCTATTCGTGTGGCACCAAAAGTACATTTGTATTGGAGCGACATTCTTTTTGTTGCGAACGCATAGTATTTGCTTGTTATTACATTTACTGTTTATACAGATCCGGTAGTACAAGTTTACATTTTTTGTATGGTTGTATGGTTCCCTTTTGAACATTGACCACAAGAATCTCCGGAGGGGGCCAGCCTCCCGGAGGGGTCACTTTTCACTTATGTTCAAAGTATGACAAATGCCTCATTCTTTCCGCTAGGATCATGGCAACCCCTTCCTTTTCTGGGTATCAACCATCTTTGGACATTGACCACAAACTCCCCGGAGGGCGCGAACCTCGGGGGGGGCCATTTTCTAATTATGTCCAGAAAACAATGAACATTGATCACTAATCTCCGGAGGGCACGAACCTCTCGGAGGGATCACTTTCTACTTATGTTCGAGATTTTACAGGTGGTTCAGCCTTTCCGCCAGGATTATGGCAACCCCTTCCTGGGTATCAACCATCTTTGGACATTGACCACACACTCCCCGGAGGGCGTGAACCTCACGGGGGGGGCCATTTTCTAATTATGTCCAGAAAATCACACCTGAACACTGACTACGCCCGGATGTCGCGAGTCACCCGGACGAGTCACTTTGAACTTGTGTTCCAAACACCAACCTCGAACACTGACTACGCCCGGATGTCGCGAGTCATCCGGACGAGTCACCTTAAACTTATGTTCGGGTTATCTTGTAATCGTTATGCACGTGGGACCTCTCATAAATATTCAAATGATGTTCCGCAGGAATATTGCCTCCCTCCAATGGTGGGGTAACTGCATGTCATTAAAAGTAGTCAATATCGAGCCTTTTTAGGATATCACAAACATTTCAAGGATATACTGTGAGAAAATTGCCCCCTTCAACGGTAGGGTAGCTGTGTTTCATTAAATTATTAACATCAAACCCTTTCGGGTGTTACATAGGATATGTTAAGCCCCATTCGTATGGATGCTTTTTACAATCAATTGCCTGCCATGCTTGTGGCGTCCTCCCGCCTACTCCTGCTCGTCTTGCGTTTTCTCATTCGGTAGGCTTCCGATGCTTCTGTCGGACCGCGTTCCCATAGGCCTTGTTTTCCCGACATGTAGAATTACCTGTCTTAAGTTACGAAGGTATTTGCATTCCTTCCGTTAGTTCACACATTGTTACAGTAATAGAATAAAATAGCAAGGCATTCCAGTGGTTATTTCGTATTGACGATTACCTGAGCCATTGCTTGTACCTTGGCCGGTATGTTTGGGCTTCCTTGGTCACCATACCGATCCAGCTTTCCCCCTTCCTTTTTCCCGATCTTGGGTTCCTTCTTTCGTTCATATGGCTTATCCCATCTTATTCCTCCCAACGGATGACTTCTTTCTTTGGCCTCTTTTGTTTCTACGATGGGCTCCTCCCTCGCATCATGATGTTCTCGTACCTTTGGCTGAGTGGCCAATGTTGCTATGCCGTTCGGTGTTGGAAACTTAACCATCGAATGAATGGTTGAAGGTACGGCCCGCAACTTCCTCAAACCGATGCGTCCAAGTATGGCATTGTAGGGGGAAGGCGAGTCGATCACGGCGAATTCCAAACGGATTTTTCGGGACAGATCTTTGCTTCCGAAACGGATCTCTAAATCTATCATTCCCCTTGGCCTAACGGGTTTTCCAGTAAATCCCATCAAGGTTGTGTCAACCTTCTTCAACCGTGCTTTAACCGCAGGACCCAGGCGTTCGAATTGATGCCCATACATTACTTCCATTGATGCACCAGGGTCAACATAGACCTCGCGGATTTCTCTTCCTTCAGTTTCAAACTTGATTATCAGTGGTTCGTCCGACATCTTCTCCAGAGGAAGGGATGGAAAGCCTATTGGAGCGTTCATCCATTCTTCCTCTCCCCCTTCTTCCGGTTTCCGGGCGGTTGCAAGGCTTCGGATCATGTTGATTACTTTCCCTCTACCCCCTTGGTAGTTTCCTCCTTGGCTAGTTTTCCTCCCTCTCCTGAGGTCTTTTACCAAATGATCCAACTTCCCTGTACTCAATGCAGTTTTTAGCTCCTCCCTAAGTACCCAGCAATCGTCAGTGAAGTGTCCTTTCTCCCCATGATAGTCACAGTATCTATCCTCACAATCCTTCTGCGGCTTCCCCTTTGTTGGAGGAGGTTGTGGTAACCTTAGCTGGTGTTCCGTTGCCAGTATTTCCTTTGGTGTCTTCATAAGGACGTCCAGATCTATCGGCCTTGTCTCGTTTCGGCGGATGTCATTTCGGTGGGCGTCGGGCCTCCCAGCGTTACCGTACCTTGGGGCGACATAAGGTGCATAATAATCATTCCTTCGCCCTTTGAACCCGACTCTAGGGTTGTTCCGGCGGTAGTCTCCAACAGGAGGCTTTGGTTGGTAGTCGCTCCTGTTGTGGTACGGGTTAGGCCGAGCTTCCGTTCTCTCTCCCTTCGGCAGTTCTGTTGCTCGGAAGGCCTCCTCGGAACGAACAAAGTCGTCGATCCTTTCCAACATCTCGTCAACTGTTTTAGGGATTTTGTCCGAGAATTTCTTGGCCAACTCTGGGCAGTGGTGACCATTCAGAAATGATCTAATTTGCATTATTTCCGGAGCGTCCGGGAAGTGATTGGCCTCGCATATCCATCTTTCCTTAAAATCCGGAAGGCTTTCGTTTGCCTTTCGGTGAATCTTGTTGATCTCTGTTAAGTCCTTGGTGCTTATCCTTAACATACTAAATCTGTTCAAAAACCTTTTCTGGAGCTCGTCCCAGCTATCAATGCTTCCTGCGGGGAGCTTGTCAAACCATCCTCTTGCTTTCCCATCCAAAGTTTGTTGGAACATTCGACACCATACGGGCATGGGCCATTCTTCATGGTTTCCTGCTCCGGTGAAACGATTGATGTGGTCATCCGGGTCAGTGGTCCCCTGGTACAGCTTCAAGTTCGTTGGGATCTTGTGTTTGGGAGATGAGAACTCTATGATCCTTTTTGTGAAAGGGCATTTGATCATTTCCTTGAATGGTTTGCTCAAATCATCATCGGCCACTTTCCCTTTCCCGTAGCCGTCATCCGCTTTTTTCCTTTTTCCGTAACCGTCATCTGTCTTCTTCCCCTTTCCGTAGGGCGACACTTCTACATCCTCTTCTTCCGAATTTTCATACCCGTCGTCGAGCCTTAGCATTCCGGGGCTTACCAGGTTACGATTGCCCGGTTCTTTAATCAATTCTTTTAAGGCCGAAAGATGACCTTCGATCAGGGTTTGGGCGTCCGGAGGATCTTGGTTTCCTCCGGATCCTCCGGCTCCCCCAGCGTTCCGGACAGGGGTGTATAGGGGCGTAGAGCCGGCCATCTCGAACGTTGGCGTAGAACCTGTCATTCCGAACTCTGGCGGCGGAGGGCCGGTCATTCCGGGCCTAGGGTAGATCGAGCGAAGGGTCCCACGGATGGCGCCAATTTGTTGAAGCAATTTCTTGCAATCACTTCAGACAAATAAAGAAGGCCTGCCGGTTGAACTCAGCTAGGGTTCTTCCGGTAGGCTTGGATACTGACTCCGTCGGTGATCTGGGGTCTTCCGGGTATCTGCGCACAACAACACACGTTAGGCTCGCCCCGGGTGTTATCCCAGGACCCACCTCCGGTGTGAGAGTAAGTATTTGATATTCCGAAAGGGCTATCAACTGTAGTTAGGAATTAATGCAGGTAAAAGCGTTAGTTGAGAGCAGTAAATGAGTCGAGTATTTATAGTACTCGACCTCGATACCTGGAATGGCGGCGCCGGATTTTCAGGAGACATGTCCCCGACATAATCCCGTAAATCCTGGGGCGGCGGCGGCGGTGTCTGCAGCTGCCATCTGTCAAAAGGTAAACGCCACCTGTCCTATTACTCACAGCGATATTGGCCGGATGAGCCGTGTGCCTTCCGGTATGTCCGGACGGCTAGATGTCGTCCGGACGGCCGGTCGAGACGGGCCGTTCGGACACATACGTCAACACTAACATAGTTGATATAACTTCTTTTTTCCTTTCATGTTCTAACATGTTATAAGCTGAAAAAGTCTATTTGTCACCAACTGCAGCCACGGTTAGTCCAGCTGCTGCCACGGGACATGTGGCACCTACAGCTATAGCTCCAAGAGTACTTGCAGCACCAGCACCTGTTCCTGTGACAGTTGGCAGTTATGCCATTCACTTGGTGGATCTGCAGCTTCCAACACCCATAAAACGCTACTGGACGTGAATACATCAGGTATATGCTTCATTATTCGTGTAACTCAATATCAGGAATGCGCGTCATACTTTCTCCCTTCTGTTTATAATTTAGTCGAAGTCATTAGCAAATTAAAGATAATAGTTAACAGAAATTTTAGTCCATTAACATAGGACATATATCTTTTGTCTTCAAGTTCTTTGAGATTAACAGTTACTGTTAGAAATATATAAAATAATATTATAGGAAATGATAAATCGAAGATGCCATACTTATGATTCATTACCTGAAACAATTAATAAGGTTACCAGATAATGCACCAGGTTTGTTTAGACCAGATTTGCATAGATGAGATTATTATTTTAAATTATGATTGTTTTAGGGTCAAAAGATAAGATGAGGAGCAAATTGTGATAGAACTTATTACAAAAGCTTTTTAAATTATGAAACCATATTGTAAGTGTTCAATCGTGTACCCAGATTGTGGTTTTGGACACGGAAGGATGTTTACAATCATCTTATTAGCACAATGAGGTGGTGAGTTAATTAGTATTGGTTGATCATGTACATGAAGTGAACTCTTCTTTTAACGCTACTGTGTCAAGTAAAACTTAGTACGGAATGGTGTTGTTTTACTGAAATATGTTAAATAACTAATGGCTTATTAGCCGTTCTGGTGATGCAGGTGGTGTAGCTGACGGAGTTTTTAATCAGCTCTTGACTAGATGGATGGAAAGTCTGCTAAAAAGACTGTCTTCATAATTCGAGCCACCAACAAGACCTGACATCATTGACCCTGCGCTACTACATCCAGGTCGTCTTGATCAACTTATCTACATCCCCTTACTAGATGAGGACTCCCGACACCATATTTTCAAGGCTGAAATGAGGAAATCTCCTGTTGCTAAGGATGCTGATTTGAGAGCTCTTGCAAAGTACACTCAAAGCTTTAGTGGGGCTGATATTACCGAGATTTGCCAACATGCCTGCAAGTATGCGATAAGAGAGAACATCGAGAAAGTAGGCCTTTGATCTTTGTGTTTGATATTTACATGTTTCATTTAATTTTGTATGTATAATGAGAAGTGTCTTAAATCGCAAGAAATGAGAAAGTAGGCCTTTGATTTTTACTCTTAACAGATATGAACTATGCCTTTTTTATACTTCTTTAGCCAAATATCCCGCCGCGAATCGCGGGCTATAAACCTCGTTATATATTGTAATTGGTCGTTAATTGAATGCAAGCAATATCATTGTTCCAATACGGGTTTGAGATAGGATGTATATCGACTTTGAAAATCAGATGAGTCAAAAGAAGGTGAAAGTTGGATTATGTGCATGGCATTGGATAATGAAAAGGGTGACAGAATATATCTTAGAGATTCGAAGATTAGAAGTTTAAACGTGATATTTTTTTGTGCATGGTGAGGCTTGAAAAACCTTATACTCAAGCAACAATATAAGGAAGATTGTTCATATCTTGACTTAAATTTTACAAACTTGGTGACAGACGTTAATCAAAATAGTAAGATTATTGAGTTAATAAGGCATAAAAAGCATTCACAAATACTTATATTTTTCTAGCTTTGTCAAAGTATATTTGATATGAATTTAACATCAAATAAATACAGTTGTTTTAAACATTGGGTAACGCTGAGCGTTATTCTCATTGTTAGAAACATAATCCGTAGGTCTTTTATAATGTACTAGAAAATGAATGAATTAGAATTATTACTATGCCAATAAGAGCTTTTTTACCAAATTTTTAATGGAAAACTTTATTTCTTATTTTCTGAAACAAGACAAAAGTAGCTTCATGCCATAACTATCAAAAGGTTGTTTTATGTGACTAAATCGATTAAATGGCCAAATATCTGCCATATAAATGTTAGTTTTGTAGACATAATTTAGTAGTTGTGTGTTAGGATCGAACTCGAGACTACGGAATTGCACACTTTACGTATAAGAATCGATGTTAAATAATTAATATATAAATAGTTATATGAGTAAATTACATGGTTCGTCCGTGTGGTTTAGGATAAATTTCACTCTGAGTCCCTATTTTTTTTGTTGCATCATTGATCCCTATTTTGAAACTATGTAACACCGGTGGTCCTTATCGTTAACTGTCATTATCCTTTCCGTTAGTAAGTGGCAACGTTAGTCCATTAACCAAACAAGCGTTGGCAACGTTAGTCCTTTTACTAACGGACGTTTATAATTAACTCAAAATTTAGTTTTCTTTAAAAGAATTATTTTCTACGATTTTATACGCGATTTTATACACAATTTTATACACATTTTCGCCCGTTTTCATACGTTTTCATACTTTTTAGTCCGTTTTTATACGTTTTCATTCATTTTTATACGTTTACGTCTGTTTTTATACGTCTTGGTCTGTTTTTCATATGTATTCATACGTTCTTATACGTTTACGTGTATTAGTCCAACTCAGCTGCCCAGTCCAACTCAGCTTGCCACGTGGATATTTTTTAGAAAAATATTTTTTTTCGAAATTATTTTTTTTAGAAAATTTTTTTTTTCGAAATAATTTTTTCGAAAATATTTTTTTTTCTGAAATAATTTTTTTAGAAAAATATTTTTTTTCGAAATTATTTTTTTTCGAAAAATATTTTTTTTTCGAAATAATTTTTTTAGAAAAATATTTATTTTTTAGAAAAAATATTTTTTTCGAAATAATTTTTTTAGAAAAACAAATAAAAAGGTATAAGAACGTATGAAAACATAAAAAAAAAAGATGAAAACGTAAGAAAAACAGATAAAAATGTAAGAAAAACAGATGAAAAGGTATAAAGACGAACGAAAACGTATGAAAACGTAAGAAAAACAGATGAAAATGTATAAAGACAAACGAAAACGTATAAAGACGGACGAAAAAGTATAAGAACGGATAAAAACGTATGAATACGTATGAAAAACAGACCAAAACGTATAAAAACAGACGAAAACGTATAAAAATGGATGAAAACGTATAAAACAGGCTAAAAAGTATGAAAACGGGCGAAAACGTGTATAAAATCGCGTATAAAATCGTAGGAAAGAATTTTTTTTAAGAAAACCAAATTTTGAGTTAATTATAAACGGCCGTTAGTAAAAGGACTAACGTTGCAAACGCTTGTTTGGTTAATGGACTAACGTTGCCACTTGCTAACGGAAAAGATAATGACAGTTAACGATAAGGACCACCGGTGTTACATAGTTTCAAAATAGGGATCAACGATGCAACAAAAAAAAAAGGGACTCAGAGTGAAATTTACCCTAAACCACAGGGACGAACCATGTAATTTACTCTAGTTATATTTAATTATTAAATCACAAATATTTATATGGTAGAACAAGGAAAATGAGGGGGTTGAGTGTCGAGTTTTGGAACTTAAGGAAGTGTTGGACTCAAACTTGGAGAGCAAGTTTGGAGCATATATAAACCCCTCATTAGCTTTTATTTGATGAGAATTAAATAAATAAATAAATAAATAATAATAATAATAATAATAAATAATAATAATAATAATAATAATAAAAATGACAAACAACCCTTACTTTGGAGTATATATGTATCGTACAATATATCACTATCAAGATAATATAAAAATGCCATGCATGCAATTTCTATATGTTGGATTAAAGTAGACCGTTGTGCTTATAAAGGCAAAGCTCTTGTTTTTTGACATTCTAATAGACTTGATTTCTCTATTCTAGTTATTTATTTCCTACACATTATTTTTCTGATGAGATTGTTTCTTAGTTGAATAGTTATGCATATTACTATCAATAACACGAACATTGAAGTTTGAATGAATAAAGCACCTGCATACATGACGTACATGCCATGTGCATGCATCTTTTCTTCATCATTGCATTATTGATCGACAGTTGTAAATTAAAAAAGTTTGGAGCATATATAAACCCCTCATTAGCTCTTATTTGATGAGAATTATAAAAATAAAATAAAAAAAAAAAAAAAAAAAAAAAAAAAAAAAAAACGAATGACAAACAACCCTTACTTTAGAGTATATATGTATCGTACAATATATCACTATCAATATAATATACAAATGCCATGCATGCAATTTCTATATGTTGGATTAAAGGAGACTGTTGTGCTTATAAAGGCAAAGCTCTTGTTTTTTGACATTCTAATAGACTTGATTTCTCTTTTCTGGTTATTTATTTCCTACACATTATTTTTCTGATGAGATTGTTTCTTAGCTGAATAGTTATGCATATTACTATCAATAACACAAACATTGAAGTTTGAATGAATAAAGCACCTGCATACATGACATGCCATGTGCATGCATCTTTTCTTCATCATTTCATTAATGATCGACAGTTGTAAATTAAAAAAGTTTTGAGCATATATAAACCCCTCATTAGCTCTTATTTGATGGGAATTAAAAAAAAACGAATGACAAACAACCCTTACTTTAGAGTATATATGTATCGTACAATATATCACTATCAAGATAATATACAAATGCCATGCATGCAATTTCTATATGCTGGATTAAAGTAGACTGTTGTGCTTATAAAGGTAAAGCTCTTGTTTTTTGACATTCTAATAGACTTGATTTCTCTATTCTGGTTATTTATTTCCTACACATTATTTTTCTGATGAGATTGTGTATGACTCGAGCTCTATCTATATCACACAAATATGATTCGTTTAAGCACAAGAAAGATGGGACAAGTTGGATGTATGTGGATCGTATATGATTAGAGAGTGAGAGAGATGATGAACACTTTTCTTCTATTAAAGAACACACACACTACACATACTTGCACCTTTTACAAATGAGGTGTAAAGAGGTATTTATATTACAAGGGAGGAAACCCTTATGGGCTTTCCTTGGGCTCGTGGGCTTTTAGCTCATGGGTTGGACTTTTACATTACAAGCTAAATCTAACACAAGCCCACTTACCTTGACTAGTTACTAATATAACACAAAGTTCTAACAATATGAATGACCATCACTTTAATATATAATTTTAAAGCTAACAATCTCCCCCTAAGGGATTGTCATTCAAACGATGCACCATGTGATTGGGTCTTTAGACTTCTGGGTCTTGAACTTTGTGTGTCGATGTAGAATAGTCTTGATTCTTTGTTCCTGCATGCATTGTGATCTTCAAAGTATCGTCTTTTGATTGTTCTTTGCCTTGATCAACATCTTCATGTATTCACATCGTCGTTTCTTCCAATATAGATGTTGAGACATATGACGGTTTATGGACTTTCCTCAGTACCTGCATAAAACCGTTAGCAATAAGACTCTTGTACACCATGTGTCCTTTTTGGTGAACACAGGTGTAATATATGGAAAGTGTTCCTAAGAGATCTTTAATGAATCTCATGGCTCTAGACTCTATAACGTGCGTTTTGGTTTTAGTAGACGGAGGCATGGAGCAGAGTGCCACCTTTTCAATATCAACACATCTCGGAATGAGATGCCGATAGATTATGCATTGATCTCCGTGAGAAATGAAACAAGTATCTTTTAAGAGATATTTGAGTGGCTAAGAGGGGTGGTGCAACGTGTCACAGGGTCCATGACGTCTTGTCTTCAATATCAGTATCACCTTAGTGTGTACCGATAGCAGATGTATTGACCCATTTTCTGACCTAAGTTTTCATGGAGGGTTATTTCTTTTCACCCTTTCATTAAACTTTTCTTTTTAATTCTTCAACCCCTTCTTTCTCCTTTCTCATTTGCTCCTTTTTTCAATCATTCCTCAGGACTTCTAATTCTACTCTATTGGAATTGTCCTTGGGTAGATCTCTCCGGCTCTGGCGGATCATCGGACATAACCTAACCATAATCACCTTATTACTCCATGATTATCCTAGATTATCGATCACATACCATAAAACCTTTTTGTGAAAATCTCTCAAAGTGTTTATGAATAAACACATTTTAGTTAACACTTCGAGAGTTTTGAATTTTCTGAAATACTCCCCCTTCACATGTGCTCATGCATTTTGAGATAAATTTGCACATGTTGGGTAGAGTTCGCACATTTGAATTGATCGATTTTCAGTTAATATGACCATCGCGAGACACGCTTACATCACTAGTTAGACTAGCTTGAAATTATTACCCGTCCCGGTCATATCAACAGATTATCTCTCGAATTGGTACATTCTACTCAGACAAGTCCTTTGCGAGACACGTTTACATCACTGGATGGACCAACTTGAAATTATTACTCGTCCCGGACAAGTCTTTTCGATTTCTGACATTTAGCTTTCGTCAATTCGAGGGTTTAAACTGAGTCGAGCTCTTTTGAGATTCAACTACGATCACATTTTAATCACATTTCTCCCCCTCAAAAATAGCATTTCGATGGTATTTTTGATACCGTTTGATTAAAATCTTTGTTTTTGGAAAGCTAATAGGGAGAAACGGATTTGCATGAACTTTTTGGAACAAATTTGTATTTGAAATACTCCCCCTCAAAACTTGCATCGTTTCTGACATTTTTAAACTTGGAGCGAATTGGGGAGTAAAGATTTGAAAATCTTAAGCAAAATTTTTGAAAAGTTTTGAAAAACCTTTTGATAAATTTTGAATAAAATTTTGCTTAAGGTTAAGAAGTTTGGATAAACATTTCATGAAAACTTCTTTTCTTGTTAGGATTGTTGCAATAAAACGTACAACAGGGTCCTTTCTTTGAAAAACGGGTTATGCACTGTTATGTGTGCATAAGCCATCACGATGAAGCCCGGGTTGTAAGCTGAAATACTTACAAGCCATTTAGATTTTTAGGAAAAGTGCTCGAAAGATTTTGACTAAGCACTTTCCTTTCTTTGAAGCACGAGTCCGAAACTGAGTTGTTCCGAAGCCATTTTGAGATCAGATTAGACAACAACCTTTGGAACCCATTTAAGCACTGCGCCAACGGGTTTAGCAAATTTTGAAAACCATTTGTAAGTTGTGTCAATCTGATTCAAAGAAGTTGAATTCCAACGAGGACTGAAAACCGGTGTTTCATTTGGAAATAACACTCGTGGAATCAACGGTGATTTAAAACTCGTTTTCTTTTGGAAACTTGTTGAGGAACCCGATGTCTCACTTTGAGTTTTAAAACCTGAAGCAGAGTCATTCTTGTGTTGTAGCGGAAGCACTTCAGAGTTTGAATATTTCAAAAGATTTGAACGACTTTGCTTTGGTTTCCACACTTGCTTTACCCGTTTAAATCGAGAGTGTGGAGTTTGAAAACCTGTATTCTCTTCATTAGAAGTATTTGACCGTGAAAGCTTTTTAGGAGTAAGTGTTTCAGAAAAATTTGGTTTCTTTGAAAACTTCCTTCCTTTTTGCAAAGAATGGGTTGTAAACTGGGAAACCTTTTTCAAAAATGATTTTGAAGATTCACCCGTGTAAACCTTCTTTGAAACACTCACTTCTGGTGTTGAAAATTTGAAACGGGAGATTTGTCGTTCGATCGATTGAGAACATCAAACTTTGCTTTTAAGGCATTGTATGACATTCGCAAATCATTGTATTCTTTTTGAAGAGAAAGATGATCTTGAGATGCCAATTTAGATTCCAAAGAGGCAATTTGTTTCAAAAATTGATCTTTTTCAGCTTTTGAATAATCCGTTTTACGAGCCAATTTTCGTTCGAAAACAATATTTTCTTTTTCAAGTCTTTCAAAATATGTTTCAAATTTGTTCGTTTTGTTGAAAAGATTAGTTTTAACATCCTCAAGATCGTTTGTTTGTTGAGCTAAAAGCGTTTCAAGCTCAAGCACTTTTGTTTGAAGCACATGATTTGCATTTTTCGTTTCCGTGTCAAAATCAGGAGTGCTAGAATCAAACAGGGGATTTGGAAAGGAAACTTTTGTGATTTGAGACTCAGCCTTTTTCCTCTTCATTGATTCAATCTTTTGCAAAACTTTTTCAAACTTTTTATCAGCGAATTCAGACAATTGAGACTTCAAAACTTCAGTCTCTTTTTGTTTCGAGATTGATTTTTGAGTCTGAACTCGTGAACGTTTGATTGAATCAAACAGGTTTTTGTAAGTCTGTTTCAAATGCTCATTTTCTTTTTGTAATGATGCCACAGCATGTTCCAATTCAATATTTTTTGTATCAAGTTCATCCAAATAAAACTTGATTTTGACATCATCACAATTTTCATCAAAAATCTTTTCCTTTTCTTTAAGCACTGTAGTCAAAGGGTTTTCAGAAGAAGCAGTTCTTTTTGACAATTCTTATTTGACTTCAGCTGCTTCTTTTGAAAGTTCAGTGATTTTCTTTTTGAGACAAAGATTTTCAGATTTCAAAGAAGATGTTTGTTCAAAATCCACATTCTCATACTCAAGGCTGACAGACACCGACTTGAATGACTCTATTTGAATTGTGAAAAAGTCTTTTTGAATATCAAGTGTTAAGCATTTTTCATCAAATTCATCTTCAAGAGAATGGATGTACTTTAAATCTTCTCTCATTTCAGTGACAAGATATTTTTCAAAGTATTCAAAACTGAAGTTGATATTTTTCACATGAGGTTCAATCTCATCTTTTAAAACCTTACAGACTTCCCTTTTTAGGTAAGCGTCTGATGAAAGAAGATTATTGTAATCACTATTGGTGTATTGTTGTTTCGACCAAATGACCTCTAACGTATGCTCAATGTGATATTTAAGATTACAAAATTGTATCCTTGCTTTATTTTGCCATAACTTAGCATCATAAGTAGCCAGGTGTGCTTCGTGGAAATATCTTTTCACATTTGTGTCTTTTCTTTTCAAAGGTGCTTTTGGTATTTCTGACAATTGTGTACAACCAAACACAAAGCCTTGGTATGAGAATGGGCTTTTTCTTTGTTTGACTTTTAAACGTTTTTTCTTTTCAGATTTGTCTTCATCTTCTGAAATGAACAGAACATCAGTCGACAAATCTTTTCCCAATTTTTCAGCATCGTACAACCTGGGTGTCAACTGTTGCACTTTGTTTAGAAAACACGGTTTTTCATTTTTCAAATCATTTTCCAAATTATTTTCCAAATGATCAGTATTTTCAAAACCAAGTCCGAATTTTCCTTGATGAGCGTTCTCATCTTTAGGAAGCATCATTTGAAGGGTTTGAACACTTTGTCCTGTTTTATGAAGTTTTGCTTCAAGATTGTTTGCCCGTTTCGAAAACTCTTGATTTTCATTCTCAAGTTTTGTATTAACAATCTTAAAATTTGAAGTGGTGTGCTGAAGCACCGAATTTTCATTTTTTAAATCGGAGACTTCTTTTAAAAGCGCTTGAACTTTGCTGTTGTTGAGCACCATTTGTTCATCCAGTTTTTGAATGGAACGTTTTTCACGATAAAGAGCTTCGCTATACCCCACTTCAAGTTCTTTGTTTCGTTTTAAAAGTGGTGTGAGAACATCTCCGTTTATTTCAAATTTCCGAGCTTGAGATTTAAGGTTTGAGATTTCAATGTCTTTGCTTTTTGTTATTTTTTCAAAATCTTTTTCCATTTCTTTAAATCCCTCAAGCTCTTTGGACAGTAAGACATTCGCTTGCTTAGCTTTGCGATTGTCCTCTTTGCACTTTTCAAGTTCATGTTTGAAATTATCAATTAAAAAAGCAAATAAGGCATGATCTTGTTCATGAGAGGATCCATCCTAGGCAGGCTCACCTCCATTAGGATCCATATCTGGAGTTGTAGGAGTGATATTACCATCAGACCGTTTCACCACATATGTGTCACTTATGGACTCAGGATGCGCAGGATGTGTCTTATCATGAGCAAGCACATTATCGAACAAAACAACATTATCATTATCATTTAAATGTTGTACCGTAGCCAATATTGCTATGTCAGATGTAGGTCTGATATGGTCATCCTCAGTATCCCAAACAGCTTCATTCCTGTGTGTACCATCAGCATCCGAATCATACCTTGGAGTACTGCTTTCAACCTGCTGTTCTGATGATGTATCACTTCCCGTGAGAACCAAGCTTTCATCAGATGTTGTACCCTCATTGACTGTTTGTTCATCTTTGTTTGTCTCTCTTTCATTTATCTCTGTTTCCTTTAATAGCACTTCTTTTTCAATCTGCTCTCTTTCCTGTTTCTGCTTCTCCGTTTCAATTCTTTCCCGTTCTTTCACGTTCTTCTTTTCCCGCATCTCTCTTAGATGAAGTGATCTTGAAGTAAGAACCAATTCCAGTGTGCTCATTTGACTAAGCAACTGATTTATAAACGTTTCAGCTTTTAGGTATCTAGTGACGCATTCACTCCATATTTGGCTTGTTGATTCATAATCTGGATATCTTTCGATCATTCTGAAATCTAAGTCGAGAAACCATTTGAACTGCGTCTTGAGCGCTTGATAAGCTACAATGCAGTCAAATCCGTGTTCAAATTGGTTCTCTATTAGAAATATGTTATGCAATAGTTTCTCTCTAAATTTCCGATAATCCATTTCAGATCCGAAGAGTCTAGCAAACATTCGATGAAATGGATATGGATTCCACATTGGTAACTTTACGTTTGATATTTCTGCACATTGACTCTTGAATGCTTGAAAGTGTGCTAGACAACGTTCCTTCGAATGAATAGCGTTTTGCACAACTGGAAACATCTGTCCCTCTTGAGAACTCGATTCCATTTACTTGTGTTGTGTGATAAAGTTGATTCAGGATCGTTGCAACGAAATAGGAGTTGTGGTAGTTGAAGGTTAAATTCAGTTGGTTTGGCGATGGATTTCTTAATGTTGATTACTGATTTCCCTCCAAAATTTGAATTTGAAAAATTTCTCTACCAGAATTTGAAATACTCTATAAACTGCAATTCTAAGGTTATTAGAAAATTTTGAGTTTTGAAAATTTTTACGTCAAATTTTGCCGAAAAAATTCAAATTTTGGCCTAAAAATTTGAATTTTGGGCCAAAATTTTCGCTGTTGTACCAAAATTTGAATTTCACGTAAAAATTAAGAGTTTAGCCTTCTGTAAAAATTAAATTTTACTCGGATTTTCCAGCCAAAAAACTTTTTTTTTTAAAAGAAAAAACCTTACAATTGTGATAGAGTATTTGAGATTGCGTTAGAGAATTTTTTCAATTTCGAAAGATGCCAATTTTGAAACTTAAGCAAAATGCCCTAATTGCGAAAAGTCTGATGAATTGCGAAAGCTGGAGGCAATTGCGAAAACCTGTGGCAATTGCGAAAGGCTAACCCAAGTGCGAAAAGATATGTCAATTGCGAAAGTTTGTCCAATTGCGAAAGTCAAAAGCAATTTCGAAAGACTATCCAATTGCGAAAATATGTCCAATTGCGAAAGGATCAAGTAATTGTGAAAGAGATGCCAAAGCACAATTTCGATAAAAACTGTTATCGCAAATCTTGTACAAGATTGCGATATTTTGTTGGAATTGCGAAAGAACAGCCCTTTGAATTGCGAAATATGGCAGTCTACCAACTCTACCAACTCTTGACTTTTTGGACCTTATCCACTGACTTTAGCCACTGTGAGATCTCACCAACTTTTACCAACTCATATCAATAATTCTTTACAAGAATTACACGCAAGAAAGCAATGATGAAAATCCAAAAACAAATCTTTCACCATCATCATAAATTATTGTCGATCAAAACACTTAGAACAACAAAAAATTCCAACCTTTAAATGCAAGATTTGAGTGAATAACTAGCAAGTCTTCACAAACCAAATCGATGAATCACTAACAAACACAACCTTAAACCTTGATGTATGTGTACGATTCCAAGAAAACACAAAAAGCAACATTTTTATGAGACCAAAAAACGCGACTGTTGAGAACTTATTAGCACAAATCGAACACAAATAAACCCCTACCTCGATGTATGGCATATTGATATCACTTGTATGACTCGAGCTCTATCTATATCACACAAATATGATTCGTTTAAGCACAAGAAATATGGGACAAGTTTGATGTATGTGGATCGTATATGATTAAAAAGTAAGAGAGATGATGAACACTTTTCTTCTATTAAAGAACACACACACTACACACACTTGCACCTTTTACAAATGAGGTGTAAAGAGGTATTTATATTACAAGGGAGGAAACCCTTATGGGCTTTCCTTGGGCTCGTGGGCTTTTAGCTCATGGGTTGGACTTTTACATTACAAGCTAAATCTAACACAAGCCCACTTACCTTGACTAGTTACTAATATAACACAAAGTTCTTACAATATGAATGACCATCACTTTAATATATAATTTTAAAGCTAACAGATTGTTTCTTAGTTGAATAGTTATGCATATTACTATCAATAACACGAACATTGAAGTTTGAATGAATAAAGCACCTGCATACGTGACATGCCATGTGCATGTATCTTTTCTTCATCATTGCATTAATGATCGACAATTGTAAATTAAAAAAGGATTCGACCCTTTTTTATTTTATAAAAGCCAAACCTTGTTTGTTGTGCTCTTTATTTGTGATTCAAGAACTAGCATTCACATCAAATCGCTAATAGTACATGTGTACAAGAATATAGTATTAACTCACTATATTTAATATCTTGGATTGAATTACAAAACGGTAAGGGGTAATTCGTTAATCCACTTATAAACCCTAATTAGGGTTCTTGATCTCCATTTAAGAATACTTGAAGTTGATTCTTGTTTAGCTAGAATCTTAAGGTACGCATACTTTTACGTTTGGTTAATTAATTTATACATTATATGTTCCTACTCGCTTCCGCATGTTTACTTTGATGTTATTGTTTAATTATGAATTATTGTAATGATCTGTAATTCAGTGGGAGCTACAAACTTTGTCATCTTGGTAGTAACCCACAATATCTCTATAATGTCTTGAGATAATTACTTTCCAATAGTAGACACTTGTGTTTTTAAAGATAGTCATGTACGTTTCCTTACTAGACAATGTGGTTCTATATTTACTAATTATGATAATATCTATGACACAATTATATTGATCACATAAACAAACGAGTGACGTGTTGTTTATCTGATACATTATGTTGTTCCATGCACAAGTGGGAGAAATCTTTATTGTGTGCAAGGTACAACACATAGGAATATGATTTAAAGGATTCTCTTGACTGCAAGGTAAGAGACTAACGTTCTAATGTGACTTATTCACATCTAATCCAAGAAACACTTGGTATTGCAATTTACGTTATGTGAGAGCTTAGCTAGATTGCAACAACAAGGTAAATATCCATGTTACGTGAGACCGTATCTGAAAATTTGCAGTTTCTAAATTAGATATCTATTAGAACAAGTGTCAATATGATAATAAGACTACTTCAAACTAAATATTTATATATTATTGAAATGACATAAATAAATGAAGTAATCTAATACTACTTCAATTTGAATATTTATGTAATTTTGGAATGACACTAAATAAGTGAAGTAATAAATTAACTTGAAATTACTATTGAAACCAAGAGATGGTGTTCATAATTACTTTAGTTAAACATGTTTATGTTTCATTGTAAAGATATAAACATGATGTCTTTTAATTGTTACAAGACTTATAATAAAGTAAGACGTTAACTTGTTATGTTTTTTAATTAAGACATATACAAGAAGTCATTGAGTTGATCAATGATTTATAACGTATAGTGGGATTATAACAGTTTATGTCTTCTTGTTGAGACATGGACATGAAGTGACTTGGTAAAAAAGTACTTATGTTGTATAGCATGCAATTGGCTTAAAAATTCTATTATACCATTAAGTTGACTTAGTTGGTGAATAGATAAGCCAAACGAAATATATTTATATATCTTACATATTGTAAGATTGTCTTACAATATTAATCCTAATGAAATACCAAATGTTTATGGTATGTTCAGTTAGAAAAATCAAACTCTTGTTATATTGTTTGATTAAAGATAAATATGACTTCTTTTCTTCCAAAAGTTATCAAGGTTAGAAAATTGAGTATGGATTGGATATACTCAATAAGACTCCAATCTAGAAGATTAATAAGACACCATTTTGTTATGGAATGTGATGAATCACACTAAGTCTTAAAATGAAGTTCTCAATTTGTTAAACTACTTATGAGTAGGTTATTAACAAACTAAATGTCAGGAACTGTCAATATGTATTTGTAATGTCCCAAAAAGAGAACATTGTATTGTTGCTTTATTTGTTAAGTATTTATATATAGTCTATAAATTACAAAAAGCAAGTGGGAGTTTTTATCTTGAAAAGATAAAATTACAAGATACATAATCTTCTAAAACACACTAGTGAAAATCATGATGAGGCTAAACATGTAAATAATAGACCTCAAGATGATAGAATTCTCATTCATAGATCCGTAAGGATATCTCAGATATTTGATTAATATGCTGAGGATTATATTATGATGCATTACCAAATTTGAATTGGGTAAATTACTCATACTATGAATGTTAAAGATGTTGTCCATAAGATAATCAATTTTTGGAAAATTGGTTTATTTTAATTCTTAATAGTTAGACTAGAGAATGAAGATGAGTTTCTTCAAAGATAAGGTAACCCTAGTGGTTTAAATCTTTGTGTAGAAATCATATGGACAATATTTTACACATATTTTAATGCATGTCTTATGATAAGATTATTAATCACACTTAAGCAATTAACTATGATTGAATATTCTTTCCTAGACACATTAAATATATAAAGATGATAATTGTCATAATGTTTTTCATTAATATGAAAAATGACAATGGAATATTAAAACTCTTTCTTGAGTGATTATGTTGGATCGATTATACTCTGACCAAACTAACTTGTAGCTTGTCTACGGTTTAACAGCTTTGAATAAATTCAAACCTATTAATAGTGAAACACTGATATACTTTGCTAAGTATGCGGAATCTACTTCAACAAAGCTAAGAAGAATTTAATAAACGAACTTGAATATTATTAAAACCTTGAACCTGCTTTCTTACACAGATTCACTAACAAACTCTAAACTCTAATAATCGTATATCACTAATCGACTATATCTTGTCTCTCTAAAACGCATATATCACTAATGCCAACCTAGGGATCCTTTTATAGGCACAAGGAAAACCCTAGTCGGTTTACAATACTTGAACGACAAGTAAATTCTAATTATAACTCTAATCTAATACGAATATTCTAGAATTACACATTAGTCCTTAAACTATTTTGCATGGCAGTCCTTTAACGAGCAGCAGTACTTTCATTGAATAGCAGTACTTTGACTTAAGTAGCAGTACTTTGACTTTTATAGCCCAACAATCCTCCCCTAACTTGAATTCTACTAGCTTGATTTCAAGTTTCTTTGTATGTCTTTAACTTCAACACTTTATCTTCAAGGAAAGGTTGTTTCTTCAAACTTGACTCGTTATTGTTTTGTCATCATCAATGCAAATAGTATCTTCAATCTTCATCAGCAACAATTCTTTTCAGCATCAGATCTTCTCAGCAACTCAGCATCATATTGGCAATATGTACATCAGATCTTACAAGTTTCATACTATTCTCATCACTTCCAGGTGTGTTAACTCCTGTGAGAGGTGAATCATTGAAAACTTAATGGATTTTGATGTCTCTTTACCAAAGCCATTAACTCTGGAGTAGCCAATGTTTAGATTTAAGAAAAACCATGGTACATTGATAACCATATGATTTTTAGCAAATCATCAGCTATCAACGGATTTGAGTAGTCTTTACCAAATAGCCGTTTGCTTTTGGACTAGCTAGTTCTTTTAGTACAATCACTACCATGGTGAACTAATTACCATACAATGGTTTTCCACAGCCTTTACCACAGAGCCATTATCTTGTGGGCTAGCCAACTCTTCACTAATATAGATATGGTGAGTTGAAAACCATACAATTTTTAGTAAATTGCCAACTAATAACGGATTTGATAATCACATCAGAGCCGTACCCTCATGATGAGTCAAACTCTTTCTTGTTTATTAAACATGGTGAGTTGATTACCATTTGTTGTGTAGTACAAGTACTAACACCATGCTTGTTGCTTTCAAAACCATTTGTTGCTGTTTAATCTTTGTGCTTCAAAATGTTTTTGCACTTATCAAAAATTACTAATTTTATCAAAAGATTTTACTGGCTTTATGCTGCAAGCAGTACTTTGTGAAAGTACTGTCTGACCAGCAGTACTTTGAAGAAAGTACTTTATTTTTCAAAAGATTTATATAATAATGAAACCATACCAGTAGTTATGCCTTAATCTTCAAATTCAGTAGTCCACTTGATGAATAACTTTATGACCATCAATGCTACTTCATCCTCTTGTTCCACTTCCATTCCATGCTCTAGCATTCTAATCATCAGATCTCTTGTGAGTGGATATCTTTGTTCTGCTAGCATATGAATCATAGTGCCATCTTCTAACTCTAAAACATGTATCCCAACTGATCCAAAGAATCTCCATCTGTTAATCTCCCAGTTGTCTTGATTTTCCCACAAAGCACTGTTCTTAGACTCCTCTGTGTCCCAGATTGTTGTGAGATCTCCTAACAATACCAAACCTACTCCTTGTGGTGGAATATGTTCAAAATAAGTTTGCACTTGGAGATATAACTGAAGCATATCATCTCTATCAATCAGATGTAGAATATCCCACAATGAATTAAACACTCTAAAACTTCCATCTTGTCTATGAAAGATTAGATAATCTCCTTCTTTAGATTCTACAACTGAAAAAGTAGATATCTTGGACTTCTTATCAGAATCTTCTTTCAGTTTTGGATTTTCAAAGTCAACAACTCTAAGATAATTTCTGAGCTCATCAACTGTGTCTGTTCTTAATTCAACAGCTTCCTTGAACTTCTTTGATGGCTGTTCATCAGTGACTCTTTTCCTCTTTGAGCTTCTAGTAGCAGCTCTTTCCTTTCTTTTATCTTCAGGCTTGTCATCTTCAAAAGAAATAATGCCTGCAAGATCTCTTTGAATAGCTTCTCTAACAGCATCATACAGATCCTTCATCTCTGTATATGTCAATCTAACTAATCCTGTGTATCCTTGACCTTTCAGATAAGCCATCATATCATTCCTTTCTCTAGCTTTACTAATTGGCCTTCTTGATTGAACATTCTTCCTTGATTCTTCAGCATCTATCTCTGCTTGTAATATTCTTGCTGCTTCCTCATTTTTGGCAACCTCAATTTGTCTTAACTGTGCCAATGTCATCTTCTTCTTCTTCTTTTCTATCAAGATCCCTTTGCCTTTATCTTTTGGATCTATCTCTTGTGCAGGTTGAGAAGAAGTATGATGTTGTTCAATCTCATGAATACTAATACCTCTTTGACTTGACATATTAAGCATGATATCAGCAATTGTTTCATCATCACTGTTAGTCTGAGCTATATCATCTTCTTCCTGAGCTGGTTTAGAAGGACCTACTTCCTCTTGAACTTGATTTGAAGGACCAATATCCTCTTCAAAATCTAAGGTTCTAGGTGTAACAATGAATTGTCTCTCAGTACCTTGTTGAGCAGTACTTTCTTGAGCAGTTCTTTCAACTTCAGCTCCTTCTAAGTTTATTTCCTCAGTATCACCACTTCTCACTTCAACAGTAGCTTCTTCCAAATTTATTTGCTCTGTTTCATCACTTTTCCTTTCAACAGTATCTTGAGGAATATCTTTTGGTGGTGTCCTCTGAGTATCATCCATAAATCCAGCATTTTCATCAAAATCAGGTTCAAAACCAGCATCATCTTCATTCAAATTCTCTAATTTCCTCCCCAATTGGAATGAAGATTGCTTCTTAGACTTTTTCTTCTTAGAAATCTTTGTAGGTATCCTACCAGTCTTCTTTTGAGACTTCACCCATAATCTATGGTGTTGAACTAGTGGCCAAACATACCTTTTCAATTTCTGAAACTTAGTCTTTAATTTGTCTATCTTAGCAGCTTGAGCCTCACTCTCCTTCTTCAGCCTCTTTAACTCCCTTGTTAAAGCATAATTGTCCAATTCTACCTCCTCTTCTTCAAATTGTTTAGACACATTGGTGGAAGAATTATCAATAGGAGATGGTGGATTATTCATACCTTGGTCTGACTCCTCATGAGTAGGAATGTCCATAGGAGCAGTATCTTCCCTAGTAACAGAATGTGGAGAAGCAGTATGTTGAGAAGCAGTAGGTTGAGGAATACTAACTTCTCTAGGAGACTCTTGGCTTGCTGATTCAGAATTTGCTTCTTGCTCTTGCTCTAGCTCTGCATCTCTTACAACTTGTGCAACTCCCAATATATGAGCAGTCAAAGGTGTGTTGGTTCCAGAAAACTTTGCACTTTGTTTAGACAGAAAAGTAAACACCTTTGAAGGAAGTTTGACAGTGGGTAAAAAATTTTGAGGTTTAGGGACATCCTCAAGTTGATTGTTCAAAAACAACTGAACAAACCTTGGATACATCAAAAATGGTGAACCATTACTAATATGTGTAAGCATACCATCCAGAATGAGTCTTGAAAAATTGAATCTTCGATCGGTAGCTAAACCCACTAATGCAGATGCAACATTTTGACCAAATTGATCAAAAGAAGTACTCTTGGGACTCAAACAATGAAGTAGAATGTGAATTAGGTACTTCCAATGAGAACAAAACAAAGGTTTTTGAAAAGTAAGCTTCGTCAGATCGCCTTCATAACCTAAAGCACTTAATGTGTCCCAAAGCACTTGTTTTTCAAAACGAACAGCCCCCCCTTCATCATCAAACATCAAAACATCCCTAATTGTGGCCTCAGTAATCCTAATAGCTCGTCCAGCAACCGTAGCCCTAATCAACGAATCATCTTCTTTCGTTGCAGTAGCCCAAAATTGTTGCATCCAGGGACCAATAACATCAGGGTCAACTAAAATAGAGTAGTTGATGGAAGACCCAGTTAAGAAATCAATGATCGCATGAAAATCAAGATTATCCCTTGTCTTGTCCAAATTAGCGATCATATTATGTTTGCTAACAGTAAGGCGATTAGCCATGATGATTTGGTAGAGAAGAATTCGCTTTGAGTATGTGATTTGATAAAAAGATTGTGGTGTAAAAGCGAATGAGGGATCTTAAGTACGGTAAAAGGCGGGGAAATAGGAGTGAGTTTCTTTAAATAGGATGAAAATAAATCAAACTCTTAATAATAAAGTTACCGTTTGGATTAACTTATTATCTCCGCCGTAAGGAATTAATTAACCGTAGCCCCACTAATTTATGACCGTTGGAACAGTACGTCCACGTAAGCAGTACGTTGAAGCAGTACGTTGGTGAAGCAGTACTTTAGGCAATAAAGCAGTACGTTCCATCATGTTATCCACAATCAATATGCCAACTAAAACCAAGAACTTGTAAAAGGTTCATGCTTTAGTTCTAACTAATAGCTAATGTTGCCTCCCCTCAAATACAACATATAGGCTAAACTAAACTACTAAAACCCAATACTTTCATTAAGACAGAATAGAAAGTATTCTAACTAATACTAAAGCCTCCCCTCGAATGTAGCCTAGTAGTTAATCATCCCAATGCTCACAACTAAGTGGTTGAATCTTGAAACATCGAATCCCTTAGTGAGTAGATCAGCTACATTATCATCTGTGTGAACCTTAACCACATTTATAAGCCTGTGCTCATAACAATCCCGAATAAAATGATGCCTAATCTGAATATGCTTGGTCTTGGAGTGATAAACAGGATTCTTCACAATGCAGATGGTACTCTCATTATCAATGTTGATAGGAGTATTCTTGAAATTGAATCCATAATCCAAGAGTTGATTTTGCATCCACAAAACTTGTCCACAACAGCTTGCAGCAGCAACATATTCTGCTTCAGTAGAGGAGGTGGCAGCAATGGTTTGCTTCTTACATTGCCAGGAGACTAATCTTCTACCAAGATATTGACATCCTCCTGAAGTTGATCTTCTATCATAGTTATCCCCTGCATAGTCACTATCTGAAAAGGCTTCTAAGTGAAAAGGTGACTCCTTAGGATACCATAATCCTAACTTTGGTTGATGCTTGAGATATCTAAAAATCCTCTTGACTGCATACATATGAGAAACCTTGGGTGTAACCTGAAATCTTGCACATAAGCAAACAGCAAACACGATGTCAGGTCTGGATGCAGTTAAGTACATAAGACAACCAATCATAGATCTGTAAAGCTTGACATCCACAGCTTGTCCATCTTCATCCTTGCCTAGAGGTTTATTTTTATCAATGGGTGTGGTGGCAGGCCTTAGATTTGGAAGATCAAATCTTTTAAGTATGTCTGCAACATACTTTTCTTGGTTAATGAAGATTCCATCTCTTGTTTGTCTAACTTGAAGACCCAAAAAGAAAGTTAATTCTCCCATAGAACTCATTTGAAACTCCTTCTGCATAAGATCTTCAAATTCTTTTACCATAGACTTCTTTGTAGCTCCAAATATAATATCATCCACATATACTTGGACTAACATAATATCTTTCTTATCCCTCTTGATGAACAAAGTCTTGTCAATTGCTCCTCTCCTATAACCATGTTGGAATAGAAAATTTGAGAGTCTTTCATACCAAGCTCTGGGAGCTTGATGAAGGCCATAAAGTGCCTTGATCACTTTGTAGACTTTGTTTGGATGTGCAGGATCTTCAAAACCAGGAGGTTGTTCAACATAAACTTCCTCAGAAATTGTGCCATAAAGGAAAGCACTTTTCACATCCATTTGGTAGACAGGAAATCCCATGTATGATGCAAAGGCAAGAAATAACCTTATTGCCTCTATCCTTGCAACTGGAGCAAATACTTCATCATAATCCACTCCTTCTTCTTGGCGATATCCTTGTGCAACCAATCTAGCTTTATTTTTGATAACATTCCCTCTTTCATCTCTTTTAATTCTAAAAACCCATCTTGTACCAATGACTCTTTTGCCATCTGGTAGATCACATAATACCCAGACTTCTTGAAGCTTGAATTGTAGAAGCTCCTCTTGCATAGCTTCAACCCAACTTTCATCAGCTAAAGCTTGAGCTACCTTCTTGGGTTCTTCTTGAGATAGAAAGCAAGCAAACAGGCATGTTTGTTGATCCTTGTGATTCATCCTGTTTTGTTTGTAAACAAAGCTAAGTAAAGCAGTATGTTGCTTAGAAAGGACTTTAACTTTGTTCCTTGTAACCACTCCTGAAGAGGGTGATCCAATAATATTACTTTGAGGATGAGCTTTATGAACTCTCAATGTAGGAGTTGGTGGTACTGAAAGAGCAGACTCTAAGTTAGTAAAATCAATTCCTTCATTGGAGAAAATACCTTCTGGATTAAGCTCATCATCAACTTCTTCTAATCCAGGAATGTTTGCATTAACTAAATCATCATTATCAACATTGGAATCATCAGCATTATTCCAATTTGATTGCTCTAATACATCAGAAGTTCTGTCAAAAGGATCATCAGTACTTTGATCTAAAGTACTGTGGGCAGTATCTTGAAATTTACTCTTTTTCTTTGCAGCCTCATAAGCCTTCCTTTGTTCATCTTCATAGGATTGTGCTATAGTTTCTTGAAAAAACATCCTATTAAGTTCATCTTGTATGGCTTGATCTTCATCAGATACTGTATGAGTTGGCAGAGCAGTACCTTGGTCCTCAATAGCAACTTCAGGTTCTTTGTCAGGAACTTCTTCTGGTGTACCATTAACTCCATGAACAATGTACTGTGAATCATCTTCTTTGGAATTAGCCTGATTCTCTTCTCTAACAGGGACATAATTCATAGATGGTGTGAATTTGAGATCAAGATCAAACATCCAATCAGGACCTTTACCTTTCTGAGTTTCCTTATCTTCCAAAAATTCAACATGAAGACAATCTTGTACCTTTCTGGTATTCCTGTTATAAACTCTAAATCCTTTGCTATTAGTACAATAACCCAATAAATATCCTTCATCTGACTTACCATCAAATTTACCCAAAGAGTCAATGGTATTTAAAATAGTCAGAGAGCAGCCAAAAGGTTTTAGAAAACGTATATTTGGTTTCTTTCCCATGAGTAACTCATAAGGTGTCTTCATCTGAGGTTTAGTTACTGAAACTCTATTCAACACATAGCAAGCAGTACTTATGGCTTCAGCCCAAAAGAGAATAGGTAATTTGGAATCTGCAAGCATTGTTCTAGCTGCTTCTATCAAAGTCCTGTTCTTTCTTTCTGCAACACCATTCTGCTGTGGTGTTCTAGCAATGCTAAACTCTCTCTTGATCCCTTTCTTGGCACAGAATTCATCCATATGCTTGTTCTTGAATTCTGTTCCATTATCACATCTAATACCTCTTACCTTGAGTCTTAATTGATTTTCAAGGGCTACTATCAGGTCATGAATAGCATCAAAGGTTTCATCTTTAAATCCCAAGAAAAAGACCCAACTAAATCTGCTACAATCATCTGTCACTACCAAGCAGTACTTCTTCTTGTTTAAACTCTCTACTGAAACTGGTCCAAACAGATCCATGTGTAGCAACTCCAAAGGTTCTCTAATATCTCTTTCCCCAAGCTTCTTACATGAAGCTTTATGTTGTTTACCCTTCTTGCAAGCCAAACATGAATGATCAGCCTTGAATGTTTTGGAAGGTAAACCTTTAACTAAATTTCCTTTGACCAGCTTGTTGATGTTCTTAAAATTAACATGACCTAATCTTCTGTGCCACAGATGTGCTTCTTCCAATGATGCCTTTGCTACTAAACATGTTGCTCTTCCAGCAGAATTGAGACTCTTTAAGTCTAAACTGTATACATCATTGGTTCTTGGTACTCTCAATGTTACCAAATGATCATCAACAAATTTGAACTCAGGTGAGAGAATGAGACATTCTGTATCAGTAAACAGAATTGGATACTTCTTGTCACAAATTTGAGATACTGACAATAGGTTGAATTTGAGCTCCTTTACATATCTAACATTCTCAAAATCAATACATCCAGCCTTGATTGTTCCTTTGCCAGTGATTCTTCCTCCATCAGGATCATTACCAAATGCAACTCTTCCTCCATAATATGCCTTAAAGTCTGACAGGATCTCCTTGTCCCCTGTCATGCTGCCAGAGCAACCACTATCAACAATAATATGATCTTTAAGCTCCTCCTCTGGGTTGCCCTGCACATAAAAGAAAAGGGTTAGTTTCTTTTAGGAACCCAAGCCATTACTGACTTGTGTTCCCCTTGTGGAGTGACATACTTGAATTTCTTCAGTATGTAATCTCCACTGGTTTTAAAGGCATGGTCAATGATTATTTGAGTTGGTCCCATGTCCTGTGTTGCAATTTCAACAACACTCCCTGTTTCACCCTTATCTGATGAAAGTACTTCTTGTTCTCCATCAGTACTTTCTTTCTTAACCCAATTTCGTTTGACCTTAGGTTTCTCTGAGCTAGGTACTCTGCTTGAGGTGGAAGACTTTTTATATGAATTGAATCTCTTAGGTCTTCTATGTGAAAAAGTATGAGCAGTACCATGAGTGGGTGAAAACTTATCAGTCCTTGGTGAAGGTACTTCTTGAGACTTATCAGATTGTGAAGGTACTGGTGATTTGGAAAACATTCTTTTCTGGTGAGGGTACCTATAGTCTTTTGAGAAGTTACTATGGTTGACCCTATTTGAGTGATTCCAAACTGGTCTAGTCTCTCTTGGCTTATGGGTGGGAGGTCTATTCTTTGGAAACTGACTTAAGTATTCTGAGTGAAAGTCACAGTGCTTAATCAAGTGATCAGGACTATAGCATACATAACATAACTTCCTCTCCATATTCCCAAATCCTCTTCTATGATTAAAAGGTTTCCTGTAGTAAGCAGTATTTTGAAAAGTTTCTCTTGGAGGTACTGCTGAATGTCCAGCAGTACTTTGAAAAGTTTTTGGAGGTACTGCTTGTTTTTGAAAGGCTGTAGGAAACTTTTGATCATTACCCCTTTGAAAATCATTCTTAGGTTTTTCAGAACTAATTCTACCATTAAGCTTCTTCCTAAACTCTAGGTTGTCTACACCATAACGAGAAACATCTGTCCTAGCAGGTTGAAACTGACCAGTAGGTGGAGGAACTGAATGGTACTCCTTATCTTTCTTAAACTCAGGAGGTGATTCACTAATTGGTTCCTCATTCCTAGATGTATTTTCTTCTGAGCTTGTAAGGTCATCATCACTAGGTGGAATCTCTTCCTTAGCAGTAGGTGGAGTTTCTTCCTTATCACTAGGTGAGGTCTCATCTGAACTACTAGCTTCATCATAACCTAGTCCAGCTCTACTGTTTATTACTCTTTGTTTTTCAACAAATTGAACATGTGATAGACCAGCCTGTTTAATACTACCAAGTCTTTCTAACAAAGTATCTCTTTCCTTAGTAATCTTTTCTAATTCAGACACCTTACATCCTAACTTCCATTCACTTAATTTCAATTGATAATCCTGTTGCTCATATTTTTCTGCCCAAGCCACTTCATTATTTTCATGTGTTAATATTTTGGCTTCCAGTGACTCTAAAGTTAATTGATAACCAGCTACCTCAGACCTAGCGGTTCTACAATTATCTCTTTCAGTCACATAATCTTTAAGCAACTTTTGATAAACATTATTACACTTAGAGCATACCTCAGAGACATTGGATGAACTTGGTGAAGTGGCTACCATAGCAATCTGAACAGGTTCATCTTCATCCTCCATGCTCCAGTCAAAGCTTCCAAGACCATCTCTTGATTCCAAAGCAGCATATCCAGGTTCCTCATCAAAAGCTGTGCCCCAATCAAACTCTTCCATTGCAACCATAGAATAGGTTACAGGTTCATCATCAAATTCAGCACTCCAGTCAATCTCTGCTAAATTTTCTTGAGCCACCAAAGCTTTTGGTTGTGATTCAGTAATAGGAACCTCCTTTCTTTCAACCTTGGGTTGTTCAATCATCCTGTTTGCCTGATATTTTGCAAACTTGCATTCCCTTGCAAAGTGTCCAAGCTTTTGACAATTGAAACATTCAATTTTAGATTTGTCAAAAGTTATACCTTGTTTGGCTTTGAAATCAATTCCCCTTCCTGTCTTGTTCATGAACTTCTTGATCCTAGCAGTGATCATAGCTACTTGCCATCTTATGTCAATTTCTTCTAAAGCATCTTCTTCAATCTGCAACAAGTCTTCTTGATAGGTAACAGGTAAAGTGGCTTGTTGTGCAAAGAAGGAACATACAATTTCATCAGAATTGGTGTTGTTAGTTGGTGATGGAATGGGAGTAGTTGTGGTTGTGCAAACATGCTGTGAATCACCAACAGTACTTTGAGAAGGATAAGCAGTACTTTTAGTGGAAGTACTGCTTCTGTTTTCAGAAGATACAAAAGCTATGTTGTGAGTTTTCTGAGAACTGTGACCATTCATCTCTTGCTCGTACACTTTCAGATTGTTGTAGAGATCATCAAAGTCCATAGACTCCAATCCAGGTTGTCCTCTAATCATAGTAGCAACCACATGCCAGACAGATGGCAAACTCCTTAAGAACTTCAAATTTGCATCTTCAACAGATACCTCTGCTCCATACAGTTCTAGCATACTAAGTAGGTTTTGGAATCTGTCATAGGCAGCATCAAGACTTTCTCTTTCACCAACAGTGAATGTTTCAAATTGCTGCTTCAATAAGTTTCTATGCATCTTCTTTGAAGCATCATTACCTCCAAATCTTGTTTTGATAGCAGCCCATAATTGTTTTGCATCCTTAGCATCATGAAACTTCAATAGGTGTCCATCAGGAATAGCAGACAGCAGTATGTTGAGAGCCTTATCTTGATTTCTCTTTGTAGCTGCTGGTAGGGTTGGTTGAGGTGGTTTGGGTTGTCCTTCAACTTGTAGAGGTTCATCAAGAACAACATTACCATTGACAATTACATCCCATAGAGCATGATCAGTAATAGCAAGGTACTGCCTCATCTTCATACTCCAGAGATCATATTCTCCCTTCTTGATGATAGGAATTCTGAGTGAGGTGATGGATGGGATAGGTGCAGCTTCAGTCGTCATAGTTGAGGGTTTGTTGATGAATCGGTTTTAAGGGTTTCTTCTTAATCAGAGTCTCCACACAAGCTCTGATACCACTTGTTGGATCGATTATACTCTGACCAAACTAACTTGTAGCTTGTCTACGGTTTAACAGCTTTGAATAAATTCAAACCTATTAATAGTGAAACACTGATATACTTTGCTAAGTATGCGGAATCTACTTCAACAAAGCTAAGAAGAATTTAATAAACGAACTTGAATATTATTAAAACCTTGAACCTGCTTTCTTACACAGATTCACTAACAAACTCTAAACTCTAATAATCGTATATCACTAATCGACTATATCTTGTCTCTCTAAAACGCATATATCACTAATGCCAACCTAGGGATCCTTTTATAGGCACAAGGAAAACCCTAGTCGGTTTACAATACTTGAACGACAAGTAAATTCTAATTATAACTCTAATCTAATACGAATATTCTAGAATTACACATTAGTCCTTAAACTATTTTGCATGGCAGTCCTTTAACGAGCAGCAGTACTTTCATTGAATAGCAGTACTTTGACTTAAGTAGCAGTACTTTGACTTTTATAGCCCAACAGATTACTTGAGCGAGGACGGTAAGTAATCAAAAGGTTTTTTGAATTCATAATAATCTTTGAAAGTGTACAAAATGCAAGAATTAAAGTATGGATAAATGCATGCATTTAGGAGATAATTCTTATGTTTAAATATTAAATTCAAATTTTGAATTGATAATTAAAATAAGATAATTCCTAAGTATTCCTCGAAGCTAGTGGGAGTATTATGTTTATTTTCTTGACTCATATATGTTGTATAACATATAGGAAGTAACATTCCATATAAGTTAAATGTTAAGACTTAATTTGGAATGAAACTTCATATAAAAGATTTAGGAAGAAAAACATATAACCTTGGAATATATGTTTATTGTTATATACATGTGCGGTAAATAAATCTAATAGAACATGATATATAATTTAGAAAATCTAAATGGATACGAATCTTTTGGAAAGATAGAATATGAACAAAATCTAAGTATGACTCGAAGATTTTTCATGAACATCATGTTACATAAACGAATTGTTATAAGATGTTATGACAATGTTGATATCTAATTGAAAGTTATTAGATAACTAGTGTAATGATTATTCTAATGGAATATGTTTGGATATAGAATTACATCCTCAGCCTGGAACAGCTTCCAGATTCTATAAATGAACAATTTGTCAATTGTTGTGCAAATTGTCATAGCCAACAAACTTGAAAGTTTGGAAGGCATCAAACATTACACAATAGATATTCAAGTTTACGGAATTTTAAAGAGCTTATTGTTGTTTGTTTAACAATGATGTTGGTTTATGGTAGGATTTCATCCTTGGACATGTGAACTAGTTGTGCTCACTAAGAGCATAGTTGCATTATACATTAAAAGAATAAGAATACTTTAAACTTTAAAAATGTTTGAAAGTTTGATAATCATAAATTGGTGATTGAGGTTGTCACACACTTTATGAAATATTATGTGGCAATATCAAATTATTTGAATGCACACATACAGGAACTTCACTAGTTGAATTCTTGAAATAAGTATTCTCAAAATTCTGATAGATCAAAGTTGGTTGATTTATGCCTTGTCAACAAGTATGATTATCATCACTTGAGGCATAATTCATCAACTAGAGATATCATGCATTGATCTATTTAGTATTTGGATAAAAGGATGTTAAGTGTTTATTATTTGTAATGAATTTAAGTACTTGGTACGTTTATTTTCATTAATAATAAATTGTGTCCTATATTTGCATGTTTAATCCATGAATAATTTAGTTATTCTAAATCGTCCGTTGTCAATTATTGTTATGGGAATATTATTGAATTAAGACAAATCTGAGTTTTGGTAAAATATACTTGAAAATATATTGATGTGTTGACATACCAATTTTACATGATATTCAATGAATTGAATATAGGACTTATCCCAAACTACATGATGTTACTTTATGGATATTGTTATTAAGTAAATCATGAATAGTTATCCTCAGACTTGAGATACCAGATAACTGTTATGAATGTAGTGCATTCTGTGGAACAATTTAACGCTACACGTAACTAGTAGTCATAAGGATTATTTTCAGAATTGTTACAAATTGTAGTCAAGATAGAATTTGTTGCTTCAAAATTATTTTGGAGTTTAATACTACTGGGCCCCTCGTAGGGTTGACAAGATGTTTGCATGGCCATGCCCAAGATCTTCCTTGAAATGTTCAAAAGATTTGGTAATCTTGTTCAATCACAAACAACGAGAAACAGAATTGTTGAATAAAGAATGACTTAAATCCATATCTTTATTTAACGTGGTATTAGTGACAAAAGGATAATAATAATGATGAATCATTAAAAGGTTTTTCCAGGAGACCTTACTCGAGTTGTACTAGAGGCATTGAAGTGTTGCTAACCGATGTGATCACACTATTAAAATATGTCCAAGTGTGAGCTGTTAGTTTTATGGACATAATTTAGTAGTTGTGTGTTAGGATTGAACTCGAGACAACGGGATTGCACACTTTACATACGAGAATCGATGTTAAATAATTAATATACAAATAGTTATATTTAATTATTAAATCACAAATATTTATGTTGGGAATTAAATATTCAAGAAGTTAAAATATCGGATTCTATTCAAAGAAAAACATCAAGTGTGATTCTGCTGCTAGTACATTTGGTTCCTACTATTAATGTTGTTCCTGCTGCTAGAACATTTGATCCTGCTGCTAGCGATAAATGATTCTGCTGCTAGGCTTAGCATTCTGCTGCTGTTGATCCTGCTGTTATAATACTTGTTCCTGCTGCTAGCGATAATCTCATTGCTGCTGCTAGTGAACATTTTGCTGCTAAGTGGATAAGATTGAAAAGATATTATTTGTATTTTGGTCAACAATATACGGTAGATAATATCTTACCCCGTGTGCTTAGTTAACAAGTTGTGTACACAGATACATGTTGTATCTTATGTACTGACACACTCAAGATAAGTTAACAAGTAAGTCGGCTAGACTTTAAGCAATATGTAAAGATCTTCTTGGACTATAAAAGAAGATCTTAGACTCGATATTATGTGTCGATGTTAATGTTAAAATAACTGTTAAGACATAGAACAAACACAAGTATATCACAAGTTGTAAAAACTTAAGATTCAAGGTTGTAACCCTAGTGATATTTCAAGATCACTCGTATTATTATCATTAATAATATTGAATCGTTTGGTGTTAATCTTTCATTGTTCATTGTCATAGAACTAACACAACCATTCCATTTCCACAACACAAATCACCTTCTAAGTGTGGTTAAGTAGATTCCGCATACTTAATCATATTCACTCAATATATCAATACACACAAAGAACGTAAGGTTTAACCACCTTAACCGTGTGAACAATCCTAACAAGTGGTATCAGAGCTAGAGGTTGATATTATTGATTTAGAAGAAGAAGCTAAAGAAATGGATGTTGAATCTATTCAGACAAATGTTGCTGCAAAGATTCCCATGCTCAAACAGAATGAGTTTGAGATGTGGAGGCTGAGGATAGAGCAATATTTCCAAGTGCAAGATTATGCACTTTGGGAAATCATAGAAGATGGAAAATCTTACCAGCCTACCACCACTACATCAACAGTGGATGGCAAAGCGGTTTCAACTCTGCAGACAAAGCCATCATCTGCAGAAGATAGAATAAAGAAGAAAAATGACTTGAAGGCAAGAAGCATGCTGATGATGACCATTCCCAATGATCAACTTCTAAACTTCAGCAAGTTCAAAGATGCCAAGTCATTATTTGAAGCTATTATTACCAGGTATGGTGGAAATGAAGCCACCAAGAAAACCCACAAGACACTGCTCAAGCAGCAGTTTGAAAACTTCTCCTCTACATACAATGAATCTCTTGATCACATGTTTAATAGGCTTCAGAATATTGTGAGCCAACTTGCTATTCTTGGTATTGAAATGCCTCAAGAAGATTTGAACTCAAAATTTCTGAGAAGCTTACCAGAAGAGTGGGCTATGCATGTTGTTTTCTGGAAGAACAAGCCAGACTTAGACACCATGGAACTGATGGACTTGTATAGCAACTTCAAGATTGTGGAGCAAGATTTGAAGAAGAATGGAGGTACTAGTTCTAATACTGGGAACAAGGCATTTATGTCAACTCCTAGTACCTCAAAATCAAGTGAAGAGGTGAAAGTTGTTGATGATGTTGGTGCTGCTAGTTCATCAAGTAGTACCATAAGTATTTTGGATGAAAAGACTTGTTGTGCCTTTCTTACAAGTCAGAATAATGGGTCCATGCTCTCTTATGAAGACCTCCAAGAGATCCATGAAGATGATCTAGAGGAAATGGATCTGAAATGGCAAATTTCTCTTCTTAGCATGAGAGCCAAGAAGTTCTATCACAAGACGGGGAAGAAGCTCATAATCAGCAACACTGATGCTGCTGGTTTTGATAAATCAAAGATAGAGTGCTATAACTGCCACATGATGGGTCATTTCTCAAGAGATTGCAGAAGACCAAGGCAGCAAGATAGCAAGAATAGAGGTTTTGGAAGCAAATCCAAAACAGAGGAGGTTATTGAGCCAAAAGCTATGGTAGCTATTGATGGCTTAGGTTTTGATTGGAGCTTCATGGCAGATGAAGAAGAAACTCCTACTCAGATGGCACTTATGGCTTTTTCTGCTACTGAGGTACAAAATCATAAAGCTTGTTCAAATACTTGCACTGCTCTTAATGCTCTACAGGTTTTAATGAAACAATATGATGATCAAAAGATAGAGCTAAGCAAGACTTTTCAAAACTTTATAAACTATAAGTGTGGATTAGAAAAGGTAGAGAAACAAATCACACACTATAAGGAAAATGAATTAGCTTTTTCTGATGACAAAGCTCTCCTAAGACAGGACATATTCATTAAAAATGCTGAAATCAAGCTTTTGAGAGAAGCTTTTGATAGGGTCAAAAAGGAAAATGAAAACATTCACTTGACTACTGAGGCACTAGAACATGCTTCTAAAAGTGTGCACAACATAGTAGAATGTCAGGTGATTAATAGAGCTAAGTCAGGAGTAGGATATAAGAGTGTCCCACCTCCTTATAGAGGCATCCCTAAACCCCCAGGGATTGACCTAGGAAATTCAGGTTTACCTGAGTTTCAAGAACCAATCATGGAATATGGTTCTAAGGCTAGCAAGAGCCTTAAGGTAGAAAAAGTAAGTAAAAGTTTAGATAAAACTTTACTTTATCAGGACAAGGTGTCCTTTGTTAAGAACGGAGATGCTATAGTTGTTGAAGATTGTACAACTGATAGTGATGATGAAGAAGAACAGGTTATGTCTAAACCTGAGGCAACCAGTTAGATATTGTGAGCAATATAGAACCACCAACAAGCCCAGAGGTAACCAAAGGAATTGGAACAACCTCAAGTCTAACCAATTAGGTGATGACTTTGCTTTTTATAACAAAGCTTGTTACACATGTGGTAGTTTTGACCATCTTGCAGCTTTCTGCAACCAATGGGTATCTGGGTATGAAAACAATAGAGTGAACCACAAAAGGCAAACACCTAAATCTCACTTTCACTCTAGTTCTAGTGTTAAGAGAACAAACCCCAGAGTAGTCAAAAACAAGTCTGGCTCAAACTCAGATCCTGCTGCTAGACTAATGGTTCCTGCTGCTAGACAAATTGTTCCTGCTGCTCGATCATTTATGACTATTAACCCAAAATCAACAGCTAAGGGTGCAAAAATATTTTTCAAACATGCACCAACAACTGTTCTAAGGCCCATTCAAACAAAAGCAGTGGTCCAAAAACAATTTTGGAAACCAAAGGGTAGAACTGAAAAGTTAGCAGTTCCTGCTGCTAAGAAATCAGTTCCTACTGCTAAGGAAAACAGGGCAAATACTGTTAAGGCCTCAGCATGTTGGATTCTTAAATCCAATGTTGCATCAACTATCCTTAAAAGATTAAATTACATTGATGCAAGAGGCAGATCCAAGTCAGTAATGGCTTGGGTCCCCAAAAGAAACTAACACTCTTATTTATGTGCAGGAACATTCAAATGATCAGGAAGAAGATCAAGGATACTCAGATAGTAGATGTTCAAGGCACATGACAGGCAACAAGTCTTATCTCTCAGATTTTCAATCAATAGATGGAGGCTATGTTACCTTTGGAGGAGGTGTTGGTGGCAAAATTTCTGGTAAAGGTACAATCAAAACCGGAAATTTAGATTTTGAAGATGTGTTCTATGTAAAAGAGCTAAATTATAATCTTTTTAGTGTTTCACAAATGTGTGACAAAAAGAACAATGTTCTTTTCTGTGAGACTGAATGTCTTGTACTTTCTGCTGATTTTAAGATGCCTGATGAAAGTCAAGTACTTCTTAGAATTCCTAGAAAGGGCAATATGTACAGTGTAGACATGAAGAACATTGTTCCTAAAAAGAATTTAACTTGTCTTGTTGCAAAGGCCACATTGGATGAATCAATGTTATGGCATAGAAGGCTTGGTCATATTAATTTCAAAACCATAAATAAAATTGTTAAGAATGGTTTGGTAAGAGGTTTACCTCACAAAAGATTTGAAAATGATCAAATATGCATTGCTTGTCTTAAAGGCAAACAACACAAAGCCACTTGTAAGCCCAAGATTTTTAACTCTATAAATCAATCATTGTTTATGCTGCATATGGACTTATTTGGACCTGTTTCAGTAAGTAGTATAATGCATAAGAGATATTGTCTTGTTGTAATTGATGACTATACTAGATTTACATGGTTTTTCTTTCTATCTACTAAGGATGAGACTACAAGCATCCTTAAGACATTCATTACATAGATAGAAAACCAAGTAGACAAGAAAGTGAAGGTCATTAGATGTGATAATGGGACAGAGTTTAAGAATAGAGTTATGGATGATTTCTGCAAACAAAAAGGTATTAGGAGAGAATTTAGTGTTGCTAGAACACCACAACAGAATGGTGTTGTTGAGAGAAAGAATAGAACACTAATTGAAGCTGCTAGAACAATGTTAGCTGATTCTAAGCTACCTATAACTTTTTGGGCTGAAGCAGTCAACACTGCTTGCTATGTTCAAAATAGAGTTTTAGTTGTGCAGCCTCACAATAAGACATCATGATGTAGTATTTTTATTCCAAAGGAAAAGGCAACGTATGCGTTTTCCCCGGGTCATGTCCCAACGAAGGTCGAATATCGAGTTTTTGTTATCGGTGTCGAATTGTGTGGTGAATGGGTGTGAAAAGAGTGATTGATTGGTGATTTTACACTACAAACAATAAAATATGAAATAAAAACAACTAATTATGCTAAGGAAACAACTAAGCTAAGCATGAAATCTTAAGAACGAAAATTGAATTTAAAAACGTACGCGACGAAATTTAAAAACGTAAATAAAAAGTGATTTTCTAAAATTTAAAACCTAAAAATATAAAATAATTTTTCTTAAATCCTAAACATAAAAAGAAAATTTTAGAAAAAAGAATTTTATTTTTTTGACTTTTTATGAATTAAAAACTAATTTAAATGATTTAAATGATTTAAAAATAGTAAAACAGTTTGGAAAAATCTGGAAAAATTTGAGTAAATCTAAAATTTAATTCTAAATCTAGGAAAAATAAATTCAAGAACTGAATTAACCCTAATAAGCAGAACAGTGGAAATAAGCACTAAAAATAAGCTACAGCTAACCAAAAATTCCAACAAGCTCAAATACCAACAAACACACTATAATAAGCTTAAATCAACTTATGGTGACCAAAGAAGCTGTAAAAACCAAGATCTAGCCCATCTAGGATCAGTAACAATGATTACATACGCAGCGGATAAACACAAAACAATCATCATTACTAATAAGGCTTTCTTTATTAAAAATAAATAAAAACCTACTACTACTAACGAACGCTTAAACACGTTTCAATCGACTCTCATTAAAGAGTTCAACTGTTTCTATTGAATGAGTTTATAACCTAGACGCCTACCCTCTTTATATAATAGAGGGAGGTTACAAACCCTAGCTTACTAAGAAAGCTATCTATTAACAATTAGGTCCCTATTGTTTCTTCATTCTTCATTCTTGCCTGTAGGTTTTGTAATCATCAAATCTGTAATTCCCAACAATCTTCCCCTATTTGATATTACAAAACAATCTGCATGAAGAAACAATAATAAAACATGTCATCACAAATAATAAGCTGCACATCATAAATCTTCTTCCCCTTTTTGTAATCATCCAATAGGGGTCTTGTGCACCTCGTAAACGCTTCCCCTTAAGTGATGCATGTAGATGATAAGTATATGATCAATAAGCTTCCCCTTAAAAATATACTAACCATCTCATGAATCTCGGACTTTAATCGGCTTGAAAGTGCAAGAACATCCTCCTCTCTCATGTAACTGTTGCCTCAGCCGGCGATCTACCTCAATCCTCTTTGCATCTCACAAAAAGGGTGAACTTGCTACATAATCGATTAAAATGTCTTTATTTGATTTAGCGCAAACAAGACATGTTTATTACATATCAGTTATGGATTGTCGTCCCGGACGTTCATCACCCATAACCGCACATTTGATCCCAGATCAAACCCTATAATAATGCGTGTGGTCCCGGACCTTCCACGACATCATTACGTTATATACTAAACAACCTGTAAACACCAAACCAAATCAATTAAAGTAACCAAGCCATAAGCATCACATCGTCCAAGATCCAAGGGCGTCTGAGGACCTACTAAAATATAATATATATATATCGAAACCAGCAGAAACGGAATCCACCATCACAAGCAGCAGAAACCACCAGCAGGAATCGATCAGCAGAAACCATATAATAATTTTTTTTTAATTTTTTTTTTATTTTTTATTTATTTTTTTTTTTTTTACGAGCAACAGAATCCGAGCAGCAGAAACAGTACTACCAGCAGAAATGGTGTTACCAGCAGAAACTGGAACACTGCCAGCAGAAACCGAGTAGCGTAGCAGCAGTATCAAGAAATCTCAGCAGTATAAAAGTGCAGCAGCAGAAACAAAATACCAAGCCCATGACTTGAGCCCACCAAACAACAAACAATCGGGCAGCCCCACATAAACAAATCAATTCCATAGCAGCATGTGATCAATTTATTAAAAATTAGTTTCGAACGATTAAATAACATCTGCATAATACGACAAACAACTCCACTTGCCCATAACAGCTCAGTCCCACACAATTTACACGCCATGAATTCACAGTAACCTCAGAGTAAATTAATTGCACCGACCAATTAAAAAGAATAGTACGAGGTTTAATATGATCAGTTTTCACTTGCGTATAATAAATTGGTCCCACAACCAATTAACGACACACCTAATTAATCCAATTCCAGCCAATCTCACCACACGACAACTCGAATAAATAACCATCTTCCAATCAACAGCAGCCATAAACGACAATCAAATTTATTGACTAACCACAATCCAATATTATACTCCCTCCGTCTCAATTTATTTGTCCATATTTCCTTTTATGGATGTCTCAAATTAATTGTCCACTTTCCTTATTTAGTAAAAACTAGAGAATCTAGTGGAGAAATATTCCATTTTAGTGGTTGAAAATAAAAGTGGCCCCACTTTTATTAAACTTTGTGTTTTCTCTCTCCTGACAAATAAATTGAGACGGAGGGAGTAATTGACTTGCAAACCTTCTACTGACTATCCCACTAATCGGCAAACTTCAATGAATTTAAATCACAAGCGACAATCAACGGCCCCACATGAATATACCACAAACAGCACACATAAACCAATTGTGATAATCCCAAACCGTCCCATTAACGTTGACCAATCAAACGAATTACTTATATAGCGCAACAGACCATTTAATTTCATTGACTGATCAGACCAATTAAATTCATGCCTCACAATTTACTATCCCCACAAGATATTAAAATAATCCCAACTTACGTTTAATCAATTCAGTATGCGACAAATCCATAGCACACAATTGACTATTCCCACATGTTTGACCATTAATAATACGCAAGCAACAAACAGTACGAGGTAATGACCAATTAGATCCAACCAATTAATTCCATAAATCCATTAAACAACAAACCATTCTTCACGTCAAAATCATCAAACGACAAAAACTTTAATGGTTCCATTGACCGACCAATTAATTTTTTTTTGATCGGCTACTTTCGGAGGACTAGATCAATGAATCAGTATAACTGATCTTCAAAATAAATAAACGATTACCTCAAAATAATTTCAGATCTGCTGCTGTCAATCAGATCTGCTTATGTACGATGACTCCTGCTCCAAAACTGCTTCTGTAACATCGAATCTGCTTCTCATCAAAACTGCTCTTCAACGAAAAACGAAAAACCTTGTAAATCCCTAGATATAACGAGCAACCCTCTCTGATGCCAATTGTAAAAACCAAGATCTAGCCCATCTAGGATCAGTAACAATGATTACATATGCAGCGGATAAACACAAAACAATCATCATTACTAATAAGGTTTTCTTTATTAAAAATAAATAAAAACCTACTACTACTAACGAACGCTTAAACACGTTTCAATCGACTCTCATTAAAGAGTTCAACTGTTTCTATTGAATGAGTTTATAACCTAGACGCCTACCCTCTTTATATAATAGAGGGAGGTTACAAACCCTAGCTTACTAAGAAAGCTATCTATTAACAATTAGGTCCCTATTGTTTCTTCATTCTTCATTCTTGCCTGTAGGTTTTGTAATCATCAAATCTGTAATTCCCAACAGAAGCTCTCAGAATAAGCATATAAGCACATGAACAGTCACAATGATGAGACAGAAATGTGGGCTAAATAGCCAACTTTGGAGCCTAGATAAGCAGTCCCAATAAGCTGTGAGATTGAATCTTAAGGGGGCAAAAGATACTCAGAACTACTGGCTACCCAAAAATACTTCAAAATCCAAATTCCAACATCATTTGCTCATTGAAATTGAGCCTAGAAAAAGTGCTTATGGACTGAAATAAGAGCAGACCTGAGAGTAGTCTAAAGGGCTAAATGCAGGCCTAAAAATAAGCTATGTAATAAGCTACAAAGTGGAATCCCAGATAAAGACCTAAAAGTTTGTTGTATCAACTAGCTACAAACCAAATTTTAAGTCCTAAGCTCAATCCAATAAGCCACAAGACAGGCTAGATCAGCAGCTAGAAAATCTGCACAAAAGGAATTATGACAGCAGAAATGAGAAATGGCGCAAAAAGGTGCAAAACCTAACCCTGACCTATCCAACTCTTTGTATACTGACTCAACCACTTGAAAACTACTTTGAAATGCAAAAATAAGATCTGAATAAGCTCAGCTTATGCAGGAGCTAAATGAGACAGTTTCAACCCCTTATATTCAACTTACTAGTGCAGAACCTCAAATAACCTTAATTCAACTAAACTACTGAACACAACAGCTAACTTACTCTTGAATCAGCTTAATCAAACTCAGGAACAATGTAAATGAACAATGTTACTTAATTTTTACCCACACTGACCCATAAACTTAATTAAACCAAACACCCCTATACTACTCTGATTTGCAAATTTTGAACAAAATGGACTTTTTTAAAGCTGTAAAACACAATTCAAGGAAACACTAGACTAGTTTTAATCCATAAAATAAATTTTCAAAAGCAAATAAGCTGAAAAACAGAATAAGCTGACTTTGACTTTTGATTTGACTATAAGCTAATGTAAAGGAATTTTAAAAACAATTAAACACTTATCAAACCCTTAACATTAAACATCAAAGGTAATATAAAATAAGCAGTAAATTCGTATTAAGCACTTATGATAAGTAAACAAGCTGTTGAACATAAAGTTTGACCAAAGTTGACTTTAATTAAAACTTGAAAACTGAGTACATAAAATGACTGAAATGTAAATTACAACTTGAATTTAAAAGTTACACTACGAAAAACAGTAAATGACAAAGAAATTAAAATGGTAACAATTTTCTAAAGACATGAAAATTGGACAGTTTGAGTGCTGAGGAGATCTCTCTATTTATAGCCGAAGGGTGAAGGTTCCAGGCTTGTCCAGGTCATCAATCCGTGCCACTGCTCTTGATATCAGCCCTTAGATCCTCCCTTGCTCTCCACGCTTGATTTCCAGCCCTTAGATTGGATTTAGTGAGGTGGCACCTCCAATGAGCATCCCCCACGTGTCCCCTAAGCTGTCAGGTGCTTCCAGAATGTCCCAATGATTGGGTAATTTATTGGTACGAGGTTAATTTTGGGCGGTAAATGTTAGGGTTCTTCGTACAGTATATTTTGGGGAAATTCTTTTCGCGCGTGTGTGAGAGGGATTTAATAAATTTTGACCGTGAAATTTATAATAGAAAGGGAATTGACTGGGGTGAGTATAATGGATCGGGTCAAACGCTTAGTTGGGTTGGGCTTAAATAAAATGGTGTGGGTTGGGTTAGTGAGTGTAATGGTGGGCTAGTGGTTTAGGATAAGTGAATCCGGGTATAGGTAGTTAAAGGGCTTAAAGGTTTTAATCTAAGGGACCTTTCATGTAATTTCTGATTTTTCAAGGGACTGATCTTGCCATTCTTCAAAACTGAATCCAAGGGCTGAATTTGACAAACTTTGATACTTGGAGGACCTCGGTTGACTTTTTGACCATATTTTCTTTCCCGGTTCCGGTTCTGAGCCTTTTCCGTATCCCGTGCTCGTTTTTCTGATTTTCTTGTGTCTTTTGTCGGTTTTCTCGATATCCGTCCCTGCACATTCAAAAACACAAAAACACAATATCTTTTGGCATTTTGGTCGGGTTTTTGGTTATTTTGGTCCGGTTTTGGTCGAGAAATGGTATGTGTTTAAGCACATACCACATCATATGAACTTTTTAGAGGTAGAACTCCTGCAATAGGATTTCTTAGACCTTTTGGATGTCATGTGACAATTCTCAATACCTTAGACCATTTAGGAAAATTCGATGGTAAAGCAGATGAAGGATTCTTTGTTGGATATTCTCTTAATAGCAAAGCATTTAGAGTTTACAACACAAGAACTAAGATTGTAGAAGAAAACCTACATGTGGAGTTTTTAGAAGATAAATCCAATGTAGAAGGTCAAGGACCAAAAAGGCTATTTGATCTAGAGTATCTAACCAAATCAATGAATTATGTGCCTGTTGTTGCAGAAACTAATGATTTTTCAGGTTCACAAGCAACAGATGAGGCAAGGTTAGAAAAGGAGATAAACCAAGATCATGTTTGGATGCCAATACGGTCAAGTACAATTGTGGAATCAACTTCAACAACTGATGAATCTTCTTCTAGCAAAGCTAAAGAAGGTATTGAAGATGAAAGCAAAGAATATGGAACTCAGGAACAACAAAATGTTTCTGCTGGTAGTATTTATGTTGCTGCTGGTAGTGTATCTGTTTCTGCTGGTGATTCTGCTGCTAAGCTTACTGATTCTGCTGTTCGGCCAATTGACTCTGCTGCTGGCCCTTCAGAAACAAAAGAAGCAGAATTCTCAGATAATGAGGTGGATTTCAACAATCTTCCATCAAATTATCAAGTTCCTTCTACTCCACAAACAAGAATTCACAAAGTTCACTCCCTAGATAATGTGATTGGAGATGTACAGTCAGGTGTGAAGACAAGACAACAATTGATGTCTTCAGACCAACAAGGGCTTCTTGATGCCCTTTATGCTTCAAAACAGCATGAGCTTTCAAACTCTTGCTTGTTTGTATGTTTTCTCTCACAAGCTGAACCAAAGAACATTCTTAAAGCCTTAGATGATTCAAGCTGGGTAGAAGCTATGCAAGAAGAGCTTCTTCAGTTCAAGATTCAAAAGGTTTGGGTGCTAGTTGATTTACCTACAGGTGTGAAGGTAATTGGCACTAGATGGGTTTTTAAGAACAAAAGGGATGAAAGGGGAATAGTGATTAAGAATAAGGCTAGATTAGTAGCCCAAGGGTACACACAAGAAGAAGGGATAGACTATGATGAGGTTTATGCTCTTGTAGCAAGGATTGAGGCAATTAGGCTGTTTCTAGCTTATGCTTCATTTTTAGGCTTCACAGTCTACCAAATGGATGTCAAGAGTGCTGATGCGGTGTGTATGTTGTAGTATAGTTTTAACACGTTTAGATTTCAAGTTTTAAATTTATATTTAGCCGACTTATCAATCACACACACACTTAACGAGCAGTGTACCCGGTCAGTATGTATATAGTGGTAAGCAGAGTGTCGATCACTAAGAGTGGAACGTATAATCTCGTTAATCTAATCAGTATTTTAATATCCTAACGCAAGGGGGTTTCAGCCTGAGAGACTGGCACGATTTGTTGTATGCAGTAAAATAATAAAATAAACTAACAGGCACGAATTCAGCAAGTAGCACACACGTACACAGATAGATACTTGAGACAATAAGAGGGCTGTCCTTATAATTAAGTAGATTGTCACTTGTTTTATTGATAGCTTTATATGAAGTGTATATAGTTAACCCTTTCTCGTTGGTCCTATTCTTATCGGCGAGTAAACCCTTAATGATTACTTATGTCTAAAAGTTATTCCTAAGTGATCAATTTAGAAACAACCGTGGGAGCCACACCTTGTCCCGCAGTCGGGTGCCCGCAAGCCACTAATAAACACAGAGGTTATCAATGCACTAATAAGTAGTAACCAAAGACATCAACATATAAACTTTAATTGATGGGAAAGCAAGTATTAAAGGGAGTGCAATCTTTCCGTTGTCACATTACACAAGCCACCAATCCTGATGAATTAAAGTTTGCTAAAACAATAAAACAAAACTACTTAATGAATTAAACATATGCAGCACCTTCTTACAGCTCTTGTATCTTTGATTTGGGTGTGTCTTGTGCTGCCTTCTTGACTGAATTCGTCCTTCTCTTCTCCTGTTCGGTCTTTAGGTTTAAGGTTTCGAACTCCTCTTTCTCGTCTGGTCTACGGGGTATTTATAGTTTCTGTCTGAGGGAAGATGCGGCGCATCTACTAAGTAGATGTGGCGCATGTACTTAACTTCGCGTGGGGTCCAAGATTATAATATTCAGGAATATTCGTACACCGCCAGTAGATGCGGCGTAACTGCCTTTATAGATGCGGCGCATGTCCTCTTGTATCTTGGATCGTATCTGGTGATATCTTGATATAGATGCGGCGCATGTCATCAGTGAGATGCGGCGCATCTGGAGCAGATTAGTCTTGATCTTGTCCATTTCAGCAGACTCTTCACTTTATGCACGTTTTGCTCCATTATTAGTCCAAAATCGCCAAGTTTCACCAAATGCTTGTTTTCAACTGAGAATTACAAAAGTAAACGATTAAGTATCAATCCTCATACATAATATAGTAAAACAAGTCAAATTAATAGGATAAATGATAGTAATAAAATGTACTTATTTGAGTTCATCAAATATCCCCCCACTTGAACTTTACTTGTCCCCAAGTAAACCTTAGAATTAAATCTTATGAAAATGTATCCTAAAAGATGTTAGGATTTATTTTTATATTAAGCATGTATTCGTTTTATCATAATCACACAACTAAACACTTAACGAATTAGAAGTAAAATAAAATATCTTGATAAAAGCAAATCTAATCGTTTAACTGTCCAGTCGCGACGAATATTCTATCATAAGCTTGGCAAGTATACACATCTCCACCACTAAAGCTAAGGAATAACAAGTCTAAAGCGGTAAAAAGGGTTTTCAGGCTTAAGGGTTAATTATTCTTTTTCACTATCGATCTCAAATTCCAGAAAAGGCGACAAAATCACAAATACATGATCGAATCCACGAACACGATACTTGCAATTGCTCAAATCCTTAACTCGAATAGGCTAAAGATAGGTCCAAACTTCACCAATAATAATATATCAAAAAGGGCGACAAAATCATAAATACATAGCCGAATCCACGACTACGATACTTAAGATTGCTCAAATCCCTAATCTCAATAAATCAAAGGTTTGGTTGGATAAAGAATAGGGTATGGATAACATTTGGGATATAAATTGGTGTAAAAATAAAAATAAACAAAACAAATAAATTAAAATCCTAAGTGTGGTTAATCACTATCCCAACCATCCCATGAATAAGACTCATATCATTGAATAACTCACGCTTTAACAATTGAAATACACGCTTTAGGTAGACACGAATTATACTCAACAAGATCTTAATCAAAGAATAAACCTTAATTGGCGTTCCCATAACTGCCAATTCCCATTCAATCCATAGATATAGTACAACAAATAGTGGTGATATCGACCACTTACATAACTTTACATTGTTGGTTATAACAAACATCCAACTCTTCCTTTTTCTTTTTCTTTTCTCATTTTTTCGATTTTTTTTTTTTTTTTTTTTTTTTTTTTTTTAAACTTGAAACATAAACATAGATGTGTAAAATTTCACCACATCACTATAACTTTCTTTCCGGATAATTTTTTTTCATACTTTTCATGACTTCAGAAATAACGGTAATAGTGAAAGTAGTAAACACACGAAAAATAAACTCAAAGATATACAATATTTACTTTCACTCCTATTGCATTGTGCAATTTCCCGACCTAACCAAAGATAATGAATTACGCACGCGAACACAGGTAATGTAAGGAAACACACTTTGCCTATAGCAATTAACCAAACCACGGATTCTAATCTACAGGGTAGGCTAAGGTGTAAGGGTGTAACGAAACATTTTAAACATAGGTGTAAGAAACGAAAGGAATGGCTCTGAGTGTTTTTCTAGGGGTATCTTACTCTAAAAATGAGAGTAACAAAGGGTTTATACGGGGGTTAACTAACCAGTGTAGCTAGTTAATAACACATAACATATAATAGGCTTTTTGGGTGTAATCCTAGAAATTTACCAAGTTAGACAAGTCATTCCAATTATATAAATAATACTTATTATGGTGGTCTCGAATAGTATACAAGCCAAGTTCTAAAGTCTACAAGTCACCGGCACACTCATAGATTTGTGAATTTAGAAAAATCACAATTTTTGAAAATAACGTCATGTGTGCAGCTATGCAACTTAGATCTTAAACAAAAACATGCTAAAAAAATTTTAGATTTTGATATATTAAGCACATTTTAAGCATAATTTTTGAAAAAGTTTAGGACAAGTAAATGTTAAGTGTTCTAATTCTCCTATCCCCCCACTTAAGTTAAACAACGTCCTCGTTGTTTGTATAAAAGGTTAAAAACTGGAAAAGTAAAGAATTAGAACAGAAAAACTCCCCTGAGATTTGCTCGGTATGATCCTCCATTTGATTAGAGCAAAAATCAACTTCTTGTGGATTAGAACTTTAAAGCTTCATACTTGATGTATCCACAGGAAATTCAGGAAACTATAATACCACCAACACTTTAAAAACACACCTAAGATAAGAAAGGTTCACACTTGCATAATACATTAGTAGTTAGGTAAAATAAAATTGAAAAATAAAAACTGAAAATCATCAGGTCAGTCGATGCGCCGTATCTTATGGGAGAAGATACGCCGTATCGAGCCTGGAATAAATACGGATCAGAATAAAGATGCGCCGCATCCTTAACCAGGGATGCGCCGCATTAAAATAAACTGATAAATAGTTTTAAAGTCTAAAATAAAAATGCAGAAAAATTAAAATAAGATATGACCATTGCAGGAGATGCGTCGCATCTCAGGAATGAGATGCGCCGTATCTTCGTGCGGGTCTGACTGACTCGACACAAAAACAGAATAAAAATTCTCCGGGTTGTCTCCCGGCTAGCACTTGTCTTTATTCCAGAGTCTTCAAGTTAGACTCACGTTCAGCTCTTTATTCCAATACTTCAGGTTCAAACTCCACCACCTCGTTCTCATTATCCTCAATTTTGTTATCAAAGTATTTCTTCACACGTTGCCCGTTTACTTTGAATATATAACCATTTTTATCGCATATTTCAATAGTTCCATATGGATACACTTTCTTGACAACGAATGGTCCCGTCCATCTTGATTTAAGTTTACCAGGATACATCTTTAATCTGGAATTAAATAGTAGCACTTTCTCTCCAATAGTAAACGTTTTATCCCCACGTAACCTCGAGTCATGCCATCTTTTAGTTCTTTCTTTGTAGATCTTAGTATTTTTGTAGGCCTCATCTCTTAGTTCATAGAGTTCATTAAGTTCCATGAAACGGTTCTTCGTTGCAGTTTCCATATCCATATTACAATTCGTCAAAGCCCAATATGCACTTTGTTCAACCTCGACCGGTAGGTGGCATGCTTTTCCGTATACAAGACGAAATGGAGTGCATCCTGTTGGTGTTTTATAGGCTGTACGGAATGCCCATAAAGCATCATTTAACTTTTCTGACCACCCTTTTGGATTATACCCAGTCGTTTTTTCAAGAATTCGTTTTATAGCTCTATTGGTTACTTCAGTTTGACCATTGGATTGAGGATGGTATGCGGTGGAAACCCTGTGATATACTCCATATTTTTGCAAGGCTCTTCCTAAATGGTGATTACAAAAGTGTGTTCCCCTATCACTAATTAATGCCTTAGGAATTCCAAACCTAGAGAACAAACTTTGCAAAAATTTAAGTACTACCTTGCTGTCGTTTGTTGGAGATGCTTGCGCTTCGACCCATTTTGATACGTAATCAACAGCAACTAAAATATATTTATTACCTTTAGATTCAGGAAACGGTCCCATGAAGTCTAATCCCCATATGTCGAAAACTTCACATACATGGATATAGTTTTGCGGCATTTCGTTTCTTGATGTAATATTTCTGGATCGTTGACACGCATCACATCCTTTTATATAATCTTTCGCATCCTCCAACATAGTGGGCCAATAAAATCCCGCATCCAGGATCTTTCTTCTTGTGACGACTGCACCGTGATGTCCCCCCGTTGGCCCTGAATGGCAATGTGCCAATATTGCTGGAATTTCTTCACCATCTACGCATCTTCGTATAATATTGTCAGGACATAATTTAAAGGCATAAGGTTCATCCCAAATATACTCGCTAGAGCGAGTTATAAACCTTCTTTTCTCGTCGGATGTTAGCCCTTTTGGAATTTCATTTGCAACAATAAAGTTTATATAATCGGCATACCATGGTCCATTATTATTGCTCTTAATCCCTACCATCATAAGGTGTTCATCAGGAAAGTCATCAGCTATTTCCCTTTCGTCAAGCACCTCCATATCAGGGTTTTCAAGTCTAGATAAGTGGTCAGCAGCTAGATTCTCGGCACCCTTTTTATCTTTAATTTCAATATCAAATCCTTGGAGCAATAAAACCCACCTAATAAGCCTTGGCTTGGCATCCTGTTTATTGAACAAATACTTCAAAGCAGAATGGTCAGTGTAAACCATAGTTTTTGACAATATAAGATATGATCTAAATTTATCGAATGCAAAAACTACTGCTAGAAGTTCCTTTTCCGTGGTGGTGTAATGTTCCTGGGCATTATTTAAAGTTTTGCTAGCATAATAAATTGGCTTAAATTTCTTATCTATCTTTTGTCCAAGCACAGCTCCAACAGCATAATCACTAGCATCACACATTAGTTCAAAAGGCAAATTCCAATCCGGCGAAATTATAATAGGTGCGGAAGTTAGTTTTTCTTTAAGTATATTAAATGCCTTTTTGCAATCGTCAGAAAAATCAAACTTCGCATCTTTTAGCAATAATTGGGTCATAGGCCTAGATATTTTTGAAAAATCCTTTATGAACCTACGATAAAATCCAGCATGCCCTAAAAAACTTCTAACGCCTTTTACGTTAGTGGGGTAAGGTAGTTTGGCAATTACATCAATTTTAGCTTTATCGACTTCTATACCTTTCCCAGAAATCTTATGTCCTAACACAATTCCCTCTCTAACCATAAAATGACATTTTTCCCAATTAAGAACAAGGTTAGTTTCTTCACACCTAGCAAGCATTTTATCAAGTTTAAAGAGACAATCACTAAATGAGTTACCGAACACCGAAAAGTCGTCCATGAAGACTTCCATAAAGTCTTCTACCATATCATGGAAGATAGCCGTCATACAACGTTGAAAAGTGGCAGGGGCGTTGCATAGTCCGAACGGCATTCTCCTATAGGCGAAGGTTCCATAAGGGCAGGTGAAAGTCGTCTTCTCTTGATCCTCGGGGGCGATGGGTATTTGGAAGAAACCTGAAAAACCATCCAAAAAACAATAATAATCATATCCTGATAGTCTTTCTAACATTTGATCAATAAATGGAAGAGGGAAGTGGTCCTTTCGCGTAGCATCATTGAGTTTGCGATAATCGATGCAAACTCTCCATCCAGTAACAGTTCTTGAAGGGATTAGCTCGTTGTCGTTATTGAGTACTACCGTCATTCCTCCCTTTTTTGGTACGACGTGGATAGGACTGACCCATGAGCTATCGGAAATTGGGTAGATTAGTCCGGAGTCAAGTAACTTCACAATTTCGTTTTTCACCACATCTTGGACTTTCGGATTCAAACGCCTTTGAGGTTGGATAGTTGGTTTGAATTCGTCCTCCATAAGGATTTTATGTGTACAAAATGACGGGCTAATTCCCTTAATATCAGACATACTCCATGCTAATGCTCCTCTTCGTTTATATAGTACCTGCAAAAGAGATTCTTTTTCTTTTGGCGTTAAATTAGATGCAATAATAACGGGTGAATTAGTATTTCCGTTTAAATAAGCATATTCCAAAGTAGAAGGAAGATCCTTAAGCACAGGTTTAACATTATCAATTTCAGTAGCACTAGCGGAATAAACCTGTTCTTTAATTAAATCGCTGCTGTCACCAGATAGATGCGCCGCATCGAGGTTTTCGATGCGCCGTATCGCATTATGTACAGCAGAGTCAGCAGCTAAATTATAATCACTAGTATCCTCATCAACTTGATCCCCTATAGCAATTGTGTTTTCTAAATTTTTAAGAAGAAAAGAATCAAGCAAATTACTTTTTAACAATTTCTGAGTAAATTGATTAATCGTGTCATCAGAAACATCGATATTATAGCATTCATCATCATCGGAATTATCTTTACTCATAGATTGTTCCATGTTAAACTCAACCTCATCTTTTCCTATGGTAAGAGTTATCTTTTTATTAAAAACATCAATCATGGCCCTAGCAGTGGCTAAAAATGGTCGTCCTAATATTATAGGAGTTCTAGAATTTTCAGGCATGTCGAGGATAACAAAGTCGATAGGTAATTCAAATTTATCAACTTTTATTAATATATTTTCCGCTATTCCTAATGGGTATTGTATGGACCTGTCAGCTAGTTCTAAGCACATCCTAGTAGGTTTTGGTTCACCAAGACCTAATTTATCATACATAGAAGAGGGCATAAGACTTATACTAGCTCCTAGGTCGGCTAAAGCATTTTCAATATGCAAATTTTTAATTTGACAAGGAATAGTGAAACTCCCTGGATCTTTTTCTTTAGACGGAAGTTTGTTGAGCAATGCTGCTGAGCTTCTTTTCCCCATTGTTATGGTGCAAGCCTCTTCGAGTTTAGACTTGTTTGTAAGCAAGCTCTTCAGATATTTAGCATATTTTGGCATTTGCACTAGGGCTTCCACAAACGGTATGCTTAGCTGCAGCTGCTTGAGATTCTCCAGGAATTTCTTTTGATAGGCATCTTCTTTCTCTTTCCTTGCCCTGTGTGGGAAAGGTGGTGTTGATCGTTTAGGTTCAACAGAAGGTTCTTTTCTAGTCACAGGTTCTGGATCAGTCTCTTTAGGTTGCTCTTGCTCAGGTGATAAAGATTCAGGGGAAATTTTGTTTGTGCTGTCATCCTCGGGTGTCTCTCCGATTTGAAAGGTTGACTTTCCGCCTCTAGTTGTAATTCCTTTCAGATCGTGCCTTACCAAAAGAACCTTGTTAAGCACCGTTGACAATTGGTGCACTTCAATTGCCAATCCATTGATCATATTGTTTTGTTCCTTTAGTAACAGCTCATGACTGCCTTTGAATTCATTAATAAAGTTTCTTGCTTCATGATGTTCTTTTTCATTGGCTTGAGCGATTAGTAGCGCGAACTCTTCCATAGTAAGGTTTCTTTGGGGCCTTCCGAACCAGTTTGGGAAAATATCGAACATTGTTCCTGAAAATTAAGGACAAGAAGATTTCAAAGTAAAAGTTTCCAGGTATAAGGGTAAGTCAGAATATTTTCCGTTCGGAAATTAGAAGAATAAAAGTTGCTGATATCTGCAGACGATGCGCCGTATCCAAAAATTTGGATACGCCGTATCTTAATACGTTAAAATTTAATCAGACTTTATTCAGATAATAGATACGCCGCTTAGAATATATGAATGCGCCGTATCGAATTAATTAATCAAAAATCGACTTATCTAATTAAAATTAAATGCGTCGTATTAACGAAAGTTAATGCGCCGTATTTTCGTTACGTTTCAAAATAAAAGATTTTTGATTTCAGTAAGATGCGCCGTATCGACAGAGATCGATACGCCGTATCTGTTTAATAATTCGCAAACTGTTTTTAATTAAAATAATAGATACGCCGTATCTACGAAAGTAGATGCGTCGTATGGCGTTAACGTTTAGAAAAAATTTTATCAAAAATAGATACGCCGTATCCGCAAAAGCAGATGCGTCGTATTACTTTATCGCTTAGAAAAAATTTTCTTATTAAAAACAGATACGCCGTATCTTGGGGAAAAGATGCGTCGTATCGAATTAATTAAACGCGTTGTATTTTTAAAAATTAAACGCAATACGCCGTATCTGAGAGATCAGATGCGCCGTATCGTTTGATTTAGCACAGTACAACGATAGCAGAACACACAAAAAACGAAAAATAAAAACAAAAATTAAAACACACGAAAATAAAACAAATAAAAGCAAACAAAAATAAAAGAAAACAAATAGCACACAATACAACAAATATGCAAAATAATACAATGATGCAATTAATCTAATAAAAAGAAAAATAACCTAATTAAAATACTAATCAAATTAACAGAAAATAACAATTCACTCCCCGGCAACGGCGCCAAAAACTTGATGCGCGTGTGTATGTTGTAGTATAGTTTTAACACGTTTAGATTTCAAGTTTTAAATTTATATTTAGCCGACTTATCAATCACACACACACTTAACGAGCAGTGTACCCGGTCAGTATGTATATAGTGGTAAGCAGAGTGTCGATCACTAAGAGTGGAACGTATAATCTCGTTAATCTAATCAGTATTTTAATATCCTAACGCAAGGGGGTTTCAGCCTGAGAGACTGGCACGATTTGTTGTATGCAGTAAAATAATAAAATAAACTAACAGGCACGAATTCAGCAAGTAGCACACACGTACACAGATAGATACTTGAGACAATAAGAGGGTTGTCCTTATAATTAAGTAGATTGTCACTTGTTTTATTGATAGCTTTATATGAAGTGTATATAGTTAACCCTTTCTCGTTGGTCCTATTCTTATCGGCGAGTAAACCCTTAATGATTACTTATGTCTAAAAGTTATTCCTAAGTGATCAATTTAGAAACAACCGTGGGAGCCACACCTTGTCCCGCAGTCGGGTGCCCGCAAGCCACTAATAAACACAGAGGTTATCAATGCACTAATAAGTAGTAACCAAAGACATCAACATATAAACTTTAATTGATGGGAAAGCAAGTATTAAAGGGAGTGCAATCTTTCCGTTGTCACATTACACAAGCCACCAATCCTGATGAATTAAAGTTTGCTAAAACAATAAAACAAAACTACTTAATGAATTAAACATATGCAGCACCTTCTTACAGCTCTTGTATCTTTGATTTGGGTGTGTCTTGTGCTGCCTTCTTGACTGAATTCGTCCTTCTCTTCTCCTGTTCGGTCTTTAGGTTTAAGGTTTCGAACTCCTCTTTCTCGTCTGGTCTACGGGGTATTTATAGTTTCTGTCTGAGGGAAGATGCGGCGCATCTACTAAGTAGATGCGGCGCATGTACTTAACTTCGCGTGGGGTCCAAGATTATAATATTCAGGAATATTCGTACACCGCCAGTAGATGCGGCGTAACTGCCTTTATAGATGCGGCGCATGTCCTCTTGTATCTTGGATCGTATCTGGTGATATCTTGATATAGATGCGGCGCATGTCATCAGTGAGATGCGGCGCATCTGGAGCAGATTAGTCTTGATCTTGTCCATTTCAGCAGACTCTTCACTTTATGCACGTTTTGCTCCATTATTAGTCCAAAATCGCCAAGTTTCACCAAATGCTTGTTTTCAACTGAGAATTACAAAAGTAAACGATTAAGTATCAATCCTCATACATAATATAGTAAAACAAGTCAAATTAATAGGATAAATGATAGTAATAAAATGTACTTATTTGAGTTCATCAAGTGCATTTTTATATGGAACAATTGAAGAAGAGGTGTATGTTTCACAACCTCCAGGCTTCATTGACCCATTACATCCAAACAAAGTGTACAGAGTAGTGAAAGCTCTGTATGGCCTTCATCAGGCACCAAGAGATTGGTATGCAACACTAGCTTCCTACTTATTAGAAAATGGATTTCAAAGAGGAAAGATTGATCAGACACTATTCATCAAACAACACAAGAAGGATCTTCTGTTAGTGCAGGTGTATGTGGATGACATTATCTTTGGATCTACTAGGAAGGAGATGTGTTTAGAATTTGAGAAGCTTATGAAAGATAAGTTTCAGATGAGTTCCATGGGGGAACTTACATTCTTTTTGGGTTTGCAAGTTAAGCAATCATCTGAAGGCAAATTTATTAGTCAAGACAAATATGTTGCAGAGATACTTAGAAAATTTCAATTTGCTGATTCAAAAATAGCAAGCACACCAATGGACTCTGAGAAGCACCTTCTGAAAGATGAAGATGGAGAGAGTGTGGATGTACACACTTACAGATTTATGATAGGCTCTTTGATGTACCTTACATCATCTAGACCTGATATCATGTTCCCTGTTTGTGTTTGTGCAAGATTTCAAGTAACTCCAAAGGTTTCTCATTTAACTGAAGTCAAGAGAATTTTTAGATATCTTAAAGGTCAACCAAGGTTGGGTATATGGTATTCTAGAGAATCTCCTTTTGACTTGGTAGCATATTCGGATAGTGATTATGCTGGTGCTAGCTTGGACAGAAAGTCAACAACTGGAGGATGTCAATTTCTTGGGTGTAGACTTGTCTCATGGCAGTGTAAGAAGCAAACAAGTGTGGCAAATTCAACAACTGAAGCTGAATATATAGCTGCTGCAAGTTGCTCTAGTCAAGTTCTATGGCTTCAAAACCAACTTCTTGATTATGGGTACAATTTCTTAAACACTGTTATTCATATTGATAATAGTAGTACAATTTGTATTATTAAAAATCCAGTGCAACATTTTAAAACAAAACACATTGATATTAGACATCACTTTATAAGAGACTGAAAGGAGAAAAGGTTAATTCAAGTTCTTAAAATTGCTTCAGAACATAATTTTGCAGATCTGCTAACAAAAGCTTTTGATGTTTCAAGGTTTCAGTACTTGGTAGCAAGTATTGGAATGCTTAATCTTTGAATTTTCAATATGATGTGTTTTTGTAAATAAATTTTTGTTTCTGCTGCTGGATTTACAAGATACTGCTGCTATTACAAAAAGTTTGTGCTGCTAGTACAAATTTAAAATGTGTTATTCATACAGTTGGTCTTATGATTATTCTAATGCAAGACAAGTACTTTGTACTTTGTTCTTTTGTTTTTAGACTAACAATTTCAGGTATGAATATGTGAACACAAAGGAAATTTCAAGTGAAATGGAAGCAACACAATGCTGATATTGGCTGCTGCCATAATAGGTTTATGATGGACTGAGTTTGGGAATTTAAAACTCCTTAAAACTACTTTCTTGAAACCTAGTTATGATATTTCACATTGAATTGATGACTTAGTTGATCAGATAGTAACTGATGCAACTCACTTTCTATCATTTTATACTTTCAAGTATAATGAGCAAGTCTAAGGACATCTGATAGAAAGAACAGCTAGTAAAAGTGAATCTAACACTTGTGTTAGATGCAACAATTACTATGAGCTGGAAACCCTGTCAAGAAAGCCTTTTGAATAGGTTTATCTTTACACAGGCAGTTATTTATAACTGAAAAACATTGGTTCTCACACAACCAGAGGTTGCTTTAAACTGAAATTTTGATTAAGTGTCTGTTATACACTTGATCCCTTCAAAATGTTTGAAAGCAGTATGATTTTTCAATTCTAAAATCATGAACATACTGCTAAGTCAAATAATTTCTTAAACAAGGATTTTCAAGAGATTCACAAAAACCATCCATTGATGGACCATGAATCAAATGTCCACTGATTCACCTCTCATAGGAGTTAACACACCTAGAAGTGATGAGGGCAGTAACTTAAACTCTTAAGGAATTGATGGCTTCATGTACAATATTGTATGACAACAAGTTCTAAATGATGGATCAGATGATAAGGAAAGATATATTTTGGTACATAGTGAGATCTTCCAAACAAGGGGAGGAAACAAAAGTTATTTGTATCTCAGGGGAGGTAACAATCTCAGGGGAGGAAATAATGGCCCAGAAATGGAAGATAATCCAATAAAAGGAAAGAGAAGACAAGAGCATACAAGATGATGACATGGAGGTTGAAAATGACAAGAACATTCCAAAGGAGAAAGTTCTATCTAGGTCAAACGAAGAAAAGTTTCAATTTCAGTTTACCACGTTTGTTCATCACTTGCAAAGGCATGTTGATAGATGATTTCACTTGTTGAAACAAGCATCCAAGATACACAGCATCATTGCCTCTTATAATTCCTCCATCCAAGGAAATTGCACCATCTTTTAGTCCAAGATTGGAGCAATGTGTTGATATTGTTAAAGTCAAAGAACAAAGCAGATGAATTACTGAGAAGATATTCAATCTTGAAGAACAGAAGTGTTTGAAATATCTTCACAATCCATGATTTAATTCAGAAACATGTTGAAATGGATTCACATGTTTAGGGGAGGATTGTTGGGAATTAAATATTCAAGAAGTTAAAATATCGGATTCTATTCAAAGAAAAACATTAAGTGTGATTCTGCTGCTAGTGCATTTGGTTCCTGCTGCTAATGTTGTTCCTGCTGCTAGAACATTTGATCCTGCTGCTAGCGATAAATGATTCTGCTGCTAGGCTTAGCATTCTGCTGCTGTTGATCCTGCTGTTATTATACTTGTTCCTGCTGCTAGCGATAATCTCATTGCTGCTGCTAATGAACATTCTGCTGCTAAGTGGATAAGATTGAAAAGATATTATTTGTATTTTGGTCAACAATATACGGTAGATAATATCTTACCCCATGTGCTTAGTTAACAAGTTGTGTACACAGATACATGTTGTATCTTATGTACTGACACACTCAAGATAAGTTAACAAGTAAGTCGGCTAGACTTTAAGCAATATGTAAAGATCTTCTTGGACTATAAAAGAAGATCTTAGACTCGATATTATGTGTCGATGTTAATGTTAAAATAACTGTTAAGACATAGAACAAACACAAGTATATCACAAGTTGTAAGAACATAAGATTCAAGGTTGTAACCCTAGTGATATTTCAAGATCACTCGTATTATTATCATTAATAATATTGAATCGTTTGGTGTTAATCTTTCATTTGTTCATTGTCATAGAACTAACACAACCATTCCATTTCCACAACACAAATCACCTTCTAAGTGTGGTTAAGTAGATTCCGCATACTTAATCATATTCACTCAATATATCAATACACACAAAGAACGTAAGGTTTAACCACCTTAACCGTGTGAACAATCCTAACAATTTATATGGTCGAACAAGGAAAAAGGAGGGGGTTAAGTGTCGAGTTTTGGAACTTGATGAGGTGTTGGACTCAAGCTTGGAGAGCAAGTTTAGAGCATATATAAACCCCTCATTAGCTCTTATTTGATGAGAATTAAAAAAAACGAATGACAAACAACCCTTACTTTAGAGTATATATGTATCGTACAATATATCACTATCAAGATAATATACAAATGCCATGCATGCAATTTCTATACACATGACATGCTATGTGCATGCATCTTTTCTTCATCATTGCATTAATGATCGACAGTTGTAAATTAAAAAAGGATTCGACCCTTTTTTATTTTATAAAAGCCAAACCTTGTTTGTTGTGTGCTTTATTTGTGATTCAAGAACTAGCATTCACATCGAATCACTAATAGTACGTGTGTACAAGAACGTGGTATTAACTCACTATAGTTAATATCTTGGATTGAATTACAAAACGGTAAAAGGTAATTCGTTAATCCACTTATAAACCCTAATTAGGGTTCTTGATCTCCATTGAAGAATACTTGAAGTTGATTCTTGTTTAGCTAGAATCTTAAGGTACGCATACTTTTACGTTTGGTTAATTAATTTATGCATTATATGTTCCTACTCGCTTCCGCATGTTTACTTTGATGTTATTGTTTAATTATGATTTTCATGTATTAAAATTCCAACAATAAATACTCCCAAACTATTTGAGAATAAGCATCCCATCTCTCATTTACAGCAATAACATTGAACTTCAATTCATGGATTTTCTCTCAAAGTTCAATCTTCATTTTATCAGCAATAGCTGCTTTACTGCTTCTTGTTGTGTTCCTCTATATCTTCAACCAACACGATGGGACTCACCCTATTGGGGGGACTGTGATTGATTTGCTCATCAACTACAACAAATTGCACCATTACATGACTGATCTTGCAGAAAAATACAAAACATACAGAATTATTGGCCTCTTCCATGCTGATGTGTATACATCTGATCCCGCGAATGTGGAGTATATCCTCAAGACAAATTTCGAAAACTATGGCAAGGTGTGTTCCCACTTTGGTTTATGCAAAACATTTTGTTGTATAATACGAGTATCATGCTATATTTTTTGTGTGTGGTGTTTCGATTAGGCAACACATTTTTTTTTTTTTTCTATTCACGTTTACATGCGTGCATACATGGAAATATTGAACATAATTTGTTCCTTTACCTTAACCTTTGCTTTGCAGAAATGTAAACAAAAAAACATATCTCAGTATAATTTGAACATCCTTTATAAGTAACTCGACATAAACATGAATGTATGCAGGCTTCATGGTGTTCACCTCCAAATTATATATGGTAACCTATTTATCACATAACGCTTAAGAAACTGGATATAAAAAAAAAAAAAAAAAAAAAAAAAAAAAACAACTTGAGTCCTTCTAAGCTAAAACTAGACTCATTTTATGTTTTTTGCTCATTTTTTTGCATGAACTAATTGAGTCGAGCCTAAACTCGAGGTTAAGTTGGCCAATCAGTCTCGAGCTTGATAATTGACTAACTCGGACATATCGAGTTCAAGCTCATATTTAATAGCTCGATAAAACCTCATCTAATTTGCAGCCTAGAAATCGCTAAGTTGACGATTCATGGATTGTTGTGGTGGGAAACATTGTAAATATATATACTTGTTTGGCACGGCAATTAATACGTACACAATTTTAAATTGGATAAGAACACACTCTTAAACTTAGGCTAGTAGTTATACACTGATATTACAGTTGTGCAATATATATTATTGCAGGGAACACATAACCACGACCTAATGAAGGAGCTACTTGGTGATGGAATATTCACAGTCGATGGGGAAAAATGGCGACAACAAAGGAAGGTATCTAGCCACGAGTTTTCTACGAAAGTACTGAGAGATTTTAGCAGTGAAATCTTCACAGAAAATGCAATAAAACTCGGAAACATATTTTCAGATGCAGCAAAAAGCAACCAAATAATCGACCTAAATGTATGTTTCTCATCAAGTTAGCACTAGCATGATAACATCTTATTGCCCCTTTGATCATCAACAATAATGCTCAATGTCAAATTCCCCATATGTGCACACACAGGACTTGTTTATGAAAGCAACCACGGACTCAATATTTAAAGTTGGTTTTGGAATTGATCTTGACAACTTGAGCGGTTCAAATAAAGAAGGTGTTAGATTCAGTCGTGCATTTGATGATGCAAACGTGCTGACATTTCGAAGATATATCGACAAATCATGGAAGATCAAAAAGTATTTGAATATTGGATCAGAAGCAGAGTTAAAGAAAAATATGAAAATTGTAGATGAGTTTATTTATAACGTGATTCAGATCAAAATTGCACAAATGCAAAAGCCAAAGGATGAGTTTTCGGTAAGCTTATGTTTCTTTCTTGTTTAAAATGAAGCTAAATATTGATATATGTCAGCGGATATTTGAAATAAAATATGAGAAATGAAAATGAAATAATGTATTGTTTCTGTGGACAAATATATTGGATGATAATCCATTAATCCATGTTCAAGGGGTCATAATGTAATTAGTAGTATTGTATTTAGAGTCGTATGTAAAGTGTATAAGTTTAGGGGTCTAGAATGTCAAGTAGAAAGTTACTAACCGAATAGTCAGTTATTTCGGTTATAGATTGAAAGGTTGTGACGTTTGAGAAAAGTCGCAATGCTTCGTATAGTATATATAGATGTCAAAGTGTATTTGTAATAGTTAACCTTTTCAGTTAATAAAAACATCGTTTATAAAGGTTCAAGAACAGATTTCATTATATACAAAAGTGTGAGTTTGTGTGTCGTGTGTTTGTTCATAGACAACGTTTGATTCGAACATAGAAGATCCAGATGGGACCAACAATTGGTATCAGAGCGTCAGAAGTTCGAATCAAACCCGGTGTTTCAGTTTGTGTTTCATCAGAGATTCAAGAAGAATACGTTTGCAGATTGCAAGAAACTGAACCGCAAACACCAGAGAGAAGAATAACTTGGTTCAGGGAATCAAGTTCAATAAGCGATTCAGGGAATCGTTTTCAGAGAAGAGATAGAAGAGGTTGATAGTACTAACGTAAAAGATCCGAGTAGTGGTTGATAGTGCTATTGTAAAAGATCCAAAGAGACCGATTGATTCAGGGAATCAATCAAGAGAAGAAGAGACCGTGCGCATACCGGTCAATAGAGAAGAGAGAAAGACCGATTGATTCAAGGAATCAATCAAGAGAAAGAGAAGAGGAGACCCAAGTTTTTGATTCAGAAAAGTCAATAGAGAAAGAAACACGATTCGATTAAAAGAAAGATCGAATCAGAGAACAGGAGAAGAAGACAAAAAAGAAAAGAAAAAACTTACTAGTTGTGTTAGAACATCAGAGAAGAAAGAATGGATACAAGATGGCTGCAAATGTATATTGATTAGTGATGATAGAACAATGGTCAAAGAAGCCAAGAGCAAAACAGAATACAACAGTTGCAGGTTCAGAAACATGCAGTCAAAGAGGAAAAAGATCGAAGTGATGATGATTCTTCATCATCATCGAATGAAGAACAAAGAAGAAAATGATAATGAAAGACCTGCTACAACATGTTCAAAGATAGAGATGATCGAGTTGAAGATATGAAGATGTTGAAGACACGGATTAATGAATTAGGGAGGAATATTGGATGATAATCCATTAATCCATGTTCAAGGGGTCATAATGTAATTAGTAGTATTGTATTTAGAGTCGTATGTAAAGTGTATAAGTTTAGGGGTCTAGAATGTCAAGTAGAAAGTTACTAACCGAATAGTCAGTTATTTCGGTTATAGATTGAAAGGTTGTGACGTTTGAGAAAAGTCGCAATGCTTCGTATAGTATATATAGATGTCAAAGTGTATTTGTAATAGTTAACCTTTTCAGTTAATAAAAACATCGTTTATAAAGGTTACAGAACAGATTTCATTATATACAAAAGTGTGAGTTTGTGTGTCATGTGTTTTTGTTCATAGACAACGTTTGATTCGAACATAGAAGATCCAGATGGGACCAACAAAATATATTAAACCAATTAACCTTTGTTTTATGGAACTTGTAGCACAAGAAAGACGACATCCTATCAAGGTTTGTACTGATCAACAGCAATGATCCAAAGTACTTAAGAGATATAATACTTAACTTTGTGCTTGCTGGTAAAGACCCTATAGCGATTACTATGTTATGGTTCATTTACGAGCTTTGCAAACATCCTGAAGTTCAAGATAGGGTAGCAAAAGAAATAAAAGAAGCAATAAACATGAAAGAAGAGATCACAAAAGTTGCAGAGTTTGCTGCTCGCGTGACTGAGGCCACATTCGAGAATATGCAATATCTTCAAGCAGCTTTGACTGAAACTGTCAGACTCTATCCTGCTTTACCAGTGGTACGCGCAACTAATCTTCTATCTTTTACACTCATTATATTTTGGGCTAATGATTTGGAAATGCATCTAACTTGTCAATTTTTGTGGTTCCGTGTACTCATCTTTTTTTTTTTCTTTTTTTTTTTTTTTTGGCTATTAAAACACAAAGCTCTCACATTTCGACCTTTGTGTGTATTTTGTGACCATTCTGCCTTTACATTTTTCAATTTTTGAAGGGTAAAATGGTCATATTACATGCACAAAATACACACAATGGTCAAAATTTGAGAGCTTTGTGTTTTAATAGAAAAAAAAAATGACTACACGGAACCACAAAAATTGACAAGTTAGATGCATTTCAAAATCATTAGCCCTTATATTTTTCATAAAATCGTCCTTGTGGTTTGACCAAATTGCACGTTTCGTCCTTGTGGTTCATTAAATGCAAAGATCGTCCTTATTTTGCACTGTTACGTGCACTTTTGGTCCTCCATCATTGCAAAAATGGTCCTTGTGGTTTGCCAAATTTCACTGTTGACGAACCAAAAGTGCACGTAACAATGCAAAATAAGGACGATCTTTGCACTTATTGAACCACAAGGACGAAACTTGCAATTTGGCCAAACCACAAGGACGATTTTTGCAATTTACTCTTTTTCATATTTTGGTTTCTAGTAACGAGCCTTTTGGATGCGGTAGTGTTACATTTCATGTTTACTTTTTGGAATTTTCTTTTTATCAATCCCCTGTATATAAACATAACACTATATATGAGAAGATGAGTATACAACATCAATTAATAATACACTACTAAAATCGGCCAAAATCAATTTAATTTTTATACATAGACCTTTAACAGCATTGAGATGGAATTATAATGCAGGATCCAAAGATATGCTTTTCAGATGATGTTCTACCAGATGGTTGTAGTGTGAAGAAAGGGAGTGTGGTACCTTTCACGCCATACGCAATGGTAAAGATGAAGTTCATATGGGGTAATGATGCACATGAGTTTAAACCAGAAAGATGGATTGATTGCAATGGTCTCTTCCGTACTGAGAGCCCCTTCAAATTTACAGCTTTTCAGGTTAGTAAACCACCTCTATCATATAACGTACAGGTAATTGTAACATCGTTCCTATGGAATTTTCGATTATTAATTATGTCGATTTTTCTTTTCATTGATAAAAGGCTAGGCATGCCTCATATATTTCAGGTGAAAAATAGAAATATTCTGTGACCAAAATTCCACCCCAGTAAAGTTGCTTTAAATTATTCAAACTGTACTCTAAATTTAATGTAACAAATATGTACCACCTATAAATGAAAAAAATTAAAAGTTTAATTTTTTTCAATAAGTTTACTAATTATTACTTTTGTTGTTTGTGTCATATTATCAGCAATCTGTTAATAACGCGCGTTTTCATGTAAACTAATCACCACCTCTATTTTTCGTGTTTATGCACAGGCCGGACCACGAACTTGTTTGGGTCGAGATTTTGCATACAGGCAGTTGAAGATCTTCTCAGCTGTCTTATTAGGTTGCTTCATGTTCAAGTTAAGTGATGAAAGCAAAGCCCCAAGGTACAAAATCTCGATTAACCTTCACGTCGACGGTCCGTTGAAAGTTCGTGTTTTCAAGAGATATGGGTCACATAATCCTTAAAAGTTGATATTTGTTATGTGTATGTCGGATATTCAACAGAACATAGTGTGTGCTTATATTGCATATCCGTGTTAAATAAATGTTATGGCATTTCTCATAAAACAATGCATAACTTGTATAAATAATGATGTACGTTGCTACACATCGATGAATATATTAAGTCATGCTAGCTATATTTTCGTGATTTACGTACTTTTGATACTCGTAACTTCATGTACTACTCAATTGCATGACTTGTGGAGGTAGAATGTTAAACATAACATCATCAAAAAATAAACACCCTTTTTTTGGTTACAGAGGTGCGATAACCAAAAGTTTGTTGAGATAACTTTTACTCCTTGATACAATATTTCTATTATATTGCATGCTTTGATTCATAAAATAATTTGTGAAAGGATAAGAAATAAATAAACACTCTGAAAAGAATAAAGCAAAACAGGAAGAATTATTATATTTGTTTTTATGAAATCAAATACCAACATTAAATATGTGACCAAAATTTTATAATTGCATTCGTTTTTCAACCAAAGGCCTTTTCAAAATACAGAGTCAAACATTCGGTTTCATTATTTAATGTGTCAAAGCTTTCTCCATACGATTCGCACTAAAGGCAATTTCAAATCCACAATTAATGTCATTAATCACTTGAAAAATCATTCAAAGATACATCACATATATCCTCTATATATATATACTAGATGCAAGGCCCGACCCGATGGGTCGGCTAGTTTTAAAATTTTGATTATATGATAAAATTAATAGTATAATATGTATGAAAGTGTAGTTATATCCATGAGACTCAAATGAATAAAATAAATATGCCATTATCAAGAAAATAATAACGTTAAACAAAACCTAACGTTCAAAATAACCGAATTACATGTAGTTTTTAATCTATGAAAGACTTCTCTATATATACAACGTTGGTTGTAGAGTTGGTGTAGTTGACGTCTTTGTCACAACACAACACTTTTATACCTCTCTTGCTTTCTACTCTTGAGACGGCTACATAAAGTTGTTCGTGGGAAAAAACAGACCGTTCCATATATAGCCCAACATTAGACAATGTTTGGCCTTGGCTTTTGTTTATAGTCATGTCAAAACAAAATGAAACGGATACGGGAATATTCTTAACATAGACTCTTAAGCCCTACAATAGAAGAAAAAAAATTATTGAATTTATAATGAGATAATTAGTGGAGGAAGAAAGGAATACATAAATTGTATCATTCAAAGAGCAATTGATTTTTCCTTATTTGTCTTTGAAAAAGATTGATTAAAGCCAAAGAATGTTGCTGATATAACAGTCTCGTGTAATATACACAACAGTTAAATGGGTTTAAGCCATACCAAACAATATTAAGACCAAAAATCAAGTATATCTATGTTCATCCTCAGAAACATCCTCTGATAAATCAACTTCCGTTGTATGTATATATTTTTCCGCCCGTTGGGCGGCTACCTTTTATATATCTTCAAGAAAAATATTAGTAGTAGAGTTTTTAGGATATCGATACAAAAAACATAAAACAAAATTCTTGTAAATAATAATTGTAACATCAATTCTGGCAATAAAAAAATTAAAACCATACATGTAAACAAACTTCATAATCTATGACGCACCTCTTGATACACAACATTTGTTGTAGTATTGGTGTAGTTACCATCTTTGTCACAACACAACACCTTAAGATTTTTTTTTTCTCTTTACTCGTGAAACGTCCACATAAAGTTGTCCATGTGAGAAAACCGGACGTTCCAAATAAAGTCCAACCTTTCCCAACGTTTGACCTTGACTTTTGTTTATTGTCATGGCAAATGAATCAGAAATTAGGAACTGATTTCCTTTTAGTTGAAAAGTCATTTTCTTATCTGACGAGGATATTATCATCCGAGGAATAGCTTCAAGAATTATAAGATAAAAGTAGTAGTGAAATGTTTGATACAATAACGTTAAAACGAACATAGTGTTAAAACGAAAAATAAAGTCATGTTCTTAATAACTGTAAGAAAAGTACATATATGTTATTGTGAAAAAAAAAAAAAAAAAAAAAAAAAAAAAAAAAAAAAAAAAAAACCCTTATAATCCATGAAAAACTTGGGTACAAAAATCACATTAAAAAAGCCTAATACGATAAAGTTAAAAATATAAAACAAAGACACGTTTGTGGAGATGTTGTAGTTGGCATTTTTTTTCTCAACAAAAGACTTTTAGACCCTTGTTTTTTACACTTAAACCAGCTATATATAGACCCACTTTCGGATGATGTACATTAAAAACAATTTGGATTAGATGTCATTCCAATGAAAAAAACAAAATTTTGACACTTATAAAAACTTAATAAACAATACACCGAGCGTGCTAAAATTGTCACACCCAAAAACTTTAATTAAAACACAGAGGCCAAATATAATGATTATAATGTTGTTGAATTATAAGCAAAAATAAAAATAAAAAATAAATAAATAAATAATACATGCATCGTAATGGCATGAAGTCACAAACGAAAGGAAATATTTAAGAGTTGGTCAATTCTACACTTGGCTCCATGTCCAACAAAGTTTACAACATGTCAAGGGGTTGTAAATAATTAAAAACATTTCAAACTATAAGGAAATGGTTCAAATTGGTTGAGTGGGTCAAACGGGTCATATGTTTCTTTAAAGTCTATTCGACTGCTTATAATCTCTCAAATCATTTCATTTTCTGTGACATAGATGATCATTTGAATAATATAGTTTTAGTAATCATATTTATTACAGTAATCATTCATAGAACTACAAAAAGAACAAAAGGACTCTTTTTGTCCAGCGGCACGTAAATGACCAGCCTTTACCAGAACCAATTTAGAACCACTACCCAACCCGCCCAATTTGCAAGTGTTGCTTCAGAATGTGAGGAGCCCCAAATATGATGTCTACATGAACTTACCTTAAGATAGTCAATGACCATCTCAGGCTTGAACTTTTGACGGTGCAGGACTTTAAGTTCATCTGATTTGGCATCCTCAACCAATTGATGAAGAAGTTTGAGAGCTACACGATGCAGTGAGTTGTATTTGTAAAGCTCTAACAAACAAATATCGTGATTTCCTTTCTGCAGGATCTCCTCACATATTTTCACATCACAATAATTAAAACCTTTCAGTAAATCTAATCTAAGGCAGCAGCAGTTTGGTCAGGTAGAAGTAAAGCCTGCAGAAGTGCATTGTCCAATATTGTTGCCATTTCTCTAGCACCCGAATGAGTAGGGATATTAACTCATCCCTCAAGAACCAAAAGAAACTATAATCAGAACATACAGCTATTTTAGGGGTGTTTGGATGTAGTTGTGAATTAAATATGTGATACAGAGATAATTAGAATCATCTAATCAGCTGTCATAAGCTCATGATACGCGCTGTAGAACAGGATTTGTTATTTGGCTCCGGCCAAGCCAAGAACATTTTTGCATCTGTAAGTGTGTATGAAACAACAACATAGAGCTTGCAGCAAGCAAAATACAGGGAATTTGATTGTTACCTTGGTTGATTACTTCGATCGCCTGTTTTCGTGAGTGTCAAATGTATGTACAATAGCATCTGAAACAACCTCCTCTGTGGTCTCAGCAGCTGCCTTTCCAACTATGTTGGGCCTCTGCTTCAGTAAGAACTTGATCAGAGGCATTAAATTATTGTGGCTCATTTTCTTGGACTCGAGAGCACAACTTTCATCAAATTCTGGTAAAGAAGTTGGAGAAGAGTCCATATCATTTGATGTAATAGAAGAGGCTCTTGATAAGTATGACTCCCCAGCTACATCAACATTTTCTCGTTCAGCTGACATAAGCAACATGGGAAGAACAATTGATGGATATAAAGAGAGCACATGGGTTAACTCTACTTGAGATGCCATAAAGTGCTCCATGGCCTCTTCATGCCTCCCATTTCCAAAGAGATGGTGTGCATATCTGTACAATTGGACAACAACAATCATTTTTAATGTGGCAGTCCAACTTCTAGGGTCAATTAACATATTATCTAAATCAAATTCTGTTGTAACTTATAGCTTTTGAAGAAAGTTAGTTAGCTATTAAGTTCCACTAAAAAATAGAAAACTGGTCACACTGAATCCATATAGTTTAGAATTAGAAGCAATAGAATTTACCCCAAAAATCTGAAAGTATCTGTTAGATGGAACAATAGTAGTAGTATAGCGTCACTTTAGTGTTTTAACAACAGAAATTGTGGCTATGAGAGACTTTGCAGTTGTATAAAATACTTCTTTTTCTTTGAGAATCTTTTGCGCAAGATTTTTGTTAATTATCTTGTAGTAAATTAAATTGATAAGGATTTTGGAATATACTTAACCTATGACCGGTTGTGCCTGCACCTACTGTGAATTTGTTTAGGAAGTGTCATTTAAATGCACTTTCAAAATGGGTGAATTTGTTTCTTTGGTAAGTTCCGCCAAGTCTATAAGATTTTAAGAAGATTTAAATAATATTGAAACTGATATGCACAATTTATACTTTGATAATTTTCAATGTCGAAACATGTGCCTATTTTACACAAATTTACTACATGAAACAATCACATGGACTTTGTAGTTTGTAAGTTGATTAAAGACCAGTCACAACTATATTTTGATAGATTTTTAAAAAAAAAAATACCTTTTTTTACTTACTCCGTATTAGTTTCCAGTTCAAAATGTCCTATCACTGTAATAGTTTGTGAATTTGATTTCAGAAATTCAAATGCCGACTATATGTCACAAAATGCATGAACTAAACAAAAGGTATGATTTAGTACCTGTCTACGCTTAGAGTGGTTGCGGAAGTACCATCCATATAGATGGAAGTGATCAATGAACGCATAGTCATCGGTATATCTTCTAGGAGAGAAAACAGTGTTGTTTTCCAAGATCGCACCCAATCAATTACATCCCCTTTCTTTCTAGACAACAAATAACAAACTCAATTTAGCACCATCAAAATTAATTCATACACACCTGAGTTGGTCAACATCGACACAGCTTCTAAATCTCCTCGAAAATCAGATGTCATTAGATCATCACATATGTACGTTGTAAATCTGAGTCTGCTTATTTTTAGATTCTAAATTAATTTATCAGTTCAGTATATAATGAGGATTCCTCTTAAAATAAGACACGCCTTTTTCCTTGAAAATTCTTAGTTTGCTGATTAGTAGTCACATTGTTTAAACTCTTTCTATATGATGATATGCAGGAATGAGAACTATTTATTCACATAAACTCTTCTTTTCTCAGCAAAAAGGCATTGCAATCCATAAATGCATCTAACTGTGATAAAGTAATGGTTAACATTGAGTGCACGAACCTCGATAATGAGTAACTTTCATTGAAGTCACGGTGCCGCTCTCAATATAATAGCAATAAGAGTCACATGAACCAAATATATCCATCCCCTGGACATACCTGCGTATCTGTAACAAAAAAAAAAGGCATTTTAATATGATATACTCATGAAAACTCACAGCAAAAGATATCTATTTAATGGTACGAATTAGAAGTATTTAGCTCAAAAATTATGATTTGCAATGAGAAAAGATACATTTAGTCCCTACCTTATGTGTAATGGTGATAGCTCTGTTCATAAACTCTTAGTGTTAATAATCACAGACCCAAATAGTGAAGAACCCTTAAGCCTACACATTGCACATAATTGAAGTATTTCGTCCTAAGCAAAAACGCAGCACAACAACATGATAAACTCACAACAAAACATTAAAAAATAATAATAATAAATAAAAAATAAATAAATAAATAAATAATGTTTTTTATCCTAATATTACCATGATATATTGCAGCACCATTCGCCAAAACTTATCATGATTATCCTTACCTTAATTGACAACATACAATTTTGGTATATCATTGAACAACGCTGATACACATAACATGAACTGTCGTATCATTGAACAAAAAATGTCCAAGTGAAACTTTGTATATCAAGGGGGTGTTTGGGATTGCATACTTTATTATGATTTTCTGTGTTACTGATTGCTCCCAAACGGTCAACTAATATTGACCAAGTAAATGGTCAACAAGAGTCAAACAGCTTAAGGATACAATACAATTTACCAAAGGAGTATAGTGATTCCCCGGGTCGTTATGTCCCAGCGAGATGTGAATTCTGTAATAAAACGAATTTGTAATCGGGTGATAATTGAACTGAAAAGGGTTTTGAGTGATTAAACTAAGGAATTTTAAAAGGAAATAACTTAAACAAGCTATAAGAACGATTACGTGAAAGTAAATGACTTAGAACAAATTATAATTAAAAAAAATAGGCAAAACGGGAAATCTAAAAACGGGTTAAAAACTGAAATATTAGAAAACTAATCCTACAAGTGCAAAATTATTTCTCTTAAATCCTAAATGATAAAAGAAAATTTTAGAAAAAAGATTTATATTTTTCTGACTTTTATATTTTTTATTAGGAATTAAAAACTATTTTAAACTAATTAAATTATTTAAAAATACTAAAACTGTTAAGAAAAATCTGAAAAATTTAAGGTAAATCTAAAATATTATTCTAAATCTAGAAAAATATAAAAAATTAGAGAAGCCCACTAATAAGATGAATTGGGCAAATAAGCAGTTTAAATAAGCACTTCAAATAAGCACTAGAATGCACCAAAAGCTCAGGTACAGTGTAATATACTAAAACAAACTCAATTTAACTAAAAAACCTCAGATAATCCCTGGCCGCAAGCCAAATCGAGTATTAAAATTAAAACAAGCTTAAACAACCACACAGGCCTGCATGGCTTTTTAAAGCTAATTCCAACTTATCAAATAAGCTAGGAAGTGCACAATAAGCCCTAAACCTTTGAGATTGGTGGATAAGCTTCACAAGGAACCAAACCACACAAGCTCAAGTTCACTGGAGAGCTTTTGAGGGGCTTGTGAAATTGCCCACTTACACTGATGACTCAGTGTAAGTATTTGGGTGATTAAACATAGATAGGACCAAATAAGCATGCAAATAAGCCGGAAAAGAACAAACAAGCACATAAACATGAAACTGGCCAGAAGGGCTTTACAAAGCAACAAATATCATAAGCTAATATGCACTGAAGATCACACAATCAACCAAAAGGTTCACTGAGATCTACTGATATGGGCTAGGAGCAGGGCAAAACAGCCTTTTTCAAGGCTGTGAAAAGCTATTAAAGAAAAATCCTAAAAATTAATAAAAATGGGGAAACAATAAATAAGCAGGCCAAGTTTCAAAACCCTAAGTATCAGCTTATGACAACTTATTATGAGTGAATTAAAATTCTACAAAGGACTGCTAAAACTATGAAAATTAGAAAACTAGGCTGCAAATATACAAAGCACTGATATGAATGGGTAACTAAGGAAGAGACCTATGGGATGTTATTGCAGACTGAGAATGGAAGAGAACCTGAGAGATGGTAAAACTGACCCCAAATAAGCTGAGATTATTAGAGCTTGTTGTGGGCAGTTTAGGCCTTATAGATGCACTATCCACCTCCAAACCTGCAATAAGCTTCAAAACACCCAAAGGGTTGCTGAAAACATCTTATACAAGTATAATAAACTTAATATAATCTGACAAGGAGGCAAATGAACAGCTAATTCCCCAAATTACCCAGTTTGATTATCACAGCCAAACAATCCTTACTCTGACTGATTTGAAGTTTAAAACTAGAAACACTGAATTAACTTGCACTTTTGACTTATTACTGACTGAGTTAACTTATTTAAGCTGAGAAAATCAATTACAAATTTCAAATAAGCTCCAAATAAGTAGTTTGACCTGCGTTGACTTTTTTGGAAAATTTAGCTTAACACTGAATTAAAACAAGTGAACTTTTTCTAAAGATAAAATAAGCTTATACAAGCTTATTGAACAGAATTGGAAAGCTTAAAAGATTTTTGCATAACAATAACTTTAACACAATGTTTAAACTGAAACTTGAAATTTTACTTAAACTTAAAATTCAAACAAAGTTGATAAATAAAAGTGCACTGAGCTTACAAGAACTTAAATTACAAAGCTTTTTAACTGAAATTGAAACTTAAATTAAAACAAGTAAACAACTACACTACGAATTTTGGTCTAAGACAGTGACAGTGTTTTTCTTGGTCTTCTTTCTTCTTAAATAATCATCCCAATAGCTTCATCTCTCTCTTCTGCTTCAATCCCACCCCTTGGATTGGGATAAGTCATCCTGACCATTGAAATCACCTTTTGGCGCCAAAATATCTTTTGCCAGATGGGGTAACTTGTGAGGGATTTAAGGGCAATTAAGGGTGTTTGGGAGGTTGTGGAGGTGGAGGGGAGTGGGTAGACAGCTGGTTAGTCAAGTGGAAGGCCAGGTGGTGGTGAAAACCACCTGGTTTTGTGACTCAGTGGTGTGGAAGAGGTGAGGTGGAAGGAGGGAGTATATACGGGGTGTTTGGTTGACTTATATTTGACCGGGGGTGTTGGGTTTATGGTTTTGGGTTAAGGGTAGTAATAGGGTGGTTTTATTTAAGTGTTGGGTTAGTAGTATAAATAAGGTCCAATTGGTTTATACTTGTAAACAAAGCCCAAGGACCATTAGTGTAACTTTTGGATTTTTAGGGGAGCTGAAGTGATAATTTTCCAAAGTTTATCACAAGGGTCATTCATGCCAAGTTTCAATAGTACAAGGACCATAAAAGATAATTTTCCATTTTTTGAAAACTAAGGACTAATTTTGACAACTTTTTAAAGTTCAGGGACTAAAACTGCCAATTATGCAAACTTTATTCGTTTTCACCTGTTTTCAATCCTTTTGCACTTGCAACACATAAAAACACAATCAAATGATATTTCCTGTATTTTGAAGCATATCTGCATGTTTTTAAATGTTTTTGCAGTCTAAATGTGACAGAAATGATGAGTATTTAGACACTCATCAGTTACCAACTTACTTTAAGCATTTATTTGGTCTGAAATAAGCAGATAAACAGTTCATCCATACAAATAAAACTACTTGCATTTTGAAAAGATAAGCAGATAAACACTGATATCAACAACTCCCAAACACCGTTCTAACGCTAATTACAGAAACAATTAAAACATTTAATAAAAGTCCATAATCAAAACAATTAATTACCTGACAAAACCATTGTTATCAATATCTGCAGCAAAAACTGAGCAGCCGTAAGGTTTTGACCAAGAACCCACTTAACAATCCTCCTATGCCTCTTATCAACTCTAGACTCAACCAAGTACAAAAAGGACCTAGCTACAGAAAGAGTCGACACAAGCAATCAAACAGATAGTATAACTTAAACCGTCATTTAAAATCCTATACGCAGCAAGCCAGTAACTTAAGAATGAATAGGTTCACTCGCCTTGAGTTGTAGGATGCTTCGATCTATTGTTGGCATGTGCGGCGGCGGGATCGTTTTCTGATTTTTGATTGATACCTGTAACAGAAACACGTTACAGAGATTCAGTATAACTTAAACCGTCTTTTACATGTTGCGCCAATGAAACTTTTAATCACCACTAACAGCCATGGTACTTACACATACATGTATCATCAGCTTGTTGAGGCATTACATGCGTATGCAAAGAAGAGGGCGCAACAGCATTCATCGCTGCAAGCGTGACGACTGCATATGGCATGCACGGAACACAGTCTTCGGTTGGTTTAAAACTATTTTGAAGCAACGACCGCACATGGCTGAACATGAACGTCTGCAGCAGATACACTGACATCATCATAAGGCATAATAACGTAACATAAATTAGAGAACAACATTACATTGGTGTAAAGAGTGTAAGGACGCGTCCCAGTTAAAATTAATAGTTCACAAATACGAAAGCAGATTTACCTCAGGTTTTGATTTTGATTATGTGGGAACAATATTGATCCATATCTTCCTCCTTTTCTTGACGTAACTCATTCTATCCTCTGCAATATGAAACAAATACAGTTACTACGGGATGATATATTATAGTAAATGGGTGTTTGGAATAGCTTAGGTTCCAGGAGTATGGGCTTATTTGAGTTTTAAAAAGCTCATAAGCCCACGTTTGTGGATTATCAGCTTATCAAGTAGAGCTTATAAGCTTATAACGTCCAAAAATAGAGCTAATTCATGTAGTAAAAACTGCTTATCAAGTCGAGCTTATAAGCTTATAAGGTCCAAAAATAGAGCTAATTCATGTAGTAAAAACTGTTGGGAGCAGTATCTTGAGCCGCTATAGGTGACCATGCTTATCAAGTCGAGCTTATAAGCTTATAAGGTCCAAAAATAGAGTAAATTTTCAAATTATGTTTACCATAAGCTATGGACTTCTAAAGATCCTGATAAAAGATACATACTGACATAATGCAAAGGTTTTATAAGGAAAAAAACGTAACCATTACCTTTAGCAGTACTTTATGAGTCGGTACTTCTACTCACAGTTAAACAACATGAAAACAATATTAACAGTACATATCAAGACAAATTATGAAAACAATTTTGTCTAAAATGTATTTTGGGAGGCCTTAAGAGAGTGTTCAAACAACAAATATATAACGACGATTTCAAACCCAATTAAATTAATCTTGAACATAAATGTTGTGTTCATAGAGATAGCATCAAACACTAAACATGCATAAGATCCCATCAATAAAAAACAAATCATGATTTAGAAACTAACACGCACATAAAAAATGCATTCAATCAATAAAAACATGGTATTGAAACAATTACTAGATTCTTTTAGGCTTGAACTCAATCTATAGCATGTCTGCAGTTAAAAAAAAGAAAAAAAAATATATTAGTCAAAGCCTAAACATATTTTTAAACAAAAAATGAAAACAATATTAAATCAAAGCAAAAATATAGATAATGAGGAGTTGTTTAGGATGCACTGAAATATATAGTGGTAGGAATTAGGTTAAATGAAGCAATTTGCGAAATTACAGCAATGTAAAGATTCAAAATTTAAAAGTTTTAGCTAAAAATCCGGATGATAGTTAAGCTGATACGTTTTTTGTGATTGAATTTTAAAAGTTTTCAATGTTATTAACTTCTTTTTCAAAATTTCCTTCATTACCAAATGATTTTTCAAAGTTTCCAAAAAAAGTTCACAAAAGTATAATTATTTTAAATAACATTTTTTAAATATTCCTAAAAAAAATCACAAAAGTTTAATTATTTGAAATAACATCAATGATAACATGACTGTGATGCAACCAAAGATAAAAAAGAGATGCTAAACAGGGAAAATAACATGAACCTAAGATTGTTTTGGACAAATACAGATCAAATAATTATCTATTCTACAACCATAGTAAAAACATTCTTTGGGACGAACATATTAATCTAGTTGTATATTGATTCAAAATGGTGATGACTGATAACATGGATGTAATGAAACTAAAGATCAAATAAAGCGGGAATAAAAATCAACCAAATGGCTGGGTTAATGTGGGGGATGAACATCAAAATCTAATAAACCGAAAAAATAAAAAATAACATAAGGGATCAGATCCATTGTATCAATACTTGGAATAAATCGTTTGAGAAAACAATACAAATCGATAAATCTTGAAGTTCCATGGATCAAATGATTCAGTTTTCAATTATTGACTGGAACATCATCATCATCATCAAAAAAACATGAAGATGAAATTGATAAAATTGATAATAGATTAAAAATACAATTACACAAAACAAAACGTTGTGACCAATCCTCCCCACATCACAATTATTAGCATCCATGATGAGTTATCATCTAATATTCATAGAAAAATATCTTGTTATATATATTTATTTAGATATTTTATAACAAATGGTTGTAAATATATTAACTTAGTTATTATCCTGTTTTTCAGCTTAATTCGAAAAAGAAAAAAAAGGTTAATGAAAGAATTGAAGTGAGAATAGTACCAAAACCATCTGATGAGTGATACCCCAGTAGATAAAGAAGCCAACGCTATGTGCAGTAATCATAATAATCAAAAAACATGAAGACGCTCCCTTTTTACGATCTGATTGATTTATTGAGGGTTGTTGATCAGTAGATATTTTTTTTAGTTAGGGTTTATTCGAAAATGGGGATCCAGTTTGTGTTAGTGTTATAAAGGCTTTATTTATCAATATCGTTTATCAAGATCTATTGTTCTAAACTTGATTTAATTTGTATGGATCTTGATCTTGATTTTGATGTTCAGGGTTTTTGATTTTCGAATAGGGTGGAGAAGGGGATCTTGAGAGAATATGTGTGTGTTTTTGTTTTATGATTTGTGACAAATGAATGAAGGATAGGGAATGCCGCCCAATTTTCATCAATAGCTAAGTTTTAGGAGTAGGAGGGAAGGAGAACCGTACGATCAAATGATTTTCCAGGTGTCAGTTGATTAAGTATTTTGGGGGATTTATTCTTGAGAAATTATAGGACGAAACCCTGTTTTATATAGGAGGTATATATATATATATATATAAGGTTGTTCATTAGCCGAGCCGAACCGAGCGAGGGTCTGCTCGAACTCGGCTCGAATTGAAACCGAGCAGCTCGGCTCGGTTCGAACTTAATGAAACGAGCAGAAAACCATTGCTCGAGCTCGCTTGGTTTAAAACCGAGCAACTCGGCTCGGCTCGAACTCGCTTGGTTTAAAATTTAGTACAAAGACTTCGAATTATATCACGACTAAAATGATAAAATACACACTTTTGTTTAAAAACATAACTAAAAAGATTGACGATTTCAGAAACTAGCAATTATCTTGCTTAGCAAATATATAAAAAATCATGTATAAGGGTGTGTTTCAGACTTCAGGATGAGTTTATGTTTTTTAGAGTTCGATTTTCGAAAGCTTAGTTTTAAAAGCTTTTGACCATTAGCTTTTATTTTAAAAGCTACTTAAAGTATCCTTTGAGTTGAAATAACTAGTTTGCATATAGTTTTATGTTATTTTATATTTAAAACATTCAACTATTATCTTATCGAGTATGCGTTAAAAAAAAAACACTAACGGATAGTGTGTACGTGTACGTCTTTGGATTTTGGATTGACTTTTAATTGGGCTAAGTGTTATTTGGGCTAAATACAAAAATATTAATCCATAAATCTAATAGAATGATAGTTACAAGATAAATTTATATTTATATAAATACATACATATATAATATATATATATAATATATTTATATATAATAAAAATATTTGAGCCGATCCGAGCCGAGCAGACCTTTGCTCATGCTTGGCTCGTTTACAAACCGAACTGAGTGGAGCGGCTCGTTTACAATCGAGCGACGGATCGAGCGAGCAATTTCCGAACGAGCAGCGAGCGATCGGCGAGCGGCGAGCGCTTTAAACGGCCCTATATATATCAAACTTGATCCAGTTTCAAAATCAAAAGAAATTCAGTTTAAAAATCACCGATTCAAAAAAACTTGCAGGAATTATGCCAGGGTTAAAAACTTGCAGGAAACCCTTAAGATAAGATATTGATCAGTAAAAATCTCAACAAACTCTCAACGGCTATTTTCAAAAAACTGCTATTTCGCACAAGTACTAACGGTTATCTAGCAGTACAAACTTAAGCCTACCAGTACTAACTTTTGGCCTGGCAGTACTAATTTTTTAGAAAAATTATGACTTAGCAGTATGAACTCAATTTTGATTAAAAACAATACTGCTTACAACCATTTTGAAGGGATTAAGTGTAAACACAGACACTTAATCATGATTTCGGTTTAATGCAACCTCTGGTTGTGTGAGAACCAATAATTTCAGTTATGAAAAACTGCCTATGATCAGATAAACTCATTCAAAGAGCTTTCTTGACAGGGTTTCCATCTCGTGGCAGGTGTTGCCTCTAACACAAATGTGTTAGATTCACTTTTGCTCGTTGTTCTCTCTACCAGATGTCCTTGGACTAACACATTATACTAAAAGTATAAAATGGTAGAGAGTGAGTTAGATCAGTTACAATTTGACTAACTATGCCATCAGTTCCAATGCAAAAACATCATAATAAGATTTCAAGAAATACATTTTAAAGAATCTCCCAACATGAGTATAGAACCTTTGTTAAGGGATGCCCAAATTCAGTCCATCATCAACCTATTATGTCAGCAATCGATCCACCATTTGCTGCTCATAAAATGCACTAGTAAATCCTTTGTGCTCAAATGATCCATACCTGCAATTGTTAGTCCAAAACCAAGAAAACAAATAGCAAAGCATTTGCTTCATAACAATATAAACATATGACTAACAGTTCTAACAAACAGTCCTAATTTGTACTGGCAGTACAAACTATACATAGCAGTACCTATTGACAAACCTAGCAGTACAAATCCAATTTAAAGTACAGAAACACACAGATTAAAATTTTTAAGGGTTAAGCATTCCAATACTTGCTACCAAGTATTGAAACCTTCCAACATCAAAGGCTTTAGTGAGAAGATCTGCAAAGTTTTGATCAGTATCAATTTTAACAACTTGAATTAACTTTTTCTCATCGCAGTCTCTTATAAAATGATGCCTAATTTCTATGTGTTTTGTTTTAGAATGTTGCATTGGATTTTTAATAATGCATATTGTACTGCTATTGTCAATATATATCATGGTATTCATAAAATTATACCCATAGTCAAGCAATTGATTTTGTATCTTAAGAACTTGACCACAGCAACTTGCAGCAGCTATGTACTCAGCTTCAGTTATAGAAGTTGTCACAATTGTCTGCTTCTTACATTGCCATGATATAAGTCTGCAACCATAATTACGATATAGAACTTATAACCCTGACATAATTCCTGCAATATACTCAGCTTCAGTTGATTTTGAAACTGGATCATACTCAGCTTCAGTTGTAGAAGTTGCCACAATTGTCTGCTTCTTACATTGCCACAATTACGTCATTGTTTACGCCATTAAAGTGAAAATTTAATAAACCAAGAGTTGAAGGGCAAATCAAAATCTATTAAATTAAGATATGGAACTTAGAAGGGCGATTACAAGATTCTACGAGTAATTAAATTATACACACATGTAAGTCAAAGATAACTTTCATCTGTTTAAGGCAAATATCATTGTCATAAAAAGAAGCCTATTGGGCTATTGTTAACAGGAAAACCCAACTCAAAACCCATAAAATTAACAGTTGTAAAAGTTTGCTGGGCTCCAACCCCGATTTTGACCCAAAGATGTTACTAGTAACATTTGGTGTGTTGTAGAAAGTATGTTTTCTTATCATAAACGTGGTTATTTTCATGAAGAAAAAATAAATTGAAGTCAATATTTGCTGTTACTAGTACTACATAATAATAGTCCTAGAAGAATGTTTGCTTTTCATTTCATTTCATTTCACACATATACACTGATTTTTTGTCAAAAAAAAACCCAATTAGAATCAGCCGTCACATTCAAGATTTTTTTTTTTTTTTTTTTAATCAATGTATTGCTTCCATTTTATATTTCATAAAAATAAAATTTACATAGTGGTTTTGCATTCGAACAAAGCTTGCTTGTGGGTCATCTGTGTTTGCACACCACGTGTTTGATTAAGGGTATGTTTGGCACATAGATTATTGAGAGATTATTGAGAAATTATGCTTATTTTTTAAAAAATTAAGCTACTTAAAAAATAATTTTTGTTTTGCAGACCGAACTTATAAGAGATTATTAAAAAAATAATAATAAAATAAAAAATAAAATAAATAAATATAAATAAAATAAAAATCTTCAATAATATCTGAAAATCAAAGGTTACTTTATGGAGCTTATAAAAATAATCTTTTTTTATAATCTCAATCTCCAGCACAATCTCCAGTACCATATCCAGTTCCAACAACAGTTACTTTTGCCAAACATACCCTAAATGTCCCATCGACTTAAATGTTGTATTTTTATGCTACTGATTGTTATAAGATGAAATAGGTTTTCACAAGTGGTTAGTTGGTTGAATTTTGAAACCTTAAGCCAAACCAAACCAAACCTTAATGGCACCTACCAAGCGTAAGCTCGAAAACACCAAAGTAGGGGAGTAAGTTTTAGATTTAGTTATACCTTATATACACAACATCGAGGACCAAAACTCTGTTTCGTTTGTTTCTCGTAAGTTTTATGAGATTGATGACATTACGCGTAAGCGCCTAACTGTCCACACACTTTACTACCCAAACCCTGCCTCTTTAAGTAAAAGATTCCCTTTCATCGAGGCGTTAACACTTAAAGGTCCCCCATCTAATTTTATTGTTATAGATGATTATATCCGTAAGTTTTGTAAGATTAATGGCATCACACGTATCCAAATCACCCAATGGATCCAACAATTAGCTCTCGAGTTTAGGTATTTGAAAGAACTTCATATTTGTACTCTGGTTGTTCATGATGAAGATCTCGAGATAATGTGTGCCAGTGTTTATTGTTTAAGAGGTGTCACAATTTGGAAGTTCTATATACCGTGGATGTATGTGGAGACAGGGGATTGCAAGTTATTGGTCAGTTTTGCAAGAAATTGTGCAAACTTACCCATAATGGGTTGGCAACTAGGAGGGGACTGATTGTTGTGGCAAAAGGATGTACTAATTTGGAGTATTTAAAGGTTAGCCTTGAAGATATTTCAAATGAAGCTCTCGAGTGTGTAGGAACTCATTTAAAGAATCTGCGTGATTTTCGTATATGGTTGGGTAAAAAAGGCGGTATATCAGATCTACCGCTAGACAATGGAGTTAGAGCTACGCTAATGGGTTGCAACAAACTCGAAAGGCTAGATATGAGTCTCTGGCATGAAGGATTGACGGATGTGGGTTTGGAATATATCGGGAAGTATGGTGCTAATTTGAGGTCTCTATCTCTTACTTATATAGGAGCTTCTAATACAAGACTTGTGAAGTTATCAAAAGAGTGCCCAAAATTAAGAAAGCTAAAACTGAGAGGTTGTCCCTTTAGCGAGCAATTTGTTACCGGTTTTGTGTTTAATATGCCTTCTCTAAGGTATGTTTGGTTTGACAGTTATGATCGTACTGCATTGTCACTCACTCGTCCTGAGTTTCAACTTTGAAACATTGGTATGTATGTTCTTCGTCATTTACTTAAAAAATTGGTTTTTATTACTTTCTTTTAATATCGGAGTTTTTGTGAAATTCTATTACTTTGAAACATTGGTATGTGTCTTACTTTCGGAGTTTTTGTTGTCTTGGAATATCGTGATTGTGAAATTCTATCAATTACATGCTTTCTATCATCTCTTTAGCGTGAGTTAGGTTTTTTACGAATTTTCTATTAGACCAAATAAATGATGCACCATCCCATTTCTAAATATTCCTGGAAACTTGGGACCAAATCCTGCAAGCCGAGAGATGATAAATGACCTATGCATTAAGACAATGGATTAAAAAGTTGATAAAGTTTATGTCATTGATTCCAAAATATTAACGAAGATGGCCTTAAAATTTTAAAACTGCACTTCAGTTTATGATAGAAGTATGAACTCGTGTAACTGTCTTTGGGGTCTGGGTAAGACTTTATAATGGAAGCCGAAAGCTAATGAATTAGATAGATGACACGGGAATATATAGTCGGAAATCACTAGTAAAAGTAGATGACAAATATGAGCCGCGTACATTCCAAGGCACTTTTAGAATTTGTTAATCTTTATATGTTTCCAGTTTTTAAATGTCAATTAAATGTTTTTTTTTTTCCACCTTTCTTACTATCATTCTCTGAATTTGTTAATCTTTGTCGACTCGTATAGGAAGGATCAAGTTGAAAAGGTAGAAGTTGATGTAATTGCATGAAGAGGAAATGGCTAAAATGAAGAGCAAGCACAAGAAATAAGAGATTGAGTTGATAAAATTGTTTAAACTCAAAATTCGCATCAGGAATGACTTGTTTTCCAAGACTGAACTTAGCTTATTTTGCTGAAGGTTGTAGGAAAACTTGTTTGTGACTCCTAAAACTTTGACCCGTTTAGCATTTTATGTCATGCACCTCTTGTTTCGTCGGTGGTTATTAAGATGAACTTGCAGAAATATTTGCATTGATGCGCTTGCTGAGTGCGTATACGCTACCGTTATTATGGGTATGTAGCATAATCACTTCATGTCAGACCCCAACCCGACAAGGGTCAAAATGCCACATTATGGTGTCAACAGAACAAACGAAAGCGGAAGACTTTTATCAATAATAAGGTTACAAAGGTATTCAAAGGTAATAATGAAATATTAACATCTAAACATAATGAGTTCCAAAACTGAAATACAAATCCAAGCCAAATCTAACTGAAGGTAATCCAGGTCTAATCCATAAGCAAATGGGTATCTATCATCAGGGTAGTCCACTAAGAGCTCCTATGCACTCTTCACTCAAATCCCAGCTTCCAACCTAAAACCTGCCGCAGGAAAAGAAATGCGGCTGAGCTTAAAAAGCCCAGTGAACATATATAAACAAAACAAATAATCGAACATATATAAGTATAGGGAAAAGGAACAAAAGCTTATGCTGAACGAATATCATCTGCCAAACGAATAAGAGATCAAGGATCAACTAAACAAAATGTCATATATCATAAAAAGCAAATCATAGCGAAACATAAGGAGATCAATATGAAGTCAAAGGAATCAAACAGAGAATAATAATCATATAACATAACATAACAGAACAGAAATGCCCACGAGCTCAGAAAGCATGCCACATGCTTAGTTACATAATCCTGTCATAGCATAAGTGTACAAGGAGGGGTGACCTCTCAGGTACCAGAAATGTGATGGGGTGCATGGCACGCACAAACCAGTCACCAAATCATATCATAATCATATCCAAATATATACCTAGGATGAATCCATACGCTCCCTCCAAAATAAAATACATATGCCGGTACTAGACTGTACATACATATACATAATGGCCATGTGCACAATCTTCATATATCATATCATAACAAAATAGAACAAAACAGAATGGGAACGCCGTGGATCCATCACACCTCCACGGAAAGTGTCATGCCATTGGTGCCTCAATGACATGGTCATGGTACCTCCATGACTAGTAAACAAATAGCTCGGGCAACAGAACAAAACAGAACATATCGTATCAAGTCATCATATCATATCTAATCAGAGCATATCAAACTGAACGGAATCATATTATAACAAATGGATAGCAAACGAATATCATATCAACGAATATCAAGCCAAAGGATCATATCAAGAGAATCATAGGAAAGACTCATATCAACGGAATCATAACAAAGCAAACGAATCAAAGTCAAGGATCGGAAAGTCATGAGAAATCCCTACTGAGAATGGATAGAATATCTGTTCCTCAAACCGCAAATACAAAACACACTAGAAGACACAAAGATCAGAAGTTACTCCTTCTTCAGTGAATCTACACGAATTAACGATCGTCTTATTATTTAAGTTCATATTAAAAATGATTACTGATTCCGTACTTATTGTTGTTCGGATTGACATATTAGGTTTCCTGCTATTTATAGCAACTTTCTATATTTAGTAACCTTCCAAAATTAGTAGCTTTCCATATTTAGTAGCTTTCTATATTTAGTAACTTTATAGATTAAGTAACTTTCTAAATTTAGCAAGTTTACATAAATAGTAAGTTTCCTTAATTAGTAACTTAGGGTTACAATTTATAATTACTCAAATTATGGTCTCAAACTGTGAATAAGTTAACTTAAAGGTTCAATATGACAATTATCATAGTCCAGGGTTTAAATGTAACAATTACCAAGGATTAGGGTCTAAACATGATAATCTTCAAATTTAGGGCTAAATGTGTCAGCTTATCATAGTTTAGGGTTAAACATGTTAAATTAGTTTTCTAAGCTTTTTATGGACTTAGGAAACGAATAAAGAATTCGGATCAAATACTAAAACCCGAATCAAACTTGAAAAAGGCATAACATATTCGGATTAATTAGGCTAGAACAAAACAGACACACATCATAGTTTCTTAATTATTCATCATCATTCACACGATACAAACTTATGTGTTTAAGACTCTTATGTTCGACACATAGACATGCAATATAACAAAGCACACACATGATAAACCACCCTACATACACACGATACATACGCCCACATTTCACAAGCATACGCGACATGGAGCTTAAATGAATCACACACCATACGACTTGGCACTCAATATAACGAGACCTAGTTCCCACCATTTAACACAATCCGAGCCCTAACATACTTCCCTTATCTTGCGTATAATATCAGATTATAGTAGCGTATAATTACCGGATTTGTTGTCACGTACGTTAAGGTTCAACTATGGTCGACAATACCAGATTAAGGGACGACATATGGACTGCTAAACAAGACTCTAAACCTGCTTGCCATCAGTCCAATGTACCACCAAAACTCACATGCAAACACACTACTTGGCAGCCAAACTATCTAGACACACACAAGTGGTAACAAAGTAAAACAACTTCATGTTTAAATCTCTTTTTTGGACCTGTTCACATGTACTCTTTTATAAGTATAACTCTCATTAATCATGCATGTTATCCAGCCTCACGCGATCAATATACCCATGATGTATACACAATTAAATAAGCCAGGTATTCTCATAAGTTTACACATATACGATCCATTATCCACGTAAAATAAGCATGCACGCCCCATATTAATTCTTTAGGTTTGTTACCAGGTTATAGATAATGTTTTTGACCGATATAATAGGATTTTGATGACCGGCTCACAACTTACCTCGACACCCCTTCTCAACCATCAAACTGAGACCCAAATAATCCTTTACGCCCCCTTCTTCTAACCAGTTAAACTTGCATGCCAAAACCAAATTTTAAACCCTTATTTAGACGCACACCATAACCATGATTCGACACATATAATTCCACACACACGTATGCACATCCACCACACCATACGACTGCCCAACTAACGAGACATACATGATTATGAGACCAAATAACTTAAAACTTAACCATATTTAGATCTGATTGACTCACACATCACACAACATACGACGAAACAAAAAGACCAAACTTAAAACGAAGTAGAATACGAAGTAGAATACGTTTTAATCAAGACCAAATGAGCCTAGATACTTAACAATTTCATATGTATTTAACCAGGTTTTATGATTTCATGTTGTCATATAGCCATTCGTATAATCATATTTAACGAAACAAAAAGATTAGATTCACATATCTTACACATAATATATATCATGAGTTGGTTTCAAAACAGAAACGAATGAAGGCTACCTTCAAGGCTGAAAGCAACGAGACCAAAGAAACAAAAGAAATCCATGAATCAACACCCTTCGAACCCAACTCCTATACACGATCTCACCGAAGCTAGTACACCACAAGTCGATCACCACCTTAGCTATATTTCTTCGTACTTCTTTTCTTGGGAGAAAATATAGTGGTTGCCAATTTGGTTTTGTATTTTATGGTTTGTGTTAGTTTGAAATGTGATGTTCTGTTGGAAATAAATGGGGTGAAATGCATTTGAAAATGCCGATTTTAAGGGGATGTGGGGTGACTATTTCCTCTTCACAACTTTAAATTTACTAGACCATATCTTTAGGTGATTCATTGTACCAAGTTTTAAAAAGAATCATACCCCTTTTGACATATATATAACGTGTGATATGTACCAAGATTAAGGAGTGTGTCTTTTATTTCATAACTTAGATTTGGACTTTTCATTTTGTAATTTACATTCATAACATATGGTTTAACTCTTAGGTTATATTCATATCAACGTGCAAATGATATTTCTGATTTAAGGTCGTTATAATTCTTCCCCTCTAAAAAGAAAATTTCATCCTCGAAATTGATGTCGCAAAAGTTAGACGGATACGTGCCAAATCATGAAAAAAAAACGATAACAAATAGCCTCACGTTCGGAGAGGTTCTTTCAAAAGATTCTTGTCAAACGGAATTGTTTTGTTTTTCATGACTCAATCTAGACAAACCAGGATAGCCCCAGTGTAAAACACTACTTTATCTTTATCATACACTACTTATGCATATACATCGATGGTACTTAACAAGAACAAGATGAGAAAGAGATGTGAGTGGATCGTATGAAATATAACCAAATGTCTATTAGCTTAGAAAGAAAGAAAACAAACAAACATAAAGCACACACACATACACTCCCACCTTTGCTATCCTTGAGGCACACTTCTAAATGAGGTGGGAGTGGCTTTATATAGAGATACATGTGACGCCCTAGCCTTTTCCATGGGCTTTATGATGGGCTTCGTGTGGGCTTTTGTGAGTTGGGCCAGATTACATTAATTTTCACATATTAGCTTAGCAAAAGCCCACATTCCTAGACTAACTAAACACATGACACAAAGTTTAAATAATACAAATGACCATCACTTTTAAATTAATGCTAACAATCTCCCCCTAAGGGATGGTCATTCAAATGATGCTCCCAGTGATTAGGTCTTTCATCTTCGTTGTCTTGAACTTTGTGTGTCATTGTAGAATAGTCTTTGTTCCTTGCTCCTTAATGCAATGTGATCTTCAGAGTAATCGTCTATTGGTCGTTCTTGCCTTGATCAACATCTTCTTGTGTTTATAGCGTCGTATCCTCCAACATACTCATACCCTTTTTAAACTTCATACTTACATCTTCCTCGATTGATACATGAACTTGTTCTTGACGTCTTGATTAGCTTCTTGACTTTATCGTAACACATTGTCTTTAACTTGATCTCCTTGTCTTGAACTTTTTCACTTTGAGCTTTGTTGAGGATGATCTTCGTAAGTATGAGTATGCGGAGGTGAAGATGTTTGATATATCAGATGATGGTGTATGGTCTTCCTCCAGGTGACTTTTCTCAGTAACTGCCACGTGTTGAATGAACTCACCAATCGATCACGGTGGACTTTTCTTAAAGAATCGACCACTACGATTGTTTTACTGATGAATGTCTTGATTCCATTCACCTTGGTCGGGCGCATTAGCCGTCCTAATCTCGTGAGGGACAGTTATCACTACTATGGATAAATCCAAGTAGAGACCCACGTCATAAGGACTCAATTCGTGAAAGGAATCTCCTTGGCGGGATTTCCAGCACTTACAGGCTTAGACTTCGAGAGAATCAACAGCATAGTGTGAAAACCCTCTCTAATCCTTACAAAGGCTGTTCCTGAATTGGATGCCCTCAAGAAGGCTTGCAACAGATATACCGAAGTATACCCACAATCCAGGTGAGCCGCTGAAGTATACCGGAGTATCACTTCACGACTGTAGACCATTTTGAAGCAAATAACCATCATGATATAAATGGCAAGATCTATGGATCTCATTAAGACTCTTGTACACCTTGTATCCTTTTTGGCGAACACAGGTGTATTATATTGAAAGTGTTCCTAAGAGATTTTTGATGAATCTCATGGCTCTAGACTCGATTGTGCGTTTTGGTTTTAGTAGTCGGAGGCATGGAGCAGAGTGCCACCTTTTCAATATCAACACATCTCGGAATGAGAGGCCGATAGATTATGCAGTGTTCTCCGTGAGAAATGAAACAAATATCTTTTAAGAGATATCTGAGTGGCTAGGAGGGGTTTGTGCAGCGCGTCACTGGGTCTATGACGTCTTGTCTTTCAATATCAGTATCAACTTTATGATAACCGATAGCAGATGTATTGACCCGGTTTCTGCCCTAAGTTTTCATGGAGGGCTATTTCTTTTCACCCTTTCATTCAACTTTTCTTTTTAATTCTTCAACCCCTTCTTTCCCTTTCTCATTTACTCTTTTTTTCAATCTTTCCTAAGGACTTCTAATTCTAATCTATTGGAATTATCCTTGAGTAGATCCCTCCGGCTCTGGCGGATCATAGGACATAACCTAATCATAATCACCTTATTACTCCATGATTATCCTAGATTTGTTGATCACTTGCCATAAAACCTTTTGTGAAAATATCTCAAAGTGTTTATGAATAAACACATTTAGTTGACACTTCGAGAGTTTTGCATTTTTGAAATACTCCCCCTTCACATGTGCTCATGCATTTTAAGATAAGATTGCACATGTTGGGTGGAGTTCGCACATTTGAAATGATTGATTTTCAGTTGATATGACCATCGTGAGACACGTTTACATCACTAGTTAGACTAGCTTGAAATTATTACCCGTCCTGGTCATATCAAAAGATTATCTCTCGAATTGGTACACTCTATTCAGACAAGTCCTTTGCGAGACACGTTTACATCACTGGATAACCAGCTTGAAATTATTACCCGTCCCGGACAAGTCTTTTCGATTTCTGACATTTAATTTTCGTCAATTCGAGGGTTAATGCTGAGTCGAGCTCTTTTGAGATTCAATCCATGATCTTTAAATCTTTTTGATCACATTTTAATCACGTCTTCTCCCCCTCAAAAATAGCATGTGGTGATATTTTTTATATCAACTGATTAAATGAAAGCTTTTTGGAGAGAAAGACGGATCATTTCTAGCATGATTTGGAACATTTTTGTTTTTCATATTTTATACTCCCTCTTGAACAAAGTATATTTTTTAAACTTTTGAGTTTAAAATCATTTAAGGGTATAGAGGGAGTTTTTTTTAGCACAGAATTTTGAGAAAGATTTTGAAAAATCGTTTTGAAAAATCTTGATCATGTGCTCAAGTGTTGTTTTGTTTTGCCATTAACAATACGAGTCCTGATTGGAAATAATCAGAAGTCATCATTGTAGCGCGGGTTTCGTACTGAAGTATACGAAAGCCATTATTTAAGAAATTTTGAGAAACGACATGTTTTAGAAAAGTTTAAATGAACTCTCGCTCAAGCATCTGTACACATCTGTATCATTGTTGAATGACATTTCTAGATACGTACAGAATATTGATTATACGAGAGACATGTTGTGAGAAGAATATTTTTGGTTTTTCGGTTTTATATTGTTTTTGTATTTTTGAAAATTTTCTATTTTTATATTTTGTTTTTGTTGGTTTTTTAAATTTTGTATTTTGTTTTTTGAAAAATATTTACAGCGAAGCTTTTTGAGATAAAATTCAAGAAGTTTTGAGAAGACTTTCTAACTCTTCGAGAGTTAGGCTTCGCATGCCAATTCGTCGAACTAGATTATCAAACCTCTCTTTTGGAAGGGCTTTAGTAAATAGATCGGCGAGTTGGTATTCAGTTTTCATGAAAAATAGTTCAACAGTACCCTCTTCGACGTGTTCCTAGATGAAGTGGTAGCGGACTCTAATATGCTTGGTCTTCGAGTGTTGTATTGGATTGCACGAGATGGCTATGGCACTTTTCGAATCACAATACAAAGGTATGCGGTCGAAAGAGAAGCCATAATCTGTGAGCTGTGTCCTCATCCATAGAACTTGGGCACATCACGCAGATAGAGACACATACTCGGCTTCTGCGGTTGATAGTGCAGTGCAGTCTTGTTTCCTTGATGACCAGCCTACTAGCTTTTCTCCCAAAAATTGTGCTCCACCTGATGTACTCTTTGCTGTAACTTGGCAACCGACATGGTCCGCATCTGAAAATGCTATTAGTTTAAACTTCGAATCCTTCGGATACCAAAGTCCCATGTTAATGGTTCTTCGTAGGTATCGAAAGATCCGTTTAACCTCTTGGAGGTGCAGTTCGGTAGGCCTTGCCTGAAACCGTGCTAATAAACAAACAGCAAAATGTATATCGGGTCGACTAGCAGTTAAGTACATGAGAGAACCAATCATGCTCTGATATTTCTTCGGATCCATGGGTTTCCCATATAAATCAGCACTTATTTTTGGTGAAGTGACCATTGGAGTACCAACAGAGTCACAATTTTCCATTTCATGTTTTTTCAAAATCTCAATTGTATATTTAGCTTGATTTATAAAAATACCACGAGGGGACTGATGAATTTGTAAACCAAGAAAGAATTTTAATTCCCCCATCATGGACATTTCAAATTTGCTTTTCATGAGATTTTCAAAATGTTTTGAATGTTTCGGATTAGTGGACCCAAAAATAATGTCGTCCACGTAAATCTGAACAATCAAAATGTCATCTTTGAATTTTCTAGTAAACAAGGTCGGGTCAATTGTTCCTTTGGTGAAATTGTTTTGCAGTAGGAAAGATGATAACTCGTCATACCACGCCCTTGGGGCTTGTTTCAAACCATATATAGCTTTCTTTAGCTTGTAGACGTAGTCTGGATGATCTTTGTCAACGAATCCGTCTGGCTGACTCACGTACACTTCTTCTTTCAGAGTTCCATTCAAGAATGCCGTCTTGATATCCAACTGATAGACCGTGATGTTTTTGTGAGCTGCATATGCTAAGAAAATCCTGACTGCCTCAAGTCTTTCTACTGGCGCGAATGACTCATCGAAATCTATCCCCTCTTCTTGTCTGAATCCCTTGGCCACGAGACGAGCTTTGTTGCGAATTACAGTCATCTCTTCATACTTTTTGTTCTTCCATAACCACTTAAGATCAATGACAAGTTTGTCGATTGGTCTTGAAACTAAATCCCAAGTGTCATGTAACTTGTATTGGAGAAGTTCTTCCTGCATTGCTTCAATTCAAGCATTATCTGCCATCGCCTCCCGAATGTTCTTTGGCTCTTTTAAGCTGACTGAGCAAACATTGATGCACATATCGGGATCGGTGAAGAGTTGTTTTCTCCTCTGAACTGGCCGTGAAGGTTCACCAATTACTTTTTCTATTGGATGGTCTTTAGTCCACTGTAACGTAGAAGGGTACCTTGGATTTAACGAATGCGTGTTGGATGGTTCTTGTAACTGTGAAGATGATTCAGCAGAATCCGTTGCAAATGGGTTTTCGAACACTTCTTCTTCTAACACAACATCGTTTTGTTGTTGTTCTTCTTGAATTGGGGTATTGTGATTTTGCTCATCAACTCTTGGTAGAACAATCTCAATTACTGGAGTTGCTGGAATAGATGTTGATGACGTGGAGGGAGTTGGTGCGTTAGCTTCAATTGTTGTTGATGCATCTTGTGTTGGTGGTGGTGGTTGATGTTGTTGAGCGGGTGCAGCGGAATGTTGTTGTGATGCACTTGTCGAAGTTCCACCGTAGTATTCATCAAACATAAACTCGAAGAAATTTTCCAGTTCTTGGTTTGTTGGTTTTTCAGTGGTAGTTGACTGAGCTCCTTGGGGTATGAGTCCTGAACTGATATGTCCAGAAGTCTGACTGTTTGGAGCGGGTCCTAATCTGGTATGATTAGAAGCCATCGGGTTAAGTGCGGGTTCTAGAGCGAGTCTCTCAGAAGCCATTTGTGAAATCTCGTCAAACTTCACATTCATCGTCTCCATTATCCTTTTAGTTCTACGATTATACACCCTGAATTCCCTCGAGTTTTCTGAATAACCGATGGAGATTCCAATATCACCCTTAGCTTTCAACTTCCCCAGATATTCTCTGTCATTTGTTGGATAGCACAAAGCGCCAAATACATGAAGGTAAGAGATATCGGGTTTTCTGTTGTTCACTAGTTCGTATAGGGTTTTATTGAATCTTAGATGGATTAGGGAACGGTTCTGAGTGAAACAAGTAGTGGCAACAACATTAGCCCATAAGAATAACGGTGCACTAGAATAAATCAGCATCGTGCGAGCAGCTTCCACAAGAATTCGATTTCTTCTTTCAACTACCCCATTCTGCTGTGGAGTTCTAACAACTGATGTCTGGTGATTGATTCCAGTATCTTCAAAATATGTTCTTAACTCCTGGTCAGTGAATTCTGTGCCATTGTCGGTTCTTACAATCCTTACTGGAGCTTGAAGTAGGACTTGAGTTCACTTCAGAAAGGTGATGATGATGCCTGGTGCTTCGTCTTTTGTCCTTAGAAACTTTACCCATGTATATCTTGAATAGTCATCGACAATAACAAGAATATACTTCTTCCCATTGATACTTTCAACTCTCATTGGGCCACATAAGTCCATATGCAACAAATGCAACTTATCCACCGAACTGGGTACGGTTTTAGGTTTATATGTTGCCCTTTTGCTTTTTCCTTGCTCACAGGATGGACACAAGTGATCTTTGGTGTATTTGAACTTTGTGAGACCGTTGACGATGTTGTCTTTGGCTAGCTTGGTTAAGGTGTCGAAGTTGAGATGGGATAATCGTCTATGCCACAACCAGGACTTTGTTTCGCAAGCTCTTGTCATGAGACAAATTGGTGATGAAGAGGCCATTTGGTTTATGTCGATAGCATATAGATTGGTGCCATGATTTCCGGTTAAGAGATCATCTCTAATCAAATTTCTAACGAAGCAAGTATTTCTCCTAAATGCAACCTCTAAATCTGCATCGCAAAACTGCCCGACTAAAAACAATTTGTGTCCCAACCCTTCAACGTAGTAGACCCGAGTGATTATATAATTCCCAAACTGAAGATCTCCATAACCCAGAATAGCTGCTACATGATCATTTTCAAAATGAACAGTTCCCATGAACTTCCATACAAAGTTGATCAGCAGCTTCAAATTCCCGGTCATGTGCTTGGAGCAACCCGAGTCGACGATCCAAAGACATATTTCGATAACCTGCCAATAACAGAAGAGTTTGCATTTGGAAACCATTTATCATTTGGTTCCATGGGGTTAGGGGTAACAGACAAATCACATTCATAGAAGGTTTTTACTGGTTCTTTTGGAGCCTTTTTTACTTTACCATTCACTAGAATGAATTCTCTACCCGTTGGTATCCATATGCACAACTTAAGATAGTTCCTTGGCAATATGCTACTAGTGGTTGACCTAGATACTGCAATAAGTCGTTTAACATATCTAGACCTAGCACTAGTTCATGGAGGAACATCTTTCTGTTCAGGCATTGCATTCACATTTACATTCTTAGAAACATTATCATCACAGACATTTTTAGACAAAGATTTCTTGCACATTAAACAAACAGAGTCATTACATGCACTCAAAATAGTACTCTTAACATTACATCCAGATGACATATGTTTCTTATTCGAAAGCGATAAATTCCTAGGGTGTTCTTCTACTTCTTCAGTTTTATTCTTGCATTCACTCTCAGAGACAGGCGAGACTCTATTGTTCCTTGTATTGCTCCTAGGCTGTGGTCTGCTGCTCCTAGAGGTACTTTCTACTCCTGTAGAAGGTAAGGTACACACATTAGGATTTATCTTGTTGTCCTTTGAATTTGTTTTAGCATTCCTAGTCTCTTTTGGATTATCTTTAATGCTTTTGTCTATCGCCCTATATGTTTGAGATGTAAAGGTAGACGCAGTAGTGGTACTAATCCTATAAAGTCCAGGTGTTATCACATTCGGTGTTTCGACAACTATTTTCCCTTTATCAGCACATTTTGCTTTTTCACTTTCTTTTGGCAAGGTGTTGGAGTGACTGGTTTTGTCAAATCAATTATCACATCGGCTTTCGGAACACATTGAGAAATTGACATTTTTGGTTTTACAACCGGTTTATCCGAAGTCGATGGTTTTGCAAACTTAGTTTCCTCACCCTTTCCTTTTTGACTATCCAGCTGAGACTCCAAAAGATCATTTTGCTCTTTCATGTTTTTGTAAGCACGCTCATACGATAATTTGTCATACTTGCATTCTTCCTTTTTCCGATCAAGCTGTTTAAAATATGTGACATTTTCTTTTTCAAGCTTAGCAAGAGCATTTTCATATTTTAAAACAATTGCAGAAGTCTCAGCTCGAAGTCTTTCATCGTCTTCCACAGAATATGTTTGATAAATAATGCACATAATTTCGGTCGATAAAGCTATTTCGAAGAGAGTGTCATTATGTTTTTCCAAAACTTTGATGTATTCAATGTTTTCATTTGCTTCCTTTACCAGGGATTTGTGGTTCTTGGCAAAGTCGGCTGATTCTTTTAAAAGAGCATTTTCAACATTAAGTACTCTCGCACTGATGGCATTCAGTGGAGGAATAATTTCTGTGTCAAACATCTTTTTCTGTTCTGCATGAAAACTTGAATGCCAGTTGTTGATACTGATATTTATTTTGGATGCAACAAGACTTTGAAAATTTTCCATTCTCTTTTTAAGATCATCCAAATATCTTCTAGCTTCACTTGTGTTAAAAGGGTTGCTAGAGGACATTTGTTCTAGGTTTGAAAGATTTTTGGAAACAACTTTTTGTTTTGTTGAAACAACTGGTCTTTTGAAAACCTTTGGTATTGGTTGTTGTTTAACAAAATTTACTCCAGAAAGTATGTTAAGCTTATTATAATCAATTGGTTTAATTTCTGGGTTCATTTGTCTCATTTTGTTTCTACTCTCTTCGGCAAGCTCAATCGTTTCATCAGAATCCCGAACCTCGGGAGGATCATGTTTATCAAACAGCACATTACCATTATATAACACATTCTGTTCTTTCTGAGCTTTCTTGAGTGTATAAGGGTTTTCATAACCGATAGCCATTTTCTTCATTGTGTGTAAAAGCAGGGTTGGATCTTTAATGAGCATATGAATTGTTTGTGCAGAATGACCCGTTTTTACAAGCAAATCTTCCAGTTTCTTAATTGTTTCTTGTTTCTCAATGATTTCATCAAGAAGATCATTTTCGCGTTTTGAAAAATCTGCTTTCAACTGTTTCTTTTCTTTTTCAAGGTCAGAACAAGTTGATTTTTGTTTAGAAAGTTGGTTTTTCAGGTCTGAAACTTCCGTGTTCAAGGTTTTGATTTTCATGTTTAAATTCACATCGAGTGTGTCAAACTTGATTTGCAATTGTTTTTCTCTTAAAATAGAATTTCGATAACCAGTTTCTAATTCTGACTGTCGTTGGTTATTAAACTCAAAAGCCTTTTCGTTTTCCTTATACCTCTCAAGCTCAACGGTCAATTTCTCATTCGCGGCCTTAACATCACGATTGATCTTTTTGACCTTTTCAATTTCAATACTACAGTTGTTCAATAATGATTCAAATAACGCACGTGTTTCCTCATCATTCTCAGTATGCTGTGACTCGAAGCCTCCATTAGGATCCATATCTGGAGTTGCCAAATTAATATTTCTACAACTTGGCGTGTCCATATATGTATCATAAGTGGTTGCTGGAGTCACAGGATGCTGTTCATTCTGAGGTGACATATCAAATATTTCACTATTGTGACATGTAGTGAATGATGGTACCTCAGATACTGCATTGGTGTCATACACAGGAGGTGTCTTAGAATTCGTATCATACTTAGCCTCCTAAAGATTTGCCATGAAAATGCAGTTTGCATCGATGTCCTCAAGGTCTTCCATATCATCCATAAGAGCCATAAAGTCATTTTCTTCTGCATTCAACTGAAACCCTGCCTTTTCCTTATGTGCTAACAGCACTGCTTTCTGTAGATACTCAAGATCTTTCTTTTTCGACTTAGTGGGACAGTTCCTTGCCATGTGACCAATACCCTGACAGTTGAAACACTTTAACAGATTTCCCTGATTCATATTCCCAGCAACTGGAGCAACAACATTCCCAATCTGATTCCCAACATTCTGACCCCTCTGGTTTCCAACAACTTGACCTATCTGATTCCCTGCAAACTGACCCATCTGATTTCCAACATACTGCCTTGCATTCTGATTACCCAACTGATATCGAGGAGCATATCCCTGCTGATTCCCATAACCTCCAACCATCTGTCCTTGGTGACCCATGTTGAAACTCGGCTGTGCAATCTGCCTGTTGCGAGTGTTCGATGAGATTCTTTGATTGTTGTTGGTAGGTGTAGAGTAGCGTCCTTGGAATGCCTTGGTTAGGTAAGCAAATGCTTGAGTCAACGCAGCAGTGGACTCATCATTGTTAGTGAATTCTGGTTCTGGGTATTGTTGATATTGTTGTTGTGGAATGACTTGTTGTTGTTGTGGGTAGAATGGTTGTTGTGGTAAGACAGCAGTTTGAGGAACGTATTGTTGTTGCATGTAGTTCTGAGTGAAAGTTGATGATGATGGTTGTGTATTCATTGTTGCAAGTATTGATGTTTGAGCAATCAATGCAAGAAGATCATGTTGCTTTGCTAGTTTTTCTCTCCTGACCTCATTTGCCTCTGCCTGGTTTTGCTTAAGGAAATCATAGAGCTGATCATAGTTCACTTGGTGAAGATCCTTGGTCTGGTTGACAATTGTGACAAATCGTCCCCATTCTTCTGGTAAATTGTTGATGAACTTGATGTTTTGAACAATTTGTCTTGGTGTCAACTTGTTTCTGATTAGCTCGCTCATGAGAGTGCAAAACCTGGTGTAGTAATATTCAATGGGTTTCGCTGGAGTGGATGTGAACTTTTCCTATTCAGTTAGAAGCTTGTTTTCAACATCTTGTTGCCCAATTTATGTGCCATGACAAAGCATTCTAACTCGTTCCCACATATCATAAGCAGTTTCACAACTGTCAACAGCAACAAATATTTCTCGTGGTAAACCAAGTTGAATTAAATGCATTGCTAAGTCATCAGCTGCAATTTGCTTCCTATCCTCTTCTGTGTATTCATGTTCGTATTGATCACGATAGAATGGTGGTGTGGGAGGTGTTACATTTGGATCCCCAGGGTCTAGAACTTGACGAGGCTTGAATGGTCCATTCTTTATGGAGTTGAGCAGGAGTTTACCTAGTCCATCAGGTTTAGTTTTGATGTAGCGAAGCATACGGCTTGTCCATGGAAGATAACCACTTTTTTCAAGCATTGGAGGACGGTTTTCTGCACCGGCTGCATGGATGTTGATGAACTCAAATAAGTACATTTTATTACTATCATTTATCCTATTTATTTGACTTGTTTTACTATATTATGTATGAGGATTGATACTTAATCGTTTACTTTTGTAATTCTCAGGTAAAAACAAGCATTTGGTGAAACTTGGCGATTTTGGACTAATAATGGAGCAAAACGTACATAAAGTGGAAGTCTACTGACATGGACAAGATCAAGTCAATTCTGCTCCAGATGCGCCGCATCTCACTATCAACATGCGCCGCATCTCTATCAAGATATCACCAGATACGATCCAAGATACAAGAGGACATGCGCCGCATCTAATAAAGAGTTACGCCGCATCTTCTGGCGGTGTACGAATATTCCTGAATATTATAATCTTGGACCCCACGCGAAGTTAAGTACATGCGCCGCATCTACTTAAGTAGATGCGCCGCATCTTCCCTCAGACACAAACTATAAATACCCCTTAGACCAGACGCATTAGAAAGTTCGGAGATTCGGAAGTTCGAAAACCTAAAGACCGAACAGGAGAGAAGGACAAATTCAGTCAAGAAGGCAGCACAAGACACACCCAAATCGAAGATACAAGAGCTGTAAGAAGGTGCTGCATGTATTTAATTCATTAAGTAGTTTTGTTTTATTGTTTTAGCAAACTTTAATTCATCAGGATTGGTGGCTTGTGTAATGTGACAACGGAAAGATTGCACTCCCTTTAATACTTGCTTTCCCATCAATTAAAGTTTATATGTTGATGTCTTTGGTTACTACTTATTAGTGCATTGACCACCTCTGTGTTTATTAGTGGCTTGCGGGCACCCGACTGCGGGACAAGGTGTGGCTCCCACGGTTGTTTCTAAATTGATCACTTAGGAATAACTTTTAGACATAAGTCGTCATTAAGGGTTTACTCGCCGATGAGAATAGGACCAACGAGAAAGGGTTAATTACATACACTTCATATAAAGCTATCAATAAAACAAGTGACAATCTACTTAATCATAAGGACAGCCCTCTTATTGTCTCAAGTATCTATCTGTGTACGTGTGTGCTACTTGCTGATTCGTGCCTATTTGTTTATTTTATTATTTAATTGCAAACAAAACTGTGCCAGTCTCTCAGGCTGAAACCCCCTTGCGTTAGGATATTAAAATACTGATTAGATTAACGAGATTATACGTTCCACTCTTAGTGATCGACACTCTACTTACCATTATCTTCATACTGACCGGGTACACTGCTCGTTAAGTGTGTGTGTTATTGATAAGTCGGCTAAATATAAATTTAAAACTTGAGTAGGCATTAAAACTGCTAAACCGCAACGACACATCACGCGCATCAAGTTTTTGGCGCCGCTGCCGGGGAGTGAATTGTTATTTTCTGTTAATTTGATTAGTATTTTAATTAGGTTTTTCTTTTTATTAGATTAATTGCATCATTGTACTATTTTGCATATTTGTTGTATTGTGTGTTAATTGTTTTCTTTTATTTTTGTGTGTTTTATTTTTGTTTGTGTGTTTAATTTTTATTTTTATTTTTCGTATTTTTCTGTTCTGCTATCGTTGTACTGTGCTAAATCAAACGATACGGCGCATCTGATCTCTCAGATACGGCGTATTGCGTTTAATTTTTTTTAATACAACGCGTTTAATTAATTCGATACGACGCATCTTTTCCCCAAGATACGGCGTATCTGTTTTTAATAAGAAAATTTTTCTAAGCGATAAAATAATACGACGCATCTTCTTTTGAAGATACGGCGTATCTGATTTTGATAAAAAAAATTTTTTTTCTGAACGTTAAACGCCATACGACGCATCTTCTTCTGAAGATACGGCGTATCTATTATTTTAATTAAAAACAGTTTGCGAATTATTAAACAAATACGGCGTATCGATTTCCGTCGATACGGCGCATCTTACTGAATCAAAAATCTTTTATTTTTAAACGTAACGAAAATACGGCGCATTAACTTTCGTTAATACGACGCATTTAATTTTAATTAGATAAACTGATTTTTGATTAATTAATTCGATACGGCGCATTCATAAATTCTAAGCGGCGTATCTATTTTCTGGATAAAGTCTGATTTAATTTTAACGATCATAAGATACGGCGTATCCAACTTTTTGGATACGGCGCATCGTCTGCAGATATCAGCTATTTTTATTCTTATATCCGTTTCTATATTCATTAATTTCTCTTCTAGCGGACAGATCCTACTGATGCTTTTGTAATTATTTCAGAAGGATAATGGAGGGATTCGGAGAACTAATCGAGTTCGAAGACAATTTTATGAACGATGTATTAGTACATGGAAAATCACCAGAACCTTACAATGGGGACTACATTGAACTTGATGACCTTAATAGACCATTAGAATCTAATGACCTATTCATGGATGATGCGGAATCTGAGTTAGAAGAAGGAGAAATTGTGGATAATCCAAGAGTCAACGTTATTACTACTAGAAACTACGATGAATTTGAGGGATATGATGGTTCTTGGGATTACGGTGAAAGGATCAACACCAATTGTGCTTACAATCTACAATTCCCATGCATGATTGGGTTCAAGTGTATTGACGCCAATTTCTTTCCTATTTTATCGATCAATGTCATGTCAAGAAGCTTTTACAATTCTATTATGAGAAATAAAAAGGAGTATAAAGGAAAGAATGTAGTTGGAGCCTTCATTAATGTCCCGATCTTCGTTGGACGCTTCACTATTGTTACTGAATTCGTAGTTATTGAGGACATGAATGCCTATTGTGACAGCAATATGGGTGAAGTAATTGTTGGAAAACCATTTTGTAGAGAGATCACTATTAATGCAAAACGATTTGAAGGAAAGATCACCTTCCAATGTGGAAGCGACATTATCACTTATATGATGCCCCGTACTCACCCTGGATTTAAATATGCTACTAGTAGGATTTGCTACAAATTTTCTCCATTCCTTTTTGTTAGTGATGATGACAATAAGAGAGGGATTGAGTACCCATATCAATTGAAGGAAGGATTCTACAAAGGAGTTTTGAATTTGGGACCTGAATATATACGAGACGATTCGGTTGCTAAATGGATCCTACGTGGCCATGTAGGAATCAATGATCGAAATTAAAGTGCTGAACGTGAGTCTAACTTGAAGACTCTGGAATAAAGACAAGTGCTTGCCGGGAGACAACCCGGAAGATTTATCTTTTATTATTCTGTTTTCTGTGTCGAGTCAATCCAGGCCGCACGAAGATACGGCGCATCTCAGTCCTGAGATGCGACGCATCCTCTGCAATGGTCATATCTTATTTTATTTTTCTGCATTTTTATTTTCGACTTTAAAACTTTTTATCAGTTATTTTAATGCGGCGCATCCCTGGTTAAGGATGCGGCGCATCTTTATTCTGATCCGTATTTATTCCAGGCTCGATACGGCGTATCTTCTTCAATAGGATACGGCGCATCGACTGACCTGATGATTTTCAGTTTTCATTTTTAAGTTTTATTTTTACCTAACTACTAATGTATTATGCAAGTTGAACCTTTCTTATCTTAGGTGTGTTTTAAAGTGTTGGTGGTATTATAGTTTCCTGAATTTCCTGTGGATACATCAAGCATGAAGCTTTAACGTTCTAATCCACAAGAAAGATGATTTTTGCTCATATACTAATGGAGGATCATACCGAGCAAATCTCAGGGGAGTTTTTCTGTTCTAATTCTTTTTATTTTTCAGTTTTTAACCTTTTATACAAACAACGAGGACGTTGTTTAACTTAAGTGGGGGGATAGGAGAATTAGAACACTTAACAATTACTTGTCCTAAACTTTTTCAAAAATTATGCTTAAAATGTGCTTAATATATCAAACTTAAAAATTTTTAGCATGTTTTTGTTTAAGATCTAAGTTACATAACTGCACACATGACGTTATTTTCAAAAATTGTGATTTTTCCAAAATTCACAAATCTATGAGTGTGCCGGTGACTTGTAAACTTTAGAACTTGGCTTGTATACTATTCGAGACCACCATAATGAGTATTATTTATTTAATTGGAATGACTTGTCTAACTTGGTAAAATTCTAGGATTACACCCAAAAAGCCTTTATATGTTATGTGTTATTAGCTAACTACACTGGTTAGTTAACCCCCGTATAAAACCTTTTGTTACTCTCACTTTTAGAGTAAGATACCCCTAGAAAAACACTCAGAGCCATTCCTTTCGTTTCTTACACCTATGTTTAAAATGTTTCGTTACACCTTAAACCTTAGCCTACCCTGTAGATTAGAATCCGTGGTTGGTTAATTGCTATAGGCAGAGTGTGTTTCCTTACATTACCTGTGTTCGCGTGCGTAATTCATTATATATGGTTAGGTCGGGAAATTGCACAATGCAATTGGAGTGAAAGTAAATATTGTATATTTTGGAGTTTATTTTTCGTGTGTTTACTACTTTCACTATTTACCATTATTTCTGAAGTTATGAAAAGTATGAAAAAATTATCCGGAAAGAAAGTTATAGTGATGTGGTGAAATTTTACACATCTATGTTTATGTTTCAAGTTAAAAAAAAAAAAAAAAAAAAAAAAAAAAAAAAAAAAAAAAAAAAAAAAAATGAGAAAAGAAAAAGAAAGAAAAAAGAGTTGGATGTTTATTTTAAGCCAACGATGTAAAGTTATGTAAGTGGTTCATATGGCCACTATTTGTTGTATTATATCTATGGATTGAATGGGAATTGGCAGTTATGGGAATGCCAATTAAGGATTATTCTTTGATTAAGATTTGTTGAGTATAATTCGTGTCTACCTAAAGCGTGCGTTTCAAGTGTTAAAGCGTGAGTTATTCAATGATATGAGTCTTATTCATGGGATGGTTGGGATAGTGATTAACCACACTTAGGATTTTAATTTATTTGTTTTGTTTATTTTTATTTTTACACCAATTTATATCCCAAAAATTATCCATACCCTGTATTGTTCTTTATCCAACCAAACCTTTGATTTATTGAGATTAGGGATTTGAGCAATCTTAAGTATCGTAGTCGTGGATTCGGCTATGTATTTATGATTTTGTCGCCCTTTTTGATATATTATTATTGGTGAAGTTTGGACCTATCTTTAGCCTATTCGAGTTAAGGATTTGAGCAATTGCAAGTATCGTGTTCGTGGATTCGATCATGTATTTGTGATTTTGTCGCCTTTTCTGGAATTTAAGATCGATAGTGTAAATAAGAATAATTAACCCTTAAGCCTAAAAACCCTTTTTACCGCTTTAGACTTGTTATTCCTTAGCTTTAGTGGTGGAGATGTGTATACTTGCCAAGCCTATGATAGAATATTCGTCGCGACTGGACAGTTAAACGATTAGATTTGCTTTTATCGACTTATTTTATTTTACTTCTAATTCGTTAAGTGTTTAGTTGTGTGATTATGAAATAAACGAATACATGCTTAAATATAAAAATAAATCCTAACATCTTTTAGGATACATTTTCATGAGATTTAATCTAAGGTTTACTTGGGGACAAGTAAAGTTCAAGTGGGGGATATTTGATGAACTCAAATAAGTACATTTTATTACTATCATTTATCCTATTTATTTGACTTGTTTTACTATATTATGTATGAGGATTGATACTTAATCGTTTACTTTTGTAATTCTCAGGTAAAAACAAGCATTTGGTGAAACTTGGCGATTTTGGACTAATAATGGAGCAAAACGTACATAAAGTGGAAGTCTACTGACATGGACAAGATCAAGTCAATTCTGCTCCAGATGCGCCGCATCTCACTATCAACATGCGCCGCATCTCTATCAAGATATCACCAGATACGATCCAAGATACAAGAGGACATGCGCCGCATCTAATAAAGAGTTACGCCGCATCTTCTGGCGGTGTACGAATATTCCTGAATATTATAATCTTGGACCCCACGCGAAGTTAAGTACATGCGCCGCATCTACTTAAGTAGATGCGCCGCATCTTCCCTCAGACACAAACTATAAATACCCCTTAGACCAGACGCATTAGAAAGTTCGGAGATTCGGAAGTTCGAAAACCTAAAGACCGAACAGGAGAGAAGGACAAATTCAGTCAAGAAGGCAGCACAAGACACACCCAAATCGAAGATACAAGAGCTGTAAGAAGGTGCTGCATGTATTTAATTCATTAAGTAGTTTTGTTTTATTGTTTTAGCAAACTTTAATTCATCAGGATTGGTGGCTTGTGTAATGTGACAACGGAAAGATTGCACTCCCTTTAATACTTGCTTTCCCATCAATTAAAGTTTATATGTTGATGTCTTTGGTTACTACTTATTAGTGCATTGACCACCTCTGTGTTTATTAGTGGCTTGCGGGCACCCGACTGCGGGACAAGGTGTGGCTCCCACGGTTGTTTCTAAATTGATCACTTAGGAATAACTTTTAGACATAAGTCGTCATTAAGGGTTTACTCGCCGATGAGAATAGGACCAACGAGAAAGGGTTAATTACATACACTTCATATAAAGCTATCAATAAAACAAGTGACAATCTACTTAATCATAAGGACAGCCCTCTTATTGTCTCAAGTATCTATCTGTGTACGTGTGTGCTACTTGCTGATTCGTGCCTATTTGTTTATTTTATTATTTAATTGCAAACAAAACTGTGCCAGTCTCTCAGGCTGAAACCCCCTTGCGTTAGGATATTAAAATACTGATTAGATTAACGAGATTATACGTTCCACTCTTAGTGATCGACACTCTACTTACCATTATCTTCATACTGACCGGGTACACTGCTCGTTAAGTGTGTGTGTTATTGATAAGTCGGCTAAATATAAATTTAAAACTTGAGTAGGCATTAAAACTGCTAAACCGCAACGACACATCACGCGCATCAGATGTCTTGTTGAGTTGCCATTGATGATGTTTTGTATGATAAAGTTGATGTAGGATCGTTGCAACGAAATAGGAGTTGTGATTGGTGAAGGTTAAAATCAGTAGATGTAGTGAAGTCTTGGTCTGTAGCTGAAGATCGTTTGAAGTTACTTGCAATTTAGATAAACTACGACAATTTAGATAAAAGTAGCAATTTAGATAAAGTTACTAATTTCGACAAGACTACAATTTAGACAAGATAAAATGTTCACAATTTCGACAAAGTTATGTAAATTACAATTTAGATAAAATCACAATTTCTATAGAAATCTTAATTTAGACAAAATTATACAATTTTGGCAAAATTTCAATTTAGATAGAAATATGCAATTTATATAAAATTTGCAATTTAGATAAAAATCTATCTAATTTATACAAATTAGACGATGTTTCCCTTGTCAAAGTATTCCTCACACTTGTACAAGCACGAGAATACCGAGTTCACGTTTGATGTTGAAGAAATTAAGTACAAATCGAATTTAGATAATTTTAGTAAGTTGCCACAAGTTTCTAAAAATTGCGATAAAAATCCTATAGTTTCCACAATTGCGATAACCACCAAGTAGAATTGCGATAGAATTAAAAACCACAATTGCGATAGACACTTTGCGATAGAAGCCTTTTTCAGAATTGCGATAACTTCCAGATTGCGATAAACCAACACTCAGAATTGCGATAGACCATAAGTTTGCGATAGGACAACTTTGTGATAAACCCTTGTTCACACACTTGCGATAAAATCCAAAGTTCCAGATTTGCGATAAACCCTTGTTCTTAGTGAATTCTTACACAAGAATTGCGATGAACCCTTGTTCTTATCGAATTCTTACACAAGAATTGCGATAAACCCTCTTTTATCTCATTTCTTATACAATAATTTCGATATTTCGTCAATTCGATGAAGCTTCAAATGCAAGTCACAAACACTCTTCAAGGCCTTTTTCCTGATAAAAAACACTTCAAAATCTCGTATAAACTTATAAAGTTCCAACCTTTTATCGCCTATATGTTATAAAAACTATTTTTCGATACAAAGATTAAACTTTTAACGCCACAAACTAAGTTTTGAAGATTAAAATCGAAGAGAAGTACCAAAAACTTACTAAACACCACGTAATAACTATGAAAGCTACAACTTTTTAACCTTTAAACTCGTAAAAATCAAAACTTTATGTAAAAAGTCGACGTTTTATAGTGAAAAACACAACCTTTTATGTAGTTTTGATCAAGAAACGTAATACTAGAACTCCTACTTCGATGTATGGCTATTTGATACCACTTGTAAAACACTACTTTATCTTTATCATACACTACTTATGCATATACATCGATGGTACTTAACAAGAACAAGATGAGAAAGAGATGTGAGTGGATCGTATGAAATATAACCGAATGTCTATTAGCTTAGAAAGAAAGAAAACAAACAAACATAAAGCACACACATACACTCCCACCTTTGCTATCCTTGAGGCACACTTCTAAATGAGGTGGGAGTGGCTTTATATAGAGATACATGTAACACCCCAACCCGATAAGGGTAAAGATGTCATAATAATGGTTTCATATCAGATCAAAACAAAGCGTACATCAACAGTAATACAAGGGTTCTCAAAGGTTACAAATGAAATACTAAATATACAAGGTTACAAAGGAAACAAAAGCTAAGTACTAAGTCTGCAAATGCAAATCCTTCTAATAGTCTCTACTTCAGAATAACTATCAAGGTCTTCTAAGTCCAAATGTCTCTTCACTCATACCCAGCTTCCAACTAAAAACCTGCCGCAGGGAAAGGAAATGCGGCTGAGCTTAAAAAGCCCAGTGAACAGATATATATAAACGGAAACGAAAGCAAAAGAAAACGAACATATATGGTATAGTGCAATGGAATAACATAAGGTATAGACAAAGGTACAAAGTAAGAAAGGGAAAAGGGAAAGGTCAGTAATCCACCACGAGCCCACACAAATCACATCACATATCACAATCCTGTAGCAATCTAGAGGGGATACCTCTCAAGTAACCAGATAATATGAGGGGTGTCCTCATGTATCAAATTGGAGTGATCAGCTCCCACATTTTGTGAAAGACGTAGATTGCACCCATGCATCAGTCACCGAATAATATCACATATCACATCACAAATACGTACCTAGGATGCATCCATGCGCCCCCCACACAAATCACATTGGCCATAATAATATAAAGCGCGCATATCACAATCACAATGGGGACGGTGTGGAAAATCACTCGACCACACGGGAGTCATGCCATTGGTGCATCAATGACACGGCCATGTTACCTTCATGGCTAGGAAACAAATTTGGCTCGGGTATCAAACTGAAGGGTCAAAGGTCCAAATCACATCAAAGATCCAAATCATATCAAAGGTCCAAATCATATCAAAGGTCCAAATCATTACAAAGGTTCAAATAGTCAAAGTCATCGAATCATAGTCAAAGTCCAAATATCAAAGGTTCATGGCAAAGGGTCATCTCCAATATCAAAGTCGATGAGTCAAAACGAACGGATCAAAGGTTCATAATCAAATGGTTCATTTAAATTAAATCTTTATCAAATGATTTTCATAAAAATGATCTTTAATAACGGTTTTCACAAAAGTAGTCTCATAAACGTTTAGTAAAATTCCAAATAAAAGTGGTATCTCATATTTCATAAACATCATTTTAAAAGAAGTTTTCCTCAAAACATTTCCATGATATAATTGAAAAGGTTTTCACATCTAGTTACCAAAATCAAATGAACCTTCGAAGTATCAAGTGTTTCGAATACTAATAACATAAGGTAACGAACGAATATCAAATGGATCATTATAGAGGCTCAAAACAAAAAGGGTCATATCGAACATCAAAGTCAAAATGAATCAAACAAACGAACCAAAGTGTAGGGGAACATAGCAATGGCTTAGGGAATCTTAAAACGAAACAAGATCAATGAGTCCAAAAGAGAGAAAAGCACCCTTACTGAAAAAGGGTAGAATATTTGTACCTTATTACGAATGCAAGCAAAACAAGAATAGAAAGCACTAAAACGGATCAAGACTTCTCCTTCTTCACACCTAAAGGAGTAGAAGAGAATTACAATTGGTTCTTAATTACTCATTTAGCTTGCCTTTCCATTTTAAGTAACTTTCTATTTTTAGCAGGTTTCCAAATTTAGCAAGTTTCCATATTTAGTAACTTTCCAAAAATAGTAAGTTTCCATATTTAGAAATATTATTTATAATTATCCAAGTTTATCATTTAATCAATTTAAAGTATTAGAGATGACCATATTGATAGTTCAGGGTTCATAATATCATTTACATAAGTTTAAGGTTCATATGGTAGTTTTCATAGTTTTAGGGTTCATTATGCAATTATAACAATTTTAAGGATTAAAATGTCATTATGATAAGGTTAAGGTAAATAAATGTAAATATTATCAAGTTACAGGTTTTTACAAGTTAAGACCTTTAGTTTTAGAAAAATGACAATTTAGATCCTTTAGTTTAGACAATAAACACAAAACACCTTTCAAAATCCTTTTTAACCTTTTTTATAATTTCTAACAGTTTTAAACACGAAGTTGTTATGTTTCCTATAAATTGTGAATCATATAAGAACTCAGAGATAAAATTCCTAAAAATTTCCAGAGATGCTTAAATGTCTTTAGTACTTTACCTAATTTTTCCAGATTTTATTAAGTAGTATAACTCTGGATTAAAATTCACTTAAACCAACTCGTCCAGATTTCTGATAAATTTTACTATACGAAAAGTTGGTAATTAGAAACCCTTTAAGCCAAATTCATAAAAATCTACCAAAATTCCAGTGACTAATAAACATCCTAAATATTACTCAGTTAAAAGGACACCTTCTAATTCTACACGGTTTGAAAATTAAAATTCATAAACATTGACTATTTTTCCAGACATATGAATTCGATTAGACACTTAATTTTCCAAAAATCAAAAAGTAACCTTCCAGGCTTCTAAAAATCACAAGACTAATTTTCCCAGATAGCTATTTCATTGAACTTAGTTCTAGACTCCAGAAACACCAAAATACACGTTCACATCATTTATTTACAGCCGATTAAAGTTGGACAATTTTCCATATCAGTAGCAGTCCTTAATCATATCATGTAATCTCTTTATGGTTTTCATTCCGATCTTTAATTCTTAACACATAACGATTATGGATGAGTTTATAACATATTTAGGTTGATTTATATCTAGTCTTTACATAATCAAAACAAATAAATTTATCTTATATATACATGGTTCGATTCTTACATATTAGATTTAGGGTTTTATGACCATGATTTTATTTATCATTTTGTGTGACCTCAATTCGACTTGAACACAAGAATCATGACAGAGATTGAACAAGGTAGATGATACAATACCCTTGAAGATCACTCGAAGAACAAAATAACACGAGATCAAAAACACCACAAAGCCTTCCTTCCTTCTTGGTTCGTACAGCAGCAAGAACACGAAAAACAATGGGTCGATTAGGGCTTTTGCAAGAATACAAATGGGTAGAAAACATGGGAACATGATTACCTTGGATATGGTTTGAACAAGAACACAACAAAACTTCCTTTGGCTGTGTTTTGGATCGACAGAAGTAGCAAGAAAGAGAGCAGCCGACTTGTGTAAAGAGTTAGGGTTTTTTTTTTTTTTTTTTTTTTTAATTTGTTTGTGAAGATTGGTGATAACCAAAAAGGGAATACCGAGTCTTTTTGGATGGGCCAAATGAGGAGTGAATGGGTGTATTGTGGGCTAGGATCCATCAAGTTAATTGCCTTCTTATTTCACAATATGGGCCGAAAATTTCAAGGGCTAGTAACACATGAAATGTCGACTAGCTTTGCTAGTTGTAGGATTTTATTTATTTGGTACCTTTTATTTACATAATGTAAGGTTTACATGTACTTAAATACTTAGGTAACTTAAAGTTTAATTGTTTTAAGTTAGGTGTCAATGATGACACTTATATAATTTTCATAAGTTCTTAAAAGTTCAAATTTAGGGGGGTATTTTAGTCCTTTCACATTATGCTAAGTTTCGGGGTTTTACAACTCTTCCCCTCTTAAAAAGGAATTTTCGTCCTCGAAAATTGAAGTCGCAAAGTTAAACAAAGTCGCAGCAAGTCGCAAAAGGTCATCACAAACATTCTCACGCCCGAGGAGGTTCTTCCAAAAAGATCTTCAGACCAAATAGTTCCTCATGACTCAAATCAAAACGAGGTGGGTTTAAATTTCTTAGAAGGAAACAAAATGAGTTGATTTCTGAACAAAAGGTCCATGCAACATAAAATGGACGATAGGTGAATCTTCAGGAAGCTCATATGGAATACGAACAAGATTTCAAATCAAATTAACTGTTTCAATAGTAGAGAGCTCTACAAAGGGTTCAAGATTTATAACTGAGGTCAACGGAATGCAAAACGAGAGTCCAAAGTCATCCAGATATCTAATGATCGAAAGTAGAGTATACGCATAGGTAGAATGAACCTAAAGTCTCACTAATCACGGATAGTCCAACGGAGATCAAATTCTAAACTTCTTAGGTACTCCCAAAGATATCCTATGGCCACAATGAGTGCACGTTATATGGTGTAAGTATTATCACGTTGATCAGGCATCATAATACTAGCACCACATAATTATGCCTTCATGATGATCATACTTTATCTCGAGTCGTGAGCAAAACCACCTATCTTAATCCACCTAGTACTTCTATAGTCTCAAAGGTCAACAAGATCAAATGTTATAGTCAAGCGGGAAAACAAAACTATTCGCAAGAGTATCCAAAATCCCAGATTGCCTAGCAGAAGTGAGGTACGCCGTCACAAGCATCATATCTTCCACAATTCGCCAAAATCTCTCAAAACAAAGCCATCACCGATCATACGAAAAAAATAAACACGGAAATGAAATGCTTCCAGGGAACTTAAATCATCAGAGGATCTTATTACTTTATAACGAAATTTAAAAGGGTCAACGGAAATGAAAGTTAGTCGCCAAAATCTTCGGCCTTCATAGAATCAATTTTTCCAAACATAAAGGGTCTGTTTCAAAAATCCGTTCATTCAACACATCCAATCTCCTCAAGTCCGGTTAATTTGTCTTCGTCTGCCCATCAATCGGGAAGTGAAACCAAAATCGGAAACTTATGTCTGGTTCGTCGAGCCTCCTGCATTTCTTCTTGGAATGTGATGGAGTAATGTGGATTTCTAGTACGATCTTAAAATCTCTTCATCATCCAGTCTGCTTCCGCTCTCAATTCATCTTAGTACAACCAAGATGAATAGGGAAGTGAGACTGCATGTCTTCATCAGCTCCAGGTTCTCCATCTTGACAAGAATTTCTTCTTCTGCATCGCCAACACTTCTGCCTTGTAAGTAATGTCTTCACTCTTCAGGGTAGCCACCGTTGTTGTCAACTCCAGGTCAGGTATTGAAGTAATTCTTCTGATGCGCTTCTAATTGTCTTGATGCATACACAAAACCTTCCGTGCTGTAAGGGAGTAAAACCGAGTCTCTTACTGGAATGCCCCAAAATTCGTTCCGCTGAAGGTATGGAAACTACTTTCTATTTCAGCTTTTCCAAAATTCCATTCTCAATCAACAAAGCTGTTTCTCTCGGTTCACGAAATTTCTCAATGGTATCACAAATTTGCAAACATCATCCAGAATTCTTCTGCAAAGCTCAAAAGGTTTCAGTTCTCCATTCTGTCATCGGTTTTGACCACACGGTGATAGTTTTCAAAACTTGCGGAATTTAAAGAGATATCCTCAATTAAGAACATCGTTGTCTCAACAAATATCAATCTCTCAGAATGCACAATGATCGACGAATTTCCTAACAAAGTGCAAAGATGATTTTCATGCTCTTCCTCGTCCCCGAACGTACTATTAAGTCATACAATGACCATTCGCCCAAGTACTCACGAGAAAACATCATTTATCAAATTCGCAAAACAGTCAGAGCTTTAGCTAATACTATTAGCGTCACTAACCGTCATAGCAGTCGTTACAAATACGGAAGGCGATTTCAAGAATAACTTCAATTTATACTTCCATCTGAAATAAACTTCGAGCTCTGAAATTAAACTGATACATAGACGTTTCAAGGTAGAGAAATAATGGTTCCTAATAGCAATACGGTTCAGCTTCCAGTAATCAATACATAACTCCAGTCACCGTCCTTCGTTATCGCGAACGAAACTAAAACACGCCCAGAAGATACACTTAAGCAAACTTACTTCCTGGTCTTCGGTTGTTGCTCTTCCCGGTTGTTTAAACCAACTGGTATGATCCCGGACACATCTGGAAGACACCCTCGCTCGGTGACTAGACAATCTCTCGGTAACATGTCAAATCCTACTTCACGCTCCGGTGGAAAATTTTTGGTGGTTCGACCAGGAATCATATTCAGAAAACGCAGGGTGTCAAATAACTCTCAAGATACGATTCATTCATTGGTGTACGAAATGGGTCCTAGGAAAAACTTCATGACCGCGAAAGTAATACATGAGTCTTCAGAGTAATAGTGATAGCAAAGGGTTTAACAATCAGTAATCACAGTAGGGAGTTCAAAATTGTTTCAAACGCTAAAGGTGAGACATAGAAGGTAGTTGTCAATATTTGAATGATCAATCAACCAATTCCTTGTCGGAATAAAATCGAAGTTAACTATCCAAAGAAAGTCGGATCACAAATTAAATCTTTATCATTCAAAAGTGAGGGGGAAACATTCTTATACTCGTGGTTACACACCACAAGACTTCTCATAGGGACAGAGATGGGTGAAACGAAATCAAATAGTGTCGGAAGGTTCATAGATACTTATCAAAAGCAAGAGATAAATAACAAAATATATCAAATACATCATCGCCATGGAGGTTCTCAAGGTGCCCGAAGAGGCATCAAAATGATTAACGAAAGGATCAGAGGTCAGAGTCAAAATCTGAAGATAAGGATCAAATAGTGTCAGGCAATTACTATGCAATTCTCAATGCCTTCAAGATTTAAATAGATTTCAATTCTTAGGTGGTGCAAAGCATAAGCTTTCAATTCCCAAAAGTGATATCAACAGGATCTAACCAAAAGCAAGGCACGAATCAGAGTGATGCGGAAGCAATGATACTTAAACAATGTCTTATAGTCTACCCATTCCTCACCGGTCAAAACTTACGTTCCTATAGGGAAATCCTAAAGCAAATTTTCAAAGGTTGCCTTACGAGCGCCTACAGGGAAAACTTAGTGGTCCTAACTTACACAGGCCAAGGGTAAATGTATTACGAATCGCAGCCTGTCTCTCTGATACCATAATTGTAACACCCCAACCCGATAAGGGTAAAGATGTCATAATAATGGTTTCATATCAGATCAAAACAAAGCGTACATCAACAGTAATACAAGGGTTCTCAAAGGTTACGAATGAAATACTAAATATACAAGGTTACAAAGGAAACAAAAGCTAAGTACTAAGTCTGCAAATGCAAATCCTTCTAATAGTCTCTACTTCAGAATAACTATCAAGGTCTTCTAAGTCCAAATGTCTCTTCACTCATACCCAGTTCCAACTAAAAACCTGCCGCAGGGAAAGGAAATGCGGTTGAGCTTAAAAAGCCCAGTGAACAGATATATATAAACGGAAACGAAAGCAAAAGGAAACGAACATATATGGTATAGTGCAATGGAATAACATAAGGTATAGACAAAGGTACAAAGTAAGAAAGGGAAAAGGGAAAGGTCAGTAATCCACCACGAGCCCACACAAATCACATCACATATCACAATCCTGTAGCAATCTAGAGGGGATACCTCTCAAGTAACCAGATAATATGAGAGGTGTCCTCATGTATCAAATTGGAGTGATCAGCTCCCACATTTTGTGAAAGACGTGGATTGCACCCATGCATCAGTCACCGAATAATATCACATATCACCTCACAAATACGTACCTAGGATGCATCCATGCGCCCCCCACACAAATCACATTGGCCATAATAATATAAAGCGCGCATATCACAATCACAATGGGGACGGTGTGGAAAATCACTCGACCACACGGGAGTCATGCCATTGGTGCATCAATGACACGGCCATGTTACCTTCATGGCTAGGAAACACATTTGGCTCGGGTATCAAACTGAAGGGTCAAAGGTCCAAATCACATCAAAGATCCAAATCATATCAAAGGTCCAAATCATATCAAAGGTCCAAATCATTACAAAGGTTCAAATAGTCAAAGTCATCGAATCATAGTCAAAGTCCAAATATCAAAGGTTCATGGCAAAGGGTCATCTCCAATATCAAAGTCGATGAGTCAAAACGAACGGATCAAAGGTTCATAATCAAATGGTTCATTTAAATTAAATCTTTATCAAACGATTTTCATAAAAATGATCTTTAATAACGGTTTTCACAAAAGTAGTCTCATAAACGTTTAGTAAAATTCCAAATAAAAGTGGTATCTCATATTTCATAAACATCATTTTAAAATAAGTTTTCCTCAAAACATTTCCATGATATAATTGAAAAGGTTTTCACATCTAGTTACCAAAATCAAATGAACCTTCGAAGTATCAAGTGTTTCGAATACTAATAACACAAGGTAACGAACGAATATCAAATGGATCATTATAGAGGCTTAAAGCAAAAAGGGTCATATCGAACATCAAAGTCAAAATGAATCAAACAAACGAACCAAAGTGTAGGGGAACATAGCAATGGCTTAGGGAATCTTAAAACGAAACAAGATCAATGAGTCCAAAAGAGAGAAAAGCACCCTTACTGAAAAAGGGTAGAATATTTGTACCTTATTACGAATGCAAGCAAAACAAGAATAGAAAGCACTGAAACGGATCAAGACTTCTCCTTCTTCACACCTAAAGGAGTAGAAGAGAATTACAATTGGTTCTTAATTACTCATTTAGCTTGCCTTTCCATTTTAAGTAACTTTCTATTTTTAGCAGGTTTCCAAATTTAGCAAGTTTCCATATTTAGTAACTTTCCAAAAATAGTAAGTTTCCATATTTAGAAATATTATTTATAATTATCCAAGTTTATCATTTAATCAATTTAAAGTATTAGAGATGACCATATTGATAGTTCAGGGTTCATAATATCATTTACATAAGTTTAAGGTTCATATGGTAGTTTTCATAGTTTTAGGGTTCATTATGCAATTATAACAATTTTAAGGATTAAAATGTCATTATGATAAGGTTAGGGTAAATAAATGTAAATATTATCAAGTTACAGGTTTTTACAAGTTAAGACCTTTAGTTTTAGAAAAATGATAATTTAGATCCTTTAGTTTAGACAATAAACACAAAACACCTTTCAAAATCCTTTTTAACCCTTTTTATAATTTCTAACAGTTTTAAACACAAAGTTGTTATGTTTCCTATAAATTGTGAATCATATAAGAACTCAGAGATAAAATTCTCAAAAATTTCCAGAGATGCTTAAATGTCTTTAGTACTTTACCTAATTTTTCCAAATTTTATTAAGTAGTATAACTCTGGATTAAAATTCACTTAAACCAACTCGTCCAGATTTCTGATAAATTTTACTATACGAAAAGTTGGTAATTAGAAACCCTTTAAGAAAAATTCATAAAAATCTACCAAAATTCCAGTGACTAATAAACATCCTAAATATTACTCAGTTCAAAGGACACCTTCTAATTCGACACGGTTTGAAAATTAAAATTCATAAACATTGACTATTTTTCCAGACATATGAATTCGATTAGACACTTAATTTTCCAAAAATCAAAAAGTAACCTTCCAGGCCTCTAAAAATCACAAGACTAATTTTCCCAGATAGCTATTTCATTGAACTTAGTTATAGACTCCAGAAACACCAAAATACACGTTCACATCATTTATTTACAGCCGATTAAAGTTGGACAATTTTCCATATCGGTGGTAGTCCTTAATCATATCATGTAATCTCTTTAGGGTTTTCATTCCGATCTTTAATTCTTAACACATAACGATTATGGATGAGTTTATAACATATTTAGGTTGATTTATATCTGGTCTTTACATAATCAAAACAAATAAATTTATCTTATATATACATGGTTCGATTCTTACATATTAGATTTAGGGTTTTATGATCATGATTTTATGTATCATTTTGTGTGACCTCAATTCGACTTGAACACAAGAATCATGATAGAGATTGAACAAGGTAGATGATACAATACCCTTGAAGATCACACGAAGAACAAAATAACACGAGATCAAAAACACCACAAAGCCTTCCTTCCTTCTTGGTTCGTACAGCAGCAAGAACACGAAAAACAATGGGTCGATTAGGGCTTTTGCAAGAATACAAATGGGTAGAAAACATGGGAACATGATTACCTTGGATATGGTTTGAACAAGAACACAACAAAACTTCCTTTGGCTGTGTTTTGGATCGACAGAAGTAGCAAGAAAGAGAGCAGCCGACTTGTGTAAAGAGTTAGGGTTTTTTTTTTTTTTTTTATTTGTTTGTGAAGATCGGTGATAACCAAAAAGGGAATACCGAGTCTTTTTGGATGGGCCAAATGAGGAGTGAATGGGTGTATTGTGGGCTAGGATCCATCAAGTTAATTGCCTTCTTATTTCACAATATGGGCCGAAAATTTCAAGGGCTAGTAACACATGAAATGTCGACTAGCTTTGCTAGTTGTAGGATTTTATTTATTTGGTACCTTTTATTTACATAATGTAAGGTTTACATGTACTTAAATACTTGGGTAACTTAAAGTTTAATTGTTTTAAGTTAGGTGTCAATGATGACACTTATATAATTTTCATAAGTTCTTAAAAGTTCAAATTTAGGGGGGTATTTTAGTCCTTTCACATTATGCTAAGTTTCGGGGTTTTACAGATACATGTGACGGCCTAGTCTTTTCCATGGGCTTTATGATGGGCTTCGTGTGGGCTTTTGAGAGTTGGACTAGATTACATTAATTTTCACATATTAGCTTAGCAAAAGCCCACATTCCTAGACTAACTAAACACACGACACAAAGTTTAAATAATACAAATGACCATCACTTTTAAATTAATGCTAACACCCAGGCTCTCCACAGAACACAAATCATAACAAATCTGATCCAACGAATACGAAACAAATACGTAGCAGATGACAGATGTAATCTCACAAAGAGATACATGAAACACATATACACACGAGGCAAATACGGAGGTAGTGCTAAACGATAAAACTTCATAAACTCTATCCAGATTCTGAACGAACTAAGAAACTTGCTAATAATCAGAGAAACACATATCGAATCATCAAACGTATCAAGAGTTTCATAAAGAGATGGGTAACCTATTCGTACTGACGATCAACTAAGCACATATCAGAGTATCAAAACGTATCCGCAGCATAATGAAAAGGTAGGATAATCGTACGGATAAGAACGAATCTAAGGTTTAACATATCGCGAACTAAATCTTAATTCCTTATATGCCAAAACGTCTAACTCTTCTGTACGGAAACATCATACGAAACAAACAAATTCTCAGTCTAAAGTTTCAAAATTTATCTTCCACAATGATAACTAATCTATTAGTCACTGTAATCAACTCCGGACCTTCAATAAGTAACTCTCCGACTTAATTCAACCAAAAGGTGCTCCACATCTCCGTTCATACAAAACTCCGAAAGGTAAACCCTTGTCACTTGCATGCCATCAATCTTAGTGAGCAACCACAACCAGGACAAATACTTGTCGAATTTTCCGCTCAACACATCTTCAAGTTCGAATAGTTGTTCTGTCTGTCCATCCGTCTGAAAGTGAGAAGTCGTACTAAAAGCCCGAGTCCAATTTTCTGTATCTCTTTCTGGAAGTGTGAAGCAAAACGCGATTCTCTGAAATGATCACTGTAGGTGCGACATGTAGATGGATAATCTTCTGCCGAAAGAAATCTCTGCCAACCTTCTAAAGTGAGCCAACCTAGTCACACGATCCACTACAACCCGATTCATATTGTCCTTCCTAAATGTGCGCGGAAATCCGTGAAACCGTGGTTAAACATGTTTGGCTAACATGAACATGACACGTGGTTAAACTTGTTTGGCTAACATGTCAAGTTGTCAACTCATCTAAAATGTTTGAGAAACGAGGCATCTTTAGGTTAAGTAATTATTAAACATTTTAAATCGTGAAACCGTTTAAGTATATAAATCTAAAAAAAAAAAAAAAAAGGTAAAATATATATCTTGGATTTTATGTTAGATAATTATCTATATGATTATTTTTTTTTATTATTATTATTTTTTTTAATTAAACTACTTGAATCGATAAATCACCAACATTTTTTTTATCACTTGACACATCTACTTAAACAATTTAAACGGGTTACACATGCTAAGCAGGTCCGAGCTATACGGCTGAGCACTGTCCGAACAGGACCAGACTGAAAACCGATTTCGCCCAAAACATCGGACCGAAATACATTTGGTCCGGTCTGGTTGGTCTGGTTTGGGCCGATTTCTCGATTCAGTCCGTTATGTGGTCTATAATGCTCAGCCTTACTCAGCTAGAGTTGAGTGTTTTGACACGATTAATACATATCGTTTTTGGGTAAAAGTTATACCAACCCGTCAATCAAGAACCCGAATAGGTCGACCCGAACCCGAAACTCAAAATTTTAACGTTAGACGGTGGGAGCAAAAGATTTTTGTTATACGCCCACCGACCTAATTCTACCTCCTTATATCACCTATATCACCACCCTTCATCTTCCCCAAATCAAAAACACAAACCCTAATCCCAAAAACAATGAACCCATCGTCAAAACCAACCAAAAAGAAGGACACCCCATCACTCAAAAAGCTCGAATACCTGTCCTTAGTATCCAAGGTATGCACAGAACTCGAATCCCATCTGGGTTTCACAGACAAAGTCTTAGCCGAATTCATAACCGATTTAGGCCGCAAATGCTTAACCCACGAGGAGTTTGATCAAAAGTTGAAAAAAAACGGTGCTGATTTGCCTGATTATTTTGTCCGTACTCTTTTAACTATTATTCATGCTATTTTGCCCCCTAAGGTTAAGAAAACTAAACCCGAAGTAGGCGCGTTGAATATAGGTGATAGTAGAGACCATGTTAGGAGTTTGGAGAAGGAGATTGAGATGGAGGCGTTGGAAAAAGCCCGTTTACGGGGCGAAAATTTAGATAATAGCGAGAATGGCGAGAATCGTAGGGTTAAGAAAACTAAACCCGAAGTAGGCGCGTTTCCTGTTGAAATACTTTACACCAAACACCCGGAAAGTGATTATGTTGATGCAGCTTTGATTACTGTTATGCAGATTCACTTGACAGAACCTGAAGGTGATATACTCGTGTTTTTAACCGGTCAAGAGGAAATCGATCATGCTTGTCAGTGTTTGTTTGAGCGGATGAAAGGGTTAGGTAAAAACGTGCCTGAATTGATTATATTACCGGTTTATAGTGCACTACCTAGTGAAATGCAGTCGAGAATTTTTGAACCGGCCCCACCAGGGAAGAGGAAGGTGGTCGTTGCCACTAATATTGCCGAAGCATCTTTGGCCATTGACGGGATTTTCTATGTCATTGACCCTGGTTTCGCCAAGCAAAACGTGTATGACCCGAAGCAAGGTCTTGATTCACTTGTTATCACACCTATATCTCAAGCATCAGCTAAGCAACGGGCGGGTTGTGCAGGTCGTTCTGGGCCGGGAAAATGCTATAGATTGTACACTGAAAACGCTTTCAACAATATGGCAGAAGTTGATGTAATTGCATGAAGAGGAAACGGCTAAAAGAAGAGTAAGCACAAGAAAGAAGAGATCTAGGCGACAGAAATGTTCAAACACAAAGCTCGCATCTAGAATGACTTGTTTGTCAAGACTGATATTTGCTTGTTTCGTTGTACGTTGTAGTCATTAAGGTTGCGACTTGTAAAACTTTAACCCGTTTAGCGTTGTATGTCATGCACTTCGTGTTCCGTTTGTGGTTATATTACCGGTTATAGTCTTTAGGACTTGGTTAATCTTGTTGCGTTTCAAGTCTTTAATCAAGTTTTCGACTTTTTGTGTTTGGTATAGTGAGACCGGTTCTGATTATCTGATAATTCCAGGATCATATTGATTTAGTTTTAGATAATTAGTTTACTAGTAGCTGCAACAAACTGATTCCAGAGTTATCTGATTGCTTAGGGCCATTATACATGTAAATCCTGAGATAATCAGACTTTGCCAAACACTCGAACTCATTATCTGCATTATCTTGCAGTGCGGTCAGCAGAAGCAGCAGTTGCTATGTGGTTGTTGTTTATTGTCTGCCAAACAATCGCACTTATCATCTGCATTATTTTGACTTTAAACTACACGGGCACATTAAATGCTATATCCTTGTGCCTGTTTTCTTCAGTATGTAGTTACTGAAAGCGTATATGCCACCATGTATACACGGTGTGTTTGACATTTTAGCAACCCCAAAAACAATAGTCAATACAAGGCTACAGTGCATGGTTGTAAAAGATGTTTTTTGGCTCACCCACCTTTTACAATAATAACTACAACTTTTATTGCATAACGAGGTTTGCAGCCCGCGCGTCAGGGCCGTCCCATTGATTTCGGGGGCCCTGTGCGAAAACTTCTAAATAGGCCTTTGATTACGAAAAAATATAACTATTCACTAGCAGATTATCTCATGCCCAGACATGTTTGAGTGTTGTTGTTCTTATACTAGGAGACTATCTCGTGAGTTTACGAGTCTTGTGTCATATCAATCTATAATGTGTATGTTTTTAACTCTTATAAAGTAAACATGACAACAATTTTAATATTGAAGAAAATAAGTAAAACCAAAGTCTTCAACATTTGGCCATCAAACTTATTATGTTAATTTTATTGCACTTATGCCTTTAAAAGATTGTTTTGGCCATTCGTAATAATGTTCTCGAAGAGTCAAAACTCGAAAACCATAAATTTTATAAACAACTTTTACCCTACGAGGCATTGTAAAGCCCGTGCGTTGCACGAATTGTGTCTAAGTGTTCATAGCTTAATGGTTGGTAGTCATTAGGTTTACACTATCTAAACTAATTAGTTTAAATGTTGCCGGTTCTTCTAAATTGTATGATTGTATGCGTTTATGGTTTGTGCAACAGGCAGGTCAAGATTATGCACTTTCGAAATTACTTTTTTCTTGTTGTCAACATTTAAGGCGGATAATTGGCGAAGAACCAATTGTGTCTAAGTGTTCGTAGGTTAATGGTTGGTATTCATTAGTTTTACACTATAAACTAATTTGTATGCGTTTATGAGTAAAAAACTAATGCATAGATTGATCTTTCGTTCAACTCTTATTTAATGCCAACCATTCTAATGACTTTCTATGCTATTATTTGTAGCCTGTCTTGAACGACCTTCTTAACCATTCGTTGTAGCGTGTTGATTGTAGCACCTAAATAAGTGATTTTTTCTTTGTTTTTTTTTTTCTTTTTCTTTTTTTTTTTTTTTAAAAAAAAAAAGTTAGAAAATAATACCCTATAAGCAATTGCATTAAACTATTGGTTGCACTTGTTTATCTCCATTGAAAATTATGTATCTTACAAATAAAAAATCATGTCACTCGTGTCTGACATGAATGAGACTTTTATCCACCTTTATAATTTGATGACCATTGCAGTGTTGGGCTCTGATGTTAAATGTTCAAACAATAATAACTTATTGTTTGTTACTTTTTTTTTTTACTAACCAACTAAAAAAATGGTAATCATTTACTCTATAAATTAAAGATACCCCTTTTATTTTTTCACATGCTTGTATGCAACGATTAGAAATTATAAACGCTACCACATTTGGGCTAGAATTCGACTTGTTTTTATTTGTCATAAAATAGATGGAATCATTTATTTTTGTTATATAGCAAGCGATTGCGAATGATTTTCACTTTTTTATCTAGGCAATTAACAAACATCATCTATGTTTATCATCAAAAGATAAAGTTATCTAAACTAAGCCTTTGAACTTGATATTTATTATATCCATCTAAAGAAGAGTAATGGTTCATGATTTTCTCAAGCATGAGATGTTCATTGCCTACAAATAAGTAACTAATTTATGTTTTGGTCTCTAAACTATGCAACTAAGAGAAGCCAAAGACCAAATATAATATGCAAGCTAAGGGTAACATGTTTAAACGCCTTGACCTGATGGCAATATGTAGAAGTCAATGCTAATATGTAATTAGTGTCGCCAGTACGTCTGACGCGGGACTAAATCCGTAGTTCTAAGCAGATAGCATACATTTTTTTAAAAGCCTTGACGTGATGATAGTACATGGAAGTTAGTGTTAATCTGTAATAAGTGTCAGTGACTAAATCCATGATGTTAGCAAAGAGCATAGATCATATAATGTATACTCTATAATCAATAAGAAATCAATAAGGTTTGCACCATCTATGAAACATTCAACAACTAAAAAAATAATAATAAAAAAAAAAAAAAAAAAAAAAAAAAAAAAAAAAAAAAACCACTAACGCAAATGAATCGATCTTATCATTCTCGCATATTTAAACGTTTAATCCATGATTCTAAAGCTTGATTCACGATATCACCATCAACTGAACCAACCATCATGAGCCATGTCTTCATTAACGCTGATCTTTTGCTTGCAATTACTCAACCTAAGCCCATATCAATATCATAGTTAGTCCAATGGTTGCAGCCCAAAAATAATTAAGATATACACTGTCCAAACACAATTCATATATACACGGTACAAAAATATAATACCATAATTCAAGCTATGATTGAATTGAACCAAAACTAAGAACTCAAAACAAAAGTACGTGAACATAGAGAAAGCAAATAAAACATCGAGAAAGCAACTAAAGATTTAAAAAAATATCATCTTCCTCTTTATCCTTTTCATCAATCTAACAATAAATTTGTTTCGGCTAAACACAAAAACTTAGTTTCTTTTTTCTTTCTCTATGATATTGACCATTGACAAAATGGCATCCACATCTTATTCCTACATATAAATGAGAAATAGATAATATATAAGATACAAATTAAATAATATTTGATTTAAGATCAGTAAGTAACAGATGCATTATTTGTCAATTATGTATCTTCATCAAGAATATCATTAAGAGTATCATCATCCCAATCGAAAATGATGAATCTTTTAATTACGATAACATCGTTACTTTTTCATGTCACGAAGTTTGCCTCCCTTCCTTTTCTTAAGAAGTTCGATTCACATCATCAAGCAACGAACATGTATCTAGATTCATGTTGCGGTCAGGTCAGGTTGATGTTAAAAGAATGAAAGAACATTAGGCATTTACAAAAATATACGAATATGAGATTTTTCATTGAAAAGCGAAATAAAAAATGTATAGATATGAATGTTACCTTATCAAACAACTCATGAATGTCAAGATGGTCGACATTGTTCCCAGTCTGCTATCCAAAAGGAAGAAGAATATATCAGTTATTCATTAAAATATAAATGTTTAAGGTACGAAGTTGAAGTAGACATGAACGTTACTTCAATTTCTTCGTTGATAATCATTTTCGCTTTGCTAGATATCACATATTTTGTTGGTTCCCTAGTGTGTCATTGTTTGATTTGTTCATTTACGAATATGCAAGAAATCAAATGTTAAAATCACTACTTTTGAAATATAATAGATGAAATAAAAAGCATTTGATCTGTACCTCTATTTTGTTTGCTTCAATAAATTCTCAGAGCATTATATCTTATATATCTTTTGCTTGCAATTACTCAACCTAAGCCCATATCAATATCATAGTTAGTCCAATGGTTGCAGCCCAAAAATAATTAAGATATACACTGTCCAAACACAATTCATATATACACGGTACAAAAATAATTGAGATATATGCATCACATTAGACCTAACCCTACACATATCAAACATATCGCCCCCTTCACCCACCAAACTTTGTGCAGTCACTTTTTCCCTGCCTCTATTCTTGTGGCCAACAAATCTAGATCTTACAAATCCCATTGATATCGTACTCATAAAACCTCAAGAACAAATAACCATGAATCTTGAACCTGATAATATCCGAATCACAATTAGATTCGTGTTTATTCGAAGCATCATATGTAGTCTCGACTTCAAGATCTTGCATACACCATCTCCGTATCATAATATACCCACAAACCAAAACCCAGATGCTATGAATCATATACCCTTCGTGTTTCTTTAATTGCAAGCCGAAGAACAAATGAAGAACAAATAGAGTGTTGGTTTTAAGATCCTATCACGGGTCTCGGGTAGGTTGGAAGTTTTGTTTTGTTTTAGATCTATGATGGTAAGAGTTCAACTAAATAAAATCTTTCAAAAAAATTTGAGACAAAGTTGAACCGAATCTGAGATCGCTTTGCTTTGTTTTGATTCGGTTTATTCTTGTTTAAACCGAATGAAAGTAAGAATGGAAACCGAATGAAAAAAAAATGCGTCTTCTTAAAAGCCGATTGCATAGCCATTGTGATAGGACTGTCTAGTGTTAACATAGAGCCATTGTTATTACTGCTACTAATATTATGATGGGAAACCTACCCACTGGCGGTCCCACATTGACCGGTCCAATGGGAAACCTATATTCTGTGTTTGTGTTTGTGTTTCGGTATGTGTTTGTGTTCGGTATGATTGTGGGATAGGTTATGGTCGGTGAAGGTGCAGCGTGTTATTTATAGTTTTTAAGAAACATACGAAAAGGTTCACATTAAAGATTAACTAATAATTGTGAACAAACTAAAAGCCATAAAACTGATACAGCAACCCTTTTGTCTTCTCAGAATTGAAGGATCGGTTGTATTGAAAAGAGTTATGAGAGATGGCTTGAAGTAGGTTGTACCGTACTATTTGTTGTGCACAATCACTCTTGCACATTAAATTAAGCCATTGCATCTTTATATAGTATAGATTTGGAAATAAAACTAAAATGGTGGACCAAGCGTGTAAAAACTTAAAACTCTTGGGGCAAGATGCAGATGACACCAAAGTCATCATCTTCCTCACCTTTCGTTTCCGTGCACACACTCTGATTTTTTTAAAACAACTTGATTCTTATTTACATTCAATATCTTTTTGTAAAATCATATCTTTACATTGTTTTAGCACAATGTTACCTGTTTTATGCAAGAAGTCGAATTAAAACACCCTTTGGGTCTGGGGCCCCTTAAGAAATGGAGGCCCTGTGCGGTCGAGCACCCCGCACACCCTCAAATCCGGCCCTGCCACGCGTTGCCGCGGGAGGTTTGCATATGCATGTTTCTTTGAGTTTGTGGACATGTTTGTTTTGCAAAATAATTGTTTTCTAGCTCATCTTCATCATATCTTAAAGGGCACCAAAATTTCATATCTTAAAAGTTAAAATAGCTGACCTGTTATGGGCCATACCTGTGGGTTAATTCCAGTAGGATCTCATTAAATGGGTCAAGTCCTATAAGCCATTACTGAATCATTCATTCTGATGTTTTAGAAACTGAAGTAGATACAAATAGATTCCCATGTAAATAGCATTTAGTTAAAAATAAAGCTTGAACCAAAATGAGATGACACTACAACCGAGACGATATACTTGCTTAAACAAAGCGCCCTTGCTCAATTTGGGTCAGAATACACCTGAAGGATCAAGAATCTGCAACAAAATTTTGTGAATTATAATTATGACTCTAAAATGGCTTATTGTTTTCCTTTTGACACCTATCAACCTTTAATATAAATTTTGTTATAAAGATAGATCCACACTTATTAATGTGAATTGCAGCCTAAAAGATGACTAAAAAAATCCGTTAAATGTCAAATAGATTACCATTATTCCATTCAAATCATGCATGGGAAAACTATGAAAAGTTTAAAACTTTAAAGTACCTTAAAGGTGGACAGGTTCTTGTAGGTTGATGTAGGCCTGCAGCGTGCAGCCTGGCACATATGAAAAGGAAAAAAGAACGCGGTTAGTTTTTGTCATCATTAAGTGAAATAAAGTAAGCTCCTACATTACAACAATTATTCTGAATTATTCACAAATAGTCTACTATATCCTTCAAATAGCATTTAAAAAAACCATTTTCAGTCCAAAAGTAAGGTCAAAAACCAAAAAGCAAGAAGGTTTGTCGTTTACCCGTAATATCAAATTCAATTATAGCCTTTAAATAAACTTCCACTGTGTTTTTTTCTTATCAAATGTAGCCTTTTGATCTTTTGCAAACTTGAACATAAATGTGTGCATTAACACCTTTGGTTCAGGCACACCTAGTATAAGCAGTGGCTGCCCTCCAAGTATAGAGTGGATGATGCCACATAGTGTTGTTGATGCCAGCGTTTGAGCTGCACTTAAACTCCCCTCTGCAGGCAAATACACATCATAAAGTTTCAGCTATTCATCCCTATGCAAAGAACAAAAGGCGTCTGCAATTGTGACTGAAGCAACACTGAGAGTAGATGCGACATACAGAATACAATTTGCAGCTGTACTAAAGGTACCGTGCCTTAGTTGGTATCGCTACTGCCTGCAACATATGTGAAATAGTAAAAATAAAAACAGCGCAAAATATATTTAAAAAAAAACTATGAAGGAAAGAGTTAACTGACGTTTACATATATTGGTCTACTATTACCCGTTTTCCGGTGCAGCTGCCATAGCACCAATGTGTCGATGCTCGAAATTGGCTCTTTGCATCATACGACCTTGACTGCATTCCCGGGCATCACCACATTTATACAGGGGCGTAAGCCTGGGCATGCTGATTACATATTTACGTCAGATACAGTATATAAGAAAAGATTAAGAATGAACCGAAACCAAACCGAAAAAATATGAGCATTAAAACAACCGGAAAACATGTAAACTCGTAAAAGTCACACATAAGTTTAGACAAACACCCTCGTAAAGGTCACACATAACTTAACTTTTGAGTCTAATAGCTTTTACATATCCCGACTCAATCAACCTACATATCGTTCAGTAATGAAGTCAAGTTTTCCCCTCAAAATACCTGAATCATATTTTGAAAAGAAAAGAGCCTAAGGCAGATTATGATGTGCGCAGAACAGTGGGACCCCAGATAGTTTGGAACATAATATAAATTAACACATGCTGAAGTTAAAAAATATATAAAAAAAGGTAATGTAACTCACATGTTCAGGTTTCCAGCAATCCGTCTCTCTGCTTCTCTAACACAATTCAGAAACACCGGCTTTCCGTTATCATCATGATAAGCTCCCTGATAATTCATTCATGACCAACACATTACTAACTTACACCAAAATGTCATTTTATGTAATAAACACTTGATATAAGCAGGTACCCTAAATGTTACTAATGTCTATCAACAAAACAGTAATTGCACCTGTCGTTCAGAATTTTGCAACTCATCATATAACATGATGTCATCCATCTTCTTTGGCTTGCAAAGCTATCTTTTTAGTAGAGACAGCTCCAATGACAATTGCATGAAGCTTATTTGCTGGATCCAACCCCACCGGCTGCTGCATAGATCAGCATTGCTTCTCCTTCTGCTGCCAAACACGAATAAGCTGGTCACTGGTCTTTCAACTAAAAATATCCAACTCAATGCAACTTAATAATGTAATTTAAGCTTTTGAACACTGTGACCAAATTAATAAAGGTAAGATAAAGACCTGTCTACTTTTTTGGCCAAAAATAATTTTCACAAAATACTGGTCAAAAATAATATTCAAGTTTATTAAAAGCAGCTTCATTCCATAATCAACAACATAGCAATAAGGTATTAGTAGCAACCATACCTAGCAAATTAACCATATAAAATGATCCTGCGTCATCAAAACTGATGTGTGTTACTTGTGTTATTAAGAGGGTTCATACAAAAGACAAAATAAACCTTTAAACATTAAATCTACTTAAGATTCTTTAAGTAGATAGCAAAATGAAAACGATAATGATTCATAACTCACCCGAGTCATGGTCTGGGTAACTGTCGGACCTTAAGGTGAGAGAGGGAGGAAGAGTAAAGTGTGAGGTGGGAGATCCAAATAAGATGGGTCAAATGTGCCGGGTATGGGTAAGAGAAAAGAAGTGGATGCCTATAAGCCTATGAGGAACCATAGCTTTTTTTCACCACTACGTTATGCAAGACCATAGTAAGTTACTTTGAACATGCAACGTTGCACACGATGGTGAGGGTCGTAAACATGGCATAGTATACTAACATCAAATAATGTAGGATAACCCATGAACAATTTTTTTGTTTTTCTAATAATTAATGGATTATAACTGAAAAATGAATTTACAACACATGAGGTGACATTAGAGTCATACCTGTTTGAGGCTTACCTGTTTGACCCATTTCGTTCTTAGCCAATTTACATGTCTAATCTATTATAAATATACTAAGTTACCTCTGTCCTTGTCTTCAGCCGATGTTCAATATTCATGAGGAGCCTAGGAGTGTAGATTGGCCTGTGTTCCACAGAAATGATAATAAGCACTTGCAGCAAACTAAGGAATAGCATTTTTTAAGCAGATAACATAATATTCACCAAACACATTCAATTGAAACAAACCTGGAAGTATGAGCACCATGAAGAAGCTGCGGTTTCCCATCGTTTAACTGAAATAGGCAAAACACAGACACCCTAAGCAGCATTATCGTAATAGAAGATCATAAGCAACATTCCTAAAACTATCCCATCCACGTTTATCGATTTTCCGACAGGCCGACAGATGAAACTCTAGCTAATTCTATTACTTGGCAACAGTATAAAAGTGACCACTTTATCCGCTACTTTAATCACGAATCATCAAAAAACAGCAATTTGCACAAAAGTCGTAATCTTGATAAACAAAAAAGACTGAGAAAGCACAACATACAGGTTCCATGAATCGACCTCGTCGTCCCATACTCCGCATTCACCATCCCAAAATGCAACGGATGTCTCAATTTCATCACTGCAAAAACAAAAACAAAAACAAAATCAAAATGAAGCGAATCTCCGAAAACATTAACACAAACAAAACATAAAAATATGAAGTTTATAATTGTTAATAACAAAATTCACCATTTTTATAATGAAGACAGCCATTAATCTTATAAATTACTTAAAAAAAAGAGAAAATAGATTTAGTAGCAAAATCCCAAACCTAAAAACCCAATTAACATCAACATCTTCAAATCCTAACTCCGAAAACCAAGCCACCTAATTACTAATCATCAAAAATTATAATAATAATAATGATAAACAACAAAAATTATATATACCTCATTCTGTTTACAGTGTATGGCACCAAGTTTTTTTTCTTCATTGGTAACAACATCTTCATTAGCTCCAATAAAATATACATATCTTTCATCTTCATTAGCAAACCTGGTTCGTATGCTTTTCTTGTTTCGCCATCCGATTTCCACTCTCAAAACAAAGACAAAAGCTTTAGGGCATTTGATAAAAAAATTGTGGGAACCAACGTCTTTTATTTGTGGTTTGTGGGTTATGAAGAATCCAGAAGAGATGAGTTATGAAGAATCCAGAAGAGATGAAAAGGGCCAAGTGTCCATTAAAAAATTATTTCAGTGGTTCTGTAGCAATACTCAGAAGATGCACTGTAGTTTGATTCTGTAGCAACACTCAGAAGATGCACTATAGTTATAAGTTGGCCGAATCGGGGTAACGCTGGTGTTGGATCGGTGTCGGTGTCGGATCTTAAGTTGGGAGAGGGAGGAAGAGTAAAGTGTGAGGTGGGAGATCCAAAGAAGGTCGGGTGTGCCGGGTATGGGTAAAAAAAAAGAAGTGGATGCCTATAAGCCTATGAGCTACAGGACACGGGCTTTATACTTAAGTAGTAATTGTGTACTGCTAATGACAACAAGATACTCCAAAATTGTTTTACATTCTACATGGGTTTGTTTAAAGCCAACACCTTGTTTAATTTTGGGTGTTGATAAATACACATAGAATTTTACTTAATACACCTAAAAGGACAACCATTTAATGCATGAGAACAAGCATTCAATGCATGAGATGCATGTGTATTAAGTAAAAGTCTATGTGTATTTATCAACCCCCTTAATTTTACCGAGGTAACCATTTACCCAAAAAAAAAAAAAAAAAAAAAAAAAAAAAAAAAAAAAAAAAAAAGTCTAACACCTTGTTTATAAATTTTCCTTTAATAAATTGTTTTGCAATTTTGGTTTGTGGGGTGAATGGGGCTTGGTTGCCCTATTGACTTTCATTTTTTCTATTAAGGTTTGACTTTTGTTGATATATATGATAACTCTATCCATTTAACTTAATTATATATGTCAGATTTAGTAAACACTTATAACATGGTAAAACAGAGCTAACACAAACCCGTTGCTTATAACTAAAACCATATCACCATCGACCACGTAGGTGATATTGTTATGATACTATAGTCTAAAAAATATGTTTTTTTTATCATAAATAAAATTGCAGAAGATAATACCCTACTGGACACGTCCCGTGTATGATTAATGATGTATGAACCGGGCAGTCAACTTGTTCAGAAAGTCAACTGCATTCTTAAAAGAGTGGTAAAATTGATGGTAAAATCATTTTTTATAAGCTAAAATTGGTACTTAAATCTCGTTTAATTATTGGTCAATTGCTACACTGCCACAAGAAATTCGAAAAACCCTAAAATGTGAATTGATTTGGGTGGAAAGCGGGTCAAAATCATGACCCGGTAAAATAGAAAGTTTATTTATTTGCTCTTTGGCTGGTTTATAAATGTAGTGTCAAAGTTAGTCAATGAGTTAATAAATTATTGTTACAGGTCACATATGCAATGCAGCCACTGGGACATGCTTAATAGAAAGTTTAAATAAGAATAATTGCATATCTATCCTTAATTCATGTTTACCTGAACCGAACCGTGTATAACATACACATATATTTTCGAATAACCGCTTATTTAGTGTATTCGCATGTCCGATTACCCAACAATTTCATGTCCGATTATTTAGAGTTTAACAAATATTAGAGAACACAGTTTCATATCTCGTTAACACTTTGATGATGGAAGTGAACTTTGAGACCCAAATATGTAAAAGAGTTTATATTTTGAGGTACTTAAAACTTTGAGATTATGCGCGGTTGCACATTTTGCAATCCCTCATATATCACTCAACTTACTGTAAAACCAAAAGCTAGGTCTTGTATTTGAATTTTTTGTTTTTATTATTAATTTTCAAAAAGTGAAAATCTAATAAATCAAGAATTCAAGGGCAAATCAAAATCTATTAAATTAAGATATAGAACTTAGAAAGGCGATTACAAGATTCTATGAGTAATTAAATTATAGGGATAACTTTCCACTTTTTACAATGTTGTGTATGTATCTTTTAATTTTTCAAAACAATGCGAACAAGTTACTAATTCCTACTATTATATGCATAATTTAACATTTGGTTAGAGTTATTTACATAAATCGTCCTTGTGGTTAGGACCAAATTGCAACGTTAGTCCTTAACATCAGTTAGAATTATTTACATAAATCGTCCTTATGTCGGCTGTGGGTCCCACCTGATGACGTGTGAGGTGCCACGTGGCAACAATTACAAAGTTGGTTTAAGTGGTTTAAATGTGAAGTAAAATAGACTTGCAACAATTGATAATGTTGAATTTAAGCGTACGTGTGTTTTTATGGTTTAAATGTGAAGTAAAATAGACTTGCATAACAATTACAAAGTCGGTATCGCTATTGCTAATCGGCGTTTTGGAATCCTTGTGATCGTCGTCGTAGGAGGAGGTTTGTGGAATCGGCATCTCTAGGATTTTTTTTTTTTTTTTTTTTTTTTTTCTTTTTTTTTTTCAAATAAAAGGAAACCGTGCGAAGCAAGCTTATGTTCAACTTGGGCCTCAAGTTATAAAAACTTAAAACAAATTATGTATAGTAAAAGGGCTAAACTATAATCTGACTAGAAGTTAAGGTATTTAAAACATAATATCTTGACTCGATTTAAGGATAAACTTTACTTACACGTTTTAGTGTGTTCAATTAAAAAGCAAATCGTGCGTGCGAATTACCAAGCTTAATTAGGTGATCGACTTCTTGTTTTAAGTTCATAAGAAGGTTAGATTTTACGTGTTTTTAAAAAAACTCATGAGATATATGTTCTTTTACTATGTGTTTCTAAGTTCTAAGATATGCTTTTTTTTCTTTGTTATTCGACAAAAGCTGAGGACATGTATGTATAGTGTTTGTCCCTAAGATTATATTATGTAGAGTAAACTGCAAAAATCATCCCTGTGGTTTGTGTAATTTCGCAAGAATCATCCCTATCTCAAACGTTTAGCATTATTCATCCCCAAGTCCACAAACGTTTAGCAAAAATCATCCCTTAGCACTAACGTCGTTAGTTTTAACCGTTAAGTGTTAAATAATATTTTCTCGTTAGTCCCTCCGTTAATATTTTTTGCACCGTTAGTCCTCATTTTTTAACGTCATTAGTTTTGTCCGTTTTTCTTACGTTTTTTCTGTTTTTGTCCGTTTTTATCTGTTTTTCTTACGTTTTTGTCCGATTTTCTTACGTTTTTTCCGTTTTTGTCAGTTTTTGTTCATTTTTCTTACGTTTTTTCTGTTTTTGTCCATTTTTATCCGTTTTAGTCCGTTTTTCCTACGTTTTTGTCCGTTATTCTTACGTTTTTTCCGTTTTCATATGTTTTTGTCCGTTTTTCTCACGTTTTTTTCGTTTTTGTCCGTTTTTCTTACGTTTTCGTCCGTTATTCTTACATTTTTTCCGTTTTTATATGTTTTTGTCCGTTTTTCTTACGTTTTTTCTGTTTTTGTCCGTTTTTATCTGTTTTTCTTACGTTTTCGTCCATTTTTTACACGTTTTCGTCGTTTTTACACGTTTTAGTCAGTATTTGCACGTTTTTTGTCTGTTTTTTTACGTTTTCGTCTATTTTTTTACGTTCTCGTTGTTTTTTTTACGTTTTCGTCTATTTTTTTTTACGTTGCCGCCATCCACCACCACCCACCGCCACCGCCACCCTCGCCATCCACCCACCTCACCACTGCCCCCACCACCACCACCACCCACCCACCACCAGCCACCCACCACCCCACCTCCACCACGCCACCCACCACCCACCACCTCCACCCACCACCACCACCACCAACCGCCACCACCTACCACCTCCACCCACCACCTCCCACCACCACCACCCACCACCGCGACCGAGGTGTGGTGGCGTTGGTGTGGCGTGGATGTTGGTGGCGTGGGGTGGCGGTGGATGTATGGTGGCGGTGGCTGGTGGCGGTGGATGGTGGTGGCGTTGGTGTGGTGGTGGATGTATGGTGGCGGTGGCGGTAGATGGTGGTGGGTGGTGGCGTTGGTGGTGGCGGTGGGTGGTGGTGGCGGTGGGTGGTGGTGGATAGCGGCGATGGTGGTGGCGTTGGTGGCGGTGGTGGTGGCGTTGGTGGCGTTGGTGGCGATGGTGGTGGCGTTGGTGGCGATGGTGGTGGCGTTGGTGGGTGGTTGGTGGGTGGTGGGTGGTGGTGGGTGGAGGTGGTGGGTGGTGGGTGGCGGTGGCTGGAGTGGCGGTGGTGGGTGGTGGTGGTGGAAGGTGGTAGTGGTGGGTGGCGATGGTGGAGGTGGGTGGTGGCGGTGGCGGTGGGTGGTGGTGGATGGCGGCAACGTAAAAAAAAAATAGACGAGAACGTAAAAAAATAGACGAAAACGTAAAAAAAAAAAAAACAGACGAAAACGTAAAAGGAAAAATATAAATGACGAAAACGTGTAAAAAAGGACGAAAACGTAAGATAAAAAATGAAAAAAAACAGAAAACGATAAGAAAAACGGAATAAAATAAAAAACGGACAAAAACAGAAAAAACGTAAGAAAAACGACAAAAAACAACAAAAAAAACGAAAAAATGTAAGAATAACGGACAAAACGTAAGAAAAACGGAAAAAAAAAAACGAAAAAAACGTGAGAAAAACGAACAAAAACATAGAAAAACGGAAAAAACGTAAGAATAACGGACAAAAACGTAGGAAAAACGGACTACCTAAAAAAACGGATAAAAACGGACAAAAAACGGAAAAAAACGTAAGAAAAATGAACAAAAACTGACAAAAACGGAAAAAACTTAAGAAAATCGGACAAAAATGTAAGAAAAACAGATAAAAACGGACAAAAACAGAAAAAACGTAAGAAAAACGGACAAAACTAACGACGTTAAAAAATGAGGACTAACGGTGCAAAAAATATTAACGGAGGGACTAACGAGAAAATATTATTTAACACTTAACGGGTAAAACTAACGACGTTAGTGCTAAGGGATGATTTTTGCTAAACGTTTGTGGACTTGGGGATGATTAATGCTAAACGTTTGAGATAGGGATGATTCTTGCGAAATTACACAAACCACAGGAATGATTTTTGCAGTTTACTCTATTATGTATTTGCATGATTTTTTATAGCTAAAACTAATAGAATTTAGGTGTAACAAATTCATATATAATCTAACTTAATGGAATTTTGATGGATTATTATTACCTGTATATAACTTAGTTCATTCGCAGTTCGTCAATAAGGATCATAGTTTGCTTTATATTCGTATATATAACGAATATATTTATACTGTCTTGTGAAGCACAGGTAATTATCTAGTTATGTGCAGACATATGGAGCTTTGATATTACTAATTATCATGGTATTCTCATAAAGCAATTTACAACTTATTGTTAAATTTCATTTATTGCAGGTTTAGTTCTGTAGCTTTAGAGGATCAAGAAAGTAATTCACTCAAAGTTTAACATCAAACCTTTAAACAAACCAAACTTTAATGGCACCCACTAAATGTAAGACCAAACACAGGCCCGAAAAAACCAAAGTGGGGGAGGAAGTTTTAGACTTAGTTATATCTTATATACACAATGTTGAGGACCGAAACTCTGTTTCGTTAGTTTCCCGTAAGTTTTATGAGATTGATGGCATTACCCGTAAGCGTGTAACTGTCCACACACTTTACTACCCAAACCCTGCCTCTTTAAGTAAAAGATTCCCTTTCATCGAGGCGTTAACACTTAAAGGTCCCCCATCTAATTTTCATGATTATGGTCAGCGAATCACCCCATGGATCCAACAATTAGCTCTCGAGTTTAGGTGTTTGAAAGAACTTCATATCCGTGGTCTGTTTGTTCATGATAAAGATCTCGAGAAATTGGCGAGAACACGTGGTAAGGATTTAAGGAGTTTGAAGATTAAGAAGTGTACAGGGTTTTCGACAGATGGATTAAGGCATGTCTCTAACTATTGTAACCAATTGAGAACTTTGTGTTTGGGATATTCTTTTGATTATATTAATGTGGAAGATGGGACTTGGTTTCATCAATTGGCATTGAATAGCACGGTTTTGGAAAGGTTGCATGTTAAATATACGGTTACTTCTGATGCAGAAGATCTTACACTTCTCGCAAAAAACTGTTGTAACTCTTTAATATCGTTGAAGATTGGAGCATGTTATCTAAGTAAACTAGGAGATGCCTTTAGATATGCTGTTAGGTTGGAACATTTTGGTGGATATAATTGGGATGAGGAGAGTGAGCTTGTTGGTTTCCAGTTTCCGCCAAATGCGCGTTCATTAAGTATAAGGAATTTGCCATTAACTCAATATTTAACTATACTCCCTTTTCTGAATCATATAAGAAAATTGAAACTTGCATCAGTTTTGGATGATGAGTGCCTCTGTTTGCCATTTAAGAGGTGCCCCAATTTGGAAGTCCTATATACCAAGGATGTATGTGGAGACAGGGGATTGCAAGTTATTGTTAAGTTCTGCAAGAAATTGCGCAAACTTACCCATAATGGGCTTGTGACTCACCTGGGATTGATTGCTCTGGCAAAAGGATGTACTAAATTGGAGTGTTTAAAGGTTAGACTCAGAGATATTTCAAATGAAGCTCTGAAGTGTCTAGGAACGCATTTGAAGAATCTCCGTAAATTCTGTCTGAACTTGGATAAGAAAGATGGGACAACTGATCTACCGCTAGACAATGGGATTCAGGCGATGCTAATGGGTTGTAGCAAACTTGAAAGGCTACATATCAGTCTTTGGCCCGGAGTATTGACGGATGTGGGTTTGGAGTATATCGGGAAGTATGGTGCTAATTTGATGTCTCTATCTCTTAATTATATAGGAGCTTCTAATACAGGACTTGTGAAGTTATCAGAAGGGTGCCCAAAATTAAGAAAGCTAAAACTGAGAGGTTGTCCCTTTAGCGAGCAATTTGTTACCGGTTTTGTGTTTAATATGCCTTCTCTAAGGTATGTTTGGTTTGACGGTTATGATCGTACTGCATTGTCACTCACTCGTCCTGAGTTTCAACTTTGAAACATTGGTATGTATGTTCTTCGTCATTTACATAAAAAATTGGTTTTTATTACTTTCTTTTAATATTGGAGTTTTTGTGAAATTCTATTACTTTGAAACATTGGTATGTGTCTTACTTTCGGAGTTTTTGTCGTCTTGGAATATCGTGATTGTGAAATTTTATCAATTACATGCTTTCTATCATCCCTTTAGCATGAGTTAGGTTTTTTACGAGTTTTCTATTAGACCAAATAAGGGGTTTCTGTATAAATGATGCACCATCCCATTTCTAAGTATTCCTGGCAACTTGGGAGTTGGGACCAAATCCTGCAGGCCGAGAGATGATAAATGGCCTATGCATTAAGGCAATGGATTAAAAAGTTGATAAAGTTTATGTCGTTGATTCCAAAATATTAACGAGGATGGCCTTAAAATTTTAAAACCGCACTTCAGTTTATGATAGAAGTATGAACTCGTGTAAATGTCTTTGGGGTCTGGGTAAGATTTTAGAATGGAAGCCGAATGCTAATGAATTAGATAGATGACACGGGAATATATAGCTGGAAATCACTAGTAAAAGTAGATGACAAATATGAGCTGTGTACATTCCAAGTCTGAACTCATGTAACTGTCTATTTGGGTCAAGGTATAACTATTTTCAAAAACTTTTACAGTAGCCGCCAAAATATACAAACTCATGTATTTATTAATTTCTTCTCTTTCAAAGGATCTTGTGTGCCATGGAACAATTACAGGAAATGTACACTACTTGATCAGCATAGTTGTAGCACCATACTCGCTGTAGGTTGTGACTTGTAAAATTTTAACTCATTTAGCATCGTATGTCATGCACCTCCTGTTTCCTTTGCATTGATGTGCTTGTTGAGTAGGTATGCACTACCGTTATTATGGGTATGCAGCATAATCACTTCATGTGTGCATTCTGTCACACATTTTATTTACATTGCAACATATGAATGCATGATGGGATCAAAAAAGAGTTCTTAAATATATTATTAGATATTCATCGTTTATATGGCAACACAGAGAGATACACAAGGGCTTGTATGTCGATCTAACCCACTTTGACGTGTGCTGAAAAAACCTACCCATTTTGACCCAGCAATAACCTGAGAAGTTTGTGAGTGTTTTTAAGAGGTTTAGAAATTATGCCAAGACCCTTGAGACAATATAGTCAATGGTTCTGCACTTCAGTCCAATGAAAAGTGCCTTCGACTTCTACAAGTATAATTTAGTAATTACATGCTATAGGTTCCCGTTTGATGAAATTACATTTCTTAGAAAGTTTGGTATTCAAGACAATAACATGATCATCCTGTAAACAGTACATCTATTTTTAATGTTAATTTTAACACGTCTTTATGGTAGATATTCCATGTTCATTTATTGAATGTAGTCATGTAGATGGTCTACGCAAAATAAGTCAAGTAGTATGATTTGCATAATCGTGCTGTCAAGTTATAGTCTTTAGGAGTTGGTTAATCTTGTTCTGTTTTCAAGTCTCAAATAATCAAGTTATCGACTATTTGTGTTTGGTATAGTGAGACTGAGACCGGTTCTGATTATCTGATAACTCCAAGATCAGATTGATTTAGTTATGGATAATTAGCTGCAACAAAACCAATTCCAGAGTTATCTGATTGCTTAGGGCCATATATTATACAGGAAAATCCTAAGATAATCAGACTTTGCCAAACACTCGAACTTATTATCTGCATTATTTTACTTTAAACTACTCGGGCACACTAAATGCTATATCCTTGATCCTTCTACCATTTTTGTTACAACTTTTTAATATTCTTCAATACGTAGTTTACTGAAAGCGTATATGCCACCATGTATACACAGTGTGTTTGACATTTTAGCAACCCAGAAACAATAGTCAATACAAGGCTACAGCACATGGCTGTAAAAGGTGTTTTAACTACAAGTTCCACCCTCGTGAAGAATTCTTTCCGTCGTCAGTCACCTCGTTCTTTTATAATTGAGCCAGGGTTTTTATTCCTTCACCTCGTGCGATCATTAAACAATGGTGAATATGTTCCACGCAACGGTACAAAAGATGATGCCTACTTAGACCTCCCAGCTGATAAAAATTTGAAGGATAAGGTGAAAAGAGGGTCACTGACCAACGCGGTTGCTTGTATCCACGCCAAACCCGCTCTAGGTGGTACATGTAGTGACCTCGTCATTTGGTTGTTTTACCCTTTTAACGCTCCATCAGCGTTCTAATTTGGAGAATTCACCATTTCACTAGGAACGGTGGGAGAACATGTTCCGTGATTGGGAGCATATAAATTTAAGGATCAATAGTACGATGGGGTTTTGACATCAATCTATCTCAACACGCAAAGGGAAAATGGTTAGTGTGTTTGATATTGTTATTATTTGTCTTGAGACAAATGACAATAGATCAAAGAAGATCTTATTTTTTCTATAAATGGTTAATGATGTTGTAAGGCCCAATTGGGAAATATTTGTGTTTTGCTATTTTAAATTTAAATCTAGCAAGTTTGATGATTTTTTTTTGTGCGTGGTTGTTCATTCTTGTCATAATGTACATTTGAGGTGGATTTATGAATGAAGTGTTTCGGGCCATTATTAAAAATCTTTTTGGGGATAGAATGATAGATGTTGATCTTATTTGGGCTGGATTTATGAATAACTAGTGTGTTGGTGGTTGCTGATGAGCACCATTTATTTGGGATAGATTTATGGCTTGTATGTATATCAAAAAATGAGTTGGTTGCTTTTTGAATCGGTTCAAACGGTGGAACCGGCCGGGTCAAACCGGGTTTCAAAACATTATGTTTAATCTTCAATCCTCAAACTTTTTTTATTTTTCGTTTATATCCCATAAACATGTTTTATCGCTACAACTATTTGCCACTATAAAGTCTCGTTGCTATACACGGGTACTCGTCTAGTTAGAAAAATTGATGATGATAAATCTATAGTTTAATAATGAATACTAAACGAATTTTGTACTTACAAACTATCAAAGAATTGCCCCTAAACAACCTTTGGTCTGTTTGTAACACAAATTATAGGATAGCTTTTAAAGTTATTACGTAGGTTAAGGGGTGTTTTGATATATTGTTTTTTTCTACTTCTAACAATTTTTATAAAAACCAAAAGCATATCAATATTGGACTCGTTTTGTTCGTAATCTAAAGCTCTACACGTCAGTATATTTTTTATTAAAGAATTCGTTACATATTAGTTAAATATTTGATATATAAAAAATTCGTAAATAGTAAAAAATAGAAGGTTACTTTTGTAAGTCATTGCATATTTTGAGGGTAAGTTTTGTAACATTTTCTTAAACGACGACGTCTCCTATCAAAACTACACAAAAACCCGAAACGACGTTTTTTTTTACGACCAAAGCTCAAAACGACAAACACATTAAAACGACGTCGTTTTTTCCCGTCCAAAACGACGTCGTATAACGGCAATTGATATATAGTACTATAGTACTATAGTATAATGTTTTAAAAGGTACAAACTTTAATGCTAATTGTATAATAATATTAACCTAAAAATTAAATATTACTTTTTTTTTAGAGTAAACCTCATTTTTGGTCCTTGTGGTTGTACCAATATTTCACTTTTGGTCCAAAATTCAAAAAAAGTTTACTTTTAGTCCAAAAGTACACCTGGCTTGCAATTTTGGTCCAAATATTAACGTCTCCGTCAATACGTGTGTCATGTGAGAAACACGTGACTTATTCATTATTTTATTATAAGTTCACAAGGGTATGTTGGTCCTTTTACGGTTCCCGCTAATTGAAAGTGGGTATATTACCCTAAAAACATTGATTTCACATATGATCCTCATACTTCACACGATCAAAATCATCCCAAAAAAAAAAAGCCCTAATCGAGAAGAACCCTAAATGTTGCTTTGTCAATGGGTATTGAGACCTGTTGGTCGTACACTTGATCCCTACAAAGTCTACAGTAAGTTACTTATGTTATTGTAATTTAGGGTTGATGGTTGTATTGGGGGTTTAATGGTTTGTACAAATTTGTCAATGTTGGGAGTTTTAAATCATCTTTTTTGTTGCAACAGGTCAATTTCCAACTATTTTCTCCCTAGAAATACACCATGGTGGTTACTTTACTAGGTCACCAAAGCGTGTCTACAATGATGGAAATGTAAGTTGGTTTGATCAAATTGATGCAGATGGGTTTTCAATTGTTGAAGTAAAAAGTATGTTAGCAGGCTTAGGTTATGTCAATCAGAATATGCAATATTGCTATAAAATTCCAAATGGCAATTTAGATACTGGTCTTTATATGTTACACAATGACAGTGATGTTTTGGGGTTGATAAAGCATGTTGATAAGTGTAAACTCATTGAGTTGTATGTTATGCACCCTGTTGACCTTCCTCAAGTACCTGGCCCAAATGAGGTTCCTAACTTAGAAGATGACTTTGATCCATTCTTTTGTGACCTAGACCCTGAAAATGGAGAGTCAAGTGCTAGGCCTAAGCAAACTGACCCAAATGATAATCCCAGTGTTAGTGAACCAAACAATGCAGATACTGTAGTTAGTGATCATAGTAAACAGAGTGATGGTACTGAGGAGAGTTCTGATAGTTATGATAGTGATGACAGTGAAGATAGCGATTTTGATATGGAGGGGGAAAATAGTATTGGTGATTTTGAGGTTGATATGGAAGATTTTAGGAAGCACACTGATGCTAATGTTGAGTGGGTAGGATGTAATGAGGCCCAAGATGAAACAGTTGAACAAAATGAACCATGTTTAGAAGAAGAAGACTTGGAAGCTTTTGGAAGTGGCACTGATTCAGATGATCTAGAGTGTAATAGGAAAAGAGCCTTAAAAAAGTTAGCAACTGGTCCTCATGGAGATCAATGTGTTGTGAACATGAATCAGAGGACTTGCTCATGTAAGAAGTGGGAACTCACAGGAATGCCATGCAAGCATGCAGTGGCATGCATCTGGGACATGGCTAGTAATGGGATGGACCCTGGAATACCTGAGACTTGGGTAAGTGAATGTTATTGGTTGTCTACTTGGCAAGAGATGTATAGGTTCAAGGTAAATCCAACTAGGGGACCAGATATGTGGGAAAAGTCATCAAGCCCAATCACAATAACACCACCAGACTATCACCCACCTGTTGGTAGACCACCAAAAAAGAGGAGGAAAAGTGCAGCTGAGATATATGATAACATGGTGAAAAATGGTCAAAGGCTAAGTAGGCAAGGTAAAAGTATAACTTGCAAAAATTGTGGTCAATCAGGTCATAACAAAAGATCATGCAAAGGTCAAAGATTCAAGCCATCACAACCATCTGCAAGTGTTAGACAACCTGCACCAACTCATAGGCCATCTGTTGTTAGGCCATCTCCACCTGTTGTTAACCCATCTGCAACAAATGTGAACCCATCTCCATCTGTTGTTAGGCCAGCTGCACCAACAAGGAGCTCACCAAGAAAAAGGACTGCAAATGGTTTTTTTAAAGGCTTTGTTATGTAAGTCTGTTATGTTTGACTTTGTTAAGTTAAACAATCTTTTGTAAGACTGTTATGTTTGAATTTCTTATGTTTGACTTTTAAGTTAGTCTTTCATGTGTTATGTAAGGCAGTGTTATGTTATGTAAGACTTGGTAATGTCTATTTGTAAGACTTTGTTATGTTTGACTTTTATTAAGTGTTATTTACTTTTGTTAACTGTGTGTGTTCATGTTGGAAAATTGGTTATGTTTGACTTTGATAAGTCAAGTATGTAATTTACCAAACCAAAACAGATAACATTTATAATTCATTAAATAAACTGCCATAGCATTAACATCACAAGTACATTATACAGCTGAAAATTAGGTTCACTTATTATACTAGAATGTTGACTTTAAAAAGTCAACATTTTTATTTATGGTCATGCAAACCATCACAAGTACATTACAGCTGCATTACAATAGCAACTTCATTTCATTCATTCATTCAAAGTACTTCATTACACAAAATTCACAACTACATTTGGACTGCCATTAAACAAAAGTCACAACTACATATTGACTGCCATTACAAGTCAACCCAACTAAAATCAAACTAAACCCTAACATCATTTGAAAACATATAAAATGACGACAAATACCCAACTAAAAACTAACATCATTTTCAACCTTCTTATTGTTCCACGATTTTCAGCAACAATAGCTTGTGACTCATTCATGTTGCGTAATAACCCAGGAATGATTTGCACAGCTCGATTACACATTGGTGGATCATACCAATCAATAATCCCATGATTGGAACCCTAATTAAAGCATATTTCAAAATTAGGTCAAAATCAAAATTGGGGAAAATATAAATTCATATAAATTCATTGCTTACCCTTTTAGCACAACAGTAGAAACGTCTTCCTGGATTAAATTGTGTCCATGAAGTTTTTATAACCGCTGGTGAGCCACAGCGAGGGCAACGAACCATGGGTTTTTTTTTGTTCTCAAAAAATGGGGGAGGTGAGTAGCAAAGTGGGTGGGTTTGTATTTATTATAAAAGGGGAATAAATTTATTAGTAGAAAGACACTTATGCCCTCACGTGAGTGGAACATGTAAAAGCCAACGGTTATATTGACGGAGACGTTAATATTTGGACCAAAATTGCAAGCCAGGTGTACTTTTGGACTAAAAGTAAACTTTTTTTGAATTTTGGACCAAAAGTGAAATATTGATACAACCACAAGGACCAAAAATGAGGTTTACTCTTTTTTTTATTATTATTTATAGTTTACAAATAACACCATTAAAACCATCTATATTATAATTATTGGTATATTTGCGTTTTAAGAAATGTTATATGGATTCATCGGTTTTAATTGACAAAAGAGGCTTTAGTTTTGAATTTTTTATGTTATTTAACTACTCGTAATAATTAAAGCTTTATAAATTGAGGTAATCACACTCATTGACTAAATATCTACCATTTTATACAAATCTCACTTGTAAAATCACAATAATTTCACTTCTTGATTAGTTATGTATTTTTTGTTTTTAATCAAGTTTTAACACATGTAATAATTGGCAAGTGTTTTTCGGGTTTTAAGTCACCTACCGCATGTCGCAGACAAGTTTTCATTGACCATAGTCTTCTCTTTATTGACTCGCTACTTAATGTGGGTACTGTTGGTATTTTAGTGTAAAATAAATTGTATTTAATATGCAAATAAGGGTCGACACTTAGTTGCATATTAACAGGACTAACTGGGTTCAAGGGTTTAAAGGTACTGATGGTTATAGGATAGAAGGTATTGCTGGTTATGGGTAGGTACTGCTGCTATGGTACTTGAAGTTACTGCTAGTATGTGAAGGTACTGCTGATATGGTACTGCTGCTAGCTTATGTTAACCTGCTGCTAGCTTTATTAACCTACTGCTAGTGTTATGTAACCTGCTGCTAGTGCAATTATCCTGCTGCTAGGGTTATGATCCTGCTGCTAGTGCAGAATCTGCTGCTAGTTGGTGTACGTTTATAATAATTGTTTTACAGTTATTTAGCCTTCTTATTAACCGTTTTTAACCGTTTGGAACATATAAACTGTCTTGGATATTCTCAGTTTGAGATAGAGAAAAAAGAGGCTGATCAAAATTTCTTTTGATCACGTATTTCTGCAAACCTACATACATACTAAATCTTGAATCAAATTCGATTTTATCCGATCATAAATTGGTATCTACTCCATTTTATTGATCGGAAATTGTACTTACACGACTTCGGATTTCTATCGGGTTACAACACGAATTACTAACACTAAAACTCGCATTACAAACAACAAAGATCAATAAAATCTAGTGACGATGGCTGCTGAGTCAATTCGTGATATGACATCCAAGTTCGTGAAGTTAGCAAAATTTGAAGGGCAAGATTTTAGGTGTTGGCAGAAAAAGATGCAGTTTGTGTTGACAACCTTGAAGGTTGTGTATGTTCTCACTACCCCAGTACCAGAAGAAGTGGAGAATGAGACCATTGAACAAACCAGGCAGCGTAACAAGTTCTGGAATGATGACTTCATTTGCCGTGGAACAATCTTAAATGGTATGTCTGATACTTTATTTGATATTTATCAAAATGTTGAATCTGCAAAAGAATTGTGGGATACGCTTCAAGCCAAGTATATGGCTGAAGATTCCTCAAGCAAAAAGTTCTTAGTTAGCGATTTTATGAATTATAAAATGGTGGATGGGCGTTCTGTGATGGAACAATACAATGAGTGTTTAGGAATACTCGGTAGGTTTGAACAACATGGGCTGAAAATGGATGAATCCATTGCCACTGCTTCCATCATAGATAAACTCCCACCTTCTTGGAAAGAATTCAAACACAATTTGAAACATAAGAAGGAAGAATACAACCTGGTTGATTTGGGCAGTACTTTTAGTATTGAGGAAGGTTGTAGAAGAATGAAAAACGTTTGGGGAAAGGAAAAAGACAAAGATATTAGCGGATCTTCTGTCAATATTGTTGAAGAAACTAATCCTAGTTTCAAAAAGGGTTCGAATACAAACAACAAGAAACGAAAGTTTCAAGGTAATGGAAACAAAAAGGGTTTTGGAAAGAAGTCAAAACAGTCCGGGTTGGGAGACTGTTGGAAATGTGGAAAACCAGGGCATTTCAAGTGTTAGGAATATAAATATTCAGATGAAGGCTCGGTCACCCCGAGTATCTATTTAACATTTACATAGCTCGTAGGCTTATTTATATTAGTTTAGTAATATTAGTAATATTAGTATTAGCTTAGTTATATTTATATTTGTGGAGTGGGTCGGGGCTTTCCCCACTGTCAGCTCACTCCACAGCCCACTAGGGGCACAATATTAGGAACTATATATAAGACCCTTCCCACACATGGGAAGGGTTGGAACTCTCATTTCATTGAATCTAATATTTCCTGATTTTCTTTCAAGAGTCTCCCACCTCTCTCTAGTTCTTCATCTCACTAACTCAAACATGGGATTCTTGATCTTTCAAGATCCAAGGCCACCCGAATAGATCCACACAATCAAGATGCTTAGATTCAACAATTGGTATCAAGAGCCATGGTTAGGTTCGGTTTGATTGTGTGTCGGTTTCATTTTTTTGTTCGAATCTGTGTGCTTAAACTGTGTTGTTCATATCTTGTTCACATCATCAACACGTGCTATCATGATGATTAAACTGTTTTTGTGGTGTACACGTGTTGTTTAATGTGCTTAAACATGTTGTTTTTTGGTTCGAATCAGAGGGCTTAAACGGTTTGGTTCATATCTTGTTCACATCATCAACACGTGGGTTCGGTTTGATGTTGGATTTGTTTTGCATATGTTTGTGTTGGGCTTCACAAATCTTGGGTCTCATATGTTGGTCATTGCTAAGATCAGTGGTTTGGGCATCAAATTTTGGTCGTAGCATTTTTACATTCAAGAATGTTTTATGTGTCACTTTTGAGTGTTGTTGGCTTTAATGGTGACTGATTTTTGTGTTCTTCATGAATGAAAATATTCTTGTTTGTCACTGGTCTTATGTTGATGCTACAATCAATTTTTTTTTTTTCGTACACTAGTCTTGGGCGTTAAAATATTCTTGTGTTGATGTTCATCCTAGCGTTTTGTGACTGTGTAAAGTGAATGTTCATAGTGGCGTTTTGGTGTTGTGCAAGAGATGTATTTTGGATGGTAGCCAAATGTGGAATAAGGACAAAACATGTGAAAGTGACATCTTGTTGAGGTAGCGATTTGTGTACATTCATGGTTGTGTTCTATGTAGCGTTTTGTGCACAAAATTGGTGATGGTTTGGCACTATCCAAAAATGGCAAAAAGGACATGTCTTGTGAAAGTGACATTTTCTTTTGGTTGGCGTTTTGTCTAAGTTGGAATTGTGTGACTTTGGCGTTTTGTGTTTGGCATAAGTGGCGACTTGTGTCCTCAAGAATGTAGCGTTTTGTGTGTATAGCTGCTAGCGATTTGTGGTCTTACTACATATTCAAAGACAGTCAACTCACATGTCTTTACATTCTTTTGACTAAATATCGCTGCTAGCGTTTGGCGTTTTGTCTCTAAATGGTAAAGGTCTTCACGGGGTGATAAAATCTCACAACATAGCGTTTTGTGTGTTTGAATCTTCAAAGGTGAATCACGTGAATTCACTAAGTTTTGTGTGCATGATTCTTGTGAGAATCACGTGAATGGCAAGAAATTCTCAAATGGGACAAAACGACAAAACTATGTGAACTTTGTGAGGAGAATCACGTTATTGACAAAATTTGGGCTGAATAACATTCTTAATGCCACAATCACGTGAAACATGAAAAGGACTTCACGTGAATCTCTTTTGTCGGGTTGTGGATTAATTATACGAGCGGGGCAGCCCGCGCGTTGCGACGGGATCCGTAATTCAAAAGGTGATGCGAAACAAATTTTTTGAAAAAGGACTCCTTTTGTAAAGAGCCGCAAACTTCACGGGTATTTTTTGCGAATTTCAAAAAAAAAAAAAGTACTGTTCATTGATTCCACCCTTTTAATATATAAGTATAGTATAATTAAGTTGTGTCTACTGCAAAGCAACATCGCTTGTATTGTTTTTTTTTTAATCCACATGAATTTGATGGGCCGAGAATAAGTGGACCGAGTTTTTTTTATAATATGGACTGGACTTGGGCTGCATTAGTGTAAATCGTGACTGAGCCATCTAATCACAAGACTTGGGCTGAGCTTGTTGGATTCGTGACCTTGGGCTGAGCTTATTGAACTAATATCACTATGGACGATTGTGAATTGAACATAACAAAACTCATTTAGTTCGACTAGTTAGTGGACGATAGTGTAGTATTTTTTTTTTTTTTTTGGGATTCACAATTTGTTATAAGTGTTTGGCTATATGAGTGAGACTTTGGTCGTATATAATCTCGCGAGGTTATTCACGTCACGGCTAGTATTTGGGTTTATGAATGTCATCGGGATTTCAGAGTTGTGAGTTTGTCAGCATTGTCCTAGTGGTGCCCACGATTTGAGTGAGACTGCGATTTGATTTTTGCAAATTTGAGTTACAGTTGACTAATTACAATTTGGTTAATTGCAAATTGTCAAGCTACTATTTGACTTGTTGCGACTTGATTGATTGCGATCTGACCAGGTGCGATATGACATTGCGAGTTAACACTTGCGATTTGACTAATTGTGACTTGGTTGATTGCAATCTGCCTTGTGGCAAGTTGACAATTTGTGACTTGACTTGTTGCGATCTGATCAAGTTGTGATTTGACTTCCATGACTTGAATTTTGAAGATTAGTACTGCAACTCACTCTTAGATATTCTTGCTGATTTCACGGTTTCTCTTGTCGATTTTAGAAAATCCCGCGAAAGATTCGATTTCTCGGTTTAAATCTCAAGAGCTGTAAAATCCCGTGAAATTAATTTTGGACAACTAGGCTGGACTTGGATTTAGACTTAATAAAACTTACGGGGTGTGACTAATTTTTCGGGATAAGTTTGTGCTTCAATATCGGCAGGAATTGGGAAATTATGGTAACTTGATTGGTTTGTTAATTCACGGGTTGGTGTACTTAGTGTCACAAACATCTCGGGGTGGATGGATGCACGATGTTTGATGACCCTTGCTCGAGCATATTTAAGGTGATTAGACTTGGATGTTCAAGAAGTGGATATATACAATAAAGGATGGAAGGTTGGGTATATATCACTACCTATATTTAAAGGAGTTACGTTGTTGTGCTCAATATAGGTTCTAAATCACAATTTAGTGCAAGTTTAAGTCGCGGACTTGTTCTTTATCAAGCTTCATCAAGTGATTGTTGTTTCTCAAGCTTCTAATGGGATTGTAGTACAAGATCTTCTCAAGAGGTGGTCAGACTTAAAGACAAGAGGTGATTTGTTTGGAGACGTGTTTTAACCTTTTACTCACTCTAAAGTTAAACACATTTCATCAAGCGGTTTTGGCATATTACGAGCTTCAATGAATTATTAATCTACCAAATCATTGATGAGGAGTCTAGCAAGGGGTTACTACAAGAGAGTCTTAATCACCATCTTCGTTGCAGTAGTTTTATGTGTCTCATTCCATGTATTGTGCCTGACAAATTCACAAACATCACGGACTCTCAGCTTTGGCAAAAAGGTCATTTCATGTCCTTTTTTAGGGGGAGAATTAGCGCAAGTTTCCTAATGGTTCAGTCTCCGGCGGTTTGAATGGTGGTTCCAGTTTCAGTGGTTTAGCTTTCAGCGGGTTGGCTCTTAGCGATTTTCCTAAGATTTCAGCGGTTTGATACTTACTGTTGTGCAGTTTGTTCTTGAATTTATTTATCGGTTAAATCTCAAGAACTGTAAAATCCTGTACACAGTACGACAACTATTCCATGCACTACACCTGATAACATCCAAGCAGCTGGGTCAGACAGCTATGTTTGATTGGACTGACAAGCAGCTGGGTCAGACAGCTATGTTTGATTGGACTGACTATGAGTCATGGGCACTGCTAAGAATTAGCGCATGTTTCTTCTCCCTTCGACTATTCAACCGCACAAAATGATCTCGAAGTTAATTTGGTATTCCTTGCTTGAGAGTGAGGTTGAATTTCACGAAAGAGTCTACCTATTTTATCTTGAAATCGGGGATGGTTGGATGCATGATTTCAATGATAACTTGCTCGTGCTTAAGATGTAAGTTGAAGACTTGGGTTATCTAGTTTCCAGAAGTCGGGGTGGATGGTTGAAGACCTGGTTAACTATCACTTAAAGGAGATACATTGTAGTACTCAGTGTCACACGTAGAAGACGTTGTGGATAATTGCAAGAGGTGATGAAAGTCTCATACTTTGTCAGGATAACATTAAGTACTTAGAGACTTTACACCGTTCTTCCAACAACAGTGCAAGCTTGGGTAACAAATTTGAGTAATTCTACTTCATTCGCAGTACTGGTATATTGGGTTTCCTTTATCAAGTGGTCACGATTAGTTGTTTGTGTTCGAGGTTGGTTAGTTGGACGAAAGTTTTAAAAGTTGCGATGTACTCAGTAATTCTCACGGGATGTTCTTAACCCAAACTGATATTCACCAAAAATGAATCAGTCATGCCACATCCAATCTGTTACTGTCTCACGGTTTCTTCTTGGTTTTGTAAAATCCCGCGAAAGAACTTATTTCTCGGTTTAAACCATAGATTTGTAAAATCCCGTGATGATGGGCTATGCGCTCTTGACCATGATCGGGTTAAAACCATTATCAAAGTTCAGCTATAACATCACAAATGGCTGGATCGGGGGCATTCAATCGACAAGATGTGACTACGACGTTAGTTCAGTATTATTTATTTGAGGCTGAAGTGAAATTTCATGGGTGCGTGTACTTAGTATCTGAAGATATCGGGGAGGTTGGATGAAGATTCTTCGAGATCCTTGTTCGAGCTTTCAATACAGTGACGAGGACTTGGATATCTAGTTATTTTTTCTTTCTCCCTATTACAAAATAACTATCACTTTAAGGAGTCACGTTGTAGTGCTCAGTGTCACACGAAGTTGTGGATATCCAAGAGGTGATGTACGTCTTATACTTGATGGTTGGTTGGTTGAAGAGTATAGAGTACTTAGGGATTCGATGTTGTACGAAGTCTCTACACCGCTCTTTGTCTCGCATTAGTACAAGTTTAAGTCACAAGTTCGGGTTATGTTACTTCAGTCTCAAGTTCATCATATTGGGTTTTTCTCCATCAGTGGTCACGACATCAAGCCGATAGAATGATAATGGGGTTGGTAACGAGTTAGATGAGAGAAGTAGTAAAGAGAGAGTAATGACGTCTGTACACATCAGTTCAGGCCTCGTTCTTCAAAGAAAAGAAAAGTGTACGCTTGAGTGCACTTTATCTTCAAAAGAAGAGGAATCTTCTTATTTATGGCCATTCTCATCAACAAGTTTCATGCTCTTTCCGTGCTTATTCAGTCTTCAAGTGGATCGGCGCATATTGGAGTATACTATTATTCACTTATTCAACCAAAAATTGCAGTTGACAGGCATATGCAATTTTTGAGGGGGAAAGGGTGAATAAACAACATGTCAGTCTTCAAGTACCGTCAAGTGGAGCTACTTACCGTTGATGGTATTCATATTCACTAGTTCAATCATCAAAAATTGCAGTTGGCAGGCATATGCAATTTTTGAGGGGGGGAAGCGTGAATATTAATCTACATGTTGATTGATGATTGAGAAATGGTCATACGACTCTTTAATACGTCAGTTCAGGAGTCGTGCAAACCATGGTTCTCCAACACTACATCTTCTTCCTCTATCAAGGTGTTGAAGAACATGGTCATGGAATGCTAATCGACATCTTCTCACGGGCTGATACAATCAGTAACAAAGGGTTTCTAGTCAATGCTTCATGTATACGTCATTAGGCTACATGTAAACATCATGATGATGATTCTGATTAATCGTAACCATCATGGGGGAGAGAAGTGTGTACACCAAGGACGCACAACAGGTTCACGTGATCGGGCTTTATACTGCTTCTTAGTTGAAAGTTCCGGTGTTGATAACCGCAGAGATGATAAATGGTTAAACTTGTTACCTTGGTATTATCGTTTCGCTTTTACGTCATGGGTTGATTAATCGTAACCATCAGGGGAGAGAGAATGTGTACATCAAGGACGCACAACAGGTTCACGTGATCAGGGCTTAATATCTGGTATGTGCTTAAACACATACCTTTTCTTGACCAAAACCGGACCCAAATAGACCAAAAACTAACCAATTATGCCAAATATTTCGTGTTTTTGTGTTTATGATTGTGCAGGTACGGATATCGAGAAAAAAGGACAAAACAAGCAAAAACCGGGAAAACGAGCACGGGATACGGAAAAGACTCAGAACCGAATCCGAGAAAGTCATACTTGGTCAAAAAGTCAGAAATCACCCTTAGATCAACTTTGATGAATTGGCAAGATCAGTCCCTCAAATTTCAGCTTATTCATTTATGGTCCCTAAACTTTAAAAACCTTAGACTCTTAAACCCTTTTACCCGGTTTTACACTTATCCAACCCAACTTAAATCCCAAAGCCCAACCCACACACCTTTATACCCAACCCAGTCCAAAAAAAAGACCCGAACCTGACCCGAACCTTTTCTCTATACTCGGTCAAACCAGTATAACAACTGAGTCAAACAATAATTAAAAACACACTCACACCCACACGCGCGCCCAAACCTTTATCCCCAAAATTACTGCGAAGAACCCTAGTTACTGTACCCGCCCAATTACCTCATACTAAAATTATTACCTCATGATTGAAAGCTTCTGGAAGCTCCTGACAGCTGCAGGGACACGTGGGGGATGCTTATTGGAGGAGCCACCTCATCTATTTTAATCCTACGGTCGAGATTGAAGATTGGAGAACAAGAAATGATCTAAGGGTGATCAAGAGCTCATAAGGCACACGGATTGCCAAGGTGGCAGGCCTAGAAGGTTCAATCCGAGTCTATAAATAGTGAGCTCTCCTCATTAGTTAGGGTTGTCCAATTTTTCATGTCTTTAGAAAATTGTTACCATTTTAATTTCTTTGTCATTTACTGTTTTTCGTAGTGTAATTGTTATAATTCAGTTGTATTTTCAAGTTTTCAGTTGTAATTTGAGGTTTGATTAATGAAAGTTTTATTTTAATCTCATGTTGATTCTGTTTCCTTTCAATTGTTAATCTCATTTTTAGCTTCTCTATATTTCAGTAGCTTATAATTAATCATTTTAGCTTATTGCAACTTTTAAATTCATCTTTTGTTCATCTCATTTCCAAAATTCCAAAAATATTCAAAAAAAATCAAAAAAAAATATTGTAATCCTAGCTTCAATAAGCTAATTTCATTAGTTTACAAGCTTATATAAGCTCAGTAGCTTATGGTAAGCTTTTGGTAATTTCAAATCTGTTTTAATCTCTAAAAACACAAAAAGTCAATTGTGGTCAACTGTTTCAATTTCCATGATGATTGCTGATTGGAGTGATGGTCTTGGAGGGGAAATGGATGCCTCTAGCCTGTCTAAAGACAGGCAAGCTTAGTGAACTCCCTCTGTTCTTGCTGAGGGAGAAGTAGTTTGTAAGTTCCATTTCATTTCTAGCTTAATTTCCTGCACAATTATAATTCAGTAGATTCAGTGATTATTGCTTGTTGATTTCTGTTTGTTAGTTATTTAGTAGTTTAGGTAATGATAGATTAGTTGTTATCTTAGCTTAAATCAGTTAGGTTAAGGGTAATTTTGCTAGTAGTATAGTTAAGTTTGAATAAGTAGTGTTTGGTTTTAAGGCTTTGTGGCTTTTTACTGTTTAATTGCAAGTTTCTGAGGTTTGATTAAGCTAAATTGAGGTGAAATAATCATAGTTCAATAGGATTTTAGAAGTTATTGGCTCACTAATAGGAATTTGGTTTATTAAGTGGTTTTTGTGGTGTAAACTGCCATCATTAAGCTCAGTTAAGCTAAGCTTATTTGAGGACCAATTTTAGCTTTTCTGAGTTGCTGTAAGATGTTTAAGAAAGATCACAAGGGGTGGCTTGCTGTGGTCTAGGATTGAAGAAAGTTTGCGCCAAAACACTACAACTGCTGTAACAGTTAGTTAGTGCATACTTAGGTTTTTAGCTGCTGAACTAGGCACTTTTGTTGCTGAACCAGATAAGCTTAGGCCTTGATTTTTGAGTTTTAAATAAGTTCATATAGCAAGCTTTAAGTGCAACATCTGGTATTGGCCTTTTGAGCTTAATAGTAGCTTAATTCAAGTGTGCAATAAGCCCCCCTCCTAGGACTGTTCTGTATGCATTTTCAGTTTTAGTGTTTTTCTCGCTCTTTTCTTGGGCAGTTTTGAATGAGCTATTGGTTGAAGATTTTGATTATTTTCAGTTTATAAGTAGCCAGTAGTACTAGCTTCTAGGATTAGCTTTTGGTTTCCCTTAATTAGCTTTTAATCAGCTTATAGGAGGGGTTAAAGTAGGTATAGTAGTCACTAGAATCTATCATAAGTACCCAACTGTGCAGCCACTTATCAGCTTACGGCCTGGGCTTATTTGATGTTTCTGAGTTGATTTAGGCTTAATATAGTATATTTTATCTTTCCTGAGCTTTTTGTAATTTTTGGCCAGCTTTTGCTTATTTTTAGCTTATTTCCTATTAGCTTATTCTCTGTTACAGCTTAATTAGGGTTAATTAGTTTCTCAAATTATTTTTCCTAGATTTCTTATTAAAAATTAGAATTACTCAGATTTTTCCAGAATTTTCAAACTTGTTTTACTATTTTTAAATCATTTAAATAGTTTAAATTAGTTTTTAATTCATAAAAAATTATTAAAAAGCCAAAAAAATATTTTTCTTTTTCCAAAAATTTTCTTTTATCAGTTTTAATATATGAAAATTATTTTCAAAATTTTAGGGCTTAGAATTTAGCATATCACTTTTATTTACGTTTTTAAAATTCGTCGCATAACGTTTTTAAATTCAAATTTTTCGTTTTTAAGTTTACGAGCTTAGTTTACTTGTACCCTTAGCTTAATTAGTTGTTTTTGTTTGTTATTTCATTATTCGTAGTGTAGAAAAACCAAAATTCTCCTTTTAATCATCATTCACCACACATATTCGGCACCGAAACGAAAACTCGAATTCAACCTTCGTTGGAACACGACCCGGGGAAAACGCATTCGTTGTGTTTCCTTTGGATAAATATATACTAAAAATGATGAATCAAATAAATGGCGCCGCTGCCGGGGAAGGCTTGAGAAGAGTTTGAATTTCGTTCGTGGAATCGTGTTTTGAAGACCCTTCCTCGGAAGTTTCTCGTTTTTGTTATAAAAAGAAAAATACAAAAAGAAAATAAATAAAACACTTTTCCTAAAGTGTTTTCACCATTAATAATAAATCCTCGCTCTCGAGAGGGCGTTGTAAACCATTCCGAATAAACAACAAAAGCGATCGTGAAGTTAAACGTTTCTAGGATTATTTCTTTGCTACAACCTATACACGGGGTTTAAGGAGGTCTTGACATTAAATTGCAGACCGAAGAGAGATCCATTCTTCTCTTCCGCCACGCTGCGCGTAGTTTTGAAAGAAACGAGTACGGTTGATCAACGATCACCAAAAAGAATATAATTTTAATATAAAAAATCCAAAAAGATTTTCTTTTCAAAATTATTTTCCATTTTTCTTTTGTGATTTTCCATGTTTCTAAAAATTAAAAATCCAAAAATATTCTTCTTCATCTTCTTATCCGTTTAATTCTTATCTTCTTAATCCTCTATATGTTTAATTCTGATGGAATCGTTTATTCCTTGCGTCGGTTGTGGAGAACCGCTTTTTGGATTACCGTGTCGGTGGTGTACGTGCGAACGGTGTGGTAATGATATTCGGGACGGAAGTTGTTTGTTTTGCGGCTCGAGTAATTCAGTTGCTTATGATCCAAATCCAAATCCGTTCAACAACTCTTCCAATTTTTCCGACTACTCACCACAGCCCGATCCGTGGCTTGAACGTTATTGCGATGAGTGTGGAAATCAGTTAGATTCGTCAACAACTTATTGTCATCGGTGTACTTGCGAGAGGTGTGCAAGAGATATTATCAATGGATTTTGTTCGCTTTGTGCTTCATACAATGATGGTTTTAATCCGAACATTTTCAACTATCCTCAAAATAATTTCACTCACCCTCCTCAAAACTTTTATGAGCAAGAACCGTATTTCAATGATGCACCAAACTTTTCTTGTACAAATTGTGGGGGTCCTCATAATGATTATCAATGTCAACCGTGGGGTCAAAATTACTATGAACCTAATCCTTGCTATAGTACTCCCGGTTTTGACAATTTCCAACCCCCACAACACCATATGATTCAACCACAACCTCAGCCACCTCCTCAAGAAATACTCAATGAAGAACAACTTCTCATTGCTATGCTTGATACATTAAAAGATCTTAAGGCTTTGGTTAATAAACAACTCCCACAAGAAGAACCTCATCAGATAACTTATGGAGAATTTTTAGCTGAAAGACAAATAGCTAAAATAAGTTCTAATTATCGTCAAACTTTCGTTTACGACGACGATGACGATGATGAGGATTCTATGTGGGGAGTTTGTGAAAATTCAACAGAAATCACTCCCGTCTTTCCTACCAAAGAACCCAAGGACTCTCTAAAAATGGGGGACGAGCATCTAAACACTATTCTGGCAACGGAATCAGACAATGTTGAGAACCTCGTCCCAATCCCAAGTGAGTCCGGGGAAATTTCTAATGGTGATGGTGAATTTGTTGAAAATACTCATCTTGATGTATCAGCGGTTTTAAATTCAAACGTTAATGATGATGCACTTGTGGAGGAGGATGTTCCGAACGAAAATATCACTTCTTATTCGAACTCTCTTTTAGAAACCGTTGATACGAATGATGTGTCGTTTGATGATAATTGCGTTGAGAAGGATGAAGTTGAAATTTATTCCGATTCTCACAATGAGTATACTACGAGTGATGAAGACTCTTGTGGAGATATCGATAATGTTGAGGAATCGCGTTCCGATTATGAGTTCATTAGCTTAGAGGAGATAAAGGATTTTGACCTTGATGATGATGAGATCAAAGATGATTTACTTCGTGACAAATTATCCAATATCAATCTTCTTATTTCAAAGATCGAAACTTTAAATAATCCAACTCCGTCTACTAATGCCGTGATCACCTCTTCATTTCCTATCCCCGATATGGATAGTGATTTCTTACCCGAGCTTGAAATTTTTCGATTTGAAGAGAAGAATAGTGACAGTCCCACTATTCATTCTGATATTTCTCTTCCGGATTATGAGCGTTTCGACTTTGAGATCGACTCCGAAATTAAATTGAGCAATATTTCCGATAATCCGTCACGTGACTCTTTTTTAGAGTATGTCGATCTATTTCTTGCTACGGATGACTCGATACCATCGGGTATTGAGAATGACGAGAATGACCTTTAAAGAAATGTTCTTATTGAAGAAATTCATGATGATGAGTTACTTTCTGAAGCTAACTCATTTCTCTTTGATTTACCATCTTCTCGTCCACCCGCAAAACCACCGGATGTAGATTTTGAATCCGATGCAGATGAGGATATTTTTGGAGTGGTGGACGAGATTTCTGAACATGATGTTCCGGTGCTTGATATTTTTCCCACCCAACTCACCCGTGATTCAGAATTTGACTTTGTTTTCGTCATCCGTGTGTTTCACCCATTCTTCACTTATCCCATCATTTCTCCATTTTTCCACTCCACTAGGAGTGAGGATACCGTCTTTGACCCCGGCATCTCCGTTCTTCATGCCGGGTGTCCATTGCAGTGTTGATTCTCCATATGCTCCCCCAAGGACAAATAAATTCGGGGCGAGTCTAAGCTTTCCGACTCGATAAATAAACAAGCGCTTCGTGGGAGGCACCCCATGCTTATCCTTCTTATCTTCTTATCTCTTTTCTAATAAGTAACATGAGGAGGGCTACCTCTTCCATTTCTTGTGTTTCGTGGTTGTTTGTGTATGTCCAGGTTTGCCCGATTGATGAAGACTCTCGTGCTTGTGGTTTGCATCTCTCCACTCGAGTTTCATCATTCGTTGCTTATCGATATCCTAAATCTTATCGTTTTACATTTATCTTTTGGCATAATTAATAAACGGCCTTAGATTTTTGTAGGGATACCCGTACCCTTTAAAGACATTGGGGACAATGTCTCGTTTTAGTCTGGGGGGGGTCATGTTTCGATGTGATTTTTGCCTTGCATCTTTTTCCGTTTACTCATGCAACCCCGTTTTTCCTCAAAAATTGAAAAAATCCAAAAAATGAGAAAAAATTTAAAATTTTGTGCAAAAATGATGAAGCGAAAAGTGTACCGCTTTTAGGGGGTCATTTAAGCCCTAAATCGTATTTATTTGATCAAATATTGCCCTAAATCGTTCCTTTTGTCATTTTAGGTACTTTGGAGAAGAAATCTGGAAAAGGAAGCATTTTGGACGTTTTTGGAGCATAAAAGTGAAGAAAACGACAAAGTCTCTAAATCTGCTGGAATAGTACCTGTGACGGCGTCAAGCCCCAGTGTGACGCCGTCAACCCTTGATAAGCCAGAGAGGATTTTGGAAGATTAAAGGGGGACGGCGTCAAGAAGGCCATCAAGAAACCCTAAACGCGGCGAGGTGACGGCGTCACGCTCCATAACGTGACGCCGTCAGATCTGTTTTCCTATATATATTTTCATAATTTTTAGTCATTAGTGTGCAACTTTGTGGGAGGAAACCCTAATACGAATTTTAGCAGCTTTTTCAAGGTTTTTTACCTTGAGATCTTCCATGTTACATTGAAGATAAGTTATCAATTAATCATTCAATATGTCTATGTGTTGTTTGATTCTATCTTGTTCTTGTCTTTTGTTTAACATGCTAGGCTAGATTTATCTTGTGTTTGCTTAGATCTAATGAAACCTAACTATTGATTATTGGTTGGATGGTGTGTTATTAATTGTATTGGATGATTGTTTATCGATGTTAGGCTTAAGAAAACTGGCTAACCTCCTATACGGTAACTTGCTTGAACGTCTTAAGAAACATGAACCAATGCGTACTAAGGTTTTTATGGTTGTATTTAATGCATGAGCGAATTCTAGTGATCCCATGTTAGGAGCTTCTTAGCCGGCTCGACATAGGAGTGAAGTAGGAGCTTATAGAGTTGGGGAAGTACGTACGCCACCCCACGATTGGTATTAAGGAATACACCCGTCATCCACGCAATTAATACACACTAATCAACCGGTAAAAGATAGTTAGGGAGTAAGGAAATCTAAGTAAACACATTTCTCTCCATATAAGTTCCACAACCTTTTTATTTTCAGTTATTTTATTTTATTTGCAATTGTAGTTATTTGGGTTAGTTGACTAGCAACTAATTCCGCCCACTCCTTCAAACCCGAGATTTTACTTGCTTTTATAAAAATAAAAAAAATACAAAAAAAGAATCTTCCCTCACCCTTAGACCTATTAGAGTAGTTTTTCAATCCTAACGACACTATTCCCCTAGAGAACGATCAATCCCCTGGTACTTGCCACTACACTATACTACATCGGTCAGGTACACTGCCTGGTGGGGATTGCAAGCCTCTTGAGATCCCTCGAGAGGTAAAACCTGTTGTAAGGTCGCAAAACCACGCATCAAAAAATATAATAAGTTTTGACATTTTGTTGACTTTCCGCTGGTGAGAGTAGGAATAAAATTCTGACTTGACCGGGCGTGTTGAGCCCTAGCTTGTTCCCTTAACCATTTATAATCTATAAGCTCGTGCTAGTCTTTTACACAAGGAGCTATAAAACGCAAATTCTTTTTAAGAGTTTGCAAGTTCCCGTAATTGACTTTATATATGCATGGCTTGATTATTTGGCTAAGCATTCGCGGATCTTATTATTTAAGATTTTAAATTTGCGAAGAACGAGAAATGATAGAGTTGTTTATAAGTTAGATTGCTAAGCGTGGAGTAGTTGGTTCTCTTTAGAGCTCATCGAAGTTATTTGTGGCTTTTTGTTCCCATCAGCTTGAATCACCAAAATATATAATCCTCTAATTAAAGGTATTTTAGTTTTGGCGATATTTAGTTTTTTGTCTTCTTAAAAGAGTCCTTGCTTATGAAAGTTGGGTACACATCAAGGTACTGCCAGTGTTACGGTGTAATAGACTATTCCATCTTGCCGGCTCGCAACCGATGTTGGGATTGTTATAAAAGCCGTAGGACTTGGGGTTTGGCAACACAAATAATTAATGAATATGATAATGTATAATAATAATCTAAAGCCATAAAAAGTTTTCTACATCTTGCCGGTTCGCAGCCGATGTTGTAGACTTCTAATAAAGGCAGAGGAATAAAATCCAAGGTCAAAATAAGGCTCCCGATTCTTGACGGTTCGCTGCCGTTGTCTAGGTTGCTTAAAAGGCCAAGGAATAATAATACGTGCTTAATAATGTTAAAAATGCCAAATTTCGACTCCGGGGATATCCTAATAAAAGCTTCTGTCTCTGGACTCGTAGATGAGTTGTTTCGGTCGTATATAAAAGGGATATCCTCAAAATCGTGTTAAATCAGAGACCTTGATGTGGACCTCATTTTTATTTGCAGCGGTTTTTGAGGGAAGGTTTGGAAACTACTTAGCGTCTAAACTAGGTATCTTTATCGGACTAAAAATTATCGAAACGAGAATCTGAAGAAATTCATTTCTCAACAAAAATAAAATAAATAGAGGAAAATAGGAATTTGGGAACAAGAAGTAATACACAATTAGCTTTTATGAGTAGTGTTGGCAATCTAACTTGTAAATAACAATGATTTCGTTTTTAAGCTTAGTTTGGGGACTCGTGAAAAATCAGGAACGACGAATTTTATCCGTATGGTCACTTCTTTATGAGTCGTGTTTCCTACTCGTTGACCCTAAAAGTTATTGTGAAATAATGATTGTCAACAATTCCGTCACGTGAAAAAATGATAAAAATAAAAAATAGAATAAAAGGAAAAATGGGGAGTTTTTTATAACATTGCATGAGGACATTGCAATAGCTTAGTCTGGGGGAATTTGGTATGTGCTTAAACACATACCTTTTCTTGACCAAAACCGGACCCAAATAGACCAAAAACTAACCAATTATGCCAAATATTTCGTGTTTTTGTGTTTATGATTGTGCAGGGACGGATATCGAGAAAAAAGGACAAAAACAAGCAAAAACCGGAAAAACGAGCACGGGATACGGAAAAGACTCAGAACCAAATCCAGGAAAGTCATACTTGGTCAAAAAGTCAGAAATCACCCTTAGATCAACTTTGATGAATTGGCAAGATCAGTCCCTCAAATTTCAGCTTATTCATTTATGGTCCCTAAACTTTAAAAACCTTAGACTCTTAAACCCTTTTACCCGGTTTTACACTTATCCAACCCAACTTAAATCCCAAAGCCCAACCCACACACCCTTATACCCAACCCAGTCCAAACAAAAGACCCGACCCTGACCCGAACCTTTTCTCTATACTCGGTCAAACCAGTATAACAACTGAGTCAAACAATAATTAAAAACACACTCACACCCACACGCGCGCCCAAACCTTTATCCCCAAAATTACTGCGAAGAACCCTAGTTACTGTACCCGCCCAATTACCTCGTACTAAAATTATTACCTCATGATTGAAAGCTTCTGGAAGCTCCTGACAGCTGCAGGGACACGTGGGGGATGCTTATTGGAGGAGCCACCTCATCTATTTTAATCCTACGGTCGAGATTGAAGATTGGAGAACAAGAAATGATCTAAGGGTGATCAAGAGCTCATAAGGCACACGGATTGCCAAGGTGGCAGGCCTAGAAGGTTCAATCCGAGTCTATAAATAGTGAGCTCTCCTCATTAGTTAGGGTTGTCCAATTTTTCATGTCTTTAGAAAATTGTTACCATTTTAATTTCTTTGTCATTTACTGTTTTTCGTAGTGTAATTGTTATAATTCAGTTTTCATGCCCGTAGGATTAGAATTGCTCTAATTTCACTTTTATAGTTGCGTTATTACGTAGTTTTTGATTTATTTGCGCGTTTTTAGATTTAATTGCGTTTTAGTTTAATTCTTCTTTACGTTATTATTTCATATGCTTTATTTCTTTATTTCTAGTATTGATTTACTTTCCGTAGTGATAATAACCAATCATTCACTTTTAAATCTCATTCACTACACAAATCACGATCCCGAAATCACAATTCCATTCGATCTTCATCGGGACAAACGACTCGGGTTTTGCATATTTCTTGTGCAATTCCTTAGATTATAATTGAACAAATCAATTATTCCTAGATTACTATTATTGGGTGGAACAAGCTTATGGGAACAAGAAGCCACAAGTAACTTTGATGAGCTCTAAAGAGATCCAACTACTCCACGTTTAGCAATCTAACTTATAAACAACTCTATCATTTCTCGTTCTTCGCAAATTTAAAATCTTAAATAATAAGATCCGCGAATGCTTAGCCAAATAATCAAGCCATGCATATATAAAGTCAAATACGGGAACTTGCAAACTCTTAAAAAGAATTCGCATTTTATAGCTCCTTGTGTAAAAGACTAGCACGAGCTTATTAGATTATAAATGGTTAAGGAGACAAGCTAGGGCTCAACACGCCCGATCAAGTCAGAATTTTATCCCTACTCTCACCAGCGGAAAGTCAACAAAATGTCAAAATTTATTATATTTTTGCAAAAAAATTTTAATTTTTCTCATTTTTTGGGTTTTTTTTTATTTTTTGAAGGAAAAACGGGGTTGCATGAGTAAACGGCAAAAATCAAATCGCAAGATTACCCCCCCAGACTAAAACGAGACATTGTCCTCAATGTCTTAAAGGTAAGGGTTCTCCTACATAAATCTAAGGCCGTTTATTAATTATGCCAAAAGATAGATGTAAAACGATAAGATTAAGGATATCGGATAAGCAACGAATGATGAAACTCGAGTGGAGAGAAGCAAACCACGAGCACGAGAGCCTTCATCAATCGGGCAAACCTGGACATACACAGAAAACACGAAACACAAGAAATGGAAGAGGTAGCCCTCCTCACGTCACTTATTAGAAAAAAGATAAGAAGATAGAAGGATAAGCATGGGGTGCCTCCCACGAAGCGCTTGTTTAGTATCGAGTCGGAAAGCTTAGACTCGCCCCGAATTTAATTGTCCTTGGGGGAGCAAGTGGAAGAGATAATCTCAATCGGACTTTCATTCAAGATGTTTGAATAAACATTGAAGCATACGAAAGTTCCACTCCGATGAGATACCCTCGGCTCAATGGGAAATGCCGGGGTCAAAGATGACATCTTCACTCCCAAAGGAGTGAAAGAGAGGAGAAGTCACCGTATAGGTGAAGAAGGGAAGAAAGATCATAATTAGAATGGGGATCCATTCTTCTTCATCAAAGCTCTTGAAAACCTCGGGAGGGAGGGTCGGGGTGATATCATCAATAATAAAACTCTTAGGATAAAGTACATCTCCCCCCGGGTCAGGATCTTCTTCAATAACAAAATAATCATACTCCGGAGGAGGTATGATATGAGTGAGTTCTTCTGAGAACTCCTCATGAAGAGATTCGAGAATACGAGGAGGATCTGTGAGTTCCGGTATGGGCTCATCAAGATTAGAAAGAAGATCCTTCTCGCCCTCAACGTCCTCTAACCCTCCATCGAAAAGAGGATTAAGTTTGCAAGAAGTATACTCATTATTGAATTCAAAAAGAGGGTTAGAGAAAATTCCGGAAGTAATCTCGGAAACTTCAAGGGAATCCCCATAAGATTGAAAATCACTTTCATCGTCGGAATCGGAGAACATCTCATCATTATCATTAGCGGACTCATCAACAACTTCATTGCTCATCGGAGGGAGGGAAGATAATGGTTCTTCATTCAATAACCTTTCAAGGAAACGAATATCTTCCTCCGAATCAAAAGTAGAGTCATCAACCATCGTCGAATCGGAATTATTATTAGCAAGAGAAGTATCGACCTCTTCCAAAACGGAGTCACTTTCCTCAACCGGTGTGAGGGAAGGATGGGAAGAGTCGGGGAGGATAGATTCAGAAGACAGAGTGGGATTGCCACTCGAAGAGTCATTGATGTCATGTTTACAATATAAAGCTATTATAATCCGCCTCTGCTCCTCAAATAACAATTCTTCCATGCTTTTCGTTCCATCATCTTCGACGGTTGTGGTAAAAAATGATGAAGAATTATAATAAGAATTAAACATGAGAGGGAGAAAGAGATAGAATTATACGGTTTAGAGGGTCAAGAAGAATATTTTTGGATTTTTAGATAGAAAATCTTAAAAGAAAATTGGAAAATAAAATTGAAAAGAAAATCTTTTTGGGTTTTTATAAAAAATATTTACAAATGGAAATGATAACTTCACGAGGAAGGGTCTTCAAAACACGAATCGAAAAACGGAATCACGAACTCACTTCAACCTTCCCCGGCAGCGGCGCCAAAAATTGATTTGGTCAATTATAGTCCAAGGAATTGCACAAGAAATATGCAAAACCCGAGTCGTTTGTCCCGACGAAGATTGAATGGAATTGTGATTTCGGGATCGTGATTCGTGTAGTGAATGAGATTTAGAAGTGAATGATTGGTTATTATCACTACGTAAAATAAATCAATACTATAAATAAAGAAATAAAGCTTATGAAAGAATAACGTAAAGAACAATTAAACTAAAACGCAATTAAATCTAAAAAACGCGCAAATAAATCAAAAACTACGTAATAACGCAACTATAAAAGTGAAATTAGAGCAATTCTAATCCTACGGGCATGAAAACTGAATTATAACAATTACACTACGAAAAACAGTAAATGACAAAGAAATTAAAATGGTAACAATTTTCTAAAGACATGAAAAATTGGACAACCCTAACTAATGAGGAGAGCTCACTATTTATAGACTCGGATTGAACCTTCTAGGCCTGCCACCTTGGCAATCCGTGTGCCTTATGAGCTCTTGATCACCCTTAGATCATTTCTTGTTCTCCAATCTTCAATCTCGACCGTAGGATTAAAATAGATGAGGTGGCTCCTCCAATAAGCATCCCCCACGTGTCCCTGCAGCTGTCAGGAGCTTCCAGAAGCTTTCAATCATGAGGTAATAATTTTAGTACGAGGTAATTGGGCGGGTACAGTAACTAGGGTTCTTCGCAGTAATTTTAGGGATTAAGGTTTGGGCGCGCGTGTGGGTGTGAGTGTGTTTTTAATTATTGTTTGACTCAGTTGTTATACTGGTTTGACCGAGTATAGAGAAAAGGTTCGGGTCAGGGTCGGGTCTTTTGTTTGGACTGGGTTGGGTATAAGGGTGTGTGGGTTGGGCTTTGGGATTTAAGTTGGGTTGGATAAGTGTAAAACCGGGTAAAAGGGTTTAAGAGTCTAAGGTTTTTAAAGTTTAGGGACCATAAATGAATAAGCTGAAATTTGAGGGACTGATCTTGCCAATTCATCAAAGTTGATCTAAGGGTGATTTCTGACTTTTTGACCAAGTATGACTTTCCCAGATTTGGTTCTGAGTCTTTTCCGTATCCCGTGCTCGTTTTCCTGGTTTTTGCTTGTTTTTGTCCTTTTTTCTCGATATCCATACCTGCACAATCATAAACACAAAAACACGAAATATTTGGCATAATTGGTTAGTTTTTGGTCTATTTGGGTCCGGTTTTGGTCAAGAAAAGGTATGTGTTTAAGCACATACCAATATCCAAGGATGGATACATTCTATAGGTGATCAGTGGTTCAACTTGTTACTTTGGTGTTATACAAAAGACTGAAGAAGGTCGAGTCGTCAGTCTATTCATCATTCTCTGTTGTGTATTATCATCTCATGTGTACGCTGCGGGATGATGGGTTATATGTAAGGTTACTGGAAGGCATTTGGTGAGATGAAGATGGTTGGTATTCTATTCCTCCATATTGGGCAATCTTGAAGAAGGTCGAGTCTACAGTCTTCTCTACATTCTCCGCTATGTGTTAGAAGACTAAAGACGGCGTGCATTCGGTTATCTAAAGACTTCTTCATATTATGGGCGTTCATCCAAATTCTTCCTTTTATTATGGGTGTTCATCAGAAAGGTTTTCAGATTGGGGAAGAGCACTAATTAGGGGAGAGTGAAAAGCCTGAATTAATCCCTGGTTAAATGTGCTCACATTGCTCTTCAGCAAGTAAAGTGATGGCAGCGGAAAAGATACAAGATGCTGAGGAGTAATGGTTTTCGGTTCGTATCCTTGTATATATTTTGCTTCTCACATTCTTTTTCATATCTTATACCATTTTGTAAATAGATATATAGAAAACCTGCTAATTGTAAATAGAGAAACTTAAAACCAGAAAAACCATAAAAATTAAAAAATTAGAAAAGACCAAAAATAGTTTCACCTAGGCATGTCTTCTGTTTATCGATAACATTTACGGACTTAGAAATGTCATTCAATAATGGCACAGGTCTTTAAATGAAGCTCGAGCAGAAGTTAAAATGGATTGGTAAAACATGTCTAAAATGGCTTGCTATTACTTTAGATAGCAACCCGCGTTTCAAACTGGGGAAAGCACATCGCCAAAAAGACGGCTGTTCCTCCAACTGGGTGATGTTCACCCGGGCATGGATTACTTTATATCCATGTTTTCCCGATTTGATGTACGTTTCAGTTAGGTGCACTTTTAATTCAAATCAATAACCGATTTAGATCTCAGTTAGGTGCACTTTTAATTCAAATCAATAACGATTTTTTGTGACCTTAACCGTCATCGATCTATTGAAATACAAGGCTTCATTATCTAACATCCGAAACATCAATAGAAAGATCAAAACCAAAGTTTCAACCTTTCTTACATTCGGTTAGATCATAACGAAAACGTATAGTGATAGGAAAAGATCTCAGATTTTTTGTCGTGTATAACATAAGTCATTTAGACCTCAAAGAGCAAAATCATGAAAAAGAAAATCATCATCGATCATTATATTGAAGCTTATTGCCTGGTTTTTTATTTTCCGAACAAGTTAAAGATCAAACAAAACAAACCAACCGGTGTCTTATTTGTCCTTTCGTTTGTTGAATCAAAACACAAGAAAGTCTTACCTCACCTTAGTTCGATTCAAAGGATAATCAAAAGAAAGATACCAGATTTAAAGAATAATTACCCGTGTTCTTCAGTGCTTGGTAATTCGGATTTTCAAAAGAAGTATAGTGGGTTAAGAGACAACTTTTCTTTTTCTTTAAAGGTGGCTGCATATCAAGTGTGAGGACTAGTAGGGTTTAATTAAGGGTGATTGTTGTGTTCGGTTTAACAAAAGGATAAGGAGAGGCGCAGCTTCTTTGTTGGTGTGGATTAGGGTTTGTAAGAACAGGAGGGGCGGATTTTTCTATAAGGGTGATTAGGGTTATTAAGATATAGGGTTAAGTGGGATTAGTGGTAATTTATACCGAAAATTTTGGGTTGGCTAGTCTTTGGACTGGGCTTGATATTATTTTTCATCGGTCCGTATTATTTATTTAGTTTGGATTGGGCTTATACCGAATTTTCTTTGGTATAGTTTGGACTGTTATCACAAGGATGATTTGTTATCAGTTTGGTTTGAGAATTATTCACAAAGACAAATATCTTTTCAAATTGGTTTGTTTTGGGAAGATTTTTATTTTTATTTTTGGTCAACGTTTTCGAGTGAGCTTCAATTATCCGAGATTAATTTTAATTTTAGGTAGAATTTTTCGGGTTCGTTGGGTATAACTACCGTGCTAGTTATTAGATATTTTCAAGGCTATTGGATATAGCTACGGTGGTTATTTGGATTCACTCAAACCATTTCAATCAAAATCAAACATCAACTCACATTATCATTATCATTTCACGGTCTATTCTTGATTTTTGTAAAATCCCGCGAAAGAGTTTATTTCTCGGTTTAAATCATAGAATTGTAAAATCCCGTGCACGTTTACATCATGTCTGCTACTTCAGATTCCTTCATATCTGAGGTACTCAAGTTGTACGACATAGATGATAAACAAAAGATCTCCAGTTCTATACAACAAATAAACGTGGGTGATTCTGATAAAACTAATGTAGATTCTTCGTGCCCGAATTCACAAGAGAATGAGTTTCTTCAGTCACTTATGGTGCCTAATGCAAAGGAAAGTCGCATTGAATGTTTTCATCTACTACATTCACATCTCAAGGTTCTGTTTGAACAACCAGAACATGTGATGGGTTACACACGGGCTTTCACAACACTCTTTGGTCAAGATGTTCATGATTTCACAGTCAAAATGACTCTATATTTGGATCAACTTGAACAACAACTTGACAAAGGAGAATTTTCTGAAGACAAATCCATGGCTGCTTTTTGTGTGATCAACAACCAACTCCAAGTGTTCTTTGATTCGCAATTCACTTTGGATCATGATTATGACAGTCAAATGACGGAAAAGTGTTTTGCTAATTACACTCGAATCGAGGTTGGCGTGTTCAGAAGGACATTACTTCAACTTATGAGTAATGTTAAGGGGTTTATTGATGAAAGGGCTCAACATGTGGGAAATGGAACAGAATCAGACACGCATGACGGTAGCAGCAGTTATGTGACTCATATCACACATGTTGTGGATGCTGATATCAGACCAGTAAATGACCAAGAGCCATTTGCTGAGGTACATTTAACTGTTCAACATAATGTCCGTGCTAATGAACATCAACATCCTGATCAAAGTAAACCTACTTATGACACACATCTGTTGGAAAAGACTGATAGCAATATCACCTCTGAGTCAACAAATATGAGTCATAAGGGGGGAGAAATTGATCAGGGTGCTGATCATGATGATGCGTCAAGTTATTCGCTTATAGTTGAGTCTTCCAAATCAAATGATATGGTTGATAAAGAAGTTTTTGATGAACTTTCAAACAGATTTTTACAACTTGAAAAACATTGTATTTATCTTGAAATCTCAATACAACAAAAGGAAGAAAGTCTTCAAACTAAACTACCAAGTAAAAATCCGGAACTCCCTGAATTCCGTGACTTTTTTATAATAAACGATTTGAAAGCTTAGCTACAAGCCAAAAACATGACGATCAAAAACCTGAAAAACAGGTTGTCTGAGATGCGTAAAATGTGTAATGAAGTTAATGCTAAACATGATGTTATTGCGACTACAAATGCTGAATTTGAACATAAAGTGGCTGAATTAATTAATGAAAATGAGACTTTGAAAATTCATTGCAAAGAACTGTGTGATACAATCAAAGAAGCAAAAACTAAGAATGTAGAGCAAAAGACCTCTTTGATTGCCAAAAATGATGAATTCAAAGCTCACCTTCATGAAAAGGGTTTAGCAATTGCAGCGTTGAAAAACGAGTTAAGAAAATTGACAAGAAATGGTGTGAACACTAAGTTTGCAGAACCATCAATCTTGGGGAAACCACCACTTAAAAACCAATCAGTTGTAAGACAACTGACTGCATTTAGATCTGAACGGCCAAAATATTCAAATACACGGTTTGCCTCCCAAGTTGATGCGAAACATGTTTTGTCAAAACCAGTCACTTCACAGTCTAGACCTAGTGAAAAGGAATATACGCTTGCAAAACCTCATCATATGAGTGCCTCTAGTTCTTCTAGGATTAGTTCAAAGCATGTGTCTTGTGACACCAAAGGAACATGTTAGAAGTAAAAACAGTGTTCAGAATCACAATCTAGAGGATACTAAGAAAAACACACATGAAAAGACTAGGAATTTGCCTGTTTTTAAGAGTACTTGTGCGTCGACTAATGCGATTCCCATAGCAGATCACTCTAAGAAACCTAGATCTTTCTCTGACTCCAAACACTTGGTTTGCGCAACTTGTCAGAAATGTGTTTTTAATGCAACCCATGATGAGTGTATAACAAAATTCCTGAAGGAAGTGAATGCTCGTGCTAAGGTTCAGACCTCTAAGACTAGAAACAACAACAAGCCCGTAGAACCAAAAAGGTATACTCAGAAACCTGGTAGGCAGACTACTGTAGGACAAAGGTCTTCTCTAAACAAGTCTTCCACTGTTCATAAGAAACCAAACACTCCTAGATTTTGCCTTAGGTGGATTTCGACGGGTAGAATTTTTAAGATTGTTGGTCTTAGATGGATACATACTAGTAAGCAGTTCACTGATTGCAAAGATAAGGTTGACAGTGAAACCCCAAATGGTCAATATGTTGATATCACTAACCCATATAAATGCAAACAAACCCTTAATGTCTATGCAGGAAGTCTTTACTTAAGTGCAGGTATGATGAACTCAAATAACTACATTTTATTACTATCATTTTTCCTATTAATTTGACTTGTTTTATTATATTATGTATGAGGATTGATACTTAATCGTTTACTTTTGTAATTCTCAGGTAAAAACAAGCATTTGGTGAAACTTAGCGATTATGGACTAAAAACGGAGTAAAATGATCAAGATTGGAATTGGTTGTTGAAATGAAGAGAATGAAGACCACTGCCTGACTTTGAAGAATGCGCCGCATGGATTTATCCCATGCGCCGCATATGAAACTTTGGTCAACGAAGAATAGCCAACTTGTTCTACTCCAGATGCGCCGCATCTCACTCATTACATACGGCGCATCACTATCAATATTTCACCAGATACGATCCAAGATACAAGAGGACATGCGCCGCATCTGATAATGGAGTTACGCCGCATCTTCTGGCGGTGTACGAATATTCCTGAATATTATAATCTTAGACCCCACGCGAAGTTAAGTCAATACGCCGCATCTACTTACTAGATGCGCCGCATCTTCCCTCAGACAGAAACTATAAATACCCCAAGACCAGACGAATTCCGTAGCGAGCTTTTATATATTATATACGAGACCGAAGCAGAACCCTAGGACGAATTCAGTCAAGGAGGCAGCACAAGACACACCAAACGAAGATACAAGAGCTGTAAGAAGGTGCTGCATGTGTTTAATTCATTAAGTAGTTTTGTTTTATTGTGTTAGTAAACTTTAATTCATCAGGATTGGTGGCTTGTGTAACGTGACAATGGAAAGGTTGCACTCCCTTTAATATTGCTTTCCCATCAATTAAAGTTTATATGTTGATGTCTTTGGTTACTACTTATTAGTGCATTGATCACCTCTGTGTTTATTAGTGGCTTGTGTAATGTGGCAACTGAAAGGTTACACTCCCACGGTTGTTACTAAATTGATCACTTAGGAATAACTTTTAGACATAAGTAATCATTAAGGGTTTACTCGCCGATAAGAATAGGACCAACGAGAAAGGATTAACTACATACACTTCATATAAAACTATCAATAAAACAAGTGACAAACTACTTAATCATAAGGACAGATCTTCTTATTGTCTCGAGTATTTATCTGTGTACGTGTGTGCTACTTGCTGATTCATGCCTATTAGTTTAGTTTATTATTTAATTGCAAACAAATCGTGCCAGTCTCTCAGGCTGAAACCCCCTTGCGTTAGGATATTAAAATAATGATTAGAATAACGAGATAATACGTTCCACTCTTAGTGATCGACACTCTACTTACCATTATATTCATACTGACCGGGTACACTGCTCGTTAGGTGTGTGTGTTATTGATAAGTCGGCTAAATATAAATTTAAAACTTGAGTAGGCATTAAAACTGCTAAACCGCAACGACACACGCAGCACATCAAGTTTTTGGCGCCGCTGCCGGGGAGTGAATTGTTATTATCTGTTAATTTGATTAGTATTTTAATTAGGTTTTTCTTTTTATTAGATTAATTGCATCATTGTATTATTTTGCATATTTGTTTTTTTTTTGTGTGTTATTTGTTTGCTTTTATTTTTGTTTGCTTTCGTGTGTGTTTTTTATTTTTTTTTATTTTTCGTAATTTTCTGTTCTGCTATCGTTGTACTGTGCTAAATCAAACGATACGGCGCATCTGATTTCTCAGATACGGCGTATTGCGTTTAATTTTTATAAAATACAACGCGTTTAATTAATTCGATACGACGCATCTTTTCCCCAAGATACGGCGTATCTGTTTTTAATAAGAAATTTTTTCTGAGCGATAAAGTAATACGACGCATCTGCTTTAGCAGATACGGCGTATCTGTTTTTGATAAAAAAAAATTTAAACGTTAACGCCATACGACGCATCTGCTTTCGCAGATACGGCGTATCTATTATTTTAATTAAAAACAGTTCTCGAATTATTAAACAGATACGACTCATCGATTTCTGTCGATACGGCGTATCTTACTGAATCAAAAATATCGTATTTTTAAACGTAACGAAAATACGGCGCATTAACTTTCGTTAATACGACGCATTTAATTTTTAATAAATATCGATTTTTGATTAATTAATTCGATACGGCGCATTCAAATTTCTAAGCGGCGTATCTATTTTCTGAATAAAGTCTGATTAAATTTTAACGATTATAAGATACGGCGTATCCAACTTTCTGGATACGGCGCATCGTCTGCAGATATCAGCTATTTGTATTCTTATATCCGTTTCTAAAATTCGTTAATCTCTCTTCTAGCGAACAAATCCTACTGATGATTTTACTTGTGATGACAGATTTTGCTATGGAAGACATGTCAGTGAACGGATATCTTGCTAAGGAACTCTTGCTTTCGGATTCATTCGATGTGAAGGTTTTTGATGATGTCAACTTCAATGTGCTCATGATGGATGCGGATATATTCTCTTGGGAGACCCCTCTTGAAGCTGCTTTTAAGGAATTCATGCGTTTATGCAACATTGACAAAGGGGTATTCTCTTATGATGTATTTGTGAGGTACACTGAAGATGAATTGTCGCTTTTATGGCCTATCATTGAATCCAAAGGATTGACTTGGACTACTATCGAAGAAGATGATGGGAAATTCTATCTTGCATACATGGACTCAAGCAACAAAAGCTGTGGTGGAGGCAATACCCAAATCTCTTACATGCCTTATTCCGAACAGTACTGGGGATTAAATGAGAACTATCTGGACGATGAAAGAATTTATGCTGTGGCGGAGTTACTATTTCATGGCAGGTTGGTAAGATTGATGGACCTCTCCCTCAATGATTGGCTTGAACTTAAATATGGTAGTCCAAAATTTGCCCCTGCAAATGAAGTCAAGCGGATTATGAATTCATGGTTGACACGGAGTTTTAGGGAGCAATTTAACGAGTTCATGGAGATAAGAAGGAATATGATTGGAAAAGCTTGCTTTGACGTTAACCACGATCCTAACGATGTTAATTTTTCAGAATGGTTGGCTAGTAAGTTCAATAACCATAAGAGCATGGATCGAGCTACTAAAGATGCATTATGGGTATACTGGATGAGAGGAGAAGACGAAGAAGTAGAGAGCGACTATGGGTCGTCACTTCATGATTCAACAATCAATGAGGGCATTGAAGAATTATTCAGAATAGACATTGATGTGTTCGATTATGAGACACCCTTGTGCAAGCAGTTCAAGGAATTTAACTACCTTCTTCGAGTCAACGATGATGTGCTTACTGGAGATCTACCAGGATTCAAGACTTATGATGATTTCAAAAACACCTGGTACTATGAATGGAATGACCAAATACCATGGGTTTGGGATAAACCATAGGAATATGAGCACATTAATCACACATGTACACCTTTCGTTTTCAAGGATGGGAGTAGTGTTTGGCCGACCTGTGATTATAAGAATGACGGAACCTGTAATGGGGGAAGTATAATTGGGATGAAACGGGTTGGAAACGATGTAACCTTTGAAGATTATGAGTGGTACGATAATGTTGAAGACTGCCCACAAAAAGCGGAGGCTTTACAAGAAAAGGGCAGAATTGAACGCTTGAAAGGACTTAAGGGGACATCGGATACTACTTTCTGGGAATGGGTGCATAAACAATTTGATGATTTCACGAAGCTTAGTCGACGGTTACAATAGGATTTGGAAAGAGAATGGGAGGCGATTCAAGATGATAATAATGATGAGTCATTAATTGAGGAATTAGATGACTATTTGATTAAGGATCCTTATTTTAAGTTTGTTGACAAGGACGAAGAAGAATTCACCAAAAGAAAGTGTCGACTACTTGGGATCCCTTATAATAAGCCGCCCGCAATGATTTCTGAGAAATTTAAAATCATTAAATACTCTTTGGGACCTGATGAGGAATATGTTGCAATAAAGACCAAGAGTTATACTAGATTAAGTCGAACGGAAGAAAATGTTGCGGAGCTATACGGGAACATCTTTCGGATGAAGGAAGAAGGATGGACCGTGACAAGGACATATTAAAGAGCTGAACGTGAGTCTAACTTGAAGACTCTGGAATAAAGACAAGTGCTGACCGGGAGACAACCCGGAGAATTTTTACTATTCTGTTTTCTGTGTCGAGTCAGTCAGGCCCGCATGACGATACGGCGCATCTCAATCCTGAGATGCGACGCATCTCCTGCAATGGTCATATCTTATTTTAATTTTCTGCAATTTTTATTTTCGACTTTAAAACTATTTATCAGTTTATTTTAATGCGGCGCATCCCTGGTTAAGGATGCGGCGCATCTTTTATTCTGATCCGTATTTATTCCAGGCTCGATACGGCGTATCTTCTTCCATAAGATACGGCGCATCGACTGACCTGATGATTTTCAGTTTTAATTTTTAAATTTTATTTTATCTAACTACTAATGTATTATGCAAGTTTGAACCTTTCTTACCTTAGGTGTGTTTTAAAGCTTTGGTGGTATTATAGATTCCTGCATTTCCTGTGGATACATTGATCATGAAGCTTAAACGTTTTCATCCACAAGAAAGATGATTTTTGCTCTTATCAAATGGAGGATCATACCGAGCAAATCTCAGGGGAGTTTTTCTGTTCTAATTCTTTTATTTTCCAGTTTTTAACCTTTTTATACAAACAACGAGGACGTTGTTTAACTTAAGTGGGGGGATTGGAGAATTAGAACACTTAACACTTACTTGTCCTAAACTTTTTCAAAAATTATGCTTAAAATGTGCTTAATATATCAAACTTAAAATTTTTTAGCATGTTTTTGTTTAAAGATCTAAGTTGCATAGCTGCACACACGACGTTATTTTAAAAAATTGTGATTTTTCAAAATTTACAAATCTATGAGTGTGCCGGTGACTTGTAAACTTTAGAACTTGGCTTGTATACTATTCGAGACCACCATAATGAGTATTATTTTTATAATTGGAATGACTTGTCTAAATTGGTAAATTTCTAGGATTACACCCAAATAGCCTTTATATGTTATGTGTTATTAACTAACTACACTGGTTAGTTAACCCCCGTATAAACCCTTTGTTACTCTCATTTTTAGAGTAAGATACCCCTAGAAAAACACTCAGAGCCATTCCTTTCGTTTCTTACACCTATGTTTAAAATGTTTCGTTACACCCTTACACCTTAGCCTACCCTGTAGATTAGAATCCGTGGTTGGTTAATTGCTATAGGCAAAGTGTGTTTCCTTACATTACCTGTGTTCGTGTGCGTAATTCATTATCTATGGTTAGGTCGGGAAATTGCACAATGCAATTGGAGTGAAAGTAAATATTGTATATCTTTGAGTTTATTTTTCGTGTGTTTACTACTTTCACTATTACCGTTATTTCTGAAGTTATGAAAAGTATGGAAAAATTATCCAGAATTATCATTATAGTGATGTGGTGAAATTTTACACATCTATGTTTATGTTAAAAAAAAAAAAAAAAAAAAAAAAAAAAAAAAAAAATTCGAAAAAATGAGAAAAGAAAAAGAAAGAAGAGTTGGATGTTTGTTTTAACCAACTCATGTAAAGTAATGTAAGTGGTCGATATCACCACTAGTTGTTATATATTATATCTATGGATTGAATGGGAATTGGCAGTTATGGGAACGCCGATTAAGGTTTATTCTTTGATTAAGATCTTGTTGAGTATAATTCGTGTCTACCTAAAGCGTGTGTCTCAAGTGTTAAAGCGTGAGTTATTCTATGATATGAGTCTTATTCATGGGATGGTTGGGATAGTGATTAACCACACTTAGGATTTTAATTTATTTGTTTTGTTTATTTTTCATTTTACACCAATTTATATCCCAAATGTTATCCATACCCTATATTATTCTTTATCCAACCGAACCTTTGATTTATTGAGATTAGGGATTTGAGCAATCTTAAGTATCGTAGTCGTGGATTCGGCTATGTATTTATGATTTTGTCGCCCTTTTTGATATATTATTATTGGTGAAGTTTGGACCTATCTTTAGCCTATTCGAGTTAAGGATTTGAGCAATTGCAAGTATGATGAGGCGAAAAATGTACCGCTTTTAAGGGGTCATTTAAGCCCGAAATCGTATTTATTTGATCAAATATTGCCCTAAATCGTTCCTTTTGTCATTTTAGGTACTTTTGAGGAGAAATTTGGAAAAGGAGGCATTTTGGACGTTTTTGGAGCATTAAAGTGAAGAAAACGGCAAAGTCTCAAGATCATGCTGAAAGTTACCTTTGACGGCGTCATAATTAACTCTGGACGGCGTCATGCTTTGGCAAGAAAAGTTGGACGTGAAATTTACTCATGACGGGCCAGAGAAAATAGCATGGAATTCTGACGGCGTCACGCTTTAACCTGATCAAGGGCGTCACGGCTTAAATCATAACGGGACGGCGTCACGTTCAAGGTTCGACGGCGTCAAGCCTTGATAAGCCAGAGAGCATTTTTGGAGAGCTAAAGAGGGACGGCGTCAAGAAGGTCGTCCGGGAACCCTAAAAGCGGCGAGGTGACGGCGTCACAGTCCATAAGGTGACGCCGTCAGATACCAAAGTCTATATATAGTTTTCTAATCTTTTGTCATTAGAAGAGAGCTTAGTGTGTGGAATTTTGGGATAAACCCTAAGACGATTTTTAGCTCTTTTTCAGGGCTTCTTGCCTTGAGATCTTCCATGTTTCATTGAAAGATAAGTTATCAATTAATCATTCAATATGTCTATGTGTTGTTTGATTCTATCTTATGCTTGTCTTTTGTTTAACATGTTAGGCTAAATTTATCTTGTGTTTGCTTAGATCTAATGAAACCTAGCTATTGATTATTGGTTATTAATGTGTTGTTAGTTGTATTGGATGATTGTTTTCTATGTTAGGCTTAAGAAAACTGGCTAACTTCCTATTCGGTAACTTGCTTGAACGTCTTAAGAAACATGAACCAAATGCGTACTAAAGGTTTTTATGGTTGTATTTAATGCACAAGCGAATTCTAGTGATCCCATGTTAGGAGCTTCCTAGCCGGCTCGACATAGGAGTGAAGTAGGAGCTTGTAGAGTTGGGGAAGTAAGTACGCCACCCCACGAATGGTATTAAGGAATACACCCGTCATCCACGCGACTAATACACATTAATTAACCGGTAAAAGATAGTTAGGGAGTAAGGAAATCTAAGTAAACACATTTCTCTACACATAAGCTTCTCACCACATTTTATTTTCAGTTATTTTATTTTATTTGCATTCGTAGTAATTTGGGTTAGTTGACTAGCAACTAATTCCGCCCACTCCTTCAAAACCGAGATTTTACTTGCTTTCATAAAAATATAAAAACATAAAAAAAGAATCTTCCTCAACCCTTAGACCTAATTAGAGTAGCTTTTCATACCTAACGAACACTATTCCCTGTGGAGAACGATCAATCCCCCGTACTTACCACTACACTATACTACATCGGTCAGGTACACTGCCTGGTGGGGTTGTAAGCCTCTTGAGATCCCTTGAGAGGTAAAACCTGTTGTAAGGTTGCAAAACCCACGCATCAAGTTTTTGGCGCCGCTGCCGGGGAATAGTTATTGTTTAGGTTGAATTTTTATTTCTATTAGGTCTACTCACTAGATTCCTTTCTAGTGAGATTTTTATTTTATTTTTCTAGGTTTTCTTTAGTCTATCTATTTTCTTCGTGTCTGTGTTCGTAACCATACCATCCGACATCATGGAAGATGGTAATATCCTTAACCCCCACAACCCACCACCACAACAACCACAACCACCTCCTAGAGCCCGTACTTTAGGAGAGTATTCCCGTCCTAGCCACCATGGCTATCGAAACACCATTGAGCTCACTCAAGGAGCCAATATCACACCCTTGCGATCCGACACCATCCGGTTGGTGCAAAGCGGATGCGCATTCCATGGACTTCGTTCTGAAGATCCTAATCAACATCTCAAGGACTTTCTTAAAATCGTTGATTCTATAGACCTTGATGTTGCCACTCGAGAGACGACCCGATTGCGTCTCTTCCAATTCTCTTTGCGGGACCAAGCTAGTCAGTGGCTAGAACGTCAACCCGCAGGATCCATCACCTCTTGGGATGATCTCACCACTCGTTTCCTTGCTCAGTTTTTCCCACCGGGGAGAACTACCAAGCTAAGGAAGGATATCTTGACATTTGAACAACGTCGAGGCGAAACCCTCTATGGAGCATGGATTCGATTCAAGGACCTACTTCAAAAAGTCCCTCATCATGGCATAAATCTCTGGCTTCAAATCCAAATCTTCTATGACCATGTGGATTACCACACCAAGCGTGCCATCGATCGAGCCGCCGGGGGCAGATTGCGCGACAAAAGCGCCGAGGAATCATGGGAGATCATTGATGAGCTTGCATCCGACGATGATGAATTGTGGCAAGTCTCCCACGACGTGCGCTCGGCAGTCAAGACATATTCATCGCCCGATACAGCCAATCAAATCACTGAGGAAAGCGTTAGTGAACTTGAGAAAAGGGTTGCATATCTTATGGAAAAGCAAAAGAGACCCTTAAGTCCACAAAAAGCAACAGTTAACTCAGTCTCAAGCGTTAAGCAAACACCATTGTCCGAATCACCCCTTAGGGAAAATGCTAAACCCTTCCATAAGCACGCTCAACCCAACTCACCACCTCAGGAACTTAGTCCAACATTCGAAGCTCGAATGAGAGAGTACATGTCGAAACACTCCGAACGGTTGGCAAAATTTGAGGAAGCCGTCTACAAACAGAAGGAGGAAATGGAAGAGAAGATGGCGGAGATGATGAATCTTTTGAAAGAATACACAAATACAAAAGCCCCTGCAAAAGTGTTGGTGAGGAATGACGCTGATGTTCCTAACACTAAATTTGTCAAGGCCACCTCCGTCGTCCAAGAGGGCGGAAATGATGGAAGAGGGAAATCCATAACTATGGAAGTTAACAAAATTGACCTCATAACTTAATAATGGAAACACCAATTCCTACAAATGCGATTCCGACAAGGGAGAGGAGGCGCCCTCTGAGGAGCGCCAATTGGTTGAACCGCCAGTGTCACAACAAGTGAGGCATTACTTGAAGCACGAAATAAACAAGGAGACCATAAACGATTGGGTGAGAAACTATCGACGTACTCATCTACCCAACAAGGAGTCCAAGAAGGTGGAACCGGATGATAAATCTGACACATTACCCGGTGGGCAATTGTATGAATGCCTCATAGGACAAAAGTTAGTGGAAAAGCAGAAATTCTACGGGATCTTTGAAATACCATGCAGCATTGGAAAACACAAGTATCTGGATGCGATAGCTGACCAAGGTTCCGACGTAAATTTGATGCCTTTATCCGTTTATGTTCAGTTAACCGATGAGTTGCCATCCATCACCCATACCAAACTCTCCTTTGCGAAACATTCTTATGAGTATCCGTTAGGAATTGCAGAAGATGTGTTGGTCAACGTTGCCGGATTCCTGTATCCAGTCGACTTCATGATCATTGAGAGAAATGATATGAATATGCCAATAATCCTTGGGGCACCCTTTCTCGCTACCACTAGAGCTCAAATCAATTACGAAAATAGCACCATCCAAATGAAGAAGGGGAAGAAAACAATAAGCTTCCCAACGATCCCACGACATATACGAGATGTTGCTCTACAGAAAAAGAGGGAGGGTAACACTAATGTAGTCCGTGGTAATGTTCGAGAGAAAATTCTTGCATGGGAGGCAAGGATTAAGAGTTATATGGAAAATGAGATTAGAGAATGTAAGGATGGAAATAACGATTATATTGAGGCTGATGAGCAACCCAATAACCCCGTTGAATTTACAAAAGGAGACTCAGTGCTCCTAAGGCATTCAGAAACAGAAGCACCTACCAATGAACCAAGTCCCTGGTGGTACGGACCATTCACGATTAAAAGTGTACACCAAGATGGGATAGTAAGCTTGACCAGCAAGGGGGGAGGTGAAGTGACCACGAATATCGAGCGATTGAGACACCACCACCCTGATAACAATGATCATATCTATCAGGGATACGTCATTATGAATGATGGGATCACGTAGTGTACGTGACTTTGAGTCTAGCTACAAGACTCGTTAATAAAGAAAAGCGCTCTTGGGAGGCAACCCAAGCTTTATTTGCTTTATTTGCTTTGTGTGTTTATTTTGTTTGTTTGTTTGTTTATTTGATTCTATTTGTTTTCGTATGTATGTTTAATTTTTACTATTATTGATTCATGCTCAAAACTAAAATTGTGAAAATGCTTTATCTTGTTTTTAACTTCGTCTTAATTACATATAAAGGTATTTTGCAAAAGATAAGTGTAAGGGAGTTCCAAATCGGTTTTTAAGAACACAAATGAACATGAATCGTAATAATAACAAATTAGCATACATATTCGTATTTGTTAGAGTCAAATGCTTGTATCGAGTCATAGTGATGTTTTGCAGGATTTCCAGGAAGTAAGGTAAAGGTTTTTCCAGAAATTTTCCGGAAACTTAACATAAGAATTTCGTCAGGTCATTTCTGACGGCGTCAGGGTCTAAAACCTGACGGCGTCAGATTTAATTTTTCAGAAATTATTGAAAGTTTTGTTTTTAAGAAGTTTTTATTAAATCTCCAACTTATAATCTCCAGGAATCTGCAAAATTATCATTCCACAAGCATTATATCCTTATATATATAGATTTTTCCCGCCGATGTTATGCAGGTTTTCGTGTTTGTTTTCTCAGGTTTATCAGGTTATTTTGGACAAGGAGATGTTTATGGAATCAAGCTTATGGCGATGCATTAGTCATGGAGCTTCAACATTGCCTTGGAGGAAGATCTAACCGCGTGTAATTTCATTATCCACCGAGCGAATCAGGGGAGTATTTGATTTCATTCTTTTACTTTTTGCTTTTACATCTTGTTATTTGAACATTGGGGACAATGTTCATCTTAAGTGTAAGGGGAGGGTAAAAGTACGATTTTAGAGAATGCTATTGCGCTTGATTTTTGTTTGTTTGATAGTAGATGTGTAATAAAACTGAGAGAAATACTTGTTAAGGTAATTTTAGTGCCAAATTTAAAATTTTTTACAACATTTAGGAGTGAAACTTTGATCTTAATGAGCGTCTCATGGATAGGAGTTATATGACTAGCACAAAAACCGTACCACTAAAAAATTTTCCACCCCCAAATATGTGAGGTTCGCCCCTAGAATTGGTAGGAAAAGCATTTATGCTATGATGTGTGTACCGGTAGCACTTAGATTCTAGAACTTGCGTTAGGACCATTCCGAGGCCACAAGTGAGACTACATTCGTGTAGTTAGATTTACTACATGATAAGAGGCATTAGGATTAACCCATTGTTTTACACCTGTGTTTTTGTTATAATTACTTTGGCTACATTGGTCAAGTAATTCTCCCACACCTTTGCGTTGTACTCATTTTTAGTACACGATACCCCTAGTACACCCCTTAGAGCCTATCTTTTCGTTTCGACCTTTAAGCATTTTACTTAAAGGAAGAATTTGTTTACACCCCACTAAAATGTACACCCAAATCGCCTTAGCCTACCTTGTATGCACTCATTTTTAGTGCATTATTGTGACAATATTTGTTTCAACCCAAGTTAATTATCTAATTGATTACATGGTTGCTAAGTCGAGTCATATCCTTGTACATATTGTTTTGGGACGATTGGGACTCATGGGTAAAGTACTAGTGTAATGGAGTAATGGGGAAGAACATCATTTATTACCCCCATATGTGCTAAATATTTTAAAAGTACTCCAAGTTTTTCAATTATCTTAATTCGAGTCATTAGAATAGTTAATTGTAAAGTTATGTAAAAATTCAAGTGTAAGGGGAATGCAATGCCCCTATGATGTATTATTTTGGATGGTAGGGCAAGAGTGTATGTCAAAAAAAAAAAAAAAAAAAAAAAAAAAAAAAAAAAAAAAAAAAAAAAATACAAAAAAATGAGAAAAAGAAAAATAGAAAAAACATACGGACTACCATCCCGTTTCATTTTACGTTTATTTGATGTTTTTGTTATTTTGTTATTTTGTTTCTAGCTTAAGATCGAGTCTAGTCTTGGCTTAGCAACATTGTATAGTACATGTAATTAATCAAGATCTTTAACTCGCCACCAGTAAAATATCCCTTATCCAACAAAACCGTGTTTTCCTTTTCCCTACACCTAACGTTATAACCCATTTAAAAGCCCTCTTTGATAGTTTATCTTTGGTGCTTACGCCTAGTGGAGGAGGTTTTCGATCCTTTCCCAAGCCTATGGTAATCTATTTGCTATGACAGGTAGTGAGAGATATTATCCGTTTTCATTTATGAGATTTATTTTTATGACACTTGAGAGATGTGAGTATCTAAACACTACTTGTGAGGTGCTAGTATGTAATCTCCGTGCTTATTATGATTGAAGTGGAACGATTATTTGTTGTAATTACTTTTATATTAGCGATAAATGACCCCTAACTTGTATTTTGATTAGAATAAAAGCGCATTTGCTTGAGGACAAGCAAATCTCAAGTGTAAGGGTATTTGATGAGGCGAAAAATGTACCGCTTTTAAGGGGTCATTTAAGCCCTAAATCGTATTTATTTGATCAAATATCGCCCTAAATCGTTTCTTTTGTCATTTTAGGTACTTTTGAGGAGAAATCTGGAAAAGGAGGCATTTTGGACGTTTTTGGAGCATTTAAGTGAAGAAAACGACAAAGTCTCAAAATCATGCTGAAAGTTACCTTTGACGGCGTCATAATTAACTCTGGACGGCGTCATGCTTTGGCAAGAAAAGTTGGACGTGAAATTTACTCATGACGGGCCAGAGAAAATAGCATGGAATTCTGACGGCGTCACGCTTTAACCTGATCAAGGGCGTCACGGCTTAAATCATAACGGGACGGCGTCACGTTCAAGGTTCGACGGCGTCAAGCCTTGATAAGCCAGAGAGCATTTTTGGAGAGCTAAAGAGGGACGGCGTCAAGAAGGTCGTCCGGGAACCCTAAAAGCGGCGAGGTGACGGCGTCACAGTCCATAAGGTGACGCCGTCAGATACCAAAGTCTATATATAGTTTTCTAATCTTTTGTCATTAGAAGAGAACCTAGTGTGTGGAATTTTGGGATAAACCCTAAGACGATTTTTAGCTCTTTTTCAAGGCTTCTTGCCTTGAGATCTTCCATGTTTCATTGAAAGATAAGTTATCAATTAATCATTCAATATGTCTATGTGTTGTTTGATTCTATCTTATGCTTGTCTTTTGTTTAACATGTTAGGCTAAATTTATCTTGTGTTTGCTTAGATCTAATGAAACCTAGCTATTGATTATTGGTTATTAATGTGTTGTTAGTTGTATTGGATGATTGTTTTCTATGTTAGGCTTAAGAAAACTGGCTAACTTCCTATTCGGTAACTTGCTTGAACGTCTTAAGAAACATGAACCAAATGCGTACTAAAGGTTTTTATGGTTGTATTTAATGCACAAGCGAATTCTAGTGATCCCATGTTAGGAGCTTCCTAGCCGGCTCGACATAGGAGTGAAGTAGGAGCTTGTAGAGTTGGGGAAGTAAGTACGCCACCCCACGAATGGTATTAAGGAATACACCCGTCATCCACGCGACTAATACACATTAATTAACCGGTAAAAGATAGTTAGGGAGTAAGGAAATCTAAGTAAACACATTTCTCTACACATAAGCTTCTCACCACATTTTATTTTCAGTTATTTTATTTTATTTGCATTCGTAGTAATTTGGGTTAGTTGACTAGCAACTAATTCCGCCCACTCCTTCAAAACCGAGATTTTACTTGCTTTCATAAAAATATAAAAACATAAAAAAAGAATCTTCCTCAACCCTTAGACCTAATTAGAGTAGCTTTTCATACCTAACGAACACTATTCCCTGTGGAGAACGATCAATCCCCCGTACTTACCACTACACTATACTACATCGGTCAGGTACACTGCCTGGTGGGGTTGTAAGCCTCTTGAGATCCCTTGAGAGGTAAAACCTGTTGTAAGGTTGCAAAACCCACGCATCAAAGTATCGTGTTCGTGGATTCGATCATGTATCTGTGATTTTGTTGCCTTTTCTGGAATTTGAGATCGATAGTGATTAAAGAGAATAATTAACCCTTAAGCCTAAAAACCCTTTTTACCGCTTTAGACTTGTTATTCCTTGGCTTTAGTGGTGGAGATGTGTATACTTGCCAAGCTTATGATAGAATATTCGTCGCGACTGGACAGTTAAACGATTAGATTTGCTTTTATCAAGATATTTTATTTTACTTCTAATTCGTTAACTGTTTAGTTGTGTGATTATGAATTAAACGAATACATGCTTAAATATAAAAATAAATCCTAACATCTTTTAGGATACATTTTCATAAGATTAATTCTAAGGTTTACTTGGGGACAAGTAAAGTTCAAGTGGGGGGATATTTGATGAACTCAAATAAGTACATTTTATTACTATCATTTATCCTATTAATTTGACTTGTTTTATTATATTATGTATGAGGATTGATACTTAATCGTTTACTTTTGTAATTCTCAGGTAAAAACAAGCATTTGGTGAAACTTAGCGATTATGGACTAAAAACGGAGTAAAATGATCAAGATTGGAATTGGTTGTTGAAATGAAGAGAATGAAGACCACTGCCTGACTTTGAAGAATGCGCCGCATGGATTTATCCCATGCGCCGCATATGAAACTTTGGTCAACGAAGAATAGCCAACTTGTTCTACTCCAGATGCGCCGCATCTCACTCATTACATACGGCGCATCACTATCAATATTTCACCAGATACGATCCAAGATACAAGAGGACATGCGCCGCATCTGATAATGGAGTTACGCCGCATCTTCTGGCGGTGTACGAATATTCCTGAATATTATAATCTTGGACCCCACGCGAAGTTAAGTCAATGCGCCGCATCTACTTACTAGATGCGCCGCATCTTCCCTCAGACAGAAACTATAAATACCCCAAGACCAGACGAATTCCGTAGCGAGCTTTATATATATTATATACGAGACCGAAGCAGAACCCTAGGACGAATTCAGTCAAGGAGGCAGCACAAGACACACCAAACGAAGATACAAGAGCTGTAAGAAGGTGCTGCATGTGTTTAATTCATTAAGTAGTTTTGTTTTATTGTGTTAGTAAACTTTAATTCATCAGGATTGGTGGCTTGTGTAACGTGACAACGGAAAGGTTGCACTCCCTTTAATATTGCTTTCCCATCAATTAAAGTTTATATGTTGATGTCTTTGGTTACTACTTATTAGTGCATTGATCACCTCTGTGTTTATTAGTGGCTTGTGTAATGTGGCAACTGAAAGGTTACACTCCCACGGTTGTTACTAAATTGATCACTTAGGAATAACTTTTAGACATAAGTAATCATTAAGGGTTTACTCGCCGATAAGAATAGGACCAACGAGAAAGGATTAACTACATACACTTCATATAAAACTATCAATAAAACAAGTGACAAACTACTTAATCATAAGGACAGATCTTCTTATTGTCTCGAGTATTTATCTGTGTACGTGTGTGCTACTTGCTGATTCGTGCCTATTAGTTTAGTTTATTATTTAATTGCAAACAAATCGTGTCAGTCTCTCAGACTGAAACCCCCTTGCGTTAGGATATTAAAATACTGATTAGAATAACGAGATAATACGTTCCACTCTTAGTGATCGACACTCTACTTACCATTATATTCATACTGACCGGGTACACTGCTCGTTAGGTGTGTGTGTTATTGATAAGTCGGCTAAATATAAATTTAAAACTTGAGTAGGCATTAAAACTGCTAAACCACAACGACACACGCAGCACATCAAGGTACATCGTTCCCTCCTATTAAGGAAAGATTCAGGGTTTGGGTGCCGAAAAGAGTGATATCTCATGATGTAGGGGTTCAAGTAAGTCAATCTTGATCTTCATTATCTATGACGTCTGAACACCTCAGTTCAGGCCTCGGTCTTCATCATTATGACGTCTGTACACATCAGTGCAGGCCTCGGTCTTCATCATTATGATGTCTGTTCATATCAGTTCAGGCCTCGTTCTTCAAAGAAAAGAAAAGTGTACGCATGAGTGCACTTTATCTTCAAAAAGAAGAGGAATCTTCTTACTTTTATGGCAATTCTCATCGCCAAAAGTTTCATGCTCTTTCCGTGCTTATTCAGTCTTCAAGTGGATCGGCGCACATTGGAGTATACTCTTATTCACGTATTCAACCAAAAATTGCAGTTGACAGGCATATGCAATTTTTGAGGGGGGGAAAGGGTGAATAAACAACATGTCAGTCTTCAAGAACCGTCAAGTGGAGCTACTTACCATTGATGGTATTAATATTCACTAGTTCAATCATCAAAAATTGCAGTTGGCAGGCATATGCAATTTTTGAGGGGGGAAGGGTGAATATTAATCTACATGTTGGTTGATGATTAAGAAATGGTCATTCGACTCCTGAATACATCAGTTCAGGATTCGTGCAAACCATGGTTCTCCAACACTACATCTTCTTCCTCTATCAAGGTGTTGAAGAACATGGTCATGGAATGCTAATCGACATCTTCTCACGGGCTGATTCAATCAGTAACAAAGGGTTTCTAGTCAATACTTCATGTATACGTCATTAGGCTACATGTACACATCATGATGATGATTCCGCTTAATCGTAACCATCATGGGGGAGAGAAATGTGTACACCAAGGACGCACAACAGGTTCACGTGATCGGGCTTTATACTGCTTCTAAGTTGAAGTTATTCCGGTGTTGATAACCGCAGAGATGATCAGTGGTTCAACTTGTTACCTTGGTATTATCGTTTCGCTTTCACGTCATGGGCTGATTAATCGTAACCATCAGGGGAGAGAGAATGTGTACATCAAGACGCACAACAGGTTCACATGATCAGGGATTAATATCCAAGGATGGATACATACTATAGAAGATCAGTGGTTCAACTTGTTACTTTGGTGCTATACTAAAGACTGAAGAAGGTCGAGTCGTTAGTCTATTCTTCATTCTCGGTTAGGTGTTATCATCTCATGTGTATGCTGCGGGTTGATGGGTTATATATAAGGTTACTGGAAGGCATTTGGTGAGATGAAGATGGTTGGTATTCTGTTCCTCCATATTGGGCAATCTTGAAGAAGGTCGAGTCTACAGTCTTCTCTACATTCTCCGCTATGTGTTAGAAGACTAAAGACGGCATGCATTTAGTTATCTAAAGACTTCTTCATGTTATGGGCGTTCATCCAAATTCTTCCTTCTATTATGGGTGTTCATCAGAAAGGTTGTCAGATTGGGGGAGAGCACTAATTAGGGGAGAGTGAAAAGCCTGAATTAATCCCTAATTAAACGTGCTCACATTGCTCCTTAGCAAGTAAAGGAATGGCAGCGGAAAAGATCTAAGATGCTGAGAAGTAATGGTTTTTGGTTCGTATCCTTGTATATATTTTGCCTCTTCATTCTTTTTCATATCTTATACCATTCTGTAAATAGATATATAGAAAACCTGCTAATTGTATATAGTGAAACGTAAAACCAGAAAAACCATAAAAATTAAAAAATTAGAAAAGACCAAAAATAGTTTCACCTAGGCATGTCTTCTGTTTATCGATAACATTTATAGACTTAGAAATGTCATTCAATAATGGCACGGGTATTTAAATGAAGCTCGAGCAGAAGTTAAAATGGATGGATAAAACATGTCTAAATGGCTTGCTATTACTTTAGATAGCAACCCGCGCTTCAAACTGGGGAAAGCATGTCGCTAAAAAGACGGCTATTCCTCCAACTGGGTGATGTTCACCTGGGCATGGATTACTTTATATCCATGTTTTCCCGATTTGATGTACGTTTCAGTGCATCATTTCTTGAAAAAGAAGAGAAATCTTCTTTGTATACAAATAATTTTCATTCTATGATTCTTTTGAAAATTATTTGTGAGACACTTGGTGATTATATGTTGTATGAAATTTGTTTAATCTTGGATTATGCATAAAATTTGTCACTCAATCAATGACTAGAAGTGGTTAGAAATGGTCATTGATTGAGGGGGAGAGTGAATTCAAATTTTATATCATTAAACGGGTTTCTTGGTTTACTCATACTTGTTTGAAATGGTTTTGTAGTTAATGGGGTATTAGTTGAAGAGGATCTTGCTAAAACTTTATATTCAAATGGCCAAATGTGTTAGTTTCTAGAAAGTTTAGGACATTATGTGCAATGTGCTTATAGTTTCCTATACTTCATGATTCTAGAAGGCTCATTTGTGTTACTTTGGAATCCTCATTTAATCCCCTAAATACTTTAAGACTCAAAACCTAAAAGAAGTAAGAAAACCAGTTGTGTTTGATGTTCTTGAATACTCCTATGACATTTGTATGATCTGAATGAATGAGTTTCAAATGTTGTTTGACTCTTGTTAGTCGATTGCTGCTTAATTGTTGTTGATATTGTGCATATGTTCTCAGGATTCGCTTAGGTATATAGCTATTATGTTAGAATCATGTTCCTAAGATCCTGAATTGAATATTGAATCTGTGTGAATTGCCATGTTCATGATTGCTAATTGCTTTTCATGCTAGATAGCGGTTTGACGTATTACCTGAATGTGGTTTGATTAAATGAATTTGGCATTATAATGTGGCAAGCTGCTGAAGGGTAGCTATTAAGGAATAGTGTATCTGTATGTATGTATATCTGTGTTGATATTCTTATGCAGATTCCATAGCCAAAATGAATGTGCCAGTTCCCATTCTAACCATTTGATCAGACGTTCAAACTCTATTGATTGGCTCGGAATTCACCACAACAACAACGTCGGCAACAACAACAACAACAACAACACTTTCACCACCACCACCACCATTCATCTATTTTGGTCTCGCCAAGTGGGGATCAACTACATTTGCGAAAGATTTGTTGGTGGATGGATGATTGATGTTGACCACTGATTCACTCAGAAAAGTGGATGATTACATCGTCTGCACAAAAAGGTCAATATCATGTGTGTTATAATAATCACTTTGTGCAAAATAAGCAGTGAATCTCCCTCTTAGATTAAGGGGGAGCATAGTATGTTCCATTATCAAAAAACATTTAATCGGACACATTTTCTCCCACATTTTCTAACTTATTTAAATCAATTGGGATCACAAATCTCAAATGGTTTGAAATTTTTGATCGGGGGAGAGAATGTGATTTAAATATGAAATCTGATAAAATGTGATGTTTGGACGTAAATGTAAGCTCTCCCATATGTGCTAAACTCTTTCGTATATCGATGCACATATTGAGGGGGAGCGAATTGACAAAAAGGATTTGGCATGCATCTTATGTGAGCAAGGCTCAGAGTTCACCAATGAATTGACGATAGCTAAAGTCAGTAGTCGAAAGGACATGTCCTGGACGGGTAATAATTTCAAGCTAGTTTATCTGGTGATGTAAGCGTGTCTCGCAAAGGACGTGTCTGAGTAGAATGTACCGATTTCGAGCGACTTTCCTTGAATGTGATCTGGACGGGTAATAATTTCAAGCTAGTTTACTAGTGATGTAAGCGTGTCTCGCGATGATCATGTTCTTGGAAAATCAATCAATTCAAAAAGTGCGAGCTCTACCTAACATGTGCAAATTTATAAAACAATCAACCGAGCGCATGTTGAGGGAGAGCATTTGAAAAATATAAAACTCTCAAGTGTGCAAAAATGCGTTTCAGAATCTTGAACACTTTGAGAGATTTTTCAAATATTTGGTTTATGGCAATCGTGGAAGTACACCAAAGACCAACCATTTTAATGAATGTATGGAGTTATAAGGATGGTTAGGTTAGGCTCAAGTTCCCACGATCCCGCCAGAGCCGGAGGGATCTACCCAGGGACAATCCACTAGTTAGTGTAGAAGTCCTTAGGTATGATTAAAAAAGGAGTAAAGTGGATAAGGGAAAAGTGCCGACTGAGATGGAGCTAGTATTGGAACAAACCCAACAAGGTTCTAGTAATGAAGTCTCGGTAAGCACTGAAGGGGTTGAGGAATGAAAAAGAATTGTAAAGATAAAGGGTGAAAAGAAAGAAGCCCTCCTTACAACTTAGGCAGAAACCGGGTCAATTCATATGCTGTCAGAATCACTTAGTTGATTGCTGACATTGAAGACAAAGTATCATGGACCCAGTGATACACTGCACAACCCTCCCTAGCCACTCAAGGTCCCTCAAAGGATTCTTGTTTCACTTGTCACGGAGATCAATACATTTCTATCATCTCTCTCACTCCGAGTTAGATGATATTGAAAAGGTGGCAGTCCTCTCCAGCCTCCGATCACCAAATCAAAACGCACTATAGAGTCTAGAGCCACGAGATGCATAATAAGATCTCATAGGGACACTAATTATTTCTACACTGGTTGTTCAACATTAAGGACACCAGTTGTAAACTCATGAGTCCTACGCAGATCTTAGCAATCTGCCAGAACATTTATGAGAGAATTTACAAATGTAATTCTCAATGATTGAATGGAAATTCCTGCCAGGGTCAACATCAAACAGCCCTGAAAGCAGGTCACTTCGGTAATTCCCTGTGGATTACGCTTAGTGATCGCGGCGGTTTCAAACGGTGTACAGTCGTGGAGTGATCTCCAGCGACTCACCTAATCGTTGATATGCTACGGTACGATCTTAAAAAGCCCTCTGTGGGTTTTCGATTAGGAACGGTCCTGGTAAGGATTAGAGAGAGTTTTCACACTATGCTGTTAACAATCTCGAAGTCCGAACCAGTAAGTACCGGACGTTTTATTGCTAACTGTCATATGCAGGAACTTCTGGCGGTTAAAGCTGATTGCTGTTGCTGCTGTTTGCGGTTGTAGCTGATTGAGGCTGCAGCTGAATGCGGTTGTAGCTGATTGAAGAAAAGATGCCAATCCACTACCACATGTTCACACTACACCATCATTGTAATTCAACAAAGTCATGATCAACCAAAAGACCTTTAACACAGCTTCTGCAAACTCTGATACTGAAGATCATGACACCAAATAGTGTGAGCATGTCGGCTCGATGATTAACACATCACATGGTAACATACTGCTGAAAGATGACTTGAAGACAAATGTTGGATGATAAACTCAAAGAATTCTCAAAGATCATCCAAGACAACCGATCAGTCATCAAAAGATTACTGCTGAATGCAAAATGTTTCAAGACAATGAAGAATCAAAGACTACGAGCTATGAAGACAACTTCAGAAGACAAAATGCTAGAATTCAAGTTATTATTTCCGGGGTGACCTCCTTTAGGGGGAGATTGTTAGGAATATAAATATTCAGATGAAGGCTCGGTCACCCCGAGTATCTATTTAGCATTTACATAGCTCGTATGCTTATTTATATTAGTTTAGTAATATTAGTAATATTAGTATTAGCTTAGTTATATTTATATTTGTGAAGTGGGTCGGGGCTTTCCCCACTGTCAGCTCACTCCACAGCCCACTAGGGGCACAATATTAGGAACTATATATAAGACCCTTCCCACACATGGGAAGGGTTGGAACTCTCATTTCATTGAATCTAATATTTCCTGATTTTCTTTCAAGAGTCTCCCACCTCTCTCTAGTTCTTCATCTCACTAACTCAAACGTGGGATTCTTGATCTTTCAAGATCCAAGGCCACCCGAATAGATCCACACAATCAAGATGCTTAGATTCAACATCAAGAAAGATTGCCGTGTTGGTAAAGGCAAGAATGATGCCGGTACTAGTGGTGGATCCAAAGGGGATCTGAAACAAGCAGGACTGATTTTAACTATTAATAATAATTCAGTTTTAAATTATGTGTCATTAATTTCTGAATCATTCTAAGTACAGGATGATGATATAGCTTGGTGGTACGATTCTGGTGCGACGTGTCATGTATGCAAGGACCGAAGATGGTTCAAGGAACTTGCAACTATAAATGACGACGTGTTTTAACAATGGGAAATGTCGCAACAGAACCGATCCTTGGCATTGGACTAGTAGATTTAACTTTTACTTCTGGAAAAACTATTTCGTTATGTAATGTATTGTATGTGCCCGGTATTCGGAAAAACTTGTTGTCCGGTGTATTATTAAATAATTTCGGGTACAAACAAGTGTTAGAATCCGATAAGTATATCTTGTCGAAACATGGTTCTTTTGTTGGATTTGGTTATTTATGTAATGGTATGATTATGTTAAATTTAGATGTGCCTTTTAGTTCAAATTCGATTTGTATGGTAGATTTAACATCTAATGTTAAATTGAGTAACTTAGAATTATGGCATGCTAGATTAGGACATGTTCACCATAAAAGGATGAAAGAAATGTCAAAAATGAGCATGATTCCATGGATTGAATTGGACCATAATAAATGCAAGACTTGCATGTTAACTAAGATTACTAGAAAACCATTTAAAAAGGCAAATCGTGAATCCAAACTATTAGATCTTATTCATAGTGATCTATGTGATTTGCATGCTACTCCATCTCTAAGAAATAAAAAATATGTCATAACTTTCATAGATGATGCATCACGTTATTGGTATATTTATTTATTGCATGCAAAAGATGAAGCTCTTGATAAATTTCGAATTTATAAACAAGAGGTAGAACTTCATCAAAAAGAGTTGGTAAAAATCTTACGTACTGATCGTGGAGGGGAGTATTATGATCCGGTATATTTTCAATCTACCGGAATAATACATCAAACAACAGCTCCATATACACCACAACAAAATGGTGTAGCTGAAAGAAAGAATATGACATTGAAGGAAATGGTGAATTCAGTGTTGTCTTATTCTGGGTTAAGTGAAGGATTCTGGGGTGAAGCTATGTTAACAGCTTGTTACTTGCTAAACCGTATTCCCGGTAAAAGCAACATGAAAACCCCATATGAACTTTGGCACAAGAAAGCACCAAACTTGAATTTTCTCAAGATTTGGGAATGTAGGGATATGGTTAGGCTCACATAACCTAAAAGAAAAACTTTAGGTGAAAGAGGTATAGATTGCATATTTATTGGGTATGCTGAAAACTCATATGCTTATAGATTCTATGTATTAGGATCAAATGAGTATGTTTCTGTGAACTCGGTGATAGAGTCACGAGATGCAATCTTTGATGAAGAAAGATTCACATCCATACCTAGGCCAAGGTACATGAATCATAGTTCGAAGGCACCGGTTAATACCGAGGATGTTCCATCGATTAGCACTGAACCTAGAAAAGGTACAAGAGTTAGAAAAGCCAAAACTTTTGGTGATGATTTTCAACTTTACTTAGTTGAAGGATCTAGGAATGAAATTAATTTTCAATATCAATATTGTTTCAATATTTATGAGGATCCGAGGACATATAGTGAAGCAATGGCTTCAAGGGACGTTGCTTTTTGGAAAGAAGCAGTCCAAGATGAGATGGATTCTATCTTGCAAAATAAAGTTTGGAAGTTAGCTGATTTACCTCCCAGGTGTAAACCATTAGGATGTAAATGGATCTTCAAAAGGAAGATGAGGGTGGATGGTACTATTGACAAGTACAAGGCAAGGTTGGTAATCCAAGGTTTTAGGCAAAAGGAGGGAATCGATTATTTTGATACTTATGCTCCAGTTGCTAGGATATCCACCATTAGATTGTTATTGGCTTTAGCTGCTATACACAATCTTGTAATTCACCAAATGGATGTGAAAACAACATTCTTGAATGGTGAATTAGATGAAGAGATTTACATGAAACAACCCGAAGGGTTTGTTATGCCTGGACATGAAAACAAAGTCTGTAAATTAGTTAAATCTCTTTATGGATTAAAACAAGCTCCTAAACAATGGCATCAAAATTTGATGAGGTTGTATTGTCACGTGGTTTTGTTTTAAATAAAGCCGACAAATGTATTTATAGTAAATTTGATGATTCTGGAAATGGAGTCATGATATGCTTGTATGTGGATGACATGTTGATCTTTGGTACAAACCAAGATCAAGTTGATAAGACAAAGGAATTCTTGTCATCTAAATTTGCTATGAAAGACATGGGGGAGGCGGAAGTGATCTTAGGAATCAAGATCATACGTGAGAACAAGGGTACCTCAATCTCTCAATCACATTATATTGAGAAGATCTTGGATAAGTTCAATTTCAAGGATTGTTCTCCCATAGGTACTCCTATGGATCCAAACCTTAAGCTATTACCAAATAAAGGTAAAGTGGTGTCTCAACTTGAATACTCAAAGAGGATTGGATCGTTAATGTATGCCATGATAAGTACTAGGCCGGATATAGCATATGCAGTTGGAAAGCTTAGTAGGTTTACTAGCAATCCTAGTACATTTCATTGGCGAGCTTTGGGTCGAGTATTCCAATACTTGAAAGGAACGGTTGATTATAAGTTAACTTTCATTGGGTTTCCTTCGGTTATTGAAGGTTATTGCGATGCAAGTTGGATATCCAATAAGGAAGATCATTCTTCTACGTCTGGATGGGTGTTCCTTCTTGGGGGAGGTGCCATTAGTTGGGCATCGAAGAAACAGACTTGCATAACAAACTCAACTATGGAGTCTGAGTTTGTTGCTTTGGCAGCAGCTGGTAATGAGGCTGAATGGTTAAGGAATTTGCTTTATGAAATTCCATTGTGGCCAAAGCCGATATCTTCTATTGCTATCAGGTGTGATAGTCAAGCTACTTTGGCTAAGGCTTATAGTCAAGTGTATAATGGCAAGTCAAGACACTTAGGTGTGAGACACAACATGGTTCGTGAGCTCATAATGCATGGTGTCATATCCGTTGAGTGGATTGCAACTCATCGGAACTTAGCTGATCATTTAACCAAAGGGTTATGTAGAGATCTCGTGAAAGGATCAGCTGTGGGATTAGGATTAAAGTCCATATGAAAACTATCATGTTAAGATACCCAATTCCCACCTGATATAATGTTAGGTGATGAATTTTCAATGTGGAAAGCTTAACATCTAGAGTTTGGAACACAACATTAAAATTATCCTAAGGTAAGTGTTCGGTTCTGCAAGTTAAGGTAGGTTGAAGTGTTCTTCTTAATAGTTCTTTTGAAAAATTGCATTTGCAGGTGCAACATTAAAAGAACTACCTATATGAGTATGAAGTTTAGCTGCTTCAAGAAGCTGGGACTTGGCTTGGATATACTTATGAAGGATAGGGACACAAGCTAGTAAAAGAATGTGTCATGTAAGAATTAAGTATGTAAAAACTAATGTGTATATTATCTTCATGTATTCAATATGAATATTACAAGGTTCAATCTTTCGGGAAACCTTGGTATTCGAATATTTGGAATGTGTAATATACTAAAATGAAATTCAATCGTCTTGACATTTCATTTATGCATTAGTTTGATTGTTTGCTGTGAATAGTTAGTGAATTTATGATTACACTAAAATGGGGGAGGTTTGTTGGTATTTTAGTGTAAAATAAATTGTGTTTAATATGCAAATAAGGGTCGACACTTAGTTGCATATTAACAGGACTAACTGGGTTCAAGGGTTTAAAGGTACTGCTGGTTATAGGATAGAAGGTACTGCTGCTATGGTACTTGAAGGTACTGCTAGTATGTGAAGGTACTACTGATATGGTACTGCTGCTAGCTTATGTTAACCTGCTGCTAGCTTATGTTAACCTGCTGCTAGCTTTATTAACCTGCTGCTAGTGTTATGTAACCTGCTGCTAGTGCAATTATCCTGCTGATAGGGTTATGATCCTGCTGCTAGTGCAGAATCTGCTGCTAGTTGGTGTACGTTTATAATAACTGTTTTACAGTTATTTAGCCTTCTTATTAACCCTTTTTAATCGTTTGGAACATATAAACTGTCTTGGATATTCTCAGTTTGAGATAGAGAAAAAAGAGGCTGATCAAAATTTCTTTTGATCACGTATTTCTGCAAACATACATACATACTAAATCTTGAATCAAATTCGATTTTATCCGATCATAAATTGGTATCCACTCCATTTTATTGATCTGAAAGTGTACTTACAAGACTTCGGATTTCTATCGGGTTACAACACGAATTACTAACACTAAAACTCGCATTACAAACAACAGGTACTCTGTTAGTTGCTTATTGGACATATTTACAATAATAAATCACAATAATAGGATTTTGGTCAATACTTAAAAATATTTGTCTTGAATATCAATAATAATAAACATGAACTATATATGAATGAATTTATATGTAAGGACCAAGATCACGTAAGAAACACATATTCAGGGGGACCACACACACACCTCCTTATTACATATTCACGTAAAAAATTGACCGTTAAGTCATCCCTCCGAATTAAATTCTACTCAAATTTTCCCGCCAAAAAACTTTTTTTTTTTTTTTTTTTTTGAATTGCGATAGGTTGGGCCTGTCCGATATCTGAATTGAATTGTCTGTCCGATATCTGAATTGAGGAAAGACCTCGGACAGAGCTGTGTTGCTGATTTGCGATAAGAATGCCAAAGAGTCAATTGCGATAATTTTATCTGGATTCAAATTGCGATAATCTTATCTGGATTCCAATTGCGATAATCTTATCTGGATTCCAATTGCGATGAAAGTCCATTCGCGATAATTTTATCGAAGTTTGGTTTGCGATAAAAATCTGGATGTCAATTTCGACAAACCCTAACTTGTCGCATTTCAGATTGCGATAAACCCTTACTTATCGCAAAGTGAATTGCCAAAAACCCTCTTTTTATCCAATTTCTTGTACAAGAAATTAGATTTTTCCGATGAAGAACCACTTTTATCAAACTTCTTATACAAGAAATGTGATAAAAGCCGCTTTTATGGTGAGGATTGAAGTCGCAACCTTTTTAAAGCCTTCCTTTTATCGATCAAAAAGTCACTGAACCTCTCGAATAATAGTTAACGTGACCAAAAGCTGGTGGCTTTTTATCAAAAACATTCGAAACTTCACATAAAAACAAAAAAAGCTTCAACCTTTTCACACAAAACTCATGTTATTATGAACAAATCAAAATTAACGAAATAAAAACACACCCAAATCAAGTTTTTCACCTCAAAATAACCACGGTTCGCCCCTGGTTTGCTCTTGATACCAATTGTAAGGACCAAGATCACGTAAGAAACACATATTCAGGGGGACGGGGATGCTCAAAATAAAGGTTAAACATGGTGATATTAGATTAAAGAATGGGGGGAGGTGTGTGTGTTTTCTAGAGAGAGAAAGGAGAAACCACACACACCTCCTTATTACATGAACATCCACCCTTCCTTGTTGAAACAAGGAAGGTATATATAGCTACTAAGTGATGCCCTAGTGCATACTATGGGCTTTCGTGTGGGCTTTTGGCTTATGGACCTTACATTGGACATTTGTAAAATACAAGCATACTAAACTATTCTAGTCCAAAAGACCCAACACGTTTAACTAAATGCAATTCCCAAATATGACAAAACTTTAAGTCTAACATTATAGATCAAACTTCTCTTCTTAAAAGCGGGTAAGACCAGTCATCGGTTTAGCAAAAAAATTATATTTCACATAAAATGTATAATCAGATAATAAGCATTTTAAATAAGCAATTCGGTCAAAAAGCCAAACTAGGCCGAAAATTGTTGGGCTCGACCCATGCTGTGTCGAGACCCAATTTAACCCAAAACAAACAAGCCGAAACCAATAAGCTAGTGCTTATTTCAATAAGCTATCTAAAATAAAAAAGAGCAAGTTATTTTATCTTTTGATTTATCCAAGGAGGAATTTATAGAAGTCCCCCAACCCGATGATGCAAGATGCAAATTCAATAATGCTTGCCAGCCGAATATGATTTTGGGGATTATGGAAGAATGTCTATCCTTAAAGTGTCATGACTTGCATTTCGATAAGTTATGGGTGATGAAGAAGTACAACGCAAAAGAGTCTTGGGTAGTGCCAGATAATTACCAATACATGCGTGAATTTGGAGATGATCCTTGGGAAGAGGGGCCTGATTCTGGACGTTATGTTTGGCATATTGGTAATCGAATGATTGGGTATGTCCCTACTATCATAGGGAGCCTTGTATCTCCTCATCTACAAGCTGAAAATGAATATGTGCGTTTTAATTGTTCTAGAATTACTTGTGCCGTTTCGTTTCTTATTAATGTATATGATGATTGCCCATTTAATAAATATGTGTTCTCATTGATAATTCATACCGCTACATTAGCTAAGGTTATTGATGAACTTAATCAAATGTGAAACTTCTGTTCTGTTAAAGATGGCTTATCTGAATATCATTAACATTCTTTCAAAACCTGTGACAGTTATGCTAGATGCCTAGATTGACCAGATTTTTTCCCTTTCTTTTTTTCTTATATTTCGTGTAAAAACGGGGGTACTGAGTTATTTGCAGGTCAAATTTTGTTATGGGTCACGGGTTGTTGATGCAGGAGTCTATCCACTTATCTATATTCCATGTTCTAATATCTTGTAGCCGAACTCAGTTGGGAATATTCCAATTCAATATATGTTTTACTGCCATGAAGTCGAAAAGTTTGTAGTCTATTAAAGAAGTGCTATTTTCTGAAGCATAATGATTGATTGCTGTTTCTTTTAGTTTACTTTGTTGCGTTTGTATGTAGACTCTATCTTGTACTCACTCCTTGTTTTGATGTATCAGTAGGGTCCTTGGAGTGCAAGAGTTTGATGCTATTGAACTAGTTAACATGCGGTTTTCAATCATATGAATTTGTGGCACTGTTATTGTAAATGATTGTGCTAAATTTTGCACTTCCAGTTATCTCGTGTTCCCTAATTCGCTAGAATTCTGCAGTTGGCATTACAGCATTTTATTTCTATGATTCTAGGACACCATCTACTCATTCGCTTATAATCATTTGTCAGTTTATACGAGTAGTTTTCTTCTTATATTGGTATGTTGGTAACTAGAAGAGATGTTGTAGCGAAAGACACTCATCCATGCAAATTCAAGATTGTCGGTTCTCGATACAAACTTACCAATATAGTCATTCGAGTTATAGTGAAAGACGACACAAGCTTGAAGAATTCATTAATATAGTCATCCTGAGTTGAGGCCTGAAGACCGAACCTAATCAAGAATTCAAGATTTTCCTTAATAACTTCGATAGAAAACCTTAATTTGCCCATCCGCTCAGATAACATGTTTTATCGTATTTTTCAAACCATTTGAAAATTTCAATGTACCTACTTGGGCTTCAATAAGGGGAAGGTTTCGACAAGGCCCATCAAATTGGCCCATTTAAAGTCCATTAGCATGCCCAAGGCAGGGTTATATAACGTTGACCATACATATATACTCTCATGATCATAATCGTAATCAATACTGCGGTTCATCTGAAGCCTGAATTGAAGGTAATCCTTGGGCTAAAGAAATCATCATGTAATAATTTTCATATCATGCTATGTGATTGTGCATGTATTAGATAATTAATGGGCTAATTGCACCAAAATGTATCATAGTTGTCATCATTTCCTTTTATATGTATCAAACTAATTTTTTTGCAACTGTCTACATTAAACTCACTTTTTGGCCCTTTTGTGTGCATTATAGTGTCATTTATGCCCTTTATTTTTTAATTTTTATATTCCAACCGGTTATCAAACCCAGTCCACATACGCTTCCAATCTTCAATCTCACACACTTTATACACACATTTTGCAGATTCCACCTCCATTGTTAATAACCAGTCCACAGTCTTTTTACCTTTTCTCTCCTCCAACCGTTTTCCCGCCAAACTCCATTGTTAATAATCACACAAAAGCTTCATTTTCTACTCAATTTCTTAACGATTGTCTATTCTAATTACACCATTAGATTCGGCTCATCATTGCGCACACAATGATTAGATTGAATTAGGTTTTCGTTAAGTTTTGAAAAATCCCCCAAAATGATAAGATTGAATTAGGTTTTTGTTAAGTTTTGAAAAATCCCCCAAAATGACCTAAATCGTGTTTTTTCGTATCTTTTGCTCTATCTAAAAAAGAATAGTGAAATTAAATGAGGGTTTTGATTGTTTCTTTGAGAGAGAGCTTGGAATTATTGGAAGCATTAAGCACAAATACTTAGTGAATTTGCGAGGATACTGCAATTCTCCAACTTTGAAACTGTTACTATATGACTACTTACCTGGTGGCAGTCTAGATGAAGCTCTCCATGGTAACAATTATTAGTAATAAATTTAGTCTGTATTGGGCATTCTTATTGGTTAATAATGTTAAAAGTAGTAGTAATGTAACTGTCAAAATTGATAGCTAGATTTGTTTTTTTTATATTTATTTTTATTTTTTTTTATTTTTTTACAGAAAATGGTGAGCAACTGCGCTGGGACACACGACTTAAGATGTTGCCTTCTTGCATGGGTTGGGGTTAGATGAAGCTGATAAGCACTTGTTTTACACCTCTTTTGTATCCTATCTGGTGGTGCCTTGTCTTTACTTGTACTGTCCTTTTACTTGCAGGTTGTTGTATATCAAGATTGGATGCCTGCTAGTCATTTGCACCACTGTTAAGAGATCCATATGGGTGTTGTACTCTTTTTCCCTCAACCATGTTTTTTCCCACGGGGTTTTTCATGGTGAGGTTTTTAATGAGGCAATCAATATTTGAATTCTCTTGGATTTGGTTGTCCCATGTTGCTGCTGTGTTGAAGCATTATTGATGGTTTGGAAGGGAAAGTATTGCCGCTATATGGATGGAGTTGTAGGCTAAAGATCTGCATTTGCTTTGTTATGTATTTAGTTGCTTCATTGTATTTTGCTTAGTACTGTGTCGAGTTATGGTTATTAGCAGCATTATGTATGTGAGCATGGGACCTGTCCTTTGCCACATCAGTTGGTCCAAAGCTTTAGCCTAGCATTGTTGGTCAATATGTTCTCTGTAATATTCCTCTTATATATGTCTTGGCTTTTCAATATAGTAAAGTAGATATGGATGTTTTGTTGCATTGTAAAAGAATATATTCTTTCGTGCTAGTTGGTGAATGATACTACTGCTTTCGAATGATACTACTGCGAGTTCTTAGTTTCTGCTGCTAGCTTCATTTATACTACTGCTCGATATGGATTAATGTTGTTGTTTGGTCCTGAGGGTCTATTCTTTACTGGTGATGCAGCAGGGATGGTCACTGTATGGAAACCAAATGGTGAACCTGTTAGCAAATCGTGTTGATGGCAAATCCACTATACATTTCTTCTATAAGCTAGTTTTGTATAATAGCACATCCCATTGGGGTTAATTGTAAATGACAAATCATTTGAATGAATGCAATTTTTCTGTCTTGAAATTATGCAAAGGGGTTCTTTCATATGATAACACTAGTGTGATGTGTGAAACTGTGAACTGTAAATTGACAATTATTTGAATGAATTCTCTTCAGATTCTTTTTGATAGCTGAAGCTTTGTTTTGTTTTATTCTTTTTTTAGTGTAAAAAATTTCAATGCTTCCTTTGTAGTTTTGTATAAATATTTGAAGCTCAATTAGAGTGAAGAAGGATGTGACCACTTAGAGCATCCCAGTGTATTAACCCATTAAAAATATCCAACTCATTTTCAACCTTTTCTCTCCAATGCAAAAAAGAACCCAATTTCAACCCATTCTAAACTCATCATCTCTCACTTAACACAGAATTTCAATAGGGCGAAATAAGTCTGTGATAACCTATTGCTCCACTGCAACAAGTCTTTATTAGCCTATTGCTACAGCTTAGTACCTCAGTTGAGGTTGCATATATTATAGATCCTACCTCAGTTGAAACTTCTTTTTTTTTCTTTTTTTTTTAAAGGTGAATTTATTAAAAGAAAGAGAGCCAAAAAATGGCCAAGTACAAAAAGTAAGCACAAGTGTAACAAACAGTTTAGGACATATCCCTAAAACTGCACAACTTGGCTTAAACATGGCAAAGGACAGGTCCATGCTCACATACATAATGCTGCTAATAACCATAACTCGACACAGTACTAAGCAAAATACTATGAAGCAACTAAATACATAACAAAGCAAATGCAGATCTTTAGCCTGCAACTCCATCCATATAGCAGCAATACTTTCCCTTCCAAACCATCAATAATGCTTCAACACAGCAGCAACATGGGACAGCCAAATCCAAGAGAATTCAAATATTGATTGCCTCATTAAAAACCTCACCATGAAAAACCCCGTGGGAAAAAACATGGTTGAGGGAAAAAGAGTACAATACCCATATGGATCTTTTAACAGTGGTGCAAATGACTAGCAAGCATCCAATCTTGATATACAACAACCTGCAAGTAAAAGGACAGTACAGGTAAAGACAAGGCACCACGAGATAGGATACAAAAGAGGTGTAAAACAAGTGCTTATCAGCTTCATCTAATCCCAACCCATGCAAGAAGGCAACATCTTAAGTCGTGTGTCCCAGCGCAGTTGCTCACCATTTTCTGTAAAAAAAAAAAAAAAAAAAAAAAAAAAAAAAAAAAAAAAAAAAAAAAAAAATCTAGCTATCAATTTTTACAGTTACATTACTACTACTTTTAACAATATTAACCAATAGGAATGCCCAATACAGACTAAATTTATTACTAATAATTGTTACCATGGAGAGCTTCATCTAGACTGCCACCAGGTAGGTAGTCATATAGTAACAGTTTCGAAGTTGGAGAATTGCAGTATCCTCGCAAATTCACTAAGTATTTGTGCTTAATGCTTCCAAGAATTCCAAGCTCTCTCTCAAAGAAACGATCAAAACCCTCATTTAATTTCACTATTCTTTTTTAGATAGAGCAAAAGATACGAAAAAACACGATTTAGGTCATTTTGGGGGATTTTTCAAAACTTAACGAAAACCTAATTCAATCTAATCATTTTGGGGGATTTTTCAAAACTTAACGAAAACCTAATTCAATCTAATCACTGTGTGCGCAATGATGAGCCGAATCTAATGGTGTAATCAGAATAGACAATCGTTAAGAAATTGAGTAGAAAATGAAGCTTTTATGTGATTATTAACAATGGAGTTTGGCGGGAAAACGGTTGGAGAAGAGAAAAGGTAGAAAGACTGTGGACTGGTTATTAACAATGGAGGTGGGTTATGCAAAGAGTGTGTATAAAGTGTGTGAGATTGAAGATTGGAAGCGTATGTGGACTGGGTTTGATAACCAGTTGGAATATAAAAAATAAAGGGCATAAATGACACTATACTAGCAAAAAAAACGGGTAACCTGCTGGGAGGGTCAAAAAATGCACACAAAAGGGCCAAAAAGTGAGTTTAATGTAGACAGTTGCAAAAAAATTAGTTTGATACATATAAAAGGAAATGGTGACAACTATGATACATTTTGGTGCAATTAGCCCATAATTAATATAATTAACTTTCAATTTAAATTATTTCCCATGTCTACCAAATGTATGTTTAAACAAGTATAAAATAATTACACTAAAACAATTTAAACAAAATAACACAACAAAGTTTTCCGAGCTTATGGCCTTTAATTTTGCATAAGCCTGATAGATACTTGCCCATACTGATTTCATTAAAGCTCAGTTCAATTTATAATGCCATGAATTTGTGATAGTTATTTTGTTTTTAGGGCATTTTAGTATATCTCTTTTATTGTTGAGTTTACAAATAATGTCTTTGTTTATTTACGCATATGTGCATTTGTTTAAGATTTCTTCTTCAGGGTACTTTGGGGGTGTTTGTTTCAGCTCATGGCTTATTTGGTTTTGGGCTTATGTTTCACAAGCGCACTTTTTGTAGCTTATTTTCCAACTTTTTGGCTTATATAAGCTTATTATGACCATAATAATGAATATATATATATATATATATATATATATATATATATATATATATATATATATATATATATATATATATATATATATATATATATATATATATATATATATATATATATATATATATATAAGCCGAAAAGTTTCAAAATAAACGTAAGCCAAAAACTAAATACGCCATAAGCCGGCTATATAAGCTGAAACAAACACCCACTTCTTTGAAATAATAGTACAGTAGCTAATTATATACTATGCATTAGTTTTAGTAAATGCTCATATGAACCATAGTTTGAATATGCAAGTAATTAATGTTGCTAAAGAATGGGATGTTGAGATGCAGGGCGTTACAAAGTGCCTATTTTGGTTTCTTTGAATGTTAGATAGTTTTAGGAAATGTATTTGGAGGTTTTTGTTTGTAATTCTATATTTTGTGATTAATTATTGAATGTTAGATAATTAACAATGAAAGAACCTGAGTGATCAGGATGTTTACAACAACACAACAAGATGATCTCTAAGATCAGTCTTGAACCAAGAAACAAGAACACTAGCCAACCCTTATAAGAGTTAGGTGTCGATTAACTTAGAAGCTTAACTATCCCTATTGCAGGATAGAGCTTAAATAGGAAGGAACAAAGGAGACAACATATCCAGGATAGAATATCACCCATCATCTCTGAGTCAAGAGGTGATGGGTAAAATGATTAAACTTCTCGTATACAGCTTCTGCTAGGGTTATAAGATCCACAGCTTTAGCTATTGTCAACTTTAGTCCCTGTACATACATAAACAACATAAAAGAGACAAAAGTTAATATTAGAGTTGGGAATGTTTCTGTTATGACAGAAACAGTCCCTGTAAGTTTGGATGGTATTTCTAACCGCTAGTAACAACTTATTTTGGATTGCAATTCAACAAGATATCTAGTGATTTGAATTTGAGTTTTCATGAAACAATTTATCAATGAGAAGTCGAACCGAGAACATTCATGATCATAAACAATTATAAATGAAATATTTGGTATAGAGCTTGATGTTGATAAAATCAATGATTAGTCAAAGAAATTAACATTAATGTTAAGGGGTGTTCAGCATTGTGTTTGAAAGTTAAAATGTGATATGAAAAAGCGATTATCGGTTTCTCAACCATAGCAAAAAAGACTGCAAATCCAATAATTAGATGTGCTTGTTTCAGTGTTTAGTACATGTTGATTATGGGGCTGTTTGGGATTGCATATCGAAACCGCTTTTCCGCTAATCACTTTTTGAAATACGTCACAGTTATAAGTTGCTTGTTCAACGTAGCTTTTTTCACACGCAAATTACACATAACCAACTTACATAAGCAATATCAGACACCATTAGAATTGCTTATCTGCCACATCAGAAAAGGGAAATGATCCCCAAATTGGGGGTTCTAGGGATTGCTATTTTGAAAGTGCTTATTTTCTTAAAACTTCTTTACAATAAACAGGCAACCTGCTTATTTTCAAGTGCATAAACACTCAGAAAAGCAATGCCAAACACCCTCATAATCAGATAACTACAATCATTCACACGAACACTAGAAACTCATTACTACGATATCTAAAATGCAATAACCATATATAACACATAAGCCTACTTTTTTCGGGTTTATTTTTTCAAAGTTTAAATAAGCTGATAAGCGCGATAAATAAGCTAATCCAAATATCCAATAAGCTGAAAAAGAATCTTAAAATAAGTTATATATCCGGATATTTACACATGCAGTAAATAAGTTCTATAGAAACAATTTCTCACCGGATATAGTCGGGTCTATCCGGGTCTTGGCCGGAATGTCCAGGACTTGGACTGGTCTGGCCGGGTCTTGACAGGAATAACCGGGTTTTGGCCGGGTCTAGCCGGTGTTGACCGGAGTTGACCGGGTCTTGACCCGAACCACGCGTAACCTCATTTCGAGTACCCACATAGCACGGTTGGTTGCGGGTAGTAAAAACCTGGGCTTTGTTAAGAATGGTTGGAAACTGCTTTGTTAATAACCGGGTTTTGGCCGGGTCTAACCGGGTGCTATCCGGAGTTGACCGGGTCTAGCCGGGTCTTGACCCTAATCGCGGGAACTCTCATTTCCGTAGCCCGATGTCCAGTTAGCCGCCTAGTACGGTTCGGTTGCGGGTAGTAAAATGAATTACCCGCCCCGCAATGGATAATTTATATCTTTCAACTAACCGAACTGAACCACCCCGTAAACACCCCTATCAACTAACATAATAAAGTGAACCTGGGCTTTGTTAAGAATGGTTGGAAACTGCTTTTAGCCATTTGGGCTTGTCAAAATGGTTTGATGATAAATTTTGTAGAGTGAGGAGTTTTTGTTGTGATGGAGAAAAGATGAAGGGGGTTAAATGATAATTGTTTAAAGTTTTTTTTTTTTTTTTTTTTTTTTTTTTTTTTTTCAATTATAAAGACATCACTTTATTAGAAACATATAGGATTTACAAGAAGTTAGTATTATTATTATTATTATTATTATTTTTAGGTGGAGTTTTAGATAAGAGCGATGTTAGCTCCACAAAAGATTTGATTTATAAAACAAGATCCATATAAACATATGTCATGTGAATATGGTGAGAAAAAAATATGAAAGAAAAAACATCATTCAACATTATTGGTCCAATTAAATTGACATGTTATTGTGTAGACAATTTTTTATAAATTTAAGTAGATGTAACATTTCTCTTTAAATAAATAAGTGTTTTTTTGAGTCATTTGAGTGGTTGGCGGGGATATTTTTTTTCCTGCTTATCGGCTTATTTTTAAGCATGTTAGTGTTTTTAATCAGTGACAGAACAAGTCGCGGTTCCATGATGAAATTTTGATACCTAATGCTAATTTTTGTTAAAGATATCAAATTTTTTGAAATGCACATGATTCAAAACGAACTATATAGATGGGCGGATTACAAACTCAAACCAAACCCAAATAATAATAATAATAATAATAATAATAATAATAATAATAAAGCCTATAGTGAATACCGATCGACTGTTGGACATGTCCAAATCAGTTATACAAAACTAAATTATACCAATAATAATGCACTATAAGAACATACCGCTATCTATTATCCTGCAACTATCAAACATGCAGCTCAAAAAACAAAACCTAAAAAATCAGACGAAAACGTAAAGAATCGGACAAAAACGTAAAAAATGGGACAAAAACGTACAAATTCAAATGAAAACGTAAAGAATCGGACGAAAACGTAAAAAACCGGACGAAAACGTAAAGAATCGGACGGAAACGTCAAGAATCGGACGAAAACGTAAAGAATCAGGTGAAAACGTAAAGAATCAGACGAAAACGTAAAAAAAAAGACAAAAACGTAAAAAATCGGACGGAACGTAAAAAAACAGACGAGAAAGTAAAAGAACAGACGAAAACGTAAAATGACAGAAGAAAACGTAAAAAATGGGATGAAAACGTAAAAAATCGGACGAAAACGAACAGAAACGTATAAAAGCGGATAAAAACCGACGAAAACGGATTGGGGGTATTTTAAAGGAAAATAGATGGAAAAAAAAAGTGTTTTGTAGTTTTGTGTATTAAAGTTGGAAATAGGAATTTTGTGTTTTGTAAATAATTTTATTGTAAAACAATAATTTGAACGCGATCTCTATTTTCTTTGTTTTCCACAAAATATTTTGTAGAAAACAAGGGTGTTTTCCCTTAACTAAACGCACTCATAGCATCTATGAATCTTGACTAGTGAGTTAGGAATTTTTATGTATATATATAATTCTTTTGATTTGCATTGAGCAGTAAGATAGGAATGTCTCAACTTTATCAAATATGTGAGCCCTTTATATAATTTATTAAATTACTAATAATTACTTATATATTTTATAATATTTTTTTTCCTACATTAAATTTAAATTCAAATTTAAATCCTAAACCTATTTACAAACCAAATGTTGAACCAAACGTTGGGATATTGCTTTATCAAAGAGACAATTACTAAGGGTGCGTTTGGTTCGTAAGTGGGATTTGAATTGGATTCGGATTTGGGAAAGGTTTGAAAGATGTGAGAAAGGAAAAAAAAATAGGGCCCGCAGGTTTCAAGTGAAACCACCCAACTAAGGGGGGAATGAAATCTATTATTCTCTCATTCCCTCATTCCCAAATTGTGGGCCCCACCTAGAAACCAAACATAGGTTTTAATCTTTCTTTTATTCCATTCCCTCCAAAAGCATGAACCAAACGCACCCTAAAAAAGTTAAATAAATAAATCCGGAGAGTTTTCAACTAACCAAACCTAACCATCTCCTCCCTCTTAATTACTTTACACCTACTCACACACGCTTTCATTTCATTTCACACACACTAATTACACCATGAAAAAACACACACGCCATCAGAATCATCTGTCACAAAACCCCATAAGAATCATCTGTCACAAAACCCCATAAGAATCAGCTGTCACTTTCAATGATCTGATCTTGTTCAGTTTCAAGAATTGCATTTGAACAAAGTTTACTTGAGGGTCATCTGTGTTTGCACACAAGTTGTTCGATAAAATGTCCCATTGACTTTAATGACGGCCTTTTGATTAGGCTATCACACGTGGTTAGTTACGTTGTTTAGTTAGGCTTATTTTATTGATTTAGGGATTTTCTAAGATTATTATTAGTGTTAAGTGTTTGTTGAATTTTGAAACCTTAAACCAAACCAAACCAAACCAAACCAAACCTTAATGGCACCCACCAAACGTAAGACCACTCGCAAAGCCACTACAACCAAACACAAGCCCGATACAACCAAAGTGGGGGAGGAAATTTTAGACCTAGTTATACCTTATATACACAACATCGAGGACCGAAACTCTGTTTCGTTAGTTTCTCGTAAGTTTTATGAGATTGATGGCATTACGCGTAAGCGCCTAACTGTCCACGCACTTTACTACCCAAACCCTGCCTCTTTAAGTAAAAGATTCCCTTTCATCGAGGCGTTAACACTTAAAGGTCCCCCATCCAGTTTTATTTTTATAGATGGTTATGCTGTCCGAATCACCCCATGGATCCAACAATTAGCTCTCGAGTTTAGGTGTTTGAAAGAACTTCATATCTGTGGTCTGGATGTTCATGATGAAGATCTCGAGAAATTGGTGAGAAAACGTGGTAAGGATTTAAGGAGTTTGAAGATTCAGAAGTGTACAGGGTTTTCGACAGATGGATTAAGGCATGTCTCTAACTATTGTAACCAATTGAGAACTTTGTCTTTGAAAGATTCTGATTATATTAAAGAGAAAGATGGGATTTGGTTACATCAATTGGCATTGAATAGCACGGTTTTGGAAAGGTTGCACGTTACATTTACGGATATTTCTGATGCAGAAGATCTTACACTTCTTGCAAAAAACTGTTGTAACTCTTTAATATCGTTGAAGATTGGAGACTGTTGTCTAAGTAAACTAGGAGATGCCTTTAGATATGCTGTTAGGTTGGAACATTTTGGTGGATATAATTTGGATGAGGAGAGTGAGCTTGTTGGTTTCCAGTTTCCGCCAAATACGCGTTCATTAAGTATAAGGAATTTGCCATTAACTCGATATTTAACTATACTCCCTTTTCTGAATCATATAAGAAAATTGAAACTTGGATTAGATTTGGGTGATGAAGATTTGGGTCATGAGTGCCAGTGTTTGTTGTTTAAGAGGTGCCCCAATTTGGAAGTCCTATATACCAAGGATGTATGTGGAGACAGGGGATTGCAAGTTATTGGTAAGTTCTGCAAGAAATTGCGCAAACTTACCCATAATGGGCTTGTGACTCACCTGGGATTGATTGCTCTGGCAAAAGGATGTACTAAATTGGAGTGTTTAAAGGTTAGACTCAGAGATATTTCAAATGAAGCTCTCGAGTGTGTAGGAACTCATTTAAAGAATCTGCGTGATTTCCGTATATGGTTGGGTAAAAAAGGCTGTATATCAGATCTACCGCTAGACAATGGAGTTAGAGCTATGCTAATGGGTTGCAACAAACTCGAAAGGCTAGGTATGAGTCTCTGGCATGAAGGATTGACGGATGTGGGTTTGGAATATATCGGGAAGTATGGTGCTAATTTGAGGTCTCTATCTCTTAATTATATAGGAGCTTCTAATACAGGACTTGTGAAGTTATCAGAAGGGTGCCCAAAATTAAGAAAGCTAAAACTGAGAGGTTGTCCCTTTAGCGAGCAATTTGTTACCGGTTTTGTGTTTAATATGCCTTCTCTAAGGTATGTTTGGTTTGACAGTAATGATGGTACTGCATTGTCACTCACTCGTCCTGAGTTTCAACTTTGAAACATTGGTATGTATGTTCTTCGTCATTTACTTAAAAAATTGGTTTTTATTACTTTCTTTTAATATCGGAGTTTTTGTGAAATTCTATTACTTTGAAACATTGGTATGTGTCTTACTTTCGGAGTTTTTGTTGTCTTGGAATATTGTGATTGTGAAATTCTATCAATTACATGCTTTCTATCATCTCTTTAGTATGAGTTAGGTTTTTTACGAGTTTTCTATTAGACCAAATAAGGGTTTCTGTATAAATGATGCACCATCCCATTTCTAAGTATTCCTGGCAACTTGGGAGTTGGGACCAAATCCTGCAGGCCGAGAGATGATAAATGGCCTATGCATTAAGGCAATGGATTAAAAAGTTGATAAAGTTTATGTCGTTGATTCCAAAATATTAACGAGGATGGCCTTAAAATTTTAAAACCGCACTTCAGTTTATGATAGAAGTATGAACTCGTGTAAATGTCTTTGGGCTCTGGGTAAGATTTTATAATGGAAGCCGAATGCTAATGAATTAGATAGATGACACGGGAATATATAGTTGGAAATCACTTGTAAAAGTAGATGACAAATATGAGCTGTGTGCATTCCAAGTCTGAACTTAATGTAACTGTCTATTTGGGTCAAGGTATAACTATTTTCAAAAACTTTTACAGTAGCCGCCAAAATATACAAACTCATGTATTTATTAATTTCTTCTCTTTCAAAGGATCTTGTGTGCCATGGAACAATTACAGGAAATGTACACTACTTGATCAGCATAGTTGTAGCACCATACTCGCTGTAGGTTGTGACTTGTAAAATTTTAACTCATTTAGCATTGTATGTCATGCACCTCCTGTTTCGTTTGCATTGATGTGCTTGTTGAGTAGGTATGCACTACCATTATTATGGGTATGCAGCATAATCACTTCATGTGTGCATTCTGTCACACATTTTATTTACATTGCAACATATGAATGCATGATGGGATCAAAAAAGAGTTCTTAAATGTATTATTAGATATTCATCGTTTATATGGTAACACAGAGAGATACACAAGGGCTTATATGTCGATCTAACCCACTTTGACGTGTGCTGAAAAAACCTACCCATTTTGACACCGCAATAATATAAAAAGTTTGTGAGTGTTTTTAAGAGGTTTAGAAATTATGCCAAGACCCTTGAGACAATATAGTCAATGGTTCTGCACTTCACTCCAATGAAAAGTGCCTTCGACTTCTACAAGTATAATTTAGTAATTACATGCTATAGGTTCCCGTTTGATGAAATTACATTTCTTAGAAAGTTTGGTATTCAAGACAATAACATGATCCTTATGGTAAACAGTATCTAGTGAGTCTTTTAATGTTGATTTTTACACGTCTTTATGGTAGATATTTCATGTTCATTCATTGAATGTAAATGGTCTACACAATATAAGTCAAACAGTATGATTTGCATAACCATGTTGTAAAGTTTTAGTCTTTAGGAGTTAGGACTTGGTTAATCTTGTTGCGTTTTCAAGTCTCAAATAATCAAGTTTTCGAGTTGTTGTGTTTGGCATAGTGAGACCGGTTCTGATTATCTGATAATTCCAGGATCAGATTGATTTACTTTTGGATAATTAGTTTACTAGTTGCTGAAACAAACTGATTCAAGAGTTACCTGATTTCTTAGGGCCATTATACATGCAAAACCTAAGATAATCAGACTTTGCCAAACACTCGAACTTATATTATATAACCAGGTTTGACGTTTGTTGGGAATGCAATTTTAAAATGTAACTAAGCTTTAGTTATATGACAATTGAGCTTCTAACTTAATTATATGTGATAACTCAATCCATTTAACTTTACACTTTGTCTCATTTGGTGCAACATGGTCTATATATGTTTAGAAACTTAATGATCATTTAGAAACTACTAATCATAACTTTGATGAGTGTTATAATCTCATTAGTTCATTGGTATGTTTATTATTGCTGCTGTTGTATGGCTATTATCGTTGCTGCATTGAAGATGATTTGACTAAAGATACATAGATTAAAGAATCTGCTTTAATATAAAATCGCATTTAGTAACTTGTATGTTTTCAAAATCGCATCAAAGTTGAGATTCAACAGTTTTGAGTTAGTTGTTTTGTCGACCCAAGCGACCAAGTCAATATAAAATCACAAGTTTGATTTTTTACGAGTTTACTGTTATACCAAATAAGGGGTTTCTGTATAAATGATGCACCATCCCATTTTAAAATATTCCTGGCAACTTGGGACTAATCCTCCGGCCGAGAGGTGATAAATGGCCTATGCATACAGACAATGAAAGTGGATAAAGTTTATGTAAATAATTCCAAATATTAACGAAGATGGCCTTAAAATTTTAGAACTGCACTTCTTTTCATGATATATAAGTCTGGACTCGTGTAACTGCCCCTGTGGAGGTCTAGGTACGACTTTTTTCAACAACTTACAGTAGGCGAGAACATACAAACTTGGCCTTCATTCCCTTTCAAAGATTTATGTGTGCTGGCATGAAATAACTACAGGAAATGTTCACTGGTTGAGTGTATAGTTGTAGCACCATACTGATGGTGATCGCATAGTTATCCACACTTAAAGTGCAATGGATATACAATATATATGGAAACCGAAAGCTAATGAAATTAGATAGATGACACGGGAAAGTATTTTCTGAAATTACTAGTAAACGTAGATGACAGATATGAGTTGTGTACATGCCAAGGCAGCTCGTGAATTTGTTAATCTTAATAATTGAGAGAGAAATTTGTCAGCTTTTAAATGTCAATTAATTATATGTTTCCACCTTTCTTACTATCGCCCTCTAATTTGTTAATCTTTATTGACTTATATAGGAAGGAGCAAGTCGAAACGGAAGTCTCCAACAAGTGACGAAATTTAGAAAGGAAGGTAGAAGATGTAGTTGCTTGAAGAGGAAATGACTAATATGAAGAGTAAGCACAAGATATAGGAGATTGAGATGATAAAATGTTTAAACTCAAAATTAGCATCTGGAATGACTTGTTTGTCAAGACTGATATTAGCTTATTTCGCTTTAGGCTGTAGTAAAACTTGTATGTCATGCACCTCTTGTTTTGTTGGTGGTTATCCACATGAACTTGCAGAAATATTTGAATTAGTGTAGTGCTTGTTGAGTGGGTATGCAGCATAATCACTTCATGTGTGCATTGTGTCACTCATTTGATTTACTTTGCAACTTATTAATACATGATGGGATCAAAAAGGAGTTTTTAAATGTATTATAAGATATTCATCATTTATATGGTACAGAGAGATACACAAGTGTTTATGTGTCGATCTAACCCACTTTGACGTGTGCTGAAAAAACCTACTCATTTTGACCTAGCAAGAAAGGTGGAAACATAAGAAAGTTTGCAGAAGGAGAGTTGGATTTTTTTTTTCAATAATACAAGTTCATGGATATTTGGATACCAATTTTCAATTTTTTCGTATGATTTCAATAATCAAAATAAGAATCATAAAATCATTAAATAAAGTTATATATAATCAGGTATTTCTGAATGTACCATCAAAAATCAAGTTTCGCACAATGTCATACAACTTCAGGATTTTGAATGTTCTATACAAAAATGAATCTACCATCTAGGGTCCGAAATTCCCCGCTAATGTATAGCACTAAAACACATAATATGTTGAGCAAAGACCCGAAATGGAGCTACTTCATTTCCCTTCATGAAGTATGATCTTGGTTGTGATTCACAGGTTCTTTTATGAAAGACAAAACAACGGAAATCAGTTCATCTTGATGCTTTGAGAATCCATGGTTGGCTCCTTTAACAACATGTAACTTGTGGTTAGGTATGATCTTTGCAAACTCTGATGCCTCTCTGACTCGGACAATTGTATCATCAGACCCGTGTACAGTCAACACACTGCAATAACAAACATAGCTTTTTAATCATATAGAATAAGAAATATTCTGCCATCACCGCATTCATAAAAGGGATACATGACGTCTTGAAATAACAACAAATGAGTCGGATGAAAAAGTAGAGTTCACATTTGACTTTTTAGGGTCAGAAACATTTGACTGAAGTAATTTTATATCTTACCTGCAATCTTTGTCAATTTGCAGGCAAGCTTCATGCATATTTGTATTCAAACGTTCCATCAAGCTATCCTCAGTCACACGATATAAAAACTCTCCTACACATCGAGCATTTAATAGTAGTTTTTGCATTTTAAGGCGCTGGGAATGAAAGTTTCAAAAACTGATCAGCAAGAATACCTGTTTTGCCTTTAACATCTATAAAACCATCTTCTTTCACTTTTTGCAAAAACCCTTTTCCCAAACGCTCTTGCACACCCCCCTCTGTCTTGTACCGTCCAGACACGTTAATGACACGGGGCACATCATGATACTTAGACGCGTATAAGAGCAACCACATTCCCGCCTGCAAGTTAATAACACAAAGGAACCAGATTAGATTACTAAAAAAACTTTAGAAACAAAAGTGAACCGCTGATGTATAGAATCATATGTTAGAATACCTTTACTATGTCCAAGGATTGCACTTGTTACACAGTTAGCTTCACGAAAGTGTTGGATTACTGAATGTAAGTCATCAGCCTCTCTAAAATAATTACCATACTGAAATGTGCCTTCGCTTTCCCTAAACAGAAATATATGCCAAATGAGTAAATGACAGAGTTAATTCCTCATTAATTTTTGAATTTAGATCACAATAATAAGAGTTTGCACATCCAAACACCCCCTTAATATTCAGTACACAAACTTACCCGTTTCCAGCAAAATCAAAACGAAAGGCAGTGATTCCTCCCTTTTGTAATGCATTTGCAAGGTTCACCATGGTATTGGTTTCCTACATGCATACAAAATCAACAGAACAATTATCAAGAATTACAAGCGACGACAATTTGTAGAAATATGGAATGGACCCTGATGAAACAATTCATTAACAAGAAAGTAGTCAAAGCGCAAACATTCAAGAACATTAAACAAATGTGAACTTGATTATGTCAAATATCAAAAAGTTACTCAAAGAAATCGACATTGGTTTTATTTCTAGTCTAATATACCAGATTTAGCAATCAATGGCTCAATTAGGCTTAGCGTGAGAAAGATGTTGATAGAATTGCTTATAATAGATACTCCTTATCGCTTTTTGAGATAAGCTAAACACTTTCATGTTGCTGAGGGGGTGTTTGGTTTAGCTTATTTTAAAGAGCTTATGCTAATCAGCTTATCAGTTTACGAGCGTAATGAACTTTTTTTTGACAAACAACTTCATAATTGCTTATGAAGAAGCCTGTTTTATGCGCTGTTACCTCATAAGCTGTCTGGATACTCAAAAGCTGTTAAGCTGAAGCAGCTTACCCAAACACCCTCTTATTCAACACGCTTATTTCACTCACAAATATAACCATATAAGCACTTAGGATAAGAAACCCCATACACCCTCTAAACTACTTATCTGCGGCCTTAAAACGCTATAATTCAGTTTCAATAAGCTGTCTCAAACACCCTCAACTCATAAGTCAATACCCTTAATCAAATACAGTAATTAAAAGCATTCTCACTACCACCAGTAACTACTCGTAATTCAAAGTACACTAACCACTTAGGGGTGGCCTAGTGGCAAAAGGCTTGAGACTATCATCACTATAATGTGGGAGGTCTCAAATTTAATTTCGGCTAGGTGCAAACAACCCTAAGGTGGGCACGCTAACCTCCTGAAAAGGGAGGACTTTACCCGGTTTAGTTTCTTTACGAGGACCGATGAACTGAAGACGGTCCACGATGGAATTTTTACAGCAAGCAAGTGCATTGAAGGTGATCAGAAGGTGATAATGTATATAATTATATATGTGATAATTTCATGCTAATGTAGCATAATATGCATAGCATTTACCTACTTATGCACCCGTTTTACCTATAATAAGTTTGTATGCCTACTGCAACTCTGCGCGAATTGGGCCCTGGTGCACTATTGCAGATTTGGTTATCCACATATTGAAGTTGACTACAAAATAGGTTTGCAGCAGATAGTATTTCGATTTGCCTTAGCTATTTGAAGTTGTGACAATCAGATAAAAGTTGTTTTGAGACAAATGTTGATAACAGGAGTGTTCAGGATTGCTTATAGAAACTCCTAATCGCTTTTGAGATAAGCCAAACACTTTCAGGTTGCTGAAGGGGTGTTTGGTTTATCTTATTTTAAAGAGCTTATGCTAATCAGCTTATCAGTTTACGAGCATAATGAACTTTTTTATGACAAACAACTCCATAATTGCTTATGAAAAAGCCTTTTTTATGCGCTGTTACCCATAAACTATTAGGATACTCAAAAGCTGTTACGCCGAAGCAGATTACCCGAACACCCTCTTATTCAACACACTTATTTCACTCACAAATACTATAACCATATAAGCACTTAGGATAAGTAACCCCAAACACCCTTGAAACTGCTTATCCGCGGCATCAAAACGCAGTTTTAATGAGCAGTCTCAAACACCCTCATCTCATAAGTCAATACCCTTAATCAAAAATCAATATCATTCTTACTAGCACTAGAAACTAATTCAAACTACACTAACCACTTAGGGATGGCCTAGTGGCAGAAGGGTCGAGACCATCATCACTATAACGTGGGAGGTCTCAAATTCAATTTTTGCTAGGTGCAAACAACCCTACAGTGGGCACGCTAACCTCCTGAAAAAGGAGGACTTTACCCGGTTTAAGTATATGTGGCAGTCCATGGATTAGTCGGCCAAAAGGTCAGAAACCATACTTAACCAAAAAAAAAAAACGATAATACAGGGGGTGTTTGTTTCGGCTTACATAGCGGGCTTATGGCTTATGTGGTTTTCGGCTAATGTTTCGTAAGCCTACTTTTTGTGGCTTATTTGGAAACTTTATGGCTTATATAAGCTTATTATGATATGATAAGCTTATATAAGCCTAAAAGTTTCAAATAAGGCACAAAAAGTGAGCTTATGAAACCTAAGCCGAAAACCAAATAAGCCATAAGGCGACTATATAAGCCGAAACAAACACCCCCTAAGATAATCACTTTCTAAACGCAATAAAACCAGTGGATTAGTCGGCCAAAAAGTCAGAAAACATAGTCACCCAAAAAAAAATACCTTTGTTGACTGAAAACCATGACACAAAATAACAAGCTCATTAGAACCAGCCTCATGCAAAACACCCACAAGCTTCTCACCATGCTTATTCACCACAACTATTTTCTTCCCTGAAAAACATAATAAAAATCCAATCTTTATCAACTAACTTAACTGATTAATAACTAACTAATTAATGTCACCAGAAAGTGAACCTGGGGTTTGCTCAAATGGTTCAAAATTGCTTTTTCAGCCGCAGTTCCTGTAGCAGCCATCTGGGTTTTGCTCTTCTTTGCTACAGTAAAAGTCGATAAAAAAAAGTGTATCGACCTTTTGGGTACTTTAACAAACCTACACAACTAACCCCTCACTAACAACTAACCTCAACTTACTCATTTGGGGACCACCACTTACAACTTTATTTTTTTATTCAAATTTTCAAATAAACTAAATTCATTTTATTAAAAAAAATACGTTACAACATATTTAAAAGCATACGAAACAATGATACAGAGAATAAAGAAAAAAACAACGAATACAATGAAATAACTAATCTCCAATCGATAGTGCACATAACAACCGGTTTACGAACCGAAACGTGTTAAGAGAAGAACAGGTTTTTTGATAACCGGTTAAAGAAGAACCGAACCGGCCGGGTGAGAACGGGTTATAACTTTTTTTGCTTCACCGGTTTGAAAACCGATTAAAACCGAACCGGGTGGGAAAACCGGTTTATGTAACCGGTTGTAACCGAACCGAGTTGGTACCTGCTTGTGTTGTCGCTGTCGCATAGCTATTTTCCACACTCTCATCTACATTAACTCATTTCTATGTATCCTCTGATGACCATGAGAAGTACAACATGTGCCACAATACATAAGGCAAGAATACATGTGCCAGAATACAAAAGATAACAATGAGAAGTACAACATATCTAAAGAAATATAATGGTAAGTGGTAACAATAAAAACTAAAATAAAAAACTAATCACTATAAGGAAATGAGGAAGATCAATTAGTAGTGATAAATGGTAACCATAAGAAGATAACACTGATGAAAAATGACGAGTCCACAAAATATAAGCCTTTTTTTTTTTCTCTTAGTCCACGTGTGAAGGTTTTATACTTAATCCGTGTCTAAGCCAAATTTATGATTAAATCTTTGATTAACATTTGTCTTTTTACATGCAATATGTGTCAAAATTTTAAAAGCTTACCTGTCAAGTTGTTTTAAGACAACGCCAATGTTAAAAGGCGTTTGATTTATATAGTATAGGTAGATAATTAGATATAGTGTTGGACCAATTTGGACACCTCTTTTTAAGTGCATTTATTAACACCTCTATTTTCAAATATGCTATTTGGACAACTTTTTTGATTTTCGGCCTATTTGTGTTCAAATTTAGCTTTTGGCATGCATTTAGGTTTGGATCACTATATTAGTATATTTCAGCTTTTTTCATACATCACATGTATTTATTGTGAGTCGAAAATAGGCTGAAATAATCTTTTGTCATGCATTTATTGTGAGTAAAAATCAGTTTTTGAATTATGAATTGTAGTATATACGTATGTTAAGTGTTCATGTTAAATTACACTTTCAAAAAACACAAAAATACTTTCAAAAAATACAAAAATACTTTCTAAAAAAATGGCATCCGGGAAATCTCAAACTGAATCTTCCGTTGGCGGTTCTTCAACCAATCTCACGGTGGTTTCTATCCTACCTACGACTAGAAACCAGGAAATTTGGGTTAAATGTTATCGAGTCAACAAAAACTGCTTTTAAAAATATGTTGAGAGATATTTTTAGTACTAGTAATAGACGATATCATAACTATATCAAGTTTTGTGCTAGAACATATTCTCTTTGTTTAGGTCCGAATTGGGATTGTCCTACCCAATGGAATTCCACACACAACATGTATGAAAGTGCTTTACGACAAAAACTTACTTTAAAAGTGTTTCATGAACAACTTGCACGAAAAAAATTGGTTGACCCTTATCCCGCGGATTGTTGGGATACTATTTAGAACTTATTACGGAAATGCTTGAAGTTTTTAAAAATGCTACTACTTTGTTGTCGGGAGTTTACTATCCTACAAGTTGTTTAGTTTTAAACCAACTTTTTTTAATGGCTTCAAAGTTAGTGGAGGTTGAGTCGAAAAGTGATTTATTTAGAAATATGGTGAAACCGATGAAATTAAAGTTTAAAAAATATTTTGAAGAATTGCCTTGCGTTGTAACTTGTGCCGCCGCTTTGAACCTGATTCTAAACTGAACTGGGGTTGAAACTATGATTGAAAACATTGGTTATGATTTGGGTTTGTCCGTTGATGACCCGAACTATGTTTCTAGACAAGTTAATCGCTTTAACCGTGCTTTTGAAAGTATGTTTCAAATTTATTTAACTAAATATGGCTCAAGTTCTTCACATATCCATATTATGCATCAAGAGGCGGGTTCGAGTTCTCATGGTACTAACAAGTCAATTCAAATGTATAATCTTCTAAGAAATGAGAATAAAAAACAAGCTCGAGGTAACACCCATAGTAGCGAGCTTGGAAGGTACCAAGGATCCGATTTCTTGTCTCAAATGAGTATTGAAGAGTTTGAGAGTTTGGATATTTTGGTTGGTGGAAAGAAAGGGAATCCCAATTTCCGGTTCTAACCGCCATGGCCCGTGACCTACTAACGGTCCAAGCAAGTACGGTAGCTTCGGAATCCCCTTTTCGACTAGTGGGAGGGTTATATCACCAATAAGATCAAAACTCACTCCGGAGTCGGTGGAAACTTGCCTTTGTTTGAAAGACTACCTCAATGGTGTTGAAAGGATTCAACATATATCACCACTCGGAGGTGAATTGGAACGGGTTGAAGAAGAAATACACATTGAAGAAATATCTAATGGTTTGGCCCAACCTCTTGACGAAGAAGAATAGTTCAAGACGTTATTTTTAGGTTAGTTTAATGTTATTCAAGAAGACGGTGTTTTTTTTTTATGTATTTCGTATTTCTGTTATGTATTCAAGAAGACAATGTATTTCGTATTTCGGTTGAGTAGTAAAGTGAGGTTTGTCCTATTTTTCTTTTGAGCAGTAAACTGTAGGTTTGTCCTATTTTTCTTTTGAAAGTAATAATTTATCGTAATACTCCGTAACACTTTATAGTACAGTAGTAAATAAATGGTGAATACCATTTGCCTCGAGATAGCCTCCATATTCTAAAATTCAATACCATTTATCTCGAGATGGCCTCCACCGTTGTTGACAACGACAAGACTACTCAACTTTACTAGTTGCAAGTCACACCAAACAATTAATGCATGACAAAAATAAAATGAAAAAAAATACAACATTGATACCACTTCCAAATAACCATCTCTTCTCTCTTTCTCAAACTCTCAACAATGGCATTTTCAGTTTTACACATTGTCACCTTAACCATCACATTACTCACTGTGAAATTATGGTCCTTGCGTAACACTCATCTCCATAATCACTTCAATATACATTGGTTTTCATATCTTTGCATTTATTAACAAGAACATAGCCATGATAACCAAATACCAAAAAAAGTGTTCACTAGTGTAGTATGGAATTGTGCAGCTGGCATATCTTTGCATTCTTTCTATCTTCTATCAATAATCTCAAAAACACCATCTCAAGACATATTGACTCAAAAACCGGTTTTTTGAACCGGTTTACGAAAATCCGGTTTAGACTGGTTTGAAACCGGTTATTACCGGTTCATGATTTTCTCCCCCAGAAACCAGTTTAAAACCGGACCGGTTTTCGCCAAAACCGGTTTTTGACCCGTCAACACGAACCGAAACCGGTTTAAAAACCGGTTCGGTTTTGTAAAAAACCCGAAATGTGCACCTCTAATCGATAGTCTAATTGTCGGATGATCATACCAGCCCGTCCATCATATACAATGTCTAGCCCATTACAAATATGATAGAAAGACCCCATCAAATAATACCCCGTATATCAAACACATACCCTAAATTGTTTCATTTTAGTTTGCCCTAATCCTAAGCATGCCTCCCTCCTCCTTCACATTTTACAGCCACCAAACTTTTCTCGATCTTATCAAACCTCTTATTTTTTCAATCCAATTAACACAACTTTCTTTCAACATAATCCCATAAACACCCTTTCGTTAGTGATGAGTGCCTATTTGCTCATCATTTTATGCCATATAATACATAAAAAAATGCTAAAAACAGCCAAATATGCCAATTTATATTAGAGATATCCTTGGATTATGTTTTTATGTATTTCAGGTACAAATGATTGAAAATAGAGCAAAAACGGACATTTTGGATCGTCTCGACATCGTTTGAGCATTTAATGAAGAAAAGAAAAGTCAAAGTCAAACCCGGGATATGGCATTTGGTTGAGCTTGGAAAAACAAACCTGAAACCAAAACCTATTTTTCACCATTTACCCTAAACCTATTTACCCTAAACCTAATTACCTAAACCTAAACCCAAATCCCAAAACTATTAATAAAAACCTAATCCTAAAATCCGGCCTAATCCTTTTACCCATAACCCAATCCAGTATCCAACCCCAACCTGGATCCACAAAACCCAACCCACTCTTTTTATTAAATAACCATGGTCAAATCCCCAGTCAACCCACCTTTTCCCTCTTTCCCGCCACCTCACCTTCTCCCCGGCTCCAACCCATACCCTGCACCTTCTCCTACTCCACTCCAAACTACTCCAGTCCAAGACCAATTAATGCTTCCCCCTCCTCACAAGCTACCCAGTACCAAGCTGGAAATCCAAGTGGTACTTTTGGCGCCAAAACCCAGATTAAAGGCTGAGATTGTTCAAGACTAATCCAAGGGTCCAGATGAAGACAGAGAAAGCACAAGACCTGAAGAAACCCTAATCTTATTCTATAAATAGTTTTCTATTGTAAGTAGTTAGGGAGTAAGTTTTGTTTAGTTAATTTGTAGTCGTTTTTATGTCAATTTAGTTTCTAGTTCTTGTTAAGCTTTTAAGCCAGTTTTTAAACCTTTAATTTCTCATTCCTAGTTGTAATCAGTTTTTGGAATTAATGAAATAGTATTTCCTTTTAAATTCGAGTTCAAATTTCTTATTCTATGGTTCAAATAGGTTAATAAGCTCTTATATCTGTTTCAATAAGCTCATATAAGCTCTCACATAGCTTTTTGTGAGTTTATAATTCATTGTTTCTGTTTTGATCTTAAATTGCCAAATAGTCAACAAAAGTCAACTGTATGGTCAAATAAGCTAAGGGATGATAAGCTAGCAAGGGAAGAGCTTATTGCTGTCACCAGCTTGTTTTTTTTAATCAAGCTGGAGCTGTTGAGTAGCTCCTCGAGCATTTATTTGCCCTGTTTTGAGCAAGGGCTATTGTAAGTTCCTTGGATTTTCAAGTTTGTATGTGCAATTGCTTATTTCTGTTCTATAAGTGCTTATTTAGATTAATATCAGCTTATTTGTTCTTAATATTGCCTTTTGAAGTTGATTTGATAGTTTGTGTTAGCTTTTACTAGTTTTTGCCTTAAAATCATAAAAAACCAAAAAATAGCATAATTGAGTTTAGCTTAATCTAGGGCTTATTTTCTGTTCATAAGTGCTTTTTCTAATTCAATATAGCTTTTTAACACTCTGTGTTTAGAGATCTTAGCTTAATTTGTCTTAAAACTCTAAAAATCCAAGATAAGTACTGTTCATGTGCAAGTTGTGGATCTTTGATCCAGCTTAGGCTAAATTCTGATCATAACTGATTAAATTGCAACATGATCATAATCTGCTCAAGTTAGTGCATTAAGTGGATTCTCAAGTGTTGGGTTGATATCATTAATATTCTGAGAAGTTATGGTCATCTCTGTGTCAACTGTGCATCAGAATACTTGGTCTCTTTTCAGTTCTATCCAAGTTTGCTAGATCAAATTTTAGTGCTTAATTGTGGGTCATTAGTGATTAAATTTACATTTCTGAGTTGTTTGTTAGTTTTAGATTGCTAAATCACAAATATCATCCTTGTTCTGAGCATACAGTAGCTTAAAAAGAAGCTCAAAAGTGGCCTGTTAAGCCAAGTGTGTTCTGAGATTCACTATATACTTGTCCTAAGCAGCCCCTTTCTCAGCTTATTTATAAGCCACTAATAAGCTCTAACTGGTCTGATTCTTGGCCTGAGTGCTTATTGGTGTTCTAGCTACATTTGCCTTCTGAATTCTTGGTCATTGCTTATTGATTAGTGCTTATTTCTAAGCCCATAAGTGCCTTATTGAGCCTGCAGTCTGGCCTTAAGTTGCTTATTTGGTTTAGTGCTATTTGCCGTGTGAATTGCTTATTCTGTATTACCTTCTGCTTATTTAGATTGCACTTAGTATTTTCTAGCTTATTTAGTTTACTTTTTAGCTTAAAATTAGCTTAATAGCTCATTAGACATTAGCCTTAGCTTATTTGCCTTTCATTCATAATCTGTGCTTATTGTGCTATTTCTGAGCTTATTCCAATTTTTAAAAATTAGTTGTCTTTATTAAATTTGCTTATTTACTTGTGCTTATTAAGTTTGAAAAATAAAATCTCAAAAATAAAAAAATAAAAAAAAAACCAAAACCAGGGTTCGAACCCTGGTCTCTGACCTTCCAGCACCTCACACATACACAGCCTAACCAGTTGCCCTTGGGTCTTCTCTGGTTAGGATTTGCAAAATCTTTTACTTAACCATTGTTATCTAGTTTAGCTTATATAGTATGTTCTGCTTATTACTGCTTATTGAGGGCTGCTTTTTCTTCCATCTTATTTTTCTTTTATTCCTAATTACATTAGTGAGTTTTCTGTTAAATTTTCAGATTTTTCTAAATAGTTTCGATAATTTTTATCATTTAATTTTTTTAATTTTGTTTTAAATTCATAATAAATAAAATATAAATCAAAAAAATAATTTTCTTTTTTCTAAAATTTTCTTTTATCATTTAGGACTTAGGAAAAATAAATTTGCACTTGTAGGGTTAATTTTTAAAGATTTTGTTTTTTAATCTCGTTTTTTGAATTCCCGGTTAACGTTTTTAGGTTAATTTCGTTATTTGTTTTATTTTATTTGTTTATCCACTTTCTATAACTTAAATAGAATTAAAAAAAACACAAAAATCCAAATTTCCATCTTTCCAAGCACTTTAATTCCAAACCTTACACGAAATCCTCGATTTACACCTCGTCGGGAAACGACCCGGGTATCACTTGCCCGGTATCTCATATCGTATTCACGGGTTTTGCAAGTTGGCCTTTTTCCTAAATGGTTGGCTTGTCAGTTCCCACGTATCACGCGTATCATGATATTTATAGTAATACGTACTATCCGCAACGGATCAGTTAGTTTCATTCTTGCAACAAAATTAAACCGCAAACCTTGTTCATTATTTCTACTGTGATAACGAAGCACACACCATAGTTTTGTCCGATTCTCACTCGTCATGGCTTCAAGATCATTTAAATGGTCTCGGTGATATATCTGTTTTATCTTGCACAACGAAGGCCCACTTCAACGTTCCAATTGTCATATTTCAACCTCGCCGTGCAGACGACGAGGCTTGGAGTGGCGAGAAAAAATGGGTTGGGGCGGTGTGGTGTCGAGGCACAAGGAAGTGCCACTGTGGCACGGCGAGCCACGACGAACATTGCACCTTGTGCTCTTAGGATAAAATAAAAGTGACAACTAAAAAGGCAACACAACAAATGAGGTACCGTACCACCCAATTGTGTATGAAGCTGTGAATCGTTGGACAAAGCTAAAGATTGAAGAAAAAGGTAAAGAATATGAAAGAGTTCTTAATTGAAGTGAACCCTCCAAAAACCCGAAGCAATAATTGACATTAAATTCTCACATACACAAAGCAATAATTCACAAACTCATATATCACATAAAAGTATCAAGTTTAAACAAGAAAATTAAAGATTTTTTTTTACCTTCAACGACCTACTACTGCGACCTTGTAGGGGTTCGAATTTAGCATCCTTAAGTTCCGTTAATTTTACCCAATTTGTCCCATGTTCTGAAACAAACTCCCGTAAGGCAGCTACTGCCACCGGATTCCAAACCTTGTAACCCATTTTTACCTTTTTCTTCAATCTTTAGCTTTGTCCAACGATTCACAGCTTCATACACACTTGGGTGGTACGGTACCTCATTTGTTGTGTTGCCTTTTTAGTTGCCACTTTTATTTTATCCTAAGAGCACAAGGTGCAATGTTCGCCGTGCCACGGTGGCAGTTCGTTGTGCTTCTCCACCACACCGCCCCAGCCCATTTTTTCTCACCACCCCAAGCCTCGTCGTCTGCACGGCGAGGTTGAAATTTGACAATTGGAACGTTGGAGTGGGCCTTCGTTGTGCAAGATAAAACGGATATATTACCGAAACCATTTAAATGATCTTGAAGCCATGATGAGTGAGAATCGAACAAAACTATGGTGTGTGCTTTGTTATCACAGTAGAAATAATGAACAAGATTTGTGGTTCAATTTTGTTGCAAGAATGAAACTAACGAAAGGGTGTTAATGGGATTATGTTGAAAGAAAGTTGTGTTAATTGTGTTTAGTTGGATTGAAAAAATAAGAGGTTTGATGAGATCGAGAAAAGTTTGGTGGCTGTAAAATGTGAAGGAGGAGAGAGGCATGCTTAGGATTAAGGCAAACTAAAATGAAACAATTTAGGGTATGTGTTTAATATACTGGGTATTATTTGATTGGGTCTTTCTATCATATTTGTAATGGGCTAGACATTGTATATGATGGACTAGGCTGGTATGATCATCCGACAATTAGACTATCGATTGGAGTTTATTGATTGTACGTCATGGCTTCGATTACTCACTCGTTATTTCCCGTATCGTTTTTTTTTTTTCTGTATCGTTGTTTCGTATGTTTTTTAACATGTTGTAATGTATTTTTTTTAATGGAATGAATTTAGTTTATTTAGAAATTTGAATAAAAAAAATAAAGTTGTAAGTGGTGGGCCCCAAATGAGTAAGTTAAGCTAGTTGTTAGTGAGGGGAGTTAGTTGTGCATGTTTGTTAAAGTGATGTGACACCCCGTGGGCCTCAAATAGGAGCTTCACCTCCTCACTGCACCTTGTGCTTAAAGGATTATAGATTTTGTGGGGTCTACGTTGGTACCCACCTCAATAATCAAGTAATTATTGCTCTTTTATTGTCTTCGGGTTGTAGTGGGGTAAATCGATATTATGAGCACACTTATAATTATAAGGGCCGTTTGGTATATAGGTGGGTTTACGATTTGAATTTGGATTTAGATTTAAATTTTGTTTAGAATTTGAATTTGGATTTGATGTAAGAGGAAAAAAAAGTAAGAAAAATCACATAATTAAATTAAAAAATAATATTTTAATAATTAATGAAAGTATTAAAATTTAATTTTATTAATTTACCAAAAAAATAAAATGTAGAGAGAAACACCTAGCCTGACCCAACAATTGTCACGAAACCACTCCTTATACCTAAGATACGAAACAATGGAATTTTTTATTAATTAAAATCCATTTCTTATAGTGAAATCTTCAACCAAATAGCTTATAAATGTTAAATCAAATCCAAAACCATTTCACATCCTTAAACCAAATTGCACTTAAGTTTATAAATCTAACCGTCAAAGTATAATCTAATCAAAATTAAATCATACGAGTTAGGGGTAACTTAGTATATATTTAATTTAAACATTAAAAAAATCAAATAAAAAGACAAGAAAAACAATTTGTATGTTTAAAACATAAACCTGAATTCATATTTAAAGATTTGATCGGTACATTTTAAAAGTAGTTTGTGAAAAATAATGAGAAACAATAAATACATTACACTTATCATGAAATAAATGAAGTAGTTGTAATTTTAAGTCTCTTTTGCAAGCATGTATATTAAAACTCAAAAGACGGTTTTGCTAAACACTGCCCACTGGGCAATGTTTAAGGCACATTAAACAATCTGTGTTTTTCCATATTTAAAGTAATTATGCATTTAATGCACAATAAATGAACATAAAAATTAACTTAAATATATGTCATTTTTAACTTAAATATATGTCATTTTTTTATTTAACAAAGTCCAAGTTTATTGTTAATACAAATATCGTCCTAAAAACGTTATTTATATTTTGCGATCTTTGCTTTATTTTGTTAATGACAATTATAAGGTTTATCTTTAGCAAAGCATAAATATAAGTTAAAGTTTTTACATTTTAGTAACAAGCTTTTTAAAACACATTTTACACATTACATGATCACTAGGAATTACACATTACATACATTTTACATTTACATGTTTTACTTTTATTTCTTAAATTAGAAATATTAACATGACATCATGGCATACCTCATTTTGATATCTTGAGGATTTGGGAAATATTTTGGTAAGATCTTTAAGTAACAAAGTTGACTTTGCAAGATCTTGAAATGACTTGTCAAGATATAAAATGATATGGAAAGCTTTGTAAAAATCTTAGCTGTCTGGTTCCCGCGGAACCAAACAACTACAAGGGCGGATCCCTTTTATTGGATCCGCCAAATCCGCCAGTTGTCCCTTCAGTTTTGCCTATAAATAGCAAGCTGTCATTCAAGGGCAATCATCACTCATATAGCTTAAAATATATATTCATTCATTTATACATCACTAACCCATATCATTCATTTCATTCTTAGTGATCTATCTTTTGTAGCAAATAAGATCAAGCATACAAGCTTCAACAGACTGTTGCAAGTTTTATTAGTTAGATACTGTGTGATTTGTTAGTGTTCACACATCATTGTTATACCTTTCATTCAGTAGAGTTTGGTTAGTGTTTTAGTCCTTAAAACACAAAGAGTGTCGGGAGTGGTTGTACCCTTGTTAAAGAACCAACGGGAGTGGTTGTACCCTTGTAAAGAACCCGGTGTTTAGCTTAGTACCGGATAAAGAGTAAGCGACGTGTAAATGTTTTCTCCGCCTAGAAGGGAGCTTGTTTCATAGTGAAGAACAACTCTCGAGTTAGAGGCTCGAGGAGTGGAGTAGGGCAAGGAAGAGAGTCATTGTAGCCGAACCACTATAAACATCCGTGTTGTGTGGTTTGATCATTCCTTTCCTTACTTGCTATATATATATATTGCTTGATTAGTTGTTTTACTTTGAAATCACGTTAAGTAAACAAAGCGAATAAATTTAAAACGGTAAAAACTATTCAACCCCCCTTCTAGTTTTCCACAATTGGCATCAGAGCTACGTTACTCAAGATTTTCAAAATATATTGTATTTTAAAACTTGAAACGATCAATGGATTTTGAAAACTTTAAAGAAGGACAATCTATGCAAAGACCACCACTATTTGAACCAAATTATTTCATATATTGAAAAAATCGCTTTGAAACTTATGTGAAGTCAAATGATATAGATCTATGGTATATTATCGTAGAAGGTGATTATAAACCTATATCAAATGTATTAGGTGGTCGGGATGAAGGTACTTCTCTTACTCGTCACAGTGATGAGCAAAAGAAGTTGATTGCCAAAAATAATGAAGCCAAAATGATGCTTTATAATGCCTTACCTAAGAAAGAATATGAAAGAGTTTTTATGTGTAAAACGGCTAAGGATATTTGGCAATCATTGATTATCACTCATCAAGGGAACTCACAAGTCAAAGATAACAAAATTGATCTTCTTGTTCAACAATATGAACAATTTGTTATCTCTGAAGATGAGACCATTGATAGTGCTTTTGCTAGGTTTAATACTATAATTACTTCTCTTAAAGCACTTGACGAATCTTTTTCTAGTAAGAACTTTGTCAGGAAATTTCTTAGAGCACTTCATCCGAAGTGGAGAGCAAAGGTGATGGCTATTGAAGAATCCAAGGATCTTTCCAGCTTGACACTTGACGAGCTCATCGGAAATCTCAAAGTTCACGAAATGGTGATGGAAAAAGACTCGGAAATAGTTAAGGCAAAAAGGAGAAGATGAAGTCCATCGCCTTAAAAGCTAGAGTAGAATCAAGTGATGAAGAGTCTAGTTCAGATAGTGAAGACGAAGAGTATGCCATGGCCGTTAGAGATTTCAAGAAGTTCTTTAGGAGACGAGGAAAGTTCGTAAGACAACCTCGTGAAGAAAAGAAATCCTTCCGGAAAGACCGTGATGATAGGAAAGGAAAAGTAGATAGGAAATGCTTTAGGTGCGGGGATTCCGGTCATCTAATAGGAGAATGTCCAAAGCCTCCAAAGAACAAGTCTCAAAGAGCATTTGTTAGTGGAGCTTGGAGTGACAGTGAAGGTGATGACGACGAGCCTAAGAACGACGAAGTTGCTCTCATGGCTCATGACTCAGAAGAGGTACATTCTGACTCGTTATCCTCTTCTATTGATGATGAAACCTTAGAAATAGAATATAACAAACTGTGTGATATTACTTTAAAAATCATAAACAAAAATAAGTTCTTAAAAACCAAAACGACACTTTTAGAAAACGAAGTCTATTGGTTAAAAGAAAAAGAGACACGATCAGAAAAGGGTAAAAGTGTTAAAGAAACATGTGTCTCATGTCAAGAACTTAAACTAGAATTAGAAACACTTAAAACTACACAGGAAGATCTTATTAAACAAAACTCTAAGTTTAAAAAATTTGATAGAAATATTTGCTTAGCAGGTGAGATAATGCAAATTCAAAAATTACCTCATGATAAAACCGGACTAAGTTTTATGAAACTAGGAAGCTTAAATGACTTTAAGAAACAAACAGTGAAAGAAAAAGAAACTGTTTCAACAATTTCAGACAACCACGGATCTGGCGGATCCAAAAATTTGGTTTCGCCAGTTATGCCAAAAGGCTCCGCGGAAACAGTTGATGAACAGAAGGTTCTTAAATCGGATCTTACTGAATTCGTTAAGGTCACTAGAAAACCTAGCACTAGTACAACTGATAACAAACAAAAACCAGTAGTTACTATAGGAAAAGGTCAAGTTAATAATGAGTTTAAAACGGTTCAACAGAGACCTAAAACTAGTTTTCCCAAACACCCCTTTCCTAAGAGTAACTTTAACTCACAACATCATTATCAAAATAATTGGAACCAAAACATGTCTAGGAACTTTCAAGGTCCCAACTACATGCCATGGAACACTTGTCCACCATTTCCATACATGAACCATGATAATGTTATGTTTAACCCAAACGGACCCATGAGATATTGGGGACCAAACGCTTGAGTTTTTCTTGAACTTAGGTGTGCTTAAAAGTTGAGTTAGAACCAGATGAGTGGATTAAAGATAGTGGGTGTTCAAGACACATGACGGGAAACAAAAGCCTTTTCTCATCCTACCAAGTGTACGACGGAGGTAATGTCACATTCGGTAGCAAGCTTAAAATTAAAATCATCGGAAAAGGTACAATCTCTCATGACTCTCTCACTATTGATGATGTTGCTCATATAGATAACTTAGGATTTAACTTGCTTAGTATTAGTCAATTATGCCGCAAAAAGTATAACGTCCTTTTCAGTGAAAATGGAAGTAAAATACTTAGAGATGGTATAACCGTAGGAAAAGGTGTTTTAAAGAATAATGTATACGTTATGAAATTAGATAAAACACCTAAAGACAAACTTTGTCTCACTTCTTTGGACGAAAACTCAACTCTATGGCATAGACGCTTAGGTCACGCCAATATGAGGTTAATTCAATCCTTATCATCTAAGGAACTCGTTAGAAACCTACCCAAGTTGAAATATGACCAACACTTTTGTGATGCTTGCAAAATTGGGAAACAAGTTCATAATAGCCATAAGGCTAAAAACATGGTGTCTACATCTAGGTGTCTAGAATTGTTACATATGGATTTGTTTGGTCCATCCGCTATACAAAGTTACGGGGGTCACTTCTATCCTTTGGTATTAGTAGATGATTACTCTAAGTATACTTGGACTAAGTTCTTAAAAACTAAAAATGAGGCATTTGATAAATTTGAAATTCTAAGTAAGAAAATTCAAAATCAAATAAGAAATAATATAGTGTCAATTAGAACCGACCACGGTCGTGAATTTGATAACAAAATCCAATTCGGAGCTTTTTGTGATGCTAATGGCATAACACATAATTTCTTGGCTCCTCGAACCCCTCAATCTAATGGTGTAGTAGAACGTAAGAATAGAACACTTCAAGAAATGAGTCGAACAATGTTAAACGAGCAAAACATACCCCAAAAGTTTTGGTGTAATGCCGTTGACACATCCACTTACATCCTAAATAGAGTCCTAATTAGACCATTCTTGAATAAAACACCATATGAGCTTTATAGAGGCAAAAAGCCTACGTTAGGATATTTTAGAGTTTTTGGAAGCAAGTGCTTCATATTAAACACTAAGGATTACCTCACCAAGTTAGACCCAAAGTCGTATGAAGGTGTATTTCTAGGATATTCACAAAATATTAAAGCATATATTGTCTTGAATAAAGAAACATCAAGAGTCGAGGAATCGTTGAACGTAATATTCGACGAAAGTCCACCTCCCTCTAAGACATCACCTTTGGTAGATGATGACTTAGTTGAAAGTCAAATGGTTGAAAACCAAGAAAACATAGAGAATGACAAAGAAGACGAACCGGTAAAAAGAGAAATAGTTAATATAAAAGAATCTAGAAGTCATCCATTAGAAAACGTCATAGGAAAAATCAATGAAAGAACATTAAGATCTAAAGCTCAAAACGAAAGTAATTTATTTTGTTTTGTGATGAAGCGAAAAGTGTACCGCTTTTAGGGGGTCATTTAAGCCCTAAATCGTATTTATTTGATCAAATATTGCCCTAAATCGTTCCTTTTGTCATTTTAGGTACTTTGGAGAGGAAATCAGGAAAAGGAAGCATTTTGGATGTTTTTGGAGCATAAAAGTGAAGAAAACGACAAAGTCTCAAAATCGGCTGGAAAAGTACCTGTGACGGCGTCAAGCACCATTGTGACGCCGTCAACCCTTGACGCGCCAGAGAGGATTTTGGATGATTAAAAGGGGACGGCATCAAGAAGGCCATCAAGAAACCCTAACCGCGGCGAGGTGACGGCGTCAGCTCTATAACGTGACGCCGTCAGATCTGATTTTCTATATATATTCTCATAATTTTTAGTCATTGGTGTGCAACTTTGTGAGGAGAAACCCTAAGACGATTTTTCTGCTACTTTTAAGGGTTTTATACCCTTGGATCTCCCATGTTCAATTGAAGATAAGTAATCAATTAATCATTCAATATGTCTATGTGTTGTTTGATTATATCTTGTTCTTGTCTTTTATTTAACATGCTAGGCTAGATTTATCTTGTGTTTGCTTAGATCTAATGAAACCTAACTATTGATTATTGGTTGTTGGTGTGTTATTAATTGTATTGGATGATTGTTTATCGATGTTAGGCTTAAGAAAACTGGCTAACCTCCTATACGGTAACTTGCTTGAACGTCTTAAGAAACATGAATCAATGCGTACTAAGGTTTTTATGGTTGTATTTAATGCATGAGCGAATTCTAGTGATCCCATGTTAGGAGCTTCTTAGCCGGCTCGACATAGGAGTGAAGTAGGAGCTTATAGAGTTGGGGAAGTACGTACGCCACCCCACGATTGGTATTAAGGAATACACCCGTCATCCATGCAATTAATACACACTAATCAACCGGTAAAAGATAGTTAGGGAGTAAGGAAATCTAAGTAAACACATTTCTCTCCATATAAGTTCCACAACCTTTTTATTTTCAGTTATTTTATTTTATTTGCAATTGTAGTTATTTGGGTTAGTTGACTAGCAACTAATTCCGCCCACTCCTTCAAACCCGAGATTTTACTTGCTTTTATAAAAATATAAAAAATACAAAAAGAATCTTCCCTCACCCTTAGACCTATTAGAGTAGTTTTTCAATCCTAACGACACTATTCCCCTAGAGAACGATCAATCCCCCGGTACTTGCCACTACACTATACTACATCGGTCAGGTGCACTTCCTGGTGGGGATTGCAAGCCTCTTGAGATCCCTCGAGAGGTAAAACCTGTTGTAAGGTCGCAAAACCACGCATCAAGTTTTTGGCGCCGCTGCTGGGGAGTAGTTATTGTTTAGGTTGAATTTTTATTTTATTAGGTCTACTCACTAGATTCCTTTCTAGTGATATTTTTATTTTATTTTTCTAGGTTTTCTTTAGTCTATCTTTTTTTTTTCGTTTCTTTGTTCGTAACCATTACCATCCGACATCATGGAAGGTGGTAATATCCTCGATCCCAACAACCCACCACCACAACAACACCCACCTCCTAGAGCCCGTACCTTAGGAGACTACTCCCGTCCTAGCCACCATGGCTATCGAAACACCATTGAGCTCACTCAAGGAGCCAATGTCACTCCCTTGCGATCCGACACCATCCGGTTGGTGCAAAGCGGATGCGCATTCCATGGACTTCGTTCTGAAGATCCTAATCAACATCTCAAGGACTTTCTCAAAATCGTTGATTCCATAGACCTTGATGTTGCCACTCGAGAGACGACCCGACTGCGTCTCTTTCAATTCTCTCTGCGGAACCAAGCTAGTCAATGGCTAGAGCGTCTACCCGCAGGATCCATCACCTCTTGGGATGATCTCACCACTCGTTTCCTTGCTCAGTTTTTCCCACCAGGAAGAACTACCAAGCTAAGGAATGATATCTTGATGTTCCAACAACGTCAAGGCGAAACCCTCTACGAGGCATGGACTCGATTCAAGGACTTACTCCAAAAAGTCCCTCACCATGGCATAGAACTTTGGCTCCAAGTCCAAATCTTCTATGACCACATCAATCTCTCCACGAGGCAAACCATTGACCAATCGGCCGGTGGTAAGCTACGTGATCTAAGTGCGGAACAATCATGGGCTCTCCTGGAAGATCTTGCTCTTTATGACAACGAAAGTTGGAATGATCCCCGTGATTTGAATAAAACGGTCAAGGCAATATCTTTGCCTTCGAACAATTCAAGCACTTCCGACCGTAGGATCATAGAACTTGAAGACCAAGTCAAGTTTCTTATGAAATCCTACGAGGCTCCTAAACCTTCAAGCTAAGTGAACAAAATCACTTCTTCGTGTGAATTATGTAGTGGTCCCCACGACACTCGTGATTGCGTGGAACTCCCCGAACAAGCTTTTGCGGACTACGCATCCTCGCGTACCCGACGGAGCGGGAGACAAGTGGTACACTTTCAAACCCGAGCCAAACCCCTACGGTGATTCATACAACCCCTCATGGAAAAATCACCCAAACCTTAGGTGGAAACAAAACCAAAACGCACAACAAACCAATTCTTTCAACCCACCTAATCGTTTTCAATCAAGCGGTTCATCCCCAAACCGTACTTTCAATAACAATCCTTCCAACAATTATGGTAGTACCAATAATCTTGAAGGATTGATATCCAAATTTATGGCATCTCAAGAAGCTCGGATAGCTAGATTCGAATCCGAATTCAATCAACAACAAACGGAGATGACCAATAAAATTGACAACTTATTGAAAGCCCTCAATAACCAAGTGCTATCACCTCCACATAAGGACGCTAAGAACACAAATAGCGGACCCCAAGTAAAAGACCCCTCTTCATCCAAACATGTCCACTTCGTCAACATTGTCACTATTAAACCAATTGATAGGAATGAGGATAATAGTGAACCTGAGGATGAGGTTAAGAAAGTCGAGGTTGATAAAGAAGATAGGAAAAGTGAGATTGAAAAAGTAGATGATGATGAGGACTACTTCAATAGGCTACCCACTAAGGAAGAGCGCGCATATCATACAGACTTATTCGATGACCCCGAGACACCATACTTCCTAGGTAGACCAATTATAGAAATGGGCGACCCTTCTAACCTCAACATACCATGCAACATCGGACATTTACATGTGTGGAAAGCTTACATCGACCTTAGATCGCCCATAAACATCATGACTAGAGCCCACTACAACTTGATAATGAAAAATCAACTTGGGTATAGGATGCTCCCTGATAAGGGTTGGATGAGTAACTTCACGGGAAGAGTTAAGGGATTACCGGTTTATGTAGGAAACTCCACCTATGCCACTGATATGTGTCGTTTTACACATATCTTTTCGTCCAATTTTCGAGTCAAAACAACCAAAAACACTTTAAAACGATCAAAAAATGTTAAAAATATCTTTGAGATGTGTTTTTGTATTCCATATGCAAAATGATTGAAAACGTTTGAAAAACAAATAAAATTTGCAAATGGCAAGTCTAGTCCCTCAAGCTTTAAAAAAATAAAAAAAAAAATAGTAAAAAAATAAATTTTTAGTCCTCGGAATAATAAACTTGGCATTTTTGGTCCCTTGGAATATTTTGGTGAAATGACAACTCAGGCCCCTGCAGTTTCATGATTTACAAATATGGTCCTTGTGTTTTGAATTAAATTACCCTTACTAACCACAACCGGATCCACATAAAAGCTTAAACCCAGCCCACCACTAAATTAAACCCACCGGATCCACCACTCAAACCCGACCCATCCACCCTTCTAATAACAATACGGGGTCACAAGAATAGTCAAATCCCCCAAATGCAATGGTCAAAATCCCTAAGCTAACATCCCACACTTCATCAGCCTTGTCTTCTTCCTCCCTCCCGCCAAGAACAATCACGGGACACAACCAAACAAACCTCCACTCCCCAAACTTTCACCATTTTTCCACTTCTCTTCTCCCCAACACCAAAACCCTTCCCCTTATACCTCCCCATCAGCCACCTCACCTATCCGTGTGAGTTAGTGGGTGCTAAGACCAAGATTGAGGGCTGTGATCATTTTTATTTAATCCAACGGTGGGGAAAGTCAGCAAAGAAGCACAAGTATTATTTTGTGAAGATTCCTCTCACAAGAGAAACACAAAAAAAAAGGAGGACCGAAGTATTTTATTTTTTTTTTCTTAGTAGTATAAATAGAGTAGGAGGTTACTGTGGTAACCAGGATTAATTTTAGCTTTAAATTAGGTATGTTTTTATTTTTCGTTAAGCAGTATGTTTATGTTAGCATTTTTAAGGTATTTGTAATTTTCCGTTGATTTAGTTGTAATACGTACTCTTTATTTAATATAAGTCAGATTTTATCCTATATTGTTTTTTCTTAGCTTATTGTTGAACTGAGTAATGTCTGTTTATTGATTTCCTTTTGCTGCTTATGAATCAGTAGTGAGTTTAGTAGTGTAACTTTAGTTTGAGATTGGATTTAGATCGTTTATCGTTTATTGTTTGTGCTTTTATCGGTTAGAGTTTGAGTTTATTTTATATGGCTAGTTTATTGTTTATGTTTGAGCTTATTATTAGCTGGGCTGTTTAATGTTTGGTTTGGAGTTGGAATAAGCTGAGTTTCTGGATAGTGTTATTCCCCAGCTCACCTGTCTAGTGTATTTTTCTTGAGATTTTAGAATAAACTTTTAGTAGCTTTTCACAAGCTTGAAAGTCACTAGTTTTGCCCTGCACCTAAGTTAGAACAGCAGACTTTTAGTTCTTTTTGCTTATTTGATTTAGTTTCATTGCTTATCTGATTGTTATTTCTACTTTTCCTGTTTGCTTTAGACTTATTTTTTGTTAGCTTATTTCATCTCAGTCCTTATTTACAGCTTTTCCTAGCTTAATTTCTTTCTCAAAACTAGTTTAAACTTGTTTTCATATAAATAACCAACTGTCAGCTTTTCCACCGTATTTTTCAGCTTATTTTTGGTTTCTAAAAATATTTTCTTTTCAAAAGCTGTTTTTATTCATTAGCTGGTTAAGTTTTATTAATAAAAAGTAAAAATAAATAATAGTTTCAAAAAGGTCTTGACTGGGATTCGAACCCCAGTCATTCAGGAAGCAACACAGCAAACCAACCATCTGCTCTAAAGTTTACTATTAGATAATATTTGCAATAGTTTTCTTTTAAACTTGTTTTTTATTTCAGTTTAGAAATTTAAAATAGTTTAAATAGTTTTTAAATTATAAAAAATTATTTAAAAGTCAAAAAATTATTTTTCTTTTTTTCCAAAATTCTCTTTTATCGTTTAGAACTTAGGAAAATTAATTTGATACCCGTAGGATTAATGATTTTTAGATTTAACGTTTTAGTTTAGCACGTTTACGTTTTTAATTGCGTTAATTGTTTTTAGTTGTATTTTTATTTCCTAGCCTATTTATTGTTTTACGTAGTTGTAATCCAAATCCAAAATCTCTCAAATTTTTATATCTCAAACACGATTCACAAACCCGATTGCACAAATTCCATTCAACTCTCATCGGGGATAACGAACCGGGTCACACATACTTCACTTGTGTTTCCTTGGAAATAAATATGACTTGATTTTAACAGATCAAATTTTGGCGCCGCTGCCGGGGAGGGCTGTAGCGAATTTTTAAAATCTCGTTTGTCAAATCGTGTTTTATAAACTTTCCTTGTGAAGGTTTATAGTATATTTGTGTATATTTTCAAAAAAAAAAAAAAAAAAAAAAAAAAAAAAAAAAAAAAAAAAAAACCTCTTTGTTTAATAATAACAACAATAAAAATTTACCGTCGAGAATCAAGACAGAGTACTACCTAACTGGGGGTACGGACATAATAAGTTCCCAAACTAAAGATTAAAACTTGCCTTTGTATCCTTGTGAGTGGTGTACCTTTTTCAAAGAAGCCATTCATCTTGTGATTATTGGTTTAAGTTCATTGTCTAAGGTGTTTTACAAAAACAAAAGAAAATAAAATAAACATCCTCACTTCTTTGAAGTGTTGTAAACCATTCCGAATTTCCAACAAAACAAATCGTGAGTTAATTGTTTTTCGGATTATCTTGAAATTACAACCTATACAAGTGGTTTAAGGATGGTTTGACATTAAATTGACAAACCGAAAGAGGCGGGTTTTTAAGGAGCATTTATTGCCCACCTTTGCTTCTCCGCCACTCTGCGAGTAATTTTGTGAGAAACGAGTTTCGATTAACGAATCGATCACAAAAATATATATTGTGTAATTATCCTTAAAATACAAAAAAAAGATTTTCATTTTCAAAAATTTGTTTTTAAACTTTTGTTGTTTTATTGGTGCATGAGCACCCGTTCTTCCACACCCAATCTTTGTTCACCCGTTTCTAATCCCGAAAGAATTATTCGCCGAAATCGACGTCTTGATTTTCAAGACGTTGAGAATATGGCTGCTGATAATAACGCGGGTAATAATGGGCCAGCTCCCGATCTCCGAACGATGGAGGAGTTGTGCCAACCGACCATGCAAGGACGGGGCGGACCTATTGCTCCCGTCAATATCCAAGCCGCGGATTTTGGACTTAAACATCATATGATCCAACAAGTCCAAACTTCGTGCCAATTTCACGGTTTACCGGGTGAAGATGCAAACAAGCATCTCGATAAATTCATCACGGTAACCCAAAGCATGAAACAACAAGGTGTCACCGATGACGCCCTTCGCTTGTATCTTTTTCCTTATTCATTGACGCATCATGCCACCGCTTGGTTTGATCGTCTTCCCAAGAATTCAATTCATAGTTTCGATGAAATGACTTCAAAATTCTTGGCAAAATATTTCCCACCATCAATGGTGACGAAATTAAGGAATGATATAAGCAACTTTCGCCAGCTTCCCGATGAATCTTTATTCGAAGCTTGGGAACGTTATAAGCTATCTATTGATCGATGTCCTAATCATAATATGTTGCTTGTTACCATAATAGACACATTCTATAATGGTTTAACATTACGACATCGTGAAACGATCAATGCTGCGGCCGGTGGTACCTTTATGAAAAGGCGACCCGAAGAGTGCTATGATTTAATTGAAAACATGACCGCCCACCACAATTATTGGGATTCCTCCGCTGAGAGGAATGAGTCATCTAAATCTATCACTACCGACTCTTCATCCGAGATAGCTTCACTCACAAAAAGAATGGATGATTTATCCACGGCTGTTTTGAGGATACATCAAAATAATCTTCAAAACCAAACTCAACAAGCAAATGTGGTGAATCAAAGCTGTGTAACATGTGGTGGTCCACACCCATATTTCGAGTGTCCAGCCACCAATGGCAACACTCAAGAGAGCGTTTATGCGGCTTCGGGATCCTACAATTCGGGAGGTAATTCTTACCAACCCCAAGGAGACCGTAATCTTCTAAGCTATCGCTCCAACAATTATCTTGGACCACCCGGTTTCAACCCCCAAAATCCAAATGGGCAAAACCGAAATGCCCAATTTAACCAAAACCAAGGTCGGGTGAACCAAAATTTCCAAAACCAAGGTTTCCAAAATCAAGGTTTTCAAAACTAAGGTAATCACCAAGGTTTTCAAGGAAATCAAAACCGTGGTCAAAATTTCAATCAAAATTTGAGAAATGTTCAAAACCGTGGACAAAATTTTAATCAAGACCAAGTTTTAAACCAAAATCAAACGTCCACGGAGGAATTATTGAAACAATTCATGATATCCCAAAATGAAACCAATCGGTTGATGGCCACTCAAATAAATGAAATCAGAAAGTCTTTAAATGATCGACCCTCGGGCTCAGGAACTCTTCCTAGCACCACGATCGCTAACCCGAGGGGCGATGTGAAGGCGATCACAACAAGGAGTGGTGTCCAATATAATGGACCCAAAATTCCAACTACCTCTTCTTCTCTTCCTCCAAAGGTAGTTGAAATTGAGACCAAGGAGACAACGGACAAGGTGCATTCCACAAGCTCACGAAGTACCGCACACGTCCAACCTTCGGTAATCCCAACCCCAATTCCGGAACCCGATGTTCCGAAGACAAATCCAAAGCCTTCAATACCATATCCTTCAAGGCTTAATGATCAAAAGCTTAAAGAGAAAAACAATGCACAAATGGAAAAGTTCTTCCAAATCTTCAATGAGATGCACTTCGACATAAGCTTTGCTGATGCTCTCGTTCTCATGCCAAAGTTTGCAACTACACTCAAAGGGTTGTTAAGCAACAAGGATAAGTTAGTCGATATGGCAAAAACCCCATTAAACGAGCAATGCTCGGCGGTCATCCTCAAGAAGCTTCCCGAAAAGCTTGGAGATCCCGGCAAGTTCTTAATCCCGTGTGATTTCTCGGGGATGGTGAAATGCTCCGCCTTAGCCGATCTTGGCGCAAGTATTAACCTCATGCCACTCTCGATATGGGAAAAACTATCTCTTCCAAAGCTTACATCCACGTGCATGACACTCGAGCTAGCGGATCGTACCACTACTTATCCGCTTGGAATAGCCGAGGATGTTGTCGTGAAAGTGGGAAAGTTCCAATTTCCCACAGATTTTGTTGTTGTAGACTTTGATGCCGATCCACGAGTTCCACTCATTTTGGGTAGAGCTTTTCTAAGAACGAGTCGTGCTCTTATTGATGTGTACGCCGAAGAATTAACCATTCGTGTTGAAAATGAAGAGATCACGTTCAACATTAATCAGGGGTCAAATTGCAACGTTGCTACTATTGATAAAAAATCTGAAAAAATTGATTCAAAACTTTCAAGATTCACGGTCAAAAGTGTTGCACAAAAACGTTCTGAGCTCAAAGCAATGAACATAACCCCTGGTTCAAGTGAATGGTTCAAAAGTTGTAATGCAGAAGTTAAGAGTGTTTTTGATTACGATGAACACGAATCTGAGGATACAACGGAAGTGGTAAAGACTGCTAGCTCTAAGAGCACACCACTTGCCCCACCTTCAGAATCGGTTTGTCGTATTGATATTGCCAAAAATCCCACTCTTACGTCCGCATCACTCATTTCCGACTCTTCTCCTCCATTTGAGGAAAGTGATATTTCTAAAGAAGAGTTCGAAGTCTTCTTGTTTGATGCTCAAATTGTTGAGCCCGATGTTGATCCGGGGGGAGATGGCCCGATTTTAGAAAAAATGATTTTTGATGAACCATTGTTTGCTCTCCCCCCAAAGGATGATGTTGTTGTGGAAAAGCCGTCTTATCCTTCCGAGCTCGAGCTCGAGGATGCTTTTCCCGAATTAGAGAGTTTTGTGTTTAATGATCAAGAGGAGAGAAGTGGCAATCCCACTCCTCATCCGGATTATTCACTCTCGGCTTATGAAGCCTTTCGTTTTGATATCGATCATTTGGAAGAGACGGGAAGTGTAAATACCACTTCCCATTCTTATATGTCTCTTCCCGAGTATGATGTATTTCATTTTGATAAAAATGATCGATATCATGAGGAGTTCTCAGTTGAACTCCCTCATGTGATATCTCCTCCTGAATATGATCATTTTTGTTTTGATCTGGAGGATGATTCTAGTGTGGGGGGAGGTGTGTTCAAAGATTTACTTCTTGAAGATTTTATCCCAACCCTCCCTCCCGTTGAAGCCGATGATGCTTCTGATGATGAAGAGTTTTACATGATAATAATAAAAATCTTGCTTCTCTTCATCACATATGGTGTGATTGCTCTTTCCCTTTTCTCCTACGGAATGAGGACACCATATTTGACCCCGGTATCGCCCTTAATAGTTTCTTCTATTGAAATACCGCGGGTTTTATCTCATCGGTGTGGAACTTTCTCATGTTCAAATGTTTATCCAAACTATTTGAATGAAAGTCCGATTGAGATTGGTTTCCACTTGCTTCCCCATGGACAAATGAATTCGGGGTCGAGTCAAGCTAGCGACTCGGTTAACAAAAACAGTAGCACACCATATGGGTTTTCACCCATATTTCTGACTTCTTTCTACTTTCTACCACCTTAGTGTGGGGGAGATGCCCCCGATGTTGTACATAAATTTCAAAAAAAAAAAAAAAAAAAAAAAAAAAAAAAAAAAAAAAAAATTTGCAAACACAAAAATAAAATAAATGGCCCGTAATATTTCCCTTTTACGTTCTCAGTTTCGGCATAACAGCCGGTACTTTGAATATTGAGGACAATATTCATTTCTAGTGTGGGGGGAATTCTCACGAATTTAATCACGTATATAAACCATCTAATTCCCCCATTTTTGGCCAAAATTTTTTTGGTGTAAGTATTTTGCACTTACACAGCAAATGGTTATCAGTCCACCATGTCTAACCCACATAAGGACTGGCTAATCCAAGAGCAAACGGTTCTTGGTAAAGATATATCAAATCCGTTTACGGCTTACAATTTGCCAAAAATTGTATGGTATTCGACTCACCATATCCTAAAAAGATGAAGAGTTGGCTAGCCCGCAAGATTATGGCTTGTGGTAAAGGCAGTTGGAAAACCATAATTGGTCATCAGCTCACCAAAGATAATAAGTTGTTTTATCTAAGAGTTGGCTAGTCCAGAAGCAAACGGCTTCTGGTAAAGACAAATCAAATCCGTTGGCAGCTGATGATTTGCTCAAAATCATATGGTTATCAGTGTACCATAGTTCTTACTTGAACTGAAACATTTGGCTACTCCAGAGGTGATGGCTTCTGGTAAAGAGATACATCCATCAACTTTTCATAAAAAATTGCTAGGGACTAGCAATTGCTCAGTGTGGGGGATTTGATATGTGTCGTTTTACACATATCTTTTCGTCCAATTTTCGAGTCAAAACAACCAAAAACACTTTAAAACGATCAAAAAATGTTAAAAATATCTTTGAGATGTGTTTTTGTATTCCATATGCAAAATGATTGAAAACGTTTGAAAAACAAATAAAATTTGCAAATGGCAAGTCTAGTCCCTCAAGCTTTAAAAAAAATAAAAATAAAATAGTAAAAAAATAAATTTTTAGTCCTCGGAATAATAAACTTGGCATTTTTGGTCCCTTGGAATATTTTGGTGAAATGACAACTCAGGCCCCTGCAGTTTCATGATTTACAAATATGGTCCTTGTGTTTTGAATTAAATTACCCTTACTAACCACAACCGGATCCACATAAAAGCTTAAACCCAGCCCACCACTAAATTAAACCCACCGGATCCACCACTCAAACCCGACCCATCCACCCTTCTAATAACAATACGGGGTCACAAGAATAGTCAAATCCCCCAAATGCAATGGTCAAAATCCCTAAGCTAACATCCCACACTTCATCAGCCTTGTCTTCTTCCTCCCTCCCGCCAAGAACAATCACGGGACACAACCAAACAAACCTCCACTCCCCAAACTTTCACCATTTTTCCACTTCTCTTCTCCCCAACACCAAAACCCTTCCCCTTATACCTCCCCATCAGCCACCTCACCTATCCGTGTGAGTTAGTGGGTGCTAAGACCAAGATTGAGGGCTGTGATCATTTTTATTTAATCCAACGGTGGGGAAAGTCAGCAAAGAAGCACAAGTATTATTTTGTGAAGATTCCTCTCACAAGAGAAACACAAAAAAAAAGGAGGACCGAAGTATTTTTTTTTTTTTTTCTTAGTAGTATAAATAGAGTAGGAGGTTACTGTGGTAACCAGGATTAATTTTAGCTTTAAATTAGGTATGTTTTTATTTTTCGTTAAGCAGTATGTTTATGTTAGCATTTTTAAGGTATTTGTAATTTTCCGTTGATTTAGTTGTAATACGTACTCTTTATTTAATATAAGTCAGATTTTATCCTATATTGTTTTTTCTTAGCTTATTGTTGAACTGAGTAATGTCTGTTTATTGATTTCCTTTTGCTGCTTATGAATCAGTAGTGAGTTTAGTAGTGTAACTTTAGTTTGAGATTGGATTTAGATCGTTTATCGTTTATTGTTTGTGCTTTTATCGGTTAGAGTTTGAGTTTATTTTATATGGCTAGTTTATTGTTTATGTTTGAGCTTATTATTAGCTGGGCTGTTTAATGTTTGGTTTGGAGTTGGAATAAGCTGAGTTTCTGGATAGTGTTATTCCCCAGCTCACCTGTCTAGTGTATTTTTCTTGAGATTTTAGAATAAACTTTTAGTAGCTTTTCACAAGCTTGAAAGTCACTAGTTTTGCCCTGCACCTAAGTTAGAACAGCAGACTTTTAGTTCTTTTTGCTTATTTGATTTAGTTTCATTGCTTATCTGATTGTTATTTCTACTTTTCCTGTTTGCTTTAGACTTATTTTTTGTTAGCTTATTTCATCTCAGTCCTTATTTACAGCTTTTCCTAGCTTAATTTCTTTCTCAAAACTAGTTTAAACTTGTTTTCATATAAATAACCAACTGTCAGCTTTTCCACCGTATTTTTCAGCTTATTTTTGGTTTCTAAAAATATTTTCTTTTCAAAAGCTGTTTTTATTCATTAGCTGGTTAAGTTTTATTAATAAAAAGTAAAAATAAATAATAGTTTCAAAAAGGTCTTGACTGGGATTCGAACCCCAGTCATTCAGGAAGCAACACAGCAAACCAACCATCTGCTCTAAAGTTTACTATTAGATAATATTTGCAATAGTTTTCTTTTAAACTTGTTTTTTATTTCAGTTTAGAAATTTAAAATAGTTTAAATAGTTTTTAAATTATAAAAAATTATTTAAAAGTCAAAAAATTATTTTTCTTTTTTTCCAAAATTCTCTTTTATCGTTTAGAACTTAGGAAAATTAATTTGATACCCGTAGGATTAATGATTTTTAGATTTAACGTTTTAGTTTAGCACGTTTACGTTTTTAATTGCGTTAATTGTTTTTAGTTGTATTTTTATTTCCTAGCCTATTTATTGTTTTACGTAGTTGTAATCCAAATCCAAAATCTCTCAAATTTTTATATCTCAAACACGATTCACAAACCCGATTGCACAAATTCCATTCAACTCTCATCGGGGATAACGAACCGGGTCACACATACTTCACTTGTGTTTCCTTGGAAATAAATATGACTTGATTTTAACAGATCAGCCACCGACTTTGTAATTGTAGAAGATATCCGCCCAATAGTCGATGCATGCTTAACTCAAGTAGTTTTTGGAAAACCATTTGTTGAGGTCTCTAGAATGACTTATGAACCTTTCTTAGGGATAGTTAGATTTAAGGATGAGACCGATGAGGTAAACTACCAAATGCCATATAAGATAGAGCAATTCCAACACTTGTCAAATGTTGAGAAGGAGCTTAAGCAAGCAGTCTACTATAGGAATGATGGAGATAGAAGTAAAGGAGTAGACTATTTTATGGGAAGGATATCCGGTTTCCACAAGGATTGTTTGAAATTAGGACCGGAATATAAAACCGGACATAAGAATGGCCTAGAAACCGTGACCAATGATGGAGTCACGTAATGTACGGTGACTTTGAGTCTAGCTACAAGACTCGTTAATAAAGAAAAGCGCTTCTTGGGAGGCAACCCAAGCTTTATTTGCTTTGTGTGTTTATTTATTTGTTTGTTTGATTTTATTTGCTTCCGTATGTATGTTTAATTTTTATTATTATTGATTCATGTTCGAAACTAAATTGTGAAAATGCTTTATCTTGTTTTTAACTTCGTCTTAACTACATATAAAGGTATTTTGCAAAAGATAAGTGTAAGGGAAATCCAAATCGGTTTATTAGAACAAATGAACATGAATCATAACAATATTAAATTAACATACATATTAGTAATTGTTTGAGTCAAATGCTTGTATCGAGTCATAATGATATTTTGCAGGATTTCCAGGAAATAAGGATTGAGTTTTTCCAGAAATTTTTCGGAAACTTAACATGAAAAATCTGTCAGATCACTACTGACGGCGTCAGGAACAGTTTTCTGGAATTTTTTTTTGAAAGTTTTGTTTTTCTACCGGAATCATAAAAAGTTTTTATTAAATCTTTAACTTATAAACTCCAGGAATCTGCAAAATAATCATTCCACAAGCATTATATCCTTATATAGATTTATCCCGCCGATGTTATGCAGGTTTTCGTGTTTGTTTTCTCAGGTTTAACAGGTTATTTTGGACAAGGAGATGTATGTGGAATCTAGCTTTTGGCGCAGCTTTAGTCTTGAAGCTTCAACATTACCTTGGAAGAAGATCTAACCATGTTACCTCTTTATCCACTGAGCGAATCAGGGGAGTATTTGATTTTATTCTTTTACCTTATTTACTTTTACATCTTGTTATTTGAACATTGGGGACAATGTTCATCCTAAGTGTAAAGGGGGGGGGGGGTAAAGTACGATACCTTAGAGAATGCTATTACGCTTGATTTTTCGTTTGTTTAATGGTAGATGTGTAATAAAACTGAGAGAAATACCTGTTAAGGCAATTTTAGTGCCAAATTTAAAATTTTTTACAACATATAGGAGTGAAACTTTGGTCTTAATGAGCGTCTCACGGATAGGAGTTATATGACTAGCACAAAACCGTACCACTAAAAAATTTTCCGCCCCCAAATATGTGAGGTTCACCCCTAGAATTGGTAGGAAAATCATTTATGCTATGATGTGTGTACCGGTAGCACTTAGATTCTAGAACTTGCGTTAGGACCATTCCGAGGCCACAAGTGAGACTACATTCGTGTAGTTAGATTTACTACATGATAAGAGGCATTAGGATTAACCCATTGTTTTACACCTGTGTTTTTGTTATAATTACATTGGCTACATTGGTCAAGAAATTCCCCCACACCCTTTGCGTTGTACTCATTTTTAGTACACGATACCCCTAGTACACCCCTCAGAGCCTATCTTTTCGTTTCTAACTTTAAGCATTTTACTTAAAGTAGGAATTTGTTTACACCCCACTTAAATGTACACCCAAATCGCCTTAGCCTACCTTGTATGCACTCATTTTTAGTGCATTATTGTGACAACATTTGTTTAAACCCCAAGTTAATTATCTAATTGATTACATGGTTGCTAAGTCGAGTCATATCCTTGTACATATTGTTTTGGGACGATTGGGACTCATTGGTAAAGTACTAGTGTAATGGAGTAATGGGGAAGAACAACATTATTATCCCCATATGTGCTAAATATTTTAACAGTACTCCAAGTGTTTCGATTATCTTAATTCGAGTCATTAGAATAGTTAATTGTAAAGTTATGTAAAAGTTCAAGTGTGAGGGGGATACAACCCCCCTACGATGTATTATTTTGGATGGTAGGGCAAGAGTGTATGCAAAAAAAAAAAAAAAAAAAAAAAAAAAAAAAAAGTAGAAAAAACATACGGACTGCCATCCCGTTTCATTTTATGTTTATTTTATCTTTTTGTTATTTTTTTCATTAGCTTAAGTCGAGTCTAGTCTTGGCTTAGCAACGCCATATTGTACATGTAATTAATCAAGATCTTTAACTCGCCACCAGTAAAATATCCTTTATCCAACAAAACCGTGTTTATCATATCCCTACATCTAACGTTATAACCCGTTTAAAAGCCCTCTTTGATAGTTTATCTTAGGTGCTTACGCCTAGTGGAGGAGGTTTTTGATCATTTCTCAAGCCTATGGTAATCTATTTGCTATGACAGGTAGTGAGAGATATTATTCATTTTCATTTATGAGATATACTTTTATGACACCTGAGAGATGTGAGTATCTAAACACTACTTGTGAGGTGCTAGTCTGTAATCTCCGTGCTTATTATGATTAAAGTGGAACGACTATTTGTTGTAATTACTTTTATATTAGCGTTAAATGACCCCTAACTTGTATTTTGATTAAAATAAAAGCGCATTCGCTTGAGGACAAGCAAATCTCAAGTGTAAGGGTATTTGATGAAGCGAAAAGTGTACCGCTTTTAGGGGGTCATTTAAGCCCTAAATCGTATTTATTTGATCAAATATTGCCCTAAATCGTTCCTTTTGTCATTTTAGGTACTTTGGAGAAGAAATCTGGAAAAGGAAGCATTTTGGACGTTTTTGGAGCATAAAAGTGAAGAAAACAACAAAGTCTCAAAATCGGCTGGAAAAGTCTGTGACGGCGTCAAGCACCATTGTGACGCCGTCAACCCTTGACGCGCCAGAGAGGATTTTGGATGATTAAAAGGGGACGGCGTCAAGAAGGCCATCAAGAAACCCTAACCGCGGCGAGGGTGACGGCGTCAGCTCTATAACGTGACGCCGTCAGATCTGATTTTCTAGATATATTCTCATAATTTTTAGTCATTGGTGTGCAACTTTGTGAGGAGAAACCCTAAGACGATTTTTCTGCTACTTTTAAGGGTTTTATACCCTTGGATCTCCCATGTTCAATTGAAGATAAGTAATCAATTAATCATTCAATATGTCTATGTGTTGTTTGATTATATCTTGTTCTTGTCTTTTATTTAACATGCTAGGCTAGATTTATCTTGTGTTTGTTTAGATCTAATGAAACCTAACTATTGATTATTGGTTGTTGGTGTGTTATTAATTGTATTGGATGATTGTTTATCGATGTTAGGCTTAAGAAAACTGGCTAACCTCCTATACGGTAACTTGCTTGAACGTCTTAAGAAACATGAATCAATGCGTACTAAGGTTTTTATGGTTGTATTTAATGCATGAGCGAATTCTTGTGATCCCATGTTAGGAGCTTCTTAGCCGGCTCGACATAGGAGTGAAGTAGGAGCTTATAGAGTTGGGGAAGTACGTACGCCACCCCACGATTGGTATTAAGGAATACACCCGTCATCCACGCAATTAATACACACTAATCAACCGGTAAAAGATAGTTAGGGAGTAAGGAAATCTAAGTAAACACATTTCTCTCCATATAAGTTCCACAACCTTTTTATTTTCAGTTATTTTATTTTATTTGCAATTGTAGTTATTTGGGTTAGTTGACTAGCAACTAATTCCGCCCACTCCTTCAAACCCGAGATTTTACTTGCTTTTATAAAAATATAAAAAATACAAAAAGAATCTTCCCTCACCCTTAGACCTATTAGAGTAGTTTTTCAATCCTAACGACACTATTCCCCTAGAGAACGATCAATCCCCCGGTACTTGCCACTACACTATACTACATCGGTCAGGTACACTGCCTGGTGGGGATTGCAAGCCTCTTGAAATCCCTCGAGAGGTAAAACCTGTTGTAAGGTCGCAAAACCACGCATCATTTTGTTTCAACCGTTGAGCCTAAAAATATAAATGAGGCCATAAAAGATGAATCTTGGGTCATAGCGATGCAAGAGGAATTAAATCAGTTTGTTAGGAATGACGTTTGGACATTAGTACCTCAACCTCAAAATCAAACCATAATTGGAACTAAATGGGTTTTTAGGAACAAAATGGATGAAAATGGTATAGTGTCTAGAAACAAAGCTAGGCTAGTAGCTCAAGGCTACAATCAATAAGAAGGTATAGATTATGACGAGACATTTGCACCCGTTGCTAGGCTTGAGTCAATTAGAATATTACTTGCATATGCATGTGCACACGACTTTAAACTATTCCAAATGGATGTTAAAAATGCTTTTCTAAATGGTTTTATTAATGAGGAAGTGTACGTAGCACAACCTCCCGGCTTTGCCGATTTTGAAAAACCAAATCACGTCTACAAACTTAAGAAAGCATTATACGGACTTAAGCAAGCACCAAAAGCATGGTATGATCGACTTAAGACTTTCCTAGTTGACCATAAGTATACCATGGGCCTAGTAGACAATACTCTTTTCACTAAGAAAAAGGGATCACATATTATCATAGTCCAGATATATGTGGATGACATTATATTCGGTTCAACTTGTCAAGAGTTATGCGACAATTTTTCAAATATCATGCATGACGAGTTTGAAATAAGTATGATGGGGGAACTAAACTTTTTCTTAGGTCTCCAAATAAAACAATTAGAAGATGGGATATTCTTCAACCAATCTAAGTATATCAAGGATATGCTTAAGAAGTTTGGTATTGAAGACTCAAAACCCATGAAAACACCCATGTCCTCCAAAACCAAACTCACAAAGGATGACGAAAGTAAATCCGTAGATAGCACTAAATAGAGAGGAATGATTGGTAGTTTACTCTACCTCACGGCTAGTAGACCGGACATTATGTTTAGTGTTTGTCTATGTGCACGCTTTCAAGAAGATCCCAAAACATCTCATCTTGAAGTCGTTAAACGGATATTTAGATATATCAAAGGTACTACACATTTAGGATTATGGTATCCCAAAGGAACGGGAATGGAAACCATAGTGTATACCGACTCAGACCATGCCGGTGACTATGTCGATAGAAAAAGTACAAGTGGTATTTGTACTTTTGTAGGACATTGTCTCACCTCATTGTTTGCTAAGAAACAAACGGCCCTCGCAATATCAACAACCGAAGCCGAGTACGTGTCTGCAGGAAAGGCGTGTCAACAAGCACTGTGGATGAAACAAGCTCTCGTCGACTATGGAATTGAACTCAACGACATTCCCATTCTTTGTGACAACAAAGGAGCTATCGACCTCAGCAAAAATCCAGTCCAACACTCCAGAACCAAACACATAGAAATACATCACCATTTCCTACGCGACAATGTTCAGAAGGGAAACATCTCAATTGAGAAAGTATCCTCAGAGGACAACATTGCCGACATCCTCACAAAACCTCTCAAAAGGGAACCTTTCAACCTTCTTAGGCTTGGTTTAGGATTAATGGAACCTAGTGAGTAGATGAAACCGTAGCTTGAACCTTAGATTAGCCAAATAACCAAAACCTGAGTGTGGTCCTGCGAAACCAAACGACAACAAGGGCGGATACCTTGTTTTGGTTCCGCCGGATCCGTGGTACCCTGAGTCAGATTCTTAGTTTATTTAACAAAAACCATGTACTGTACATCACAACTCCCCAAAACATAACACCTACTGGAACTCGACTCAACATCATCCAAACTCACAATTTAGGTCATCTCCTTCCATCAATTTGTGTTCTAATCATCTCTGTAAGTATCCTAATCACATCTACATTCCTGATCTGTGTCTAGGATTTCTATTTCATGCACAAAATCAAAACTTGGGGTTCATGCATATCATTAGTAAAATCATGAAACATACTTACTGAATTGCATCACAAATCATGTTTTCCTTAGTTAGGAATTGCATCTTGTAGTACATTATCATAATTCATCAAAAACCCCATGAGAAATTTTTATCAAAATCTTCTCACGACTAGGAAAAACGGTTTTTGAACATTGTTCATACAAATACAAAACGGTATGTTTTAAACATCACTTGCATAATGTCTCTTGAATGCTAAAGGAAATACATAACTAATATGTATTTTCGGGTACATTCAATCGTAGCCACATTGAAGTAGGAGCATTTGGGTTATCTATCGTTTTATCATAAAACTTGCATTCATAAAATTTTCATGCATCAAAAGGAGTCGAGATAACCGCACCTCCACATTGTCTCCATGTAGGCACACACTAGAAATTAATATACGTATTTTCGATAGTTTTATCTAAATTATGTAATTTTCGTGTCTAGGAAAATCATGCCTCCCGCGAATTATTATGATCACAAGGAAACCGTCAAATACCTACCTAAACATCACAAAACCAATGGACTTAGTAAGGAACAAGTTGAAATATTCAAAGCCTTAGAAAAACGCTATGTACATGAGGGTAGAACCATAGATCCCTCATTCCTAGAAGGAACCGTTCTTAGAGAACAACTTGCTGCCATTCGATTCGATAGTCTCCTAGACATCGATGAACCCATAATCCCCAGATTTATACTTGAATTCTATGCAACTGTAGGTCTCACCACAAATGATTATGGTTACATGAGTGTTCATTTCAAAATAAACCAAGCCCAGTTCAACATCCCTCTAGATCAATTTGGAGATGTTTTAGGTGTTCCAAGTCATGGAGATTGTTTTTATTCGGACAAATGGTCATTGTCCATTCTCGATTCCAACCTTGATCGTATACATCCATACGACACACCTCTAATCTCAAAAGAGGACATCCGTGCTCATCTTTTTGTTCCTAGAAACAACCAAACTAGGTTAAGTCGAGGTCGTCAAGTAGATCGAGATCCATTTGCTATGGAACTAAATGAACTTAGGCCCCAATTTAAGAAGCTAGAGGAGGTCCTTAGGGCAAATGTCATAAGCACCATAGGAAATCGAGATCATGTCAATGCAAGCCTTTGTTACATGATGTATTGTGTGTCAAACCACCGACCTTTCAACCTCGCTTACTATATCGCCAAAAGAATGGCCTATATTCCGGTTCAAGGCACCACCGCCATGCCCTACGGGATGCTTCTCACCCGTCTTTATAGAGATTTTGAACCCATTCCTCGAAACACTTTAGGTTTCGTTCCCGACTACCCCAAAATTTCACACACCTTTGTTCCTTTAAGTGATCATAGGGTAGCCGTAGCAAGAGGAAAACGTGCTCATCCTCCTACATCATCATCATCATCATCATCCATGAGTGAAGAGGATGGTTTGCCAAACTTTAGAATCTCTCCACCCGAGTACTTGAGCCAACTTCCTCCTATCCCGAACGAATCAGCGGAATTTCGACAAACAAAGGGTATGATGAAGAATCTTGGATGATGGGTAATGAAGCTTCACAAGAAGCTTAGCAAGAAGTGAAGTTGAAGGAGTGTTTGGTATTAGATTTTTTCAAACAATGATATGATGAACTTGTGTGTTTCCTAGAATACTATGTTAGTATTTAACTTGTATGTGAACTAACTTAACATTGCAGGATGATAACACTTACTGTTATCAATTTTCCGAGATTAAGCCACCATTTGGCTTAACCTACTCTTATGGTAAGTTATTATCATCGGATTAATCTATGTGCACACGTGTGTTAGAATATGTATTTTTAGTTTTATTCTATCACATATTAGTAGTTACATATGTTTTAGGAGAATTTCCAGGATTTGGGCTGGTAACGCAAAATTTGACAATCTCTCTGTTTAAATTAGCACTTCTGAATGGCGGATTTGGCGGAACCAAATTCTGGGTTCCGTCAGTTGAAATCTTTGGCTCCGACAAAATTCAAATCGCGGATTCCGCGGAACCAAAATTTTGGTTCCGCCTTTGTTGTCGTTTGGATCCGCCAACTCCAACAGTAACTTTTCTCAAATTCCCGACTAATCCCGATCCTTAGATTATTAAGTCTAGTTCTTAGGATACTTCTCCTGATCATTAGGCACATTAGGATGATTTAGGAACACTTAGAATCATAAGAAATCCATTTCTCACCAAAATTTGAAAATTCAAATTTTCCATGTGAGTTACCTTTCTGTAACAAGCAAGGAACCCTCAAATTGGTTCCTTCCAATCCGTGGGAACATCACATCAATGGATTTCCCACTCAAGCCTTGCATTTACTGCATATCTTCAACCTTTCACTCAACTTAATCTCAATGGTTTGACTTAGATGATGTGACTAGCACAAATTTTTGTTCCAAATCATTAGGAACCTCCATCCTTCAATGGATTAACATCAAATCCAAACACAAAGTTCAATACACCTTACTGTCTATAAATTAGAACCTCAGGATCATCACAAATCACACAACCACCATCACTACTAACTATCATTCATGTACTTTAGAGCAACTCTTCTCACATTGCAACAATGACAAAATCAAGTAACTCATCCACAAGCAGACCCGCAAGAAGGACAACTCGTATAAGTGTCCGACCTTGTTGCTTTGTAAATCTAGTTAATTCATCATCAGAGGAGTCATCTCCACTCAACATCTCCTCACCAATAGCCAATGAGAATTTCCTCAACCTTGCAACTCCAACACTACTTCAAACCATCATCAACACTCCACCACCAACAATCACTCTTGTTGCTACCACACCACCACCCGCTCCATCTCAACCCACTAGATCACCTTCACCTCCAAAATCACCACAACTTCAGCCCCTTGAGTTGTTTAGAACTCCACCTTCATCACCTCATCCATACTTGGATGATTTGGAAGACCTTCCACCAAGGTCAACCAATCCTCCTCCCATGACCTTTGAAGGTCAAACACCTATGCTCTTCCATCCCATTTATCGGGATATCCATGGACCACTTTACCATGATGCACCACTACCACAACCACAAACTCAACAACTCTCACCAAGATCCACCCTTAATGCAATAGATGAGGAAATGTGGATAAATCAACCCCAATCCCAACAAGAGATCAATGAGGAGCTAGATCGTCTCTATGATTTCTCAAATATGGTGGATTCCCACCTTAGTGAAGCCATGGATCTTCAATCCATTTTGCTTGCCTCTATCACAACTCCACAAACAACCACCAACCAACCTACATTCCACCACCTCCACCATCAAACAACCAACCACAACCACCACAAAACAATGAGCCCATTCGTCCTCCCGAGTATCAAAGGCATGATTGCTCACAATGCGAGAGGACCACTCACTTGGCCCAAAGGACCAACATCTTGGTCCATGAGCTTCAAAACGAGATGAGGTTCATTTTGAACCATATTCTCGAACGCCTAAATGCAATCTCTCATCCTCCGCAATAGGCGAATTTTTAGTTTCTTCCTAGTCTTTTTTCTAGGATTTAATAGGATTGTTTTTAGGAATTTTCTATTTTTAGGAACTTTTTTATTGTAATATCATGGTTTGTGACTTATGACATAAACAAATTTTCAAGTAATGGATGTTATATTTATGCTTATGGGTGATCACTATTTGGCATAATATCTTGGTTTGTTTGATTCACTAACCTTATTGTATGGTTGGTTTGAATTCTCCTAATGATTTGACCACTTGTACTTAGGTGCATTTTTGATCAGACACGTATTTTTGACTTTTTAAAGTCAAATGAGTTGAACTATCATGTTTGGTTGACCTATACATATGCATTATGCTACTTGGTTGGATTGATTCACAACTAACCTTTGTTTTGTAGCTTTTCTCAACCTTGAATCATATACGTTGGTACCCTAGCAACGGGGAGTATAGATCAAGGGGGAGTATATCATGTACTAACTCATTATTTAGTAGCATTTCTCATCCTTGAAACGTATACGTTGGTACCCTAGCAATGGGGAGTATACATCGAGGGGGAGCATATCATATGCTAACCATTTGTTTTGTAGGTTCATAACCTTGGTACTCCAATTAGGGGGAGTATTATCCAAGGGGGAGCTTTAAAGTTCTCAAAATCATTGAAACAATCTTGGTACTCCAATTTAGGGGGAGTAATAACCAAGAAATGTTCACCACATTCCGCTACGCATATCTTCTTTTTGTTTCGACAAAAAGGGGGAGATAGGATTAAGTTTCTACATCACTGTGATCATCACAGTACATGTTTTCATGCTTAAAATAGATTTTAAACTTACATAAAACTAACTTAATATATATTTTTAAAAGACTTTCACTTTACTTATTTCATTGCTTAAAAATAAACTTTGTGTTTTGTCATCAACAAAAAGGGGGAGATTGTTAATACAAATATCGTCCTAAAAACGTTATTTATATTTTGCGATCTTTGCTTTATTTTGTTAATGACAATTATAAGGTTTATCTTTAGCAAAGCATAAATATAAGTTAAAGTCTTTTACATTTTAGTAACAAGCTTTTTAAAACACATTTTACACATTACATGATCACTAGGAATTACACATTACATACATTTTACATTTACATGTTTTACTTTTATTTCTTAAATTAGAAATATTAACATGACATCATGGCATACCTCATTTTGATATCTTGAGGATTTGGAAAATATTTTGGTAAGATCTTTAAGTAACAAAGTTGACTTTGCAAGATCTTGAAATGACTTGTCAAGATATAGAATGATATGGAAAGATTTGTAAAAATCTTAGCTGTCTGGTTCCCGCGGAACCAAACAACTACAAGGGCGGATCCCTTTTATTGGATCCGCCAAATCTGCCGGTTGTCCCCTCAGTTTTGCCTATAAATAGCAAGCTGATCATTCAAGGGCAATCATTACTCATATAGCTTAAAATATATATTCATTCATTTATACATCACTAACCCATATCATTCATTTCATTCTTAGTGATCTATCTTTTGTAGCAAAGAAGATCAAGCATACAAGCTTCAACAGACTGTTGCAAGTTTTATTAGTTAGATACTGTGTGATTTGTTAGTGTTCACACATCATTGTTATACCTTTCATTCAGTAGAGTTTGGTTAGTGTTTTAGTCCTTAAAACACAAAGAGTGTCGGGAGTGGTTGTACCCTTGTTAAAGAACCAACGGGAGTGGTTGTACCCTTGTAAAAAACCCGGTGTTTAGCTTAGTACCGGATAAAGAGTAAGCGACGTGTAAAAGTTTTCTCCGCCTAGAAGGGAGTTTGTTTCATAGTGAAGAACAACTCTCGAGTTAGAGGCTCGAGGAGTGGAGTAGGGCAAGGAAGAGAGTCCTTGTAGCCGAACCACTATAAACATCCGTGTTTTGTGGTTTGATCATTCCTTTCCTTACTTGCTATATATATATTGCTTGATTAGTTGCTTTACTTTGAAATCATGTTAAGTAAACAAAGCGAATAAATTTAAAACGGTAAAAACTATTCAACCCCCTTCTAGTTTTTCACATTTACTTTTATATTTATATTAAACATTGCTCAGTGAGGATTTTTTAGCAAGACCCATCTATTAATAGTGTAAAAGAACTTGTTATATACTTTCTTATTTTATATTTTAAAAAAGGACATGAACATGACACGTAGTAAACATGTCAACTCATCTAAAATGTTTGAGAAACGATGCATCTTTAGGTTAAGTAAGTATTAAACATTTTAAACCGTGAAACCGTTTAAGTATATAACTCTATAAAAAAAAAAAGTAAAATATATATCTTGGATTTTATGTTAGATAATTATCTATATGATGATTTTATCAAATTTTTAATTTTTTTTAATTAAACTACATGAATCGATAAATCACTAACATTTTTTTTATCACTTGACACATCTACTTAAACAATTTAAACGGGTTACACATGCTAAGCAGGTCCGAGCTATACAGCTGAGCACGATCCGAACATAGGAAATCCCCGCTACACCTTTTAAAAAAACTTCCTTCACAACTTTTTCATGCACCAACATACCTGATCTTGTGAAATTTTTTTTGGAATTTTTAGAGAAAATTTTTGAAATAAAAAATCTTTTTACGTAATGTATGAATATTTGTCTTTTTATTTGATCTTTATCATATATATCTATACATTATATATAACAGGAGGCGTTACACGTAGATAATGCCACATAAGTCCACGTCATTGCCATGTAATTGTCATTAAAAGCCATCTCATCACATTTAGTCCACCTAAGCATTATTTTAGTCAATTAAAATTCGGATTAATTAAAAATTTGACTTTGGCAAGAATTGAACCTGGGTCATTTAAACCACATACAAATGCTTCAACCACTAGACCAACCCAGTTTTTGTGATTTACAATACAAACTAAATATGTCATGCTTAAATAATTGATATTGTTAAGCGGGTCATTTAATCCATATACAAATGCTTCAACCACTAGACCAACCCAGTTTTTGTGATTTACAATACAAACTAAATATGTCATGCTTAAATAATTAATATTGTTAAGCTATATTTAAGGAATAGATTATGCATAAAATTAAATTGGTATTATTATCCAACCCTAATAAAACATATAACACAAAACCAGACTAATTAAGATAGTTCGATTTTAGAATTGAAGGGAAAATTTGGTCCAACTCACAGAAATAGTACGAGTATTAACTTTACGAAATGGCTTTTAAAAGTAGGCATGTATTCATACGTCATGCACTTTGTTTATTCGATTTTTAGATAAGCTATCCAGCTCAGCTTCGACTTTCGTCACTTCCTTTTTATTGCTTATTATAATTAAAATAGTTTTTGCATGTAGTTCGTTGCATCATAATAAAACGATTACATGTTTGGGTGCATATGTATTCTCAAAAGCATGTAAGATTATCATGGTTGCTACAACTTGGTGTAAGTTCGACTTTAGTATGGCAAGATAACTTTCTTTAATGTTAAAACTATTTACTTTCCGGAGTGATAGGATACGATGTTTTCAGTTTTAGGATACTTCATCACCAAATTCAACTATGGGATACATGTAATCTCATGAAATAGTTTCATAGTCCATGATGAGAACAATCTTCATAACCCCTTATAAGATCTTTAATCTTTTTTATGTGCAAAATAATTTTTTCAAAAAGTTGTATGTATTTTCTTATTCGTTATCATTCATATTTTCTGAATAATATATGTTCGTTTTATGAAAAAAGTACCATCATGCAGAAAAGGAATATAAACATGTGATCATTGTTTTAAACGATAATAGAGTAATAAAAAGTTTGCAAGCAAATTTACAAATATATCAAACGTAAAATCCATAGAAAAAGCTATTACTGTATTGTCATATAATTTTATTTACAATTAAAGATTTTTTTTTTTTTTTTAAAATAAAGTGTAAAGTAGGGGTGGAAATGAGCCGAGTCGCTCATGAAAAGCTCGGGATCGGATTGATAAAAAGCTCGAACGAGCCGAGTCTAAACGAGCTCGAGCCTAAGTTACGGCTCATTTATTAATCGAGCTTGAGCCCGAACTTTATATACATGAATATAATGCAGTTACAACGACAACAGAAAGAACTCTAAATACAACAATAGGTATGTACCATTTTGTGGTTATCATGTTTGTGTAAAAAATAACTCTTTAATATAATTACCAAATATTTCGGTCCAATTTAGTTACAATAACCGTCTATCACATCTACAAACACAATATATCAACATATGAAAAAGTACTCAAATGCTATTCTAAATATAATTTAAAACAAACTCAATATTGTATACAACGACAGAAATAATCTCAACATTCTTTAATTCAAACATCAATAAAATAATACGTACTTACATGTCTCTATCTGTTAATTATAACTATACAATATAGCTGATATTCGTATATGAATAAATAAAGTTATAACTATACAAGATAATTGATATCCTTACATGACTAAGTTAAAATGTAAATTACAAGTCACGCCCGCCCATCGGGCGGGCTTTGACACTAGTATATATATATATATATATATATATATATATATATATATATTGGATTTTATGTTAGATAATTATCTATATGATGATTTTATCAATTTTTTTTTAATTAAACTACTTGAATCGACAAATCACCAACACTTTTTTGATCACTTAACACGTCTACTTAAACAATTTAAAAGGGTTACACATGCTAAGCAGGTCTGAGCTATACGGCTGAGCACGATCCGAACATAGGACCAAACCGAAAACCGATTTGGCCCAAAACATCGGACCGAAATACATTTGGTCCGGTCTGGTTGGTCTGGTTTGGGCCGGTTTCTCGATTCAGTCCGTTATGTGGTGGTCTATAATGCTCAGCCCTACTGAGTTAGAGTTGAGTGTTTTGACACGATTAATAGACATATCGTGTTTGGGTAAAAATTATACCAACCCGTCAACCAAGAACCCGAATAGCTCAACTCAAACCCGAACCCGAACCTGTAATTTTTAACCTTAGACGGTGGGAGCAAAAGATTTTTGTTATACACCCACCGACCTTTTTCTACCTCCTTATATAATCTTCCCCAAATCAAAAACACAAACCCTAATCCCAAAAACAATGAACCCATCGTCAAAACCAAGCAAAAAGAAGGACACCCCATCACTCAAAAAGCTCGAATACCTGTCCTTAGTATCCAAGGTATGCACAGAACTCGAATCCCATCTGGGTTTCACTGACAAAGTCTTAGCCGAATTCATAACTGATTTAGGCCGCAAATGCTTAACCCACGAGGAGTTCGATCAAAAGCTCAAACAAAACGGTGCTGATTTGCCTGATTATTTTGTCCGTACTCTTTTAACTATTATTCATGCTATTTTGCCCCCTAAGGTTAAGAAAACTAAACCCGATGTAGGCGCGTTGAATATAGGTGATAGTAGAGACCATGTTAGGAGTTTGGAGAAGGAGATTGAGATGGAGGCGTTGGAAAAAGCCCGTTTACGCGGTGAGAATTTAGATAATGGTGAGAATTTAGGAAGCCGTAGGGAAAAACGCGAAAATAGAGATAGGTATGATAGGAAGCGCGATGATAGGGATATTGATAGATATGAGCGTAGGCGCGATGATATAGGGAGGGATGGGGGTGAAAATGGAGAAAATGAGACGAGGAGTCGTAGGGAGCGTGATAGGGATAGGTATGATAAGAAACGAGATGATAAAGGTAGGGATAGGGGAGATAAATATGAGCGTAAACGAGATGATAGGGATGATGATAGATATGAGCGTAAACGAGATGATAAGGATGATGATAGATACGAGCGAAAAGGTAGAGATAGGGATGATGGTAAGGACCGTAGACGAGATGAGAATAGGAGAATGGATGAGTTGGAGTTGTATCAAGTGTATAGAGGGAGAGTGACGAGGATAATGGATCACGGGTGCTTTGTGGAGATTTTGGATGTGAAAGGAAAGGAAGGGTTGGTTCACGTGTCGCAGATGGCGACGAGGAGAGTAGCGAGTGCGAAAGATGTGGTGAAGCGTGATCAAGAGGTTTTTGTGAAGGTGATATCGGTTAGTACTGGGAAGGTTTCGCTTTCGATGAGGGATGTGGATCAGAATACCGGGAAGGATTTGTTGCCGTTGAAGAAGAATGAGGAGGATGGTGATGGTGGTCGTGTGAATGCTGGGTCAGCTGTGGATAATAGTAATAATAAGTCGAGGATTGGGTTGTCGGGGATTAAGCTTACTGATGAGGATGTTGGTGTTTCGTCTAGACGGCCGTTGAAGAAGATGAGTTCGCCTGAGAGGTGGGAGGCGAATCAGTTGATTGCTTCGGGGGTTTTGAGTGTTAAGGATTATCCGATGTATGATGAGGAAACGAATGACGGGGTGGTTTATCAGGAAGAAGGTGGTGACGAGGAGCTTGAGGTTGAGTTAAACGAAGACGAACCCGCGTTTTTGAAAGGACAGAGTCATTACTCGATGGATATGTCACCTGTTAAGATTTTCAAAAACCCCGAAGGTTCGTTGAGCCGTGCAGCGGCTTTGCAGTCTGCTTTGATCAAGGAACGGCGAGAAGTGAGGGACCAGCAGCAGAGAACTATGCTTGATTCCATCCCGAAGGATCTTAATCGTCCTTGGGAAGACCCGATGCCGGAAAACGGCGAGCGGCATTTAGCTCAGGAGTTGAGAGGAGTCGGGTTGTCAGCATATGATATGCCCGAATGGAAAAAGGATTCGTTTAGTAAAGCATTGACTTTTGGTCAAAGGTCAAAGCTGTCATTACAAGAGCAGAGACAAAGCTTGCCGATATATAAACTGAAGAAGGAATTGGTTCAAGCTGTGAACGATAATCAGGTGTTGGTTGTTATCGGTGAGACGGGGTCTGGTAAGACAACTCAGGTGACTCAGTATTTAGCAGAAGCTGGTTACACCACTCGGGGTAAGATCGGTTGTACTCAACCTCGTCGTGTGGCTGCAATGTCGGTAGCTAAGAGGGTGGCTGAGGAGTTCGGTTGTAGACTAGGCGAGGAAGTTGGTTACTCGATTCGTTTTGAGGATTGTACGGGTCCCGAAACTGTAATTAAGTACATGACTGATGGTATGCTTTTAAGGGAAATTCTGGTTGACGAGAATCTATCTCAGTATTCTGTTATTATGCTTGACGAAGCTCACGAGAGAACAATGAGTACTGATGTTCTTTTCGGGTTATTAAAAGGCTTAATAAAACGAAGACCCGACCTTCGTTTGATTGTCACTTCTGCTACATTAGACGCTGAGAAATTTTCAGGGTATTTCTTTAGTTGTAATATTTTCACAATTCCCGGAAGAACGTTTCCTGTTGAAATACTTTACACTAAACAGCCGGAAAGTGATTATGTCGATGCAGCTTTGATTACTGTTATGCAGATTCACTTGACAGAACCGGAAGGTGATATACTCATGTTTTTGACCGGTCAAGAGGAAATCGATCATGCTTGTCAGTGTTTGTTTGAGCGGATGAAAGGGTTAGGTAAAAACGTGCCTGAATTGATTATATTACCAGTTTATAGTGCACTACCTAGTGAAATGCAGTCGAGAATTTTTGAACCGGCCCCACCAGGGAAGAGGAAGGTGGTCGTTGCCACTAATATTGCTGAAGCATCTTTGACCATTGACGGGATTTTCTATGTCATTGACCCTGGTTTCGCCAAGCAAAACGTGTATAACCCGAAGCAAGGTCTTGATTCACTTGTAATCACACCTATATCTCAGGCATCAGCTAAGCAACGGGCGGGTCGGGCAGGTCGTACTGGGCCGGGAAAATGTTACCGGTTATACACTGAAAACGCTTTCAACAATGAAATGGCACCAACCTCGATTCCTGAAATTCAGCGGATAAATCTCGCGTTGGTAACGCTGAACTTAAAAGCAATGGGGATAAACGATCTTTTAGCTTTTGATTTCATGGACCCACCATCACCTCAAGCACTTATTGCCGCTCTTGAACAGCTTTACACTCTCGGAGCACTTGATGAAGAAGGGCTTTTAACGAAATTAGGTAGAAAAATGGCTGAATTTCCACTCGATCCTCCTTTGTCTAAGATGCTGTTAGCGAGTGTTGATTTGGGATGTAGTGATGAAATATTGACCATTATTGCTATGATCACGACTGGGAATATCTTTTATAGACCTCGGGAGAAACAAGCGCAAGCAGATCAGAAGAAGGCCAAGTTTTTTCAACCAGAAGGAGATCATTTAACTTTGCTTGCTGTTTATGAGGCTTGGAAAGCTAAGAATTTTTCGGGTCCGTGGTGTTTCGAGAATTTTGTTCAGGCGAGATCGCTTAGGAGGGCGCAAGATGTCAGGAAGCAGCTTCTATCTATCATGGACAAGTATGTTCTCTTTGCTATGTTTTAAATTACAAATAATTCATATTTGTTTTCTGTTGTAACTTGTAAATGTGCTTAATTAGTTATCGGTAGTATATAGTGGTGTATTTTTTGATCATTTGTGGTAAACCGGTTGATTGGTTAGGTTGGAAGCGGGTTGAACAGGCCTATTGGTTTGAAAGTCTTTCAAAATGCTTAAAGGTTTCGGAATGCTTTTATCATAATAGTCGTTTTTGAAACATCAAGTATCTGTACTTCTGTAGTTCAAGAATAGAAGAGACAAAACAAAATGTTTATGTTCCCAACCCGACATGACCTGTTTTTAAGTAACTCGTTTTGACCTGCTGCCGGACCTGCAATTTTGCCATCCTTCTCTTGTTTTCTGAAATGTGATTATGCGAACTCCCCTTGTGTTCTGGCCAGGTTGCGTTATTTGTTATGAATTATGATTGAATATCACAATTGTTTTCTGAGTCTATGTTTAAATCTGAATCTAATGATGTAAATCTGCTCAACTAATTTTAATATGTCCTCTATAGTGATGTCTATTTCACCCATTTATGGTGAATCTGTTAATTTGGGTTACATTTTGGCTAACTTATCAAATGGGTAGCTTGTAATTAAGTGGTTAACATGGAGTCCGGCTGAATAGGCTAAAACAGTTTGAAAGTGACTCGAAAGTAATTAAAACGCGTAGAATGTCACATTAGTAGTTGTAATTCAAGAAAAAGAAGTAAAGCTAAATGTACTGGGTTTGCTTGACCCGATTTGAATTGTTTCTAGTTTACCCATTTTATCGCGTCACTCTACTGCCAGCTTGCTACTTGTTTTCTGAATTGTGATTATGTGAATCCCCTTTATTAGGATCAGTGGCCTATGTTGTTGCTCATCTGCTCTGTGTCAAACTGATACTAATGGTATAAATCTGCGCAGCTAGTTTCAGGAAGTTCTCTGTAGAATGTAGATGTGTTAGTCTTTCAACCATTGATGTTCAACTAGTTTCAAATTTATCGTCATTGTAACATAGCTTTTTATCACATTTAAAACATGAATTATTTAAAAGGGAAGTATGAAATGTTTTTGTGTCATATACCTGTTAACCGACCCGTCAATTTGCCACTTTTTGTTTCTGAAGAAGTGATTATGTGATTAGGTGAATTCCCCTTATTATGATCAATAGCATGTGTTTCTGGTTCATGTTGCTGATTTGCTTGTTTTCTATTCAGGTACAAATTGGATATTGTAAGTGCTGGGAAGAACTTTACGAAGATACGGAAGGCAATAACTGCAGGATTTTTCTTTCACGCTGCACGTAAAGACCCACAAGAAGGATACAGAACTATAGTCGAGAACCAGCCCGTTTACGTACACCCAAGTAGCGCGCTTTTCCAAAGACAACCAGACTGGGTCATCTACCACGAGCTGGTTATGACAACAAAAGAATACATGCGTGAGGTTACTGTTGTAGATCCAAAATGGCTAGTCGAATTAGCACCAAGGTTCTTTAAGGTGTCAGATCCTACTAAGATGAGCAAGCGTAAAAGACAAGAAAGGATTGAGCCTCTTTATGATCGTTACAATGAACCCAATTCGTGGAGGCTCAGCAAACGACGGGCTTGATCAGTGGCTTGCAGTTGAATTTTTTTGTTTTGCTTGTAACAACTGATTTGTTATCTGGTTTCTTTTATGTGCCCGCCATGGAGATATGTACAAGCAACTTTGTAAAATACAGGTTTCTTTGCATCATTTTGAATGCAAAATTTACACTTATTATATATGGCTGGCGCCAGTGCGGTTTTGCTCAAACTAGCCTGAGTCTTGAGCTTGGTCTGGCTTGAAAGGCCTAAACAGTTTCAATATTAGTCATCAGAGTCTGAGTTCGGGGGTAAAATTTCAGAATTTTTCTAGTGTATGCCGACCAAAAATAAGCTTTTGTAAATAGAATGTTTGGATTTGCTTCTCATTAAAAATAAGCAGATAAGCAGTTTTTTTAGTGTTTGACAAATTCGGTTTATGTAATCAAAAGATAGATAAATTTACAAATTGGTTTTTACTAACAAGTGCCCACCGGGCACAAGGTTAACGAGTAGTTAATAAACACAAACTTTCCTATTTAACAAAAAAATGCATTAAATACACATTAAATAAACTGATAAATTACTATATTTGACTATAATTTTCACATAAATGAACAAAAACATTTCTTTTATTAACATGTTAATACATGCCCAGTGGGCACATGTTAGTAAAACCCAAATTGGGTTTTATATTATAAGTTCTTTTTGACATGATAACATGTTCAAGGGGACTTTTTACCCGCGCTTCGCTGCAGGGCGTGGGGTTTCTGTTGCATAATTGTTTAGGTAAAATATTTATGTTAGCCCTTGAGGATATATGAAACAGCAGCTGCTAAAAATCAGAGACTGTTTGTATAAATTTTTTCAGAAAAAGACAAAAGAACTCTTATACTTTTGGTCCCTGAAAACTGATTTTTATTACACTGTTAGTCCCCAAGGACCTATTTTGGAACGATAGTTAAAACTTATGGACTTTTTATGTAAACTTTCAGAAAAGACAAAATTGACTGTTACTTTGGTGAACTGAACAATTTTATAGAAATTGTTTATACTTAAAAAATGAAATAAAATTAAAATGTGAGACTTGACAATAACTTTAAATTGTTTTCTGAACTAATATGTTGTAGATTTTCAGAAGTTTCTTTTTAGAAAGGTGTAAAATGTAGGTTCAACGAATTTCAACAATACACCAAGATACATCAAAAAGTAATATAAAAAAATAAAAAAGTTATAAATTTGTATCAAACTTTCATTGTCCTCCATGAGAAAATCGCTTCCGCAATCATCACATGCAAGACAATGACAATATAATACTAGTTACAACTTATCTAAGCCATATACACCACAATATATAAATGCGTAAACTTTCTTTTCTTTACCCGATGTGGGACTAAACACATGCACCAAGTTTTACAAAAGTAAGCCCATATAAAACTAGAAATTTGATACGACAGTACGACACTCAAATTTCAGAAAAATAATGACCTTTACTGTGGATTAATAAAGGATGTTTGGAAATTTGTTTAGTTTAGTGTTATACTTCCATGTTAAATCTTTATCTAGATGTTTACACACATTTACAGTACATAAATAGGGGGTTAATGATCCGAGCCATGTTGAGTTATGTGTTAATTAAGCTTGAGGAGATATTTTTTCATTTGACTTGAGCTCGTATAATATTTATTAACCAGGCTCGAACTCGAGATCGAGTGGCTAGAGCTCAATACTCTTTTATAATTTAACGCATTTGTTCAATTGTCATAATTTCAAACTCGAGTTGCACGTTTATGAGCTCGAGACCTATGGGCTCGTTTATTAGCTCAAATTTAAGCTCGAGTAAGTTCGTTTGCAAGTTAGAATTGCTAGTTATGAGATAGACTTAAAGCTCATAACATACGAATAATGACTAAATGATTCAAAATTAACAATTATTCGATAAGTAACCTATCAATAACCAAAACATATCTTCAAAATAACAAAGTTTTCCTTGTCTTCTTCGGAAAACGACAAAAGAACACATTTTTTCGGCTGACAAACGAACAAATTACCTTGATGAAAAATGTTGTTTACAATTTTAACGAGGTTCTAAGATTGTAATGAAAAAGGATATAAACAAGATACAACATAATTTGATATATTCAAAAGACCAAGGAAGTTATTTGATTTGAAAGGTAATAACACATGTTGCGAAGTTGATAACGTACCCAAAACAAAATACAACTTTGCTTCAATACGAACGATCACAACTGATAATTTTCTAGTGAAGTAGTAAAATTATGCGGAAAAGTTCTAGCTTTTTCCAGAAAGACCAAACCGACAGTTGGGAAGTTGACAGTTTACTTTTTTAAACATCTAAAGATTCGGTGGTAGCTTTAGCTGGTTCTTCAGGCATCAAGACACGACCACTACATGGGTCTACTGGACGTGTGTCACGGGGCCCACCTTTCCTGCCCATTACAACCATTGGAGGCGGTGGTAGCAACCCTGCTCTGAATAGAAGACGTTGAACAGGATCCGATGGCTGTGCACCAACTGATAACCAGTATCTGCAAATTACAAGAGGCTTAGACAGAAAGAAACACCAAACTTTATATGTTCTTCACAGCTTTCTTTTTATGAGTTTTAGTTAAGCATCACTTTTCATGAAATTTGAGATGAGAAAAAGCAATTTAGCAGATGAATTTAAGCAAACTTGACCTCAAAAGTCAACTAACAGTAGATAGTATGTTTGGTAAGCTGTTGATTTTATTTGAATACCAAAAGCAGATAAGCATGCCAATATCTTACATGTATTATAATTAACTTAATTGTTGGTGAGTGGCATAATCGATTTTCTTCTTATTCAATCAGCTAGCGTTGATCATCCCCAATTGATGACCACAAGTCCAAAAGCACGTAAGATACTAGATTGGTATACACAGGGAAATTTTGGTCTTCTAAATCATCAAAATATAAAATTTCGTTTACTAATGAAAGATAGAAATCAAGACAGTCAGCTATTGCAGCAATCTTTTTCCTTGATGGTTCGGAGTTCGGACTAACAAGGATAACTAGAATTTCTCAGTGCTTAGACTGATATGGACATGCTAAGTGGATATAAACAGGAAAAGGTTCGAACAGTAGCCACATGTTTATTTTGTATATCTAATATTCATGATAAAATTTTTAGTCTTCGATTATTTTGGTCTTAGACTTATGTGTGTGCATAATTGCATATACTTATACCCTGTTTTATGATAAATTATTATTTCAGCACTAATTTTAGCCAAGACATTGTGATTTAGAATCTATAGTGCACTAACGGAGCAAGTCAATCAACTAAACTATGGATAGTGCCGATCAAAATGGTATCACATGAAAACAAAAACTATAAGAAAAATGGTGTATTCAACAACTTACTTCACCCGGTCAAAATTAAGTCCCATTCTTTTACCTCCATCTTGACCTGTATTAACAAAGCAACCAACCAGCAATTAGCAACCTGTATAGTCAAAGTAACTTGGGTTTTAAAACATAAAAGAAACTGCCACCAAATAGGTTTAGTTGGTGTTTGGATGTGCATTTTAGAAGTGATTATCTAATTATTCAACTTCAAGTCGTAAAAAGCAGCTTTGGCAAGCTTATTATTATCTGAAGATTTGGTATCCACATCGTCATCTAAAATAATCAGTTTGATGCAAACTGCAACAATGGCTAGTTATCAAAGGGCAGAGTAAGACTATTTAAACATCCTTAAAGTGAATTTTGAAAGACAAGCAGCAAAAGCATATCCAAACACTATCTCCTCCAGGCTAACACCACATATATTAGAGCTGATTAACCGGTTTAGTTATTCAAATACCCCCTTTGTGGGCTACAGTCTAACTAGTAATTAAAGGATTAAATATTAACAATTCAAACATTCTTTTTCTAATCTGTTCATCTCGAAACCCTTTATCGATCAAAGCAAAACTTAATATTTTCCATTCGTGTGTTCATCAACAATCAAACTAAAGCATTACTGCATTAGCTATTCTAAATGACATTAGATTACGCTCAAATGCTCAATCAACTATCCAATCAAATACAAGTGGAACTAACTTTTTAACATTATTAACCACTTAAGGGTGGCCTAGTGGCAAAAGGGCTTGTGACTATCACTCTAAAATGTGAGAGGTCTCAAGATCAATTCCTGCTAGGTGCAAACAACTTTAAGTGGCCACGCCAACCTCCTGAAAAGGGAGGGCTTTACCTGGTTTGAGTCTGTGTGGCGGTGGGTTCAAACCCCGTGGATTAGTCGGCCAAAAGGTCGGAAATCATGGTTACCAAAAAAAACTTTTTAACATTATTTGTACATACTTTGACGTGCAGCTAAACTGATCTTAACTTAGGTTCCAAAAGATCCAACTTTTAACTATACGTATACCTAACTTCTATCAACTCATTATCGAATTATCTGATTATAATTCTTACTAACTTGAGTAACTTCTAATATGCACATACAATTATCACCATTAGTTAAGCAAAATCCCAATCATAAAAACCCAAACTTTCATCACAGGTCATTATATCCCCTAAATTTACATACCGCAACAATCCATTTCAATCATAACCCCATAAAACAACCACCTTCCATGATGGAACATATACAACATGCCAAAACCCCAAATGCCTTAATGTACAAACTAAACTAGATTATGAGACAATTTTAATCTTAAACCCATAAAGCAACAAACTTTCATGTGAAATACAAGAGGCTATGCTAAGAAAACCCCAAACGCTTATATGTTCAAATTACTAGGTGTTTCGGATTGCTTATTCTTTCTGCTTATCCGCTCAAAAAGTAAGCAAAATAGCATCTTTGATATCCAAAGAGTATCTGCTTATTTTAAGCATAAAAGCATTATATTAATTATTTGAAATGAAACTAAAATTAGTTTTTTTACAATCACATTCAACCTAAAATTCTAACACAGTTTCAAAAAAAAAAAACTTATTTTTTCAGCAGAAGCAGAAAACATTTCAAGAAGTCAAATCGAGAGTTTATGACTTCAACCTGTTTATCAAATACGTTGATGAACTCAGGTTCAATACCTGGTATAGTTATGAGCAGAAAAAATGGCGCAAAGCGATCGTCGACCGCTGCCCTTTAAACCCTAATCAAATCCCCGCAGCTACAAAGGGTTTGGATTCCTTGCTCCATCGCTTAAGGGCCCTGACCGATGCTATCAAAAAATTGCTTAGTGAATACATTAGAAACCTCAAATCAGCAACTTTGGAAAGTTCAAAAACTCAGTGAATAAATCAGAAACCCCAAAATTTATTCACTGAGTTTTTGAACTTTCCAAAGTTGATGATTTGAGGTTTCTGATGTATTCACTAAACAATTTTTTGGTAGCATCGGTCAAGGCCCTTAAGCGATGGAGCAAGGAATCCAAACCCTTTGTAGCTGCGGGGATTTGATTAGGGTTTAAAGGGCAGCGGTCGACGATCGCTTTGCGCCATTTTTTCTGCTCATAACTATACCAGGTATTGAACCTGAGTTCTATCAAAGTATTTGATAACAAGGTTGAAGTCATAAACTCTCAATTTGTAGCTGCGGGGATCGTGAATCATACTGACTCGCCCTCGAAGGTGGTTTACCAGAAGAAAAAAAAAATTCAAGAACCTGGTAAATAAATATAGCAACCCCATAAAGATACAAACTTTAACATTGAAACACAATATAAAAAACACCCAAATGCTCAAAACATCAAAATTTATAAAAAAAAGATTTTATAAAAAGGTGACCTGGTAAAGGGTTATAATAGCCTAAGACTTCAATATGTTTGCCATCTCTTGGAGATCTGCTATCTGCTGCCATTACTCTGTAAAATGGTCTGTTTCTGCATCCCAATCGAGCCAATCGAAGGCGCACCACCATTTTTCTTGATTTTCTTACTGTGTGTGTGTGTTTTTAGTGTGTGTGAAATGAGGGGTTTAGGGTTCTGATGGAAATTTGATGGGTTGATTTGATTCGGTGGAAATGGGTCGGGTCGGGTTGTGTTCAATATATATATATATATATATATATATATATATATTTTTTTTTTTAATCTTTTATTACAAAATAAAAAAAAAAGGGAAATGAATGAGTTTTTTTTTTTTTTTGAAAAATAAGTCTTTGAGTTAGAATTTGATACCTTTTGAAAAATATGTCTTTGAAGTGAAAAATAAGTTTTTGTAATATCAGATTGATTGAAAATCGATTTTAAAACAGTAACCATAATATAAAAACATGTTTTAAATATGCAAAATATTATTTTACACAGGGTCGTTCCTGAATTTTTAAAATTTTTGAGGGCCCCGGACGAAATTACATAGTGAGCCTTTTCGAAAATGAATGTTATATAAAGTGTCACCGTTCATAAGATATAAATGCATTTATGGGGTGTTTCTTTTTTCCTTTATTGTCATTTAATGAGTGAGTTCATCCCTTATTCCCTCTTATTGGGGAGCCTCACAAAAATGACTCACTCTCAAATAAGTGGCTTATATAGACAAGAGCTCATACCACTCCATACCACTTAATTTAGTAAACAAAGTCTTACTTATCTAAATGTTTAACATATTACTCATTTAATATATTTTCTCATTTAAATATCTTTTTCTTTGTGAAGAAAAATGTGTATACATGCATATAATAATTTTTACCGGAACAAATTTAAGATATTTTCTCATCTAAATATCTTTTTCTTTGTGAAGAAAAATGTGTACACATGCATATAATAATTTTTACCGAAAAAAATTTTGGGGCTCCTAAAAATTTCAGGACACTGAGCGATCGCCCACCTTACACAACCTCAAAGACACATGATTTTATATAAAACGTGAATTGTCACACTTTAACATATCGGGTTGTGTATTTTAAGGGAGGATTGTAGCCAATTGGCTACAGAAATTGTAGCCATATATTAAAACAGTAATATTACCGTTTAATAACGGTCAAATGGGTCCCGCTTCCTCGTCCCTTGCTCGTCGCCAAACCGAAGAAGCTCCAACCTACGCACCATTGACGAGGTGATGCCATCGGTGTCAGTTAAGTGACGCTCGTCGCCGGTGGCACCGGTCAAAGTTGATTCCATTGAATGCCATGTAACCTCTTTTATTTCCCATTAAACCAACATTGTGGTTGGCTAGTGTTGGTGTATGTGTCCGGACGCTAGAGTCGTCCGGACCAGGCTCCGGTGTCCGAACTCAAAGGATCGTTCGGACTGTCTCGGACCTTTAGATATACACACAGAGCGAACCGCCGCCGTCTACAGTAACAGGTCCCATCAACTACTGACATTCCAGATATTACGGGATTGTGTCTCCCACGTGGCCTGACACCTACTTTATAGGTCAGACATAGGTCAACTCGCGTGGTCCCAAGGTGAACAGGTACAGTAAGTGTGGGTAGTATAAATACCCACACCTCATTTATGATATGCATTCAATTTAACTCCTACTACCATTACTTTAATTCTACTGTTCTTATTGACCCGAAACTTACTCTCACGCCGGAGGTCGGTCCTGGGATCGAACCCGGGGCGAGCCTGACGCGTGTTCTTCTTGTGTAGGAATAAACGAAGTCCAAAGGATCCCATCCGAAGGACGAAGCTTAGAAGTGGGACCCATCCGCAGGGTTTTACTTCAACAAATTGGCGCCATCCGTGGGACCCGCTATTCAATCTACTAGAGCATTGACATGGCTGGTCCTTCCTTCACTCCTCTTCGATTCGGAGACGGAAGGATCGAAACAAACAACAACAACCGATACGAGACTGACAATACCTTAGACCCGAACGAGGCCGACAATATTCCCCAACCTCTCGCCGGCAACAGATACGAAACCGATAACGTCCAGAACCTAAATGAAACCGACAGCACCCTTCAACCTAACAATAACCGGGACGAAACAGGTAACATCCGAAACTCAAATGAAGGCCCGGGCGAAGAGTCCGCCGATCTTCGAGAAATGATCACGGCCCACGTGGCGTCATTGACGGAGCTCATCAAAAAACACAACAGGTTAAATGCAAGCGCTCTTAAGCCGATACGGTTAAACTTTGAAGACGAAGAGAATGCAAGTCATATAAAGGACAAGGGAAAGGATGATGATCTGCATAAGCCCTTTAAGGAAACATCGAGATCACCATTCACCCGGCGCATTGTGGAATTCTCCGGGCCGAGTCACACTATGCCGTTGAACATGAGGTTTTATGATGGCTCGACAGACCCGAACGACCATCTCACCAGGTTCACAGGAGCCGCGAACCAGGGGGAATGGCCGATGCCCGTATGGTGCCGCATGTTTCAGCAGACATTGGACGGGGCCGCAGGTGGATGGTTCGAAAGATTAGAACCCGGAAGTATTGATAGTTGGAACGAGTTAAGGGAACAGTTCTCCACGAGGTTTTCGCTCAGGAAGAAATGCATAAAAAACCCCACAGAGATCGCAAAAATCATTCGTCGAGCTCATGAGTCTCTTCCGGAATTCAAGGAGAGATGGACAGATGAGGCAAGCTATATAAGTGGGGTACCGGAGATTATGAGAATTTCAGCCTTCATGAGTGCGCACAAATGCCCCGCTCTCGCCAAAAAATTCTCCGACAGGGTTCCGCATACGGTCACAGAAATGTTTACCAGGGTAGATGACTTCATAAGATCTGAAGAAGCGTTCCGTAGTACAGAACTACCGAAGGGAGAGGGTTTCGACTCAAACAAGAAGGGAACCCAGGGTTTTAGAAACGATAGACCGCGAGTGGATCGCCGAAACGACTTCAAACAGAAAGACACATATCACCCCTACGCAGTTCCACTCAGGAGTTACCCTCGCAATGATTTCCCCCGTAACGATCTACCCCTCTTGGACTACCGCCGCAACGATCCTCCCAAACGGCCCAATGGATGGTGGCCGTTAACTAAGCCCCCTAGGGAAATTCTCGCCACGGAGCACCATTTGAACTTACCCTTCCCTCGCCCAACCGGAGGCAGGATAAGAAAAGAAAATTTAGACAAGTTCTGCGAGTACCACAGGGAAAAAGGACATCTGACCGACGATTGTCATCAACTCAAGAAACAACTGATATTTGCTTTAGAATCCGGAAAGCTGGACCACCTCATGAAAGATCTAAGACAACGCGAGATGGAGAGGGACAAAGACCAACAAAGAAAGAATGATAACGGAAAAGCCAAAGTGATTAATCTGATAGAAAGCCCGGCCGACGATCAAGAACCAAGGTTGGGACATGGAAATAAGAAATGGATGAACACACCAATAACCTTTCCTTCATGCGCATTCGGAAAGTTATCATACGAACCCCTTGTTGTGAGAGGCAGTGTCGAGGGAAGTCTGGTCGAGAAAATACTGGCGGATGGTGGGTCATCGGTGAACGTCATATACGAACATTGCTTTAACAAGCTGAACACCGGAACAAAAGCTAGGATCAAGGCAACCTACACCACCCTGACAGGCTTCTCAGGAGAAGGCAGTAAACCGAGGGGTAAGGTTGTTTTAAAGACAATTCTGGGCAGCCGTGGAAAGTACAGGAAACTGCTTATAAAATTTTACGTTGTACGGTCTCCGTCACCATACGATATGATATTGGGGAGAGCGGGTCTCGGGAAACTCCGAGCCATCGCTTCGACCAGCCACAACATGTTGAAGTTCCCCACCCCGAAAGGGATCGCAACTTTAACTACACAGCTGACTGACAAGTTCGAATGCCAAGTTTTCAAGAAAAATCGACTAAGAGCACCCTCCGAGGAAGATAATATTCTCAGATTGAGGACGAACGGGATATCGGAAGAATAAAACAAGGAAGCTTTGACTTCAAAACCTTCGCAGTAAAGGCTTTGGTTTCAAAACCTCATTCAAAAAAAAAAAACACAACACCGGACGACGGGGACGATACTATAATGAATGCATGATGAAGTTTAATTTTGAAATTTTCTTTTGTGGAAAATGTAAAATAACATTCTAAGTATCTGTAATAATTTATGAACTTCTCCTTTTCCCGGAAATATTGTATTACAGTTATAAAATGTCAAGTGCCATGTCACTCCGGATTATTCATTCATCGGATTGTGGAAAACACTCCCTCCCTCGTGAGTGGATCGTGATAACCCTCCGGATTATTCATTCATCGGATTGTGGAAAACACTCCCTCCCTCGTGAGTGGATCGTGATAACCCTCCGGATTTTCATTCATCGGATTGTGGAAAACACTCCCTCCCTCGTGAGTGGATCGTGATAACCCTCCGGATTATTCATTCATCGGATTGTGGAAAACACTCCCTCCCTCGTGAGTGGATCGTGATAACCCTCCGGATTATTCATTCATCGGATTGTGGAAAACACTCCCTCCCTCGTGAGTGGATCGTGATAACCCTCCGGATTATTCATTCATCGGATTGTGGAAAACACTCCCTCCCTCGTGAGTGGATCGTGATAACCCTCCGGATTATTCATTCATCGGATTGTGGAAAACACTCCCTCCCTCGTGAGTGGATCGTGATAACCCTCCGGATTATTCATTCATCGGATTGTGGAAAACACTCCCTCCCTCGTGAGTGGATCGTGATAACCCTCCGGATTATTCATTCATCGGATTGTGGAAAACACTCCCTCCCTCGTGAGTGGATCGTGATAACCCTCCGGATTATTCATTCATCGGATTGTGGAAAACACTCCCTCCCTCGTGAGTGGATCGTGATAACCCTCCGGATTATTCATTCATCGGATTGTGGAAAACACTCCCTCCCTCGCGAGTGGATCGTGATAACCCTCCGGATTATTCATTCATCGGATTGTGGAAAACACTCCTCTCTCGTGAGTGGATCGTGATAACCCTCCGGATTATTCATCCATCGGATTGTGGAAAACACTCCCTCCCTCGTGAGTGGATCGTGATAACCCTCCGGATTATTCATCCATCGGATTGTGGAAAACACTCCCTCCCTCGTGAGTGGATCGTGATAACCCTCCGGATTATTCATCCATCGGATTGTGGAAAACACTCCCTCCCTCGTGAGTGGATCGTGATAACCCTCCGGATTATTCATCCATCGGATTGTGGAAAACACTCCCTCTCTCCTGAGTGGATCGAAATCGCTTCACCCGACACAGCGGATTATACAAAAAAAAAAAAACTAGAATAAAGATGATAAACAAAAGAGATGTGTCACACTCCGCTTCACAAATCGTCAAGTCAATCTATAATGGATAATCAGTCAACTCAAGTTGCGGATCCAAAGGTAAAAAAGGAGCCAGAACATTAGTCGCGAACTGTTTATAACGACCTTCTTCGCGCCAGGATAAGTACCGGTATGCTGGAACGCCGGGACTCCAACCACACTCGAACAATAAAAAACATATGTATATATCTATTCAGAAGCCCGTTTCAAAAAAGGGGGAAGGGGATACCGTACGACGTCCCAAACACTCCAAACGGGACAAGCTAGCTTAAACAACACCTCGTTATCAATAACACACATAAGCGGGATATCTATACGAACAAATTAAGTAAAAATTATTCCAGCAAGTATAAGAACAACGTCTTCAAGCCATCACAAGTAAGTTATTACATGGCACTTATCCACAACAAGTATCATCATTACATTCATCCGAAACAAAAACAAAGAAAATAACCACTAGCCTTCACCCGCAACGTTCTCAGCAACGGAGGAACCTTCACCCGGTCTGTGCTTGGCCCCGGATGACTCTCCGACCTTTCTAGCTGGTGCGGCTGTCACAGGCTTCGACTTAGGAGCACCAGCAGCGGGCAACAGATTCATGAGGTCACTCAACGGCATCCGGTACGAATCGGCAAGCTTCTGAATATACGGATACTGGGCATCAAACAACTTTACATACTCCGCTTTCCAGATACGGGGAGCCTCCATGTTAAGCTTATCAAACTTGCCCAAAAGTCGCTCGTGCTCGTCTTTCTTACGCTCATAGGCAAGACCATCCAGGAAACCTGCGGTGTAGGCCAATCCATAAACCCATCCCATCTGTGCCTTGTACTCAGAGCTGCAAAACAAACGTCGACAAGCAGTCGGGAGGAGATCCTTCACGACATTTTGACGCTCCATCTCCAACCTCCCGACCTCAGCAAGCAAATCCCTGTTCGCCCCCTCAATCTTCCCTAAGGCTTCATTCTTTTTTGCCATCTCTTGCTCCAACCCTTTAACACCCTCAGCATGAGATTCAGCTGTTCTTTTCCAATCATCCCTTTCTTTCTCCATCTCAGCCAGTCGAACTGCTAGTTCCTCCTCTCGTTCCGATATACCAGCTCTCACATCAGCCAATTCTTGCTTGAGGGCATCAAACTCTTCAACCAACCGCACATATCTGCCATGCTCCGCACCATGCTCCACCACACTATTTTTATACGTCCTGTCCAGCTCCCTGTGCTCATCGAGCAATTGGTTGAAGCGACGAAGTAGCTCGGCCTGCATCGCAATCCCACCCCCGGATTGCTCATACGACCGATGAACCAGCTGGCTATCGGTCAGCCCTTCTATCGCAATCTTCTCAGATGGAGGGGTAAGATGTGCCAGCAACTCTAGACAAGCCCTATAAGAGTCCAAGCGGACATGATTGGGAAGAGACCAGCCGGGAGCAAAAATTTCTCCCTCGAGAGAGCCTTCATCTGCAACAACGTCAGAGGTCACTCAACAAAAACAAGGACATAACGAGTCAATATAGCAAGACGAGTTCGCCTCACCTGCTCCTGGTGACGGATGCACCGTAGAAGGTGGCGGGGAGTGCATGGAATGATCCGAATGATCTGTAAAATCAATAGGAAAGCATAAAACACAGCTCACATACATAAAAGAGGAGGAGAAAAAGGTACCAGAGCGTATCCCTTACCATCGGAAGATGGTTGCTCTTCCGTATGAGTCTCCGGATCCGGCTGACCTTCAAGGTTGGTCTCAGCAGTGCGCTCATGCTCGCTCCCTTCACCCACAACCTGCTCCCCGATTCTCTTCTTTCCCCCTGATTCAGCGCAACTTCGGCAACAACTTGCGGTTCGATATGGCGAAGGGGGGAGGCATCGATAGTTCGGTCAGATTGTTCGTCATCTTTCCGTTCGGTTTTCTTCTTCTTGCGAGAAGTAGCAGTCTCTGATGGTCCCTCGGCGCTCCTTTTTTTCTCATCTTCCATCTTTTTTCTTTCCTTCTCCTCTCTAGCAGCTAACACGTTCAAATCCGCCTTCTCAACCACCTTCTGTATAGGAGTGGTCTTGGGCACGGTGCTACCTGCTACCAAAGGCTCGGTGGTTCTCTTCGGTCCCTCACTCCCCTCCTCAAGAGGATCTCCCCTACCAACGTCCACGTCAACCTCCACGGGAAGCTCCAAATACTCTGTCATGGAAAGAACTACAAAAACAACAAAGCAACCTAAGGTCAAACCAATAAACAAGCAACCCCTGCGAATGACGGCTAAAGAAATCTGTTTTACCATGCCCATCGGCATCCTTTAAAACGCCCTTGTACCCGGGGTACTCGAAAACCCTACTAAGCCCCACCATCCATAAGATAGCATCCAAAGGTTTCCTCAGAAAGATAACCTTCTCTGCAACTTTCTCAGCATCTCTCTCAGAATAAACCACAGGAAAATCATCTGTAACTTTAGAATCCCTATGCCTCCACGGCATACCATGCGGTATCGCCCTCCGATCTATCAAAAAGAAATGACCCTTCCAATTCTTTAGGCCGGTCAACACTTCCTTAAAACATTTTAAGGCTCTCGTTCCCGCCCGGCTTTCGAAAGAAAACCAATGCCCCTGCTTGCACAACCTATAAAAAACCCGGAAAAGGGGAACAGTCGGCACCACGTTCAGACTATAGCATCGGATTTCAAACATAGTGACCCTGTTCAACCCTATCGGAACCACTTGAGAAAAATGTACACGAAAATATCCTATCACTGCTAGCAGAAAAGTAGAGAAAGGAATCCTGACACCCCCCGTCCTCAGCTGATGCACATAAACACCAATCTTAGTCTCCGGCAACATGTCCATAGTCATACCCAGCGGAGGAAGCACCGGATGCAAATCCAATGGAATTCCGAACTCCGCAACCACCCGGTCCAGCTCACCTTGTGTCAACTTAGAAGTATGTACATGCATGTCAAACTTAGGTGCTACCCTACTAGGTTGAGGCCCAAGTCTACTTACCAATGGGAAGTCCATCTGTTCACTCATCTCAGCGGTCATATCTAAAAGGATGCCGATGGAACAAAGTGCTAAAGATAAATTACAAGAGAGTAAGGTAACGCACCTCTCGGACTTCTCAACGGTTGAGCAAATTGTGCAAAATATACAAACACCGAGGATGAGGTAAGTAAACACACAGTTAACAGAAACTCTTATAAGAGCCAAACCTATATATATAAGGAAAGACATAAAGACAATCAAAAAAGTGCCACGTCAGCCTGTCACTCGCTGACGTGGCAAAATATGGAACGTTAGATTCCCACGGTTAGCATACGCGTGGCATGCCAATATTTCACTAAAAAGACAACTGCTTTGCTCAGCCCATGGGCCTGCAATTAAATTAGCCCATCAAGGTAAGATGAACCTTTCAAAAATCCGACCCAACACTTACATAATTCATACATAGGGTTCGCTTGGACGGAATATATAATTGAAATGGGGACGAGGACGCAAAAATAAAAAGACACATCCGAAGAATGCAAAGCAATAAACCACAGCACATCCGTCAAAGTATTACATTACTAGTCTTCTACTAGTAATACAATACTGGGGGGGACATTTTGGTGTATGTGTCCGGAGAAGATCCAGCCGACTTGGCCAAGCCAAAGGTGCCAAAATGCATGAAGATGTTAATAAAGTATTGCACCATCGATCTCCAACCGATACTACAATACTGGGGGGGACATGTTGGTGTATGTGTCCGGACGCTAGAGTCGTCCGGACCAGGCTCCGGTGTCCGAACTCAAAGGATCGTTCGGACTGTCTCGGACCTTTAGATATACACACAGAGCGAACCGCCGCCGTCTACAGTAACAGGTCCCATCAACTACTGACATTCCAGATATTACGGGATTGTGTCTCCCACGTGGCCTGACACCTACTTTATAGGTCAGACATAGGTCAACTCGCGTGGTCCCAAGGTGAACAGGTACAGTAAGTGTGGGTAGTATAAATACCCACACCTCATTTATGATATGCATTCAATTTAACACCTACTACCATTACTTTAATTCTACTGTTCTTATTGACCCGAAACTTACTCTCACGCCGGAGGTCGGTCCTGGGATCGAACCCGGGGCGAGCCTGACGCGTGTTCTTCTTGTGTAGGAATAAACGAAGTCCAAAGGATCCCATCCGAAGGACGAAGCTTAGAAGTGGGACCCATCCGCAGGGTTTTACTTCAACAATTTTGGGACGAAGGGAGTAATATGTCGTAGATTTTCAGAAGTTTCTTTTTAGAAAGGTGTAAAATGTAGGTTCAACGAATTTCAACTTCAGTTGACCAATACACCAAGTTACATAAAAAAGTAATATTAAAAAATAAATAAATAAAAAAATAAAAAAATCAAAAAAAACAAAAAGTTATAAATTTGTATCAAATTTTCAATGTTTTACAATAGCTGTTTGTAGCAATCAGCTCATGTAAGACAATGACAATATAATACTAGCCACAACTTATCTAAGCCGTCTACACCACAATATATAAATGCGTAAACTTTCTTTTCTTTACCCGATGTGGGACTAAACACATGCACCAAGTTTTACAAAAGTAAGCCCATATAAAACTAGAAATTTGATACGACAGTACGACACTCAAATTTCAGAAAAATAATGACCTTTACTGTGGATTAATAAAGGATGTTTGGAAATTTGTTTAGTTTAGTGTTATACTTCCATGTTAAATCTTTATCTAGATGTTTACACACATTTACAGTACATAAATAGGGGGTTAATGATCCGAGCCGTGTTGAGTTATGTGTTAGTTAAGCTTGAGGAGATATTTTTTCATTTGACTTGAGCTCGTATAATATTTATTAACCAGGCTCGAACTCGAGATCGAGTGGCTAGAGCTCAATACTCGATTATAATTTAACGCATTTGTTCAATTGTCATAATTTCAAACTCGAGTTGCATGTTTATGAGCTCGAGACCTATTGGCTCGTTTATTAGCTCAAATTTAAGCTCGATTAAGTTTGTTTGCAAGTTAGAATTGCTAGTTATGAGATAGACTTAAAGCTCATAACATACGAATAATGACTAAATGATTCAAAATTAACAATTATTCGATAAGTAACCTATCAATAACCAAAACATATCTTCAAAATAACAAAGTTTTCCTTGTCTTCTTCGGAAAACGACTAAAGAACACATTTTTTCGGCTGACAAACGAACAAATTACCTTGATGAAAAATGTTTTTACAATTTTAACGAGGTTCTAACATTGTCAAATGGGGCTCAAAAAATGTGAATTCATCAACACATACGCTTATAAAGCTTTTGCTAAGCTCATATTACAAATCTTAACCAAATATTATAATGAAAACGGATATAAACAAGATACAACATAATTTGACATATTAAAAAGACCAAGGAAGTTATTTGATTTGAAGGGTAATAACACATGTTGCAAAGTTGATAACGTACCCAAAACAAGATACAACTTTGCTTCAATACGAACGATCACAACTGATAATTTTCTAGTGAAGTAGTAAAATTATGCGGAAAAGTTCTAGCTTTTTCCAGAAAGACCAAACCGACAGTTGGGAAGTTGACAGTTTACTTTTTTAAACATCTAAAGATTCGGTGGTAGCTTTAGCTGGTTCTTCAGGCATCAAGACACGACCACTACATGGGTCTACTGGACGTGTGTCACGGGGCCCACCTTTCCTGCCCATTACAACCATTGGAGGCGGTGGTAGCAACCCTGCTCTGAATAGAAGACGTTGAACAGGATCCGATGGCTGTGCACCAACTGATAACCAGTATCTGCAAATTACAAGAGGCTTAGACAAAAAGAAACACCAAACTTTATATGTTCTTCACAGCTTTCTTTTTATGAGTTTTAGTTAAGCATCACTTTTCATGAAATTTGAGATGAGAAAAAGCAATTTAGCAGATGAATTTAAGCAAACTTGACCTCAAAAGTCAACTAACAGTAGATAGTATGTTTGGTAAGCTGTTGATTTTATTTGAATACCAAAAGCAGATAAGCATGCCAATATCTTACATGTATTATAATTAACTTAATTGTTGGTGAGTGGCATAATCGATTTTCTTCTTATTCAATCAGCTAGCGTTGATCATCCCCAATTTATGACCACAAGTCCAAAAGCACGTAAGATACTAGATTGGTATACACAGGGAAATTTTGGTCTTCTAAATCATCAAAATATAAAATTTCGTTTACTAATGAAAGATAGAAATCAAGACAGTCAGCTATTGCAGCAATCTTTTTCCTTGATGGTTCAGAGTTCGGACTAACAAGGATAACTAGAATTTCTCAGTGCTTAGACTGATATGGACATGCTAAGTGGATATAAACAGGACAAGGTTCGAACAGTAGCCACATGTTTATTTTGTATATCTAATATTCATGATAAAATTTTTAGTCTTCGGTTATTTTGGTCTTAGACTTATGTGTGTGCATAATTGCATATACTTATACCCCTGTTTTATGATAAATTATTATTTCAGCACTAATTTTAGCCAAGACATTGTGATTTAGAATCTATAGTGCACTAACGGAGCAATTCAATCAACTAAACTATGGATAGTGCCGATCAAAATGGTATCACATGAAAACAAAAACTATAAGAAAAATGGTGTATTCAACAACTTACTTCACCCGGTCAAAATTAAGTCCCATTCTTTTACCTCCATCTTGACCTGTATTAACAAAGCAACCAACCAGCAATTAGCAACCTGTATAGTCAAAGTAACTTGGGTTTTAAAACATAAAAGAAACTGCCACCAAATAGGTTTAGTTGGTGTTTGGATGTGCATTTTAGAAGTGATTATCTAATTATTCAACTTCAAGTCGTAAAAAGCAGCTTTGGCAAGCTTATTATTATCTGAAGATTTGGTATCCACATCGTCATCTAAAATAATCAGTTTGATGCAAACTGCAACAATGGCTAGTTATCAAAGGGCAGAGTAAGACTATTTAAACATCCTTAAAGTGAATTTTGAAAGACAAGCAGCAAAAGCATATCCAAACACTATCTCCTCCAGGCTAACACCACATATATTAGAGCTGATTAACCGGTTTAGTTATTCAAATACCCCCTTTGTGGGCTACAGTCTAACTAGTAATTAAAGGATTAAATATTAACAATTCAAACATTCTTTTTCTAATCTGTTCATCTCGAAACCCTTTATTGATCAAAGCAAAACTTAATATTTTCCATTCATGTGTTCATCAACAATCAAACTAAAGCATTACTGCATTAGCTATTCTAAATGACATTAGATTACGCTAAAATGCTCAATCAACTATCCAATCAAATACAAGTGGAACTAACTTTTTAACATTATTAACCACTTAAGGGTGGCCTAGTGGCAAAAGGGCTTGTGACTATCACTCTAAAATGTGAGAGGTCTCAAGATCAATTCCTGCTAGGTGCAAACAACTTTAAGTGGCCACGCCAACCTCCTGAAAAAGGAGGGCTTTACCTGGTTTGAGACTGTGTGGCGGTGGGTTCAAACCCCGTGGATTAGTCGGCCAAAAGGTCGGAAATCATGGTTACCAAAAAAAAACTTTTTAACATTATTTGTACATACTTTGACGTGCAGCTAAACTGATCTTAACTTAGGTTCCAAAAGATCCAACTTTTAACTATACGTATACCTAACTTCTATCAACTCATTATCGAATTATCTGATTATAATTCTTACTAACTTGAGTAACTTCTAATATGCACATACAATTATCACCATTAGTTAAGCAAAATCCCAATCATAAAAACCCAAACTTTCATCACAGGTCATTATATCCCCTAAATTTACATACCGCAACAATCCATTTCAATCATAACCCCATAAAACAACCACCTTCCATGATGGAACATATACAACATGCCAAAACCCCAAATGCCTTAATGTACAAACTAAACTAGATTATGAGACAATTTTAATCTTAAACCCATAAAGCAACAAACTTTCATGTGAAATACAAGAGGCTATGCTAAGAAAACCCCAAACGCTTATATGTTCAAATTACTAGGTGTTTCGGATTGCTTATTCTTTCTGCTTATCCGCTCAAAAAGTAAGCAAAATAGCATCTTTGATATCCAAAGAGTATCTGCTTATTTTAAGCATAAAAGCATTATATTAATTATTTGAAATGAAACTAAAATTAGTTTTTTACAATCACATTCAACCTAAAATTCTAACACAGTTTCAAAAAAAAAAAACTTATTTTTTCAGCAGAAGCAGAAAACATTTCAAGAAGTCAAATCGAGAGTTTATGACTTCAACCTTGTTATCAAATACGTTGATGAACTCAGGTTCAATACCTGGTATAGTTATGAGCAGAAAAAATGGCGCAAAGCGATCGTCGACCGCTGCCCTTTAAACCCTAATCAAATCCCCGCAGCTACAAAGGGTTTGGATTCCTTGCTCCATCGCTTAAGGGCCCTGACCGATGCTATCAAAAAATTGCTTAGTGAATACATTAGAAACCTCAAATCAGCAACTTTGGAAAGTTCAAAAACTCAGTGAATAAATCAGAAACCCCAAAATTTATTCACTGAGTTTTTGAACTTTCCAAAGTTGATGATTTGAGGTTTCTGATGTATTCACTAAACAATTTTTTGGTAGCATCGGTCAAGGCCCTTAAGCGATGGAGCAAGGAATCCAAACCCTTTGTACTGCGGGGATTTGATTAGGGTTTAAAGGGCAGCGGTCGACGATCGCTTTGCGCCATTTTTTCTGCTCATAACTATACCAGGTATTGAACCTGAGTTCTATCAAAGTATTTGATAACAAGGTTGAAGTCATAAACTCTCAATTTGTAGCTGCGGGGATCGTGAATCATACTGACTCGCCCTCGAAGGTGGTTTACCAGAAGGAAAAAAAATTCAAGAACCTGGTAAATAAATATAGCAACCCCATAAAGATACAAACTTTAACATTGAAACACAATATAAAAAACACCCAAATGCTCAAAACATCAAAATTTATAAAAAAAAGATTTTATAAAAAGGTGACCTGGTAAAGGGTTATAATAGCCTAAGACTTCAATATGTTTGCCATCTCTTGGAGATCTGCTATCTGCTGCCATTACTCTGTAAAATGGTCTGTTTCTGCATCCCAATCGAGCCAATCGAAGGCGCACCACCATTTTTCTTGATTTTCTTACTGTGTGTGTGTGTTTTTTAGTGTGTGTGAAATGAGGGGTTTAGGGTTCTGATGGAAATTTGATGGGTTGATTTGATTCGGTGGAAATGGGTCGGGTCGGGTTGTGTTCAATATATATATATATATATATATATATATATATATTTTTTTTAATCTTTTATTACAAAATAAAAAAAAAAGGGAAATGAATGAGTTTTTTTTTTTTTTTGAAAAATAATTCTTTGAGTTAGAATTTGATACCTTTTGAAAAATATGTCTTTGAAGTGAAAAATAAGTTTTTGTAATATCAGATTGATTGAAAATCGATTTTAAAACAGTAACCATAATATAAAAACATGTTTTAAATATGCAAAATATTATTTTACACAGGGTCGTTCCTGAATTTTTAAAATTTTTGAGGGCCCCGGACGAAATTACATAGTGAGCCTTTTCGAAAATGAATGTTATATAAAGTGTCACCGTTCATAAGATATAAATGCATTTAGAGGGTGTTTCTTTTTTCGTTTATTGTCACTTAATGAGTGAGTTCATCCCTTATTCCCTCTTATTGGGGAGCCTCACAAAAATGACTCACTCTCGAATAAGTGGCTTATATAGACAAGGGCTCATACCACTCCATACCACTTAATTTAGTAAACAAAGTCTTAGTTATCTAAATGTTCAACATATTACTCATTTAATATATTTTCTCATCTAAATATCTTTTTCTTTGTGAAGAAAAATGTGTATACATGCATATAATAATTTTTACCGGAACAAATTTAAGATATTTTCTCATCTAAATATCTTTTTCTTTGTGAAGAAAAATGTGTACACATGCATATAATAATTTTTACCGAAAAAAAATTTTGGGGCTCCTAAAAATTTCAGGACCCTGAGCGATCGCCCACCTTGCACACCCTCAAAGACGGCATGATTTTATATAAAACGCGAATTGTCACACTTTAACATATCGGGTTGTGTATTTTAAGGGATGATTGTAGCAAATTGGCTACAGAAATTGTAGCCATATATTAAAACGGTAATATTACCGTTTTCAAATGGGTCCCGCTTCCTCGTCCCTTGCTCGTCGCCAAACCGAAGAAGCTCCAACCGACGCACCATTGACGAGGTGATGCCATCGGTGTCAGTTAAGTGACGCTCGTCGCCGGTGGCACCGATCTAAGTTGATTCCATTGAATGCCATGTAACCTCTTTTATTTCTCATTAAACCAACATTGTGCTTGGCTAGCTACTTGCATTACGACCGCGAATTCTACAACAAATGTAGCATGAACTTCTTACGCAAAAAGCTTTAATTTATTTTCAAAAAATTCCCGTGAAGCAAGAGAGTAAAAAAAAGAAAAGAGGTTATGCTTGTGTTCGTCATTGACTAGTCCAAATATCCCAAATGTACAATACGAAACTCTATAATTAGAGTAGCATCCTCACAGCCTTTTAAAGTTTTAAAGTAATATAGACCTATTTGAATTTTGGTATAGAATTCATGTATAGACGACTATTACTACAAGAGTCGTGTTTGTTGCTCATTTATATATCCATTTTACTGTAATTTTTATGGCTACTTTTAGGTTGGTTTCAATATTTTAAAACCCGGTTTTTTATTGACCCGGTCGAGTCGACGGGACACCGGGTCAATGGTTCAACCGGTTCGACCGGCGAGTCAAACCGGTTTTTTATACACATAAAAAATGCAATAAATCATGTTACCAAACACATATATAACTTGTAAAAAACCAATATCAAACACATGTAAAACCTTGAAAATCAAATACTAACCATAAAATAAGTTTACCAAACATACACAATAAAAACACATGCAATCCAATGAAAACTCCAAACTTTAAAACGACATTACAACCAACCAAGTTACTTGAAACATTTAAAACTACGTAAACTGATATTCCCATAAAACTGTGATAGTTTTATATGTTTAAACATTTACGTTATCACAATTTTACATAAAACTTACTCCCTCATCAAAATTTGTTATTATACAAACATATTGGATTAAAACTGATGACAACATAACTATGCTAACATTACAAAATGTTGGCAGTATGGTATAGATAACTTGATCATGTAATTTCATTTGTTAAGTAGCTTAAGGTTTGATGCAATAATTCTTGATTATCCATATTGGTCAAACAACAAAAAACACAAAACTGGCCGGTTTCGGTGAACCGGTTCAACCCGGGTCAAGTGAAACCCGGCGGTTCAATCCGGGTTTATATTGCCATAAAACCTGGCTATTAACGGCCCGGTAACATCATCGGTTCCCGGTTGAACCGGCCGGAAACCGGGTTTTAAAAAATTGGTTGGTTTATACATTCTCACACAGCAACCCTATCTTGAACTTAGAAAATCTATCACATCCAATAATATACCAAAACATGTCACTTACGTTTTTGGTCTCATTAGGGGTCTAAAGTGCATATTTTCCAAAAAAGTGAAGGAACACAGATTAACTAGGTCCATGTCACGCATACATGTCTCAAACTTGAACTATACAAATGGCAACACCTCCATGAGCCTCTTGACACCTCTCTATCTCTCTCTCACACACACTCTTTTACTCTCTCACTCACCGCTAACCACCACCATATATCCTTCTTCTTATACCAAAAATAACACATAACAAAAACACACAAACCCTTCTTGCAAAAACCTGCAAAACCATTGATAAAAACATGAATGTAGTGAAAGAGCCTATATATGTTGAGAACCAAGATTTCTTGGAGATCAAGGAAGAACCTATAGTGGTTTTGGACGAAGATGATGAGGTCATGAAAATTAAAGAAGAACCTGTATTAGTTTATGATGATCAAGATGGTTTTCTTGATGGTTTACCTAAGCCTATAGAAGGGTTAAGAGATGGAGGTCCACCACCTTTTTTGAAGAAAACATTTGAAATGGTGGATGATCCAAAAACTGATGAGATTATATCATGGAGTGAGACTCAAAAAAGTTTTGTTCTTTGGGATCCTCATAAGTTCTCTACTGATCTTTTGCCTCAAAGATTTAAGCATAATAATTTTTCTAGCTTTGTGAGACAACTCAATACTTATGTAAGTAATCTTTTGTTCACTTTAGCTTCAATTTTTTTTTTTTTTTTTTTTTTTTAGTTGTCCTTTTAAGGTTTTATGCATTTAATTTAGAGGTGTTTTGGATTGAGTTTGTAAAAATATTGTATGATTATGGTATGTAAGTTTAATAATTCTGAAGAGCTGTTTATCTATTAGACCTATTTTTACCATCAAAATAATTAGTGGTGGATCTGAACTTATCTAATACAGTAGCTAGTTACTGTATAATCTTAATTTTTTATTGATATATCTAATGTGTTTCTATATGTATTGTTTGGTTTACTAGCAATGTAGATTTGACCTCTAGTCAACTTAAACTAGTAAAATATGTTCTAGAGGAGTAGAGGTGTTTAGGCTCAATTCTTGGATTTGATAGTCATAAAGGATTTTTTTTTTTTTTTTTTTTTTTTTTTTTGTTAACCATGATTTCCCACCTTTTGGCCGACTAATCCACGGGGTTTGAACCCACCGCCACCTCGACTCAAACCAGGTAAAACCCTCCCTTTTCGGGAGGTTGGCGTGGCCACTTAAGGTTTTTTGCACCTAGCTGGAATTGAACTTAATACCTCACACATTTTAGAGTGATAATCACAAGCCCTTTTGCCACTAGCCACCCTTAAGTGGTTTCATAATGGATATTGCATAAATGGTGGTTAAATAGTTTATATTGAGTTTGAATCTTGATTAATTTCACATTTTGTTCTCTTGATGCTTAAAGGTACAAGAATTTTGCATTGAATATAACTAGTGAACCTTTACCTTGTTATATATTTTAGGCATGCTTACTAGAAATGTTTTTGAACTTTTAGTTAACTTGAGATATGTTCATGAAGGGTTAAAGCTCAACTCTAATTTGAATCATTTTAACTTTGCATTCTTGAGTAAATGGTGGTTTAGGTTGGTTATTAGTGTAACTATTGCTTGATTTTTTACTTTAAGCTAACTTTTACATTATGTTGACTTGATCCATATAGAGGTTTAAGAAAATCGATTCGGACCGATGGGAGTTCGCGAATGAGCTGTTTCAAAAGGGTAAGAAGCATTTGTTAAGAGACATCAAGAGGAGGACAACCCAGTCACCAATCATGCAAAAACGAACGATAGCCGAACAACAACAATCTTGTGTTCATCAAACAGATCCTACAATCGAATCCGAGCTAGAAATTTTAAGAAAAGATAGAGCTACACTCAGACAAGAGATCTTGAAAATGAAGCAACAACAAGAGAGCACAGACAAGCATTTGGAAGTCGTTCAAGAACGTATGTTAAGAATGGAGTTCAAGCAACAAAAATTACTACTCTTCGTGTCGAAAGCTTTTAAAAATCCGGCTTTTGTTCATCTTTTGCAACATCTAGTGATCCAAAAGCAAGAAATGTGTAGTGTTGACATGTGCAAAAGGCGAAAAGTTGAGCAAATGCTAAGCGCGGTTAATGCTGATGAACTCAGTCGCGCTCAAGAAGTGTCGAATATGATCGAATCCGATGCATGCACTGCGTTTTCTTCAGAAGAATCAGTAAGCGCACCTGAAGACCAAAGAACTAGTGACAAATCTGGAGTCAACAGTTCAGATTACAACTCGGAAAACTTCATATTGTGGGAAAAACTAATGGAAGATGACTTGATATTTGGAGATGATCATGATGAATCTGGAAAAGATCAACCGGAAACTTATCTTCAAGAATGGGAAGAACTAATCCCAAAAGTTTAGCTTCTGATTCATTCATATGATATGATATTTGTCCATTGGCTGACGATCGGCTTTTAGAGCCATGCATCAAAGGTCCATACCTTCTGGCATTTGAGCTCGGCTCAGGATATAGGTAACTAAGAATTGAAGCAACGCTACTGTAGGTGTAGATGATGAAACAAGTATATTTGTTTTGGTTTGTTTTTGCTGTATTTGTGATCTTGTAAAATATACTAAGCTACTGTACTAGCTAATTTGTATAGGATATAAGGTATTTTATGTTGCACTGGGTTAAATGCATGCTAATGTGAATATTTTTTTCTCATTGTGATGGTATTTTCTATCATCAATTGTAAAAATAATTTCCATTTTCATTTTGTCTATTATGGGTAAGGATACGGATACAGTGTGAAGAAAACTTAAAATGAGAAGAAAACTTAAAATGAGAAGAATGAAAACTTGAGAAGAAAACTTAAAATGAAACTTAAAATGAAACTTAAAATGAGAAGAATGAAAACTTGAGAAGAAAATTTAAAATGAAACTTAAAATGACACTTAAAATGAAATTTAAAATGACAAGAATGAAAACTTGAGAAGAAAACTTAAAATGAAACTTAAAATGAGAAGAATGAGAAATAACTATAATCGCATATTTGAGATGCATCGACTTGAATTAGATGCATATCTATTCATTTAAATGCACCACAATTAGTTTCAAAAGTGATTTTGAAGTGAAAACGATGTAAAGTAGTACTAGCAATAAATTTGACCCGCAGAGGATGAAAAATACATAGGATTCGTCTAACTTGATGAAATGCATCTAATACATGTATATCATCTAATTTTTAGCTAGAAAATATATTATGATGCATCTAAAAGATTAGAGATGCATCTAATTCAAATTGATGCATCTCTAATGTGTAGTTATAGTTATTTCTCATCCTTCTTATTTTAAGAATTTTTCTCATTTGATCCTTAGTCTACTTGATATAACCTTAACTAAAGTTAAACTATTATAGGAGAAATGCTAGAACCACTGACAAAATTCACACAAAAAATTCACTCGCTGACGTGTCAGCGGGTGATTGGTTTAATAAGAGAGAGGAGAGAGAAACGGTCAGAAAATGCACCAATCACCCGCTGACATGTCAGCGAGTGAATTTTTTGTGTGAATTTTGTGAATGAGTCTAGCATTGCTCCTATTATAGAGCGTAGTGGTACAAAAAATTTTAGGGCCTGTTTGTCATAAGCCTTTTGACTTAATTAAAATCAAGGTTATTAAAATTCCGATCTTATATATCTAGGATCGTTTTTGTATTTGACTTAAACCTTTTGACTTAAAATCAAGGGTTATCAAAATTGCGATCTTATATATCTAGGATCGTTTTTGTATTTGCAAGATTAAGATCGTAAAATTGAATCGGAATCTTAAGATCCTACGTCAATTTTTCTTATAGGATTTGTAGTGTTATAAAGTTTTACACAATATTCAATATTAGAGACAAATTTAAAAGGATGAAAAAATGTTCAATGACTTGGAATATAGCTTATGCTTATATATGCATATAGCCATATACTACATAATTGGCCACAAGTTCACATATGTCATTTGTATATTCTAAGCTTTGTCGTTCATAAAAAAGTATACAAATTTCATAGTTAAAACAATATAATACTACAATACATAGAATTACTCTATATACTTCAATCGTTATATATATAATTTGAGTAGAAAGAAAATACCACTTGTTACCCTCTTCAAGATCATAACCTGTCTTTCCGTAAAACATTTTTAAGGGTCGTGGATACGAGTAACACTGGATCAAAGTTTGAGATTTTGGCCTAATCTAACTATATATAAAGAATGAGTTGCAAGTTGAGTATTTATTGAATGTGAGCATTATTGCTATAAGCTAAGAAACTCTAATATGTAAAATAAGCTCACCAAGTGGAGCTTCTTTTAAAGCTTCTTGGAGCTTTTAATGTTGCATAAATATATATCTCCAATAAAAGTCTAACTATAAGAACCCGAAGAGTCATTTGTAATTAAAACCGATTGATGCAAACCCTTTCATATTTCAATGCTGCATCAACACCTCTTTTCATCTCCTCATCATTAAATGTGTTGGTTCCTATAAATTACACACAAGCCACAATTTTGAAAGGGGCCATGAAGGTAATGTTGTACCTAAAACCCACGTTCAGATGCTATGAGACCGTATTTTCCTTTGAAACTGAATTTTGGCTAATACAATTTCTCATTCTGCTTACAGGTTGGGCTTAAGTTTGAGTGCAACAATAGCAAAAGATGATTCTACTTCAACATGTTGCATCTGCTTTTCTGTCAAGACTTTTCCTTGGAAGACCAATATATATGGGAAGGTGTGTGTCTCCCTTTCATAAACTGTTTGGTTTATGTTGTTTTGATTTTGTTTTCTATGTATGAGATATCTACTTTGCACTATTAGGAGGTGTTTAGATGTTTGTATGAGCTATCTACCATGGATTTCATCGCGGAATAATTAAACACAAATTGTTGTAATCAATTTCCTAAAACCACATGCACGTCTCTTTATAACTTATGACACTCAACAACGAATTATAACCTTTTGCATGTTACGTTTGGATTGAAATACTCTATTAACTTGCACGTTTTTGCAGGTGATTAACTCTATTACATTACGAACACAGTTACAAAAGGGAACTACAACAATGGCATTGGGTGAATAACAGGGTGAATATGTAAGCGTATTGGAAGCATTGAACTTTGTTTCTAAAGGGGGAGAACTTCTAAAGCTTACAAGTAAAGGTAATTTCTCTCAAATTATATAAAACATGCATGCACAAATGAATTACATAAACGATATTGAATTATTCAGAGTGATTGTTCATACAGTAGATCTTCATTGGAAGCAAGTTTCTTTCAAAGTCAATGCAAAATTGCAGAGTAAAAAAGAACATTAAAATCTAACACCTTTAAAAAAACCAATAAAAAAGATATATTATCTGCTTAAATGTGCCTTAGACCAAAAACAACCCTTAATCTTTCTCATTTGAATGTTCATGACAGATGCAAAGCAAACATTGGAGCAAAGGAAAAAAAGGGTTCAAACACATCATTCGACCATGAATACCAATAAGGGGAGCAAACTCTATGATATACTTAAAACATATTGTATAAAACTATGAATGGCCTTTAAATAATTTTAATGTTATAGTTCTATAAACAGTACCCATATTATAAAGAAAGAAGCATAACTTGATGTTCTGACCAATATAATGTATAGATAAACTTTGCGAGAATATTTCTTTTATACAATATGCGTTTATACAATTATGCTTCTTTCTTTTAAGCACCATGTCGTAAGGAACTAATTTGAGATAAACTTTGCAAAGGTAGTGGAACTGAGATGGTTTGGTACTTGACTTAAAGTTTTCACGCAATCAATGACCTGTTGTCCCATTGTACATAGTAATATAAGATGTTCATATGTTTACGGGTTGTTTACGAGTAGGTATTAGTTTGGTTATTCTTTTATATGTAAAGTTCATAAAATCAGTTATGGAAACATGAAATTATTTTTTTATAAAGAAAACTTGAATGAATATATGGTGGAGTGAGATTATATAGTTTCTGCAATGAAAAGTTAGTTGGTTTGTGGCGGACGTGAGTTGGTTCTTTATATAGAGATAGCTACCTACACAAAAGAATGAGATAATAGAATGCAATAGACGAATGAAAAAGATCATTGAACTGAGTTTCTGAACTTACACCTGACCCTCCAGAGAATGCAAGCTAAACACACAATAACCCAAGAAGGAAAAGAAACTGTAAAATCAGAAAATAGAAAAAGGTGTTGCTTCAACACCTCAAATAAATAACAATTGAAAGAGACAATTTATTTTACTAAAGACATGAGATATATCATTTGAAGGCTCTTTTTTTTTTTTTTTTTTTTTTTTTTTTTTTTTTTTTTTTTTTTTTTTTTTTTTAATCTAATTTGTTATTATTGCATACTAATCAGAATTGGTGGTTAATTGATCTTTTTTGTGCATTTACATTGTCTTCTTTCGTGCTCTTATGGTTCGTTTAGCGTTTCAAGTTCAGTGGGTTAATCGGTATGGTTTCTTATTTTCTTGCAGGTGGTCATGGTTCATGTTGCAAGGGGATCCTCAATATGTGAAAGCGTATCAATTTGGTTTTCTGCAAATAGGTTTCTCATTTAAGTTGTTTATAGTGAGAACCCTTTGTCTCTAGCCATCATGTAATATTTATTAAGCCACTGAACTGTTGTATAGCCATCTTTCGGTTTTGTGATTTTATATCATGTACTATTTATATCATAAACATTGATGTAACATCTATTAAGCCAACTTTGGTTTTTAGTGTTATTAACAAATTAATAGATATTCATTCAAAGTTGGTTTTTGTGTGAAATAAGCTTCATTCAAAGTTGTTGGATTGATAATAGCAACAAAACTTTGGACCGAGGACAACTTTGTTTGTTTTGGTGTTTGTTATTGTTTTATGGCAAGAATCCTAAACCATTTGATAATAAATACAAGGTTGATGAGAATAATTAAGGTTAAAGGGTGTGTTTCACAAGGGTGGATAAGATGTTATTTTGATGATGATGATTGTAAGAATGTGGTTTTTGAAGGTGATTATGATTCTGTCTTGACTAAGGGTTTAGCTGCTTTGTTGATTCAGGGTTTGTCGGGTTCTATTATGCAAATTAAGCTAAGAAATTTGTTAATCTATAGCTTCATTTGAAAGCTTTTAATAGCTTTTAAAGTTTCATAAATGTGAGCATATAGCTTTTATCGTGTACATGCTTATTATAGAGATTTTAATCACCTCATTAATGGTATAAACTCAATTGATCCCAAACTCAATCATGTACTCATGTGAAACATCTATTACTAAATAGATAGTCATGATTTGTAAGTGTGATAAAGTGTATTATTCTTATAGCTCATTAATGGTATTCAAATAAGCTTTTAAGTTCATGTATAATCCTCTCAAAGTTGGGCTTTTGTAACATTTCACAAACCATGCATAAGTCAGATTTTCATGTGTCCTTTCATTTGCCATAATTAAATGCACAAGTATAACATATGAGATCTTGATATGTTTATTGGGGTCTATAAATAACCCACTACTTGGTTTACCTTACCGCACAAAAAATTATCAGGATTCTTCCGCGACTGCTGCTGCTGCTTCATGTCCATTTGTGAATTCGTGCAGAAAGAAGATGTCCGGTGATGCATCTTTTATACAGGATGTTAGAAACACATTGATGAATTAAACAATGGTTAATGATGGAATATGGATCCACATTTTAATGACATTTCATTTGAACACACATTTGTATGTTCATGAAGGTGCAATCCTAATCCTAGTGCAAATGTTGTAGTTGAAGGCACCACTGTCAATTTAAGCATGTGAGACACTGCTGGTAAGAGTTTTACCATAATCACAGGTCATATATATTTCCATTTTTAGTAACACCTATGAAAACGACACCTGAAATTGCAAATTTAGTTCATTGAGCAGTAAACGTATTATAGAATTTAAAATCAATATCATATTGTTTCTAATTTGGGTAATGTTTAATGAACTCAAAAGGTCAAGAAGATTACAACAGGTACCCTTGAGTTATCGAGGAGCTGATGTGTTGGTTCTAGCGTTTTCATTGGTTAGTGATGAGTGTCTAAATACTCATCATTTTTACCTAATCTGAGCTGCCAAAACATCCAAAAACACTCAGAAATGCATCATAATACTGAAATTATCCCAAAATTGTGTTTTATATGTTTCAGATGCAAAATGTTTAAAAACAGATAAAAAACGAACAAAGTTTGCATAATTGGCAGTTTCAGTCCCTCAACTTTCAAAAGTTGTCAAAACTAGTCCCTGGTTATTCTAAAAACAGGAAAAGTCATCAAAGGTCCTTTAAGAATCATAAAATTACATAATAATTCCTTTGGTGCAAAGTTTCATAAAATTACAAGTTTAGTCCCTCATGTTTGAAAAATGTCAAAAATAGTCCCTGAGTTTTCAAAATTGGAAAATTATCAAATTTAATCCTTGTACTATTGAAACTTGGCAATATTAATCCTTGTGATAACTTTGGAATAATTACAGGTTTAGTCCTTGGATTTTCAGCAAATTACAAGATTGGTCCCTATGATTATCTAAAACCAAATCCGGATCCAACACTTAACCTATCCTAACCATTAAACCCAATACCCAACCTATCCCATTTACCCAGTCCAAGCCCAATTGTTTAATAAGCCCAAATACCCAACTGAGTTTAACAACTCAGTCAAACCAGTCAAACCCGTCTCCTAAAACCACCATCCCGCCAAACCACTCAGTCATCCCCCCACCTCACCAAAACCACTCACCACCTCATCCCCCCTCCTAAACACGTTACCTAACATTGCCAAAAGCATTAAATGCATCTCTCCCACTCCCACTAGCTAAAACAGATGATTTAGTCACTTTCCTGTTTTCCCGCCAAAATACAAGTGGACGTTTGAGATCAAATTGAGCTAATTCAATGGTGCTGATGGATTGAGGATGTCGACAATGTGTTATCCCACTTAAATTATGTATAAATAGATAGCTTTTGTAGCCTTAATTGGCAAGTGGAAAAGTAGAGTAAAATTAGTGTAATCGTATTTCCATTTCAGTAGCAGTAATTTGTAATTTCAAGCTTCCTCAATCAATACAAAGTAACTTTAGTGTGTTTATTGTTGATTCTTGTTCAATTGTCAGTAGTTAATGCTAAATTCCAATTTTCTGATTTTCATATGTACTGAGAATTAGAACATTGATAAGTAGTATATGAATCAACTTCTCAGTTGTTTCTAATAGCTTATATAAGCTTTACATAGCTTATTGTAAGTTTATTATAGTGTAAACTTGTTCTAAATTCAAGATTTGAAGAAAGTCAACCAAAGTCAACTGAAGTGGTAATAAGCTGTTTCATGGGTTTAGAAGCTAAGTTGGATGGTTTTTCTGGTTTCTAGCTTGTTGACAACAAGCTAGGAGTTGTTTTCTGGTCCTTGTTCTCTTGTTCCATAGGCTTGACAGTTGTAAGCTTTTTCTCACTTTTTTGCATTATTTCCATAGTACTGTACAACTGCTTAATAATAGCTTATTGTTGTTGTTTCATGCTATTTGTAAGTTTCTAAGTTTAATTGATCTATCTTGTCAGTAGTATAATAGCTTTTCATTACTTTGCTTAAAAATCTTAAAAAAGCCAAAAATAGCAACAGCTTATTAATAAGCTGTTTTTTCCAGTTTTTATTGCTTATTAGTTCTTAAATAAGTCAAACCAACTTAGTTAATCATCAAACCTAGCTTGAAATGGCCTGAGCTAGATCAAAAACCAAATCATTCCCTGGAAAGGAGTGTTTGGCACAAGCAGTTTCTAGGGCCAAACAAGCCCTTTACTATTCATTTGCTTCTTGCTTAGTTTAGATTAAGTCTATTGGTGAGTAATTAAGTTGTTAGTATCAAGTGTTTAGCTAATTTTAGTGTTTTTAAGATTTTGAATCAATAGGAAAGCCTTTGAAGCTCAACTGAGCTGATAAGCTCAGTATAAGCTCATGCTTATTTGGCCATTATTCTTAGCTTCTCTGAGTCCCTATAGGTCCATATAGTGTAGTCCTAATAGCCCAAAACACTTGTGCACATTTCTGTGCAAGTCTGTGCACTCAGCAGACTACTCAGTATATACTGAGCAGCTGAGGGTGCTGATCTTGTGTCCAATTGGGCCTCAATTGGGAAGATTTTGATAGGGCTTTTTGTGTTTTAGTATACCCAGCAATATAGCCTAGGTTTTGCCCCACTTAAGTTTCACTTTCCTGCTTATTTATAAACTCTAAATCAGTCTGCAAGTTGGGGCATTCAGCTGAGTTTTCTGCATAAGTTCCACAGCTGTCCACTTGCTTATCTAGCTTATTCCCTATAGCTTATTTGTGTTTTATAGTCATTTTATGCTTATAGTAGTGTATTAAGCTTGTCCTGATCATTTGGTCAATTTTCCTAGCATATTAGCTTATTTTGGGCTTATAAGCAAACTACTTATTAGCCCAAAACTGCTTATCAGGCTTAGCTAACCTCTTATTTTATTTTTCTTATCTTTCTAATATTATTTTAGATTTACTCAGAATTTTTCATAATTTTCCTAAGTCATTTAATATTTTTAATCATTTTAATTAGTTTCTACTAGTAATTAAATTATAATAAATAGAAAAATAATCAGAAAAATATAATTTTAATTTTCATAATTTTCTTTTGTCATTTATAATCTAGGAAAAATATAAAAACATTATTAGACCTTAAGAAAACCAAAAATAGAAAAATAGTGATAGCTTCTATTTAATAGAATTTATCTTTTTAAATTTTAATTAAGTAAATTTCATTTTTATAATTTTTTTAGCTTCTTTTCATCTTATAATATTTTTAGAAAAAGTTTTAGATTTTTCTTTGCCCATTTAGTATTTTTTTTATAATTTAAATTAGTTTAATAAGTAATAAAATAATAAATAATTAATAATAATTAAATAAAAAGTATAAAAAAAATATAATTTAAGTTTTTAAATAAGTTTTAAGTCATTTTCCATTTTTAGGTTTTAAATTTCATAAATTTAAGTTTTTGTCCCATTTTAAGATTTCCTGTTGCGCGTTTGTAGTTTATTTTAATCGCATTTAATTTTCTTGTGTATATCTGTTTTTAATTTGTTAATTAGAATTGTTAAAAAAGCAAAATCAAAAATATCTGATTCATCAATCACTCTAATCCAAAGCTTTTCACAGTTTGCCCATTCACACCTCGTTGGGAAACGACCCAGGTGATCACTTGCCTGGTTTCACACTACACACGAGTATTCGTTCTGAGACTGTTTATATTTATATATACGTTTTCAGACGGATCAGTTAGTCGGGCCAACTATGAAAACATACTAAAAACGGTTCGCTTAGTAAATAAAAATTCCTTTTTTTTAGTATTGTGTGCTTTTATTTTTTTTCGCGAGTGATTTCTGATTTCGATTAAATTTGTTCAATATGTCTAAGGTTGTGGCCGAGAAAGATGCCAAAGAAAAGGAGAGCTGCAAGGAAAAAGAAGAACATGACAGCAAGTTTCTTTTGGACAGTTAAAGACTATGTGAAATCCCGTATTTGTTGTGTAAAATTGGAAGTCTGTACAAATGAAGGGATCCATGACTTGCTATTCATGGGATCTGTTGGTACCAAATAAAATATTTTGGCCATGTTCACTTTTCTGCAACTACGCAACAAGTTCATGTCATTATTGTATAATGAGATAGAACTAGATTCATTTGTGTAGCTTATAATTGGCTGCCAGAAACCAATGTTCTATCTTGCTTATACTTTAGGATATGATGTTAAACATATGTTGTGGAGGGACTGTGGATTTTGGCTTCAGTTTTATGTCATTTCCCAAATTTATTGATGCCTCCACATTTAGGATAAAAAGAAATTATTGTGTAGTCTGACACAAAGGTGGTTACATTTTGCAGGGTGACTAAAGGCCGAGTTGGATGGAGTGATCTTCATAGAGCGTATATTTGAATGGCAATTGATATGTACACAGGAGAATTTGATGCACACACATAAAATTAATGTTAGATGACTAATATCCCATCTAAACTGTAACATTTTGGTACTACCCTCTTTTACAAATATTTACCGGTTGGTGGCCATGATTTGGAGAAACAAAGTATTATATATGTATATTTAAGAAATATAGCTGAACTTTTTTAAACTACACGACTAGATGATTCCAAGAAACACCATATATCAACTGAAGTATGTATCTATTAATTAGGCGGTGAAGAATACTTACAATCTGACATTGTAGTAAAGATATGGCAGAGCAAGAAGGAACATCACCCAATGCCCCATAAGAAGATATATCAAGCATAAAACGCCATGCGTAATAAATTTATCACAAAGTTTATCCGAGATGCTCTTTTCAAAATTAAAAGATCATACTTCCTTTGTTGGACTAAAAATATGCGTGGAAGATCAGATAATAACATCTCACAACAATCATATGTAACTGTCAAAAGATTTATCATATATGATATCAAAATTAAAAATGTTATAAGAAAATGCATGTGGTTTTTCTTGGTAAAGGATTAGATATTGGAGCACGTTATATGAAAGAATCACAAAGAACCCATCTGACTGTCCCGGGTTTCCTCTCCCGCAATCCTTTGGAACGCTATGTTTTTCTTTTGTGTTTATTTGTTTTTTATTAGTAGGGTACAAAGAACGTTATGTTACAAAGAATATAACCAATATCTATTAATCATATTTGGCCAAGTGTTTTCTAAATTATTGTAAAGATGAGGTAAGATGTTTGTGTGTAGATTCTACGCTATGCATATCATGTATGATTAATGTTTTCATCATAATTTTGACATATTTCGGATCGATGATGACCGAAAGCTTAGCAACTCATTCTTGGATCTCTTATATAGCTATTAGTATTGCCTAGGATTGTAGGATGAAAATTAAGTTTTGTGAGGTTGGACACAATCTTAGTTGAATGAAGACCTCAAGGAATACAATGCATGATAACTATTGTTTAAGAGTTGTGATTTATAACTTTGTTGAGATGTGTTGTTTATCGCATGGTAATGGGTTATAATGATTAAACCGATGAATTTAAATGTTGTATTAAAAAAAATCAATGTGCCAACTTAACCCGAACACCTTTCTACCTGAAAATACATGTATGATTCTTTTACGCTAATGTATATTAACATGATTAAAATGCATTTGAAAGTTGATTTTATGTATGCTTCCTAATACTTTTTTGTTTTTTATGAAATCCTTATCTATCTTATGTATTAAAAGGTACATTTAAAAGTTGTATTTTTTTATAACCTGATAAAAATGTTTTTGTACTTTTTTTTTAATACTTTATACGACAAACTAAGTTGTTATGGTCTTCATATTATCTCATTTAGGTTTACATTTAAAGTAAAATCTGATAATTAGTTTGACATATTGTCAAAATATTTCCAATATATTTTTGTGGTTAGCAAAACTATATGCCGTGCTATTATTAGTGATATATTTAATACTGCGCACTACGCTGTATCGTTTTTAGAATACTCGAGTAGCTTTATTTACAATCACAGTTAAAATACTATATAATGGGAGAAATAAAATTTATTAACTATCCAAGATGCATGGGTTGAACGTTAGCACGGGATTATATATTCGCTTTACTTTCATAAATGTTTGTGACCAGGTGTCGTTCGCACGAAGATTTATATTGTAAATGACACGCTGAACTTTATAGCGATAAAAGAAATTACTGAAAATCTCGCACTACAAAGTTCATGGCAACGGGAATGCGAGTTAGCGTAAATGGAAGAGCAACATCATCAATTTGATGGTACACATGATGAGTGAAGATTAAGAGTATATACAGAAAAAATCAACGTGTCAACATAACCCGAACACTTTTTACCCAAAATACAAGTATGATTTAATTATGATGAACAAAGCCCGTGCATCGCACGGGCCATGCTGTCTCATTGTTGTAAAAAAGTTTGTTCAATAACAAAAAAATGCATTTTATAGTAAGATCGAGTTCGATAGCCATCTAACGATCTTACTCCGATTTCTTATGTAAGATCGTACGATCCTACGATCAAAATCGCGATCTTGATAACCATGCTTAATATAATGGTTTCAAAATAGTGTGTTGTTTGTTTTAATTATTCATGTTACGAAAAAATGGTTAATACCTTTATCTATAGGTTTTACAAAACCCACTAAGAGGAAGGGGTGTGATAACTCAAGCTCGGCGCCATTCCTATGTGTCACCCGAAATGGCGCCGCCATTTTGGCGTCATGATGCGCGTGTGCTTATGCTCTAATTTATACCCACGGTATGTCGTTGTGGTTTTAGCAGTATTCAAGTTTTAAATTTATATTTAGCCGACTTATCAATAACACACACACTTTAACGAGCAGTGTACCCGGTCAGTATGAATATAATGGTAAGTAGAGTGTCGATCACTAAGAGTGGAACGTATTATCTAGTTATCCTAATCAGTATTTTAATATCTTAAGTTAGCTATACAACCTAATCTAACGCAAGGGGGTTCAGCCTGAGAGACTGGCTCGGTTTGATTATGATTAAATATAAACTAAACTAATAAGCACGAATCAGTGATTAGCACACACATACACAGATAAATACTTGAGACAATAAGAAGACCTGTCCTGATAGTTAAGTAGCTTGTCACTTGTTTTATTGCTAGTTTTATATGAAGTGTATAGTTCGATGCAACGCACCGAGATTAATTCCTTTCTCGTTGGCTCTAATCTTATCGGCGAGTAAACCCTTAATGATTACTTATGACTATCCTACTTATCTTTCTTCCTACTTTTCTACAGACGATAGAATGCATAGGCGATCTAATAAATAGGCGAGGAAGGGGCATGGCGACCCAAACAATGCTCAGCTAGACACAGAGGTTATCAATGCACTAATAAAAGTCACCAAAGACATCAACATATAAACTTTAATTAATGGGAAAGCAATTTTAAGGGGAGTTGAAGTGCATGATTAAATCGATGACACAAGCCCATCAATCCTGACCAATTAAAGTGTACAAATACAATAAAACAAAACTACTTAATGAATTGAATACATGCAGGACCTTCTTACAGCTCTTGTATCTTCGTTCAAGGTGTGTCTTGTGCTGCTACTTCGTCTGAATTCGGCTTAGGGTTTCTTTTGTCTCGTACTTAGCTAAATTGTCGAACTCCGAAATTCGTCTGACTTTGGGGTATTTATAGTTTCTGTCTGAGGGATAGATGCGGCGCATAGGATAAGTAGATGCGGCGCATTGACTTAACTTCGCGTGGGGTCCAAGATTAATATATTCAGGAATATTCGTACACTGCCAGAAGATGCGGCGTAACTCCATTCTTGGATGCGGCGCATGTCCTTGCTGTCTTGGATCGTAGCTCGTGAAATCTTGATAGTGATGCGCTGTATATAATAAGTAAGATGCGGCGTATCTGGAGCAGAATGATCTTGATCTTGTACATTTCAGTAGACTCTTAACTTCTTGCATGTTTTGCTCCATAATTAGTCCAAAATCGCCAAGTTTCACAGAATACTTGTTTTTACCTGAGAATTACAAAAGTAAACATTAACGTATCAATTCTCACAGATAATATAATAAAACAAGTCAAATAAATAGGATAAATGATGGTAATAAAATGTACTTATTTGAGTTTATCACGCCACCACGCCACCTAGGCCCGACGCCATTGTTTTGTTAGTAAAGGCACGCACGCCATTTGTTCCAAAATTTCAAATCTCCTTTCAATTGGTGGTCGTCTTACGCTGATCAAGTCAGTTTTAGGTAGCCTCAATAGTCTTGAACGCCTTCGGGCCAGATTTTTCCGGGGGGTCACGATGATCATCACAATATGGCTTGGATCAAATGGGACACCATTCTCGCTTCTATTGATCAGTGTTGTTTGGGTGTGGGAAGCTTAAAAGCTTTTAACCTTGTATTACTCCAGAAGTGGCGTTGGAGACTAGTTAACAAACCGGACTTACTTTGGGTCAGAATTATTAAAGCAATTCATGGTATGGAGGCTGGCTTCGATGACAAAGGTTGTTATACAAAGGGTATTTGGGCTCAAATTGTAGGTTCTTCCAATTATTTGCACTCGTGTAAAATCCTTTCCAAAGGCACTCTTGGGCAATCTGTTGGTTCAGGTTCGCGCATTCGTTTTTGGAAAGATATATGGCTCGGAGATATGTCTAGAGTTAGATGAAAACTGCAAGCTAAATAAACGGCTCATCTCAGGTAACTAGTCATGGCATTGGCGTAGACCGATTACCTCTGGACGCACAACAGATCTTCTTCATATTCTCATGCTTGAGCTTAACCACATTGCGCTTTCATCTAACTCATATTCTTGGGCATGTAGCATAGGAGAAGACGGGTTATTTTCTATTGCTGCCACTCGTCTTCATGTTGATCACACTATTCTTCCGTCTTCAAGCATTGGAACGAGATGGAACAAAGGCCTTCTAAGAAAGGTAAACATTTTCATTTGGAGATTGCGTTTGGATAGACTTCCTACTCGGTTAAACCTTTCCAAACGTGGTCTAGAAATTGACTCTATAATGTGTCCAATATGTAACGCAAATGTTGAGTCAAACGACCATGTTTTCTTCAACTGTGAAGTTGCTTCTTCTTTTTGGCGTTTGATTAGTTCTCGGTGTAATATATCGTGCTCGTTGCCTTCTTCTTCTCATGATTGGCTCGCATGGATCGACAATTGGTCGGGTTCAAGTCTCAAAAAAGATCATCTTTATGTTATCATCGCCTCTATGTTTTGGACTATTTGGAAATATCGTAATAGTGCCACATTTAGCTCTAATTCGGTGAGAAAATGTGACATTTTTGATTCCATTCGTTTAGTTTCTTTTTCATGGCTGAAATATAGAGGTAGGAAAATTTTTAGTTGGATAGATTGGTCATGTAATCCATTGTAACTTTCTAGCATCTTGCTAGTTTTTATATTTTATAATAATCTTTGTTGGTCAAAAAAAAATTTTGTTCCAAAATTTAATTTTTTTTTTACCGTTTGAAACAAACGGCTAGTTTTGTGTTTTTTATTTTTTATTTTTTTTAGACTAAAACTAATAAAATTTTACCACTCTATGTAAACTCAATCATATTTACACACAATACTTACTGTTCCATCATCATTTCTTTACACAGTTAACATATTTACTTTTATTTTCACTCACAAATAATGAAGAAATATCAACAACAACAAAATTACCCCAATTAGTATTGTATTTTTTTAAGTTTCGTATATGTCTTTAATTTTGGTAACTTTTTTTTTCATAATTTTTTTTCATAATTTTTTTTAGTTTCGTATTGTATTTTTTTTATTTCGTATTGTATTTTTATTTTATGAATGAATATTTAGTTTGTGTGAAAATTAAAAAAAAAATGATGTGAGGCCCAGAAAGTGTGAAACGACACACAAACGGCATGTGATATGAAAAAGGGGTATTTTTTTGTTGTGTGAATGTGAATGCGAAAAGCTGAGGTGGCGCTGATTTGGCACAAATGGCACACAAACGGCATGTTACCACACCTCTTCCTCTAAGACATCATGTATTTAACTATTCTATCACTTCGAAATCCGTGTAAAGATTTCTCAGCCACATATAATTGTTAATCTTTTACTTTCTGGTCTTTCTCAAATTATAAAATAACATATAAATTTCAAACTCAGTTTAAACCAAACAACAAATACATTCAGGCACCTATTTTCTCATATTATCCTTTTAAACAAAAACCAAATTTAAATCCTAATCCAAATCCTATTTCAAATCTTTTCCAAACACACCCTTAATGATTAGTATAAATCAAGAGTGACTTATTGTCAAGAAGCTTATGATTATCATTAATAAATTGTGTATAAGATGTAAGATGTTTCAAAGTTCAATCTCTAGTGCATATAACTTTGAAATGGTTAAGCCAACTCTTTCGAGATTTTTACGTGGTTTGAATGTGTTAAGATGGGCTCAAAACCCGTGACTGCAAACATTAGAAGGAAAAACTGTTGGAATTTAATAACATGACTACTCATAATTAAACACATAAACATCAAAGTATTGTGGAAGCGTATAGATCATATAACATGTAAGTAATTAGCCGAATATAAAAGTATGCGTACCTTTTAGCAATTCTTCAATCAATCAACATTATGAACCCTAATTAGGGTTTATGTGGATTATAAGAATTACCTCTTACCGTTTTGTAATTCAATCCAAGATACTAACAATAGTGTGTTAGTATCACGTTCTTGTACACACGTACTAATACCAAGTTAATGTAATGCTAGTTAATAAGAACACAAAACAATTTGTTAATTAAAAACAACCGATCGAATCCCTAAGAGTAGTTTAGTTCGATCGGCACTCAACAAAAAAAAAAGGAGAAGAAACTTTAGGGTTTGGTATTGTGTGTGCACAAAAGGTACCAAAACAATGACCCTAGGTTTGTATATATAGTGTAGAAAACTTGGAAGACAAGTTGGTGTAGGATTGGGTTTCCCCAGTCCCCCACCGATCGGTTATGAGCCCAAAGAGCGGAACCTTCTTGACCTTAATTTCTATTTATAGTCCTTTCCTTTTAGTAGTTAACGGTCGCTAGTCAATTATCGTTAATTACTTAACGTCCGTTAGTCATTTTGTGTATTTAATAATTAAATATAATATTTTATATTAAATTATTAATCATTAACTCTTTATACGTAAAGTGTGCAATCCTGTGATCTCAATTTTGATCCTAACATACATCTATTAATTTATGTCCATAAACTAACAAAAACTTTAGCCAAAATGGGTAAGAATTGTTCACTTTTAATCGGTTACAATAGACGTGTCAATTTCAATATTCTTTCGTGCTTTCTCATGTCGATATCGACATATTTCTCAAATTAAAGTAGGAACACTTCAGCCAAATCTCTTGATCACTAATTGACTTTATGATGTAATCATATCAAATTCGATAACTTTTTAAGGGCAGTTTATAAGGACCCTCCCTATAGGGAGGGTTTCCAATGATTGCAAGCTCCGGACGATTGTATCATGTAATTCGCGATTTGTACAAATAACTCATAGGGAGGGCATATATAACATGACCCAACTTTTTATTGTAAAGTGGCTGTCTGCTATATATGACACATTTGTAACTCTTTTACTAGCTAGGTTTCTGAAGTGACTTGAAATTATAGTTTCTATGTCGATTGCCTCTAAAGAGATAAAAAGTTGGACTAGCTAAGAGTATCACTTTGTAAATGCTCAAACGATGCTTAGAGAACAATAACAAATGGAGCATAAGCTTGCACAGTCTATCATTTCCTAACAATCTTCATATGTTTAGCGCAATGAGCTGGGACTGGGCTGGAGCTGGAGCTTATATTATAAGCCGAAAGCTGAATCTTATATTTTTATAAATCGGTTTGGTGAATTAGTTGGAACTGAAGTTTATTAATGTGAAATCACATTAAAATACATCAAATTAAATTCACATATATTTTCAACTTATGCGTGATAATCTGTTACATTTTGAATGATATTTAAGTAATTTGACTAACTATAAGTTCCCATAAGCCCTTTTCTATGGGATTTGGCTTATGCAGGCTTATGGCTTATAAAAGTTTTCATAAACTTGTATGATAAACAATGCTTATTTTATAAGATAACTTATTTTATAAACTCAATCCCTTATAAGCCTCTATAAAGGTGTGTTTCTTTTTTTTTTTCCACATTAAGTGGTTTATAAATACAAGTGCGTTCATATTGTGTCCATGTCCTTTATTTCCGCTTAATGAATAAGTGGAGCCCACTTAGAAAAAAATAATATTGAATGTTTTTGAAACTCAATCCTTTAACTAAGGGAAAAAAAAAGAAACACCCTTAAGTAAGCCCGTGTATAATATAATAAACGGGTTTAAAAAGTAGAAACTTCAAGAGGGTTGGAGAGAATGAACGGTGTGGCATAATATGGTCCATAATTTATATGTGGTTTAATTGGATGATTGAGTTAATGAAGTCATATTAAACATTACTTTTTGTCACTTTTACGATGCTAAACTCCATTATATCAAGATAAATCTAGACATTGTCCCCAGATATAGAACAAAAGCACAAAACTTAGTAATCATTTCAATTCTTTACTATATTTGACAAATCAATTATAGCAATATTCTATCTCCACTACCATATCGTACCTACAACATCTATTAGTCATCATGAGATCATCTCTCTTATTTTATGTCCATGCTAGATTTGGCATGATATTAAATGGTGGGGGTATGGTATTTGTACAAATCACGAAGCACATGATACAATCGTTCAGAGTTTACAATTATTGAAAACCCTCTTATAAAGGGGGGTCCTTATAAACTGCCCCTAAATGGTGTATTGAATTCAAGGAGTATATTAATTGGGAGTTTATATGCACACCACCAAAAGTGATGTGCACACCATAATCATGCATATGTGATGTTGTACTATGTGCATCATTAGTGTGATTTTATGGTATGCACATCACTTTTGGTGGTGTGCATATCAACTCCCATATTAATATTAAGGTGATAAAAGTGTGATAGATATTTTGTTTTGGGCAAATGACAAAAAATGCATCGAACTTGACACTTTTTGTGATTGTGTATAGCTAATTATTTTTTTCGTATTGTATGTATTGAACTTTCAAATTTTGATTATTGTGTGTATTTTGTACTATTTTACCCTTAATTTTTTCAAATTTCGAAGGGTAAAATGGTCATTTTACATGGCAGAATAGTCACAAAATACACACAATGATCGAAATTTGAAAGTTCCGTACACAAACAATAAGAAAAAAATAGTTGGCTACACACAATCACAAAAAATGTTAAGTTCGATGCATTTTTATGTCATTTGGCCTTTTGTTTATGTTTCTTAACAACATAGGGTACTGGCAGCCATGCCGCTAAGGCTAGCGGTTTGCCCCAAACCGCCGGGGAACACCGCCGCCACCCCAGCGGTTTGGGTGGGCGGTTTGGTTCAACGGCAAAATACACAGCCGCGGTTTGGGTTATTTTTTGAACGTTGGGTTTTTTTTCTGGGTTTTGTTTATTCAAAGTTTTTAATAGTGGATGTAATTTGGAGTGGAAGGTTTGCAACAATGGAGGGAAGGTTTTTTTCTTTCTGGGTTTTGCAACAATGGAGGGAAAAAATGAGTGAAGGAAGGTTTGGAACTTTGGAGTGGAAGAAGACAAGGCAGTTGGTTATTTTTTTGCATGTTTGGTTTTATTATTTATTTTTATTTTTTTTAAATTCAAATACAAAGTAAAAAATATTGGTTATTTTTAAAGTATTATGTATTTTTATTTTAATTATTAATGAAATATTATGTTTTTATTAAATTATTTATTTATGAAAAAAAAAAAAAGTTGGTGGTTTGGGAGGTATGAAAAAAGTGACCATTGCCACTAAAAAAGGGTTGGGAGGTATGGAAAAAGTGTGAGTGAGGTGGAATGATATTATTGGTGGGTTGGGAGGTATGAGTTTTTTTGGGAGGTATGGTTGCCACCACCCTAACAACATAGGAGTCTCATAGACCACAGCATGACTCCATCTACGCTAATTTATAAGTTTGTAACGCGAGAAATTACCATGACTTTTTTTGCATCTCTTTTAGGTTATCAACTGAACTTTCCTCAAAAAGTAACCTACGAGAAAAATGAGTACATGTTCCATCGATTTTTAGTCGGAAATTTAATGATGATTAAACTCATTACCTATTTTCTGGAAGCCTTCTCCGACCGTCAACTAGACATTAGTTGACGTTCAGGAACTTTGGAAATTTTCATATATTTTTACTTTAGGTTTGTCTAACCAGTTTTCTAAGTCATTAAGTTAAAATGATTATTTATGAAAATTTATTCTTATTAAGTTAAAAATCACATTTAATTAGGTAATTTATTAGTTTAATAAATGTGTATTAAATGCAATTTCTAATATAAAATAAAAGTTCGTGATGAATTAATGCACTTTAACCAATACTCTGAGGGCACTCATTAGACAAACGCAATAAGAGCTTGCAAATTGTGTGGTTTAAGCCAGGTAAATAGTCAAAAGTAACTTGCAAATTGTGTGGTTTAGCCAGGTAAATAAAAGTTGGTGGGTTTCACGGTCTTACGTTGTGTTCTTGAGTTTTAATTTGAGAGGAAAAGAAAAGAAATGTAAGAAAATTAATAGAATTTCTTGTTATCAAGCTTTTTAAGGAAGGAAATGAAATGATTTGGAAGGGAAATTTGGGCCAAACTTTTCATCCCAAATATGGGATGATTTGAAAGGAAAGATAATTAAGGATATAAACGTAAAATTATAAATTTCTTTTCCTTTCCTTCAAACCTCTCGAGAACACAAACCAAGTAATGTGTTTCCGTTTCTTTTCTAGCTCTTTCTTTTCTTTTTCTTTTATTTAAAACTCGAGAACGTAGCGTAAGACTTAGTGCATCCAAACCCGCACAATTTAATATGAAATAAAATCTTTTGTTTTGTTGCTATTTATGGGTATGTAAGAAAAATGGTAATTCTTATCTTTTATATGGGGGCTACTAACCGGACAGGGTCTATGACCCAGCTATGCCAAACTCTCCTAAGAGGGTGTACTTTTTTTTTCTTCAGTTTTTGTACTTTTTTTTTTTGTTTTTTCTTATTTTGTTTTTTTGCTGTTTTTTTCTTTTTTTTTTTGTCCAAGTTTTTTGTCCCAATTTTTTTTTCCAAGTGCAGATTGCACACAACTTTTTCCAAGTGCAGATTGCACACAAAACACAAAAGGCAACAACAATCTGAGCTACAAACCACAATCAGATTCCACACAAGCAGCTAACAAAAGCAGACTCAGATTTGAAAACGTAATCGTCATCGCCTTATAGTCTCAAAATAATTAACTCACAAATATGTAGATTTTTAGTAGGCTCGGATTTGAAGGTTGCAAAGTGATAAAAATATCACTTTGCCATCCATTCGATTTTTAGAAAACCATTCGTCATCGCCTTAGTCTCAAAATAATTAAATTTTTGTCCAAGTTTTTTGTCCCAATTTTTTTTTCCAAGTGCAGATTGCACACAACTTTGTCCAAGTGCAGATTGCACACAAAACACAAAAGGCAACAACAATCTGAGCAACAAACCACAATCAGATTCCACACAAGCAGCTAACAAAAGCAGGCTCAGATTTGAAAACGTAATCGTCATCGCCTTATAGTCTCAAAATAATTAACTCACAAAAACAGAACGGGTAGGGATATATTGACCCTCCCTAAAAGTGATATTATAACCCTTCCAACACAATACACATGTTACACAAGTTTCACACAAGTGAAACACAATACACATGTTACACAAGTCTCACAAGCCTGTAAGATTCTCACAAGCTCAATAGTAAGATTCTCAAACTGTAGCTTTGCAAGATTCTCAAAACTGCAGCTTTGCTCCATTATAAACAAAGCAACTCTCAAGCACAAAGCAACTCTCAATCACAAGGTATCAAGCACAAAGCAACTCTCAATCACAAACAAAGCAGTATCACAAGGTATCACAATATGAGCTACAAACCACAAAAGGCAACAATCTCAGTAACAAACTCGCGAGTGAAACACAAGCCGCAAGTGAAACACAATCAGCTGCACAAACACACAAACCGCAAGTGAAAGCCGAAAATGTCGAATTCACCATTTTACACACAAGAGGTAATAATAAATTTTGCGTTTTTTCAATATTACATGCATAAAAAACATTAAAAAGACATCGAGATAACATTAGGCTCAGATTATAAGCAGTTTCACATAAGCAAGTTTTATCATATATGGCTGCAACATCAAAGGTTGCAAAATCAAGTTTATTTTGCAGTCCATTCGGAAATGCCACGCCAAAATCAAGTTTTTTTTTTTTTTAAATCATCAAGTTTCAAATCTGCTTATCAAACTATCACAGCCAAGAAACCAAACTATCACAGCCAAACTATCACAGCCAAGAAACCAAACTATCACAGCCAAACTATCACAGCCAACAATCACAGCCAAACTATCACAGCTAAACTATCACAGCCCACTATCGCAGCCAAACTAACGCATGACCAAGATCAAGTTATTTTTAGGGAGGGTTAGAATATCATTTTTAGGGAGGGTCAATATATCCCTACCCTTGAAAAACCCTCAATTTTTTTACAATCATATTTTTTTATAACGCATGACCAAGATCAGAACCAAGAATCTCCAAACCCTAATTTTTCAAAATTAGGGAAAATACCAAAAACCACCTCCAATTGTATTTATACGAATGATATTTTTTTTTTTAAAAACATCATCAAACGTATCACCACAGAAACCACCATGGTTTTTACCACAGATCTAAGCAACCATTATAAGCAACCAACTTTTTTACCATCAATTTTTTTAGATCTAAAATGATCTAAAAAGATCTAACAATAAAACGCCATTTTTTAGATCTAAAATGATCTAAAAAGATCTAACACCATCATCATGTTTTTTATAACGAGTATAGATCTACCATCATGTTTTTTATAAAAAGACTCCCAAGATAACGAGTATAGATCTAAAAACACATAACCAGTTTCACATAAGCCACCATATATTTTTATACTCGATCTATACTCGTTATTTTTTCACGTATCACCACACAAACTCGTTATTTTCCACACGTATTACCACAAACCATCACATAAGCACATAACAAAAATACATTAAACAAAATAAAATACATTACACAAAATACAAAATAAAAAATAAATAAATAAAAAAAAAATAAAAAAAAAAAAAAAAAAAAAAAAAAAAAAAGGTACGCCTAGGCCTTAGGGAGGGTTAGAGCATCATTTTTAGGGAAGGTCAATATAGGGTCACACTAACCGGACCCTCCCTACCATATGGGGTCCGCCTACTTTAATCAAAATGTACAAGTTTTAAAACAGACAGTACAGTGGCGACAGCTTGATCAAGTCAACACACCCTCCCTAAAGAAGAGTCAGTATATCTCCACCCTCAATATATCCCTACCCCTTTTATATTGGAAAAAGAGCCATTCTATATCTGGAAAGTTCACTATCGTGCCCCATCAAATGAAAGTTATGAAACATCTTATACAGTACATAATTAAGCAAGATTTAGGACCCATATAAGATCTTGCAAGTTGCAACCAAATAAAGGTTAGTTGCTTTAGGCCTCTGGACCATCACATGGACCAGCTAATTAAGCCATTCAATATTTCAATGAAGGGTTGGTGGGTCAATACATCAAAATTTATATTTATTGTTAGCCTCGTTTTTTTATAAAGATATCGCCACTCAAGTGAATTGGACTAGATTTATAGCAAGTAGTACCCGCAGGGACTACTACTATTTAAATGGCAAACTAGTAATGTAATAGGGCTATAAATACCCCTCATGACTCTCCATGAGGGGTGTGGGAATTCATTGTATTGTTTCATATTTCTTAAGCCAATAAACTTTAACCCTCTCTTTACTTTCTCTCACTAGAAAAGATGAAGATATTCATCTTCTTTAATCAACCAAGACCTCCCGAACCACATAAATCATGCATATCATCGGTCCTACGATAAAACTTTAACCTGAAAATGACAACAAAAACAAATAAAAAGTGCAACTTATGACGAACTTGTCGAATTCTTCTTTGGGGAGTTTCTTGCATTTGCTAATACTTTTGCTTCTTCAAGTATGTATATTACGATTGAAGTCATTTTAAGTCAGCTATCTTGTTTAGTAGTTATATGAAAATCGTGTATAAAACGCTTCTCATGTTTCACCAATCACCATTCATGTGAGAACATAATTCCATATTTTCCCAACGCTGCTTTAGAGAATTAGAGACATTATACTTAGTCACCACAAGCTTATCTTCTAGGTAAATATGGGATTATGACTTTGCATGATTTATTTATTTTTATTAAAGTATGCACAATTGCGCAGCCATAACAAACTTTTTTACTAGACTAACCAAAACATTTTTCATTTATTTCCTACTACAAAATCCATAGAATAAAAAACAAAAATAAGTGTTTAGTCATTGACATCTACACCAAATCTATTCTATTAATATAATCCACAATTATTTTCACCTAGTAATTTACCACACTCCATAAGTATTACACGGTGGTCCGGAGTATAGAGTTTCATCGTATAAAACATCCCATGCTACTCACTGTTAGGATATGCTAGATTGCTAGTTCAAAGGGATCTCATGTAAGGGTGTGATTGTCTACATCTCACATTCTCATACTTCGCTCCAACGGGATTAATTATTGTTGTTGTTGTTGATGCTGTTCCACACTTCCGCTAGTCCAAAGGCCAATGCAACGAAGGTTCACGAAAAAGGTTATAAAATTCCCAACCAATTAAGGCCAGAAAAGGCCTAATAAGAGAGCCCATAAAGTCCACGACTATAGTAACCAGATCCATAAAAATAGATCATGAATAATTATGGTTCAACAGTATAATGAGACATCAAAGTCGCTGTGGTGTAGTGGTTATCACGTTTGCTTTACACGCAAAAGGTCTCCGGTTCGAACCCGGGCAGCGACATTGCTTTTTTCTTTTTTTTTCCCCCAAAAATAAAGGTATAACAGTACAACACCAACAAAAAAAAAAACTACTCCGTATTTATTTGAATAAGATAAAGTTTTATATACTTGAATATACCAAAAATCACTTTCAATCTATATAACCTTTTACGAGTGTAATCACTCATAGTTGTGGGTTGTGACTATCTGTGTTCTCGAGTGTTTTTAGGTGGTGACAGAAATGATGGGTAAGTAGGAAAAGAAAGAATGTTGTGTTCTCGAGTTGAGAAGGAAAGAAAGAAAAAGACACATAATTACATTTATGACCTTTTAAGCACGTTCAATTTATCACAAGATCGAATATGAGTAAATATTGAGGGTTTTATTGGTAATTATATCCTCAATAGTTTGGGTGTAGTTTTTTTCCGCTCATATTTGGGCGGATAATTTTTGAAGGAAAATGTTATGAATTTTCTGGTCATTTCCTTTCTTTTTTTTTTTAAAGAAAAACTCAAGAACACAATATATGCTCCCCCCATGGCATTACATTCCATTCATTAATATCCTCCACCATCCTCAGAAAAATGTCATCAATGATACATCCCAATTCTTTACCCATGAATATAACCTCAAGTGTTAGCAAGAGGCAAACACGGATATCATCCTCATCAGACAGTTTCATAAACACCTCTTCATCTTCAATAATTGATAATAGATCAATTAATTTAACATGCTGACCAACCTTGTGCGGGAAAACACGGTCACGAAAAAGGATATGACCACTCTGCCATTTCCTAAAACTGACAAGACCAAATTTAAACCCAGTAATCAGGCAGAATTCCTGTCGACCAAAATGAAGACTGTGTCCATTCAAATAGTATACAAGCGGAAGATCATAGTTATCATCTATTTGGTGGCATTGTTTCTGAAGCATGTAATGAACAAGCCCTTCTTCATTATCCACATAGGTCAGATCAAGCCATGGTCCAAAACATGTGGCATTAAACATGGTACGACGTGGCTGGTCTAATCGATCCTTCATAAGTACAAAGTAATGCAATTTGCTTTTCACGATAACTCTAGCATCATACGCCTACAAGAAATAACAATTCCATTATATAACACTAAGATAAGGCATAAAAGAAATAATAAACAACTCGCAGCCTATTCAAATTATTGTGTTGTAGTTTGAAGGAGATGAGTACCAATATACTAAGTTCATTATGCTCACTCAGCCTTACCTATGTATTAAGAAAAGTACTAAAACCTAGCATTAAACGCGTTCATAAGCTCCTTATACTTAACAATTTCACATTCAATTCAGCGAGTTACAGTAAACAAAACTCATTAAGCTCAAGAGCCTTATCAATGTATTAAGCAATGTACTAAAACCTATTTTAAACTAAAAATTTACAATAAAACCTAAGATTTGTATCAAAACCTAATTAGCTTGAAGCAATGTACTAAAACATATGTTTTGAACTTTTGACTAAGAGTATTGATGCGCGTGATGTGTCGTTGCGGTTTAGCAGTATTAATGCCTACTCAAGTTTTAAATTTATATTTAGCCGACTTATCAATAACACACGCACACACTTAACGAGCAGTGTACCCGGTCAGTATGAATATAATGGTAAGCAGAGTGTCGATCACTAAGAGTGGAACGTATTATCTAGTTATTCTAATCAGTATTTTAATATCCTAAGTTAGTTATACAACCTAATCTAAAGCAAGGGGGTTCAGCCTGAGAGACTGGCACAGTTTGGTTATAATTAAATAGAAAACTAAACTAATGAGCACGAATCAGCGATTAGCACACACGTACACAGATAGATACTCGAGACAATAAGAAGAGCTGTCCTGATAATTAAATAGCTTTTCACTTGTTTTATTGCTAGTTTTATATGAAGTGTATATAATTAAACCTTTCTCGTTGGCTCTAATCTTATCGGCGAGTAAATCCTTAATGATTACTTATGTCTATCCTACTTTTCTAGAGACGCTAGAATAAATAGGCGAGGAAGGGGCATGGCGACCCAAGCAAGACTCAGCTAGACACAGAGGTTATCAATGCACTAATAAAAGTCACCAAAGACATCAACATATAAACTTTAATTAATGGGAAAGCAATATTAAGGGGAGTGCATGATCTTCCGTAGTCACATGACACAAGCCCATCAATCCTGATGAATTAAAGCGTACTAAAACAATAAAACAAAACTACTTAATGAATTGAATACATGCAGGACCTTCTTACAGCTCTTGTATCTTTGTTTGAGGTGTGTCTTGTGCTGCTTGGTCGTCTGGATTCGGCTCTAGGGTTATACAAAAGGTCTCTTAAATTCGTCTGACCTTGGGGTATTTATAGTTTCTGTCTGAGGGATCGATGTGGCGCATTGAGTTGATAGATGCGGCGCATTGACTAAACTTCGCGTGGGGTCCAAGATTAATATATTCTGGAATATTCGTACACTGTCTTCAGATGCGGCGTAACTTGATCTTTGTATGCGGCGCATGTACTCTAGCTGTCTTGGATTGTAACAGGTGAAATCTTGATAGTGATACGCCGTATGTTAGAAGTATATTGCGGCGTATCTGGAGTAGAACGAGCTTGATCTTCTTCTTTGACCAAAGTTTCATATGCGGCGCATGACAGAATTGCATGCGGCGCATTCTTCAAAGTCAGGCAATGGTCTTCGAATTCATCTAAGTATGATATTGCGTCGTATTTGTTGAGTGAGATACGTCGCATCTTCTGGATTTCAGTAGACTTTTGACATCTCGCTTGTTTTGCTCCATAATTAGTCCAAAATCGCCAAGTTTCACATAATGCTTGTTTTTACCTGAGAATTACTAAAGTAAACATTAATGTATCGATTCTCATATATAATATAATAAAACAAGTCAAATAAATAGGATAAATGATGATAATAAAATGTACTTATTTGAGTTCATCAAATATCCCCCCACTTGAACTTTACTTGTCCCCAAGTAAACCTTAGAATTAATCATATGAAAATGTATCCTAAAAGATATTAGGATTTATTTTTATATTTAAGCACGTATTCGTTTTGTCATAATCACACAACCAAACACTTAACGAAGTAGAAACCAAAATAATTTTTTTAATGTAAAACAATTCTAAATCGTTTAGTTGCTTAGTCGTGACGAATATTCTATCATAGGCTTGGCAAGTATACGCATCTCCCCCACTAAAGCCAAGGAGTAACAAGTCTAAAGCGGTAAAAGGGTTTGTTGGTTAAGGGTTGATCATCCTTTTTAATCTCTATCGATCTCATATTCCAGAAAAGGCGACAAAATTACAAATACATGATCGAATCCACGACCACGATACTTGCAATTGCTCAATTCCTTAACTCGAATGGGCTAAAGATAGGACCAAGTAATCTTCACCAATAATATTATATCAAAAAGGGCGACAAAATCATGAATACATAGCCGAATCCACGACTACGATACTTAAGATTGCTCAAATCCCTAATCTCAATAAATCAAAGGTTTGGATGAAGAATGATATAGGGTATGGATAATATTTGGGATACAAATTGGTGTAAAATGAAAAATAAACAAAACAGATAAATTAAAATCCTAAGTGTGGTTAATCACTTTCCCAACCATTCCATGAATAAGACTTATATCATTGAATAACTCACGCTTTAACACTTGAAACACACGCTTTAGGTAAACACAAATTATACTCAACAAAATCTCAATCAAAGAATAACCTTAGTTGGCGTTCCCATAACGGCCAACTCCCATTCAATCCATAAATATAATATACAACAACAAATAGTGGTGATATCTCCCACTTAATACAAAACTTTACATAAGTTGGTTAAAACAAACTTCAACTTTTCATTTTCCTTTTTTTTTTTTTTTTTTTTTTTTTTTTTTTTTTTTTTTTTTTTTTTTTTTTTTGACATCAACATATATGTGTAAAATTTTACAACTTTTCTCTCACTATTTTTTCGGATAATTTTTCCATACTCTTCATACTTTCAGAAATAACTGTAATAGTGAAAGTAGCAAACACACGAAAAATAAACTAAAAGTTATACAATATTTACTTTCATACCAATTGCATTGTGCAATTTCCCGACCTAACCAAAGATAATGAATTACGCACGCGAACACAGGTAATGTAAGGAAACACACTTTGTCTAAAGCAATTAACCACGGATTTTAATCTACAGGGTAGGCTAAGGTGTAAGGGTGTATCGAAACATTATAACAAAGGTGTAAAAAACGAAAGGAATGGCTCTAAGGGTTTTTCTAGGGGTATCTTACTCTAAAAGTGAGAGTAAACAAAGGGTTTATACGGGGGTTAACTAACCAGTGTAGTTAGTTAATATCACATAACATATAAAGGCTATTTGGGTGTAATCCTAGAAATTTACCAATTTAGACAAGTCACTCCAATTATATAGATAATACTCATTATGGTGGTCTCGAATAGTATACAAGCCAAGTTCTAAAGTTTACAAGTCACCGGCACACTAAAGTTTTAATATTTTTGAAAGAATAGAGTTATGTGTGCGGTTATATAATTTAGACTTTAAACAAAAACATGCTAAAAAAATTTTAAATTTTGATATATTAAGCGCATTTTAAGCATATTTTGAAAAAGTTTAGGACAAGTAAGTGTTCTAATTCTCCATCCCCCCACTTAAGTTAAACAACGTCCTCGTTGTTTGTGTCAAAGGTTAAAAACTGGAAAATAAAAGAATTAGAACAGAAAAACTCCCATGAGATTTGCTCGGTATGATCCTCCATTATTCGTATAAGAGCAAAAATCAACTTTCTTGTGGATGAGAACGTTTAAGCTTCATAAATGATTTATCCACAAAAATGCAGGAATCTATAATACCATTTAGACTTTAACACACCTGAGTTAAGAAGGTTCACACTTGCATAATACATTAGTAGTTAGTAAAAATAAAACCTAAAAAATTAAACTGTAAATCATCAGGTCAGTCGATACGCCGTATCTTATGGAAGAAGATACGCCGTATCGAGCCTGGAATAAATACGAATCAGGATAGAAGATGCGTCGCATCCTTAACCAGGGATGCGCCGCATTAAATAAACTGACAGAAAGTTTTAAAGTCAAAAATAAAAATGCAGAAAATGAAATAAGATATGACCAGTGCAGGTGATTCGTCGCATCTTATGATGGAGATGCGCCGCATCTTCTGCAGGTCTGACAGACTCGACACAGAACAGAAAAGTAAAAATTTTTCCTTCGGGTTGTCTCCCGGTCAGCACTTGTCTTTATTCCAGAGTCTTCAAGTTAGACTCACGTTCAGCTCCTTATTTCGTTCTATTGATCCCCACATGTCCGTGCACGATGTAGTTGCGAATTACTTCGTCACGAACATATTCCGGCCCCAATTCAAGTACACCATTGTAGAATCCTTTCATCTTTTGGTACGGATACTCGATCCCTTCCTCAGCGTCATTTTCATCTACAAAAAGAAATGGTGTAAATTTGTAACAAAATTTGTTAGGGGCATGTTTAAACCTTGGGTGAGCACGAGGCATCATGTAAGTGATAACGTTGCTTCCACTTTGAAAGGTGATCTTTCCTTCAAATCTTTTAGCGTTAATTTCGACCTTCTTACAAAATGGTTTCCCAACGATCACGTCACCCATCTCAACATCACGATAAGTATCCATGTTTTCCACCACGGTGAAATCTGTAACAATAGTTAAATTCCCGACAAAAATAGGTACATTCATGAATATTCCAACTACGTTTTTCCCTCTATACTCAATTTTGTTTTTCATTATAGAATTATAGAAATCTTTTGACATTACATTTAATTGGTAAAATAGGGAAAAAGTTGGCACTAACCTGTTTAAATCCTATCATGCAAAGAAATTGTAAATTATAAGCACAATCTACATGGATCTTTCTACCATAATCACAGAAACTAGGATATCCTTCAAATTCATCATAATTCTTAGTGTTGATCATATTGATTCTAGGTACATCCATAATTTCTCCTTCTTCAATTTCGGGTTCAAAATCCTCCATAAATTGATCATTGATTCCTATTGGTAAATTAAGATCATTTAATTCAATGTAGTCTCCACTATAGGTCTCAAGTGATTCATTATTTACCAAGGTTTCTCCCATAATCCTAGCTTCTAGATCGAGGTCCATACGTTCTCTTAATCCTAGCACATAGACGCCTCTAATTATGCTCTTAGCAGGATTTTGGCACTTATAGACTAGTTTATTGTTCCCTACCTTTAATGAGATTTTTCTTTTAAACACATTAATCTTAGCATGGGCGGTAGACAAGAAAGGTCTTCCAAGGATTAAAGGAATCTTAACATCCTCGGGCATATCTAATATAATAAAGTCTACGGGGAAAACAAACTTCTCAATCTTAACTAGCACATTTTCAGCAACCCCTTCAGGTCGTTTAACCGTTTTATCAGCCAATTCAATAAGCAGCTTAGTTGGTGCTAATTTGCTAGTCCTATGGTAGTGAATGTCTTAAGGGGCATAACACTAACGCTAGCTCCTAAGTCAGCTAATGCATTATTGAAAGTGTTGGAGTATGCTCGTGTCATAATAAATAATTATATGGCTAGACATATGTGAGCCTATGGGGTCACACACTTATACACAGAGACACCATTTTATAGATTGTATTTATCGTATTTACAATATATAAACGACTACGTAACTCGGGATCAATAACGGGCCATTAAATACTATGTTAGACTTAGTGTTTTTGGATTGGACCAACAATGGGCAAGCCCATTGAAGGCCCAAGTCATGGCCGGCCTACCCAAGGGGTAAAAGGAAGTGATGAAGCTTTTGGAGGGGCTATGTGTAATATGTTAATGATAAGACCAAATATGATTTAGTCTTTGATTGATGAGAAAAACATGGCAACTAACTAAAAACGTTTTTGCTCTCTCTCCCTCTCTTGGTTTTGACGGCAAACAAACACACCCTTCTAGGGTTTGTGTTTTCGATCACTTGTTGGCTTCATCCATTGTAGATGAATCAAGAATCATGGTTACGTGCTCAAGACTAGCATCGGGTGGTGTTACATGACGTGTAGTGTGGACATATCATAGAGGTGATCTACTTTGATCACTTGGGTTTCATTGGTGAATTCATGTGCTTTGGTGATAGTCTCCATTCGATTCAACCGATCACACTACAAAGGTATAATTGTTATTATTATTATTGATTGATCATATGGCAATATGGATCCTTGTATGGTGATGTTTTTCCGCTGCGTTTATAATATTAATTGTTAATTTATATTTTACATCACCTATAGTGGTATCACGAGCCATCATATGTCGTCATATGATCATCTTGTATGCGTAAAAATGGCTAAAAACGTTGTTTTTTAATGGATTTAAAGGTGTTATTTTAAAACAGCCCCTAGGGCTTAAATATTATGAATAAGTCGACCTTAAGAAGGTCTTAAGATCTGGACTTTTTGATCCTATAGTCATTTGTTATGCATACATCAATTGTTTACTTGATCGGTACCCGTAAAATGGCCTAAAAACGCGTTTTTTGAAAGATTTCTAACCCGATTTCAAATCAGCCCATGAGGCTTATTTTTCTGTGGTAAAATGGTGTTAGGAAGGTCCTATCATCAGTGAGGTTTGAGTCTTTGGCCATTTGTCACGCGTACCATTCGGGGTTTTAATTCTTGTTAATTATTTCTTCGATTCGTTGGCTAACAATTTATTTCTTGTTATTTATTTTGTTATCCATGGCAAATACATGCATGTTTGTCCATGGAGTTAGCCAACACCATGTAATAATCTTTATTTGAATGTATTATTATGTGTTCATATGCAAATCCGATGAAAACCTAGACCACTTGTGCGTTGTGATTGTGATTGTTGGTTGGTTTTTCTTGTTTTGGGGTTTGCCATTGTTTCGGCACTTTTGTAATGTAATTCATCTTTGGTGTAGCCAATGTTTGGGCATTTTACAGTAGATACAAAGTAGATTAGTTGTATTTTACTTTATATGTATTGTAAACAAGAGCTTGGAAGCAAATGGCGAAAGATTGAAGAGTTGTAGACTGAAAGTTGCTGCTGGACACCTGTTGGGAAAACGTGATTACCTGCTGATTGGTAAGGTATTTTTTTCTAAAATTTTTGGTGCAGGTCCACAAGACATAGGGCTACAACTTTGTCAACTGGGCCGAATCATGAGGAGGTGATCTTCCTGGGCATTTGGGCCTTGCAAAACAGAAAAACTGGGCTGACAGAATCTGAAGTTTCATGTACATTATGGGCCTTTACTTGCCCATGATTGTCTTGGGGCAAGTGGGAGCCCTCCGTGTGGTTGTGGTTTGTGTCCCTAGTTGACTCTTGATTCTCGTGATTGCTCACGAGACCAAGCATAGGATTTTCATCGGTTGAGGCTTTGCATATTGTGGTTGTATAGGGGTGAGCAAAACCGCCCGAGTCCCGACAACCGACCCGATCCCGACATAAACCGATGGTCCCGAAACCGAATTAGCGAAATTCGGGTCGGTAGTCGGTTTTAATTTTTAGAGAAAGTCGGTTTCGGGTCGGGTCGGGTTAAAAACCGACATTATCCCGAATAAAACCGAGTGTCCCGATTCAATGTATATACCTTTTTCACTGCTCCGTACCTACCAACTCAGTACTCACACTCCACTATCTTTCAAAAAAAAAAAAAAAAAACGCACAGTCCACTCACTCTATCTCTCTCCCAACTTTTAATACCTACCAAGTACCAACTCACAGTCCACTTTTTCACTACGCCTGTTCTTGAAAGAAGGTGAACTTCTTATAGATTGATGATGATGCATAAAAAGAATGATGGTTAAGATCTATTTAATTATAGATCGATGATGCATATCTTTCATTCGAAAAAAAGAAGGTGAACTTCTTATAGATCGATGATGATGCATATCTTTCGTTTGCTTGACCTTTGATGCCTTGATGGTCTTGATTTATCTTTGAATGGCACGAAAGAAAGAAAGATGGCTGAGATCTAGGTGGCACGAAAGAAAGAAGCATACTCAAGAAACAGCGGTAGATGTATTCTTTTGTGGATTTGATGTATCTTTATTCTTTTGTGGATTTATCAAATTGTTTCGATTTCTAGATAAAGACTTTATTCTTTTGTGGATTTGATGTATCTTTGTTAAACACGGTCTGATTCTAATGGTTGTGGTATATTACTATAGTTTAGTGTTAAATGGTCTGATTCTGTGAATGGGTAAGGTCTTGATTTCGGGTTGTGGTGCATTGTCCCGAAAATCGACCGACTTATCCCGAGTATTACCGAACCGACCCGATGCCTATTCGGTTCGGTATTCGGGCAACCATTTTTACAGTTTTCGGTTTCGGGCTGAGTCGGGTCGGTTCGGGACGGGTCGGGATTCGGCCCGATGCTCAGCCCTATGGTTGTATGTTTGGTTGGTTGTTTTTATGTATGTTGAGACTACATGTAAAACGAAAAAGTGTTTTCTTAAAACTTAAAACTAAACATAAACCATTTTGAACTAAGTCTTATGATTTAGTTTAACTAAGTTTAAATATGATTTGAAACTTAAAAATCATTGTTTTTTAAATAACACTTAAACTAGTTAAGATTGTTTATTTATTGATTTATTGTATTGTCCAAACTTAATTAAAATCCACCTAGGATTTATATTAGTCTTGAAAATGGACAACTTGACACACATAAATTAAAACAATGATTAGACTTAAGTTAAGAAAAGTTTTTTAACTTGTGCTACGAAGAATAAATGCATGCTTCTTTCGTACACGTTTTTGATCCACATCAAAACTATTTACCCGTCAAAATTTAAGTCACGCCGTCCAATTATGAGAACACTTGCAATTATCTTTTAGCATCTGGTCAGACCTAGGCTGAATTGTAACCCAAGGTGACTATTCTCCATGGTCAGACCTAGGATTATTCTCACAGTTTTCAAATTGGATGACTTAATCGAGTAGTGTGGTCAGACCCTTACCCGAGGCAAAGATGGGACTAAACATGCCTACATGACACTAGTTGTTTGACACTAGATGCCATGAGTCCCATAAGGATCTAAGAGTTGTACATGTAATACAATTGGTGATTGTCGCCTACCTATTGAATCCACCATTTCTAGTAGATCAACTGCATTAATGGTCGAACCTCAATGAGGATCTTAGCCTTTTCGTAAATTAATTGTTTTAAATTATAAACATGGGGTAGTTAATTTATAAAAAGATAATTATCAAAAATACTAAAATTGAACTTTGTAAATTCAATTAATGCAACGCATACCGTAAACAAGAGTTTGTTCTTTTCTTGTTAAAAGGACAAACTAAGTCGATCTTTCCTTGTAAGAAAGAGACTCATTCCTATCCTTTTTCTTTATGAGGAAAAGCCATAATAGGAATATTTGAATTTTCCTAATTCTAATCAAACTCAAGGAAAACCTACTCTAGAAATCGTGATGTCTTGTAAAAGTCAAAACGGTTAAGTATGTTTACACATCTTATTCCTTCAACGTTGTTTTATAACCCTTGTTTCGGTTTTGAAACATTGAAGAAATATAAGATATTTGGACAACCAAGAACACGTGCACTTGACTTGACCTATTTGGTCAGACCTTAGGGCTATTTCAACCCATGGCGAATTTTGCTCATTGGTCAGACCTTTGGCGATATTTGCATGTTCTTGCTTGGTCAACCTATTTCGTACTAGCTACCAAACTAAAATGAGTTTAAATAATTAGAAGACGGAAGTATCAATAAACCGCAATGTGGTAAAGGCAATTACTAGCATGATTACCTAGCAGTTTGCCTTAACCCAATATGCCTACTAAGGTCCTACATACCCTTGTGGTAAAGTAGACCAATTATGGAGGAAATGCATGCCTATTTTCAAGTTAAAATAGCAATGATGGCTAGCCCATCATCTATATGTTAGAACTTGATGCACTTTCTTGAATACCTAAGTACATGTTTACTAGTCAAAGTGACTCACATTAGCAATAATGTGTAGATATTCAAAGAAATATGGAAAGTATCCAATCGCTACTCACTCTCCACTGGTGACGTAACACATTGTAATGTTGTCTAATCCAGTGGGAGCTACGTGATTATATTATTGGTGACGTAACACATGTAATGTTGTCTAATCCAGTGGGAGCTGTAAGCTTTATTACTTGCAAGTTGCCCATCTTATTTCCAGATTGTCTTGAAATAATACATTACTTTTCACGTGTTAAGCATCATAGTTTATATAAGAACCATTGCATAAGTTTTATATGATAACTTGTCACGTTCCTGATGTTGCTTCCTGAAATGTTATCTATAAAATTGTTATGCATGATTCATTATTCAAACGATAAAGTTATACATATCTATATTTTGATTTTTGCCTAAAAATCATATGTTATCTTATACATTGTCATATTGCTCATACAAACAAATGAGCGTAGTGTTGTTTGCATGCTCTCACGATGTTGTGCCATGCACAAGTGGGAGAAATCTTAATTGTGTGCAAGGTACAACATATAACAATATGACTAATAGTTTTTCTTGACTGCAAGGTAAGAAACTAAAATTCTACTAGGACTTCTACACATAAAATGTATGTTGCCCTAATTAGAACAAATATCAAGATAACATGAAAAGCTACTTCAACATATTCACTGAATTGTTTAGTAAATATGATTATGTCTTCTTGTAAAGTCATAATCATGAAGTATGAAATTAACTTGAAATTACTATTGAGACCAAGTGTCGGCGCTCGTAATTACTTTAGTTGAATATGTTTAGGTCTCTTGTAAAGACATAAACATCAATTCAGTTAATTGTTGAAAGACAAATAACGTAAAGTAAGACGTTGATTTGTTATGTCTTCTTGTTAGGACATGTACACTTACGACGCATAATATTAAATGTTTATGTTTTCTAGTCAAAACATACACATGAAGTAAAGTATGCAATAGGCTAAAATTACTATTGATACCATCTGGTTTGACTTGGTTGGTGGATATGTAAGCCCAAAAGTATAAGTTCATCTAATGAGTTGTGTGATAGTCTCACAACATCAGTCCTCATGGAATACCACAACTTTATGGTATGTCCATCATGGAAAATCAAACACTATTGATATTGTTTGATCTTTGATAACTTAAACTGTTTTACCTCCAAAGCTATCAAGGTTAGAAATTGGATGTGCCATGTGTACACTCAATATGATTCCAACCCAGAAGGAATTTAAGACACCATTGTATTATGGCATGGGATGAATCTCATTATGTCTTAGTTGAAGTTCTTAATTTGTTAACTACTTAAGAGTAAATAATTAACAAACTAGAGTCAAGAACTAACGGTGTATTTTGGATGTCCCACTTGAAAACAATTTATTGTTACTCAAGATGCTTAGTATCTAGAGATTAGTCTCTACATACAAAAGCAAGTGGGAGTACCTTTAGACCTTGAAGTTGTTCAAGAACTAAATACACAACCTTCTGAGTACACTTGCTATTGTCATACTAAGGTTGAACATGGATATGTTAAACCATAGATTGATATCTCTCATTCATAAATCCACAAGGATACCTCTTGCATCTGAATGATATAGTTTTTATATCAATGCTGAGGGACATAAGTTAGAGGATCATGGTGAACCTGCTAACTACTGAGATGCATTATCAGATATTGTATCTGATGAGTAGCTCAAAACTATGAATGTTAAGATGCAGTCCTTGAAAGACAATCACTCGTGGAGTTTGATTGATCTCTTACTAATCAGTTAGACTGTGAGGTTAAGAATGAGTTTCTTGATGAGAAGACTCAAAAGGACAAACTTGTACACACATTTAATGCACGTGTGGTAAATGGAGTTTACTCGTACTCAATAAATTGACTATGATTAAATCTTCCTAGCTACAAACATTAAATGTATAAAGACGATTAATTGTCATACCTGATTTCATGTATAAGAAATATGACAATAGGATATCAAAACACTTTTCTTGTTGATTACCTTTGCGAGGACGATGAGTAATCAAAAGGGTTTATGAATCCATGTAATCTTTATTAAGTATACAAGATAAAAGAATCCATGTGTGGATTAGATCATGCATCTAGGAGCAGAGATCTTGTGTTAATCATAAAATCATTAACTTGATTTTGATTAATAAGATTACTCCTAAGTACACTGAGAGCAAGTTGGAGCATTTTATTTATTTTCTTAAATCTCATATGTCATTGACATATTAGAAACAATATTCCACCTAAGCTAGACTTTAATCCTTAGCTTGGAATGAAGTTTCTCTTGAGGGATTTATAAAATAAAACATATAACCTTGTTATATATATGTTTATTAGAATAAACATAAGCGGTTATTAAGTCTAAACACAATATGACACGTTATTGAGGGGAGTCTCAATGATCAATCTTACTTGATGAAATTGAACACATGATTGAAAATCTTAAGTTTGACTGAAGGATTCATCATGTAAGTCATATTAAGTATTGGACTATATATTTACCATTTGCATGAATGCAAGATGAGTTGAAAACAACCAATATCTAAGTGAAAGTCGTTAGATAATTGTTAAACGAACATTATATTGGACCTACATAGGACCAAAGATATGTTCAAACGTTTACGGATATATGAGGAACTCTGTTTTGTTTGCATATGCTGATGCTTATTTAACTAAGATGATACTCAACCCTAGTCGTGGTAGGATGTCATCATGAATGATGAAATTGCTGACTAGATGTGCTCGACTGAGAGCATTAATGCGTTATACATTAAAAGAATAAGAATACTTTATAGTTTGAGAAACTATTCAGATGACTGTCTAAAGTAGGTGTCTTGCTAGCTTCAAACACCCTATGGAATGTATTGTTGCAAGACTCGTCTTGTACTTGATTGCACACATACAAAGGACAATCATCATTCAAACCTTTCATGAATTTTGAAAGAAGTATTCTCAAAGTTTACTCAGATGACTACTTGTTGCCTTGTACAACATGATTCGATCATGGTGGGAACATCGGATTCCGACCTATGAGTAGTCTTATGCATATCTGTTTTTAGTATTTGGATAATGGAACTGTAAGCAGTCGTATTATACAATGAATTGATATACCGGGTATGATCGTCTTCATTTATACTACTGTGTTCTATATTTGCATGTGTAATCCATGAATAATTTATTTATTCTAAAATTATCCATTGTCGGTTGATGATACGGGAGTATCATCAAATTAAGACAAATGTGAGCGTGTTGGTGATTTATTTGCCACACTCACATGTTGTTCATTGGGATGAACATTGGATTGACCCAACCTACGAGAATTCACTACATGGATCGTCGTCAATAGTGAATCTCGCAAGAGGTTATGTCTCTTATCCTCAGACTTGAGATGCAAGCAGGTCTTGCATGTGTGGAATTTCATTCCTTGATATGGTTAAACGCTATCCTGAATAAGGTAGTTATAAAGGCCATTTTTAGGAGTGATATGAAGCATGTGAATGACACGTGTAGTCAAAATGGGATTTGTTCCTCCACTTGCTTTGGAGTTAGATACTATTGGGCCCCTCGATGATTTGAACAGATGTTTGTATGGCCGTACCCAACTGGGATTAAGATGAATCTTAAATCCACTTGGTAATCTTGTTCAATATCTATATCGAGAAACATAATAGTTGAGGGTTAATACATTCAAAAGTTACTATAGTTTCCCAAAAATTTGATTTTTGTTACTAAACTTTTTTTTGGTTGAATTAGGTTACCCATGTATACGGGTTTGTTAAATATGTTACTGAACTTTGTTAACGTGACATTTGTTAGATTTTAATTACAAAACGATCCTTGTCGTTAGTCGGGCGTCACGCAATTAGTCCCTAGACCACTATTTCGGTTAGTTTGACCGTTTTTTCGTCACGGAATTAGTCCCTAGAACTATTTCGGTTAATTTTTTATAGAAAAAATAATTTTTTTTCGAAATTAATTTTTTATAGAAAAAAATAATTTTTTTTCGAAATTAAATTTTTTTTAGAAAAAATAAATTTTTTTCGAAATTAATTTTTTTAGAAAAATTAATTTTTTTCGAAATTAATGTTTTTTTGAAAAAATAATTTTTTTTCGAAATTAATTTTTTTAGAAAAATTAATTTTTTTCGAAATTAATTTTTTTTAGAAAAAAAATTTTTTTTCGAAATTAATTTTTTTAGAAAAAATAATTTTTTTTTCGAAATTAATTTTTTTAGAAAAATTAATTTTTTTCGAAATTAAATTTTTTTAAAAAAATTAATTTTTTTCGAAATTAATTTTTTTTCGAAATTAATTTTTTTTAGAAAAAATAATTTTTTTTCGAAATTAATTTTTTTAGAAAAATTAATTTTTTGCGAAATTAATTTTTTTTAGAAAAAATATTTTTTTTCGAAACTAATTTTTTTCTCGAAAATTAATTTTAATTTCAAAAAAAAATTAATTTTGAAAAAAATTTATTTTTTCTAAAAAAATTTAATTTCAAAAAAATTTTATTTTTCTAAAAAAATTTAATTTCGAAAAAAAATTATTTTTTCTAAAAAAATTATTTTTTCTAAAAAATTTAATTTCGAAAAAAAAATATTTTTTCTAAAAAAATTTAATTTCGAAAAAAAATTATTTTTTCTAATTTAACAAAAATTAACCGAAATAGTTCTAGGGACTAATTCCGTGACGAAAAACGGTCAAACTAACCGAAATAGTGGTCTAGGGACTAATTGCGTGACGCCCGACTAACGACAAGGACCGTTTTGTAATATAAATGTCACGTTAACAAAGTTCAGTAACATATTTAACAAACCCGTATACATGGGTAACCTAATTCAACCAACCCGTATACATGGGTAACCTAATTCAACAAAAAAAAAGTTTAGTAACAAAAATCAAATTTTTGGGAAACTATAGTAACTTTTGTATGTATTAACCCAAATAGTTTAGAATGACTTTTGATCCATGTCTAATGTTCAACACGGTATCTGTAACAAAATGATAGATGACATATAAACCATCTGAAATGAGACGTTTAAGAAACTACCCTCACATATTTCTAGGGGCATTGGCGTGTTGCTAGACGCTAACCTTTGCTTGTATAATTACTTGATTATTATGACGTCGCAAGTGGGAGCTGTTGGAGTATGCTCGTGTCATAATAAATAATTATATGGCTAGACATATGTGAGCCTATGGGGTCACACACTTATACACAGAGACACCATTTTATATATTGTATTTATCGTATTTACAATATATAAACGACTACGTAACTCGGGATCAATAACGGGCCATTAAATACTATGTTAGACTTAGTGTTTTTGGATTGGACCAACAATGGGCAAGCCCATTGAAGGCCCAAGTCATGGCCGGCCTACCCAAGGGGTAAAAGGAAGTGATGAAGCTTTTGGAGGGGCTATGTGTAATATGTTAATGATAAGACCAAATATGATTTAGTCTTTGATTGATGAGAAAAACATGGCAACTAACTAAAAACGTTTTTGCTCTCTCTCCCTCTCTTGGTTTTGACGGCAAACAAACACACCCTTCTAGGGTTTGTGTTTTCGATCACTTGTTGGCTTCATCCATTGTAGATGAATCAAGAATCATGGTTACGTGCTCAAGACTAGCATCGGGTGGTGTTACATGACGTGTAGTGTGGACATATCATAGAGGTGATCTACTTTGATCACTTGGGTTTCATTGGTGAATTCATGTGCTTTGGTGATAGTCTCCATTCGATTCAACCGATCACGCTACAAAGGTATAATTGTTATTATTATTATTGATTGATCATATGGCAATATGGATCCTTGTATGGTGATGTTTTTCCGCTGCGTTTATAATATTAATTGTTAATTTATATTTTACATCACCTATAGAAAGATATGTCATTAATTGAACAAGGTAAAGTAAAACTTCCTGGGTCCTTTTCTTTATGAGGCAAGGCACGTAAGTCGGTTGCAGAGCTCTCTTCTTTCATTGTAGCCTTGATCTCCTCTTCAATCTTTGCCTTCTCTTTGAGTAACCTCCTTAAACTGATTGAAGAATTAAAGAAAAATTCGGGCTTTGCAGCATCATTACCATTCATCAATCTTCTAGGAAAAGGTATGTTAGGCGTGACTTCTTCAGTAGTGCATATGGCCTTGACATGATCTCTTGGGTTAGTTTCAGTTGAGCTAGGTAAACTTTCGTATCCCCTTTCTTGAAGAACCTTGCTCATTTGTCCGATTTGTTGTTCCAATGCTTTGATCGAAGCTCCTTGATTTCTTGTTATAGTATCCGTTGATGCTCGGATTTCTTTTATCATAGCGGTGTTCTCTTCATGTCTTTTAGCAGCATCGGCCATAATTTGCTTTAGAGTGTCATCCAAAGTCTGCCTCCTTTCTTGATAAGTGGGATTATAGTTGTTCTTATCTTTCATGAGTTCCTTAGCAAGATATCCGTTCATTGACATATCTTCTATAGCAAAACCTGTCATCATAGGTAAAATCGTCAGTAGGATCTGTTCGCTAGAAGAGAAATTAATGAATTTTGAAACGAATATAAAGAATAAAAATGGCTGATATCTGCGGACGATGCGCCGTATCCAGAAAGTTGGATACGCCGTATCTTATTACGTTAAAATTTAATCAGACTTTTATTCAGAAAACAGATACACCGCTTATGAATTAGAATGCGCCGTATCAAGTTTAAATTATCAAAAATCGATTATATTTATTAAAATTAAATACGTCATATTAACAAAAGCTAATGCGCCATATTTTCGTTACGTTTCAAAATACAAGATTTTGGATTTAGTAGATGCGCCGTATCGATAAAGATTGATGCGTCGCTTCTGTTAATAATTCGAAAAACTGTTTTTAATTTAAATACAAAATACGCCGTATCTGTTAAAACAGATGCGTCGTATGGCGTTAGCGTTTAGAAAAATTTCTTATTAAAAACAGAATACGCCGTATCTTGGAGAAAGATGCGTCGTACTCGAATTTATTAAACGCGTTGTATTATATAAAAATTAAACGCAATACGCCGTATCTGTGAAAACAGATCCGCCGTATCGTTTGTATCAGCACAATACAACGACAGCAGAATGCAAAAAAATACAGAAAAAAGAAAAAAAAAATAAAAACAAACAAAAAGAAACAAAAATTACAGAAAACAAAAACACACAAAAACAGTAAATATGCAAATTATACAATGAATGCAATCTATCTAATATACAACAGGGTTAGTAGTTAGAATCTAAAAAAAAAAACTAAAAAGAAAAACCTAATTAAAATACTTAATCAAATTAACAGATAATAACAATTCACTTCCCGGCAGCGGCGCCAAAAACTTGATGCGCGTGATGTGTCGTTACGGTTTAGCAGTATTAATGCCTACTCAAGTTTTAAATTTATATTTAGTCGACTTATCAATAACACACACACTTAACGAGCAGTGTACCCGGTCAGTATGAATATAATGGTAAGCAGAGTGTCGATCACTAAGAGTGGAACGTATTATCTAGTTATTCTAATCAGTATTTTAATATCCTAAGTTAGTTATACAACCTAATCTAACGCAAGGGGGTTCAGCCTGAGAGACTGGCACAGTTTGGTTATAATTAAATAGAAAACTAAACTAATGAGAACGAATCAGCGATTAGCACACACGTACACAGATAGATACTCGAGACAATAAGAAGACCTGTCCTGATAATTAAATAGCTTTTCACTTGTTTTATTGCTAGTTTTATATGAAGTGTATATAATTAAACCTTTCTCGTTGGCTCTAATCTTATCGGCGAGTAAACCCTTAATGATTACTTATGTCTATCCTACTTTTCTAGAGACGCTAGAATAAATAGGCGAGGAAGGGGCATGGCGACCCAAGCAAGACTCAGCTAGACACAGAGGTTAACAATGCACTAATAAAAGTCACCAAAGACATCAACATATAAACTTTAATTAATGGGAAAACAATATTAAGGGGAGTGCATGATCTTCCGTAGTCACATGACACAAGCCCATCAATCCTGATGAATTAAAGCGTACTAAAACAATAAAACAAAACTACTTAATGAATTTAATACATGCAGGACCTTCTTACAGCTCTTGTATCTTTGTTTGAGGTGTGTCTTGTGCTGCTTGGTCGTCTGGATTCGGCTCTAGGGTTATACAAAAGGTCTCTTAAATTCGTCTGACCTTGGGGTATTTATAGTTTCTGTCTGAGGGATCGATGCGGCGCATTGAGTTGATAGATGCGACGCATTGACTTAACTTCGCGTGGGGTCCAAGATTAATATATTCTGGAATATTCGTACACCGTCTTCAGATGCGGCGTAACTTGATCTTTGTATGTGGCGCATGTACTCTAGCTATCTTGGATTGTAACTGGTGAAATCTTGATAGTGATACACCGTATGTTAGAAGTATATTGCGGCGTATCTGGAGTAGAACGAGTTTGATCTTCTTCTTTGACCAAAGTTTCATATGCGGCGCATGACAGAATTGCATGCGGCGCATTCTTCAAAGTCAGGCAATGGTCTTCGAATTCATCTAAGTATGATATTGCGTCGTATTTGTTGAGTGAGATACGACGCATCTTCTGGATTTCAGTAGACTTTTGACATCTCGCTTGTTTTGCTCCATAATTAGTCCAAAATCGCCAAGTTTCACATAATGCTTGTTTTTACCTGAGAATTACTAAAGTAAACATTAATGTATCGATTCTCATATATAATATAATAAAACAAGTCAAATAAATAGGATAAATGATGATAATAAAATGTACTTATTTGAGTTCATCAAGTATCAAAAATAAATCAAATCCCTAATAAGCACTTAAAAAATAACAGTATGGAATAAAAATAAAAATAACAGTGAAAACCCTAAAAAACAGTATGGAACAAAAATAAATCAAAGCCCTAATAAGCACTTAAAAAAAATTACCATGTCGTTTTTTGCGACTGTGTTCTGGATTAAAGGTTTAAAATGTGTGATAGATCATACACATTCATGTACTTGTCGAAAATGTAGGTATCTGTGTGTCGTAAATGGATGATAGGATGATATTATCTACTGGTAAATGGATGAAACCAAGAAGAATAAACAAAATATTATTTTAGATCTGTACTGGTAAATGGATTAAACGAAGAAGAAGAAGAAGAAATACAATTTGGAGGATTTTAATTTCGAAAACAGTGATTTAGTGTGTGTAAAAAGGATTTACAGTGTAGTGTGTGTGTGTTTTTTGCAGCCAAAAGGGGAAAAATACAAGCAAAAAGAATAAAGAAAAAAAAGTACAACAAAATCTTTCCAAAAGATTTTTTACTTTTCCAATGTAAAAAGTACGCCGTCAGTCGAGCATTTGCAAGTTGAGCACCGTCAGTCGAGCATTGACTTTTAATAAAATAAATAGTAAAAAAGATTCTCTAAAGATTTTGTTGTACCATTAAATAGTACAAGGAATGACACGTGTCAAGAAACTGGTGGAGTCGAGCGGTTGAGCAGTTGAGCGTGACAAAAATGGGAAAGAGTAGTTAAAAAAGACTATTAAATGGATCATGCTTTTTTTTTAATACCAAAATGGTAATTTTCCCTTAATATTAAGGTGATAAAAGTGTGATGGGTATTTTGTTTAGGGCAAATGAGAAAAAAATGCATCAAACTTGATATTTTTTGTGATTGTGTATTGCCAATTATTTTTTTCTTATTGTATGTACTGAACTTTCAAATTTCGATCATTGTGTGTATTTTGTACTATTTTACCCTTAATTTTTTCAAATTTCGAAGGGTAAAATGGTCATTTTACATGGCAGAATAGTCACAAAATACACACAATGATCGAAATTTGAAAGTTCCGTACACAAACAATAAGAAAAAAAATAGTTGGCTACACACAATCACAAAAAATGTCAAGTTCGATGCATTTGACGTTTTGTTTATGTTTCTTAACAACATAGGAGTCTCATAGACCACAGCATGACTCCATCTACGCTAATTTATAAGTTTGTAACGCGAGAAATTACCATGACTTTTTTTGCATCTCTTTTAGGTTATCAACTGAACTTTCCTCAAAAAGTAACCTGCGAGAAAAATGAGTACATGTTCCATCGATTTTTAGTCGGAAATTTAATGATGATTAAACTCATTACCTATTTTCTGGAAGCCTTCTCCGACCATCAAATAGACGTTAGTTGACGTTCGGGAACTTTGGAAATTTTCATATATTTTTACTTTAGGTTTTGTCTAACTAGTTTTCTTAAGTCATTTGTTAAAATGATTATTTATGAAAATTTATTCTTATTAAGTTAAAAATCACAGTTAATTAGGTAATTTATAAGTTTAATAAATGTGTATTAAATGCAATTTCTAATATAAAATAAAAGTTCGTGATGAATTAATGCACCTTAACCAATACTCTGAGTGCACTCGTTATACAAACCCAATAAGACTAAGCCAGGTAAATAGTCAAAAGTAACTTGCTTTTACTGAAGTAGTCGAATCGAGCCGACTCATGCACTTGCCGTTTTTGTTTAGCATTTGTAGATAAAATAATGTGTTACTTAAATAACTCTGTATTTAGGAGGTTGCATAGTTCTTAATATAGTCCATTTCGAGCACCACGATTTTTTCTGTTTAATTAGCTAATTATATTTACCGTTCTAACTTGCTTAACCTGAGTTTGTTCCGGTTACAAATGGTGATAACCTATGTTTCACACGATGCACATATTCCATAGATTGTTTTTCTTTTCAAGATCGTGTTAGACCTGTAACACCCCAACCCGACAAGGGCAAAGATGTCACAAATATATGGCTTCATATCAGAACAAACATAACATTCAATAATAAAACAACGGAAGTCTTAACATTAAATCCAAAATAAGTCAACATGACTTATACCAAATGCAAGACAGAAATAACTGAAGTACAAAAATCCAATATTCAAATGCCTAAACAATGGCATATCAAAATAAATAGAAATCCAGATGGTAAAGCTAAAAACACTAAGGTCAAAACTCCAAATCAGATTGCTCTCATCCCAAAGCTAAAACCCAGCTTCCTAGCTTAAGTACCTGCCGCAGGAAAAGAAATGCGGCTGAGCTACGAGAGCTCAGTGAACAGATATATAGATAAACAGAAACAATAACAGATAGCAGTACAGAACGAATCAGGAAAACAGATCATACAGATACAGAATCAAAGTTAATGAATAGGAAAGGTAATAAGGAACAAGAAAAGAATGAAAAGGGATAATGAAACAAATCAGGTTTAAGGAAAACAGAAATCCATCACGAGCCCAGATAACAGATAATATCATATAATATAACAAACCTGTGCAGAGTGGCCAACTCCCAGATAATGTGAGTGACGTGTATCGCACACACCATCAGTCACCAGATATAATAATAAACAGATAACATAAATATAAACATATATCAGATAACAGATAACAGAATCAGAACTAGGATGCATCCATGCGCCCCCGGTGGCCAGAAACTCCTTAACACACCAGATAAAATAAATCAGGGACGGAACAGGTCATCACTCTCCTGCCCTAGAGTCATGTCAAAGGTGCATCAATGACATGGACATGAAACCCTCATGCCTAGTGATTGGCTCGGATATCAAACTGTAGGTCAGAGGTCAGAGGTCAAATGAACTATCAAAATCAGAAGGTCATATCTTAAGGGTACATGGCAAAAGGTTCATGTTAAAGTCCAGAAATATCAAAGGTTCAAATCAGAATTTTAAACAAAGGTTCAGAATAGCAAAACATAGCAGAAGGTTCAAACAAAGGTTCAAGATAAACAGATCACAACAGAGATACACAAACAGAGGGAACATAGCAGTGGTATGGGGAATCCTAATAAGGAAATGAAATACTGAGAGAGAAGGGAAAGAAACACCCTTACTGAAATAGGGCAGAATATCTGTACCTTATTAGCACAGCAGAAATCAGACAAACAAACACAGAAATGAAGCTCAAGACTTCTCCTTCTTCACACCTAAGGAAGAGGAAGACAGAATTACTACAGTTCCTTATTCAGATTATTCCTCTTTGTTTATCTCATCATTTTATGTACTTTCTATTTTTAGTATCTTTCCAGATTTAGTAAACTTCCATAATTAGCAGGCTTTCAGAATTAACATATCTTATCATTTCAAATTAGGTTGAACCTTCATCCAGAGCTTATTATGTAATAACAGTACATTTTATCAAGTTACAGAAGTTTAGGGTTTATTAAGACAATTATACAAAGTTTAGGGTTTTAAATGTAACTTCATAAATTTCCAAGGTCATTAGTGAAATTACTTCAATTTACAGAATTATACACTTATTTAATTCAGAATTACATTCCATACCCTTAAGTTTCACAATTTACAGATTACACCCCTTTAGTTTCATAATTTACAAAATCAACCTTATACTTACATATTTTACAATTTAAACCCTACAACATCCATAATTACCAACCAAGCATATCATATTTCATATTTACAGAATATATCATCAGAATTCAGTACTTTACATATTAGACCCCTCAGAATTCAGAATTTACATATTTAGCCCTTTAAGTTTACAAAACATATATATTAAATCATAATTACATAACAATTACATAATTAGCCCAAAAATCCTCAAAATTACACAACAACCTTTTTATATCAGTATTAACACAAAACAACTTCAAAATTCCAGATTTACACTTTTGGTCCCTCACTTTTAATTAATTTCCAAACAAAACCCTAATTTCCCATTAATTCATTATTATGCAAAATTTACACTTAGGACCCCAAAGTTATATTTTTCCCACATTCTTACAGATGTATATGATCTTACAAAAATATCCCAGAAGTTTCAAACTTGGCAAAACAGGTCCTTATGCAATTTACTCCAAAACGGTAACACTTTTTATAAACAATTACCAACCCTAATTTTCACCAATCATTGAACCATCATTTAATCATCATTAAAACAACATTAATGACCAGATTCATGTCCAAGAACCCTAACCCTAGAGGCCACGATTTTTATTTCATTTGTTTCTTTGTTTTTTCTAAAATCCGGTTTTTACAATAATTAACCACGTTAAATTTAAGCTTCTAAAAATCAAAACCATATTTTTCCCAGATCATATAACTTATAAGGAACCCACGAAAAATAGTGAACATGCCCAGAAAATTCGTTTAACATATATTGCATATTTACGTATGTTTTAGATACTAAAATTACAACGACTTGATTTAGGCCACCACAATTCGATCTATCATTTTTCCCAGGTCTAATACATCATAAGAGGTCTAAATAAAATAGCCATCATGCCCAGAAATTCGGATTTCATATATTTGCAATTTACGTGTTCTATAGCCATTATATTATCAAACGCATAGAATTAGCATGCATGGATCGATTTTGATATTTTATATGAGTTACATAACATCTAAATATCACTGGAAAAATGCCATATAAATTTTATCACGTTTGGTTAAGTTGCACGAATTATTACCTTGATTTAGTGTAAATCGACAAGAATTTTAGAACAAGAACAAACCAATGAGAAAACGCAGCAACACCCAATTTTCCTAGCTTCCTTGCACTCCCAATAACACCAGAAAAATGCTTGATCAAACCCAGAATTCGTGGAGAGGCCTTGGGCGAATTATTTTGGATCGCTTAGGGTTTTTTGATTAGTCGGTTTTGTGTTTTTGAGGATAAAAAGAAAAAGATTTGTTTTAACTAATTAGAACCGACAATAGGGGGGGGCAAGGACCAGAATTTCGGCCCATGATATCAAATATATTTTTTGGGTTGATTTTGTTCCCTATTTCCTATTTATTAATATAATCTAATTAAAAAAATATAAAAAATAAACATTATGTTATTTAATTTGTAATTTCCGGATTTTATATATAAATGTGTAAGTTAATTTTTTTTGAACATTTAAAATGATGAATGTTGTCCCAGAATTTATTTTGTTTCAGATATAATTCGATTTCAGATGTTTTGGAATTATTTCGGAATTTTATAAATTATTATATAAGGTTTTATATTATCAGGGGTAATTTGGTAATTTTACGGGTTATCTGAATTTCAGGTATTACAACTTCTTCCCCACTAACAAAAAAAATTTCGTCCTCGAAATTTGCAGAAAGCAGAAGGAAAAGAGAAAGAGCAGAAAACAAAACGAGACATACCAGATTAAAACGAGAAGTGCGGATAACTAGCTCGTATTGATTCCTCGGTTTCCCAGGTAGCCTCACGCTCCGGGTGGTTCTTCCAAAGAATCTTTTCGAACGGAATAACCTTATTCCTCATGACTCGTTCCTGACGATCAAGAACCGCTTCCGGCTCTTCAGACAAGGACATATCAGGTTGGATCTGATCAAGCGGATAAGATACTACATGCAACGGATGATAGTTGTATCCCCTCAGAAGAGATACATGAAAAACGTTATGCACATGAGATAGCTGAGGAGGTAAAGCCAGACGATAAGAAACCTCCCCAATACGATCCAGAATTTCAAACGGTCCAATAAATCGAGGACTCAACTTGCCCTTGATTCCAAAACGCTTAACACCACGGAAAGGAGATACTTTCAGAAATACCCGATCACCTACATTGAACTGCAGATCCCGACGGTGCTTATCAGCATAACTCTTCTGACGAGCACGCGCCTCCTTCAATTTCTCCCTAGCCACGGCTACCTTTTCATTAGTGATCTCGACCATTTCAGGTCCCTCAATCAGACGTTCACCTACTTCATTCCAACAAACAGGAGCCCTACATTTCCTACCATACAACATCTCGAAGGGAGCCATACGGATACTCGCATGCCAACTGTTATTATACGCAAACTCCACTAAACACAAATACTCATCCCAACTACCGGTCCATTCCAAAGCACAAGCCCGTAACATATCTTCCAAAGTCTGAATGGTCCTTTCAGACTGACCATCAGTTTGGGGATGAAATGCAGTACTGAACTTAAGACGAGCGCCCCAAACTTTATGAAGTCCTTTCCAGAAACGCGAAGTGAAACGAGGATCACGATCAGAAACAATAGACGAAGGCATACCATGCAATCTAACGATTTCCTGCTGAAAAATCTCCGCCAACTGACTGACACTATAGGTCATACGGATAGGTAAGAAATAAGCGGATTTAGTTAGCCGATCAACGACCACCCAAATCGCATCATGTCTTTTACGAGTAACAGGCAGACCAGAAACAAAGTCCATGGAAATCTCATCCCACTTCCATGCCGGAATCTCCAAAGGTTGTAACAACCCACTAGCCCGCTGATGTTCAATCTTAACTTGCTGAAGTTCAATCTTAACTTGCTGACAAGTCATACATCTAGCAACAAATAACGCCACATCTTGCTTCATACCGTTCCACCAGAAATGCTGCTTAAGGTCACGATACATCTTGGTAGAACCAGGATGAATAGAGAAAGGAGAACTGTGAGCCTCAGTCAACACAGCCTCACGCAGATCAGAATCATTAGGCACACATAACCGATCCTCATACCAGACAACTCCATCATCATCAACTCTGAATTCAGTTTGCTTACCCTCTTCAATATTTTGAACAATAGCCCAGAGTTCACCATCATCTTTCTGAGCCTCTTTAATACGCAACATCAGATTTGACTCAATCTTTAAGCTCGCCCAGTAACCAACATCACGACGAACACACAACTCGACATCCAGACGCTCCAAATCCTTGAGGACATGCGGATCAATCTCCAAACTAGCAACCATTCCAGATTTCCGACTAAGTGCATCAGCAACCACATTAGCCTTACCTGGATGATACTGGATGTTAGTGTCATAATCCTTCAGAAGTTCTAACCATCTCCTCTGCCTCATATTAAGCTCCTTCTGAGTAAAGATGTATTTGAGACTCTTGTGATCGGTGAAGATATCACACGATTCGCCATACAAGTAATGTCTCCAGATTTTCAATGCAAAGACAACAGCCGCTAATTCCAAATCATGAGTCGGGTAATTTTCTTCATAGGGTTTCAATTGCCTCGAAGCATAGGCAATCACCTTGCCGTGTTGCATAAGCACACAGCCCAAACCCTTCTTAGAAGCATCACTATAGATTTGGAAACCTCCAGATCCCGATGGTAAAGTCAGAATAGGTGCAGACACCAAACGCCGTTTCAACTCCTCAAAACTCTGTTCACGCTCATCAGTCCATACAAACTTTTCACCCTTCCGCATCAACTGAGTCAAAGGCAAAGCTAACTTAGAAAATCCTTCAACAAAACGCCGATAGTAGCCAGCTAATCCCAGAAAACTCCTGACTTCAGTCACAGTGGTAGGTCTCGGCCACTTGGTGATAGCCTCGACCTTAGATGGATCCATGGTGATACCATCTGCAGACACAACGTGACCAAGGAAAGCTACTTGGTTCAGCCAGAATTCACATTTAGAAAATTTCGCGAATAACTTCTGCTGCCTCAGAATACCCAGAACAATACGCAAATGCTGCTCGTGCTCCTCAGACGATTTAGAATACACCAGAATATCATCAATGAAAACGATGACGAACTTATCCAGAAATTCATGAAAACCCGATTCATTAAATCCATAAACACAGCAGGAGCATTTGTTAAGCCAAAAGGCATAACCAGAAACTCATAATGCCCATAACGGGTACGGAAAGCAGTCTTAGACACATCCTGCTCTTTAACTCGCAATTGGTGATAACCAGATCGCAAGTCGATTTTGGAGAATACTTTAGCTCCCTGCAGTTGATCAAACAAGTCATCAATGCGAGGAAGCGGATAACGGTTTCGGATGGTAATACGATTTAACTCCCGATAATCAATGCACAACCGCATACTACCGTCCTTCTTCTTCACAAAAAGCACCGGAGCACCCCATGGCGAAACACTGGGGCGAATGAAACCACAATCCAACAACTCTTCCAGTTGCTCCTTTAATTCCTTCAGTTCGATAGGTGCCATCCGGTACGGAGCCTTAGAGATAGGTTCGGCACCGGGAATCAGATCAATAACAAATTCAACTTCTCTAGCCGGAGGAAGACCAGGAAGTTTCTCAGGAAAAACATCGGCAAAATCCCGAACAATGGGAACATCAGAAATATCAGAAGTTTCAACAGATGAATCCTTTAACAGAAGCCAAATAGCCTTGGCAACCATGAGATATCAGAGTCCGTGCCTTCATAGCAGAGATGATTCTAACAGATTTCAGAGGGCGGAAACCATGATAAACGAATTCAGGATGGTTCAGATCTCCAAAAATTACATTCCTAGCATGACAGTCGATGGTAGCTCTATGGGAAGCCAACCAATCCATGCCCAGGATGACATCGAAATCGATCATATCCAGAGGAAGTAAGTTAGCCGGACGAACCCGGTCATCAAAGCGCAAAGGACAGTTAACATATACATGATCGAGGAGGACACTGTGTTTCATTGGGGTGGAAATAGATAGTTGGTTTATTAATGGTGTTGGAGTTAGTTTTTAGTTTCTGAGCCAGTTTTACAGATATAAAAGAGTGTGTTGCGCCGGTATCAAATAATATGAAAACAGTATGATCACCAATATGCAGAATGCCAGTAATGGTACCTGATGATTTAGCTGCCTGATCCCGAGTAGTCGAAAACACACGGCCTGTATTCGGAGGAGGAGGAGGCAAATACTGTACAGCTGGGGTCGGATTATGCTTAGGGCAATCTTTCACCCGATGCTCAGAAGACCCACAACGGAAACATGCTCCAGAAGCCCTACGACACGGTCCGGGATGACTCTTCCCACAAGTAGTACAGATAGGGAGGAGGAGGTAAAGCCTGAGAACCCGATCCAGAACCTCGAGACTGCTGCTGATAACCCTTGGAAGGCTGATCCTTCCACTGCTTCTGACTGTCACTGCGTCCATGACGATCATTCCCCTGCCTAGAAACCGACCTCGAATCCTGACCCTTCGAGTCGTTCCTCTTCTGATCATAACTCCTACCTGACTGACCCTGATAGTCACGTCCACGATCTGACTGACCTCGCTGCTCAAAGTTCCTACCAGAATACCCCTTGCTGTCCCGATTCTGACTTTGATTCTGATTCTGAACCCTGTCACCATCACGGTTTCGCTTGAAACCAACTCCCTCATGAAAGATCTCAATGTTGCGAGCTGCATCGCAACATGCTGACGGATCCTGAAACTCATCATTAAGCATACGATCGAGCACCCACCATCCTTAGATCTCCTCATTTTGAAATTTGAGCCCTTTGGCTTTGACGCCTCGAATCTCCAGCAGTGGGGCCTACAAAGCTGACCAGTCTCTGAAACCGCTCCAGATATTCCCCTGCGTTCTCAGTATCTAGCTGGGAAATGGTGTTGTACTCCCGAATAAACCTCTGCTGCTCAGAGTCAGGGAAGTACCGATTATAGAATGTAGTGCGGAAATCAGCCCAAGAACAACCAAGAACATACGGATCGCCTCCTTTAGCTGCCTTGTGTGCCTTCCACCAGTTAAGTGCATCACCTTCCAGCTTAAACACAGCCAAACGAGTCTTAAACTCGTCCTCACAACCTAGCACCTCAAATAGCTTCTCCATGTGGGTGATCCAGTCCTCTGCAGCATGAGGAGTAGCAGCAGAACTGAAAGACAACGGCTTGAGTTTGTTGAAACTCTCAAGCCACCCATTAATGGTAGTGGGTCGGCCCCCACCACCAGAAGAACTACCAGCACCTCCAGATGAACTAGCTCCACCACTGATAAGCCGGTTGATCACCGCATCAGTGTTAAGGCCGGGTAACAGATTGGCTATAGCATTAGCCACCATAGCCTCCAGATTGGGGATTTCAGCATCCCCTCCAGCATTATACTCTTGATGACGAGTGTTAACCATCTATAGAATTAAGAAATCGATTAGTCAGATCAAACAGAATATGACAGAGCAGAATACGGAAAAAGAGTACGCGAAAGGAAACCTAATGTCTACCCAATCCTCACAGGTCAATGGCCTAAGCCTAAGGGTTTCGGATGCCTGTTTCTCTGATACCACAAATTGTAACACCCCAACCCGACAAGGGCAAAGATGTCACAAATATATGGCTTCATATCAGAACAAACATAACATTCAATAATAAAACAACGGAAGTCTTAACATTAAATCCAAAATAAGTCAACATGACTTATACCAAATGCAAGACAGAAATAACTGAAGTACAAAAATCCAATATTCAAATGCCTAAACAATGGCATATCAAAATAAATAGAAATCCAGATGGTAAAGCTAAAAACACTAAGGTCAAAACTCCAAATCAGATTGCTCTCATCCCAAAGCTAAAACCCAGCTTCCTAGCTTAAGTACCTGCCGCAGGAAAAGAAATGCGGCTGAGCTACGAGAGCTCAGTGAACAGATATATAGATAAACAGAAACAATAACAGATAGCAGTACAGAACGAATCAGGAAAACAGATATACAGATACAGAATCAAAGTTAATGAATAGGAAAGGTAATAAGGAACAAGAAAAGAATGAAAAGGGATAATGAAACAAATCAGGTTTAAGGAAAACAGAAATCCATCACGAGCCAGATAACAGATAATATCATATAATATAACAAACCTGTGTAGAGTGGCCAACTCCCAGATAATGTGAGTGACGTGTATCGCACACACCATCAGTCACCAGATATAATAATAAACAGATAACATAAATATAAACATATATCAGATAACAGATAACAGAATCAGAACTAGGATGCATCCATGCGCCTCCGGTGGCCAGAAACTCCTTAACACACCAGATAAAATAAATCAGGGACGGAACAGGTCATCACTCTCCTGCCCTAGAGTCATGTCAAAGGTGCATCAATGACATGGACATGAAACCCTCATGCCTAGTGATTGGCTCGGATATCAAACTGTAGGTCAGAGGTCAGAGGTCAAATGAACTATCAAAATCAGAAGGTCATATCTTAAGGGTACATGGCAAAAGGTTCATGTTAAAGTCCAGAAATATCAAAGGTTCAAATCAGAATTTTAAACAAAGGTTCAGAATAGCAAAACATAGCAGAAGGTTCAAACAAAGGTTCAAGATAAACAGATCACAACAGAGATACACAAACAGAGGGAACATAGCAGTGGTATGGGGAATCCTAATAAGGAAATGAAATACTGAGAGAGAAGGGAAAGAAACGCCCTTACTGAAATAGGGCAGAATATCTGTACCTTATTAGCACAGCAGAAATCAGACAAACAAACACAGAAATGAAGCTCAAGACTTCTCCTTCTTCACACCTAAGGAAGAGGAAGACAGAATTACTACAGTTCCTTATTCAGATTATTCCTCTTTGTTTATCTCATCATTTTATGTACTTTCTATTTTTAGTATCTTTCCAGATTTAGTAAACTTCCATAATTAGCAGGCTTTCAGAATTAACATATCTTATCATTTCAAATTAGGTTGAACCTTCATCCAGAGCTTATTATGTAATAACAGTACATTTTATCAAGTTACAGAAGTTTAGGGTTTATTAGACAATTATACAAAGTTTAGGGTTTTAAATGTAACTTCATAAATTTCCAAGGTCATTAGTGAAATTACTTCAATTTACAGAATTATACACTTATTTAATTTAGAAATTACATTCCATACCCTTAAGTTTCACAATTTACAGATTACACCCCTTTAGTTTCATAATTTACAAAATCAACCTTATACTTACATATTTTACAATTTAAACCCTACAACATCCATAATTACCAACCAAGCATATCATATTTCATATTTACAGAATATATCATCAAAATTCAGTACTTTACATATTAGACCCCTCAGAATTCAGAATTTACATATTTAGCCCTTTAAGTTTACAAAACATATATATTAAATCATAATTACATAACAATTACATAATTAGCCCAAAAATCCTCAAAATTACACAACAACCTTTTTATATCAGTATTAACACAAAACAACTTCAAATTCCAGATTTACACTTTTGGTCCCTCACTTTTAATTAATTTCCAAACAAAACCCTAATTTCCCATTAATTCATTATTATGCAAAATTTACACTTAGGACCCCAAAGTTATATTTTTCCCACATTCTTACAGATGTATATGATCTTACAAAAATATCCCAGAAGTTTCAAACTTGGCAAAACAGGTCCTTATGCAATTTACTCCAAATCGGTAACACTTTTTATAAACAATTACCAACCCTAATTTTCACCAATCATTGAACCATCATTTAATCATCATTAAAACAACATTAATGACCAGATTCATGTCCAAGAACCCTAACCCTAGAGGCCACGATTTTTATTTCATTTGTTTCTTTGTTTTTTCTAAAATCCGGTTTTTACAATAATTAACCACGTTAAATTTAAGCTTCTAAAAATCAAAACCATATTTTTCCCAGATCATATAACTTATAAGGAACCCACGAAAAATAGTGAACATGCCCAGAAAATTCGTTTAACATATATTGCATATTTACGTATGTTTTAGATACTAAAATTACAACGACTTGATTTAGGCCACCACAATTCGATATATCATTTTTACCAGGTCTAATACATCATAAGAGGTCTAAATAAAATAGCCATCATGCCCAGAAATTCGGATTTCATATATTTGAAATTTACGTGTTCTATAGCCATTATATTATCAAACGCATAGAATTAGCATGCATGGATCGATTTTGATATTTTATATGAGTTACATAACATCTAAATATCACTGGAAAAATGCCATATAAATTTTATCACGTTTGGTTAAGTTGCACGAATTATTACCTTGATTTAGTGTAAATCGACAAGAATTTTAGAACAAGAACAAACCAATGAGAAAACGCAGCAACACCTAATTTTCCTAGCTTCCTTGCACTCCCAATAACACTAGAAAAATGCTTGATCAAACCCAGAATTCGTGGAGAGGCCTTGGACGAATTATTTTGGATCGCTTAGGGTTTTTTGATTAGTCGGTTTTGTGTTTTTGAGGATAAAAAGAAAAAGATTTGTTTTAACTAATTAGAACCGACAATAGGGGGGGGCAAGGACCAGAATTTCGGCCCATGATATCAAATATATTTGTTAGCCTTAAAGTTTGTCATATTTGGGAATTGCACTTCATTCTTTATACAAGGACTAGTTTAGACATTTAGGCTAAGTTAGTCATTGTATTCTTTGTATAAATACCCTCCTATGTCAATACTAGGAGGGTTGAGGATTCATTTGTATCAAAGGGGTGTGTGTGTTTTCTCTAGCTTCTCTCTAGAAAAACATACACACCCCGCCAGTCAATAAACCGAAAATTCAAAGTTTAATCTTATGTTCGTGTTTATCATGTTTCCTCCACCTCCTTACATGAATCTCGGTCTCTACAATTGGTATCAAGAGCTAACCGGGTGGCTGCTCGTGGTGTTTTTAAGGTGATAAAGGTGATTTTTGTTGTGTTTTATCTCGGTTTTTCTTCATCTTCTTCAACAGCCGAGTTTAGTGCTATATTTGTGTTCGATTTGTGCTTAAATGAACCCAACTGTTGCGTTTTTATCATAAAAAACGTGAGCTTTTGTGGTTTTTCTGGATTCATACGCAAGAACAAGGCAAAAAGTTGGTGTGTTCTTAGCTTCTTTGATCGAAAATCACATAATCTTTTATAAGATTTGTGTTTTTGGAATATATTGAATATCTTATTCATTGAATTATTGGTCAAAGTTGGTGGAATTGGTGAAAGACAGACTGGCAAAGCATGGGGAAGAGAAAATGTAGCTAAAAGTCAAGAGTGGTTGGAAAGTTTCGAAATTGGCCACTCTCTCGCAATTGCTACCTCTCGCAATTCAGGGCCTCTCGCATTCTTGTATAAGAATTGCGATGAAATGAAATTTCTCGCAATTGAGAAGTCTCTCGCAATTGCTGACTCTATCGCAATTGGGGAGTCTCTCGCAATTGCTGGTTTTTCTCGCAATTAGCATGACTATCGCAATTGCACTCCCTTCTCGCAATTGGCATGTCTTTCGCAATTGCACTCTCTTCTCGCAATTGCAACAGACTTTCGAAATTGATACTGTCTTTCGCAATTCAAGAATCTCTCGCAATCGAACAACATTATCGCAATTCAAAAAAAAAAAAAAAAAAAAAAAAGAAAAAAAAAAAAGAGTATTTTGGCGGGAAAATTTGAGTAAAATTTATTTTTCACAGGAGACTTTACGGTTCATTTTTACGCGAGATTCAAATTCTGGTACAAGAGTGAAAATTTTGGCCCAAAATTCAAATTTTTTGGCCAAAATTCGAATTTTTCGGGGAATTTTCGGCGTAAAAATTTCTTAAACTCAAATTTTTCTAGCCTCATTAGAATTGCATTTTATGGCATTTTTCACAACAACATCACAAATAACATTATCGGACTGCACCTTCAACATCACCACGTATAGCCGAAAAGATCCTGATTAAGATTCACAATCAGATGACAATGGTCAAATTATCAGCTGTGGCTACAAGGATGATGATTCATTATTACTTATTTGAAGTTGAAGTGGAATATCTCGGGTACGTGTACTTAGTATCTTGAAGATATCGGGGTTGGTTGGATGCATGATTCTTCGAGATCCTTGTTTGGGCACTCATGGGAATAGTGATTAAGTCTTGAGTTATCTAGTTTTCATAGGTCAAGGGGAGGATGGACGAAGACCTAGTTAACTATCACGTAAAGGAGATACGTTGTAGTACTCAGTGTCACACAAAGATGTGGATAATTCAAGAGATGTTCATATACAGTTAAGGAAGGATGGATGGGTATATGAAACGACCTATATGCTTTAAGGAGTTACGTTGTAGTGCTCAGTATAGGTTCTTAGTCACACTATCGTGCAAGTTTAAGTCACAAGTTTGGGTTATTCTACTTCAGTCTCAAGTTCGTCATGGTGGGTTTTCTCCATCAGTAGTCACTACATGCAGCCGTTGTTTTTGATACAGGAGGTTAAACTAGGCGTATCGACATCTTCTCACGGACTAATATGATTCCTGATAAAGGGCTTCCAGTTTGTATTTCACGTACACAACATTATGCTGATTCCGATGAATCGTAATCATCAGGGGAGAGAAAGGTGTACATCGATGACGTAACTGGTATGCATTTCAAGTCTTACGAGTTGCTGAGGGCCTTTGATCGAGAAAAGATGGCTACAAAAAGGTTGCGACTTCAATCCTGATCATAAAAGCGGTTTTTATCACTCTGTGATAAAAATGGTACTTCATCGACAAAGGGGTTCTTTCGCAATTGAAGTGTTTTGCAATTCTTTCTCGAACATAGACTATCGCATTTTGTGAGATGAAGATGTTGATACTTCATTCCCCCGAACAGATTCAGGGCACTCAAGGCACTCGTTAAATGAGGTTGTCAGTTTGGGGGAGAGCACTAATTAGGGGAGAGCACGGGAAGAGCACTCAGGGTACTCTAAATTAAACCCTAATTAGAATTGCTCACATGGTTCTTCTGCAAGTAAAGAAATGAATGCTGAGAAGATTCTTCAAGCTGAACGAAGTAATGACGTTTGAAGACTATTCTCTGTGCTTATGGTTTATATTTTACTTGTAGGGAACATTGTAAGCAATTCCCATATGACTTCACTTTGGGGAGAGATTGTTAGCCTTAAAGTTTGTCATATTTGGGAATTGCACTTCATTCTTTATACAAGGACTAGTTTAGACATTTAGGCTAAGTTAGTCATTGTATTCTTTGTATAAATACCCTCCTATGTCAATACTAGGAGGGTTGAGGATTCATTTGTATCAAAGGGGTGTGTGTGTTTTCTCTAGCTTCTCTCTAGAAAAACATACACACCCCGCCAGTCAATAAACCGAAAATTCAAAGTTTAATCTTATGTTCGTGTTTATCATGTTTCCTCCACCTCCCGTATGTGAATCTTGGTCTCTACAATATTTTTGGGTTGATTTTGTTCCCTATTTCCTTATTTTATTTAACATATAATCTAATTAAAAGAAAATAAAACATTATGTTATTTAATTTGTAATTTCCGGATTTTATATATAAATGTGTAAGTTAATTTTTTTTGAACATTTAAAATGATGAACGTTGTCCCAGAATTTATTTTGTTTCAGATATAATTCGATTTCAGATGTTTTGGAATTATTTCGGAATTTTATAAATTACTATATAAGGTTTTATATTATCAGGGGTAATTTGGTAATTTTACGGGTTATCTGAATTTCAGGTATTACAAGATCGTGTTAGACCTGAACCAACTCATTTAGTGTACTTTAGACTGAACACTATGGTGGTTGTCGACCACCTGGTGGTGCCACCAACCACGCGTATAGACCATAGCAAAGGAGTAAGACCATGCGCCAAGACCTCTTTTTTTGCACTCGTTAGGTGGTGCAGACCACCAAACAATTTCCAATGTTTTTTTGTGTGTGTGTTTGTAGGATATATTGTGAGGTATGTTCGTATAAAACGAGTTATTTTTTATATTTTTTGTTTGGTGGTGACCATAACACTTGTTTGGTGGTGGATTTGATAGTGGGTTTGATAATGTGTTGAATGGTGATTTGACGCTGACATTGAGTTGGTGTGTTTCACGGTCTTACGTTGTGTTCTTGAGTTTTAATTTGAGAGGAAAAGAAAAGAAATGTAAGAAAATTAATAAAATTTCTTGTTATCAAGCTTTTTAAGGAAGGAAATGAAATGATTTGGAAGGGAAATTCGGGCCCAAACTTTTCATCCCAAATATGGGATGATTTGAAAGGAAAGATAATTAAAAAAATGTATTTTTTTGTATAATGACTCATCTAACCTTATAACATATAATACTCTCACACATATGTATCACCTATAAAGGATATAAACGTAAAATTGTCAATTTTTTTTCCTTTCCTTCCCACCTCTCGAGAACACAATCCAGGTAATGTGTTTCCGTTTCTTTTCTAGCTCTTTCTTTTCTTTTTCTTTCTTTTTCTTTTATTTAAAACTCGAGAACGTAGCGTAAGACTTAGTGCATCCAAAGCCGCACAATTTAATATAAAATAAAATCTTTTGTTTTGTTGCTATTTATGGGTATGTAAGAAAAAGGGCCATTCTTAACTTTTAAATTGGAAAAAGGGCCATTCTATATCTGGAAAGTTCACTATCGTGCCCCATCTAAGACCAAGAGTAGTGGTGTTGGTTTTTCTTGGTGTGGGTTGGGGCATTTGTTGACGAACATTTTTGGTTAACGTCCCTCCATTTTGACGTTAAACAATCTCTTGTTCTTTCATCACCTCCAGGTCTCTTGACAAATTGTTGATGAACCCGTAACCAAAAAGTCCCACCTTGTTGAAAATTCGCTACATCGGGATCTTCGGATATCGCGATGTACGAAGCCGTTAACGCCCCAAGTTCATCGGGCAACCATTTCTTTTGTGTTACTTTTTTAACAATTTCTTCAACATCCCCTTCATCACCTCGTCCTCGGCCACCACCTCGTCCTCGACCACCACCCCGAAGTTTTTTCTTATGAGATCGTTTAGATGACCCGCACACTTCTTGTGGTGAAGGTTGTGTTGGTGAAAGTTGTGTTCGTGAAACAACATCATCTTGCGAATTTTAAAATGACATAAAGTTTGGGTGCATCATATTCAGGTTTTGATTTGGGTATGGTAATTGCGTCATGTAGCCGAAAACTTGGTTGTTATTTAGTTCTTGATCGGTTTGTTGCTCGGGTGCTCTTCGTGGAGCAACAAATTGTGTCTTTCGGCTTGAGCCATAAACGGGAATGTTATATTGATTGGGATTCATTTTTATTTTGGGACGTTGAAGTAAAAGAAGTTGTAAAAAATAAGAGTTAACTTGGTAAATTTATAGAAAAAACAAAGAGTTAACTTGGTAAAATAAAAGAGTTAAATGCTTATTTAATGCAAAAGTTAACGTTACAGCCCAACTTCAACGGCTAATTTTGTATGATCAACGAGCGTTGTTTTTTATTGCATTCAACGGGCTTCAACGCCCTATGGGGGTGGACCAACGGACGTTGAAAGGGCAACTAAACCCACTTCAACGCTCCACTACTCTTGGTCTAATGAAAGTATGAAACATCTTATACAAGACATAATTAAGCAAGATTTAGGACCCATATAAGATCTTACAAGTTGCAACCAAATAAAGGTTAGTTGCTTTAGGCCTCTAGACCATGGACCAGCTAATTCAGCCATTCAATATTTAAATGAATGGTTGGTGGGTCAATATATCAAATTTATATTTATAAAAGAGTAAATTACATAAATGGTCCCTGTGATTTGTCAAAAATTTCACCTATCGTTCCTCAAACTTAAAAGTTGCATATATCGTCCCAATTGCCTCCAAAGAATAACACTCGTGGTCCTTAAAAGGACCACGAGTGTTATTCTTTGGAACTTAAAAAAAATTTCACCTATCGTCCCTAAAAGGACTACGAGTGTTATTCTTTGGAGGTAATAGGGACGATATATGCAACTTTTAAGTTTGAGGGACGATAGGTGAGATTTTCGACAAACCACAGGGACCATTTATGCAATTTACTCTTTATAAAACTTTAACCTGAAAATGACAATAAAAACAAATAAAAAGTGCAACTTATGACGAACTTGTCGAATTCTTCTTTGGGGAGTTTCTTGCATTTGCTAATACTTTTGCTTCTTCAAGTATGTATATTACAATTGAAGTCATTTTAAGTCAGCTATCTTGTTTAGTAGTTATATGAAAATTGCGTATAAAACGCTTCTCATGTTTCACCATTCATGTGAGAACATAATTCCATATTTTCCCAACACTGGTTTAGAGAATTAGAGACTATACTTAGTCACCACAAGCTTATCTTTTAGGTAAATATGGGATTATGACTTTGCATGATTTATTTATTTTTATTAAAGTATGCACAGCCATAACAAACTTTTTTACTAGACTAACCAAAACATTTTTCATTTATTTCCTACTACAAAATCCATAGAATAAAAAACAAAAATAAGTGTTTAGTCATGGACATCTACACCAAATTTACTCTATTAATATAAATATATAATCCACAATTATTTTCACCTAGTAATTTACCACACTCCGTAAGTATTACACGGTGGTCCGGAGTATAGAGTTTCATCGTACAAAACATCCCATGCTACTCACTGTTAGGATATGCTAGATTGCTAGTTCAAAGGGATCTCGTGTAAGGTGTGATTGTCTACATCTCACATTCTCATACTTCGGGATTAAGTATTGTTGTTGTTGTTGATGCTGTTCCGCTAGTCCAAAGGCCAATGCAACGAAGGTTCACGAAAAAGATTATAAAATTCCCAACCAATTAAAGCCAGAAAAGGCCTAATAAGAGAGCCCATAAAGCCCATAAAAATAGATCATGAATAATTACGCTTCAACATTATAATGAGGCATCAAAGTCGCTGTGGTGTAGTGGTTATCACGTTTGCTTTACACGCAAAAGGTCTCCGGTTCGAACCCGGGCAGCGACATTGTATTTTTATTCTGGTTTTTTTTTTTTTTTTTTTTTTTTTTTTTTTTTTTCAGATAAGGTTTTATATACTTGAATATACCAAAAATCACTTTCAATCTATATAACCTTTTATGAGTGTAATCACTCATAGTTGTGTGCTGTGACTATCTGTGTTCTCGAGTGTTTTTAGGTGGTGACAGAAATTATGGGTAAAGAAGAGAAAAGAAAATAAACAAAAAGAAACTTTTTTTTTTTTTTTCATGTTCTAGAGTTGAAATGAAATGAAATGAAAGAATGTTGTGTTCTCGAGTTGAGAAGGAAAGAAAGAAAAAGACACATAATTACATTTATGACCTTTTAAGCATGTTCAATTTATCACAAGATCGAATATGAGTAAATATTGAGGGTTATATTGGTAAATATATCCTCAGTAGTTTGGGTGTAGTTTTATTTCCGCTCATATTTGGGCGGATAATTTTTTAAGGAAAATGTTATGAATTTTCCGGTCATTTCCTTTCTTTTTTGTTCAAGAAAAACTCAAGAACACAATAAATTTTCAGTTTTCTATCATTTTTTTCTTTCCTTCTAACAAAGAACTCGAGAACGGAGAGTAAATGTAAACGGTCTCAAGTTTGAATACTGTTTGATGCAAAGAACTTTGAAGTGAGTTTGAAGCCTGTGCGTGCTGGGCTCAAAATCGGAAACCATGGTTTACAGACAAAATATAGTAATATACTACTGTGAACCATATATGAGTGAAGCCTTTCATGCATTATCGAGTAGGATTCATGAGACACATAAGAATGTGCAATCAACAAAAGGATACAACAGTCTTTGCAACATGAATGTGGAATCGTTCTATAAAAACTCGTATGTATAGGAATGTAGCCTAACTTTGGCCAGAAAAAAAAAACGTATCAAAAGTGAAAGTTTGGCAAACTATCATGTCCTATGTTTACAACAAAAAGCCAATGAAAATAAGATGAATTTGTGACTACATTATACGATGTTACATTCTGTATATCGTACATTGGTTACTATTTTGGGATGGAAAACTGAGCAGGGTTGTATGGATTCACGACACCAGATGTGGATGACGATGAAGAAGAGATGGCTTGGGACTTCTCGTATTCTTCTTTGTCCTCGTCATAAGCTTTGTTTACTGCTTCTTGAACTTGTGAATACTTTTGCTTCTTTGATTCTCGTTCTTCTGGAGTGTTTATCCATTGATGTCCTTCTGAGTCGACTATCTTATTTAGTACTTCCGAGCATCGAGGGAAATAACGTTTTCCAAGTTCCACTGTTCATGTGACAACACAAGTCAGTTTGAGTTATTCAGTAACAGTATGATCCAACGCATTGTTGGTAGAATTTTAGGTCTGATGATATACAAAGAGCAAAGCCCCATGTCCAAAAGAAACGAGTTGAAAAGCCCAACTAAGGATGGTTCAATGGGCCGTTTACTGAAATATGATTTGCAAGCATTGACTAAAAAAATAATAATTTAATTTTCAATAAACCATTTGAACATTTTGGGGGACCCTCGACCCATTAGAGATTTAACCCGTATCAAATTTATCTACTATTTGAACCATTGAAGATGAACATAACCCAAGTTGACCCGCCAATCAATGTTTAGGTAAATGGGTCAAAAATCAAATCTGCCACGTACAGTTCAACTAGTTACTTGAACGCCACTCCTCCATCATATTGTCACTTAAGGCTAGGATTTCTAGTGTTACAAGTCATTCACGAGTTAAAAAAATCCCCCCAATGTTTACAACTTCATATATATGTTCATTTCTGGTCATATATATAGGATTGCCTAATTTTGTGCAAAACTTTGGTTTGTGCATAGCAGACTCAAGAAGATACATTCAGAAATAAGAGCAAACTTTAAATTAGTTGGGTTACATTTACCTGTTTTCGAGAGTGCTCTTAACCGAACCAGATGCTCCTCTTTGATCAAGAAAGGTGCATCGTTCAAATCAACTGTTGTTCTCTGTGCATTTGCTAAATTCTGGGAGTATGCAGTTTCTAATGTGAATTCAGAAGTCCCATCAACTTGAGCAATCTCCATTGCAACCTTAGCTTGCATTGGAAATAGAAGATTCGCAAGTGCAACTGAAATATAGAACATATACATCAGCAGTCGATTTTTGAAGTTAATAAATGCCATAACAAAACTAGTATAAAATCATTAATTATAAGTTTTTCACACCCACTCCTGTTTCTTTTTTAGGTTGTGAGTAGAGGTGACAATTTCGACCCATTTACTTTTGAATAAGTTAACTCGTGTTATGTTTAATCTCATACAGGTCAAACAGGCAAAATAATCCAAAACGCTTAATAGGAAAATTAGGCCAGATGGGTTGAACAGGTCAAAAGTCACCTAAATCATTTTATTCAATATTATAGATTATTGAAATGAAATGACTTTGTAATCATACTTGACATACTGAGAACTTTGGACAAAGAGTGTTTCGAGTCAAACCAATCCATCCTGACCGGTTGGACCTGCAATGAAAAACTACCCTTTTTGACCAGTTACCCAACCTGCCCATTTTGTCACCTCACTACTGATTATAATACTCGCAAGTTATGCACATTTATTAGGATAAAAAAAAGGCATATTTTGACTTTTAAAAGTCAAGCAGACTACTTCTCAGTTCCAAATTATGTACCTCTATTTTCAAGATACAACAATTTTACACGCAGATCATCTCCCGCCATGGCAAGAGAAGCAGAAGCCTCTCCTAGCAACGGGTTCCGTCTTTCCGCTTGTTCCAATATCTCAATGCACAAACGACCTTTACCACATTCTTTACCTTCCTCGGTTGACTTATAATAGTCAACAGCTCTCGTGAGTCTCTTTGAAATCTGAAGTGCTTTTCTACCATCCGGGGTAAGATCAGCGGGCCGGGCCCCCTTCGTTAGAAGGGATACTATAATATTTGGCTCTTTTCTCATTGCAGCAATGTGTAATACACTAAAACCCCTCGAATTTTTATGATTCACATCCGCGAGTGCCAGATCAAGCAACTCGGTTGTCGTTTTAGCATCAGCATAGGCGACAGCATAATGAAGAGCACAAGAACCGTCTAATGTAGTATGACCTTCTCTTAACAACATTGTAACTAATTCGACATCATCTGAATCAAGAGCTCGGTGGACCCGTTTTATGTGTTTGTCAGGGAAACTAGGGCTTCCAGGCTTATCCAAACCAAGGTCAAAACGTGAATCAATAATTTGCTTGACTAGGTGTTCTGGTAAAGCTTTATCGAGGGTCACAAAGTCAACGGTGGATTTGACTAAAATGTCGATACATTTTGAAAGAAGTTCCTCACATGATTTCCCACATGTGTTTGCAACCGATAGAATCACTAGAATGTCATCCGATGAAGCTTTGTCAAGAATGTCCAGAAGTCGCTTCTACACGATATTAAAGATAATAATTCTAAGAACTAAATAATGAAAGTGAAAACCTTGATAAGAAACAAAAGTGGGAACAATGAAATTGCAGTGCTACTATAGTGTCAATTTTTTTTTGTTTGATACAAATTGTAACTTAAAAGTGGATTAAAGACTTTGGATGTGTTTCGTGAATGTGAATATTCTTAAGACTGATTGCGTATCACAATAATCTATATGGTGTTAGAGCAAAGGACTTATATATCCTTATTTTGTCAGTCACTCCCACTAAATTATCAAACATGGACTATTATCACTACAAACACATAAATATCCACTAAGTTTTGGTAGGTGTCGCCTATCCACTAAATATAAGTAGTTGATGCTTATATCAGCTAAAACTCATATAAATACTCTCTCCTGTGTCATGTTTTATGACAACTTCTTATTAAGTATTATGCAACCACTTTTTGAACGCACTCTAATTATGATCATTCAGTAACAAAAGGTATATAACCACTTTCAAAACGCACATCCTAACACCCCCCTAGTATCCCATAAACATCTCCCTGCCATATCTACATAAAATCTACGTAAACCAAGCTTACGATTACACACTAAACAGAACTTTTGACACGAAACCGAAATCTTTGAATACAAGTCTAATTTGAAACACATGAGTAACAAACTCACCTGCCAAAGAGCAACCATTTCCGGGATCTGAAAAACATGATAAGCGTACAAAACCTCCACCATAAAATCAATCGCAGGTCGACAAGCTTCATGTGAGCAATCATCGTCAACACAAACACAAACATCTTTAGGCAACCCTTTAACCTTACCAGCATACAAATAACCCAAAACACTCATAATTGCCTCAAATCCAATCTCATAATCACTGGCTAATTCCTTCATCAACAATTTCACATTTTTATCGCAAAACTTATTCTTAAAAAAAGGACTCCTCCCAGACAATATACACCGATGAACATCGATTTCCCTCCCACACGAGATCACAATCTTGGCATCAGCAAACGAATTTAACGGCTCCAACAACAATGACTCTAGGGTTTCAGATAAGCGATTAAGTGACGAAACATCAGAAACTAAATTTGGCACATCAATGATAGTGCCACTACTTCCACTAACTATATCAGTCGAATCCGAAAACCCATTTCTAACATCCATTAAAGATCCTATTTTTATCCTTAAAAACACCTAAAAAAAATATTTTCACACAATAATCAATAAAAAAACAGTAAAATATTAGTAAAAATTACATAATATACAGAAATACAATCAAAAAACAGTAAAATGGTTTATGGGTCTAAATAGCAAACTTTTTTGGGGAAAACACAAAGTTTATTCAAAAAACAATAAAATGGTATATGGGTATTAAATTTAAGGTTGACCCATTATAGATTATAGAAAATAAAAGATGGGTTTAAGCCTAAATGATATAAAGATGCAAACTTCATAATAAAAATAAGAAATTTATACAAAAAAAAAAATCAAAAAACAGTAAAATGGTTCCTGGGTTAAAAATTTAAGGTTGACCCATTTTAGATTATAGCAAATAAAAGATGGGTTTAAGCCTAAACAATATAAAGATGCAAACTTTATAACAAAAGTTCAAAATTTATACAAAAAAAGATCAAGAAAGTGTGAAATGATATATGGGTGTTCAATCAAAGATCGGCCCAATACTAATTTAAGTATAAATGATGTAAAGATCAAATCTTTTTGGTTAAAAATGAAGGATTAAAGAGGAAAGAATTAATGGGTCAAAAATGAAGGATTTAAGGGTGTTTGTTTGAGTTTTGTTTGTTTGTTGTGAAGAAGGAAGATAGATTCATGATGTGAATGTGTTATGTAATAATAAAATATTAATTAAAAAATGTGAATGATGAAGGTGATGAGGTCAGAAGAGTGAGATATTGAGGTGATGACAGAAGCTGAAAGGGGCAAAAAGGGGAAATAGTTTCTTCATTAACCTGTGGGTTGGGTTGAGTTGGTTTGGTTGTCAAATTATTGTGTCATGATTGTTTGAGTGTGGGTCATGGTTTGTGTTTATGAGATGGTCCCTATGGCTTGTTTGTTGCCTGTTGCCTGGTATCTTCTTCAACTAGTTGATAAGTTAGAAGGGCAATGCAGACTCGGTCTTCACCCCATTTCGACGTGTCTTCTTGAAAGGAAAAAAAGCAACACTAGGTCGTGCAAACGACCCAGTCGTGAGAGATTTTTTGTGTGTGTTTATTAAATGATTTTTATGGGGTATATTTGTGTTTAAGAGGAATATGATTTGGTGGTAAATTTGGTTGTCTTATTACGCTAAGTTGGTGGTCAAGTTGGTTGCAGAGAGAGAAAGTTAGTTGGCGCTGAGATGTCAGTGGTGAATGCGGTCATGGGTTTTCTTTATTGCACTTAGGGGGCGATTGCGGTATTGGAGGGTAGAGAATGGGAAAGACAATGAATAAGCATGCTTGGTTAGGAGTAAGGAATACAATAATTGATTAGTAATGGATAATAGGGCATTACTCAGTAAATTGGGAGGAAAGGTAATGATTACCCACCCACCACCACCACCCACTACCATTACCACCCACCATCACCACCCACCGCCGCCACCACCACCCACCATCGCCGCCCACCACCACCACCACCTACCACTACCACCCACTTCCACCTCTCACCACCACCCACCACCTCCACCACCACCCACCACCGCCACCCATCACTGCCACTCACCACCCCCACCACCACTTTGGAGGTTAATGTGTTTTTCTTAAAACAACCACTATCAAAGATAACGATAATCTCCATTCCATTCATTTACTTTCCCTTTCCCTTTCCCTTTCCCCAATACTAACCAGGCACCCCCTTAGTCTTAAGTTCAGGTTGATTGTCAGTTTGAGTATTTACATTGCGAAATGAGTAAGATGGGGTGTAGTAATCAGTAAGATGATCACCGTCAACTCAATGTTACATCAGTTTTTCATCCATCACCAACATCATCACCAAATTGTTGTAATAATACCACAAACTTCACCAGCAACTCAACCACCAAATACACACGAAAATTAACACTAAGCAAACTGAAAACACCTCATTTCTTGGTCGTCTAGACCACCAACTTAAAAAAATAAATAAATAAATCATGCATGGTGGTGGTTTGGTAATTGGCGGAACTTGAACAATATTACTTGGAAGGCTGAAGTGTAACTCGTTAAACTTAGGAAAGCCAAAACACGGTTTTTTAATATAAAGTTTAATGGTTATAATGTAAGTTGTGCATTAGTATAAGGGTATATAATGTGAAGATGAGAAATCATATCGGCTCATAACCCTTCCTAGTCCTCACAAAGCTCCTCCGACGGTGGTACTATATTAAGGCTGGTTGATTAATAATTTAATTGTATAACTTTGTTTGATTATTAGATCCAACATGTCGATACCACGAGTCTCTAACATTATACCTTCTTTAACTAGATTTGTCTAAAAGGTGTTGGACGCTATGGAGAAGTGAAGATGTGTTTAGATTAACTAGAAGGGTACCCTCGCAATGTGGCGGCAGGTATCCGGTGCATAATTTTATGGCGACTAAATATTTTTCATTTATACTTTTTTTCTAACAGCAACTTTACGAATGAATGACAACTTTTAATTAAAATAACTATAAGCAATAGCAATGCAAACTATTTCATATTCAAATAAAAGTTGTCATTCTAGTGCTATAATCCGAGAAGCAAAGCTTATTTATTTCTACTGTAGGTAACCGAACACCAAGATGAGAATAGATTTATCTAATTTTGTGTGTGTGTTTTTTTTATCAGTGCTCGGAAAAAGAAGAGAGTGTGTTTCGTATTGGTGTTTGAGTTTTTAGGTTGGCTTATATACCATTGAAGTTTGGGCTGTTACAAGTCGACACTTAATGGACTGTATAAATATTTGAGTGTATTAATGGACTGTATAAATATTTGAAGGCTGTTACAAAGTATATGAAGGGATGTTATTTTTTGTTTATGAAAATTGTCATGGAAGCTATATGGTGAATCTTACTATACTTAAAGAATGAGTTGCAAGTTGTTCCCCTATTGAATATGAGCATTAATGTCACAAGCCAAGAAACTCAAATATGATGATAAAGCTAAAAGAAGCCGATGGTCTTGAGCTTCTTCCAAGCCTTAAAAGAGCTTCTAAAGTTTCATAGATTTATTATAAGGAGTTGTTAAACCACATGGCATACAAACTATATGGTCATAAATCGTCTTAATGAAGACTTTAGGCCTTCCGCCTTCCACCAGGAGCCTATAAATGACAACCACATAAACCTCGTTTACACATCATCGGTCGAAACCAAAATACACCCCATCACTCATCTATTATACCTAAATGTTGAGTACCTTAATTCAATGTGCAAGGGGGGTTGTGCACAAACATAAGTACGGTACAAACCTTAGTATGCATACCAAAATAACTACAAACTTCGAGTAATTGAATGTGTGTATAGGAGCCTTTATTATAGTGTAATAATGCAAGTGAAGATGAAGTGTTTGGTGTTCATGTAATCATGGTTGAAACTCACACGATTAATTGCAGGTATACAAACAATCTCTATTCATGCTCATGCAACTATAAAAAGGCACAACAATGAAGCTTTTGGTGTGCCCATTGTTTGTGATTGGTTTTGCTCTCATTGTAGTTGGATTAAATCTCATTTGCTTGCATGTCTTCTCCAACTAAAGTGCAACCGGTATCATTTTTAAATTAGATCTGCTAACCTATTTTAAATTTTTTGGTTGATCAGTAGTTTATTAGTGTTATTGACAGCAATATTGAGCAAAAGCTTTACATATTGTACTATAATGGTCACAATCTAAATAAGTTATCGATGGTAAAGATAGTATAGAAGTTGGTTGATCAGTAGTTTATCACTGCTGCTATTCTTTTTATAGTTGGTTGATCAGTAGTTTATCACTGCTGCTATTCTTAACCTATTTTAACCTACTTAAACGCAGCTTTCACTGCTGCTATTCTTAACCATTTCTTTTAAATTAGTTTTATTGAAGTGATGACTCACAAGGACGATACAAGCAAAGAGTTGCTCGAGTTTGGTTCAAGATTCTCAGCTGCTAATGGTCGTCCTCTAAACCTTGAGTAAAAGCTTTATATATGGTACTATAATACCTTTTTCTTGGTTTCATTTTTACAAGTGTATACGATTCCAGCCTTGACTGGAGTTGCAAATTCAATTGCAAATATGGAATCACATGGGTGTCACTTTCTAATAGCTATTTAATTATTTAAATTAATTATTAATTAAGAAACTGAGGCAACATGTTTACCCTAGGAGGAATATATGCATTATGCATGTATATTACATATATCATATATGTCTGCAGTCTAGCTGCCATTATTCAATCCTACTTCGATCTTCATAACCAACATTAATTCCCAATCCACAATATATTTATCATCAATTAATTTGTCCTCGATCTCATTATTAGTGTTATTGACAGCAATATTGAGCAAAAGCTTTACATATTGTACTATAATGGTCACAAAATCTAAATAAGTTATCGATGGTAAAGATAGTATAGAAGTTGGTTGATCAGTAGTTTATCACTGCTGCTATTCTGTGTAGATGCATACATGAAGACAGGTGGCATCTCAGAAAATATACCTATCGACAAGATCAAGAAGATGGTCGAAAATGCATGGAAAGATATAAACGTGGGATGTCTAAAGCCGAGGGATGTTCCAATGGATGTGCTTGCTCCTATTGTTAATCTTGCACATATGATAGATGTGACATACAAATACATTGATGGATTCATGTAGTCTTTATGTATATGCTGCATAAAGTATTATTTTATGCATAATGTATTATTTTATAAAATTATGTTGCAGTTATTTTTAGAGGAAAAAAATAAGTCAAGCATTGTGTTGGTTGGTTTTTTACTCGCAGTTGTGTTGGTTGGATATAACTGCTATTTTTCGACTATAAAATGTTGAATTTGGTTGCATATTATATTTAACAAAATCTGATATGCAATTTTATATAAAATTTTGAATTTTATAGTCGAAAAGCAAGTATCATGGAAAAATGCTGATATGCAATTTTATAGAGTTGTTTGCCCAACGTTTATTGAAGAACCTATTTGTATTTGTTGAGTTATTAGTTAAAAAGTTTATTAAAGAACCTGTCTTTGAAACTATAGTTAATTCTTATGTATCATGATTAATCAATAAAAATAAGTTTATTGTCTCTTTACTTTTCCATAAGTTACATTGCAAACATATCATCTAATACGGTTATTTTGACAATCAGCACTAACAAGTAGTACCAACAGCATTAACTGAACAAGCAGCATTAAGTTTTCACAACTAGCAACATTAATTTATGAGGAGCAGCCGTATTAACTTTGGATCTACGAGCAGACTTATCTACTTGAGTTAGGATTTGTTTCCACCATAAAATTCGACTCCAAATATTAGATTGAATAGTCAGCAAACAAGCCTGTGCATCGCACGGGTTGTATCATGCCTCGTGTGACAAATGGTAAATTTGCCCTAATATTAAATTCATAACAATTCATTTATTGTGACTAAACTATCAGATTAAGCCATTATGTGATTATAACAGAAAACAGACCTGCACATATTGACACCCGGAAATCTCACCAAGGAACAGTGAAATTATCATATCTAGAAATTTACTCATGATTATTGTATGGGAAACGGGAGGTTATCCCAGTTTCACACGGACTGACACCACACGCAAACCAGGAATAAAACTGAGGTTCGGAAAATGTTAGTAAATAATTAAGGACACAGAAAAATATTCAAGTATCACATAACGACATTAAAAGTACACTATCTCATAATTGAGACGGTTCCAGGACGGACCCGAGTTTGACATAGTTTAACGAAACACGGGTATTAAATCTCCCCACCTTAGCTAATAATTCTTTCAACACTTCAAATAAATATTACTTCCTCCACTCACACCTAAACCGAAAAAACCTATAACCCTACTTCCCTTTTTTTTCTCTTTGTCTGCCTCCCCTTTTCCCCATAAACACCACGATCCATCACCATCTCCAAACTCAGACCACATCAAATCCTTTGACCTAGAGTTTTTGTATTTTTCAAGAATCACGAGTTAACCTAGGATAATAAACCATGGAAGTGGAAATAGCATCTAAGTAGTAATGTTGTTATCCCCAAACCCGAAAGCTCTTATGGAGCTACTCTCCACAATACACCATAAATCTGCGCCTCCAAAGGGATGTCGAATCACAACTCACTCAAGAAAACTAATCAAGATCTGAGAAAAAGCTCAAGAAAGGTGAAGAGTGAGGGTACTGTGATTCGGTTTGGAGAAGTGGGATTGATCGGTGTGGAGCAGTAGTTCTTGGGTTTAAAGTCTCATCCAAGTTCGTTCACCCAGAAAACGTTGTAAGGTTTGATACTTGACTCGACTTCAATTAGTTTTGGTATTTCTAAAACCCATTTAAGATAAGTAGTTGATAGTTCGAATGAATAAATTGTATATTGGTTTTTGTTTCGGTCGAATGGAGTTCCCAAGAACTAATATTGATTATGAGTAAAATCTAAGTAAAATTGGTGATTAGTTGTTCGAATAAGATTATTGAGAAAATTGATGTGTTGTTGTCGTTAAGGTGGCATAGGAAGGTGGTTGATAATTTAAGTTACTAGTTTTATGGTACTTGATTCGAACCTAGGAGTTGTTAACGAGAAAAGTATAAATTTTGATGGTATGTATAGGTATTCGAAGTCCACAGGTTCATGGTTCGAACCTGGGGATGTGGTGACTAGAATAGGATGGATGTTGTGTTGAGCTAAGTTAAGGTTGACAATTCACTGTGAATGACCATCACCGAACCAATGACCATCAAGGCTAGGTGCATTGATGGTCAGGTTAAACTGGAAAATCACCTAACTTAGAGGAGGTGAATCCGAACTAGTAACGACTCTTAGACCCACCATGTGGGTTAGGCTTTGGATCAAATGTGAGAAGATAGTTCTAGCATAAGAACCCCGCCCAAGATAGCACCCAAAATCAACCTCAAACATAACCCATATAGGGATGGGAGTACTCGTAATAAGACACCCACTTAGGATGCATTGCAACACATATCCTTGTTAAGTGAACATAGAAACACTGGAATGTGATAGGCTAGGCTCACATTGAGATCATTTCACCTTAGTCAAGATAGGTAGAGGGAGTCAAGAAACCCAAACTTTGTTATCACCTAGAACCCCAGGACACAAGTCGAGTAGTACTCGAACCTGGTCAAAGGATTGGTATCGTAGGACTAAGCTAATGGCCAACCCCAGCTGTGAAACAAGGATCGTACCCAGGAATGTATCCCCAAGATCTTAACTTGGTGCGTTTTCTATAGCTCTTAGTTGTTAATACCAGGCCAAGAAAAACCCATGTAGTAAGCCAACCTAGAGCCCAACAAACAACCCTTGGTTCCAGTCCATGGAATGGGCCTGTGAACAAGGGATTCGGCCCACCAGACTTATTCACGCAATAGGACATTTAGCCCACTCAATAGCATTTAACGCAGCCCACCATATGGTCTGTAAGTCCACCTCTAGGCCCACCAGAATAGGTAGTAAACCCAGCCCAGTTAGTGATAACTGCTAAGGTCGAAAGACAATTTATGAGATTGGTCGCGAATAAATAAATGAATACGAGCCGTACACGAAGATAATTTGTGTTAACTAACATCTAGACTTGTAAAGCCGACAGACAAAGCAAAATGAAATTACATTTTAACTTACATAAAAACTTGTACAATCAAAATATAAAACTTGACGGAAATAGTTCAACATATAGATATATAGGAACTTGTAAGGCAAAGTACCAAGTAAAAATTCATTTACATTAGCATATATGTACGTAAAAGCTTGAATAGCCGAAATGTTAAATGCGACGAAAACAATTAAAACAACTAGATTAAATATATATAGACATTGTTATACAAATGATAATACAAACACTTTGGAAAAAAATAAAGATATATATCAACATATACTTGAGTAGTAAAATGTGGAACTCAAAAGAATAACAAATCAAGTTTACAATAGAAGTATACCATAAAACACGTCGGGATATATATGAGTTGACGCCTACAATCGTTACTTTAAAAATCAAGTCAATAGATATACTAACTAGGGATGACGTAACCAACCTAACGTGAATAAATGGGACGACATACATATAATTCCAAACAAAGTGCAAACATACGTCATAGTAGATCATTAATAACGAATCAAACTTAGTTAACCAAACTTAGTAAAATTAATGTTATATTTTCTTGAATCATTTAATTAATAAGTAATAAAACGTCACATATATTAAGTCATTCTTTTAAAACCAAAATAGGCGGACCTAACGAACAATATATATATATATATAAATATATATATATATATATATATATATATATATATATATATATATATATATATATATATATATATATATATATATATATATATATATATATATATATATATATATATATATATATATATCACAATTAGATTTAATTCGTTCATACCCTAGATAGCTAGACATTTCCCAACCCCTTAAGGACCGTAACTTTAGGTAGAGTTACACCTCACCATCCTTTAGAAAAGACCTTAGTGACCGCACTTGCAGCCACACAAGTGACAACAACTTAAACACACTAAAACATTGAAATGTAGAATCTGAAAGGAACTGAATTTAATACTTGAAACTAAGACATGATTATTTAATTTAGGTTGCGTGTTGGTGCCGTGCACTCTCTAATTTCACAGCATTCACTGTTCAGACCAATAAAGGTGAGTTTATAGCCCCATTTTTACTTTTACTTGTTTTGGGGTGAGAAACATGCAAAACCAAATTTTGTGGACATTAATACTATTTTACCAAAGTTATTACGCAGATAGCCTAAGCCTGATATGTCCCCTACTGCCTGAATTTCATGAACCGTTAATTCCAGTCAGGAAGCGTGAATGTTATAAATAGATCTATTGGGAGTAACGTCCCCGTTCAGTTTGACTGGATAGGCAAACGAGCGTATACCATATCAATGTTCAAGTGTCTGGGATAAACACTTGCTAGGGCTTTTATGATTTACATGCATCTAGAGCATGCAGACCTGTTAAAGCTTCGGTTACATGAACTTAGAGCTAGCGTAATAAACCATATGTGTGACATTTCAAATGTTTATATGAAAATTGTTGGTATAAATATGATATATTTGTTTTAACTAAAACCTATGAACTCACCAGCTTTTAGCTGACTTTTAGCATGTTTTTCTCAGGTATTGAGGTTTGTTCAAAGGGTGGCAAGGAACGGCAAGGCGGCAGATTTATACTTGACCAATGCGTTTTTAAATAATTAAGACTTGTTTTTGAGGGACCAGTAACCTGTAATTGATTTTGAAATCAAATGAATTATTATATATATATATATATATATATATATATATATATATATATATATATATATATATATATAAAGAGTACATTTCATAAAAGGAGTAATTGGGTTCTTGATACCTTGTGTTGTGATTTCCATTTTCGTAGCCCCCCATGGTATTAATGCTTCCGCAAATGTCAGATTTTGGGGGTGTTACAGATTAGCATCAGAGTCTAGGTTATAGAGAACTAGGTACATATAAAACCTAAACTATAACCATTTTTTCAAAAACAAGTCCCTATGATCGCTGCTTGCCTTGCTTGCCATGTTGCCTGAGGTTTATTTTGACTTGACTGCATGTTATACTTTGTGACATACTAAGTGTTTGCCATGTTGCTTGATGAAGCGAAAAGTGTACCGCTTTTAGGGGGTCATTTAAGCCCTAAATCGTATTTATTTGATCAAATATTGCCCTAAATCATTCCTTTTGTCATTTTAGGTACTTTGGAGAAGAAATCTGAAAAAGGAAGCATTTTGGACGTTTTTGGAGCATAAAAGTGAAGAAAACGACAAAGTCTCAAAAATCTGCTGAAAAGTACCTGTGACGGCGTCAAGCCCCAGTGTGACGCCGTCAACCCTTGATAGGCCAGAGAGGATTTTGGAGGATTAAAAGGGGACGGCGTCAAGAAGGCCATCAAGAAACACTAACCGCGGCGAGGTGACGGCGTCACACTCTATAACGTGACGCCGTCAGATCTGTTTTCCTATATATACTTTCATAATTTTTAGTCATTAGTGCGCAACTTTGTGAGGAGAAACCCTAAGACGATTTTTCTGCCATTTTTAAGGGTTTTATACCCTTGGATCTCCCATGTTCAATTGAAGATAAGTAATCAATTAATCATTCAATATGTCTATGTGTTGTTTGATTATATCTTGTTCTTGTCTTTTATTTAACTTGCTAGGCTAGATTTATCTTGTGTTTGCTTAGATCTAATGAAACCTAACTATTGATTATTGGTTGTTTGTGTGTTATTAATTGTATTGGATGATTGTTTATCGATGTTAGGCTTAAGAAAACTGGCTAACCTCCTATACGGTAACTTGCTTGAACGTCTTAAGAAACATGAACCAATGCGTACTAAGGTTATTATGGTTGTATTTAATGCATGAGCGAATTCTAGTGATCCCATGTTAGGAGCTTCTTAGTCGGCTCGACATTGGAGTGAAGTATGAGCTTGTAGAGTTGGGGAAGTACGTACGCCACCCCACGATTGGTATTAAGGAATACACCCGTCATCCACACAATTAATACACACTAATTAACCGGTAAAAGATAGTTAGGGAGTAAGAAAATCTAAGTAAACACATTTCTCTCCATATAAGTTCCACAACCTTTTTATTTTCAGTTATTTTATTTTATTTGCAATTGTAGTTATTTGGGTTAGTTGACTAGCAACTAATTCCGCCCACTCCTTCAAACCCGAGATTTTACTTGCTTTTACAAAAATATAAAAATACAAAAAGAATCTTCCCTCACCCTTAGACCTATTAGAGTAGTTTTTCAATCCTAACGACACTATTCCCCTAGAGAACGATCAATCCCCCGGTACTTGCCACTACACTATACTACATCGGTCAGGTACACTGCCTGGTGGGGATTGCAAGCCTCTTGAGATCCCTCGAGAGGTAAAACCTGTTGTAAGGTCGCAAAACCACGCATCAAGTTTTTGGCGTCGCTGCCGGGGAATAGTTATTGTTTAGGTTGAATTTTTATTTTATTAGGTCTACTCACTAGATTCCTTTCTAGTGAGATTTTTATTTTTCTAGGTTTTTCTTTAGTCTATCTATTTTCTTCGTTTCTTTGTTCGTAACCATTACCATCCGACATCATGGAAGGTGGTAATATCCTCGATCCCAACAACCCACCACCACAACAACAACACCCACCTCCTAGAGCCCGTACCTTAGGAGACTACTCTCGTCCTAGCCACCATGGCTATCGAAACACCATTGAGCTCACTCAAGGAGCCAATGTCACTCCCTTGCGATCCGACACCATCCGGTTGGTGCAAAGCGGATGCGCATTCCATGGACTTCGTTCCGAAGATCCTAATCAACATCTCAAGGACTTTCTCAAAATCGTTGATTCTATAGACCTTGATGTTGCCACTCGAGAGACGACCCGACTGCGTCTCTTTCAATTCTCTCTGCGGGACCAAGCTAGTCAATGGCTAGAGCGTCTACCCGCAGGATCCATCACCTCTTGGGATGATCTCACCACTCGTTTCCTTGCTCAGTTTTTCCCACCAGGAAGAACTACCAAGTTAAGGAAGGATATCTTGATGTTCGAACAACGTCGAGGCGAAACCCTATATGGGGCATGGATTCGATTCAAGGACTTACTCCAAAAAGTCCCTCATCATGGCATAGATCTCTGGCTTCAAATTCAAATCTTCTATGACCATGTTGACTACCACACCAAGCGTGCCATCGATCGAGCCGCCGGAGGCAGATTGCGTGATAGAAACGCCGAGGAATCATGGGAGATCATTGATGAGCTCGCATCCGACGATGATGAATTGTGGCAAATTTCCCACGACGTACACTCGGCGGTCAACACACATTCATCGCCCGATAAAGCCAACCAAATCACCGAGGAAAGCGTTAGTGAACTTGAGAAGAGGGTTGCATATCTTATGGAAAAACAAAAGAGACCCTTAAGTCCACAAAGAGCAACAGTTAACTCGGTCTCAAGCGTTAAGCAAATACCATTGTCCAACTCACCACCTCAGGAACTTAGTCCAACATTCGAAGCTCGAATGGGTGAATACATGTCACAACACTCCGAACGGTTGGCAAAATTTGAGGAAGCCGTCTACAAACAGAAGGAGGAGATGGAAGAGAAGATGGCAGAGATGATGGACCTTTTGAAAGAATACACAAATACAAAAGCTCCTGAAAAAGTGCTGGTGCGGAATGACGTTGAAGTTCCCAACACTAAATTTGTCAAAGCCATCTCCATCGTCCAAGAGGGCGAGAATGAAGAGAGGGGGGAGTTGATAACTATGGAAGTCAACAAAATCGACCTCGTCCCACTTAATGCTGGAAACGCCAATGCCTGTAATTGCGGTTCAGACAAAGGAAAGGAGACGCCCTCCAAGGAGCGCCAAATGATAGAACCGCCAAGGTCACAACAAGTGAGGCATCACTTGAGGCACAAAATAAACAAGGAGACCATAAATGATTGGGTGAGAAACTATCGACGTACTCATTTACCCAACAAGTAGTCCAAGAAAATGAAGCCGGATGATGAGTCCGACACATTACTCGGAGGGCAATTGTATGAGAGCCTCATAAGACAAAAGTTAGTGGAAAAGCAGGAATTCTACGGGGTCTTCGAAATACCATGCAGCATTGGAAAACTCAAGCATCTGGATGCGGTAGCTGACCAAGGTTCCGACGTAAATTTGATGCCTTTATCCGTTTATGTCCAGTTAACCGACGAACTGCCATCCATCACCCGTACTAAACTCTCCTTTGCAAAACATTCTTATGAGTACCCGTTAGGAATTGCAGAAGATGTGTTGGTCAACGTTGCCGGATTCCTGTATCCGGTCGACTTCATGATCATTGAAAGAAATGATATGAATATGCCAATAATCCTTGGGGCACCCTTTCTCGCTACCACTAGGGCACAAATCGATTACGAAAATAATACCATCCAAATGAAGAAGGGAAAGAAAACAATAAACTTCCCAACGATCCCATGTCATATACGAGATGCTGCTCTACAAAAGAAGATGGAGGCGAACCCCAATATAATCCGTGGTAATGTTCAAGAGAAAATCCTTGCATGGGAGGCAAGGATTAAGAATTACAATGAAAATGAGATTAGAGAATGTAAGGGTGGAAATAACGATTATATTGAGGCTGATGAGCAGACCAATAACCCCGTTGAATTTACAAAAGGAGACTCAGTGCTCTTAAAGCATTCAGAAACAAAAGCACCTACCGATGAATCAAGTCTCTGGTGGTACGGACCATTCACAATTAAAAGTCTACATCAAGATGGGGTAGTAAGCTTGACCAGCAAGGGAGGAGGAGTGACCGCGAATGTCGAACGATTGAAACATTACCATCCGAATAACAAGGATTATATCTATCAGGGATACGTCATAATGCGAGATGATGGAGTCACGTAATGTATGGTGACTTTGAGTCTAGCTACAAGACTCGTTAATAAAGAAAAGCGCTTCTTGGGAGGCAACCCAAGCTTTATTTGCTTTGTGTGTTTATTTATTTGTTTGTTTGATTTTATTTGCTTCCATATGTATGTTTAATTTTTATTTTTATTGATTCATGTTCGAGACTAAATTGTGAAAATGCTTTATCTTGTTTTTAACTTCGTCTTAACTACATATAAAGGTATTTTGCAAATGTTAAGTGTAAGGGAAATCCAAATCGGTTTATTAGAACAAATGAACATGAATCATAACAATATTAAATTAACATACATATTAGTAATTGTTTGAGTCAAATGCTTGTATCGAGTCATAATGATGTTTTGCAGGATTTCCAGGAAGTAAGGTATAGGTTTTTCCAGAAATTTTCTGGAAACTTAACATGAGAATTCTGTCAGATCATTTCTGACGGCGTCAGGCCTTACAACCTGACGGCGTCAGGTTTTAATTTTCTGAAATTTTTGAAAGTTTTGTTTTCATAAAAAGTTTTTATTAAATCTCTAACTTATAAACTCCAGGAATCTACAAAATTATCATTCCACAAGCATTATATCCTTATACAGATTTATCCCGCCGATGTTATGCAGGTTTTCGTGTTTGTTTTCTCAGGTTTAACAGGTTATTTTGGACAAGGAGATGTATGTGGAATCAAGCTTTTGGCGATGCTTTAGTCTTGGAGCTTCTACATTCTCTTGGAAGAAGATCTAACCATGTTACCCCTTTATCCACCGAGCGAATCAGGGGAGTATTTGATTTCATTCTTTTACCTTATTACTTTTACATCTTGTTATTTGAACATTGGGGACAATGTTCATCTTAAGTGTAAGGGGGGGGGGGGGGGTAAAGTACGATACATTAGAGAATGCTATTACGCTTGATTTTTCGTTTGTTTAATGGTAGATGTGTAATAAAACTGAGAGAAATACCTGTTAGGGCAATTTTAGTGCCAAATTTAATTTTTTTTACAACATATAGGAGTGAAACTTTGGTCTTAATGAGCGTCTCACGGATAGGAGTTATATGACTAGCACAAAACCGTACCACTAAAAAATTTTCCACCCCCAAATATGTGAGGTTCGCCCCTAGAATTGGTAGGAAAAGCATTTATGCTATGATGTGTGTACCGGTAGCACTTAGATTCTAGAACTTGCGTTAGGACCATTCTGAGGCCACAAGTGAGACTAAATTCGTGTAGTTAGATTTACTACATGATAAGAGGCATTAGGATTAACCCATTGTTTTACACCTGTGTTTTTGTTATAATTACATTGGCTACATTGGTCAAGTAATTCTCCCACACCCTTTGCGTTGTACTCATTTTTAGTACACGATACCCCTAGTACACCCCTCAGAGCCTATCTTTTCGTTTCTAACTTTAAGCATTTTACTTAAAGTAAGAATTTGTTTACACCCCACTTAAATGTACACCCAAATCGCCTTAGCCTACCTTGTATGCACTCATTTTTAGTGCATTATTGTGACAACATTTGTTTAAACCCCAAGTTAATTATCTAATTGATTACATGGTTGCTAAGTCGAGTCATATCCTTGTACATATTGTTTTGGGACGATTGGGACTCATGGGTAAAGTACTAGTGTAATGGAGTAATGGGGAAGAACAACATTATTACCCCCATATGTGCTAAATATTTTAAAAGTACTCCAAGTGTTTCGATTATCTTAATTCGAGTCGATAGAATAGTAATTATAAACTTATGTAAAAGTTCAAGTGTAAGGGGAGAACCGAGGCCCCTATGATATATTATTTTGGATGGTAGGGCAAGAGTGTATGCAAAAAAAAAAAAAAAAAAAAAAAAAAAAAAAAAAAAAAAAAAAAAAAAAGTAGAAAAAACATACGGACTACCATCCCATTTCATTTTTTGTTTATTTTATCTTTTTGTTATTTCTTTCATTAGCTTAAGTCGAGTCTAGTCTTGGCTTAGCAACGCCATTTTGTACATGTAATTAATCAAGATCTTTAACTCGCCACCAGTAAAATATCCTTTATCCAACAAAACCGTGTTTACCATATCCCCACACCTAACGTTATAACCCGTTTAAAAGCCCTCTTTGATAGTTTATCTTAGGTGCTTACGCCTAGTGGAGGAGGTTTTTGATCCTTTCCCAAGCCTATGGTAATCTATTTGCTATGACAGGTAGTGAGAGATATTATTCATTTTCATTTATGAGATATACTTTTATGACACCTGAGCGATGTGAGTATCTAAACACTACTTGTGAGGTGCTAGTCTGTAATCTCCGTGCTTATTATGATTAAAGTGGAACGACTATTTGTTGTAATTACTTTTATATTAGCGTTATATGACCCCTAACTTGTATTTTGATTAGAATAAAAGCGCATTTGCTTGAGGACAAGCAAATCTCAAGTGTAAGGGTATTTGATGAAGCGAAAAGTGTACCGCTTTTAGGGGGTCATTTAAGCCCTAAATCGTATTTATTTGATCAAATATTGCCTTAAATCGTTCATTTTGTCATTTTAGGTACTTTGGAGAAGAAATCTGGAAAAGGAAGCATTTTGGACGTTTTTGGAGCATAAAAGTGAAGAAAACGACAAAGTCTCAAAAATCTGCTGAAAAGTACCTGTGACGGCGTCAAGCCCCAGTGTGACGCCGTCAACCCTTGATAGGCCAGAGAGGATTTTGGAGGATTAAAAGGGGACGGCGTCAAGAAGGCCATCAAGAAACCCTAACCGCGGCGAGGTGACGGCGTCACACTCTATAACGTGACGCCGTCAGATCTGTTTTCCTATATATATATTCATAATTTTTAGTCATTAGTGTGCAACTTTGTGAGGAGAAACCCTAAGACGATTTTTCTGCCATTTTTAAGGGTTTTATACCCTTGGATCTCCCATGTTCAATTGAAGATAAGTAATCAATTAATCATTCAATATGTCTATGTGTTGTTTGATTATATCTTGTTCTTGTCTTTTATTTAACATGCTAGGCTAGATTTATCTTGTGTTTGTGATGCGTGGTTTTGCGACCTTACAACAGGTTTTACCTCTCGAGGGATCTCGAGAGGCTTGCAATCCCCACCAGGCAGTGTACCTGACCGATGTAGTATAGTGAAGTGGCAAGTACCGGGGGATTGATCGTTCTCTAGGGGAATAGTGTCGTTAGGATTGAAAAACTACTCTAATAGGTCTAAGGGTGAGGGAAGATTCTTTTTGTATTTTTATATTTTTTTTATAAAAGCAAGTAAAATCTCGGGTTTTAAGGAGTGGGCGGAATTAGTTGCTAGTCAACTAACCCAAATAACTACAAATGCAAATAAAATAAAATAACTGAAAATGAAAAGGTTGTGAAACTTATATGGAGAGAAATGTGTTTACTTAGATTTCCTTACTCCCTAACTATCTTTTACCGGTTGATTAGTGTGTATTAATTGTGTGGATGACGGGTGTATTCCTTAATACCAATCGTGGGGTGGCTTACGTACTTCCCCAACTCTACAAGCTCCTACTTCACTCCTATGTCGAGCCGGCTAAGAAGCTCCTAACATGGGATCACTAGAATTCGCTCATGCATTAAATACAACCATAATAACCTTAGTACGCATTGGTTCATGTTTCTTAAGACGTTCAAGCAAGTTACCGTATAGGAGGTTAGCCAGTTTTCTTAAGCCTAACATCGATAAACAATCATCCAATACAATTAATAACACACTAACAACTAATAATCAATAGTCAGGTTTCATTAGATCTAAGCAAACACAAGATAAATCTAGCCTAGCATGTTAATCAAAAGACAAGAACAAGATATAATCAAACAACACATAGACATATTGATTGATTAAGTGATTACTTATCTTCAATTAAACATGGGAGATCCAAGGGTGTGAAAACCCTTAAAAATGGCAGAAATTCGTCTTAGGGTTTCTCCTCACAAAGTTGCACACTAATGACAAAAAATTGCAAAACTATATATAGAACTTAGTGGCTGACGGCGTCACGTTATAGATCTTGACGCCGTCACCTCGCCGTGTCTAGGGTTCCCGGATGGTCTTCCTGACGCCGTCCCTCTTTAATCCTCCAAAATCCTCCCTGGCTTATCAAGGCTTGACGACCTTCTTGACGCCGTCCCCCTTTAATCTTCCAAAATTTCTCTGGCTTATCAAGGGCTGACGGCGTCACAATAGAGCTTGACGCCGTTACATGTACTTTCCAGCATATTTTTGAGACTTTGTCGTTTTCTTCACTTTTATGCTCCAAAAACGTCCAAAATGCTTCCTTTTCCAGATTTCTTCTCCAAAGTACCTAAAATGACAAAAGGAACGATTTAGGGCAATATTTGATCAAATAAATACGATTTAGGGCTTAAATGACCCCCTAAAAGCGGTACACTTTTCACTTCATCAAATACCCTTACACTTGAGATTTGCTTGTCCTCAAGCAAATGCGCTTTTATTCTAATCAAAATACAAGTTAGGGGTCATTTAATGCTAATATAAAAGTAATTACAACAAATAGTCGTTCCACTTTAATCATAATAAGCACGGAGATTACAAACTAGCACCTCACAAGTAGTGTTTAGATACTCACATCTCTCAGGTGTCATAAAAGTATATCTCATAAATGAAAACGGATAATATCTCTCACTACCTGTCATAGCAAATAGATTACCATAGGCTTGAGAAAGGATCAAAAACCTTCTCCACTAGGTGTAAACACATAAGATAAACTATCAAAGAGGGCTTTTAAACGGGTTATAACGTTAGGTGTAGGGATATGATAAACACGGATTTGTTGGATAAGGTATATTTTACTGGTGGCGAGTTAAAGATCTTGATTAATTACATGTACAATATGGCGTTGCTAAGCCAAGACTAGACTCGACTTAAGCTAAAAACAAAATAACAAAAACATAAAGTAAACATAAAATGAAATGGGATGGTAGTCCGTATGTTTTTTTCTACTTTTCTTTTTCTCATTTTTTTGTATTTTTCTTGATTTTTTTTTTTTTTTTTTTTTTTTTTTTTTCATACACTCTTGCCCTACCATCCAAAATAATACATCATAGGGGCGTTGCATTCCCCTTACACTTGAACTTTTACATAACTTTATAAATAACTATTCTAATGACTCGAATTAAAATAATCGAAACACTTTGAGTACTTTTAAAATATTTAGCACATATGGGGGTAATAATGTTGTTCTTCCCCATTACTCCATTACACTAGTACTTTACCCATGAGTCCCAATCGTCCCAAAACAATATGTACAAGGATATGACTCGACTTAGCAACCATGTAATCAATTAGATAATTAACTTGGGGTTTAAACAAATGTTGTCACAATAATGCACTAAAAATGAGTGCATACAAGGTAGGCTAAGGCGATTTGGGTGTACATTTAAGTGGGGTGTAACAAATTCTTCCTTTAAGTAAAATGCTTAAAGGTCGAAACGAAAAGATAGGCTCTGAGGGGTGTACTAGGGGTATCGTGTACCAAAAATGGGTACAACGCAAAGGGTGTGGGAGAATTACTTGACCAATGTAGCCAATGTAATTATAACAAAAACACATGTGTAAAACAATGGGTTAATCCTAATGCCTCTTATCATGTAGTAAATCTAACTACACGAATGTAGTCTCACTTGTGGCCTCGGAATGGTCCTAACGCAAGTTCTAGAATCTAAGTGCTACCGGTACACACATCATAGCATAAATGCTTTTCCTACCAATTCTAGGGGCGAACCTCACATATTTGGGGTGGAAAATTTTTTTAGTGGTACGGTTTTGTGCTAGTCATATAACTCCTATCCATGAGACGCTCATTAAGATCAAAGTTTCACTCCTATATGTTGTAAAAAAAATTTAAATTTGGCACTAAAATTGCCCTAACAGGTATTTATCTCAGTTTTATTACACCTCTACCATTAAACAAACAAAAATCAAGTGCACTTGTATTCTCTAAAGTATCGTACTTTACCCCCCCTTACACTTAAGATGAACATTGTCCCCAATGTTCAAATAACAAGATGTAAAAGTAAATAAGGTAAAAGAATGAAATCAAATACTCCCCTGATTCGTTTGGTGGATAAAGAGGTAACATGGTTAGATCTTCTTCCAAGAGAATGTAGAAGCTTCAAGACTAAAGCATCGCCAAAAGCTTGATTCCACAAACATCTCCTTGTCCAAAATAACCTGTTAAACCTGAGAAAACAAACATGAAAACCTGCATAACATCGGCGGGATAAATTCTATATAAGGATATAATGCTTGTGGAATGATAATTTTGCAGATTCCTGGAGTTTATAAGTTAGAGATTTAATAAAAACTTTTTATGAAAACAAAACTTTCAAAAATTTCAGAAAATTAAAACCTGACGCCGTCAGGTTGTAATGCCTGACGCCGTCAGAAATGATCTGACAGAATTCTCATGTTAAGTTTCCGGAAAATTTCTGAAAAAACCTCTACCTTACTTCATGGAAATCCTGCGAAACATCATTATGACTCGATACAAGCATTTGACTCAAACAAATACTAATATGTATGTTAATTTATTATTGTTATGATTCATGTTCATTTGTTCTAATAAACCGATTTGGATTTCCCTTACACTTATCTTTTGCAAAATACCTTTTTATGTAGTTAAGACGAAGTTAAAAACAAGATAAAGCATTTTCACAATTTAGTTTTGAACATGAATCAATAATAATAAAAATTAAACACACATACGGAAGCAAATAAAATCAAACAACCAAACAAATAAACACACAAAGCAAATAAAGCTTGGGTTGCCTCCCAAGAAGCGCTTGTTTTTGTTCGAGTCACGAGCCTAACTTTACCCTTATTTAACGGATAAAGGAGAGGTTTTTCCTACACTTAGGATTAAGTGCGGGTGATAGTAGCGATACACACCATCTTGGTGGAAGTATGCCGCGTGAGGAAAGAGTGGTGGATGAATTATATACTCAAAGGGGTGTGCTCCTTTCATCATAACCTTACCTAGTTCACTTTGGTCAATGGGTGAATTAAAGTTTTCTCCTAAAAAGGGATCATCTTCTATCAACTTCGAGAGATTCCTAGTTGGGAATCCATCTTGACCTAATAAACCCGGTTTAAACCCATAATGTTTCTTGTGATCAATCATGAATGGGTGATGTAAGTATGTAAGGTCATGGTTCACTCCTATATTAGCTTCCTCTCTACAAGGCTTAGAGTCTACTATCTTTATCGTAACATTACCCGGACTACATGGTTTGATGGGTGGATCGGGACCTTTTTCAATTCCTAAATTCACATCTAAGGATGGAGAATTAGGTAACGGTTTTGGTTGAGGCTCCGGTTCATCAAAACTAGGAACTTCCATAGAACTAAAAGAAAGGTTATGACTACAAGTATTCAAACCTATTTCTTCTAGTTTTGTTTGGTCCAAGGGCTCTACCTCTATTGGGGTTCCTATAGTCTCTTCTACTTCTTCCGGGTAAGTCACGGGTGGTGTGTGTGCCTCGAATGATGGTGGGTTTTGTGGAGTACTTGGTGGACTTGGATTTTCTACTTTATCCTCCATCTTATCTTGATTACCTATGTGCTTATTATGTGATTTGTTGAAGTCTATCCCCAACATGCACCTAGGTATCTCAAATCCTTTTCTATTCATCTCAAATTCTTGGTCCGATTCATAAGAATCATTCTCAATAACTTGATCACTATGTTCCATTTGCCTAAAGGATTCCTCATACTCATCATATGTCTTGGTGAAATCTATCCCACTCATGCAACTAACCATCTCAGAATCTTGGTTTGATTCTAAGTCCATGTTCTTAGAAACTAGGTCTCTTTGCTCATACGAATCCACCAATTCGTTCCACTTATGGGTCATGGTTAGGAAGCTTTCCTCAAAATTCATCCAAAGGGCCTGACTAAAAGGAATTGATCCAGATAATGCTCGTCTAATAGAAATCTCACATGCATAGAATTCATTAAACCCATCTAACCTTACCCCTAACTCCTTTTGGAAATCACAAAGATCACACAAAAATTCATAGGAATGATAGGAAACAAATCTATTGGTGAAATATAATTGTTCCTCTATTGTCAATGATCTAAATGGAATTTCATCCATCATAGTGACAAATGAAAATGGTTTTACAAACAAAGGGCACAAAGAAAAAGATAGACTAAAGAAATCTAATAAAAAGAAAAATCAAAATCTCACTAGAAAGGAATCTAGTGAGTAGACCTAATAAAATAAAAATTCAACCTAAACAATAACTATTCCCCGGCAGTGGCGCCAAAAACTTGATGCGTGGTTTTGCGACCTTACAACAGGTTTTACCTCTCGAGGGATCTCGAGAGGCTTGCAATCCCCACCAGGCAGTGTACCTGACCGATGTAGTATAGTGAAGTGGCAAGTACCGGGGGATTGATCGTTCTCTAGGGGAATAGTGTCGTTAGGATTGAAAAACTACTCTAATAGGTCTAAGGGTGAGGGAAGATTCTTTTTGTATTTTTATATTTTTTTATAAAAGCAAGTAAAATATCGGGTTTTAAGGAGTGGGCGGAATTAGTTGCTAGTCAACTAACCCAAATAACTACAAATGCAAATAAAATAAAATAACTGAAAATGAAAAGGTTGTGAAACTTATATGGAGAGAAATGTGTTTACTTAGATTTTCTTACTCCCTAACTATCTTTTACCGGTTGATTAGTGTGTATTAATTGTGTGGATGACGGGTGTATTCCTTAATACCAATCGTGGGGTGGCGTACGTACTTCCCCAACTCTACAAGCTCCTACTTCACTCCTATGTCGATCCGGCTAAGAAGCTCCTAACATGGGATCACTAGAATTCGCTCATGCATTAAATACAACCATAATAACCTTAGTACGCATTGGTTCATGTTTCTTAAGACGTTCAAGCAAGTTACCGTATAGGAGGTTAGCCAGTTTTCTTAAGCCTAACATCGATAAACAATCATCCAATACAATTAATAACACACTAACAACTAATAATCCATAGTTAGGTTTCATTAGATCTAAGCAAACACAAGATAAATCTAGCCTAGCATGTTAATCAAAAGACAAGAACAAGATATAATCAAACAACACATAGACATATTGATTGATTAAGTGATTACTTATCTTCAATTAAACATGGGAGATCCAAGGGTGTGAAAACCCTTAAAAATGGCAGAAATTCGTCTTAGGGTTTCTCCTCACAAAGTTGCACACTAATGACAAAAAATTGCAAAACTATATATAGAACTTAGTGGCTGACGGCGTCACGTTGTAGATCTTGACGCCGTCACCTCGCCGTGTCTAGGGTTCCCGGATGGTCTTCCTGACGCCGTCCCTCTTTAATCCTCCAAAATTCTCCCTGGCTTATCAAGGCTTGACGACCTTCTTGACGCCGTCCCCCTTTAATCTTCCAAAATTTCTCTGGCTTATCAAGGGCTGACGGCGTCACAATAGAGCTTGACGCCGTCAAATGTACTTTCCAGCATATTTTTGAGACTTTGTCGTTTTCTTCATTTTTATGCTCCAAAAACGTCCAAAATGCTTCCTTTTCCAGATTTCTTCTCCAAAGTACCTAAAATGACAAAAGGAACGATTTAGGGCAATATTTGATCAAATAAATACGATTTAGGGCTTAAATGACCCCCTAAAAGCGGTACACTTTTCGCTTCATCAGTTTGCTTAGATCTAATGAAACCTAACTATTGATTATTGGTTGTTGGTGTTTTATTAATTGTATTGGATGATTGTTTATCGATGTTAGGCTTAAGAAAACTGGCTAACCTCCTATACGGTAACTTGCTTGAACGTCTTAAGAAACATGAACCAATGCGTACTAAGGTTTTTATGGTTGTATTTAATGCATGAGCGAATTCTAGTGATCCCATGTTAGGAGCTTCTTAGTCGGCTCGACATTGGAGTGAAGTAGGAGCTTGTAGAGTTGGGGAAGTACGTACGCCACCCCACGATTGGTATTAAGGAATACACCCGTCATCCACGCAATTAATACACACTAATTAACCGGTAAAAGATAGTTAGGGAGTAAGGAAATCTAAGTAAACACATTTCTCTCCATATAAGTTCCACAACCTTTTTATTTTCAGTTATTTTATTTTATTTGCAATTATAGTTATTTGGGTTAGTTGACTAGCAACTAATTCCGCCCGCTTCTTCAAACCCGAGATTTTACTTGCTTTTACAAAAATATAAAAATACAAAAAGAATCTTCCCTCACCCTTAGACCTATTAGAGTAGTTTTTCAATCCTAACGACACTATTCCCCTAGAGAACGATCAATCCCCCGGTACTTGCCACTACACTATACTACATCGGTCAGGTACACTGCCTGGTGGGGATTGCAAGCCTCTTGAGATCCCTCGAGAGGTAAAACCTGTTGTAAGGTCGCAAAACCACGCATCATTGCTTGAGGTTCATTTTAACTTGACTGCATGATATAATTTGTGACATACTAAGCATACTATGAGTACTATACATATATGTATACCCATATGCACTTGACCCGCACTAGTTATTATTTTGAGATACTTACATACATATACCATTTTGTCACATATTATGCCTTCCCACGACATCACCCAGACTACACTAGGCTCAAGGAATTCCAACACGCAGATACCTCAAGGCCACCATAATCCTAACACCATTGAGCCTACACCACCATCACATACTCATACCACATCAGTTACCCAGATTACCCCTCGCCGTATTACACGCATAATCATACGCCCATCTACTAGACCATCACCTCATACTGCAGAGAGTACCCAAAACCCTGCCCATATCCTTCTAGTATCCCCATCCCGTTATAGGTCCTTACGCTCACAGATAGACGCCCCTACTGCCCTAGCATCACCACTACCTACCTCACCACCACACTCACCTACCCACTCACCGCCACGTCAGAGACTTAGGAGAAGCAATGACTCCTATTCAGCAGAGGGTGTAGGACAGACTGTAGATGAGAGTGCTCCTGTCGAGGGTACAGGAGATGATGCTAACTCAGATTCGGGGATGGGACAGAGAGTAGCTGTGCCCCGAATCAGCATAGTGCTAGAGGATGTGCCTAGTACTTTTGAGATTGGAGAGGGCTCAGGGAGAGCTCAGGATGAGATAGAGGTTAACCCAGAGATGCCACATCCCTCACTCCCAGTGGCATCACCAGCAGCTACAGAGACTGATACCATCTCCCAGATCCGGACTCAACTAGACTTGCAGACCGACATACTGGGTCTTCACTCCGACTTATTTGATGAGTTGCATCCAGCTCGCTTCGAGCAGTATGATAGGGATGTCGATCGACTCTATGCTAGGACGCACTCCAACAGCCGAGACCTTCTTGACTTAGGAGATAGATCAGATAGGATTGAGCAGACACAGGTGGTAGCTCAAGAAGCAGCTCAGATGATGCACGGGAGAATGCTAATTCTAGAGGCTCAGGTGGCAGCATTATTAAGAGCTGATCAGGCACACCGTGACGAGAACCTAGCACTAAGGACCCGCCTCGTGGAAGCCGAGGCACAACTTGCAGAGCATGCTTTTAGGTTTTGACACATGGATAGGACTAGGAGCCAGTCTTAGATTTGATTAGTAGTGACTTATTTAACTGAGTAGTTCTCAGTCAGTGTAGGACTTTAGTAGTGAACTTGTAATTTTCAAGCCATGTAATCCAATCTTAATCTATAACAAGTTCGTTCTTTATATATTCCATTATTAATTCGATCATTTCATTTCACAAACTACCACGATGTTATAATTTTACCCCACCTTCCCAAAAATCTCCCAAACACCCTTAGACAAATGACAACCTTGTTAAACCATAAACGACAATTCAAAAAAAAATGCCTTGTTCATTTCTTTTATCCACAAAATTTCCCAAAGCCCCAACATTCTCACAACTACTACCCCGAACTTATGACCCTACTTACATATCACCAATCATTTCGTTATATATTGCCCAAATTACCTCATACCAAATCTCCCTACTACTCCCTCCAGAATAACAGACTATATTCAAAACGCCTCATAAAACCCCTCGAAATAATTATTTTCGTTATCACCCTCACCAGAAAATATACCCCCGTCAACTAAATTCAACACCCTTCTTATCCAACCTAACTCCTAACCTGAATGATACACAAGAAACAGTGACCTCAAATTTTTACCACAAGATAAATTATTTACCCCATCCCGAGAAACCCAAAGGATTACATAGGATGGAAATTTGAGTGTTAAGTACCCTTATTAGTAGTGACAAGAACAAATTTAACGTAGATATCATAAGAGGCTTGTGAGGATCTAGTGTATACACGGTTAAGGTGGTTAAACCTTGTGTCTTTGTGTATGAGATATATTGACTTAATATGATTAAGCACGCGGAATTTACTTAACCACACTTAGAAGGTTATGTATGTTATGGAAATGGAAGAATTATGTTTGTTACTTAACAATGAACAAAGAAAGTATTTCACTAAACGATTCAATATTATTCCAAATAATACGAGTGATCTTGAGTTTTTCACTAGGGTTACAAAACCTTGAATCTTATGTTTTAGACTTGTGATATTGTTTTTGTTCTTGTTCTAACAGTTATGCATGTGCATGTGTGTTCTATTGTGTCTCGTTTATCTAATATCTAAGTCTAAGATCTCTTTTATAGTTGCAAGAGATCTTTACAAATTTGCTAAAAGTCTTGACCGACTTACTTGGTTAACTTATTCATATTGGTGTCAGTACATAAGATACAACATGTATCTATGTATACAACTTGTTAACTAAGCACATGGAGTAAGATATTATCTACCGTATATGTTTGACCAAAATACAATAAATATCTTTTCGATCTTATCCTATGAGTCACTGATCAGCAGTACTTTGATGAAGCAGCAGTACTTTGATCATGAACTAGCAGTACCTTGATGTACTAGCAGTACTTTGATGTACGAGCAGTACCTTGACTTAGAGTAATTTCTAATACTCTAATCTTCAGAATATTTAATTCCCAACAATCCTCCCCTAAACATGTGAATCAATTCAAACATGTTTTCTGAATTAAATGAGGACTTGTGAAGATCTTTCAAACACTTCTTGAATCTGAACATTCTTCTATTCTGAACTCATCTGCTTTGTTCTTCTTTGACTTCAGCAAATATCAAAACATTGTACCAAAAGATGGTGCAATTTCCTTGGATGGAGGAATTGTAAGAGGCAATGATGCTGTGTATCTTGGATGCTTGTTTCAACAAGTGAAATCATCTAACCAGCATGTCTTTGAAGTGAAATTGAAACTTTTCTTCGTTTGATCTAGATAGAACTTTCTCCTTTAGGAATGCTTCATCCCTTCTAGATATTTGATCTGTTCTAATCATTTTCAACTTCTACATCATCTTGTATGCTCTTGTCTTCTCCTTCCATATATTGGTTTACTCTTCCTTTTCTGGGAAATTATTTCCTCCCCTGAAGCAAATAACTTTTGTTTCCTCCCCTTGTTTGGAAGATCTCACTGTGTACTAAAGAACTTCTCTTCATATCACCTGATCTATCAGTTTGAACTTGTTTTCAGACAATATTGTACATGAAGCCATCAATTCCTTAAGAGTTTAAGTTGCTGTCCTCATCACTTCTAGGTGTGTTAACTCCTATGAGAGGTGAATCAGTGGACATTTTGATTCATAATCCATTAATGAATGGTTTTTTCTGAATCCTTGAAAATCCTTTTAAGAAATCATTTAACTTAGTAGTATGTTCATGATTTTAGAATTGAAAAATCATACTACATTCAACCATTTTGAAAGAATCAAGTGTGTAACAGACACCTAATCAAAATTTCGGTTTAAAAATAACCTCTGGTTGTGTGAGAACCAATGTATTTCAGTTATCACTAACTGCCTGTGAAAAGATAAATCTATTCAAAAGATTTTCTTGACAGGGTTTCCAGCTCATAGCAATTGTTACCTCCAACACAAGTGTTAGATTCACTTTTACTAGCTGTTATTTCTATCAGATGTCCTTAGACTAACTCATTATACTTGAAAGTATAAAATGATAGAAAGTGAGTTGTATCAGTTACTATCTGATCAACTAAGTCATCAATTCAATGTGAAATATCATAACTAGATTTCAAGAAAGAAGTTTTAAGGAGGTTTAATTCCTAAACTCAGTCCATCATAAATCTACTATGGTCAGCAATTTGATAGGCATTCTGCTGTTCCCATTTCACTTGAAATATCCTTTGTGTTTACATATTCATACCTGAAATAGTTAGTCTAAAACCAAAAGAACAATGTACAAAGTACTTGTCTTGCATTAGATTAATCATAAAAACCAACTGTATGAATAACACAATTCAAAGTTTGATATAGCAGTACCTTATAAATCCAGCAGTACTTTCAAAAATTTATGTACAAAAACACATCATATTGAAAATTAAAGATTAAGCATTCCAATACTTGCTATTAAGTACTGAAACCTTGAAACATCAAAAGCTTTTGTTAACAGATCTGCAAAATTATGTTCTGAAGCAATTTTAAGAACTTGAATTAATCTTTTCTCATTGCAATCTCTTATAAAGTGATGTCTAATTTCAATGTGTTTTGTTTTAGAGTGTTGTACCGGATTTTTAATAATACAAATTGTACTACTATTATCAATATAAATAACAGTGTTTAAGAAATTGTACCCATAATCAAGGAGTTGGTTTTGAAGCCATAGAACTTGACTAGAGCAACTTGCAGCAGCTATATATTCAGCTTCAGTTGTTGAATTTGCCACACTTGTTTGCTTCTTACACTGCCATGAGACAAGTCTACACCCAAGGAATTGACATCCTCCAGTTGTTGACTTTCTGTCTAAGCTAGCACCAGCATAATCACTATCTGAATATGCTACCAAATCAAAAGGAGATTCTCTAGAATACCATATACCCAACTTTGGTTGACCTTTAAGATATCTAAAAATTCTCTTGACTGCAGTTAAATGAGAAACCTTTGGAGTAACTTGAAATCTTGCACAGACACAAACAGGAAACATGATATCAGGTCTAGATGATGTAAGATACATCAAAGAGCCTATCATAGATCTGTAATTGTGTACATCTACATTTTCTCCATCTTCATCTTTCAGAAGGTGCTTCTCTGAGTCCATTGGTGTGCTTGCTATTTTTGAATCAGCAAATTGAAATTTTCTAAGTATCTCTGCAACATATTTGTCTTGACTAATAAATATGCCTTCAGATGATTGCTTAACTTGCAAACCCAAAAAGAATGTAAGTTCTCCCATAGAACTCATTTGAAACTTATCTTTCATAAGCTTCTCAAATTCTAAACACATTTCCTTCCTTGTAGATCCAAAGATAATGTCATCCACATACACCTGCACTAACAGAAGATCCTTCTTGTGCTGTTTGATGAAAAGTGTCTGATCAATCTTTCCTCTTTGAAATCCATTTTCTAATAAATAGGAAGCAAGTGTTGCATACCAAGCTCTTGGTGCCTGATGAAGGCCATAGAGAGCTTTCACTACTCTGTACACTTTGTTTGGATGTAATGGATCAATGAAGCCAGGAGGTTGTGAAACATACACCTCTCTTTCAATTTCACCATATAAAAATGCGCTTTTGACATCCATTTGGTAGACTGTGAAGCCTAAAAATGAAGCATAAGCTAGAAACAGCCTAATTGCCTCAATCCTTGCTACTGGAGCATAAACTTCATCATAATCTATTCCTTCTTCTTGTGTGTACCCTTGTGCTACTAGTCTAGCCTTATTCTTGATCACAATTCCTCTGTCATCCCTTTTGTTCTTAAAAACCCATCTAGTGCCAATTAGCTTTTCACCTGTAGGTAAATCAGCTAGCACCCAAACCTTTTGAATCTTGAACTGAAGAAGCTCTTCTTGCATAGCCTCTACCCAGCTTGAATCATCTAGGGCTGTAAGAATATTCTTTGGTTCCTTTTGAGAGAGAAAACATACAAATAAACATGAGTTTGAAAGTTCATGTTGTTTTGAAGCATAAAAGGCATCAAGAATCCCTTTTTGGTCTGAAGAGACTAGTTGTCTTCTTGTCTTCACACCAGATTGTACATCTCCAATCACATTATCTAGGGAATGAACTTTGTGAATTCTTGTGTGTGGGGTAGTGGGAACATGATAAGATGGTGTAAGATTAGTCACATCCACTTCATCTTCTTGGAACTCTGCATCTTTTGAGAGTGAAGGACCAGCAGGACCTTCAGCTGAACTAACAGTTCCTTCAAATGAACCACCAGTACCTTGAGAAGTACTCACAGTACCTTGCTCTGTCTCAGCAGTACTTTCAATATTCAACATATTGAGTTGTTCCTCTGTTCCAACATCTTTTCTTTGAGCCTCAACATCCTCTTTTGCTTTATCAGAAGAAGATTCATCATTGTTTGAAGCTAAATCCACACTGGTACTTGACCACAATGGCATAATGACATCAGATTGATCTTTATCTAACTCCACCTCATTTGTTGCTTGTGAACCTGAAAAATTATTAGTTTCTGCAACAACAGGTAAATAATTCATAGAGTTTGTTAGATAATCAAGATCAAATATCCATTTTGGTCCTTGACCTACTACACTGGATTTGTTTTCCTGAAACTCCACATGTAGTTCTTCTTGAACTTTCTCAGTTCTTAAGTTGTAAACTCTAAAAGCTTTGCTAACAAGAGAATATCCAACTAAGAAACCTTCATCTGCTTTACCATCAAATTTTCCTAAATGGTCTAAGGTATTGAGAATTGTCACATGACATCCAAAAGGTCTAAGAAATCCTATTGCAGGAGTTCTACCATTAAAGAGTTCATATGATGTCTTATTGTGAGGCTGCACAACTAAAACTCTATTTTGAACATAGCAAGCAGTGTTAATTGCCTCTGCCCAAAAGATTTATAGGTAGCTTAGAATCAGCTAACATTGTTCTAGCAGCTTCAATTAGTGTTCTATTCTTTCTTTCAACCACTCCATTCTGTTGTGGTGTTCTAGCAACACTATATTCTCTCCTAATACCTTTTTCTTTGCAGAAATCATCCATAACTCTATTTCTAAACTCTGTCCCATTATCACTCCTAATGACTTTGACTTTCTTGCTTACTTGGTTTTCTATCAGTGTAATGAATTCCTTAAGAATGCTTGATGTCTCATCCTTAGTGGCTAAAAAGAAAACCCATGTAAATCTGCTATAGTCATCAGTTATAACAAGACAATATTTTTTATGTTGTATACTCCTTACTGAAACTAGTCCAAATAAGTCCATATGCAGCATAAACAATGACTGATTGATAGAGTTAAAAATTTTGGGCTTACAAGTGGCTTTGTGTTGTTTGCCTTTTAGACAAGCAATGCATGTTTGATCATTTTCAAATCTTTTGTGAGGTAAACCTCTTACCAAACCATTCTTAACAATTTTATTTATGGTTTTGAAGTTAATATGACCAAGCCTTCTATGCCATAACATTGATTCATCCAATGTGGCCTTTGATACAAGACAAGTTAAATCTTCTTTAGGAATGATGTTCTTCATATCAACACTATACATATTGGCCTTTCTAGGAATTCTAAGAAGTACTTGATTTTCATCAGGCATTTTAAAATCCTTAGATAGAACAAGACATTCAGTGTCAGTAAAAAGTACATTATTCTTTTTGTCACACATTTGTGAAACACTAAAAAGATTATACTTTAACTCTTGTACATAGTACACATCTTCAAAATCTAAATTTCCGGTTTTAATAGTACCTTTACCAGAAATTTTGCCACGAAAACCACCTCCAAAGGTAACATATCCTCCATTGAATTCTTGAAAATCTGAAAGATAAGACATGTTGCCTGTCATGTGATTGGAACATCCACTATCTGAGTATCCTTGATCTTGATGATCAATAGAATGTCCCTGCACACAAATAAGAAAGTTAGTTTTCTTTGGGGATCCAAGCCATTACTGACTTGAATCTGCCTCTTGCATCAATATAGTTTAATCTTTTAAGGACTGTTGATGCAACATTGGATTTTTGAATCCAACATGCTGAGGCCTTAACAGCATTTGCCCTATTACCCTTAGCAGCAGAGTGAGTAACATGTTCAGCAGAGTCTGCTAACCTTGAAGTCACACCCTTTGGTCTCCAAATTTGTTTGTGGACCACTGCTTTTGATTGAATGGGCCTTAGAACAGTTTTAGATGCATGTTTGAAAGTTGTTTTTGCATCCTTAGCTGTTGATTTTGGGTTAACAGTCATCAAAGGTCTAACAGTACTTTTAGATTTACCAGTACTTTGAAATTTAACTGGCAGTACTTTGTTAACAGAACCTTTTTGTCTATCAGGACCTTTGAGTCCAGACTTGTTTGAGACTGTTCTGGGTTTAGATCTATGAGTATTAGAGTGAAAAAGAGTTTGAGGAGTTTGCCTTTTGTAATTCACCCTATTGTATTCATACCCAGTTACCCTTTGGTTGCAGAAAGCTGCAAGATGGTCAAAACTACCACATGTATAACAAGCTTTATTATAAAATGCAAAGTCATCACCTAATTGGTTAGACTTGAGGTTGTTCCAATTCCTTTGGTTACCTCTGGGCTTGTTTGTAGTTCTATATTGTTCACAATATCTAACTGGTTTCCTAACAGTACCTTTACCAATTGACTTAGGCCTGTTAGTGTTGTGATTGACTATCTTAGGAAGACTTGTTCCTACTTTCTTAACCAATACAGGTTTAGACATAACCTGTTCTTCTTCACTATCACTATCAGTTGTGCAATCTTCAACAACTATAGCATCTCCTTTCTTAACAAAGGACACCTTGTCCTGATAAGATAAAGTTTTATCTAAACTTTTACTTACCTTCTCTATCTTTGGAGATTTAGTGACCTTAGAACCATATTCCATGATTGGTTCTTGAAACTCAGGTAACCCTGTGTGTGCTAAATCAATACCTGGAGGTGAATGAACACCTCTGTATGGTGGGGGTACAGACTTAAATCCAACACCAGAATTAACTTTATCAATAACTTGGGCTTCCCAAAGCTTATTGAATCCTTCTGAGGAATGTGCTAAAACATCCACAGAAACCTTTACATTTTCTCTTTCATTCTTATGTTTAGCTAATGATTCATTCAACTCAACAATACACTCATCTCTGATCTTAATGTCATTTTTTAGTATATTGATGTCATCAGCAAAATGAATTTCATTATTTTTAAAATGTAAGACTTGTTTTTCCAAAACACCTAGACCTCTTTTGTGATTAGCCAAATTAAACAAAGAATCAAGCAGCTCTTGTTTATGAGCTTCAAATCTCTTATTAAGGTCTTCATAAGCTTTAAGATTAGGACATGATTCAGTACAAGATGTAATATTGTTTACCTCTGAATCAGAATGAGCCATTAGAGCAAATTCATTGGCCAAAAGAGCAGCATTAGGTGGTGCATCCTCTTCAATAGCCATAGAGCTCCAATCATAACCAATACCATCAATAGCCAACATAGCCTTTGGCTCTTCAACAGTAACTTCCTTTTTCCTATCTTGCTTATACCATGTGTTTCTGTTCTCCTGCTTTCTTGGGCTTCTACACTCCTTAGCAAAGTGTCCTAACCTATGACAGTTGAAACACTCCACTTTCTTTTTATCAAACCCAGCAGTATCATTACCATTTATGGTAATCTGCTTCCCAGTTCTTTGCCAATACTTCTTAGCCCTCATGCTAAGCAAAGCAACCTGCCATTTAATATCCATAGCTTCCAAATCATCACCATCTACCTGCTCAAGGTCTTCATGGTTGAGAGGAGAGCCATTAGATTGACTGGTAATGAAAGCATAGAATGTTGAATCTCCAAGACCAGCAACATCCTTGTGAGAACTTGTGGAAGGAGCACTTTCACCTTCATCTACCTCTTCATTCTTACTAATACTAGGAACTGACAAGAGTGCCACGTTTCCAGAACTAGTACCATAATGACCAGATTTCTTTAGACTTTGTTCAACAATTTTGAAGTTGTTGTACAAATCATTGAGCTTCATGGTTTCAATGTCTGGTTTGTTCATCCAGACAATAACATGAGTATGGAACTCATCAGGTAGACTTCTCAAAAACTTCATGTTGAGATCTTCCTTCTCTGTCTCAACACCCAACACAGCTAACTGACTGACAAGCTTATGTAATCTTGAGAATAGCTTATCAAGAGACTCATTACTAAAAGCAGTAAAGTTTTCAAATTGTTGCTTTAGTAATGTCTTCTGTGTCTTTTTGGTAGTTTCATTACCACCAAAATATGCACAAATCTCTTCAAAAAGAGTTTTTGCATCAAGATACTTGTTAAATGATAGTATCTGCTCACTAGGAATGGTCATAAGCAATAAATTTCTTGCTTTCTGATCATTTCTCTTCAGTATCTTTTCTTCATTTGACACTGGTCCAGTATTTCTTTTTCTACTTGTTTTACCTTCTAGAACAACCTCTGAGTAGCTTGGTGAAAAGGAATCACCATATATAATTATATCCCAAAGAGTATAATCTTGGACCATGAAATATTGCTCAATTCTCATCCTCCATAACTCAAACTCATTGGGTTTGATTATGGGCAACTTTGCAGCAACATTTGTTTGAACATCATGAGCTTCCATTTCTGTTTCTTCTAATTCAAATATATCAACTCTAGCTCTGATACCAACTGTGAGGATCTAGTGTATACACGGTTAAGGTGGTTAAACCTTGTGTCTTTGTGTATGAGATATATTGACTTAATATGATTAAGCACGCGGAATTTACTTAACCACACTTAGAAGGTTATGTATGTTATGGAAATGGAAGAATTATGTTTGTTACTTAACAATGAACAAAGAAAGTATTTCACTAAACGATTCAATATTATTCCAAATAATACGAGTGATCTTGAGTTTTTCACTAGGGTTACAAAACCTTGAATCTTATGTTTTAGACTTGTGATATTGTTTTTGTTCTTGTTCTAACAGTTATGCATGTGCATGTGTGTTCTATTGTGTCTCGTTTATCTAATATCTAAGTCTAAGATCTCTTTTATAGTTGCAAGAGATCTTTACAAATTTGCTAAAAGTCTTGACCGACTTACTTGGTTAACTTATTCATATTGGTGTCAGTACATAAGATACAACATGTATCTATGTATACAACTTGTTAACTAAGCACATGGAGTAAGATATTATCTACCGTATATGTTTGACCAAAATACAATAAATATCTTTTCGATCTTATCCTATGAGTCACTGATCAGCAGTACTTTGATGAAGCAGCAGTACTTTGATCATGAACTAGCAGTACCTTGATGTACTAGCAGTACTTTGATGTACGAGCAGTACCTTGACTTAGAGTAATTTCTAATACTCTAATCTTCAGAATATTTAATTCCCAACAAGGCTTACCTTACTCCTATTACGATTAGGTTCAATAGAAAATCTACGAATTCCAATCGTCACTAATTAACATCTCCTACTCTCTCTCTTCCCAACCCTGACTTCTTATGGCATCGATCTGACCAAATCTTAGAAACCAATAGTTGTTAGGCACATTGACCTCATAGACGACTAGAACATTTATTTACTATAGGACAAAATACTGTGACAATTATACTTAGACCCTTAAGTCTCACACTTGTACAATGCACGGTGCACTTGAAGGAACGAATTGACCGATTGCTAGTAGCAATCAACATGGTCCTACCAGGATAAAACCTTATGCAACAGACAATCCATGTCCCACTAAGCCAACAGATTGACTACTGGGAGTAGTCAACACCGTCCTTCTAAGACTAAAAGTTTAGAACTATGAGGCATTACCCACCAAGACCTGGAAATTTTGACAATACCTATAATATACCCCCAAGTGCCATAGCACTTTACCAAAAGCTACCAAAGTAGGAAACGTCCGTCTGTAAGATTTTAACCATAAATAAGGAACCTCTACCGAACAGTTAGTAAAACATAAAGCCCTTAGGAACATAGAAATTTACTGGAGCTAACTAGTAACCTAATAGAAACCCTAAGGCCTCACGAAATGACTCGGACCCTTATCGTAGGATTTATACAGTCTATCTGTTCATTGAACTTTTGTTGTTACAAATTAGTCAAGGATTCTAGCAACTCAATATTGAACACCGGAAACAAACCTAGGAAAGGCTAGTGAAACGCCATTACCCAGACTATAAGTAACAGCACGACATGCTCAACGAAATACGACTTATTACCTCTGACCCCTAGAACTCCAGGGACATCTTAGAAATCCAAACTATAAGACCGCTACATTAGCTATAAGACTTAAATTTTAAGCAAAAATCGTCCAAGAACTCCAAGATATTAAAGGAAATTCCAGACTAGACTCTCACTAGAAAAATATAATTCAGACCAATACATTTATTCTGGACCATGGATTAAGCCGCTTAAGACAAAATGTCTCTCGAACAAGATTTGAAGTAGGACATATATCTAGGACTATAAGTTTCGCTTGTTACTAGATTCTAAATTTTCTCCAGATAGACATTCAAAGTATACTTTAGGATATTAGAAAGGGCACGGACCTCATTTATATTTTCTTTCCAATAGTTTCTCCTAGAGACCTACCCATTTCAAAGATGTGTTTTATCAATTGTGGAACACATATGACTTCCGTTTAAGATCTCACTCGTTTTCATCTTTTATGGTATAGATGAATCCGACAGGAAGGACGACCCATGTTGTGCATGACCAACCAATTGCCGCCACTGCCCCAGCCGAGAATGGAGCAAACCTGCTCATCATAAACCCAGCCATGCTAGACATATTAGTTAATCATCGTGTGACAGCAACCCTAGCCACAACTAAGGCCAATAACACGACCGCTGAGATCGGAAGCTCCAGACCTAAGGAGGACAACAACCACACTGGCACTTATCAGGAGTTTCGAAAGGCCATGTCTGGAAATCTTAATGGAACTGAAGGAATAGTTGCAGTGATAAGATGGATGGAACGGCTGGAAGCCATGTTCCAAGCATGTGGTTGCACAAAGGAAGATAGTGTAAAATATGCTTCGCTCACCTTTACCGATGAGACTCAGACCTGGTGGAAAAACCAACTAAAGACCATGGGCATTGATGCTGCAATGTCCTGGGAGAGTTTTAGGGAAATAGTGCGTAGGAAGTACTGCACCTACAGTGAAACCAAAAGAATGGAGGAAAGGTCTTGGAATCCCAAGGTGCAAAGAGACAGTGCAACTGCACACCGTCAAGGGAAAGCACCAATGAGCCCCGAGATGAGCCAGACAGAAGCTCGGCTCAGGGAAAGGTATTTAGGAAATTTCTTCCCGTTCCAAAGAGAGAACGATAGTACCTCCAAGGCTGCTAAGCCTCAAGGACCCAAAAATGTGACCCACAACCCAATAGGACCCACAGATAGGACACATGTCGGAAGAGCGGCTGAACTTAAGAGAAAATAGGAAGACCACTCCAAGGGTCGGGGAAGTGTTAGTACCCCTGCTACAGGCACCAACATGAACAAGGGATATGCTGGAACCCTGCCGAAGTGCAATGTGTGCCCGTTTCATCATCGCGAACCTTGTCCCCTGAAATGTGGAAATTGCGGAGGAATCGGCCATCGAATCAAGAACTGCGAGGCTTTTGCTCATGAGATTGACGCCAAACTCACCACCGCAGTTTGCCTTGATTGTGGACTAATTGGACACTATAGGACTGCTTGCCCCGGACCGAGAAGTGGAAGTGTGAAGGTCACTCGGAACCCGAATAGCATGATGAATGGACTTGCAGCTTGGAACTCTTTCTTCGCATGATGACATTCACCTCTAGGTTTCCGTAGGTCGTAATTTCTCGAATAATTGTACTCCTTAAGAGACAAGTTGTAATGGAATTTTGTACGAACCTCTCTGTAGTGAATTTCCTTGACTTTTGGGATCAAGATATTATGATGCCTCTTTTCGTACCCACACCACTTTAAGACTTGCTCATTTATTTTGCACACCTGTGATGATTTTTTGTGATTCCCAAACTAAAATAAACCAAATATCATAATAACTAAACCTAACATCGCATCATCAATCCTCAACTAAGCATAGCCTGATCACCTATGTTTAGTTCCGGAAAGATCATGCCTTGATGGGAATAGTCGTTGTAAAAGACTTCTACACCTTAGAACTTTCAAGACACATCTTGACCATTGATTTACACCCGACACTCACCAGACCTTGAATCCATGTAGAGGTGTGAAAAGTAGAACCAGAAAACACTAGGGCCTCCAAAACCCAAACCTCTTCGGGTATTTCTGAGTGAAAACCGAGGACGGTTTTCGTTTCTAAGACGGGGAGGATGTGACAAATGGTAAATTTGCCCTAATATTAAATTCATAACAATTCATTTATTGTGACTAAACTATCAGATTAGGCCATTATGTGATTATAACAGAAAACAGACCTGCACATATTGACACCCGAAAATCTCACCAAGGAACAGTGAAATTATCATATGTAGAAATTTACTCATGATTATTGTATGGGAAACGGGAGGTTATCCCAGTTTCACACGGACTGACACCACACGCAAACCAGGAATAAAACTGAGGTTCGGAAAATGTTAGTAAATAATTAAGGACACAGAAAAATATTCAAGTATCACATAACGACATTAAAAGTACACTATCTCATAATTGAGACGGTTCCAGGACGGACCCGAGTTTGACATAGTTTAACGAAACACGGGTATTAAATCTCCCCACCTTAGCTAATAATTCTTTCAACACTTCAAATAAATATTACTTCCTCCACTCACACCTAAACCGAAAAACCTATAACCCTACTTCCCTTTTTTTTCTCTTTGTCTGCCTCCCCTTTTCCCCATAAACACCACGATCCATCACCATCTCCAAACTCAGACCACATCAAATCCTTTGACCTAGAGTTTTTGTCTTCTTCAAGAATCACGAGTTGACCTAGGTGATGAGGCGAAAAGTGTACCGCTTTTAAGGGGTCATTTAAGCCCGAAATCGTATTTATTTGATCAAATATTACCCTAAATCGTTCCTTTTGTCATTTTAGGTACTTTTGAGGAGAAATCTAGAAAAGGAGGCATTTTGGACGTTTTTTGGAGCATTAAAGTGAAGAAAACGGCAAAGTCTCAAGAATCGGCTAAAAGTTACTCTTGACGGCGTCACAATTAACATGGGACGGCGTCATGCCTTGGCAAGAAAAGTTGGATGTGAAATTTACTCATGACGGGCCAGTGAGTTTGCATGAGAATTCTGACGGCGTCACGCTTTAACTAAATCAAGGGCGTCACGGCTTAAATCATAAGGGGACGGCGTCACGTTATAGGTCCGACGGCGTCAAGCCTTGATAAGCCAGAATGGATTTTTGAAGAGCTAAAGAGGGACGGCGTCAAGATGGTCATCCGGGAACCCTAAAAGCGGCGAGGTGACGGCGTCACAATGCATAAGGTGACGCCGTCAGATGTCAAAGTCTATATATAGTTTTCTAATTTTTTGTCATTAGGGGGAGCTTAGTTTGTGGAATTTTGGGATAAAACCCTAAGACGATTTTAGCTACTTTTTCAGGGCTTTTTGCCTTGAGATCTTCCATGTTTCATTGAAAGATAAGTTATCAATTAATCATTCAATATGTCTATGTGTTGTTTGATTCTATCTTATGCTTGTCTTTTGTTTAACATGTTAGGCTAATTTTATCTTGTGTTTGCTTAGATCTAATGAAACCTAGCTATTGATTATTGGTTGTTAGTGTGTTATTAGTTGTATTGGATGATTGTTTATCTATGTTAGGCTTAAGAAAACTGGCTAACTTCCTATTCGGTAACTTGCTTGAACGTCTTAAGAAACATGAACCAAACGCGTACTAAAGGTTTTTATGGTTGTATTTAATGCACAAGCGAATTCTAGTGATCCCATGTTAGGAGCTTCCTAGCCGGCTCGACATAGGAGTGAAGTAGGAGCTTGTAGAGTTTGGGGAAGTAAGTACGCCACCCCACGAATGGTATTAAGGAATACACCCGTCATCCACGCGACTAATACACACTAATTAACCGGTAAAAGATAGTTAGGGAGTAAGGAAATCTAAGTAAACACATTTCTCTACACATAAGTTTCTCACCACTTTTCATTTTTGTTATTTTATTTTATTTGCATTTGTAGTAATTTGGGTTAGTTGACTAGCAACTAATTCCGCCCACTCCTTCAAAACCCGAGATTTTACTTGCTTTCATAAAATATAAAAACATAAAAAGAATCTTCCTCAACCCTTAGACCTAAATAGAGTAGCCTTTCACACCTAACGAACACTATTCCCTGTGGAGAACGATCAATCCCCCGTACTTACCACTACACTATACTACATCGGTCAGGTACACTGCCTGGTGGGGTTGTAAGCCTCTTGAGATCCCTCGAGAGGTAAAACCTGTTGTAAGGTTGCAAAACCCACGCATCAAGTTTTTGGCGCCGCTGCCGGGGAATAGTTATTGTTTAGGTTGAATTTTTATTTCTATTAGGTCTACTCACTAGATTCCTTTCTAGTGAGATTTTTATTTTATTTTTCTAGGTTTTCTTTAGTCTATCTACTTTCTTTGTGTGTTTGTTCGTAATTGGTTCGTCACTATGGATAGGGAGATTAAGGCATTCAATGAGCTTAATGAGTTAATTGATAGAAAGAAGAGACTCACCCGCCTTAGCACGAGCAGTGAGATTGAGCTTAGAGATGACTTAAGGTTAGTTCACAATTCCTCACCAATTCTAGAAGGATTAAGTCACCATAAGTTTATCTTTAAATGTCCTTGCCCCGCTAAAAATCGTAAGTACCCATGGATTAGAAAGGGGGGTTATTTTAATGTGAAGGTTCCATGCATGATTGGTCACATGTTTAGGGAGCATACCTATATTGATCTCAAGGCACCAATGAATTTCATGTCTAGGCTTTACTATAATTGGATCATGAGCAATGAGCTGAACCCTAGACAAGACCCGTATGACCCCAATCAGATGTGCAATTTTGTAGGTCTAGCAAGTGGTTTACACGTCTTTATCGGAGATTTCGTTTACCAATGTGATTTTGTGATCTTAGAAGATATAAGGGGGATTATAGATCCGTATTTAGGAGAGATAGTTTTAGGAGAACCCTTCATAAGAACGTCCCAAGCAATTTATGATAAGGATGAAGGTAGTGTGACATTCTCCAGCGAAATAGGATGCATCAAGTACCTGATGCCCCATAATGTATCTCGTTTCTCTAAGTTCGAACCAAAATTTAAAGGCATTAAGGGCTTGGATGTCGATAATATCCCAGCACTCGAGGTTGATAACAATAACCAAGGAAGGGCTAGAGTTAAGTATTCGATGTGTTTGGCCTTAGGTCCGGAATACAAGTGGGATGAAAGAGTGATACAAAGCTTTAAGACCATATTTTTTATGCAAAATGGAGTCACGTAATGTACGTGACTTTGAGTCTAGCTACAAGACTCGTTAATAAAGAAAGGCGCTTCTTGGGAGGCAACCCAAGCTTTATTTATTTTATTTGCTTTGTGTGTTTATTTATTTGTTTGTTTGATTTTATTTGTTTCCGTATGTGTGTTTAATTTTTATTCTTATTGATTCATGTTCAAAACTAATTTGTGAAAATGCTTTATTTTGTTTTTAACTTCGTCTTAACTACATATAAAGGTATTTTGCAAAAGTTAAGTGTAAGGGAAATCTAAATCGGTTTATTAGAACACAAATTAACATGAATCGTAATAATAATAAATTAACATACATATTAGTGTGTGTTTGAGTCAAATGCTTGTATCGAGTCATAATGATGTTTTGCAGGATTTCCAGGAAGTAAGTTAAAGGTTTTTCCAGAAATTTTCCGGAAACTTAAAACGAAAATTTTTGTCAGGTCATTTCTGACGGCGTCAGGGGTTATAACCTGACGGCGTCAGATTTAATTTCCAGAAATTTTTAAAAATTTTGTTTTCATAAAAAGTTTTTATTAAAATCTCCAACTTATAATCTCCAGGAATCTGCAAAGTTATCATTCCACAAGCATTATATCCTTATATATAGATTTTATCCCGCCGATGTTATGCAGGTTTTCGTGTTTGTTTTCTCAGGTTCAACAGGTTATTTTGGACAAGGAAATGTTTTGAATCAAGCTTATGGCGATGCATTAGTCATGGAGCTTCAACATTCTCTTTGGAGGAAGATTTAACCGTGTAAATTCATTATCCAACGAGCGAATCAGGGGAGTATTTGATTTCATTCTTTTACTTTATTCTTTTACATCTTGTTATTTGAACATTGGGGACAATGTTCATCTTAAGTGTAAGGGGAGGGTAAAAGTACGATTTTAGAGAATACAATTGCGCTTGATTTTTGTTTGTTTGATGGTAGATGTGTAATAAAACTGAGAGAAATACTTGTTAAGGTAATTTTAGTGCCAAATTTAAAATTTTTTACAACATATAGGAGTGAAACTTTGATCCTAATGAGCGTCTCACGGATAGGAGTTATATGACTAGCACAAAAACCGTACCACTAAAAAATTTTCCACCCCCAAATATGTGAGGTTCGCCCCTAGAATTGGTAGGAAAAGCATTTATGCTATGATGTGTGTACCGGTAGCACTTAGATTCTAGAACTTGCGTTAGGACCATTCCGAGGCCACAAGTGAGACTACATTCGTGTAGTTAGATTTACTACATGATAAGAGGCATTAGGATTAACCCATGTTTTACACCTGTGTTTTTGTTATAATTACATTGGCTACATTGGTCAAGTAATTCTCCCACACCCTTTGCGTTGTACTCATTTTTAGTACACGATACCCCTAGTACACCCCTCAGAGCCTATCTTTTCGTTTCGACCTTTAAGCATTTTACTTAAAGGAAGAATTTGTTACACCCCACTAAAATGTACACCCAAATCGCCTTAGCCTACCTTGTATGCACTCATTTTTAGTGCATTATTGTTACAACATTTGTTTAAACCCAAGTTAATTATCTAATTGATTACATGGTTGCTAAGTCGAGTCATATCCTTGTACATATTGTTTTGGGACGATTGGGACTCGTGGGTAAAGTACTAGTGTAATGGAGTAATGGGGAAGAACAACATTATTACCCCCATATGTGCTAAATGTTTTAAAAGTACTCCAAGTTTTTCAATTATCTTAATTCGAGTCATTAGATTAGTATTTGTAAAGTTATGTAAAAGTTCAAGTGTAAGGGGATGCAACGCCCCTATGATGTATTATTTTGGATGGTAGGGCAAGAGTGTATGCAAAAAAAAAAAAAAAAAAAAAAAAAAAAAAAAAAAAAATCAAGAAAAATACAAAAAAAAATGAGAAAAAGAAAAGTAGAAAAAACATACGGACTACCATCCCGTTTCATTTTATGTTTATTTTATGTTTATGTTTTGTTATTTTCTTTCATTAGCTTAAGATCGAGTCTAGTCTTGGCTTAGCAACGTTGTATAGTACATGTAATTGATCAAGATTTTTAACTCGCCACCAGTAAAATATCCTTTATCCAACCAAACCGTGTTCTCCTTTTCCCTACACCTAACGTTATAACCCATTTAAAAGCCCTCTTTGATAGTTTATCTTAGGTGCTTACGCCTAGTGGAGGAGGTTTTCGATCCTTTCCCAAGCCTATGGTAATCTATTTGCTATGACAGGTAGTGAGAGATATTTTCCGTTTTCATTTATGAGATTTATTTTGATGACACTTGAGAGATGTGAGTATCTAAACACTACTTGTGAGGTGCTAGTATATAATCTCCGTGCTTATTATGATTGAAGTGGAACGATTATTTGTTGTAATTACTTTTATGTTTGCATTAAATGACCCCTAACTTGTATTTTGATTAGAATAAAAGCGCATTTGCTTGAGGACAAGCAAATCTCAAGTGTAAGGGTATTTGATGAGGCGAAAAGTGTACCGCTTTTAAGGGGTCATTTAAGCCCGAAATCGTATTTATTTGATCAAATATTGCCCTAAATCGTTCCTTTTGTCATTTTAGGTACTTTTGAGGAGAAATCTGGAAAAGGAGGCATTTTGGACGTTTTTGGAGCATTAAAGTGAAGAAAACGGCAAAGTCTCAAGAATCGGCTAAAAGTTACTCTTGACGGCGTCACAATTAACATGGGACGGCGTCATGCCTTGGCAAGAAAAGTTGGATGTGAAATTTACTCATGACGGGCCAGTGAGTTTGCATGAGAATTCTGACGGCGTCACGCTTTAACTAAATCAAGGGCGTCACGGCTTAAATCATAAGGGGACGGCGTCACGTTATAGGTCCGACGGCGTCAAGCCTTGATAAGCCAGAATGGATTTTTGAAGAGCTAAAGAGGGACGGCGTCAAGATGGTCATCCGGGAACCCTAAAAGCGGCGAGGTGACGGCGTCACAATGCATAAGGTGACGCCGTCAGATGTCAAAGTCTATATATAGTTTTCTAATTTTTTGTCATTAGGGGGAGCTTAGTTTGTGGAATTTTGGGATAAAACCCTAAGACGATTTTAGCTACTTTTTCAGGGCTTTTTGCCTTGAGATCTTCCATGTTTCATTGAAAGATAAGTTATCAATTAATCATTCAATATGTCTATGTGTTGTTTGATTCTATCTTATGCTTGTCTTTTGTTTAACATGTTAGGCTAATTTTATCTTGTGTTTGCTTAGATCTAATGAAACCTAGCTATTGATTATTGGTTGTTAGTGTGTTATTAGTTGTATTGGATGATTGTTTATCTATGTTAGGCTTAAGAAAACTGGCTAACTTCCTATTCGGTAACTTGCTTGAACGTCTTAAGAAACATGAACCAAACGCGTACTAAAGGTTTTTATGGTTGTATTTAATGCACAAGCGAATTCTAGTGATCCCATGTTAGGAGCTTCCTAGCCGGCTCGACATAGGAGTGAAGTAGGAGCTTGTAGAGTTTGGGGAAGTAAGTACGCCACCCCACGAATGGTATTAAGGAATACACCCGTCATCCACGCGACTAATACACACTAATTAACCGGTAAAAGATAGTTAGGGAGTAAGGAAATCTAAGTAAACACATTTCTCTACACATAAGTTTCTCACCACTTTTCATTTTTGTTATTTTATTTTATTTGCATTTGTAGTAATTTGGGTTAGTTGACTAGCAACTAATTCCGCCCACTCCTTCAAAACCCGAGATTTTACTTGCTTTCATAAAATATAAAAACATAAAAAGAATCTTCCTCAACCCTTAGACCTAAATAGAGTAGCCTTTCACACCTAACGAACACTATTCCCTGTGGAGAACGATCAATCCCCCGTACTTACCACTACACTATACTACATCGGTCAGGTACACTGCCTGGTGGGGTTGTAAGCCTCTTGAGATCCCTCGAGAGGTAAAACCTGTTGTAAGGTTGCAAAACCCACGCATCACTAGGATAAGAAACCATGGAAGTGGAAATAGCATCTAAGTAGTAATGTTGTTATCCCCAAACCCGAAAGCTCTTATGGAGCTACTCTCCACAATACACCATAAATCTACGCCTCCAAAGGGATGTCGAATCACAACTCACTCAAGAAAACTAATCAAGATCTGAGAAAAAGCTCAAGAAAGGTGAAGAGTGAGGGTACTGTGATTCGGTTTGGAGAGGTGGGATTGATCGGTGTGGAGCAGTAGTTCTTGGGTTTAAAGTCTCATCCAAGTTCATTCACCCAGAAAACGTTGTAAGGTTTCATACTCGACTCGAATTCAATTAGTTTTGGTATTTCTAAAACCTATTTAAGATAAGCAGTTGATAGTTCGAATGAACAAATTGTATATTGGTTTTTGTTTCGGTCGAATGGAGTTCCCAGGAACTAATATTGATTATGAGTAAAATCTAAGTAAAATTGGTGATTAGTTGTTCGAATAAGATTATTGAGAAAATTGATGTGTTGTTGTCGTTAGGGTGGCATAGGAAGGTGGTTGATAATTTAAGTTACTAGTTTTATGGTACTTGATTCGAACCTAGGAGTTGTTAACGAGAAAAGTATAAATTTTGATGGTATGTATAGATATTCGAAGTCCACAGGTTCATGGATCGAACCTGGGGATGTAGTGACTAGAATAGGATGGATGTTGTGTTGAGCTAAGTTAAGGTTGACAATTCACTGTGAATGACCATCATCGAACCAATGACCATCAAGGCTAGGTGCATTGATGGTCAGGTTAAACTGGAAAATCACCTAACTTAGAGGAGGTGAATCCGAACTAGTAACGACTCTTAGACCCACCATGTGGGTTAGGCTTTGGATCAAATGTGAGAAGATAGTTCTAGCATAAGAACCCCACCCAAGATAGCACCCTGATCGGTTAAAATCAAGTCGTTATTAATTTCCAAGGAGTACAACGGAAGTTGTTTTCCCCGGGTCGTTATCCCCGATGAGAGTTGAATGGAATTTGTGAGATCGGGTTTGTGAATCGTGTTTGAGATATAAAAATTTGAGAGATTTTAGATTTGGATTACAACTACGTAAGACAACAAATAGGCTAGGAAAAAAAAATAAAAAAAATTACAACTAGAAACAATTAACGTAAATAAATAAAACGTGAATAAAATACACGAATAAAAACGTGAAATAATGAAATACAAAACCTAGGGGTGCAAATGCAATAAAAACTAATTTTATAACAGAAAATAAAATTCTACAAAAGTTTAGGGGCCAAAAGTGTAAAAATTTCAACTTTAAAAAATACTAAAACAAAGGCAGGGACTGATTTTGACTTTTCTGAAACTTATTTATAACTAAAAACGGTTTTAGAATAAAGACAGGGACCAAATTGGATTAAACTGAAACTTAGTGGAATGACTTGTAAAACTTTAAAAATTAAAAACGATTTTTAAACAAAAAACGGCCCAGGTTCGAACCTGGGCAACCACACTTGATTAACACTATATTTTTTTACTTTTCTCTTAAGAACTACTAACCACTTAATCAAATAAGCTGATTCAATTAATTTTAGCTTTTTCTGACTCGAAATAAGATCAAAAATAAGCTCTAATTGAGCTAGAACTCACACGGGTCTGCTGCTAACCTTAGTGTGCAGGGGAAAACTAATGGACTGTCAAAGCTAATAAAGAAGCTATTCTAAACTATTCTCCACAAACACAAACACTAAGATCAGAACAACAAAAGCAGAACAACAAGAGCAGTAATTCTAAACTATTCTCCACAAACACAAACAATAACCATAATCCGATCCAAGTCAAACTCGAACTAAAGCTACACTTAAACTATAATAAAGCAACACTTAACTAATTTTTTTTTCTTTTTCGCTTACTGAAACACAAACATAAACTAGAACTACAACTACCAAACCATTTATATAATCATAGATAACAAGATAGCAGTAAGGTAACAAGAACACAAAAAGTAAAGTAACAAGACAGCAGTAACAAGATCGAAATAAACAGATATTAAGCAGTAATTCACTAAACAATAAACTTCGACTTAAATTAAATTAAAAAGTAAAAGTTACAATCGAAATAAAGAAATTCAAATCACCTTAAATTACTTAGCTAAATTAAACCTACTGCTTAACTAAAGTTACAAATAAAAACATACCGAATTTTTAAAGCTAAAATAATCCTCCTTACTACAATAACCTCCTACTCTATTTATACTACTAAGAAAAAAAATAAAATACTCCGGTCCCTCTTCTTGTGTTTCTCTTGTGAGAGGAATCTTCACAAAATAGGTACTTGTGCTTCTTGGACTCTTTCCCAGCCGTTGGATGAAAGATAAGTGATCCCAGCCTTTAAAATAGTCTTGGCGCTCAAAACTTCCCTCGGATAGGTGAGGTGGCTGATGGGGAGGTATAAGGGGAAGGGTTTTGGTGTTGGGGAGAAGAGAAGTGGGTAAAACGGTGAAAGTTTTGGGGAGTAGGATGGATAGTGATGGGTTTTTTGGCTGTGTTAGCTTGTGTTCTTGGCGGGAGGGAGGAAGAGGACAAGATGGTGTTGGCTGCTTGTGTTAGGGATTTTGACTATTTGTTTTGGGGATTTTGACTATTTCTTTTGAATCCGGTGTTTAGTAGTCATTTGGATCCGGGTTTGGTTTTAGAAGGTGGGCTTGGGTATTTATTTTTGGGATAGATGGGGTTGGGCCAAAGGGTGAAGTGGCATGTGTACTCTCTTTTGGATCCGGTTGTTAGTTCTTGTTTAGGATAGATACCAAGAACCAAAGTTGTACTTTATGAAACCTCAAGGACCATTCTTGTAAATCTTGAAACTGCAGGGACCTGAGTTGACATTTCACCAAAATATTCCAAGTGACCAAAAATGCCAAGCTTATTATTCCGAGGACCAAAAATTTATTTTTTTACTATTTTTTTTTATTTTTTTTAAAGCTTGAGGGACTAGACTTGCCATTTGCAAATTTTATTTGTTTTTCAAACGTTTTCAATCATTTTGCATATGGAATACAAAAACACATCTCAAAGATATTTTTAACATTTTTTGATCGTTTTAAAGTGTTTTTGGTTGTTTTGACTCGAAAATTGGACGAAAAGATATGTGTAAAACGACACATATCAAATCCCCCACACTGAGCAATTGCTAGTCCCTAGCAATTTTTTTTCAAAAATTGATGGATGTATCTCTTTACCAGAAGCCATCACCTCTGGAGTAGCCAAATGTTTCAGTTCAAGTAAGAACTATGGTACACTGATAACCATATGATTTTGAGCAAATCATCAGCTGCCAACGGATTTGATTTGTCTTTACCAGAAGCCGTTTGCTTCTGGACTAGCCAACTCTTAGATAAAACAACTTATTATCTTTGGTGAGCTGATGACCAATTATGGTTTTCCAACTGCCTTTACCACAAGCCATAATCTTGCGGGCTAGCCAACTCTTCATCTTTTTTAGGATATGGTGAGTCGAATACCATACAATTTTTGGCAAATTGTAAGCCGTAAACGGATTTGATATATCTTTACCAAGAACCGTTTGCTCTTGGATTAGCCAATCCTTTTGTGTGTTAGACATGGTGGACTGATAACCATTTGTTGTGTAAGTGCAAAACACTTACACCAAAAAAAAAATTTTGGCCAAAAACGGGGGAATTAGATGGTATATTTACGTGATTAAATTCGTGAGAATTCCCCCCACACTAGAAATGAATATTGTCCTCAATATTCAAAGTACCGGCTGTTATGCCGAAACTGAGAACGTAAAAGGGAAATATTACGGGCCATTTATTTTATTTTTGTGTTTGCAAATTTTTTTTTTTTTTTTTTTTTTTTTTTTTTTTTTTTTAATATTTATGTACAACAGCGGGGGGCATCTCCCCTCACACTAGGGTGGTAGAAAGTAGAAAGAAGTCAGAAATATGGGTGAAAACCCATATGGTGTGCTACTGTTTTTGTTAACCGAGTCGCTAGCTTGACTCGACCCCGAATTCATTTGTCCATTGGGAAGCAAGTGGAAACCTAATCTCAATCGGACTTTCATTCAAATTGTTTGGATAAACATTTGAACATGAGAAAGTTCCACACCGATGAGATAAAACCCGTGGTATTTCAATAGAAGAAACTATTAAGGGCGATACCGGGGTCAAATATGGTGTCCTCATTCCCGTAGGAGAAAAGGGAAAGAGCAATCACACCATATGTGATGAAGAGAAGCAAGATTTTTATTATTATCATGTAAAACTCTTCATCATCAGAAGCATCATCGGCTTCAACGGGAGGGAGGGTTGGGATACAATCTTCAAGAAGTAAATCTTTGAACACACCTCCCCCCACACTAGAATCATCCTCCAGATCGAAGTAGAAATGATCATATTCAGGAGGAGATATCATATGAGGAAATTCAACCGAGAACTCCTCATGATATCGATCATTTTCGTCAAAATGAAATACATCATACTCGGGGAGAGACATATAAGAATGGGGAGTGGTATTTACACTTCCCGTCTCTTCCAAATGATCGATATCAAAACGAAAGGCTTCATAAGCCGAGAGTGAATAATCGGGATGAGGAGTGGGATTGCCACTTCTCTCCTCTTGATCATTAAACACAAAACTCTCAAATTCGGGAAAAGCATCCTCGAGCTCGAGCTCGGAAGGATAAGACGGCTTTTCCACAACAACATCATCCTTTGGGGGGAGAGCAAACAATGGTTCATCAAAAATCATTTTTTCTAAAATCGGGCCATCTCCCCCCGGATCAACATCGGGCTCAACAATTTGAGCATCAAACAAGAAGACCTCGAACTCTTCTTTAGAAATATCACTTTCCTCAAACGGAGGAGAAGAGTCGGAAATGAGTGATGTGGAAGTAAGAGTGGGATTTTTGGCAATATCAATACGACAAACCGATTCTGAAGGTGGGGCAAGTGGTGTGCTCTTAGAGCTAGCAGTTTTTACCACTTCCGTTGTATCCTCAGATTCGTGTTCATCGTAATCAAAAACACTCTTAACTTCTGCATTACAACTTTTGAACCATTCACTTGAACCAGGGGCTATGTTCGTTGCTTTGAGCTCAGAACGTTTTTGTGCAACACTTTTGACCGTGAATCTTGAAAGTTTTGAATCAATTTTTTCAGATTTTTTATCAATAGTAGCAACGTTGCAATTTGACCCCTGATTAATGTTGAACGTGATCTCTTCATTTTCAACACGAATGGTTAATTCTTCTGCGTACACATCAATAAGAGCACGACTCGTTCTTAGAAAAGCTCTACCCAAAATGAGTGGAACTCGTGGATCGGCATCAAAGTCTACAACAACAAAATCTGTGGGAAATTGGAACTTTCCCACTTTCACGACAACATCCTCGGCTATTCCAAGCGGATAAGTAGTGGTACGATCCGCTAGCTCGAGTGTCATGCACGTGGATGTAAGCTTTGGAAGAGATAGTTTTTTCCATATCGAGAGTGGCATGAGGTTAATACTTGCGCCAAGATCGGCCAAGGCGGAGCATTTCACCATCCCCGAGAAATCACACGGGATTAAGAACTTGCCGGGGTCTCCAAGCTTTTCGGGAAGCTTCTTGAGGATGACCGCCGAGCATTGCTCGTTTAATGGGGTTTTTGCCATATCGACTAACTTATCCTTGTTGCTTAACAACCCTTTGAGTGTAGTTGCAAACTTTGGCATGAGAACGAGAGCATCAGCAAAGCTTATGTCGAAGTGCATCTCATTGAAGATTTGGAAGAACTTTTCCATTTGCACATTGTTTTTCTCTTTAAGCTTTTGATCATTAAGCCTTGAAGGATATGGAATTGAAGGCTTTGGATTTGTCTTCGGAACATCGGGTTCCGGAATTGGGGTTGGGATTACCGAAGGTTGGACGTGTGCGGTACTTCGTGAGCTTGTGGAATGCACCTTGTCCGTTGTCTCCTCGGTCTCAATTTCAACTACCTTTGGAGGAAGAGAAGAAGAGGTAGTTGGAATTTTGGGTCCATTATATTGGACACCACTCCTTGTTGTGATCGCCTTCACATCGCCCCTCGGGTTAGCGATCGTGGTGCTAGGAAGAGTTCCTGAGCCCGAGGGTCGATCATTTAAAGACTTTCTGATTTCATTTATTTGAGTGGCCATCAACCGATTGGTTTCATTTTGGGATATCATGAATTGTTTCAATAATTCCTCCGTGGACGTTTGATTTTGGTTTAAAACTTGGTCTTGATTAAAATTTTGTCCACGGTTTTGAACATTTCCCAAATTTTGATTGAAATTTTGACCACGGTTTTGATTTCCTTGAAAACCTTGGTGATTACCTTGGTTTTGAAAACCTTGATTTTGGAAACCTTGGTTTTGGAAATTTTGGTTCACCCGACCTTGGTTTTGGTTGAATTGGGCATTTCGGTTTTGCCCATTTGGATTTTGGGGGTTGAAACCAGGTGGTCCAAGATAATTGTTGGAGCGATAGCTTAGAAGATTACGGTCTCCTTGGGGTTGGTAAGAATTACCTCCCGAATTGTAGGATCCCGAAGCAGCATAAACGCTCTCTTGAGTGTTGCCATTGGTGGCTCGACACTCGAAATATGGGTGTGGACCACCACATGTTACACAGCTTTGATTCACCACATTTGCTTGTTGAGTTTGGTTTTGAAGATTATTTTGATGTAGCCTCAAAACAGCAGTGGATAAATCATCCATTCTTTTAGTGAGTGAAGCTATCTCGGATGAAGAGTCCGTAGTGATAGATTTAGATGACTCACTCCTCTCGGCGGAGGAATCCCAATAATTGTGGTGGCCGGTCATGTTTTCAATTAAATCATAGCACTCTTCGGGTCGCCTTTTCATAAAGGTACCACCGGCCGCAGCATTGATCGTTTCACGATGTCGTAATGTTAAACCATTATAGAATGTGTCTATTATGGTAACAAGCAACATATTATGATTAGGACATCGATCAATAGATAGCTTATAACGTTCCCAAGCTTCGAATAAAGATTCATCGGGAAGCTGGCGAAAGTTGCTTATATCATTCCTTAATTTCGTCACCATCGATGGTGGGAAATATTTTGCCAAGAATTTTGAAGTCATTTCATCGAAACTATGAATTGAATTCTTGGGAAGACGATCAAACCAAGCGGTGGCATGATGCGTCAATGAATAAGGAAAAAGATACAAGCGAAGGGCGTCATCGGTGACACCTTGTTGTTTCATGCTTTGGGTTACCGTGATGAATTTATCGAGATGCTTGTTTGCATCTTCACCCGGTAAACCGTGAAATTGGCACGAAGTTTGGACTTGTTGGATCATATGATGTTTAAGTCCAAAATCCGCGGCTTGGATATTGACGGGAGCAATAGGTCCGCCCCGTCCTTGCATGGTCGGTTGGCACAACTCTTCCATCGTTCGGAGATCGGGAGCTGGCCCATTATTACCCGCGTTATTATCAGCAGCCATATTCTCAACGTCTTGAAAATCAAGACGTCGATTTCGGCGAATAATTCTTTCGGGATTAGAAACGGGTGAACAAAGATTGGGTGTGGAAGAACGGGTGCTCATGCACCAATAAAACAACAAAAGTTTAAAAACAAATTTTTGAAAATGAAAATCTTTTTTTATTTTAAGGATAATTACACAATATATATTTTTTGTGATCGATTCGTTAATCGAAACTCGTTTCTCACAAAATTACTCGCAGAGTGGCGGAGAAGCAAAGGTGGGCAATAAATGCTCCTTAAAAACCCGCCTCTTTCGGTTTGTCAATTTAATGTCAAACCATCCTTAAACCACTTGTATAGGTTGTAATTTCAAGATAATCCGAAAAACAATTAACTCACGATTCGTTTTGTTGGAAATTCGGAATGGTTTACAACACTTCAAAGAAGTGAGGATGTTTATTTTATTTTCTTTTGTTTTTGTAAAATACCTTAGACAAAGTGTTGTTTTTTTTTTTTTTTTTTTTTTTTTTTTTTTTTTTTTTTTTTTTTTTTTTGTATGTTAATATGACAACAATTAAAACAAGATCGAGGCAACACGACAGTGAACTTAAACCAATAATCACAAGATGAATGGCTTCTTTGAAAAAGGTACACCACTCACAAGGATACAAAGGCAAGTTTTAATCTTTAGTTTGGGAACTTATTATGTCCGTACCCCCAGTTAGGTAGTACTCTGTCTTGATTCTCGACGGTAAATTTTTATTGTTGTTATTATTAAACAAGGAGGTTTTTTTTTTTTTTTTTAGAAAATATACACAAATATACTATAAACCTTCACAAAGAAAGTTTATAAAACACGATTTGACAAACGAGATTTTAAAAATTCGCTACAGCCCTCCCCGGCAGCGGCGCCAAAATTTGATCGGTTAAAATCAAGTCGTTATTAATTTCCAAGGAGTACAACGGAAGTTGTTTTCCCGGGTCGTTATCCCCGATGAGAGTTGAATGGAATTTGTGAGATCGGGTTTGTGAATCGTGTTTGAGATATAAAAATTTGAGAGATTTTAGATTTGGATTACAACTACGTAAGACAACAAATAGGCTAGGAAAAAAAAAATAAAAAAAATTACAACTAGAAACAATTAACGTAAATAAATAAAACGTGAATAAAATACACGAATAAAAACGTGAAATAATGAAATACAAAACCTAGGGGTGCAAATGCAATAAAAACTAATTTTATAACAGAAAATAAAATTCTACAAAAGTTTAGGGGCCAAAAGTGTAAAAATTTCAACTTTAAAAAATACTAAAACAAAGGCAGGGACTGATTTTGACTTTTCTGAAACTTATTTATAACTAAAAACGGTTTTAGAATAAAGACAGGGACCAAATTGGATTAAACTGAAACTTAGTGGAATGACTTGTAAAACTTTAAAAATTAAAAACGATTTTTAAACAAAAAACGGCCCAGGTTCGAACCTGGGCAACCACACTTGATTAACACTATATTTTTTTACTTTTCTCTTAAGAACTACTAACCACTTAATCAAATAAGCTGATTCAATTAATTTTAGCTTTTTCTGACTCGAAATAAGATCAAAAATAAGCTCTAATTGAGCTAGAACTCACACGGGTCTGCTGCTAACCTTAGTGTGCAGGGGAAAACTAATGGACTGTCAAAGCTAATAAAGAAGCTATTCTAAACTATTCTCCACAAACACAAACACTAAGATCAGAACAACAAAAGCAGAACAACAAGAGCAGTAATTCTAAACTATTCTCCACAAACACAAACAATAACCATAATCCGATCCAAGTCAAACTCGAACTAAAGCTACACTTAAACTATAATAAAGCAACACTTAACTAATTTTTTTTTTCTTTTTCGCTTACTGAAACACAAACATAAACTAGAACTACAACTACCAAACCATTTATATAATCATAGATAACAAGATAGCAGTAAGGTAACAAGAACACAAAAAGTAAAGTAACAAGACAGCAGTAACAAGATCGAAATAAACAGATATTAAGCAGTAATTCACTAAACAATAAACTTCGACTTAAATTAAATTAAAAAGTAAAAGTTACAATCGAAATAAAGAAATTCAAATCACCTTAAATTACTTAGCTAAATTAAACCTACTGCTTAACTAAAGTTACAAATAAAAACATACCGAATTTTTAAAGCTAAAATAATCCTCCTTACTACAATAACCTCCTACTCTATTTATACTACTAAGAAAAAAAATAAAATACTCCGGTCCCTCTTCTTGTGTTTCTCTTGTGAGAGGAATCTTCACAAAATAGGTACTTGTGCTTCTTGGACTCTTTCCCAGCCGTTGGATGAAAGATAAGTGATCCCAGCCTTTAAAATAGTCTTGGCGCTCAAAACTTCCCTCGGATAGGTGAGGTGGCTGATGGGGAGGTATAAGGGGAAGGGTTTTGGTGTTGGGGAGAAGAGAAGTGGGTAAAACGGTGAAAGTTTTGGGGAGTAGGATGGATAGTGATGGGTTTTTTGGCTGTGTTAGCTTGTGTTCTTGGCGGGAGGGAGGAAGAGGACAAGATGGTGTTGGCTGCTTGTGTTAGGGATTTTGACTATTTGTTTTGGGGATTTTGACTATTTCTTTTGAATCCGGTGTTTAGTAGTCATTTGGATCCGGGTTTGGTTTTAGAAGGTGGGCTTGGGTATTTATTTTTGGGATAGATGGGGTTGGGCCAAAGGGTGAAGTGGCATGTGTACTCTCTTTTGGATCCGGTTGTTAGTTCTTGTTTAGGATAGATACCAAGGACCAAAGTTGTACTTTATGAAACCTCAAGGACCATTCTTGTAAATCTTGAAACTGCAGGGACCTGAGTTGACATTTCACCAAAATATTCCAAGTGACCAAAAATGCCAAGCTTATTATTCCGAGGACCAAAAATTTATTTTTTTACTATTTTTTTTTTATTTTTTTTAAAGCTTGAGGGACTAGACTTGCCATTTGCAAATTTTATTTGTTTTTCAAACGTTTTCAATCATTTTGCATATGGAATACAAAAACACATCTCAAAGATATTTTTAACATTTTTTGATCGTTTTAAAGTGTTTTTGGTTGTTTTGACTCGAAAATTGGACGAAAAGATATGTGTAAAACGACACATATCACACCCAAAATAAACCTCAAACACAACCCATATAGGGATGGGAGTACTCGTAATAGGACACCCACTTAGGATGCATTGCAACACATATCCTTGTTAAGTGAACATAGAAACACTAGAATGTGATAGGCTAGGCTCACATTGAGATCATTTCACCTTAGTCAAGATAGGTAGAGGGAGTCAAGAAACCCAAACTTTGTTATCACCTAGAACCCCAGGACACAAGTCGAGTAGTACTCGAACCTGGTCAAAGGATTGGTATCGTAGGACTAAGCTAATGGCCAACCCCAGCTGTGAAACAAGGATCGTACCCAGGAACGTATCCCCAAGATCTTAACTTGGTGCGTTTTCTATAGCTCTTAGTTGTTAATACCAGGCCAAGAAAAACCCATGTAGTAAGCCAACCTAGAGCCCAACAAACAACCCTTGGTTCCAGTCCATGGAATGGGCCTGTGAACAAGGGATTCGGCCCACCAGACTTATTCACGCAATAGGACATTTAGCCCACTCAATAGCATTTAACGCAGCCCACCATATGGTCTGTAAGTCCACCTCTAGGCCCACCAGAATAGGTAGTAAACCCAGCCCAGTTAGTGATAACACCTAAGGTCGAAAGACAATTTATGAGATTGGTCGCGAATAAATAAATGAATACGAGCCGTACACGAAGATAATTTGTGTTAACTAACATCTAGACTTGTAAAGCCGACAGACAAAGCAAAATGAAATTACATTTTAACTTACATAAAAACTTGTACAATCAAAATATAAAACTTGACGGAAATAGTTCAACATATAGATATATAGGAACTTGTAAGGCCAAGTACCAAGTAAAAATTCATTTACATTAGCATATATGTACGTAAAAGCTTGAATAGCCGAAATGTTAAACGCGACGAAAACAATTAAAACAACTAGATTAAATATATATAGACATTGTTATACAAATGATAATACAAACACTTTGGAAAAAAATAAAGATATATATCAACATATACTTGAGTAGTAAAATGTGGAACTCAAAAGAATAACAAATCAAGTTTATGATAGAAGTAGACCATAAAACACGTCGGGATATATATGAGTTGACGCCTACAATCGTTACTTTAAAAATCAAGTCAATAGATATACTAACTAGGGATGACGTAACCAACCTAACGTGAACAAATGGGACGACATACATATAATTCCAAACAAATAATGTGCAAACATAGGTCATAGTAGATCATTAATAACGAATCAAACTTAGTTAACCAAACTTAGTAAAATTAATGTTATATTTTCTTGAATCATTTAATTAATAAGTAATAAAACGTCACATATATTAAGTCATTCTTTTAAAACCAACATAGGCGGACCTAATGAACAATAAATATATATATATATATATATATATATATATATATATATATATATATATATATATATATATATATATATATATATATATATATATATATATATATATATATATATATATATCACAATTAGATTTAATTCATTCATACCCTAGATAGCTAGACATTTCCCAACCCCTTAAGGACCGTAACTTTAGGTAGAGTTACACCTCACCATCCTTTAGAAAAGACCTTAGTGACCGCACACTTGCAGCCACACAAGTGACAACAACTTAAACACACTAAAACATTGAAATGTAGAATTTGAAAGGAACTGAATTTAATACTTGAAACTAAGACATGATTATTTAATTTAGGTTGCGTGTTGGTGCCGTGCACTCTCTAATTTCACATCATTCACTATTCAGACCAATAAAGGTGAGTTTATAGCCCCATTTTTAATTTTACTTGTTTTGGGGTGAGAAACATGCAAAACCAAATTTTGTGGACATTAATACTATTTTACCAAAGTTATTACGCAGATAGCCTAATCCTGATATGTCCCCTACTGCCCGAATTTCATGAACCGTTAATTCCAGTCAGGAAGCGTGAATGTTATAAATAGATCTATTGGGAGTAACGTCCCCGTTCGGTTTGACCGAATAGGCAAACGAGCGTATACCATATCAATGTTCAAGTGTCTGGGATAAACACTTGCTAGGGCTTTTATGATTTACATGCATCTAGAACATGCAGACCTGTTAAAACTTCGGTTACATGAACTTAGAGCTAGCGTAATAAACCATATGTGTGACATTTTAAATGTTTATATGAAAATTGTTGGTATAAATATGGTATATTTGTTTTAACTAAAACCTATGAACTCACCAGCTTTTAGCTGACTTTTAGCATATTTTTCTCAGGTATTGAGGTTTTTTCAAAGGGTGGCAAGGAACGGCAAGGCGGCAGATTTATAATTGACCAATGCGTTTTTAAATAATTAAGACTTGTTTTTTAGGGACCAGTAACCTGTAATTGATTTTGAAATCAAATGAATTATTATTTTTATATATATATATAAAGAGTACATTTCATAAAAGGAGTAATTGGGTTCTTGATACCTTGTGTTGTGATTTCCATTTCCGTAGCCCCCCATGGTATTAATGCTTCCGCAAATGTCAGATTTTGGGGGTGTTACACCTCAACTCTCATGTACATCCTAACACCGCAAGACACATACAAGAACAAAAGCAAAGATCTCGGATTTGTTTGAGTCGTATCAAAACCTTCAAAGTTTCAAAATTACGAAATCATCATCGATCTATAGAAGCAAATAGCTTCTTTTAATATCCGAATATTTTAAAGAAAAGAACAAAACCAAACGGTTTTCATTCTTACTTTCATTCGGTTAAAGGAAAAAAACGAATCAAAACAAAAACTTTCACCCATCTTAGATTCGTTTGAGTTATCATCATCGATTTATAGAAGCAAATAACTTCTTTTAATATCCGAATATTTTCAAGAAAAGAACAAAACCAAAGGGTTTCCATTCTTACTTTAATTCGATTTAAATAACAAAGCACCTACCTGAGTTCGACACCACGATCTTGAAGCCTTTTTTTTTGAAGAACCTAACGGAACGGTTGTGTATATTTGTTTGTCATTCGTTGTGAAATAGAAATCAAGAAGTGGATGAAGTGTTTTGAGTTTAAGTTAACTGATTTTGTGTTTTGTTATGTTCGGATTTACAATCAGATAAAAGGGACGAAAGTTTTTTAGATTTGTTAGGGTTGAGGAGCGTGTGACTGCACACAATGAAAAGGGGGATTAGGGTTATAAGATTGAGAAGAATTAGGGTAGTGAGCATTGTTATACCAAGTTTTTAGGGTAACTGTTAGCAGTTGGTGTTTGGGCTGCACAATTTTAAATCCAAAGTTAATTTTATGGGCTGCGTAATTTTGGGCTGAAAAAGGGACACAAGGAGTTGGTTTCTATCAACAAAGAACATCACACGATTAGTTTTTTTTTGTCTATTTTCCAACTATTTCATCTAATGAATTATCACTATTATCACTAACATTTGTATTCGAATTTCATACAGGAAATGGATTTATAAAGGTGGCAAGAGAGGATAATGGAAATTATAGCTCATATGATATTCGGGGAACTAATGGTGTTTACAAAAATTGTGTTGTTAGATCAAATTCTGCAACAAATGATTTTATGGTTATGTGATCAAGTTATTTGTATAGAAATGTGAAGATCCTTAAATGAATGACGTCCATCAAAAAGGTAAAGTTCATGCTTCTTTAGTTTAATAGATAAATGTGGAGGTATTGAAGTTCATAATTGTTATATATTATGTCATCTAATCAATTATATATATCATAAGAAAAAGAGGTATAACAAATTAAAGTTCGTAAGCTAACATGATTAACTGTATTTAAGTTACTAACGACCAACTATATCTAATTGTTTTTTTTTTTCAGCGCATCAAGAAGCATTAAAGAAAGAGATCGAGAGGTTACGAAAAGTGTATCAAGAATAAAACATGCAAAACGCCGATGAACAACAACAACAAATGCAACAACAACCGCAACTACGCCACAACCACCAGTGAAAACAAGGGTAGCACCATGAATGGTTCGGAGGGAGGTGAAAGGTTACTTAATAATTGTAGACCTTATGATTTCCTGATTATCTTCTACTACAGTTTATGTACAATTTCGTAGTTACTTTTGTATTACAACATGTATAAATATATAAGACCTGTTTAGTTGTGGAAATGGTTTTTTATTTTTATGTATCTATTTTATCAGAAAAGTGGATGTCTTTTTTCTTTATGCAAAAGTGGTGAAACTTAAAAAAAAAATAATAATAATAATAATTAAAAAAAAAAAAAAAAAAAAAAAAAAAAAAAAAAAAAAAAAAAAAAAAAAACGTGTCTGAATGGTGTTTTATTTTCGATTAAGAAGAGTGAGTTGAATTTGAAAATGAGGAAGAAAAGGATAGAAAAGCACATACATGCATCACTTCTTTTCACTTTTCTGATATCATGTTATAGCTTTGTAATATCTCACTTTTAATTTTAGTCTACAAGCTCAAGCATGTATTAATAATTTGGTAAACAGTCCATACATGAATTGAATAAAGAACATTAAAAAAAAACAGGCATGGACAATTTTGTAACTTTTATATATTAATAAAAACAAAGATGTTAAATTAGCCTGCTCTTACCAAACACGTTTTATAAATATTCTAATACATACGTATATGACCCAAGTATTCAAAGAAAATCAACTGGAAAACAATCGTTATAGATGAAAGACAAGACTCGAAGATGGTACATCAATTTTGGTGTAAGAGACAAAAGAAAAACACCTAAGTTATGTGTAGTATAAACTATGTGTTTGAATTAACATGTTTTGCGTTACGATGATGAACGTCACTCATGTATTTGATATTTTTTTCTTGATACAAGTCTATTTACAAAAACTTGCTTGAACAAACTTCGTTTGTTCAATCGAGCACCCTCGAATCGAAACTAAGCATAATAACTGAATACTCATAACCCTTGCAAGGACCATCTTGAGATCATAAATAAGAGCAAGATTATCAGTTGCTTTTTAAACTTCTTATTTTGATTTCATATGTTAGGAGTAGATTTATCCATCTTTGTCTTCTTTATTGCAAGAATTAGTTGTATTTATGTCAAAAGATTATTCAAATATTCAAGCAAGATTCATAGTGATCTTTTTGCGTAATATTATTCAGTTTCTTATATAAAACTACATACACATAGATACATGAATATATGATCCTTACCGATAATAAGATTTTATTGTGTTGTATATTATTTTATTGAATTTGTTGCTGTTGATGCAAAAAAAAAAAAAAAAAAAAAAAAAAAAAAAAAATTGTATTGGAGCCAAAAATTGAGAAATTGGAAACTTCTAATGTTTATATTGTATGACGACTTTTGAAACAAAGTGTATTAAAACGAAGGAAAGAAGCATAAAAGCATTTGCCATATGTACAACCAAAAGTAATTAAAAATTGGGAAAAGCCAAGGGACTTCAATATGTAACATCTGTCCCAAATAAATGAATAATAAAGGTCTAGAAAGTAAGTATGTGTCATTTGTTTTTGACACACACTGTTGTTGTATTATGGGAAGTAGAGGGCAGAGGATGGTGGAGGTAAACGAGAGCTTAAGACAATTAATTTGGAAGTAAAAGATAGTATCAGCATGCGGGTGTGATGGGGAGTGACGGCGAGACGCATTTTGATTTGAGAGTTCTTCCGAGTGAATTTGAAGGGCAAAGTATGGTAAAAAGGCATAGACTTATATATTATTTGTTGAATGATAAGTTACAAAGTGGTTTACATGCTTTGTGAGGCCTTTGTCACAATCAAATAGCTAAAATCAGATATTAAAATTCCTCATTTTAAAACTAAATACCAAATAGAGTAATTATTTCGCAGTTGGCAATGACATTGGACCATAAAAGAACGGGTTTAGCATAGGTAACATTATAGATAATAATTGATTGCCTAAGATTTAGTTATGGTTATTACAAAACAAGGTTAACTTAAATAAAAGACCACAAGAAATAAAACATATGATAATTGTCGAGTTGTTACTTATAACTTAGTTGCGAGTATTGGGATAAAAGAATAATGAATGTAATGCGTTATGAAAGTTATCCTCATGATTTGATATTTATTTTAATAAAACTTGAAAATTCGATCACTTACAAAGCCTTCATAAGTAGTACGGATAGTGAGTAGCAGCATGAACGTACGACCAAGATAACCATGCAGCCTCAAATCAAATGGCACTACTAACCTTATGAAAGCAGTACTAACTGAAAATAACGAGCAGTACAAAGTCGAATCACAGCAGTACAAACATGTTATGAACAGTACTAACGAATGAACATATGTGGACGAGCAGTACTAAGAAGTAACCAGCAGTACAAACTCCAATCGTGCACTTTCAAATGACTTCGAGCAAGTAGTACTAACTATTAATAATGATAGCAGTACTAAGTCTTTTGAGCACTACAAAAAACTTGAACCTTGCAATTCGAAATCCTTTAGTACAAAAGAAACTATCATGGTAAAATGGTAACCTTTAGTATCCTTTAGTAGAGTATCAGCATGGAAGGATGATCAAATCGAGGAACCTCAAATCTGAGAACCGCTAAGTAAGCAAATCAAACGTGCATTTACTACTTACAACCACGTGTACTAATGGTCAAACACATCTTTGAGTATCTTTCATATGAAACATTTCTATTTGTAAAAGCTTAATAAAGCGAATTTTTTAGTTTAACACTTTAAGTTTCACGACTAATGTTAACACACCTAATTAACCATTGCCAGACTAATGCTACTTCATGGTAATCGAAGCCCGTGCATCGCACGGGCCATGCTGTCTCGTAACATTAACTAATGGCTTATTAATTTCCTATTAAAGAAATGTTTTTGGTCTTAAATATTTTAAGACTTCTTTATTTAGAAAGTCTTGACACTTTATAAAGTAGAAAGTAGTATAGATATAGATGTTCTAAACTATTTATAAGTTACTGACTTTGTTTGATTGTTCATCCCAACAAACCTGCAAATGGCTTTATTTTATATTTTATATATATATATATATATATATATATATATATATATATATATATATATATATATATATATATATATATATATATATATATATATATATATATATATATCCTTGCTTATTTCAAAAATTACATATATATCCTTTTGATGCATTAAAAGCATTGTATTTTATGCATCAAAAACTGGTACATGTTATGGATAATTATTAGTGGATGTCCATATAACCCATAATAGGCCCATGACCCATGTTAGCTATTAGGGTTTTTGCCCTAATATTTGTCTATATATACTCTTTGTAAATCTTATAGTTAATGATCAATAAGAAGAATATTCATTCCCTCAATCTTGTATTTACAACACGTTATCAGCACGCTCTAAAGGTTTAGGTTTTCTCTCGTTTTCATCACCGGTACGTGTACGTCTATCATTCTCTTGTAGTTACCTTATTATTAAATGTTATTCACTAGCTGTATGCATGAGGTACATTATCAGGACTTTATTATACATAGTAACAATATATAAGGAAAATAAAGCTTTTATTAGTTTTTGTTTGTCAAGTTCTGCTTGTTGCCCGGATTGTATGTACTTGGGTTATATGCATTACGGCCTCTTTTTTTGTTGTGGGATATGTGGTAATTGACCTTGTGAGAAATCATGATATGAGCTTAACTGTTCCCCTAAATGTTAAGAGCTTGACTTCTTTATCCTCTTCTTGCCTGTGAACGTTAGGTGAGTAAAATATTTGAACCAACATTGTTAAGAAATCTGTGGTAGCAAAAATTACCTGTGTTGTGCACATGTCTTCAGTGAATCGATGAAATTCTTCTGTTGTTTGATTCTCTTAGTTCAGTAGCCAAGGCTATTTAATATGTGCAGAACTATTTTAATAAACTCATCCGCTACAAAACCGTTATGCATTTTGCTCAAGTCTAGTTCTTGCTTGTCGTTGCTGACATGATCTATTCCATATTAAACAAGATTGAAATTTGGGACATACGTTGGATTAGCAACCTTTTGTCCATTTTTTGACAGTTAAATCGGTTGCCCTGGTGATATGTTCATTAACTTGATATTAGCATGTCGATACTTACATAACTCATCAACTAAGCACAAGATGTGGATTTGACCAGCCAAGTCATGTACTCTTTTTTTCTATCCGTAACTTCCATCAAACTGAACATATTGGGTTCCGACCTCTTTTGACCCCATCCCTATCAACCACATGCCTTCAGCTATAGATCTTGATCTCACATTCTCGCTTTATGGAGACCGAAACGTCAACATCATTGATGAAATACATAGACTGATAGATATATATTGCTCTAGGTGAGAAACTGTACATCTTTGATGAGATTTCAATAAGTTGGTAAACTAGTATTTCTAGAATGCTTAAGGAATGGATACCTTCGACTTAATTTTATTCATGTATGCCCACTTGCATAGCCATCTCCTAGGTCGTCCGACCATGCTTGCTGGTGTGCTACATTTACTCATATCCACATAGCCAACAAAAATTATTCCAAGGAGCATTGTTTTCAATTTGGGATTAGGTTTAAAGATGTAATTATCTAAGCAGAGATAATTTTGCTGTAGAAGTTTTCACATTTGGAGTGATAGTATAATAAGATTGCAATTAGGTATAGCCGACATGTTATTCATGCATTTAGTTTTTGAAACATCTTTCTATAGAAGTTTTTACATAATTCAGCTACCTAAATGATTATTTTGGGTTATTATAACTGTGATAGCTGACATCTTTCTATATGTTTTACACTCGTACGTACTTAGAAGAAAGTTCAGTATATAACTATAGGTTAAAAGAGTATGTAATGGCTCCATGTTTCTGTTATCACTGAAATCTTGTTAACACATATGCAATTCAGTTTCAAATAGGAATCTCGATTGTGTAACACAGTATAAGTACAAGATGAAGGCAGTACTTAAGCAAGCTTAAATACTGCCAAACGATGCCTGAGTTTGTATGAACTATAGTAAATAAGCTTGTGGTTATGTCATCGAGTTGTGCTTGTAAGATTGATAATTACTAGCTGTTTATATAGGAGAATGCGTATATGTGTTAAGAATATTGTGCAACTTGTATTGATTGGCAAACCGGTTCGACCATTCCGGTTTAGTGATGATGCGAAATATATAGAAGAATGATGTGTTTCTTCCAAGATAAATTTTTATTGTTCTCAGTGGAAGTTGGTTATTTACTTATCACCATAAAATACAAATAAGGACTTGCTTCCTTAAATTGTGGAAAAATATAAAGGGCATGTATGTAGGCCTATACATGTGCCATATGGATCATTTTGATTTATAAAATCGATGCATCGTCAAAATGATCATCAAAGACGCAGCTTAAGATTAGCGTGATTAATGGCTCGGCTTATAAAATGCGAGCACGGTTTTCCAAATTAAATTATTAAAAATGGTGGTGAAAACTTTCAAGTATTGGGCGATTATTGGAATAAGTGTTGAACATAAAAGTAGCCCATGTTCATACGCGAATTGCTTTTGTTGAAACGTTTATAAAACGTCTTCAGTTGATTGCAAAGCCAATAATATTGTGAGAACAAAACTTTTAGTTTATGGGGCATGTTATGACATATGAATCGTATCTTGCCAACAATCTATAATGAATCCTCCCCGTTAGAATAGTTTTGGTCACAAACCAAATTTCCCATGTGAGATTTTGTAATTGTGTGATATATAGTAAATACACCACAACACACAAAATGGGATATTTAAATTGATAATTCATTAAGGGGGGAGAGAATGAGCAGCGAGAAATATGGAATGAATTATGATATAGATGTTGATCCTCACATTAATGAATATGAACTTAAAGGTCAAGGGACAAATAACATTCCAGATATAGTAAATGCCAGACATATTTAGTGACCTAAAGAAAGTGACTAGATCATATTATGCTGCTATTGCTCCAATTACAATGTGTGACCCAACAGTAAAATCATTGATTGGTAGTAAGTCTATGGCACGTCTGCAGCATGATAGACGAATCGATTCCAAATAAAAAGTCCTCGAATGAATAGATAAAATGGAGCAATAAATTAAGATGGTCGAATCGAGGTAATAAAGACCCCATAATAGTCTCTGAAAGAAAAACTAGACATGAAAGGATATTGAAAACCCCGGGTACATGAAAAAAAACTTTGAGATCTCAACAAATGATAGAATATAATGTCTAGTAAAGTGTGGAATCGAAAAGAACTGAAACGACGTCGATAATACTGTATATAATAATGCGCATGATAAATACAAGGTGAGGATCTTGGATATCTACAAGAAGTGTAGTTGTAAAATGTAACACCCCAACCCGACAAGGGTAAAGATATCACAATAATGGATTCATATCAGATCAAAACAGAGCATACATCTACAGTAATACAAAAATCTCAAAGGATTACAAATGAAATACTGAATCTACAAGGTTACAATGAAAGCTTCCAAAACTAATTCTAAAACATAATATCTTCTATCCAACTCTAATCCAGAATAGCTATCAAGCCTTCTAAGTCCAGAGGTACACTCTCACTCATCCCCAGCTTCCTACTAAAAACCTGCAGCAGGAAAAGAAATGCGGTTGAACTTCAAAAGCTCAGTGAACAGATATATAGACAACAGAAACGATAACGGATAGCAGTACAAAGGAAATCAGAAAATACAGATCATACAGAAACAAAGTCAAATGAAAGAATAGGAATAAGAAATGGAATAAGTGAAACGAAATAAGAATAAGAAATAAATAAGGTGTAAGAATAAAGGGAACAGAAATCTATCACGAGCCCAGATAACAGATAATATCATAACAGTGTAGTCACATAAGTAATCTAGAGGGGATACCTCTCAAGTAACCAGATAATATGAGGGGTGACCTCATGTATCAAATTGGAGTGATCAGCTCCCAGATATATGTGAAAGACGTGTATCGCACACACCATCAGTCACCAGAGATATATATAACAGATAACATAATAACAGATAACAGAAATCAGATCAGATCTAGGATGCATCCATGCGCCCCAGTAGGCCAGAATCTTCTCCTACATAACAGATAAAATCAGGGACGGGAAAGGTCATCACTCTCCTGCCCTAGAGTCATGTCATCGGTGCATCAATGACATGGACATGAAACCCTCATGCCTAGTGATTGGCTCGGATATCAGACTGTAGGTCAAAGGTCAGATGTACTATCAAAATCAGAAGGTCATATCTTAAGGGTACATGGCAAAAGGTTCATGTCCAATAGTTTAGAAATAAATATCAAAGGTTCGAATCAGGGTTTATCATATTAAGTTTAATATCAAAGCTTAAGTTCAGATTAAAAGGTTTACTTCCAATAGTCCAAAAGAGTATATCAAAGGTTGATAATTACAAGTTTGTAGCAATAATCCATTTCAGAAGTTCCTGCCACAAGTTCATTTAAATCAATCCTTTAATAATGGTTTTCATTGAAATGATCTTACAAAATAGTTTTCATAAAAATGGTCTTCCAAAACTTTTAGTAACTTCCAATTCGAGTGGTATCGCTTCTTTTTAAAATAGCTTTTCTTAAACAGTTTCATATGTAGTTTAATAAAGGTTCAAAATCAATTAGGTTCAGATAAGGATTTAACAGGTTAAGATTTATACCAAAAATCAAATCAAAGTTTACAACAGATATATCAGGTTAAGGTTCAGAACAAGGTTCACAGATCAGATTCAATCAAGATTCACAAATTCAGGGTTCAGAACAAGAGATCAAAACACAAAGGTTCAAGAAAGGTTCAGAATAAAAGAATCATAGCAGAGGTTCAAACAAAAGGTTCAAGACAAACAGATTACAACAAAGATTCACAAACAGAAGGGAACATAGCAATGGTATAGGGGATCCTAATAAAGAAAATGAAAAACTGAAAGAAAAGGGGGTGAAAAACCCTTACTGAAAAAGGGCAGAATATCTGTACCTTATTAGCAAAGCAGAATAAGCAAAACAGACACAGAACAGAAATCAGGACTTCTCCTTCTTCACACCTAAAGAAGTAGAAGACGGAATTACTACGGATTCTAATTCAGATTATTACTTTTAGTTTACCTTTCCATTTTAAGTAACTTTCTATTTTTAGTAACTTTCCAGATTTAGTAAGTTTCCAGATTTAGTAACTTCCCATAATTAGCAGGTTTCCAGAATTAACAGATATTATCATTTCAGATTAGATTAAGTCCTTACTCAGAGATTATAATGGAATAAAGGTATATTTTAACAAGTTACAGAAGTCTAAGGTTAATTATGGCAAGTTCACAAGTTCAGGGTTTTAATTGTAATTTCATCAATTTCAAGGGTATCAAATGAAAATACTTCAAGTTACTAATTTAATACACATTTTATTCAGAATGACATCATAATCCCTTTAGTTTCATAATTTTACAGTTTATACCCCTCTAATTACAATATTTACAAAACAAACCTTATATTTACATAATTCATGATTTAATCCCTTTAATATCCATATTTACCAAACAAGCACCTTATTTACCATAATTCAGAATGTCACATCAGAGTTTACATATATTACTATTCAGCCCCTCAGATTTCAGAATTTACACAATTAGTCCCTTAAGTTTACAAAACTTATTAATTAAATCATAATTCCATAATAATTACACATTAGCCCCATAAATACTCAAAATTACCCAAAACACTCTTAAAATTATTATTTACTCAAAATAACTTCAAGTTTCCAGAATTGACAGTTTTAGTCCCTCAATTTAATTTAATTGTAAATCGAATAATATTTTATTTAATTTGCCAAAATAAATCTCTAAAATATCAAATTTACACATGACACCCTTATGTTATAATTTTTAAACTTTAGTACTGATCTAAATAATATTCTAAAAATACCCCACAAGTTTTATAAATTACAAAACATACCCTTGTCTTTTTATTTTTAATTCGTTAATACACAAAACAATTACAAACCCTAATATAAATTCTCCAATCATTGGCTCATGATTCCCAACAACCTTAAACAAATATTAATGACCATATTCCATGCCACAACCCTAACCCTAGTTCGATTTCTTTAGGGTTTCCATTTTATTTATTTCTTTTTTATATTTTTCATAAATCCGGTTTTAAAATTAATTCCACTACGAATTATATAGGCCTCTAAAACTCGAACCACTATTTTTCCCATATTATATGGATTGTATAGAGCTCATAAAAATTAAGCCTCACACCCAGAAAATTCATACATAATTATTTAGAGTTTTAACATGTTTTTAAGGTTTAATTCGCAAATAATTCATGGAACATGCATGGTTCATGTTTATCATTTTATTTGAGACTTATATGATGTAAGAGACATGAGAAAAATACCAAACCCAATAGGGGACGCGTAGAATGGGCTGAACGAATTTACACTTCTCAAACGGATAACAAGAACTAAAAATTCCCCACGAGCACAAACGCGACCAAAAAACCTTGTAATCATTTTTCACAGATCATATGTGATATGAGGAACTCAGGAAAAATGGAAAATGAATTATACAAGGGTCGTACGAATTAAAATGGAATTTACCTCACTTTTGAACAAAAATTCGACACCAATGAATTTAGGCCTTTATAATTCGAATGACTATTTTTTTTGGCTTCCTAGCAATAGGTTGAACTCATAAAAATTGCTTTTGGACCTCCAGAAATTCGTATGGAATGAAAGGTGAATTATTTGGTGTTTGTGTTTTACACGGTTTTGTAAATTAGGAAGAAATATGGAGAATAAAATATGTAGAATGGGAGATCTGATTTTTAGGGAATGGCTTGCATAAATTTCAGCCCATATTGTTAAGAAAAATCAGAATTTGATTTGGTCTTGATCATATCCTTAATTTAGTTGTCATAATCTTTACTTTTAAAACAATATAAAACATAACTAATTAAATGTATACATAATTCGATTCTTATATGAGTGTAGGGTAGTAAAAAAATTATTTGGACATGTAAAAATTATTAAAAGTCTTATCTTAATTTTATTTTATTTCATATGTAATTTATTTGACATAGTTCGGATTAATTTGATGCTTATAATAGCTTTTAATTAAATAATTAGAGTAGTAGGGGCATTTTGGTCATTTTACATGTTATCTGAATTTCAGGTATTACAACTTCTTCCCCACTAACAAAAAAATTTCGTCCTCGAAATTTGCAGAAAGCAGAAAGAAAAGAGAGCAGAAAACAAAACAAAGACATAACAGACTAAGACGAGAATTGAGGCGAAACGAAACAGAAACACAACTGACGGTGAACAGAAATATGAAAGATTCGTTTCTCATGACTCGAACTTGTAGATTCCAAAATTGTTTCAGATCCTCAGAACAGACATAATATACTGAACCCAGATCAAAAGAATAACATACCCAACATAATAGATGAAATCAGATTCTCTCGGAAGAGACAAAGAAATACATAGGATTTTGACAGATATGCCGTTCACAGAATTTGATTAGACAGATCAGATTTGAACATACAGAAAATAGATTATCGATGACATCAATGGCAGAAAGTTCTATAACAGAAGCTAAGATTAGTATCAGATGTACAGAGGTCAGCAAAACGCGTGACGGGAATCCAGACGTATCAATTTGCATAACGGTGAAAGCAGATTATGCGTATAGGTAGAATGAACTTAAGGTCTCACTAACGCAGATGATCTCAAACAGTTATCAGAATTTCTAAAGCTCTAAGGCACTTCTCAAAATATCCGATGCCCACAACAAGTGCACGTTATATGATGTAAGTATTATCACGTTGGCCAGACGTCATAATACTGGCATCATATAAATATGCCCTCATGATGGTCATACTTTATCTCAAGTCGTGAACAGAACAAACTTATCTTAATCCACCTAGTCTTCCTACGGTCTCAGAGGTCATCAGAATCAAATACCCTAACTAAGAAGAGAACGAATTACTCGAAAAAGTTAACGGAAGTCCTAGAATGTCTATCAGAATTTGGTACATCAGATCATCCATCATTCGTCAAATTTCAGATAACAAAACCATCATCCGACATACGCAGAATGAACACAGAGCGGAATCACTGATAAAGAACTTAAATCATTCAAAGGATTTTATCATTAGGTAACAGAAATTTAGATAGGTCAAGCAGAAGTGAATCACATCATCCATAGCTTCATCCGTCACAGAATTAATTCTTTCAATCACAAACATTCGCTTCAGACTTTTCTTCTATTCAAGATCATGATCTCAGTTTCCATTCTCAAGTCTGCTTCTACTCTCAATTCATCTTAGTACAACTAAAATGAATAGAGAAGCAAGACTGCGAGTTTTGGACAGGTCTACTAGCACAGTTCGGAATTTGCCAACTCAGATTGCCGTTGTCATCGGATGCCTGGTAGTGGTGTCTGCTACAATCTCTGAATGCCAATCAAATCTACTCTTCCAGAACAAAGGGTCATTCTACTTAATACGAAAATGATCCACGTGTTTCCTCGTTTGTCTCAGGGCACAAACATGCTGTCATACTATGACAATTGTCCAGATACTCGTGAAAACATGATTCTTATTAGCCAATACTATTGGCATTATTTAAGACTCATAATGGTCACAATGAGTACGAAAACAGTTTTCATGAATCTTTTCAGGGATATATTCATATAAAACTGAAATACTTTACGGAAACTTCTCTCAGTTAGTCATCTCCCATCTTAGGAGTTCTTGAGGTTGCTTCTTCAGTCCTTCAAACATTAAATGAGGTTGTCTGATACAGAGTTCACAAGGATAGAACAATTTAATCATTGATACTCGAAAATGAAAAGTGATTATGGTTAGAATTACGGTTAGGTTTACGATAGTTGGTATGCAGACGCAAAATTTTCTCTTTCTTCTTTATAAATTAATAGGGTATTTAAAGGGGACACTGAGGTGAAACAAAATCATATCTCATCAGTTTCTTCAATCTCCCAACTTCTATAGCATCATGGCTTGCTAACCAAGATCGGTTCAGAATCAATTCTACTTCTCAAACAGGAGAAAAATATCCAAGAGTTTCATCAGAAAGCACCAGAAAAATTTGTACAACAAAACTTCCAGTGCCAAAACTTTCTAATGGTGGATACTTATAATTGTCAGAAGAATTTGACGATCAAATGAGATCAGGGTACATATTTCCATAGCAGTGTTAAGCTTAACAGATTTAAGCGGTTCAAGGTTATTATAACAAAATAGGGTGGAGCAGATTGTTATATTTCAGATGCGGTAGCCTATGATAGCTTTTACGAAGGGCCAGCCAATCAATAATCAAAAGATCTCCAAAATCAAGTATATCAATAGTAAACAGATCCGCAGAACAAATATGGTCACTTTACCAGACGAATAGTTCATATGTCAGAGTCAAGTACATGGTTCAGTATAGTGTGGGGATAGGTACGCGAACAGTTCAAGGTGTTGGAGTTTTTGGTTTAGCTTTTTAGCATAAGTGACAGGTAGGGTGTACATCATCGGTAATACTAACATCGTATAATTGCAGAAGTGAGACTTATGAGATATCGGATATCAGCATCATATGCTCAGTTAACAATTCCATACAGAGACGGTATTTGCATCAAATCCTTCCAAAGGAAAACTGATTGGCAATTAAGATTCATCATTCAAGGGAGGGAATCAACTTCTATATCCAAGGTAAATTTTTTTTACCAGAGTTCTTATAGGAGTGGTATGGATTTGCAAGACAGAAATAGTATCAGATGATACATTTATATTCAGCACGGTAATGAATTTATAGAAGGTGTCAACCAAATTAGGGTTAAACGGCCTTCGGGATGGTCGGAAAGATATCAGACTGTTTATCAAACAGATCGGAGTGAAGGTCAAAATCAGGTAGTGGCAGCAAAAATTTAACAGTCGGTAATCATGGTAGGGGTTCAAAATTGTTTCAAATGCCGAAGGTGAGACATAGGAGGGTAGTCGTCACCATTGAATGATCAATCAACTAATCTTTTATCAGGAGAAAATCAAGGTTAATTATCAATGAAAACGGATCGACAAAGCAGATCTTTACCATTCAGAATAAGAGGGAGAACCTTTTATACTCGTGGTTAAACACCACAAGACTTCTCATGGGAACAGAAATGGTTAAGACGGAATCAAATAGTGTCAAAAGATTCATAGATGATTATCAGAAGCAAGAAACAAATAACAGAATGTATCAAGTGTATCATCGTCATGGGGATTCTCGGATTTCCGAAAGAGGCATCATATGATTAACAAAAGGTTCAGAGGTCGGAGTCAGAATCTGAAAGCAAGGATCAAATAGTGTCAGACAATTACTATGCAATTCTCAATGCTTCAGGTTTATTTAGGTTTCATTTCTTAGGTGATGCAAGGCATAAGCTCTAAATTTCCAAATGTGATTTTAACAGGCTTAAACCAAAACAAGGCACGAATCAGAGTGATGCGGAAGCAATGATACTTAAACAAAATGCCTTATAATCTACCCATTCCTCACTGGTCAGAATTTAAGTTCCTACAGGGAATCCTAAAGCAAATTTTCAAAGGTCGTCCTACGAGCGCCTACAGTGGAAACTTAGTGGTCCAGACTTCACAGGTCAAGGGTAAATGTATTACGAGTCGCAGCCTGAATTCTCTGATACCATAAATTGTAACACCCCAACCCGACAAGGGTAAAGATATCACAATAATGGATTCATATCAGATCAAAACAGAGCATACATCTACAGTAATACAAAAATCTCAAAGGATTACAAATGAAATACTGAATCTACAAGGTTACAATGAAAGCTTCCAAAACTAATTCTAAAACATAATATCTTCTATCCAACTCTAATCCAGAATAGCTATCAAGCCTTCTAAGTCCAGAGGTACACTCTCACTCATCCCCAGCTTCCTACTAAAAACCTGCAGCAGGAAAAGAAATGCGGCTGAGCTTCAAAAGCTCAGTGAACAGATATATAGACAACAGAAACGATAACGGATAGCAGTACAAAGGAAATCAGAAAATACAGATCATACAGAAACAAAGTCAAATGAAAGAATAGGAATAAGAAATGGAATAAGTGAAACGAAATAAGAATAAGAAATAAATAAGGTGTAAGAATAAAGGGAACAGAAATCTATCACGAGCCCAGATAACAGATAATATCATAACAGTGTAGTCACATAAGTAATCTAGAGGGGATACCTCTCAAGTAACCAGATAATATGAGGGGTGACCTCATGTATCAAATTGGAGTGATCAGCTCCCAGATATATGTGAAAGACGTGTATCGCACACACCATCAGTCACCAGAGATATATATAACAGATAACATAATAACAGATAACAGAAATCAGATCAGATCTAGGATGCATCCATGCGCCCCAGTAGGCCAGAATCTTCTCCTACATAACAGATAAAATCAGGGACGGGAAAGGTCATCACTCTCCTGCCCTATAGTCATGCCATCGGTGCATCAATGACATGGACATGAAACCCTCATGCCTAGTGATTGGCTCGGATATCAGACTGTAGGTCAAAGGTCAGATGTACTATCAAAATCAGAAGGTCATATCTTAAGGGTACATGGCAAAAGGTTCATGTCCAATAGTTTAGAAATAAATATCAAAGGTTCGAATCAGGGTTTATCATATTAAGTTTAATATCAAAGCTTAAGTTCAGATTAAAAGGTTTACTTCCAATAGTCCAAAAGAGTATATCAAAGGTTGATAATTACAAGTTTGTAGCAATAATCCATTTCAGAAGTTCCTGCCACAAGTTCATTTAAATCAATCCTTTAATAATGGTTTTCATTGAAATGATCTTACAAAATAGTTTTCATAAAAATGGTCTTCCAAAACTTTTAGTAACTTCCAATTCGAGTGGTATCGCTTCTTTTTAAAATAGCTTTTCTTAAACAGTTTCATATGTAGTTTAATAAAGGTTCAAAATCAATTAGGTTCAGATAAGGATTTAACAGGTTAAGATTTATACCAAAAATCAAATCAAAGTTTACAACAGATATATCAGGTTAAGGTTCAGAACAAGGTTCACAGATCAGATTCAATCAAGATTCACAAATTCAGGGTTCAGAACAAGAGATCAAAACACAAAGGTTCAAGAAAGGTTCAGAATAAAAGAATCATAGCAGAGGTTCAAACAAAAGGTTCAAGACAAACAGATTACAACAAAGATTCACAAACAGAAGGGAACATAGCAATGGTATAGGGGATCCTAATAAAGAAAATGAAAAACTGAAAGAAAAGGGGGTGAAAAACCCTTACTGAAAAAGGGCAGAATATCTGTACCTTATTAGCAAAGCAGAATAAGCAAAACAGACACAGAACAGAAATCAGGACTTCTCCTTCTTCACACCTAAAGAAGTAGAAGACGGAATTACTACGGATTCTAATTCAGATTATTACTTTTAGTTTACCTTTCCATTTTAAGTAACTTTCTATTTTTAGTAACTTTCCAGATTTAGTAAGTTTCCAGATTTAGTAACTTCCCATAATTAGCAGGTTTCCAGAATTAACAGATATTATCATTTCAGATTAGATTAAGTCCTTACTCAGAGATTATAATGGAATAAAGGTATATTTTAACAAGTTACAGAAGTCTAAGGTTAATTATGGCAAGTTCACAAGTTCAGGGTTTTAATTGTAATTTCATCAATTTCAAGGGTATCAAATGAAAATACTTCAAGTTACTAATTTAATACACATTTTATTCAGAATGACATCATAATCCCTTTAGTTTCATAATTTTACAGTTTATACCCCTCTAATTACAATATTTACAAAACAAACCTTATATTTACATAATTCATGATTTAATCCCTTTAATATCCATATTTACCAAACAAGCACCTTATTTACCATAATTCAGAATGTCACATCAGAGTTTACATATATTACTATTCAGCCCCTCAGATTTCAGAATTTACACAATTAGTCCCTTAAGTTTACAAAACTTATTAATTAAATCATAATTCCATAATAATTACACATTAGCCCCATAAATACTCAAAATTACCCAAAACACTCTTAAAATTATTATTTACTCAAAATAACTTCAAGTTTCCAGAATTTACAGTTTTAGTCCCTCAATTTAATTTAATTGTAAATCGAATAATAGTTTATTTAATTTGCCAAAATAAATCTCTAAAATATCAAATTTACACATGACACCCTTATGTTATAATTTTTAAACGTTAGTACTGATCTAAATAATATTCTAAAAATACCCCACAAGTTTTATAAATTACAAAACACACCCTTGTCTTTTTATTTTTAATTCGTTAATACACAAAACAATTACAAACCCTAATATAAATTCTCCAATCATTGGCTCATGATTCCCAACAACCTTAAACAAATATTAATGACCAGATTCCATGCCACAACCCTAACCCTAGTTCGATTTCTTTAGGGTTTCCATTTTATTTATTTCTTTTCTATATTTTTCATAAATCCGGTTTTAAAATTAATTCCACTACGAATTATATAGGCCTCTAAAACTCGAACCACTATTTTTCCCAGATTATATGGATTATATAGAGCTCATAAAAATTAAGCCTCACACCCAGAAAATTCATACATGATTATTTAGAGTTTTAACACGTTTTTAAGGTTTAATTCGCAAATAATTCATGGAACATGCATGGTTCATGTTTATCATTTTATTTGAGACTTATATGATGTAAGAGACGTGAGAAAAATACCAAACCCAATAGGGGACGCGTAGAATGGGCTGAACGAATTTACACTTCTCGAACGGATAACAAGAACCAAAAATTCCCCACGAGCACAAACGCGACCAACAAACCTTGTAATCATTTTTCACAAATCATATGTGATATGAGGAACTCAGGAAAAATGGAAAATGAATTATACAAGGGTCGTACGAATTAAAATGGAATTTACCTCACTTTTGAACAAAAATTCGACACCAATGAATTTAGGCCTTTATAATTCGAATGACTATTTTTTTTGGCTTCCTAGCAATAGGTTGAACTCATAAAAATTGCTTTTGGACCTCCAGAAATTCGTATGGAATGAAAGGTGAATTATTTGGTGTTTGTGTTTTACACGGTTTTGTAAATTAGGAAGAAATATGGAGAATAAAATATGTAGAATGGGAGATCTGATTTTTAGGGAATGGCTTGCATAAATTTCGGCCCATATTGTTAAGAAAAATCAGAATTTGATTTGGTCTTGATCATATCCTTAATTTAGTTGTCATAATCTTTACTTTTAAAACAATATAAAACATAACTAATTAAATGTATACATAATTCGATTCTTATATGAGTGTAGGGTAGTAAAAAAATTATTTGGACATGTAAAAATTATTAAAAGCCTTATCTTAATTTTATTTTATTTCATATGTAATTTATTTGACATAGTTCGGATTAATTTGATGCTTATAATAGCTTTTAATTAAATAATTAGAGTAGTAGGGGCATTTTGGTCATTTTACATGTTATCTGAATTTCAGGTATTACAAGAAGTGTAGTTGTAAAATGAATGGCCAAAGAATATAAAGGCGCAAGTAACTAATGAACTATGAAAGTCTCTTATGATGAAACGTGATTATTGGGTGAAATCCATACACATGAATGTTATGAGAAAGGATATTTAATGTTATGTCTGGCAATATGAGAAATAAGTTGTATGCGTCTAATATTATAAAACAAGAGCTCATTTTTGTTGAGATTCCTTAAGAAATATAGAATGCATGGAACACGTGTCATGATTTAAAATTCTCGAGAATAGTAGTTGATCAAATTGAACCACAGTAAATCAAATATTTCAATATTTTCAAGGTACAAAGGATATGGGTTTATATTTTACCAACCCGTCAAAACAAGTTTAGTTAGTTTTGCAGATGCAGGATATATGTTTAACTTACAATGATCGATCTCAACATGGATATATTGTTACAAGTGGCGAATATTTTTCCTGGCATTTGATAGAGCAAACAATCAAGGCGACTTCATCAAACCATACATAAATTCTGGAAAGGAGATAGCAACTATTGCATGAAGATAATGTAGCATACCTTGCTATATTCAAGTAACGTTACATCAAAGGCGACAAGACACTTCTCATTCCAGTGATGATTTCGTTGACCTATTTACAAGATACCAAGTGATGTAGTCATCAGAGGGAGATAATACGCGCTGCACTCTTTTTGTCCTTAGTCATGGTTTTGTCCCACTGGGTTTTCCTGGCAAGGTTTTTAATGAGGCAGCATTCCCTAAGCGTATTAACAATATGGACATCCAAGAGGGAGTGTTATGGATAATTATTAGTGGATGTCCATATAACCCATAATAGGCCCATGGCCCATGTTAGCTATTAGGGTTTTTGCCCTAATGTTTGTCTATATATACTCTTTGTAAATCTTATAGTTAATGATCAATAAGAAGAATATTCATTCCCTCAATCTTGTATTTACAACAGTACAGAGGATATATATGTATTTTATTCATCTAAGGAATGATATATATGAAATTATGCCTTATTGTAACATGTAAGTTGTCCATTTTTATTACTTTTTTGCATCATATATTTGAGCAAATTGTATGTTAAAAAACTTATCTGCTTTGGTGAATGTATTCCAACATTTAAGAGCATGTGCTAATAACTTAATACATTAATATCCCTTTAACTAATTAACAGTGGTCCTAGATATCCAGACAGATTAATTACTTTTCTAATAGTACATACCAAAGTTTTTAAGATCGGGATCATATCTAGGATCGTTTTCGTATTTGCAAAATCGTGATCGTAAGATCGGATCGAGATATTAAGATCCTACTACAATGTCATTTTTTAATAGTCTGTAATATTATTCAAATCTACAGATTATTATATATCATAAACAATTTTTTTTTTGATTGTTTCGTGGAAATATTGTCTTAAATTATGAATATGAAACGTTTAAGAAAAATCACATATTGTTTTTTAAATTCTATTAAAAGATAATCCATAACTTTGTAGTTTTTTAGTGTGCGGTTCCAGAAACGTAAAATCGAATCGGATTAGATCTTAAGATCCTATGGTTAAGATCGGAATCCTATAAGATCTTAAGCTTGCTAAGATCCTACGTAGGATCCGAATCGTTTTTGCTTTGTAGATTCATAAAATCGTAAATGGTGCAGGCGATGACCCGACCCGACTCGCGAGAAGACCCACATGGAAAACAATTATGGGGATTATTATCTATGATTTAATATTCCAAGTTTATCTTTATTTTTATTGGTACTTTATTTGGTTTCCTTTTATCCGTTTATTTTGTTTACTTATTTTAGTGGTTCTAGGATCTATTTATAGGGGTTTTCGGTTATTGTAAAGGTTGGTTGATTTGTTTTGATTAATGAACCTGTGTTCTTAGAGCCTTCGGGTTCAAGTTTTAGTCTTTGATCATCCTTAGTATTTGAGTCATTTCATTGCTAAGAAAAACGGCATCAGTAAAATCCTAAGATCAGGATCGGGATCTTAACAACTATGCTAATAAGTATTGAATCACATGAGGAAGTACCAGTACCTACATGGTATCGATTAATGCTCGTGTGTTCTGATGAGTAGTGACGTAGTTGGAAAAAGGGTCGCCTCTTTTGGTATAGCTTTAATGTTTCGTGCCAATGATAGTATGGTTCAATCGAATCAAGGACCAAACTAAGCAATCAAGGTTCAACGTATTACATATACGAATGTGTATCTTATGGTGCAAACTTCACTTATGGAGTATCTTTCGCGAGTTCTATCAATTTATTGCAAAAAGCCAGCCTAATTCAACATGTTGATCTATTGGAGAGAAATATCTGTAAATTCGTGAAAAATCACACATTAAGGTCCAAATATTCCAAATTTCCGCCTCAAGAACAACATGTCACTTGATGAGTTAAGTTTCATTGATGTGCAAAATCATATACAGATACAAATGACTCAACAAATTTCAGCTTCAAAAAAGAATATTCATAATCTAGTAGCGCGATTGATCTCAATCTTGATGATTATGACTTCTTGAAGGTGACATTTTTTCTAGCCTTTTATTGAAGGAAGCTCGGAATCCACCTTCCTTGAGTTCCTTCTTTGGTGGCGAAACAAAATGATCATATTCTTTTTTCGGGTGAATTGTGTCAATAAGAGCATCAAGTTCGTCCTTTGCTCGGTCAAAAATACTTGCACCTCTAAAATCGCTAATCGGTGTGTTCACATCAATATCATCTCCCCTCCCATGAGTTTCTTTTCGATAACGAGGTGAATGTTCTTTTTTACTTCCTACTCTTACTTCCACCTTCAAATTATTCACTGCCATCAAATTATTCACAAGTTGTTACTGTATTTCATTCCAAGCCATATTGATCATTATGATAATGTACATTTAAACACTCCTAACATAGAAGTGATTATGATTATTGAAAAACACGTAAAATTAGCTAATCGTAACGAGCTTTGTATGATAATGATTTTAAAACATATGAATACCTGGTGATCCATTGGGTGATGAATCAGCCATTGAAGAATTGGGAGCTTCTTGAAAAAAGAATGAAGCAATATTGTTTAATTTTGGGTTCTCACAATGTGTTGAAAAATCATTGATTTTCCATAAAACAAGGACTTTCCTAAATTAATCTGATTTTTAACAACCAACCTAATCAAATTAATACCACCCTCTAACAAACCCTCATATATCTAGCTAGTATAGTACATTGTAAGTTTATGAAAAAATTTGTTTATAGCATGTGCATGTTTTAGTCTAGAACTCAATGAAGCTTATTAGAATGAGCCGAGACAAGCTCAGTCGTGACTAATACACCTTAGATAACGCTCAATACCCTTCTAAGGGCATAAATGTAGCATTGAGTTTGGACAAAATTGATGATACCAAATAAGTTATAACCAAGTAAATGGCTAGCTTGTCAAGTGTTTAATCATGAACGCATTAACGTAAAATTGTCGGTCTCTTTTCATTTCCTTTCCTTTCCTTTCATCATCTCGAGAACACTAATCAAGTAACGTGTTTCCCTTGATTTTCTAATGGGCAAATATTTTAAAAAAGTATCATACTTGGCATCATTTATTTTTCTGGGCAGTGAACAAATTTTTTTGCTTTTCAGTACATTTTTCCTTTTTTTTTTTTTTTTTTTTTTTTTTTTTTTTTTTTTTTTTTATGGGTAATGAAAACTTGTGATAACCATTTTGCTCAGTGAATTTGCGAAAATTGCATCCACCGTCCTTAGGTGGTTTAGCGAAAATTGCATCCACCGTCCCTAAACTTTTTTTTTTTTTTTTTTATAATCCACTTCTTATGGTTTTGACCCGTTAGGTTTTTATACGTTAAAAAAAATAGTTCTAAAAAAATATTTCAGAAAAAAAAATCAGGAAAAAAAATTTCGACAAAAAAATTCCGAAAAAAAAAATTTGAAAAAGAATTTCGAAAAAAAAAATTGGAAAAAGAATTTGGGAAAAAAAATTTGAAAAAGAATTTCGAAAATGGTAATCACTAGTCATCAGTACACATAAAAGATCAAAAAACGAAAAAAAATGCTCATAAAAGCAAAAAATTTTGTTCGCTATCAAGAAAAACAAATTGTGGCAAATATGATACTTTTTTAAAAACATTTGCACTTTTCTAATCCTTACTTTTCGTATATTTTTTTCTTTCTATCCAAAACTCCATAACCCAACGTTAGACAAAACTCCATAACCCAACGTTAGACATGTAAGGTGGTGTTTGTTTTTTCAGAGGGTCTGAATCTGAATCTGAACCGCACATCTGAATCTGAATCTGAGGCATAAATGTCTGAATCTGAACGGGGAAAAAAAAAACTCATGTTTGAACGGGAAAAATTTTTTTTGGTTATTTTGTGTCAACAAGAGGCATTCAGGCGCGTTAAGACACTCCTCTCAAGTCTTGACCATTAAGATCTAACTGCATCTGAACGCGTCTGAACGGAAAAAAAAAACAAACTGTCTGAATGGAAAAAATGTTTGACCGATTCAGACATAAGGTCGTTAAGAGGCGTTAAGATGTCTGAACGGAAAAAACAAACAGCCCCTAAGTGACTCCAAAAGAAACTCTAACTCGCTTATCAATCCTATACTTAATTATATACTCCATTCGTCTCAAAATTATTGTCAGGAGATAAGAATCACAAAGTTTAATAAAAGTGAGACCATTATAATTCTCAATCACTCAAATAGAATATTTCCTCACTAAATTATCTTTTTTTTATTAAAAATAGTAAGTGAACAATTAATTTGAGACATCCATAAAAAAATATATGAACAATAAATATGAGACGGAGGGAGTTGCTGACAACGTGCAAATGTTAATAAAATCGATTTAAATCAAGTGACTTTATTCGTTTTCGAGTTGCTAGAAAATTCCTCGCACGCCATTGGCTTTTGAATCAAGCTATGGGTATTTAAAGCAACATCCACTTGTATATATTGATTTGATCATCCAAGTTGTTAAAGTTTGACTTTTTTTATTATTAAATTGTAATTATACAACTTATATATACTGTAGTTAATTAGCATATAATGAACGTATTACTATCACGTATCATGATACCCTACTTCATTTGATATCACATAGATCATGATTACGTCACTACTGATGTGTGAAAGTTGCATCAAAGATGGTATATGGATTAATTTTATATATCTGATTAATTTCATATATATCAAAATTGCAAGTATTGAATACATAATATACAATGATTTTAATGCATGTTTGGGTATATATGAAATTTTCAACAAAAAGAAGATGAGATAAGAAATTGCCCCTATAGATATAGGCTATGTTTGGCGCGAAGCTTTTTGGAGATTTGTAGGCGATGAGCGGTGGACAATGAGCTTTTTGATTTTTATTATTCGTTTGGCAAATGAGCAGTGAGCTTTGCTATTTTTTAGGAAAGCTCATTTTTTCAATGCTTCTTTAAGAAGCTGTGAGCGGTGAGCTGCGAGCTGTGGCTACTGCTCACAGCTCACTGCTACTTTTACCAAACATAGCCATGTTTGGCGCGGAGCTTTTTGAAGCTTTTTAGGGCGATGAGCGGTGAGTAATGAGCTTTTTGATTTTTATTGTTCGTTTGGCAAAAGAGCGGTGAGCTTTGCTATTTTTTAGAAAAACTCAGTTTTCCAATGTTTCTTTAAGAAGCGGTGAGCTGTGAGCTGTAGCTATTGCTCACAATTACTGCTCACAGCTCACTGCTAATTCTACCAAACACACCCACATACTAGCCAAAACATTTTGCGGAGAAGTTTTAAATTTTGGGTTTTCTTATACGGATTTTGGTTAACCTTACCATAATTATGAAATCCACTTTTAATAAACTCATAAATTTATCATATTTATAGATGGATATGAAATGTAATGTTAAATAATGAAACTTTTGCATTAATTAATGATTGTTTTTATGTTTGGCAACAAGTATTTAGAAGCGTTTAGAAACGACAAGCTGTAAGCAGTTTGATTGAAAAGCGTGTTTGGAAACAAATCAACAAGAGTTAAAATATTGTCGAACCGCTTCCATTTGAAATGCTTGTTGAACAAGCATTATAGAACTGCTCCAGCATTTGTTTATGAAATTACCCATATACTTTTAAAATACGGTTTTTTTTAATGTGTATATATTCTTTTTGTTAATTTTCCATTTTATAATTACAACTACAACTACGTTACCAAACACGTTTTTTAAACAAACAGCTACTGCTTACTGTTATTGTCAAATGCTACTGATTGCTGCTAACTGCTACTGCTACTGCTACTACTACATGTCGCCAAACATATTGAGAGTTTAAATACGAAATAGAAAAAGGGGGAATAGGTTAAAAAAATGAAAGAAAAAAACGATAAGTAAGCAACCTTTGATAAGGCTGGATGCATTAAGGCGACCCAACCCCCCCATTTTTCTCTGCCACGTCAGCTTTCTCTCTCCAGCGACCTACAGGCGATTAGGTGTCCCAGTAAGGGCGACCAAGTTCAATTTTTTTTTTTTTTTTACAAAAAAACATTTTTAACACAAAATTAAATTTCATTAAAAATTAAAACATTACATAGATAAAAAAAAACATTAAATAAACATAAGCTTCATACATAAACATAAACGTAAATTTCAGTAATTCGGGTTATCCCAAGTTTCTGAGTTGTCGGAGTCGTAACCATCGTCGTACGCAGAGTAGTTTGCAAACTTGCTCTCCTCGTACTCTGCTTCCAATCTGCTTAACTCCCGCTCCTTATCACCGTCCCAACCCAAATTGTTTTCAAAATCAGGCGCAAAGAATCTTGGTGCAACAGATGAAGTAGATGCACCTTGGTCAAAGTTTCGGTTCTGTTGTGATACAGAACGAGCTTCAACATTTTCCTCATAACTCCAGCGGATCTTGTTGCTGATTTGGCCCTGAATCTGTGAAACGCAACCCCACAACGTCTCACTAATGGCTCCATCTTTGCGAGCTTCATCGTTCAAAAACTGGTCGATCATAGCTTTTCTGTCTTCAGATATGTCTTTGCAGTCTACATACCGTTGTCTCGGTTTTTGTTTCTGTGCCTTTGCAACTTCAAATTGCTTTATAACCTCGACAAGAGCTTGTTGTCGAGCCTCATCTTCTTGTTCGGCTTGTTTTTTGATATAGTTTTGCAGTTCTTCGACGGTATGGGGGAGACGACAAGCCATTTGAATATTGTTAGATTTGTGGATTGAAATGTGCGTGTGCTGCGTGTTTGTGTTGTGTGTTTGTGTTGTGTGTTTTTATAGTGTGTAAAAAAGTTTACATTTAAAAGATTTTTTTTTTTTTTTTTTTTTTTTATTTACTTTGCAGCATATATTCACTTAAAAAAAACGGTATAAAGCTTTTGTCAATCGATCGCCATCATGACCAAGTTAGGGGGATCGAATGCCACGATCAAGTGCCCACAGTAGGCAAATCGATTCCCTAACTCGATCACCCAAGGGTCGATCGACCTTATTGCAAACAGCCTAATATTTTCTATCAAAAAGTGTTGTTTATTTTTTGAACCGTGCAATCTTTGATAATATTTTTGCGCTAATTTAGTTTAGGCCAAAATTTATTTGTAATGCGAATTTTAGTGTTGTTAATAAAAGGATTATGTGCAAGACCCTCCAAAAAAATTGTGTGCAACACTTAAGGGCCTGTAAACAAAATAAATGTTCAGTGAACAATTCATGAATCATTCGGTAAAAAATTCGTTTAATAATGAACGAACATGAACAATATTTTAGGCTCGTTTACTTAAATGAACGAACGTGAAAAAAAGTCGCGTCCGTTCATATATGTTCGTGAACGTCCAATTATGCATTTATTAACATTCGTTTATGTTCACTTATTTGCTTATGTTCGTATTGTATAATTTTAAAACTGGTTTGTTTAAACAAAACGAAACACTTATAAAACAAAAAATTGTGCATAATTGAATAAAATTTATGTTTGTTTTTTGACGTTCATTTATATTCGATCATTAATGTTCGTTTATGGTTCGTTTAATGTATTAATGAACGAACATAAATAACTCAATTTTATAATAAACGAACATGAACAAGAAAATTCGTCCGTTTTTAAGCGCCCGTGTCATTTAATTTTTCTGGTTAAATTTAAGTGAACGAACATAAATAAAACTTCATTTGTGTTCGTCCGATTCATTTACAACCCCAACAACATCTTACCGAGAACGGTAAGCCCTTGTGTTCGGTAAAGTTTGAACTTGAGTTTTAATGGAGCAGCCATTCACGCTTGCAAATACATCTTTTTCATTTGTTTGTTTATGTAAATTTGAAAAGAAAATTATTTGTTGGACTACTTTTTTGAAAAGCGATGACAATACATGGATATTGAAACAAACAACAAACAAATCTTCTCTTACCAAGTCACATAGTTTTTCCTACAAGTTGTTACTTTTTGACTAATAACCCGGAAATGAAAAATACGGAAAACATAAAGCTGAAACTAATAGGAAAAAGGGTAAACTGCAAAAAATGTGATTAAACTTTTCGAAAATTGCCAGAAATGTCTGTAAAAAAAAAGTGCAAGAAATATCCCTAACGTTTCATTTTTATGCGAGTTTTGTCCGTGAAAAGTTACTGTAGTTGCAAATTTTTGTTTTTGGCTAATGGTCGTTAGTTTTTCACGTGTGAAATGACTATTTTACTCTCGCCTACTACATGACATTTTTTGCAATTTGCTATTCATATTAACCTAGTGATCTTAATAAAGATATATCACCATTTCAAATATGGTGAATGCTCATGTCGTGATTACCGGTAAACAAAAGGGAGTTGTTTGTTGGAATATGGATCGAATATGGTTGTGTGGTGGTAGAGGGTGGTGGTGGTGGTGATGGTTGTGTGGTGGTAGAGGGTGGTGGTGATGGGAAGTAAAAATAATATGAATAGTAAACTGCAAAAAATGTCCCTGTAGTAGGCGAGGGTAATATAGTCATTTCACACGTGAAAAACTAACGACCGTTAGCCAAAAACAAGAATTTGCAACTACAGTAACTCTTCACGGACAAAACTCGCATAAAAATGAAACGTTAGGGACATTTCTTGCACTTTTTTTTTGCGGACATTTCTTTCAATTTTCGAAAAGTTTAGGGACATTTTTTGCAGTTTAATCTAGCAAAAATTATATGTTGAAATTTTTTTTTTCTGTTCTAAAATAATTGTCTCCCGACAAAAATTACACATTAAAAAAAAACATAATTAATACTAATTTTCTATTTTTCTTTTTTTGTAGAATGACCGTTTTATCTTTTATTAATTAATTAATGTTATTTTACCAGATAAACCCTTTAACCAAAAAAAATAATTAATTAATGTTTTTTTAAAACTATTTTATGGTTGTGTTATATAAACTCTTCCTATGTTATCACATTGAGTGATTTGGTCAAACCGTACAATCGGGTGATGCGTGCAATGATTAGAAACCCTCCCTAGGGGGTCCAAATAACTTGCCCCCTTTTTTTAAGGGTTGTGTTAGTGGTACACCCCCTACTTTGTGGGGCCCTCTTATTTTGATCAAATTGTACAATTCGTAAAGTAATCAGTACAAGTGGCGATAACACCCAATCATTGAAACACCCCCTACAGAGGTGTTAGGATAACATCACCCTTTTTTAAAACACATATTGGAAGTCACTAAAATTGCATTTATTGTTTTCTGCTAACATGTCACAATTCTGAATAAGGTTTTACCAAGTCCCGTCGACTTTCTTTTTTATCTTCATTGATATGTGTGGGTCATAAAAATTTTGCGACTTATCGTGAAGCATGTTACCTATTTTCCATTCTTTGACCAATTTTTCGTCGAGGTTATATACAATTTGAAAGTGAACATTCAGTATGAGACGGACGGAGAAGCATGATTTTGTTCTACCATTTCCAAACACGTTTTTGGAAAAGAAATTCAAACTGGAAAACCTTTTTGTTGATGTATATTGAAACAAACAGCGTAGCGAGAAATAGGGAATTAAATTTTCTCATACCAAGTCACAAGTTATTACTTTTTGACCAATTAATATCAATGTGACCCCAACATGAATAAACGGGAAAGTAAAGAGAATTTAGTTGTCAAAGAAAGTAGGGTAAAAGCTATAGAATACCATCCTACTTACAAAAAAGTACCATCTTGAACCATTTACTTTTTTATTGCTTACTTTACCAACGAACTTTCAAATTTTTAGTCGACTTGAACCATTTCCTTTTCGATTATCCACGCGTCATTTCTTTTTATTTTTTTTAATTTCCACGTTTGCTAATTTTTGACAGCGTGGATTTGGTCAACTTATACCCAATTATTAACGGGTATATCCCCTATTTTAATAACCCGACCCGTTGGTTATTAATAACCCTAAAACAAACCCTACCTACCATTGTTGTCTTCCTCTTCATCACCTAAAACGAAACCCTAGCCACAATCATGTCTTCATCTTCTTCCAACTATTCCAACCCATTTGTAGTTGTTGAAACTGAATGTAAATGCCATCTTCCACTTATGAGCCTCACCTCTTGGACCAAAGAAAACCCTTGCAGACGCTTTCTTGTTTGTCCTAACAGATACAAACCAGGAATCAAGAAATGCAAGTTTTGGGATTGGTTTGATCCAGAGTTGGATAATGATTGGTACAGAGATCATTTGTTTGAGATGTATAGGCTTCTTAATCCATCTCAGAGACAAGAACTACAAACTGCAATAAGCAGCCAACAAAAACTTGTGCTTCTTCAAGATGAAATCCAGCATCTCAAGAATGATTTGAACAAAATTAAAAAAAAAAAAGCTTCTTTATGGAAGTCATCTGTCATTTTATTTGTTGTTTTGGCTTGGGTTGTTTTTGTAATGAAGTAGTGTTAGATTTGGCATGTGATGTATTTTAAGCAAGAAATCAGTTGTATGAAGTATTTCAAGAAGTTTTTTGTAATCAAGAAGTTGTTTGCATATGCTGGTATAATTGTTTGCATATGCTGGTTTAATGTATTAATGGAATCTAGCATTTCATGTTCTAATGGTATAATTGTTTGCATATCCTGAATTTGTTAATCAATATATGTATGTTAATCAATATATGTCTGCACATGGACTGCACAAAGACACAAAGAGTGCATTTCCATGTCTGCACATGGACTGAACAAAGACACAAAGAGTGCATTTCCATGTACTGCACAAAGACAACAAACAAATTACTTGAAAACTGCGATATAAGATAAATAAAATAGGGTCTGCATTTCCATAATCAAGGTGGTCAACAGCAATTGTTTACAAAAGATGCAACAAAAGGTGTGTCCACATGCCTTTGTCCACATACACTGTCCAAAATAAAAGGCATGAAAAGCAGTTTAAGTACCTAATCATCCACTTACAAATACTTAAAACAATCTTAACCAACATTACACTACAAGATCTAATCAGAGTCAGAAACATCAAAAGCTTTTTCAGGAGTTGATCCTGTGCCAAATTGGTCAAAGTTATAAGCCTTGCTCATCTGGATAATTTTGATCCTTTCTGACCTCCCACGATTCTTGTGATAAATTCTTTGACCATCAGCTGTGTATGCCTTTTCCATCCATTTCTGATTGTTTCTTCTCCTTTTTGGTGGTTCTATTGCTGAACCATCTTTTGTTGGTTCATCAACTTTTTGCTTGCCTTTTCCATCTTCTGATTGTTCAACTGGTAGTATCACAGACTGTTGTGTTGGTAATTCAGCTGCTACATCAAGTTGGTGTGAATGGTTATCTTCAGCTGCTGCATTAAGGTGTTCCAACTTAGCCTCCCACTCATCTTGTTGCCTGTGCCTATTAACTTCTTCTTCATTTAACCTTTCCTGTTGATGCATTACTTCCATAAAAGCTTCCATATCCAAATTATACTGATATTCCTGTTTGTCAAGAAATAGAATATTTACCTTACTATAAAACACACACAATCACTGTTAAAGTATTTAACTAATTAAAGTCCATATATTATATACCTCTTCAGCTGTACAGAATCCATCATTTGGCTCTCCTACACTGGATGCTCCTACTCTGCTACTTTGTCCAACTCCTCTGTTACTTTGTCCACCATTCCCACCTCCTCTTCTACCATTCCTCCCTCCTCTTCTACCATTCCCACCTCTTTCACCAGTCCCTTCCCCTGTTCCACCATTCCCACCTCCACTAGTTCCACCACCTCTACCCCCTCTATCACCCCTACCACCACCTCTGCTTCCTAATCCACCTCTAGATGCAGTTTCACCTGTTACAGATTGCCTTTTTCTACCAGATGCTTTGTTGTTTGTTTGAGGTTTTGGTTGAGTTTCATTTTTACAACTTGCCTTATTGTGACCCTTTTGCCAACAATTACTGCATGTCATCTGCCTACCAACTCTACTTACTTGAGTGCTATTATTTTCAGTTGGTGATTTTCTTCTCTGTTTTTGTGGTCTACCTGGCATCTTTCTAAGTAATGATGGTAATGGGGGAACATCATTAGTCCTTTTCCAATACTTAGATCCTAACACAGGTTTTATAGAGAATTGATATGCATTAAACCATGCTTCTTGACTATACCAAAAGCTAACACCATCATCTATCTCCTTGCCTAAATGCAAGTACCCTGCTACAGCATGTACACAGGGTACACCACTTAACTCCCACATCCTACAACTACATACCTTGTTTTGCAGGTTCACACAATAAGCCTCATCTCCATTTCTAACTTCCATCTCTTGGAAACCACTGGAATAGACATACCAATGCCTAAAATAAACAATTATATACATTAAAATATGAATGATGCTGTCTTCCAAGTTAAATGCTTGGTGTGATGCCTAAAATAAACAATGATATACATTAAAATAGAAAACTGACCTTTGTTGAACCTTTAGAACCTCTAGCCTTTTCCTAATACTTGGTGTGATGCTGTCTTCCAAGTTAAATGCTATCTTGTTCATGGCCACTAGCCTTTGCATTATGTACAATCTAATCTCTTCCAACATTGTTATTATTGGTTTATTCCTTGGACCCAATATTGCTCTGTGATAACTTTCACTTATACCGTTTTCAAAAGCTGCACATCTCCTATCCATTTCAAAGAAAGCTCTAGACCAAGAATTGGGATTTCTTTGTATCAAATAATCATAAGCGCTCTGGTCTAACTCTTTGATTCTTTCCATGTGAGTCTCAAATTGTTGCTCTAGTGTACTTGCAGCTGCAGCCCAAAACAGCCTCTGAAATTGAAGACCACTGAACTTTTTCTTGAAGTTAGCAAATACATGCCTAGTGCATCTTCTATGTTCAGCATGTGGTAACCAATCAGAGACAGCATCTAGTAAACCCTGATTCAGATATGTTAATGATTAGTAATAAGGAACTGATATGTAACAGAAAATGAGTAACAAAATTTAGGAAATGATTAACAGAATACCTTATGAGAATCTGATATGATAGTAATGCCGGTACCATCATTCAAACAAAGATCATCCTTTAGAAGATGCAAGAACCAACCCCAATTCTGTGAATTCTCAACCCTAACTACAGCCCATGCAACGGGATACATTTGGTTGTTTGCATCCCTTCCCATGGCTGTCAGTAATTCACCCTTACAAGTATGCTTCAAAAAACAACCATCTAAACCTATCACTTTCCTACAGCCTGCTAACCACCCATCCTTCACACCTTTAAAACAAATGTACATTCTTTTGAAGTATGCACTGCCATCCACATCCAATACACATGTTGACCCAGGGTTTGACTCTAAAATAGCTTGCTTGTACTCATAAAGTTTATTGTAATGTTCAATTAGGCCACCTTCATGCTCATACAAAGCTCTCTGCCTTGCTCTCTTACACTGTCCTATGCTAACATCTATGCGATACTTCTGTCTTATATCCTCTTTCATTTTTCTGTATGGCATAAAGGGATCAGCTATGATTTCTTTCATATACTGGGCTGCTATCCACTTAAAATTGACAAGAGATCCTAAGTTGTAATTCCTACAACATTTATGATCAGGAATGAGTGACTTAATTTGAAATGAATGTTCATTACTCATCCATGATGCATATAATCTAAATGTACAAGGAACATATTGATCAGATGAAATCTTCTTTTTTTTCCACTTTGGTGACTGACATGAAGCTCTCTTAGCCTTAGTTTTCTTACCTTTTTTACGACTACCCTCCCCAGAGTCAACCAATGCCTGTAGCTCCTTTGCCAGACCATACCTGTCCTTGTTTGGCATTACCCTGTCTTTTTTACCCTTTTTACCTGCACATTTGCCTTCTGCAACATTCCTTCCACAATATACAAGAAGCTCTCTCCAATCATTCTTCATAAACCATAGCTGATAACCATGGGCAACACCATAGTTTGTCAGGGCTAATTTCAACTGAAAAGCACTCTCATATCTCATTCCTAAAACAGGTTCCATCTTATCCCATGGTAATTCAGGGTCAAATGCAGGATAAACTAGTCCTTTTTTTACCTTATAGACAGGGTCAATTCTATCACCATCAGGATCTTCTTCTGGTATTTCACCAACACCAGGGACTTGTGGTTTCTTAAATGTAACCCTAGAACTGCAAAGCCTATTTAGGAAGGTATCTGGGGTACTAATATCCTTAATGACTACATTTTCATCTCCCACATTTTGAAAGTCAACATAGTCTATATCAGCACATTCATCACTAGAATAATAGTCATCACTATCCTCTATAATTTGCTCATCAACTTCTGATTGTTTAATGTATTCCATGACATCATAATCATAGTGTTCCACATACAAATCAATCAAATTACCATTTTCATAACCAGCATTCAACATAGCTACTACATCTGTATCTGACTTAATCTCTCTTATACCTAAGGCCAATGTGGTATCATTTTTGCTATAATACAACCTTTGAATGGAATGATTAGCTGGAATTAACCTTTTCACAATTTCAACCAAAGTATCTAATGACATGCCATCGAAATTAATGTCTGATATTTCTCTCATTTCACCATCTACGTATTGCAAAGGGGTTGAAACAAAAAGACCATCGTACCTCAAGTGTATTGTGAAAATACCATTCTTTGCTTTCTTCAATTTAGTACCTGCAAAATTAGGGTTTCAAAAAAAATTAGGGTTTGTCAACATTTAATTAAATAGATAATTAGGGTTAAATAAACAAAGAAGATATACCTTTTGCCATTATCTTTGTTGTTCACTAGAAAATCATCAATTTGTGGATTGAATTTGCGAGAGAGAATTTTTATAATTAGGGTTTCATGTGTGTTTTAATTTGGGGGAAAGTCTGTATAAGTTGACCCAATCCACGCTGTCAAAAATTAGCCAATGTGGAAATTAAAAAAAATAAAAGGAAATGACGCGTGGATAATCGAAAAGGAAATGGTTCAAGTCGACTAAAAATTTGAAAGTTCGTTGGTAAAGTAAGCAATAAAAAAGTAAATGGTTCAAGATGGTACTTTTTTGTAAGTAGGATGGTATTCTATAGCTTTTACCCAAGAAAGTACAAACTTAAATATATATAAAGATCTATCCGGTACACTATACAAACCCCTCTATGATGTCAAATCAGAGGAGTTTGGTCAAAGTTTCTGTTTGTCCCGTATTTCTGACAGTTTTAAGTGTTTTACTTATTAAATTTTATATTTTCTGTTCCGCACTTTCAGGTTTATAGTTTTTTTATATAAACAAAATTATAAAAAGTAAAAAAAAAAATTAAAATTTAAACAAAATAACAGGGGGTGCCCTTTGTATTTTTTGAGGGGTTTGGATATCACGTCCGTCGACATCTAAATACAAATAATTGATAGGACTAGCTACGAAAAGCTAGCATAAGTTTGTTTTTGTTCACAACTTGATCGATAATTTAAAGTGAAGTCTGTAAATATTTTATTGTAATATAATTCAACTTGGTCGTTTTCTTTATATTTTTCTTTAAACGATAGTGATAGAAGCCTAGCGAAAAGCTAAGAAAAAGAATTCAAGTATATGAAAATAGAGCGTTACGAGGATCATTAAAACCTTTCAACCAATTTAACTGAAACGAGTACCTAATTACATTATATTGTGTCCATCGTTTGCTTACACGCTAAAATCATACTAACCTGGTGCATATGCAAAGACGACAATGTAGTCATACGATTAACATTGTTCCGAGAATAAAGATTATATGGCTTAATGACTTGAATATACATGTTGGTTTCGATATCATACCTGGTGCATATACCTTATGCTAAATTCATACTAACCTGGTGCATACTTATCAAGTCGTAAGAGTTTCTTGGCCTAACGGGGTAACATTATTGTCACGTTCAATCATGAAAAACCGTGAAAAAAAAATACATCAAATGTACCTTTTGATCCTATAGTTGTGGTAAAACTTCACTAGATTATACGTTGAACATTATATGACAAGGCATAACCTTTGAGCTCATGAAGACTTAGGAAGTGTTTGTTTGAGGGATTTGGTAATCAAACAACGACTTTCATAGTTATTTGAATTGTTTGGTTAAAACATTAGCAATCAAACTATTATAGGATACCTATAAAACCATAGAAGTGGGGTGAGGTGGGTTTTTAGTGGGCCCCAGTTTCGAGAAAGCATAAGGAAGCATTTTTTAAAGTAATTCCTCAAATGTCCAATTCGTCGCCATCGACGCTGCAATCCATTATTATCCAGTCTCCGTCGTAATCTTTAATTGTATCAAAATTTTCAAGTGATTTGTTCAAGTGAATTGCGTTTCTTCTTTATATGCACTAATCGTGAGTTAAATTCGCAACACCAATTTAATTTTCTGTTTGAATTTTCATCAACAAGTTCACTGGTTCATGAATGAAATGAGGATTTTTGTTTGTCTTTTGTGTTGATGTTGTTAGGTTTTGTTATTACAGTTGAAAAGAGTGATGAAGAAGAAATATATGGTTTTGCTTATTTTTAAATTAATAATAAATCCATTCATAATATTTACAAATCCAACAACGTCTAACAAGATCATACCCATATCTATTCCATCCTATTATCAAATGGGTTTTGTTAACATGTGCCCACTGGGCACATGATTAGGCGTATTAAATGAACACATGTTTCCCTTTTATGTCAAAAAACACATTTAATGAACATTGATTATAGCTAAAAAATTACCTTAATTATATGCATTTTATGACTTAATTAACTTGAACCTTTCTTTATTATATATTTTAACATGTGCGGCACATATTAGCAAAACCACTTTTTTGAAAAAAACACATATTGCAAGTCACTAAGGCTGGAGTAGTTTTTGAGAGTGAGTGAAGTCACTTCCGGCTTCAATTTATTTATTTGTAACAAATAAAAACAAATAAATAAAAAGAAACCGAAACCAAAAAACAAACAAATAAAAAGAAAGCAAAAATAAATAAATAAGGAACTGAAAAACAAATAAGTAAAAAGAGACCGAAAACGAAAAACAAATAAATAAAAGGAAAGCAAAAATAAATATAAAAATAAAAAGAAACCGAACCGAAACCGAAAAACAAATTTAAAAAGACACCCAAACTGAAAAACAAATAAATAAAAAGAAACCAAAGATAAATAAATAAAAGGAAACCGAAATCGAAAAACAAATAAATACAAAGAAAGCGAAAATAAAAATAAAAATAAAAAATCAAAACCGAACAGAAAAATAAATCAAAATAAATAAATAAAAAAAACCCAAAATCGAAAAACAAGTAAAAAAAAAAAACTGCAAAAATTAAAAAAATAAAAAGAAAAAAATCCGTTCAAAAAAAAAACAAAATAAATAATAAAATAAACACAATAGATAAAATAAATAATTAAATAAAAAATAAAATAAGTTAAGAGTTAATTACATAAATCTTCCCTCGTTAGTTACTAACGCTCATTCGGTCCATATGGACTCAAAAGGAGTGACGCCCGTTTAGTCCCTATGGACTTAACAACCAAAATACACCTCCGTTTGGTCAAAATACCAGTTCATGCAAAACATAAAACTACATGGACGACCAATGTAATTTTTGAGAGTTAGGGACGAAATGTGCAACTGTGTGTCAACCACAGGAACAATTTATGTAATTAACTCTAAATTTTTTGCGACTTATCATGAAGCACGTTATTTATTTTCCATTCTTTGACCAATTTTTCGTTTACATTATATACAATTTGAAAGTGAAAGTTGTGATCTTTTACAAAGTGCATAAAAAATAAAAATTCCAAGAAGTCACTCCTGACTAAAACATGTTTTATATTTTCTTTGTTTTTCACAGTTCTAACTTCTTCTTCATCTACCTTTTCCTCACTAACAAGCATCTCTACCTCAAATTCAGTTGTAAATCTTTCAAAAAATCACAAAATTAGGTTACAATTATGTTTAATTGGTTTATAAATAAAATACAACATTTTTTTTTAATAAATTCGAAGTTCATTGGTTTATAAAATTATTTAGGGTTTTGATTAATCTGAGTCAAAACGAAATTCCTATAGCAATTCTTGATCAACAAACCTTAAACTGATATCAATTCTTAATCTTTTTTGTTTTTCTGAGTTTTTACTTATAACTTTTAATACTATATAAAGATAGACTTACAAAAAAGAAAAATAAAAAAAATAGACTTGCAATATTTACAAACCCAACAACGTCTGACAAGATCATACCCATATCTATTTCATCCTATTATCAAATACTAGGAGGGTATCCACGCGATGCGGCGGCGGGTACCCTGTGACTATATTTTCTGGCAATGTGATGTTATGCGACCATATTTTTTTAACAATTAATTTACAAATAACAATAAATTTAGTTAAGACAATAGTATAATTACAACCTAGTGAGACCCAAATTTACTACCCGTACCATCACCCTTTTGTCAACACTATTCCAACCCATAACTTGAACTGAATCGCGGGAACGCTATTCCTTTTAAGGGGTATGTGCTGTAACACCCGATAAATTTCCTAAACTTATTTTCTATCCAAAATATTTATTTTTGATCTCTCATGACTTTTAAACTTCTTTGAACTTGTTTGGGCTTGAAAACCGGTAAATATCTTAATAAACGTGAGCGTTACTCCTTTATCGAACCGGCACAACCTAGAAAGCACGAAACGAATCGAATTTGCCAAATAAATTAACTTCGAGAAAGTTATGCGTATTTATACCCGTTTTTATTGGAAAAAATATTTCGAGAACAATGGCGCAAGTTTCGTAATTTTTCGAGTCCGTTTGGTACGTCAAATGGGTCCCACGATTAATATTTCAAAAGTTTCACTAAGTTAACCCTTTAACCCCTCCGCCCCTATTTTTCGTTCTCACCCTTCTAGTTTTGTTTGTCCGTTTTTTACCCCTCCCATTTTAATAAAACTCAATTTTTCTCTCTCTCTCTCTCTCTCTTCTACCTCACAATTATTAACACAAACACACACGCTTCTCCTCTCTCTCTAACCCTCGCCGGAAAACCCCTCACCTCCGGTAACCGCCGGCCGGCCGCCACCTTCCATCGCCGGAAAAATTTTCAGGCGAAAACCTTAACTCCCCAAATCGATAGATCGGCCCATTTCATCCATTTCTGGAGCAGTTGATCCCCTTTGGAGCTCGTTTGATACCGAAACACCACCTCACCGCCACTGCCACACCACCATCGTCGCTCCACCGCCTCTCCACCACTTTCCCCCTCATCGGTAACACCTCACGCGCCCTCTCCTTCCTTCATTTATTTTTATTCGAAACCCTAAAATTTTTTTAAAACTTTTATAACACCGATTTTTACTTTAGATCTTTTATAAAACCTTTTATTTATGTTAAAAATCGTGTGGATCTATTATTTTGACCACGACTCGGTATGACTCGGTCCAACTCGGTGACTCACCGAGTCAACTCGCGTTGACTCGGGCGAGTTAGTATTTATTTTGTTTTCTTTTAATTTCTAACCTTCTATTTGTGTTTGTAGTTTGGATGTTGGATTTAGTTTCGATTTGTTTCGATTTGAGATCAAAAGCTGGAACTTTTGTGGATATGTTTTGGGCTGATACGTATTGAAGCAACCATCAAATTGTGTGGATATGTATTTGTACATTGTGCTTTACATTTTGTATTAATTGATGATGGGGTGTATTAATTAATATCATTAATGTTGTAAGTCTGAAAATTACAGCATGCTTATGTTGTTGTACACTATGCTTATTTTGTTGTAACTCTGAAAATTATGTGCATTAATATGGATGGGTTTTAATGGAGGGTTGCAGCTATTGTACATTGTGCTTAAATGGTTGTAATTTTTGGTGAAGGGGTGTTTTTAATACCATTAATGTTGTTTGATAGAATTTTGGTCTTAAAATAACACCACACTTTATTTTGTTGTACAATATGCTTACTTTGTTGTAATTCTGAAAATTGGGTGCATTAAAGTGTTGTAAACCATGCATTATTTCTTGTAAGTCTGAAAATTTTGGAGAGAGAGTGCTTCCTCCATTATATGTAGTATAGATATACCCATAGACTTTCCCTCGAGCAAACGAAACGCTACCTTAGTATTTATGGATACTGTACCATTTTAACAAACACATATTGCAAGTGAGCAAGTCTATTTTTTCTATTTTTCTTTTTTGTACTTTGAATATGAGTTAAAAGTTATATAGTATTTCAGTTTGTACTTTCAATATGAGTTTTAAAACACATATTGAAAGTACAAACTGAAATATATATAAAGATCTATTTGTGTTATTCATAAGTGTTCATGAATACACCCATAAGGTGTTTGATAAATGCCTCGGTAAAGTAATTTTGATATTTTAGAGTTTGAAGATATTCATTAGAACATAAATGTTTTAGTAATTCATAAAAGCTTCAATATGTCCTTAAAAATCAAAATTGTTAATGAATAAAACTTCGAATGTGTAATACGTGTTTATCAGTTCATCGGTTTTTATGTTCATCAATACGTGTACATCAGTTCAACAATAAAAATGTCATCAGTTATTTTTATATTCATTAATACGTGTTCATCAATGCTCATCAGTTTTCATTATGTTAATCAATACGTGTTCATCAATTTTCATTATGTTCATCAGTTTTTTTTTTTTTTTTTTTTTTTTTTTTTTGTATGTTCATTAATAGAGATTGTTCATCAGTATTCTGTCAGAATGTTAATCAGTACAAAATATTCATCAGTAGAAAGTCTTTATACTACCTTTTCCAAACAACTTTTTCGAAAAGAAATTTAAACTATAAAAACTTTTTTTGTTGAAAAGCGAAGATGATGTATATTGAAACAAACAGTCATAGCGAGAAATACGGAATTAAATTTTCTCTTACCAAGTCACATTCTTTTATCGACAAGCTATTACTTTTTGACCAATAACAATGTGACCCCAAAATGAATAAACACGAAAGTGAAGAGCTGAATTTAGTTGTCAAAGAAAGTACAAACTGAAATATATATAATGATTCAACTTGATTGTTGTCTTTATATTTTTCTTTGAATGATAGCGATAGAAGCCTAGCGAAAAGCTAAGAAAAAGAATTCAAGTCTACGAAAATAAAGCATTACAAGGATCATTAAAACCTTTCAAACCAATTTAACTCAAACGAGTACCTAATTACTGTAAACTTGTATAATTCCGGAAACTGAATAATGAGTTTGAGTACAATATAAATAATGTTAAATGATCAAACAGGTTTGACCCAATACAAATAATATTAACGTTAAATACTAGTCCACTAACAATTACATTATATTGTGTACATCGTATGCTTACACACTAAATTCGTACTAACCTGGTGCATATGCAAAGACGACAACGTTGACATACGATTAACATTATTTTGAGAATAAAGATTATATGGTTTAACGACTTCAATATACATGTTGGTTTCGATATCATACCGTATAGCCTATACCATTACATGGGCTATGTTTGGCGTAGAGCTTTTTGGAGCTTTTTGAGGCGATGAGCGGCGAGCAATGCGCTTTTTGATTTTTAGTGTTCGTTTGACAAAAGAGCGGTGAGCATTGTTACTTTTTAGGAAAACTCATTTTTTCAGTGCTTCTTTAAGAAGCTGTGAGCGGTGAGCAGTGAGCTGTGGCTACAGCTCACTGCTCACTGTTACTGCTCACTGCTACTGCTCACAACTACTTTTGCCAAACATAACCATGTTCCAAACGACCCTTAGCTCCTTGTGATAATAAGAATAACTTATGCGACACAAGACAAGTTTGGTTTAACTTCTTGCCTAAACGTGCCTTCATTGACATTTAACAAAATGAAAAGATCTATTATTAGCAATGAAATAAATGTAGAGATAACAGGAAATGTTTAAAGGGCATATGGTAGTTGGAATTAATACCGTCACACATTTTTTATTTATTTATTTATTTTTTTGAAAAGTGAATTTCGTTGAAACTTTGTGTCACGATTCAATAACGGGAGGTCTAGCTTACGTTGTCTTAACCGGGCTCGCGCTAGAGAGCTCCCTCGAAGTAGGAATGCCTATTCAAATACCCGATGGGGGGAAAACCCCTACTAATCGGCCCGAAGGCATGACGATTAATAGGGGTAAACCCTGCCCCCTCAGACTTGAACCTGGGTATACCCAAGCCAAGCCCTCATAGAGGGACTTCCTAATATCTCAAAGTTGGCATTAGTGGGATTTGAATTTGAGACCTAAAGGTCACCAAAGGAAGTCCCAACCACTAGACCAACTCTTCATTGATTAATACCGTCACACATGACACGCCACTATATGCATACTTATCAAGTCGTTAGAGTTTCTTGGCCTAACGTGAGCAAAACATGAGAAAGTACATCAAAAGTTCTTTCTGATTCTATAGTTGTAGCAAACTGCACTAGATTTTATATACTGAACTGATATTATAAAAAATAATATTAAATACTTTTAGTCATAATTTTTGTCGTGACTAAAAATTTTAGTATTTGTTAATTATTATCTATATTTAACTGATATTACAAAAAATAGCATTAAATATTTTTAGCATGACTTGGTCATCACTAAAAGTGCAAGTATATTTTTATGGACCAAATTGTCGCGTTGAAAGTCAAAGTCATGGGTTGCAAAAGTGATTTCAGAGTTAAACGGTGAAAATGATTTCAGAGTTAAACGGTGAAAATCGACTATTTGAAAGTCAAATTGTCGCGCTAAAAGTACAATGTCGTTGCTAAAAGTGATTTCAGAGTTAAACGGTGAAAATCGACTATTATGTTGTTTTATGAATTTGTAGCCGCCAGTTTACCCCTGACTAAAATCCTTTTATTTGTTTATTTATTTTTTTACAGTATTTTTTAAGAAACATCTATTCTGGTAGTGGAACATTACATGACACGACATACATAACCTTTGAGCTCATGAGACCTCAAATGTATGGATACTATTTTAAACACATAATGCATGTCACAAAAAATGCATTTAATATTGTTTTTGCTAACATGTCACATTCTGAATAAGACTTTACCAATATAATTGGAAAGTGTGTTATTGACTTTCATATATCTTCATAGATTTTTGTGACTTATCGTGAAGCTAGCCAATCTCCAATTTTCCATTCTTTGACCAAAATTTTCTCTCTGTACAATTCTATGTTTTTTGTACTCGTTTACTTTGTTTAGAAAGATTGCTATATAGATACACCCCTCACATGATGGCACGAGGCTGCACACAATCGATCGTAAAATATCGGTTGGTCACATGAAGTGGCCGATATTCACATCAGTCGTTTGGGTTGTGGGAGATCGGTTGAGGATCGGTCGAGTAGAATGGAAATCCAAAGTCGGTCTAAAACTCGACCGACATTTAAGATTATATCCGTTGCATTAAAAAAAAAAAAAAAACGCCTTTCCAACCTTATAAATACCAACATCAAACACACTTTTAAACACACAATTTCAAACACAATTCAAACAATTTCCCATACATATTCAAACAACATATCTATCAATACCTTCAAACACATTATTTTAATTATGTCTTACGAGCTATTATTCGGTTCTTCGTCTTCCGACGATGATGAAGTTCTGAGTGAGTTTATGGAGTTTGCGGAGTTTGCTTGGAACGCTTACCAAACATCACAGCCAAAAGTTCCACGAAGGTACATACGTAGGGATCATGAGGGTGCTCATAATCGTTTAGTGGCGGCATACTTTTCCGAAAACCCGCATTTCGACGAAAGAACATTCTCTCGGCGATTCCGAATGAGCCGAGAACTTTTCACACAAATTGTTCGAGCGGTAACCGATTATTCTCCTTATTTTCAACAAACTCTTGATGCTAGGGGCATACCTAGTATTAGCCCATTGGTCAAGTGTACTGCGGCAATTCGTCAATTGGGATACGCGGCCGTTCCTGATTCTCTTGACGAGAATCTAGCAGTGGCTGCAACAACATCCCGTGATTGTCTCCGTAAGTTTTGCAATGTTATCATGGAGTTATATTGTGTTGAGTATTTGCGAAAGCCCACGTATACTGACCTTGAAAGATTATATGCTCATAACGAGCATAAGCATGAGTTTCCTGGGATGATGGGAAGCATTGATTGTACAAGTTGGGAGTGGGAGAATTGCCCAAATGGTTTGAGAGGTCAATATGCTAGGGGTGATCATGGGCCACATCCATTCATTTTATTGGAAGCGGTCGCCTCCCAAGATTTATGGATTTGGCATGCGTTCTTTGGTGTCTCCGGTATGAATAACGACGTAAATATTTTACGTCGTTCCCCTGTTTACATGGTTCCAAGATGAGGGCCATCGTGATCACGATCCCTTAAGAACGCATGAAGAATCGTTAGTAGTTACCCAGGAGCTTATGGACTCATCAACTCATCTAAACTTAAAATCTGATTTGATCGAACACATTTTGAGAAATCGTAGAAATCAAGTCAATCAAGAAAATGAAGACGAAGACGGTAGTGATGGTGACGATAAGGTCGACGATGAAGAATTTTTGTAATGTTTTTATTGTTATTTGAATAATTTACTTAATATTTTTAATGTTTAATTGAATAATATATGTAATGTTTTTATTTTTAATCAATTTTAAGTTTTTTTTTTTTTTTTTTTTTTTTTTTTTAAATTTTTGATTAAAAAAAAAAAAAAGTCGGTCATCGACTGTGGCACTTTGGTCATGTCTGGTCGCCGGAGAGAGAAAGCTAACGTGGCAGCCGGTGACCCAGGTCACTTTGGTCATCGACTGTGACTAGCCTGACACGGTCTTTGTATTATTTAAATTTAATTACTCCCTCCGTCCCATATTAAGTGTCCAGTTACACTTTTTTGAGTCTTTCTTGTTCAACATTGACCTTAAATATTTTTATTTGTGTTATATAATACTTGATGAAAATCATATAAATGAAAATACATTTAAAATCCCATATAAATGAAAATACATTTAAAATCCAATCCATTCTTATATTTTGCATAAAGTATTATGCAACACAGATAAAAGTATTTAAGGTCAAAGTTGATCAAATTAGATCATAAAAAGTCAAATTGGACACTTATTATAGGACGGATGTAGTACTATGTTTAGCAAGATTGCTAACACACCCTATGACACGGTCTTTATAATATAAAAAGATAAATATTACTATCATTCTGCTAACTTTTTACTTATCTTTCTGCATAGTATGGAAAATGATTTTCAAAGATTTTCTTTTGATTAACTAATATACATCAAATTATGCATTAAACAGCTTTAATGTGTTTACATCTTGTATGGTCTGCTTGTGCCCTAATGTGCAAAGATGGATCTTAGTGGAGATCGAGGAGTGTTGCGGCCCTCACCCTCTCAACCCACACCCACCCACCCAAAACGAGAAAGAAGAAAAAGTTCCACACTCTCGAGATATACATTTGGCCCTCCTATCTATTTAAAAAAAAGACAATTAATTGTGTACATTATATTGTGAGCATTGTCTGCTTGCACGCTAAATTCGTACTAACCTGGTGCATATGCAAAGACGACAATGTTGACATACGATTAACATTATTTTGAGAATAAAGATTATATGGCTTAACGACTTGAATATACATGTTGGTTTCGATATTATACGGTATAGCCTATACCATTACATGATCCAAACGACCCTTAGCTCCTTGTCATAATAAGAATAACTTATGCGACACAAGACAAGTTTGGTTTAACTTCTTGCCTAAACGAAATGCCTTCATTGACATTTAACAAAATGAAAAGATCTATGCATACTTATCAAGTCGTAAGGTAAGTTTATTGTCCTAACGTGGTAACATTATTGTCGCGTTGAATCGTGAGCAAAACATGAGAAAGTACATCAAAGTTCTTTCTGATTCTATAGTTGTAGCAAACTGCACTAGATTTTATATACTGAATTGATATTATAAAAAATAATATTAAATACTTTTAGTCATAATTTTGGTCGTGACTAAAATTTTTAGTATTTGTTAATTATTATCTGTATTTAACTATTTAACTGATATTACAAAAATAGTATTAAATATTTTTAGCATTACTTGGTCATCGCTAAAAGTGCAAGTATATTTTTTTGGATCAAATTGTCGTGTTGAAAGTCAAAGTCAAGGGTTGAAAAAGTTTTAGCGACGACAATGTCGTTGCTAAAAGTGATTTCAGAGTTAAACGGTGAAAATCAAGTATTATGTTGTTTTATGAATTTGTAGCCACCAGTTTAGCCGTGACTAAAATCCTTTTATTTTTTTATTTTATTTTTTTACAGTATTTTTGAGACCACAAATGTATGGATACTATTTTAAACACATAATGCAAGTCACTAAAAATGCATTTATTGTTTTTGTTAACATGTCACATTCTGAATAAGACTTTACCAATATAATTGGAAAGTGTGTTATTGACTTTCATATATCTTCATGGATTTTTTTGACTTATCTATCGTGAAGCCAATCACCAATTTTCCATTCTTTGACCAAATTTTTCTCTTTGTACAATTCTATGTTTTTTGTACTCGTTTACTATGTTTAGAAAGATTGCTATATAGATACACCCCCCATGACACGGTCTTTGTATTATTTAAAATTAATTACTATGTTTAGCAAGATTGCTAACACACCCTATGACACGGTCTTTATAATATAAAAAGATAAATATTACTATCATTCTGCTAATATTTTTACTTATCTTTCTGCATAGTATGACAAAAGATTTTCAAAGATTTTCTTTTGATTAATTAATATACATCAAATTATGCATTAAACGGCTTTAATGTGTCTACATCTTGTATCGACTTGTGCACTAATGTGCAAAGATGGATCTTAGTGGAGATCGAGGAGGGTTGCGGCCCTCACCCCCTCAACCCACACCCACCCAAAAAAAGAAAGAAGAAAAAGTTCCGTACATTTGGCCATCCTAATAATTTTATTCAAATTTCGGTGATGTGTGCATATGAAAAAAACAATATGTATGGGTTACTTTATATAAAACATATACTTCATCTGTATCATAATAATTATTCATCGACAAAAAACACACAGTTTGAGAAAAACATAATCATTACAGTTTTTTCTTTTTTACGTTTTGTAAATGACTATTTTACTTTTAACTAATTAATTACTTTTTGTAAATGACTATTTTACTTTTAACTAATTAATTACTGTTTTATGATTAAATGGATACCGTTTTTAGTTTTAAATTTTACGTTTTTATTTTTAAAAGATATTTCTATTTTATAGAATTTTGTACGTCTTTGCCCCCTATGGTTTAAGAGTGTGTTTTGAATTTTTTTTTTTTTTTTTTTTTTTTTTTTTTTTTTTTATATTTTTTATTTTATTTAAAAAAAAAGAAGAAGGTATATATATATTTATATCAAACTTCAACATTTTTTATAAAATCGTACGTACGTCAAAAGCATGTTAATATTGGGCTTGTTTTGTTCGTAATTTAGAGCTCTTCGCAACGATATTTTTTTCATTAAAGAATTCGATAGATATTTACTAAATATTTGACGAATAAAGTTTGTTATATAAAAAGTTGTAATCATTAAAAAGTTAAAGGGTGGTTTTTGTAAGTTTTTTAATTTTAAAAATTCTTAACATTCAATATGTCACTATCACGCGTAAGCCCATGTAAATTCATATGCGAGATGAGTTTTTTAATAATTTATACGTTTATTTTCTAATCTCACGTAATCCCATGTAAATTCATATGCAAGATGCAATTTTACATTTTTTTTTAATAATTCCAACCACTAAAATAAGGACACGCAATCACGCGTAACCCCTGACCATTTGTTACGCGAGATCAATGTCTATTTCTGAATATTGACAAAAACTTGGGCACTGCTAGACATATACGAGTGTATATGTCTAGCACAGTAATTTTCGCATTAATATAAGACAACCCGAAATTCAAATGTGAATAATAATATTAAAACGGAAGGAATAGTTACTATAAGACCACTTGCAGCGGTACGTTAAATGGCAACGTTAAGGGGCAGATTTTGTGATTTAACGCACGTTAACATGCGTTAACTGATGGAGCATCTGGCGTTAACGTGGCGTTAAGGGGCTGCGTTAGCCCCTTAACGTCACGTTAAGGGTTACTTTTGTAAAAAAAAAAACTTTTTTTTGGCAGAAACAGCCCCTCTCAACGGCTAGTGTGCAGGTTTCGAAAATTACATGATTGGTCCCTGCAGTTAACGGCTAGTTGTAGTTAAAAAAAAAAAAAAATTCAAAACCAATTTCACTCTCCTATAAATACCCATTTCACACCACATTTTTTTTCACACTTCCACAAATCACAACACTACATCTTACACTATCTTCTTCAACCTTCCACCAAAAAAAAAAATACGTTTTTGATTCACAATGGATCCAAACGAAGTTAACAACTTTTCAAGTGACGAAGACGATATTCAGTGGATGGCATCTGTGTACGAACAAGTTGTGCAAATGGAACAACAAGAACAACAAGAAGCCGCTGGACCTTCGAAAGTTAAAGGGCATATCTTTCGTGAACGTGAGCTTGCTGATCAACGTTTGCGTGCCGACTACTTTGATGAAGACTGTAAGTATCCGGCACGGGTTTTTCGAAGAAGATTTCGTATGAGTCGGCGACTATTTCTACGAATAGTCGAAGGTATTCAATCTTATACCTCTGGTATTGTTCCTGATCATTTCAAGTATTTTACCGAAGCGAAAGATTGTACTGGTCGAAACAGTTTAAGTATTCTTTTGAAGTGTACGTCTGCTCTACGCCAATTGGCGTACGGCACGTCACCCGATGCGTTTGATGAGTATTTACAGATGGGTTCGAGTACAGCAACGTTGTGTCTTGATAATTTTACCAAGTGCGTTATTGATTTGTTTATGCCGGAGTATTTGAGGAAACCAACATGGACCGACATTCAAACTATTTACGAAAGACATGAGTCGGTTCATGGTTTTCCTAGAATGCTTGGTAGCATTGATTGCATGCATTGGGAGTGGAAAAACTGTCCGGTTGCTTGGCAAGGGCAATTTGGTAGGGGTGATAAAAAAATACCCAACTATAATGCTTGAAGCAGTTGCTTCACACGATTTATGGATTTGGCATGCATTTTTTGGGATGGCGGGGGCGAATAACGATATTAATGTTTTGGATAACTCACCGTTATTCGACGACATTCTAAATGACGTCGCCCCTGCAGCCCCTTATATGGTAAATGGAAGGAGGTATGAAAAGGGCTATTACTTAGCCGACGGTATTTACCCACAGTGGGCTACGTTTGTCAAATCCTTCACGGCAACAACTGACGCGAAACATGCTTACTTTAAAAAGAAACAAGAAAGTGCACGAAAGGATGTCGAACTTGCTTTTGGTGTGCTTCAGGGACGTTGGGGGGTACTACGTCAACCAGCTCGTCAATATGATCTTTCGAGGCTAAAGAGAATCATGTATTGTTGCATTATTATGCATAACATGATTATAAAAGATCAAAATTTTGCAATACGTGATTTTAACGACATGTGGGTGGATCCGTCACCACGTCTGAGGCGAAATTCGTGGGTCGAAAGATGCGATGGCCAACGTCGAAGGGCAAGAGAAATTCACGATAGAGACACACACACTCGCCTCCAACGAGACCTTATGGATCATGTTTGGCAGCACCTTGAAGATCAACAAGACGATGAATAAATAATTATGATTGTCTTTATTTTTATTATGTAATTTTTAATTTCGTCGTTATTTTTATTTATTTCTTTAATTTCGTTTGTAAGTTTTTTTTTTTTTTAAGTGTGTTATGTTTGAATGAATGTTATGTTTTAATAAATGTGTTGTTTTTAAAAAAAAATTGAAGTAGTTTATAAGTTAGGGGTTGAATTTGAAAATTTATGTATAAAGTTGAGTTAAGGTGTGTTAAAGCTGAGTTATTGATGTGTGAGTTAAAGCTGAGTTAAGTTAAAGGGTGAAAAAGCTGACGTGGCAGGCCTTAAATTTTAAAGCTGGAGTTAACTGATGGGAGTGGCCTAAGTGGAAATAACCTTTTGGCAATGTCTAAACTCTATAACCTATTCCACATTCTCAAGCTTTGAATTATAAAAAACGTGCAAAGTACAAATCGAGTTCTTTTATTTTGTTCACATAACTCAAATATCAAAATCAAACCTTAGTTTTCAAACCTTAATATTCTTTGTCCCCTAGTCAAGCATCCACCCGAAGAAATAAATTATATTCTTATACTGTACGTGTTACAATATCAAAAAGGCCTTTGTTTAGACTTTGACATCAAGAATTTATATATAGGTGAAAAGATGAAGTTGGTCATCATCATCATTTTTTCCAAGTAACATTAACTATTGAAATACTTAAATTTAGACCAGAAATAAAGAAAGTTGAAGGTGAGTGTGTTTGTTTTTTTTTTTTTTTTTTCAAGATTTTTGATTTTGATGTATTTGTTGAAAGTTTGGATTTTTGTTTCTGGGTTTGGTTTAAAATGATCAAATATGTATTGGGTTGAATTTGGTAAAAAAAATTTGTTAAGTTTAAGCATGTTTCAAGTTTTAGCTCATTATGTAGAAAACCATGTGTTCTTATGTGTTTTCAATGTTTTTGTTTATATTCCTCACGCGCACACATACACGTGCACTTGCCGGAGGTCTCTTTGGAAGCAGTCTCTCTACTCCCGAGTTTACCTTGGTAGGGGTAGACTGTCCCCATACCCTGCCCCGGCGGGATTTGGTTTTTTGTAGTAGTTGTTGTTGTAATGTTTTTGTTTATATTTCTGATTTTTCCTAATTGGGTTTGATTTAAAATGATCAAATATGTATTGGGTTCTTTTAAAGTTAGTCACTTTTATGATTCTGGTGCAAGGTTCTGTTTTTGGGTCAAGTTTAAGCATATTGTAGCTCATTATGAAGAATACCATGTGTTTATGTGTTTCAGTGTTTCTAACTTTCCTTTTAAAGTAAGTGTATCTATAATTCTGGTGCATTAGTTTTAACATGTTTAAGCACATTTCTACCCATTATGAAGAACATTGTGTTTTTTATGCTTTTGTGCGAGTTTTTCTCTTGTGGGGTTTGAATTTCTGTGTAATTATCGATAAGGTTTACGCCTATTATTAATCTATATTACATATTGTAGACTAGAAAGTTTTGTGCTTATGTGAAAAGACTAATCCAATAATGGCCTATTATTGAAATTTTTAATAGTAATAATGCTTAAGTTCATCCAATGATTTTTAATTTTTTTTGTGCAGAAATTTTACCTCTCTTATGGGTTTGTCCTTATCACTGTTATCATCAGCTTGGGAGGAAATCGTGGACCATAGTTATCTAATCTTGCCTTATGAGCTTAATATCGGATCAAAAACCGATAACTCAAAGAAATTCGAATCAGAAATAGTATCGAAAGAAGCCGAAGACTCATGTGTTGGTCAAACGAGAAGAAATTCTATTAACTTGAAGAACCGTGAACCCTTGAAGATTATGCTCGAAACTACCCTTTCTTTCAAGAATCTAGTTCAGGATATCAAGTTACCAACACCCAAAAATCGGAACTTTAAAAGAGAAGGTTTGACTTCTCCTGGGTCAACCGTCTTCTTTTCACCTCGACCCGTTAGTGAACTCAATGCTGCGGCCACTACGGTTCAGAAAATATATAAAAGTTACCGAACACGAAGAAATCTAGCTGATTGTGCTGTTGTTGTTGAGGAGTTATGGTTAGTTTCAATCTAACTTATGAAATAAGCCATTTTGGGAACTTAAAAACAAGTCAGAGTTTAACTTTTACTAAAAAAGTCAAACTTTGACTCTTTATCAGATATATGGATTGGTTTTCTGAACTGGGTGATGTGTTCTAGGTGGAAGGCTTTGGACTTTGCAGCGTTGGATCGGAGTTCGGTTTCATTTTTCAATGATGATAAACCCGAAACTGCGATGTCACGGTGGGCCAGGGCTCGAACTAGAGCTGCTAAAGTGGGAAAGGGTCTATCCAAGAATGAAAAAGCTCAAAAGTTGGCCTTGCAACATTGGCTTGAAGCTGTAAGTAGTTACCTCACTTCTATCCATAAGTCTATCATCAACTTTCACTTTAAAACGCAACTTTAAAGATTTTATGGAATGCTTCTAACTCGTAATCCCTCATTGGCTACTTGCAGATCGACCCACGCCATCGCTATGGCCATAACTTGCATCTTTACTATGATCTATGGTTCAAAAGCGAAAGCTGTCAACCTTTCTTCTACTGGTAAGTTTTAAATAGTGTAAATTTAATACCATTCATTTAACAAATATCTATATATTTATGGTTCTATTTTTGATAATGTGAAGGTTGGATGTTGGAGATGGTAAAGAAATAAACCTTGAAAAATGCTCGAGGACCCGTCTACAACAACAATGCATCAAATACTTAAGCCCCGTAAGCTTCTTATTCATTTATTGTCATAAGAAAGTACTATCATTTGTTGTCGACAAAATGTTACTAAACAAGCTTTTATTAAACAGAACGAAAGGGAGTCATATGAAGTGATAGTTGAAAATGGGAAGCTCATTTATAGACAAAGCGGTTTGTTTTTAGAAACCAGTGAGGGTTCTAAATGGATATTCGTTCTTAGCACATCTAATAACTTATATGTCGGGCAAAAGAAGAAAGGCTTGTTTCAACATTCAAGTTTTCTATCTGGTGGTGCCACTACTGCTGCAGGAAGATTGGTGGCCCATGGCGGTGTTCTTGAGGTACAAATCTTTACTGCATACACATTTTGTGTTTCAGCATTTTAAGTTTCGGTTTTTAACCAATTTCCATTTGTTTTTCAGGCTATTTGGCCTTATAGTGGTCACTACTTACCAACTGAAGAAAACTTTCGAGACTTCATTTGCTTCTTAGAGGAAAACCACGTTGATCTCACAAATGTTAAGGTATGTTGAAAGATTTTGCGCTCCGTGCATTGTTAGGTTGATGAATTTACCTTTTCGGTGTTCTAATTACATCTAATGCAGAGATGCTCGGTTGACGAGGATGATGTGGGCTTTTCATTTAAGGTCACCCAACCTGAAACAAAGCCCAAACCATTAGTCATTCCCCGTACTAGACCACAAGATATTTTACTTTCACCTACTAATGTAGAACGCGCAACCACACCCATTTCAGCCCGTATCCAAGAAGCTAACCGTATATCTGGCAAATGGAGTTCAGGAACCGGGCCACGTATTGGCATTGTTCGGGATTACCCATCCGAGCTACAATTTCAAGCCCTTGAAAAAGTTAACTTATCTCCGCGTTTATTCCCAGCGAACTTCGGACCCATTCCATCACCTAGGCCCAGCCCAAACCTCAGGCTCTCTCCTAGGATTTCATACATGGGACTCCCTAGTCCAAGGACCCCAATCACTCCAAGGACCCCAGTCGCTGCTATGTAAGCTAATGGGCTTGGTTGAGGTCTTTTTTTGTTCGACTTTTTGTATAAAGTAGGTCGGCCATTAAGACCTTTTACATAACTAAAAGGTCTTAACGTCCGTTTTTACTAAGAAAAGGTCGAACTGAGGAAATGATGTACGAATGGACCTTGATATCGATTCGGGATCTCTTTATGTTATTTCCCAAGTTTTGATCACTGCTCCTTTTATGGCAGTTGGGCTTGTAGCTTGTTAGTTGATTATTTCATCTCTTTGTAAAGAAAGTAGTTATCTTTTCATAATCAGGAAACTTGGTTTCTTTTCTAAAATTTTCTTCTTTTACATCACTCAGTTAGTTATTTTTTCTACGCTTTACCAAGGGTTACATTTTTAGCTCTTTTTATAGTCCAAAGTAGTATACAACATAAACCAATCTAAGTTTATGTGTGCAATGAAAATAAGTATATTTGTCTTGCAATATAAGAGCATCCAAACAAGGATTTACACCCATCAAGTTATCACACCATATGTCATGTACCCAAAGATTACTACCCTAACAATTTGCCTAAAAAAAGTCACCAGTGGCAGACCCGGGACTAGAGGTCATCAGGTGCATTTCATAAGATTTAAAAGATTTATAAGGCAATTTTTTTGGGACCAGATAACCCGATAAGCCAAACCCGACAACCCGCAACCCGATAGACCCGAACCCGATAGCTTATCGGGTCAGGTTGCGGATAGCTTATCGGGTCAGGTTGCGGGTTAGTTTTAATTTTTTTCAAAACCCGATAACCCGATTGACACCCCTACCTGTAACATAGAAAGAATGTGTGATAATTATATGGCCAGTAACTTACCTAAAGATCAAACCAATAGTGATACTCTCTCATTCCAAAATTATTAGTCAATCTTTTTTTTATTGCTTCAAATTAGATGTCTAGTATTGAATATCTAAAAATATGGATAAGAGAGTTTAATCGATTTTACTATATTATATTTACTTGAAATACTTATTACAAAATTTGTTTTTGAAAAAAAAAAATTAATTAATTATTTAAGGCTAAAACTATCGATTTGGCAAATATTAAAAATAAGTTTTTAGATCACAAAATAGCAAAAAAAAAAAAAAAAAAAAAAAAAAAAAAAAAAAAATCCAAAGTTCCGCCTTAGTACATGAATTATAAAAAGTATCATTAAATGCAACAAATGTTCAAAAATTGTTTTAATATGAACATTTTGATGTGCTATCATACCAGACATGTGTCACTATTTTTAACGTGACAATATATTAAATGTGCATATTGAAACACTTTATTTTTCATTTAATGATACTTTTTATAGTTCAAATATTAAAACGGAACTTTGAAAAAAGTTTGTTGCTATTTTGTGGCCTTCAAAATAAAAACGGTGTTTTTTTTTTTTTTTTTTTTTTTTTTTTTTTTTTTTTTTTTTTTTTTAATACCGAGTTACTAGTGTTTCATGAGCATTTGGACCTGAATCCCGGTACCGAATCGGAACCGTACCGGTACCGTATCGAAACGGTACCGACTCTTAATACACGATACGGTACCGGTACCATGAATTGTGCCAAAAAAAAAATTCGGTACCACTAATACGGTACCGGTACCAAAGCGTGAAGTACCCAAAAAAATCCCGAAATTTGAGTAATCATGTTTTTGAATTACATAACTTATCCAAACACCCATTTGGCCCATTTCATGTCAAACAATTGTCATGTAAAACATATGAAAAATTACCAAACTTTCGAAAAACTTATTGTGACAACTATAGATCCTTCATAAACCCGAACCTATTTTAAAAGTTTTGGAACGTTTGTATGTTACAACTATCTTGGTGATGTATTTATTTAATTGTTGGTTGCGTTTTGTGCCACGTTGTGGTTTGAAATAACTTGAAAATGCTTGTTTTTTTTCTATTTTTTGTTGCATTTTCTTGGAATCCTTTTTGGTTTAACAAAAAAGGGGAAGAACCGTATAGACAGGGGCGGAACTATGTACAGCCCAGGGGTAGCGGTCGCTACCCCTGAACTTTTACCCGGTAGTGGAATTTTTGGTGTTTTTTTTTACGTTTTTCGTACTATCTTTCGTATTTCGCTACCCCTGAAACAAATTTTCGCTACCCCTAAACAAATTTTCGTATTTCGCTACCCCTGAACTTTCATCCTAGTTCCGCCACTGCGTATGGGTACCGATTTTCCGGTACCGAGTACCGGTTCCGGTACCTGAATCTCGTACGGTAGAGTACCGGTACCCACTTTCATGCTCGGAAAAAAATAGGTACCACCGGTTAGGTACTACCCTGCTCATCCCTACATCCACTCTTGGTCAAAGTTGGCGCGTATAACATTAACCAACTTTTTAACCGTTACGTTTTAGACCACGTGACCAATAAAAAAAAGCACGTGAGATCCGTTTTAAGCGTGTGTACAACGCCTAGAAACACAAATAAAACCATCTTCTTCAATTCCTTAGCTACTTCACCTTCAAATTTCGACTTTTGTATATATCGTAATGGAGCCTCGTGTTGGAAACAAGTTTCGGCTAGGTCGTAAGATTGGTAGTGGATCATTTGGAGAGATCTATTTAGGTGATCATTTTTATCTTTGGTATTGTAAATTGATTGATGTTTTCATATGTTGTCATTGTTTGAGATGTTTTTGTTTCGCGATATTTGTAGGTACTAATGTTCAAACGAAAGAAGAAGTTGCTATTAAGCTCGTAAGTTTTGTATTATTTATGTGTACAAGGTTAATATGTCTTGCAAATGCATTTAAGGATCGGATAATGTTTTATGAATGTACGTTAACCGTGGTCGAGTAAAGTTCTTGCGAGAAATGATAGTTAGAAACTAACGAAATATTAGGATTATCGCGTTAGTTTATGGTCATGGATAGAAAATGATGAAAATCACAATGTATCTTTGATTATGATAACACTATAACTGATTGTAAAGAGTTTGTGTAACGTAACATACAAGTTAGGATTGGAGTAATAAGGTCACGATTAGTAATATCCTCTCACCGTCTTTTTAAGCTTAAGATGATCCTTTTCCGACAGTCTGTACAAATAGTCAGGGCTCCTTAATTACAGCTAGCTGATAATATACCAGATTCATCTCAACTTACAATTAGGATGCAATGCAGAACTTTTAATCTTGTCACGAGGCTACCTCGTTTACAGTCTGCGACTAGATTGTTTATTAACGCCCAAACGCTTCTCTTTCCAAAGTTTACACTTTCTAAGTAAGCTAATATGTTGAGAATATGGAATCGATTTGCTTATTATGGTATGTTCAGGAAAATGTCAAGACAAAGCACCCTCAGCTGCTGTACGAGTCAAAGCTATATAGGATTTTACAAGGAGGAAGTAAGTAGCTGCAATAAGATGTTTCTCTCAGTATTTCGTTTAACAGTCGTCACTATTTTAGACTCGTTTGATTGATCACCAAAGTTGGAATATTGCAGCTGGTGTGCCAAATGTGAGATGGTTTGGTGTGGAGGGAGACTACAACGTTCTAGTGATGGATTTGCTTGGACCTAGTCTCGAGGATTTATTCAATTTCTGTAGCAGGAAACTTTCTTTGAAAACCGTTCTTATGCTTGCTGATCAAATGGTAACTATTACCAGTTTGATATCTTTGTGCCTTTACTTGAGCTTCTAAAATACAGTATCTTACTGAGTACGGGGCTTGTTTCAGATCAACCGTATTGAATTTGTTCAATCTAAATCATTTCTACACCGTGACATCAAGCCGGATAATTTTCTTATGGGCTTGGGACGTAGAGCAAATCAGGTAATGCAGTTTACCGTTCTTTTAGTTTCCAATTTGGAGCCTTAGGACTACCTTGTAATATACCTCGTTCGCCTAATTGCAGGTCTACATCATTGACTTTGGTCTAGTAAAAAGATATCGGGATAACACTCACCAACACATTCCGTACAGGTAAGATTATTGACAAACACATTCTCTAATTAGTGTGTGTATACTCATTATTTCCCTCATTGCTCTGCAGAGAAAATAAAAACTTGACTGGAACTGCCCGATACGCAAGCATGAATACTCACCTAGGCATTGGTATGTATTTCTAACTTTCACTAATAATACTCTTATTTAACGGAACATGTCGTCTTATGAATATTGACCTTTGTATATTTTGTTTTCTGAATGTGAAGAACAAAGCAGGAGGGATGATTTAGAGTCTCTCGGTTATGTCCTCATGTATTTCTTAAGAGGAAGGTAATTCCTTCGACATACCCCTCCTTTCTCTTACTCACTCACTCTCACTCTCGGTTAATGACGTCTATCTTCTATATGTCCAGTCTACCTTGGCAGGGCTTGAAAGCAGGCAATAAGAAACAGAAGTATGAGAAGATTAGTGAAAGTAAAGTTAGTACATCAATCGAGGTACTGCACTACAGGACACTGTTATTTTGTCTTACTACATATTTGTATTTCTGTGTATATAGTTGGTGATGCTTTCCGACTCTTTTCAGGCCTTATGCCGTGGTTATCCAACAGAGTTCGCCTCGTACTTTCAGTATTGTCGTTCGTTAAGGTTTGAGGATAAACCAGATTATAGTTATCTTAGAAGGATTTTCCGTGACCTCTTTATCCGTGAAGGTAAAATCTCCTATCCATTAACGGCTTAAAGCTTTATGGTCACAGATTAAACCTGTATAACACTATCTGTGACTCCGTGTTCATAATTTCTTTTACAGGTTTCCAGTTTGATTATGTCTTCGATTGGACAATATTGAAGTATCAGCAGTCACAAATTGCAGCTCCTTCTCGTGGTCTTGTAAGTAGTATATAACATGTTAGGGTGGCAATTTCGACTCGTTTACTTATGAATGTGTCAATTTGGGTTATGTTTTATATCTAGTGGATTAACGTGAATTTTTTAAGAGCATTAGCTTAACGAGAAATGGGTCAAATGGGTTGAAAGTCTTCTAAGTGTATTTTACTATGCATAAACCTCATAAAAGCTTAGATTATTATGCGATAATCTTTGAATACATGACAAATAGTGTTTTGGGTCAACCCAACCCAATTGACCCGTTCCCAATCCGCATGACCTGCCTGTTTTGCCATTTTTTATAAAATGCATTATTTCCGTTTTATTCCTAATGTTAGCAAAGTCATAAAATGCCGATGATTGTGCTCTTTTTTAGGGTATGGGCGCTGGACAAAGCTCGGGAACGCCCCCAGCAATTCACAATGGTGAGATACACACACACATACACATAAAAATGTTCATTGAAAATTATTTTGAGAATATTTTTGTTCAATTATCAACCTTTTGTAGGTGAGGAAGTTTCTCGGAGAAGAAATTCAGCGCAAGTCTTAAACTCAGGGAATAAATCTAAAGAGAAGACGCAAGTGACCAATGATGCAACAACTAGCAAAGATCCTATGGTTAGTTCTTTAAATTAACGTCATTATTTGTTATATCAATTGGAGTTGCTATCTTATATGGAAATGTGTAATCTATGTAGCTCATAAGCTCCACAGCTCGCTCACAGGCCACAGATGGAACAAATCATAAACCGTCAAGCGGACAAAAAAGCTTGCCACTTGGTGGATCTTCGGATCAGAAGAATGCTTCTGGTGTAAAGAACTACGAGACTGCTATTAGCAACGGTATTCAAAGGGTCGACATTTCAATGATGAAGAAAGGGTTCATTAACAATCCAAAATAGTGATAAATATCTCGTTGTATATTATAGCCATAAAACTTGTTATTCTTTTGACCCATATTAAACAAAGCCCATCAACCTTTTGAAAAGGGAGAGCTTTACCCCGTTTGAGTCTGTGTGACGGTGGGTTCAAACCTCGTGGACTAGTCGGCTAAAAGGTTGGAAACCATGGTTATCAAAAAAACAAATCCTGTGACTACTTAAAGGCGAGAAAGAGTTGAGTCCTATTCCTGTCAGGTCAAGATAATGGAGAACTTAGAACTGTAAATGGGTACTTATGGTGAATCCTCTCAATGACCTTATGCTTAGTTAATATCTTGTGTGCCTATAACAGTTTGAAATTGCAATAGAATTTCTGCATTTCTTTACAGTTGTCATTTGTTTATAACCAAGTTTATATTCCCTTAATTAAACGTATGGCTTCATATTGCGGCCATCAATATGGTTGGCCTCAGTCGCTCGTTTGAGAGCATATGTCGTTGTTCTCAACACATAAGAAGCATGAAACTGTAAGTTGAATTGCCTATGGGTGTGCAAGGATCGGTCTGAACCGCTAGCCATTTTTGCAAGCTCGCAAGTCAATTATCCGACCACTTTCAAATAAGTAAACAACCTTTATCTTCTCTAGTCAAAACATTTGTAAAGATTCTAAATATAAATATTTCAACATATGTTAAAAAAAATAGTCGCTAAAAGACATTGTGGCTTGCCGGAAGGTCTCTCTCAAAGCAATCCTTCTACCTTCGGATAGGACTTTTTACATCCTACTTCCTTCCTTCTACCCTCGGATAGGGATTTGACTGTCAACATACTACTTCCTTATACCCCCGTTAATCATTTCCAATTGGATGATCCATAAATCCAACTAGTAGACGACTATAAATGGATTATTTTTTTTATTTTTTATTTTTATTATTATTTTTTTTAATTTCCGTTGGATTGAGTATTGTTTTTGTTGTGTTTGCAGGCGTTTTGTGTTTTTTTACATATCAAGTACAAACTAATTTTTGGTTCTTTAAATAAAAACTAATCAATAAACAAAGTCACAATCTTTGCAAAAACACATAAAGTAAACTTAAAATGATCAACACAGAAGATCATAAAAAGGGCTTATGTTCTGAAACCATAAACAATCTTCATGTATCTATCTTTAATCCACTTGAAGCTTTTCTTGATTGACCCTTTGACTTTACCTTCAACAGTATAAGCTTTATAGCTGGCAACTCTCTTCTTCCTTTGCATTTCTGGATCAGTCAAACTCCATATTCTCGATATCGACCCACTTTTAGTTGGACCATTATTGGTATTTTCTGCATGGGTTTGTGAAGATGATGTATAAGATATAAAATCTTGAAATTTATAAGGCTCAATTTGCATATTGTTGCCATAGCATGGTTTGGATCTTAAATCATCCATTTCGATTTATGTGTTTTCTTGATGTTGGTTACTCTTTATCTAGAGTTTGTGGCTTTTATCATCACTTAAAAAGTGATAATGTGGGCATAAAGTGAATAAAAAAAGGTGGCTTTAATGGGTATCATGATATTGGTGTGTGATTTAATGAGCAATTCATGTGATTCTGTGTGGACTTAAAATGATAATCGTGTGTATATGTTTTTGCTTTGTGGTGGGGATGTTGGATTCTGGTTCCCCATATTTAAAAGTGTGCTCTTGAAGCCTCTCTACCTTCAGGTAGGAGTAAGACTGTCTACATCTCACCTCCTCCATATCTCGTGGAAGACAGGATTAGGTACCGCTGATATTTAAAAGTGTGGAATTTTGATCTATAGTTTCAAGAGCCTAAATCTGATTCATAAGTTGAAATTTTGTTTTGTAAGGTTTTGAATGTGTATCCTTGTGTTATGTAATGTCGCTTGCACATTAACACGTAAGAAGAAAGTCATCTAAACGTCAAGTTTGTGTCAAGACAAATCATCCACGGCTGCTATACGATGAAGTAGTTGAACTAAATATTTTGGATACCAGTTCCTATTCCCCGTTATCTCGACTATTCACCAAATTTTATTGATTACAAATCAGCTATTGCAACTAGTGTTTCACTAACGGATCACCTATGTAATGCCTTAAAAACATAAAGCTACCAAGATTGTATTGGACTTGCATTTCCTTTTAATTGGAAAAGGGAGACGAAAAGAGAGATGTGAACAAATGTTATCTAAGGTGATACTATTAACACATTTGATGTAAAGCATGTAAGGATAGTTAATCGTTACAGTTAACATCTATCAATCAAGAGATCCGAAACACACATGATCAATGCTAACTTTACATCAAACTTCCTACAAAATTGCCTTTAAGAACTAACATGTGTCGGAAGGTGTCTTACTTTGGAAGAGGGCTTATTTTCCGTTCACCACCTTTTGATTCATGACGTCATGGTAGTAGAGTAATACACACATGGGTTGGCCAAGAATGCTAAAGAAGCACCAAAAGATCATATTTCCCACCTGAACAAAAATTCCATTATAAGCACTTTTAACAAGTTAATTACGACTAAAATATAAGATTCAAGGGGAATGAGAGGTACCATTGAGTTTTGGAACTTGTTCTGCAAGTAACTCGTTATTAACACCAACGGGACCTGATCCATGGAAATGAATGCAAGTGTAGTTAGGTTGGTAAATGGAGATAACAGATGCGTGAAAAGTGAAACAGAAATGGAAGAAGATTTATTACCTGGACCATGATCCCAATAAAGGCCCAAAACTTGAAGATGTGGCAGGGAACAGCAATACAAAGCTTAAGGAAATAGAAACACAATCAAATTGTAAGTAAAGCAGCTCAGGATGAAGCTAGGAAGATTGGCAGCGTGGCGGATTAGGTAACAGGTCAAAACGGGTAACTTGGCACTTTTTAAAACAAACGGCCTGGTTGACTTAAACAAAGAAACGGGCCAGTATTCTAACTTTTTTGATATAAATATCTAGTGTCAAGTATGATTCTACAAAAGTTACAGGATTTCACTAATAATCAAACTTTTAATAGAAATGTTTAGAAGAGCAAGGTTGGATCAAGTGGTTAACACCCTTGCCTTGGGAGACAGAGCTCATGGGTTCGATCCTCACCCCTTGCAAGGCCGGAGGTCCTTTTCTACCTTTGGTAGAACCGGAAGCAGCCTCTGTCTACCTTAGGTAGGGGTAAGGCTGTCTACGTCTCAACCTCCCCCATAACCCGTGGAAGACGGTATTGGGAGTTACTTTACTTTACTTTAATGACGCAGACCCACTGGTTCCATTTCCTTCTAAGCTACACCTTTTTACTTGACCCGATTGATATAAACGTAATCCAAGATCCCGAAAAGAGGTTAAAAGAGAGTAGTATACCTCATGGAACACAGCAGACATGAAAAATGCAATCAAAATGGCAGCACCCTGAATCAAGGATGATAGTCAATAACTACAAAGAAACGCAAAGAAGGTTCACACTAAATGGAAAATAGATATCCTTACAAACAATACCTTAGGTATCCCATGACGCATGCATGGAAAATAAAGATGCCGTACAATCCATTTATGAACAGGCTGCAAGAAATGGAACAATATATGAATCAGCATTGCAGTAATCTAGCAGCAGTAACAGCAAAAAGAAAAGCATAAAAACTGCCTTTCGAAGTAAAATAGCTTTGATGGGCTTACCATATTCCATAGTCTCCAATACTAGAGCAGCACCGGCGTATATGTAAAGAAAGCAAAATCAGCATACAGTTGTAGCAATGAAAAGCAAAATAATGTCAAACAAAATATAAAAACACAGATTACCTCTTCAACCGTTTGCGCATTCCACCAATCTTTATAGAACTCACGGTCCCCAAACCGAAGAAGCTCAGCAAGTATGTTTAACCTGCATGAAAATAATGCATGTAAATATGACTAGATGATGCTGCATAGAAGTCATAACTAGAGTGATGAGACAAGAACATCCAAATTACTCACGAGCAATGCACATGTTTCAACAGAATAAAAAAGTAGCAAAGGATTCTATTAACACGGTGAAGACTTACCAAAGGTGAAAAAAGCAGTAGAACATACAGAGCCAAACGTATAGATTTGGAACTGAGAGCTTTAAAACACGCTCAATCGCATACAGAATGTCTCCTTTCAATGGATGTCGAGAGTTTTTGACAATTGGATTGATATACTGTCGATAAGTATACAATATTATGATACAGTTTTAAAAAGGCTCAAATAGTTCGAACACCATAACATCCTTAAGAGTACTTACTTGTTCAATGATAAATCCCATGAACCCTGTGAATATTATTAGCTTGATCAGTTGCCGCAACACCCAACCCTTTCGAATAAATGCAGTGCGAGGATAGCTTATCTACAAGTAAAAATGCCTCAATATCATGATCTTTGGTTAAAGTGGGTGGCTATGGTGATAACTCAATCAAAGTATCCCACATAAAGATTACACATCTAGAATATAGTATATACACTAGTATAGCTGCAATATTTCGGCACATATTGATCTTTATAAACATGAAATATTAACCAATTACATAAGCGTTCCGCACCTGGTAACACAACGTAGGAGCAACCATGAAATAAACCAAGCTTTGAAAGTCGACGTCATAGAATAACTCCGAAGATGTGGATTCTAATTCTTCCTAAACACAGAATAGTTGCACGTACATAAGAAACATTCCCATATGATACAAGTTTAGGTAAGAATATAGCAACTGTAATCTAAGTTGCGAGCAAAAAAATTTGCTTTCAGATGAAAGTTGTAACACCACCTCTTGATTTACCTTATTAGTTGAGTTCACAAGTGATCGCATGTCATAGTTCGTATGTACAAAAGATACCAACTTTAACCAATTAATGCAAGCACATAGCATCAACGTAACGCCTGATAGAACAACTGAATCAAACCTGCACAATTTTAAATACTCACATGAAAATCGTTCATGTCTTACATATGTAGGCTTCAAATTCAATTCTGGGGTTTTTATCAGCAAGTTCAGAGTCCTTGTACAGTAACTGACTCCCTTCATGTACAGCGAATGTATATAATCTATACTAAACAAGCACAACAGCAAGGGTGGCAACTTCGATCCAGTTATGTGAACTCGACTCAACTTGGGTTAGTTTTGATGTGAATGGGTTATACAGGTAACGTTTTCTAGAATAGCTGAGACGAATATGGGTTACAAGTAACTCGTGACATAATTAAATTTGCACAAACTTAAATAATCTCAATCAAAAAACTTGGATCATTATTTTAGTAACAGTTAATCAGTCAATAGAAATTTTTTCTTTGATAAAATCCAAACTAAAAGACAGCAGTAAATGTTAGTAGCTGAACCAACCAGAAATATTTTCATCTGCCCGAAAAAATTTCATGTTTGACCCGTTTCCTGATCCACCTGCCTAGTTCCACCTACACAATAGTAAAACCTAGAACATAGATCTATATGTAATCCTGATAGTGGACTAGTGGAGGGACTTGATATAAAAAATGACTTTATCAGGGTTTCAAGGTGGTTCCTCAATATCTTTGCGCATCTAAAAGCTAATAGATAAGTTTCTAAATGACTATCTAACATTAATGATGCAAAGTAGGTTAACCAAGGATAGAGATCAAAAAGCTTGGCAACAAGCACAAACAGAATGTGTACAAGCATGTGAAGGAATATACAAACTGACCTCAGAATCATGAAAACTGGATACAAGATTGCAGCTGAAGTTATTATTAAATGAAGAGCGATTACAACCTACAAGAGTAGATCAGATTAAAATGCCTCAATGTCAAATAGTTTCAGTACATTTATCACGTTTCAGCGTAGCAGTAAGGAACAAGTTACTTACAGGGTCTGACAGACGTTTTTTCCATGCCAATTTTTCAACAAGGTAAGCCGCAAGAGGGAAAAGCAGAAGAGTGAGGCTGCATGAGAAATGAAAAATCAGAATTCAGAATTCAGATTTCAGCACGTGCAAGTCAACTAGTAAATGTATTTCTAATCCACAACATAGAAATGCAGACTCCTTTTTACTCTATGTAGTAAATTAGTAACGATTTCTAATATGATTCTAAATTAGTAGGGATGACTCAAAAAGAAAGCTCCTAAAAAAATTACCAGCACATCAAAAGTGGCCAATCTCTCAATGATCTTGAACTGAACCAAAAGTTAGAATTGATCAATAATCCGTACTGCAAAAGTAGCTTAGATTCCGTTAGCAGCAATACATATAATTCTAGAAACACATAAATCACACAGTTAAAACAACATGGATACAAAAAGCTGCATGTCTAACTTGAGAGACTAATATGAACAACAAAGATCGTCTCAGATCAGCACAGGCTTACCTTCATCAGATTCTCAATGATGAGCCTACTATTTACTGCGACAAGCACCACTATGCAAAGGTTAAAGAGACCTGCATGACTCTGCCAGAAATTTTTAGTTAGCTGTTTTCCTTATAGATGTCTTAATAACAGAAGATAGCTAAAAATAAAACAAAAAAGCACAAGAAATAATACAAAAGTATAGGAATAAACCCTATAAACTACATCTGGGACTGACCAAGAGACATTGTGCTGCTTCATAATGACACACACAAGAAATATGTGACCCTGTAATTTTTAATCAGCCCATACCATGTCCTTTTTTCTTAGATCTACTACAAGCAAGTTATGGTATGACAGAATGTTTTGATTTTAAACCCTCTTAGCTAGACGACTTGCATACAAGCCAGCCATAGGAGATAACTGGAGAGGATATTCCCAAAATTGACTAAATAGCATCAACAGTGTTCTAAATATACACTAGAAAGCAAAACGATATATGTCAACTCTAGCCTGATTGTTTTGTTGTAAATAGTATAATGTGCTGCATCCTAGATGCTTCATACATGCTTAACAAGTAAAGAATCTCATTTTAGGGCGTCCAAAGTCCAAACAGTATGTAACTTCACCAATTTCCGAAGACATAACAAAAACATATATGTAGTCCGATTTATTTACAAATTCTCATTTCATATCATGAAAATACAAAAGTACACTCTAGTATCTTTGTAACTCTACCTATCTATAAATTATACGAGCTTTGGAAAGGTCCCCTGTTCTTGTTTTGAGCGATGAAACTTGTTTAAAACTAACCTTAAGCTCCCCCGTTCATGTGGTTTGTTATTGTTATTTCTCACTGTGTTCGAAACAGAAGATAGGAGTTCTAAGAGTACATTTTTAATCCACCAAAAGACATCAAACAAATTTCTAGGCTTCTATCATGCACCAACTATCTAATCCAATAAGGCAATAAGGAGGGTCATCTAAATTAGTGCAATTATCAGCAAACATGGAAAAGTGCTGATACCATCACATATGCACACACAAAGACTTTGATCAAAGCGGCCTTTCATCAAGTTTCAAGCTCAATCTTCACTCAAACGCAACTTCCACTATCTCTATAAGAATCATCATATATTTACCCTAATGACTGGCTCAGATTCAACATGCAAAACACTCAGCATTTACCAAAAATTATAGTACTGGAACCTGATAAGTGTTTTGAAATCATACTACTCAACTAACCATAACTCAAGCAAAAAGCATTTAAATTCTAGAAATGAAGTATTTACAATTCACAATAGATTCAAAAAGGCAGTGTACGTGAATTCTAATTGTTACTAATCAGCCTATCTGAATCTACATATCATTCAAACCAGACACTAGCAACCTTCTCTTGAGACTTTCATTGATTCAACAGAAACAGTGAGCCACGGTAGTACAACCTATCATGATTCACCAAGCAATCTACACGGAATCCTAGTTTCACAAACATATTATTACTCTCTCTCTCTGTAACACCCGTTTCTCAGGTATTGGGACCCTACCCTAGATGAAGTTGACCCGAGCCTAAGTATGTTTGACTAAGAATATGTAGTTGAGTCTTTTAAGTGAGGCTTAGATGCGGAGCATCTGAAATGTAAATACGGAGCATCAGGAGATGCGGCGCATCTAAAAGATAGATGCGGCGTATCGACCTAAAATGGATAGAAATGACAGAAATGCCCTCCCAGCTAGTTTATATGTGTTGGGTTCTAGACATTTCCACATAATCCTTGTGTATTCCTGTGATGTCGAGATAGAGGGAAGAGAAGGAAGAAGATGGAGCTTAGGATGATGATTTAGAGATGGTTAAGTGTTCCAATTCATGGAACAATTCTCTAAGCTTGATTCTTCATAAGGTATGATGCTTAATTAGTGTTAATTGATGAATTAAGAATTAGGGTTTATAAACCCTAATTTGGGATAAGTGGGGTAAATGATGGTTTCAAGATAATTAAGAGGTTATAGTAATTAAGGAATGTTTTATAATGGGTTTAAGTTAATAAGTTATGGGTTTGATCATCATATAATCAAGATATGATTATATGATGATTAGAGATGATTAGAAGTAAGTTGATGGTTGTATAACCATTGTTATAGCCATGATGTTATGTATTAAGTGTTTATTGTATGATGTTATGACTTAGGGTGTTTATGATGATGATGATGATAGGATTGATGATGAGGCCTTGATATGCTTAGCTTGGAGATAAGGTAAGTAAAATGATGATGGCATGTATTATATGGATGTCTAACATGTATGTGTTATGTGTGTTTTGTGGCTAGTGATAAGAGATTGGATATGTGCTTATGTGCTAGGATGAATATGATCTAAGTGGTGAATTTGGTTATGATGGTAAGTTGATGTTAGGTGGTTGTGCAAGAATTAGAGAGTGGAGTAGCTAAGTAAGTGTTTGGAGATATGTGATGCTTATGTGTTTGATTGAAGTATGATGGTATGTGATTATCGTTTTACTTACTAAGCGTAAGCTTATTCTTTTAGTTGTTAATGTTTTTGTAGGCTTAAGTGCGGCGGAATGGAAGGCTTGGATTGTAGCATAAGGATTTGGAATGGATTTGGAAGATAACAAGCATTAGGAGCTAGGTAGAATACCGAGCTCGAGTCAAAGTTGTACCCCGAGAGTCTATTTTATGAGTCGTATAAAGTGTGTCAAAGTCGGGTAACGGTTTGGGGGTCTAATGAGTCGTCAAGTGTGTTTTAAGTGTTTGTAGTGAATGTTTAAAGGAGCGTTTGGATTTAAGCGTGTTTGTAACCATTTTGGAGTCAAACGGGTCAATTGTCGTGTATTATAGTTTGATATGGTTTTGAATGTAAAGTGAGTGTTTTGATACAAGTTATAGTGTTGTATTTGAGGTGTCAAAGTGGCTTGGGTGGTGAGTTGAGTATATGCAGGTTTTCCTGCTGATGTTCTGTCTAAATTGGTCGATGCGGCGTATCTAATATATCAGATGCGGCGTATCAGAGGTTCAAGGTCATGCGGCGTATTTCTTCAAGTTGATACGGCGCATGGTCTATGAGTTTTGATACGGCGTATCCCTTTTTGGGATACGGCGTATCGTCGGTCACAGAAGGGTTGTTAGTTGTGTTATAAAATATTGTGAAATGTTTTGAAGGGTTTTCGAGTATATGTTCTTGCAAGTATTTTAAAGGGTTAAATGTTATAGTTTCTGGTCATTTAAATGAAGAATTTGTATGAACCCATTTTAGTCAAACGTTTCCGCGTGTAAAGTCAAAGTTTTCAAGTTTTTAGTGTAAGCGGGCACGGGGCGTTACTCAAAAATGTTATTACTCTCTCTCTGTGTCTGTCAAACTACATGTACTTACTACTCGCAAAAAAACCTGTACTCAGTTTCAAAAATATACATACATCCTACAACATTTCACTAGCCTTTTTTTAACAAATGAGGCCTAAATTAGTCTTACAATAATACGCTGAGTTTTAACCAATTCAGAAATATTATACGGGTAAACTCTCTGAAACTACATAACTCACAACAAAACCAAAATGAATTCAAAATCAATGCATAGTATAGTCATCTGTTTTCAATTTTGAAATGTTTAGCCTGACATTCGAATGAAGAGTCAAAAAGCGATTACCTATATATACTAAAATATGAATACAACATTTCACTAGCCTTTTTATAGCACATGCCAAGATGAATGAAGCCTAAACTAGTCTTACAATAATAATCACTCTAAGCCGAGTTTTAACTCAGAATCATTAACACTCTCTCAAACTACATGATCTTTAAAACTAGCGACAAAATTGAAATGAATTCGAAATCATCTCGTAGTCTAGTATCTACATGCATCCTGTTCATATCAATTATGAGTTTTATTATTTCCTGAACTGTAAAGAGGGATAATCATTTCAAAATGTATGTAACTTGTTACGAAAATACTTTATTAGTAGTGTATGGATCTAATTCTTTCTCTATTAAATACACAAACCGCCTAATCTTGTTGTTGTGTGTACTATTGCTGACGTGTCACTCGTCATTTAATAATCTTCCTATTGTGTCTGACATGGCAATCGTCACTAATAGTACACACAATAGGAAGATTAGTCATCTAGTGTATTTAATAGTAGGGAAAAAACAAGTTAGATACATTTTGAAACACTAAAACTTGATTTAATTATCATTTTAGATAGTGAAAATTAGTTCAAATGTATCTACTTCCTATTAAATACATGAGCGGTGTATGTTCTACTATCGCTGATGTGGCATGTAAATTAGTCTATATGCCACATCAGCAATAATTTTGTAACGAGTTAAATACATTTTGAACATGCATCAAAGTGTCTAATTAATCTTCCTATCGGTGTGTACACGTCAGCAACACGATAACAACATGCATATAACTAACTTGACACTTTTTCTGATTGTGTGTAGCCAACTATTTTTTTTTTTATGTATGCACGTCAGCTAAACGTGGCATCGTTAGTCAACGGCCGTTAGTAAATAACTTAAAATTTCATTTTCTTACGTTTTTATACGTTTTCTTACGTTTTCATCCATTTTTATACGTTTTCGTCCGTTAGCTGACGTGGCTACACACAATCACAAAAAGTGTCTAAGTTCGATGCATTTTCAACCGAAATAACGAAATGATTATAATTAAAATTTAAAAATAAAACAGTACCTGTTTGAAGATAGCGTCAGAACTAAGCGGAGACTCTTTAATTTTCCGATGAGCCGGAGTGGAAGCCCGATACGCATAATGCACACCTGTTGTCGTCTTCCTCTTCTTCTTCTCTTCTTCGATCTGTTCCTTATTATTATTCTCATTATTATTACTATCACTTTCACCGTTAGATGAAGATGACGTCATCGAATCGTTATACAATCCGTCAGCAAGGGTTTCCGTTTTGACACTGGTTGTTCTCCGGCGAATCTCGCCGCGTGGTTCTCCGATCTCCGGTGTATCTAACAGCGACATTATTATTATATAATATTTAAACAGTTATTTATAGAATTGAATTGAGTTGAGATGATGCAGAGAGTAATATTTGGATTTATATAATAGTTCCAAAACTTTTGTATCGGTGTGTGTGAAGTTTATAAAAGTACAAAAAGAAATGATGTATGTATTTTCTGTGCGTGTTTTTGTATGTGAAGAAAGGTCTATTTTGCCGTTCAAAAAAAGAAAGGTCTATTTTGAGAGCGCGTTATACAGGGCACACGAGCATCGGTTAGAATGGGTACGGGCTAAACAGGCACATGTTATACAAATCGCTTTATAGAATACCGAATACCTCATTTATATTTAAAAAATTAAATATATTGTATATATAAGTTTTTCTTAAAAAATATTATAATGTTCTCTAATTGAGAGAAAATATTTGCTTGCTGTGCCCATTTAACTTTTCAATGAGTTAAATGTGCTAATTTCAAAAAAAGAAGAAAGCTAAATGTGCCCAAATCTTTTACAAAATAACTAAAATTAGCCAAATTTTTTCATTTAAAGCACAAATTGACACATCTACTTTTTGTTATTGTTTGCATTATTATTATTATTATTATTATTATTATTTTAAAAGTACTTTATCCGTCTCAAAATTATTGTCATGAGAGAGAAATCACATATTCTAGTTTAATAAAAGTGAGGTCGTTTTAGTTTTCAATCACTTAAAAAGAATATTCTCTTACTTTATTCTCTAATTTTTACTTAAAAAGGATAGTGGACAATTATTTTGAGACATCCTTAAAAGGAAATATGAACAATAATTTTGAGACGAAAGGAGTAATAGAGTAGTTACTTTATGTACATATGCTTCAAAACGTATCACGCAGGTTTCAAAATTATCTTACGTAAATACAGTATGATAAAAGATCGCAACTTGCAAGTTACCATGATGTATTTATTACTTGTACATGACTACATTAGTAACACGTCAAGTTATCTAGTAGAAGTTATTTCGTTCTTCAATTACTTATCTACATCATTTTCTATGGAAATAAATGCACAATAAATACTCATTTCTTTCTATTGCAATGATTGATATCAACAATAACTGCCAAAGGAGCCTAGCTCAGTTGGTAAGGTGGGTTTACACGTAAGTGGTTCCCATCTTTGGGAGGTCTCGGGTTCGAATCCTGGCGTACTCCATAACTCAGTTTGGCCTGAGCGAGTACACAGGATTGGGGGTTTCAGCCGTTCAAAAAAAAAAAAAAAAAAAAAAAAAAAAAAGATATCAACAATAACTACCCACCCTAAATAAGTTAAAAAAAAAATAAAAAAAAAAATAATAAAACCGACCCACCCTAACTATAAACTTCTATTCTCAGTATTTTTTCGAGATAATAAAATGCTTATTTAAAGCTTTTTTCGTCATACAAACCATAAAATTAAGGATTAGAATCCTCTAAAGTTTTTTCGTCATACAAACCATAAAATTAAGGATTAGAATCCTCTAAAGTTTGTCTCTCATGTTTTGTAATGTTCAATCAATCAAATTAAAGAAAGCTAAATAGTGGGGCCATCATTTAGTAAAATATAGGACCCATTAAATTTTTTCATCTCACAACATATTAACATGAGACGAATATGAGATACTTAAAAATTTGAGGATCTCAGTCCTAAAATTAATTACTCCAGTATTTTAGTTTTATCGAGTTCCTATGCTACAAATCATGAATTGTGTGTATAACGAATGGATGAAAAAAAGTTATTGTCAAGAGGACATACTTTGATATTTTTTAAAAATTACATTACAAATAAGTTCATTGAAAAGGCAAATTACAAAAATATCAAGATACTTTAAAAATTTTACATTACAATTTATTTCACTAAAAACACGTGCCTACCTGACCCCTCCTATCTCCGCCTCTTGTACGGTATGAAACCTTCGCTATTTATGATAACTTTGAATAACTTATTCAATATTTTATTATCAAGGCTAAGAACATGAAAGTTGAAGTTGTCATATGCTCGTCTAAAACTTATCCATTTACATCATCTAGAATATATTACGATTCTGTGTGTTGCTTAAATGTTAAGTTTTATTATTTTATAAGTTGACTTAAATTGGTGACATTTGTAAAAGTTTTCTTTTCTCTTAAGTTTATATTTTGTTTTCTTGCTTTTAAAGTTGGAACTATATTTTGCAATATAAAGTTAAAGAAAAAATATATACAACTAATGAACGGTGCCAACTCAATAACGAATCACCTTCGTCCTTTTACCTGCCCGGTCAAAGTGACATCATACTCATAAAAAGCCTTTTAATAAGACAATGATGCATCAATGATTTAAAATTTGCTACACATTGTGCGACGGTGTATAACAACAAATAATTAGGGGGGTCGGAGTCGTAGGCGGCATGGAACAATTTATGGTTCATACCGGCGTTAACACCGCCGCCGGTAGTGAATTTATGGAAAAAATTTATGGTGGCCGGTATATGATACCGGTGGTGATGATGTTGAAGACTCGTGGGCCCCTCACTTGTTTTTGACCGTTGTCCATTAAAAAAATAAAAATAAATAAATAATAAAAAAAAGCCGTTGTCCATTAAAAAAGAAAATTGAAAAAAAAGTTTATGGGGGCCGGTTATTAGCCGTTTGATATATATATATATATATATATATATATATATATATATATATATATTATTTTTTTTTTTAAATTAACCCATTTTTCACTTATATATACCTATCTACTTCCACTTCAAAAACATCAACAAACATTTAATCAAAACATACCCATTTTAATAAAATGTTATGTTTTTAATTAAATTGATTTTAGTTTAATTATAAAAAAGAATTTTTTTTAAAGAGGGATGAGAATTTATCGGGCGCCAGTGAATTAGGTTGGGAGGGATGAGAATTTATGGGAATGAGTTTGCTGAAGTTTATTGGCTGAATTTGGGAGGCATGATAAATTCATGACTCCCCACTCCTAGTGCCCTTATATTTATGAAATCGTGATTTTGGTTTGACTGCTGATGCAAAACTTACGAGTTCAATTTGTAATCATTGCGATGAGAAGGTCATAGGTTGAAAACAATAAATAATGAAAATCTAAAGATTAAACAATACTTAAAATAATTAAAAATATAATAATAGCATTACTTGTCATTTAAGCATTTAATTTTAAAGGGTATTATAGACAATTAACATTACTTAAACTTTAGACATTTTATTATTGTCATTTAATCATTTAATTTTAAAGGATATTATAGGCAATTAACATCACTTAAACTTTAGACATTTTAAGTTTAAGAAATGAGGATTGATTTTCACAAATTGATAATTGATCGGGATACACCAATTCAAGCATCAAATACTTGTAAAGTATTGATATCCTGCTTTAATCGATTGTACATTTGAGTGTGTGAATAAAAAAATAAAAGTATGCAAACCATCTCTATTAAAAAATGCATATGTATACATTATAAGTAGTAGAGATGTTACATGTTTAAAATAGTATTTAATTCAACTTTATGAACATACTTAAGTTGCCAAAATCAACTTTTCAAAGCTATACAGGGAACTTTGTTTAGTTGTTTAAAAATATTTCAGGTCCAATAATTATTGATGGCTTTGGATAACTCTTAGTTTTATATCAATGACAAACTTGATTGGGTATCAAATGATTAAACAATTGCTTGTAGATTCATTCTTTACACTTAGTTTAAAGACTTTAGGTTTTATATTACAAATGCTTATTTGTTTTCTAAATAATCATATATTACAACTCAAGCAACTCATTATCTTTTCCTTAAAGAAGCCATTTTGGTACAATCTTTTTTACTATAATTGATTGTATCTAAGTTTCTTGGTTCATTTCTAAATGACACATCTAAACTATAAGAAGAAACAATAGTTGTGTGATTTGGTACCATCCGATGTAAGGTGTTTTCTTATTAAGTATTTGGATCACATTTTGATTGTATTTTCTAAAGTTTCTAAACCGTATCGCAAAATCATCAGTTTTCGCCTACGTCATTGGAAGTTCTGGTGGATGAATCTTTGATATCAAGTTCTTCTAACAATTGCAATGTCTTTAAAAGTGTAATGTTCTTGGTTTATGGTGTATAGATTAGGTAATATTGGTAAATATATTTCCTAGATTAAATGGTTATGGTTTGTTTTGGATATTATACACTAATTTGTTTGCTTTAGTGCACTAGGAGTGGGGTGTTCATAATGCTTTTTTGTTTGGTTGTGTTTTGCACAAAATTGATGGTTGGTCCTCTTGTATTGGTGTTTGGGTTTGGTTAACTCTTTTAACAAATTGATTTAAAAAAAATAAATTGGTATTTGGGTCACAAAATTTGGAATAAGTAATACACTTTCTGTAATAAAATAAATGTCTACTTTTTATTTTGGATTGTTTCAAAATAAATGTTCACTTTGTGTTACAACAATCAAAAGTAGATATAAATGCTATTTGATTGTTTAAATGTATAGTTAGTGAGAAATTCTAAATTTTTTTGCAAAATTAAAAAGGACATTTATTTTGAAAAAGATGAAGTAGGCTAAAACAAGTCTAAAGAACAAATAGCCATTTTAAACAGGATTAATAATAATATTCAATCTCATCAGCTGACATGAGAGGTAGAATTTAAACTATTACTCTGTATATTTTTACTCGAAATTATACCAAAATATAAAGCGCTTTAAAAAATTAAAAAAAAAAGAAAAAAAAGAAATGATTTTTATGCCTAAAATATATACATAAAAATGTGATTGATGCATTAAAGTACATGACACTTGTCAACAAATGAATAGAATAGGTCTAGAGTAGTGATTGGGAGGCCTAAAAGTTGTGGTTAAATTTATGCCTAAGCCTACATGCATTATCCTGATGGCTGCAGTTAGGGCTGTCATTCGGGTTGACCCGGCCGGGTTCGGGTCAACTCGGGTCAAGCCTCCTAAAAACATACCCGAACCCGACCTTGTTTAGAACTCGGGTCAACTCGGGTTTGGGGTCAACCCGAGTTTTTTGCATTGTAAAATGTTAGTTTTGTCGGGTCAACTCGGGTTCGGGTCGGGTTCAGGTCGGGTCAAGGCTAAAAAAACATACCCGAACCCGACCTTGTTTAGAAGTCGGGTCAATTCGGGTTGACCCGATTGACCCGAATATGATTTTTGACCCGACCCGAGTTGACCCGAACCCGGTCGGGTTCGGGTTCGGGTCGGGTTTTATGACACCCCTAGCTGCAGTCAGGGGACCCACTTTTTTACAAATCATCAGGATCATGCTACATATGTTTAGGCATGAGTTTAGAAACACAAATTAGGTCTCCTAATCATTTTTCATATGTCTATTAGAGCATCCACTATGGTAGTTTATGAATAGATCTAAAACTTTTTGAAGAGGTCTATAAATTTGTGAATTATAGTGAGAAACTATTTCAATCTTAGGTGGAATGAAAAGGTCTAAAATCTTGAAAAGTTCTGAACTATTTTCTGATTTCTTTTTTATTTTTCTTTTGAAAATGTTGGTTGTATTTTATGATATGAAAAGCTTTATGAATAGGTTTAGAAATAGATTTATAATATGAAAAAGTTTATAACTTAATGATTTATTGGTAAAGATATTTCCTACACTCAATGGTTATGGTTTGTTTTGGATATTATACGCTAATTTGTTTGGTTTAGTTTCATAATGCTTTTTTTTTTTTGTTTGGTTGTGTTTTGCACAAAATTGATGGTTGATCTTCTTGTATTGGTGTTTTGGTTTGATTAACTCTTTTAACAATCAATTTGGAAAAGAAAAAAAAATGGTATTTGTGTCGATACAAAATTTGGAATAAGTAATACTCTTTCCAATACAAAATAAATGTACACTTTTTACTTCGTGTTTGTGTTTCAACAATCAAAAGAGATTTAGTAGATATAGATGATATTTGATTGTTTAAGTGTCTGGTTAGTGAGAAATTCTAAAATTGTGCAAAATTAAAAAGGACATTAATTTTGGAAAAGATGAAGTAAGCTAAAACAAGTCTCAACAACATATCGCCATTTTAAACGGTATCAACAGTAGTATCAAATATCATTGGCTGATATGCGAGGTAAAATGTAAACAATCATGTTTATAGTCGAAAGTATACCATAACATAAAGGTTGTTTTTAAAAATTTTCCCACCAGTGTATTGTCAGTTTCGAATATAACAGCATATGCTACTAGTAATACAATTACAAAAAAATACTATTATGTCTCCCTCACAAAAAACACACAGTAGAAAAACATAATTATCATTATATATTTTTTTAAATTTTATTAATTTTATTATTATTATTATTATTTTTTTGCAAAATGACAGTTTACCTTTATGCAATTAATTAAATATTTAAATGATGTTTGTAATTTTTTGGATTATTCGGTGCAATATATTAAACTTGCTACATTATTCACAACTATATTTGGAAGAGACAATAATTTTAGGGCTACCCAAGATGGAAAAAAGGACTATTAATTTGGGATGAAGGAAGTATATTTTTAGAAAAAAAATTTAATTCTCTTACGTTAGTCATTTTTAAATTTTGACGCGATAGTTAAAAAAGCATTAATTGACAAAAAAATAAAAATAAATAAATAAATAAACTATGGATTACAATAACTCACTTTAGTGGTAAAAAAATGTGCACAAAATCATATTAAAAAAAAAAAAAAAAAAAAAAAAAAAAAAAAGAAACTTCACATTTTCAATAAACAACAACAAATCTAAGACCTTATAGCAAATCAACAACCTTTGATGACAACTCCACAACAGTCACATTATAAGAACACATAAATCTCATAAAGCACTATACTCCGTATTTGATATCACCAGTGGCGAAACTTAAACATTTTTTGAGAGACCGAATGAGTTCGTTGAGAAAAGTTACACGTGAACGATTAAGCAAGGCAATAGGTAGTCGACAAAGCATTTTCCTAAAAGCTTAAAACGGAGTCCTTTGTATAAAAACATGCATATGGTTAAAAACTCAGCTGAACTAGCTATCTTTAAGGTATCTAAATCAACAATTACGGGGTTAAAAAAGCTAAAAATCAAACCTGGATACAAAATTCCATGCTGATATGATGTGAAGTCGAAAAATTCCAACTTCAAGTAGTGAAGAATAATCGGCCAGATGAAGTTGCTGGTGAATTTTGCCATTGGGAAGACAGTGTCTTTGTTTTCGATTCTTTTATTGGGGGCCATAACATAACAAAGTTTTTTTTTTGTATATAAACTATCAACTAAGACACATTGATGATCTACTTTGGGGGCCAGGGCCCTCCCCTGCCCCTAATTAATGGTTTGAGTAACAAAAGTTGTCATTTTAGCCATTAGTTTGAGGTAGATAATTGAATGAAGAGTTATTGCTTGATAAGCAGTTGATAGAACTTTAGTTTAGCCCGTGTATATTGCTTTTAGAAGTTGTTGTCATTTCTGTATTTGCGAACAACGGAACAAGAGGTGTTGATCTGTAAGTGTAGTGCGTCGGATGAATATCTGGGCAAACAACGTGTCCATATCAACGAGCTTGAGTCATAAATATCAAACCAGCTACCACATATGAATTGACAAAGAAAATCCATACATATCAGGTTAAAATAAAACTCTAAGTACAAGCACGGGTTGCAAATATCTTTAGCACCAAGTCTTTGATAATAATAGTAATAACTTAGACAAACAAAACCGATAGATATCAAAAGACAGGTTCTAACCTTTTTTCTTACAGAAAAAAACCCACAAACCCAAAATCTTTTTTCTAAATAAGATTAGCAACGTTTGATGGCAGTTCCTCGACAACCACATTGCAAAATTTCTGGATATTTGCGAGCATCCTTTCGTCATCCAAAGTCACAAAGTTAATATCAACACCCTTTTGAAACTCACTTTTAAAGACTTTGCAGTTGTTAGTAGAACCCGATTCAAACTTACAATTGCTCACTAGTTTCTACCATGACAAAATGTCACAAATAAACTAAACAAAAGAAAACTAAATGGCTGCTTCATATGTCTCTCCTTCCTCTTCTCGAATTTGAAACGAAATTGAGGGTGACGATGCTTCCTTTCATTCCATTTCTATACAAAAATAAGAAAGAAACACAATTATAGGAGCGGCATAAAGGGAAACAATATCAAAGATGCAAAATGAGACCAAAATAACTAACCTGTGAGTGTATAGTGCATACGAGTTTAGCAAAAACATATAAAATTCTGTAATGACAAAAACGTCATTTCCACTCTATCTTATAGTGGTTGTTACCAATATCAAAGTCCTCATAACCTGCTTTTGGCGTCGGCTTCTTAATTCTCTTGCTGAGTTTAATATACATCAATTTTGGGCACGTCAAAGCAATTGACTTAACATCTTCCCATGAGATATTGTAACATGAGAGCAACCAAAGTTCAATTAAGTGTCGATGACCAGAAAAAGCACGTAAACCAACGTTAGTAATTTTGCTACAACCCTCCAAACTTATCGACTCCAGCTTTAAACACTTGCAACCAATTTCATGCAATGAAATGTCCGTTATATTGAACAACGAACCTAACCTCAATATCAGAATATCCGGGAGCTCACATAAGGCCACAACCCCACAGTCGGTGATGTTAGCCCCACAATTAGACAAATCCAGGGTTCTAAGACTGACCAGTTTTTTCAAGTGGAAAATACCATTATCGGTAATCCTATCACATTTACTTAAGGGGATGTTTGGTAGGGTGGAATGGAAAGAAGAGAAAAAGGTGGAGAATAATATCCCGTGTTTGTTGGACAAAAGAATGAAAATCGGAGAATATAAATTGATTCTCCTTTCCTAAATATGATTCTTCTAAAAAAGTCAAGAATTGGGGGAATTGAACATTTTAATGCTTCTTATTCTCCCAAATCATTCTCGATGATTCAGGGATCCTCACAAAAAAAAAGCGGGACATTAAAGCGCCCAAATCACAGATAAATAATGAAGGCTCCTCATTCTAAACCCTGCATAATTTCTGAATCCCAATTTTTTATTTGTTCTTCATCCCAACAAAGGTAAATCTCACTATAACTTCTTTTCAAGTTTTACTTTGTCATAAATCCAATGTTAACTTAGATCACTAAAAACGATGGCGTGCCTTCATTTTCATAAGTTTATTTGTTTAATTAAAAATAGTTGTGTTGTTTGGGATAGTATGATATAGTGAGAGATTCGATATAACATGTTTGTTTTAATTAAGTGTATTGTTAGCAAAATTGTTTTGAATATATGATTTTATTTACCATTGTCATCTTGATGAAAATTTGTTCATCTTTATAGCATTTTTTTTTATCCCAGTCCTACTGATAATCAATATATTCTATTTCTAAAGTAACATACTTTGTAGATGCCGATAACATCTTTGTCCCAACGGAGAATCAAAAGTAGAAAAGCGACAATGATGGCCACATTAGGAGCAGCTCATACAATGTTCTTTGTGATGCGTTGGTTTATGCTATGCGGTGTTGCTATGAATCATGTTATCGAGTCTAGAACATTGCGAAAAAAATATTTTACAAGTTATTACAATAGATGTCAAAATATGAGAAGGATGGTATATGAAAGTGACACTACCAGTGTGGTAAATGTAAGAATGAATAGATATGCGTTTACGACATTATGTGACATTCTTGAAACTAAAGGAGGGTTAAGCTGTAGTAAACACATGAATGTCGATGAACAAGTTGCTATGTTCTTGCACACGCTTGCACATAATGAGAAAAATCGTATAATAGTTAATAGGTTCCAAAGGTCGGGTGAAACAATTAGTCGGTATTTCAAGTTAGTCTTAAATGCGGTATGTCGACTACATAAAGAGTTTTACAAAACACCCGTGCCAGTGCCGGATAATGAATTAGATGAGAGGTGGAGATGGTTTAAGGTTAGTGAACTATACCTCTGTTTCATAATAATATGGATCTCATTAACAAGCTAACACTATATTTTTATATGTGAAGGGTTGTTTAGGAGCATTAGATGGAACTTATATTAAAGTTAGGGTCCCTGCTAGTGACCGAAAACCATATCGCACCCGAAAGGGTGAGATTTGTACCAATGTTCTTGGTGTTTGTACAAGAAACCTTGAGTTCATATATGTGTTGGCGGGATGGGAGGATTCGGCAGCCGATAGTCGAGTGCTTCGAGATGCTATTAGTAGGCCAAATGGTCTTAAAGTAACACATGGTACAGTATGTTATCTATCAAACATTTGTATATCATAATTACATATAGTTATTCATAGCAGTTACCTAAAAGTTAAATATTTGTAATCAATAGGCACATACTACCTTTGTGATGCTGGATATATGAACGGTGAAGGGTTTTTAAGCCCTTACCGTGGTCAACGTTACCATCTTAATGATTGGAATCGTCCACCTACAACCCCGAAAGAGTTATATAACATGCGGCACTCATCAGCAAGGAATTGTATTGAGAGATGTTTTGGCTTGATTAAGGCTAGATGGGCCATTTTACGCGATGTTTCGTACCATCCGTTAGATTCGATGTCACGGATTATAATTGCTTGTTGTTTAATGCATAATTTTATTCGTGCAACAATGAGCGAGGACCCAATTGATAATGATGTAGCAAACAATCATACACAACCTGCAAATGATCATGATAATGTTATTAACACAGTGGAGGCATCACAAGGATGGAGTGACCGTAGAGATAATCTTGCCAATGAAATGTTTAATGAGTGGAATGCAAGACGTGCACACCAATCTTGATATTTATATGCCTGCAATATTAGAGACCAAATGTGTTCATGGTTCATTAGTAACCTGTGTTTTCTTTTGTTGAACTTGCAATATGTATTCAGGGTTCATTACTAATAATGATATTTGTTGAACTTGCAATATTTGGTAATATGTTTATAAGCGCATAATCAGGCTTTATTCAATATATTTTTGGCTTAATGTTAACTTAGGCATGGCGGAATCAAGTGCTCCTAAAGGTCCTGGTAAAAACAAAAGAGGATGGACATCAAATGAAGATGAAAAGTTGATTGATGCATTGATGGAGTTGCATGTATCCGGTAAGTATTCAGGTGCTGATAATGGTTTCAAACCCGGATATTTTAAGGCGGTGCAACAATTGTTGGATGTAAGTCTTCCAAACTCGGGATTGAAAGCGGAGCCTCATATCAAGTCAAGGCTGAAGACATTAAAGTCAAATTTTAGCATTGTGCATGATATGTTACTCGGCACTGATACGAGTGGTTTCAGCTTCAAGTGGGATTCTGATACTTGTTGTGTTGATGCAGAAGACAGAGTGTGGACTGAGTACTGCAAGGTATTACTTTTTGTGTCTCATTATTATTATTATTATTATGTAATTAAAATAAGTTGTGTAAGTTGTTTTAAATTTCAGACTCATAAAGGTGCTGCCAATTTTAAAGGCAAGCCATTACCATTCTACGAAAAGCTTTGTACCATCTTCGGTAAGGATAGAGCTACAGGTTCTCGAGCCATTGATCTTGGAGATGATGAAGTTGTACAAGAGACACCTATGTCACCCATTGAAGTTGATATAGACAGTCCTATGCCTAGTGAATCTAATAAACGTAAAAGAGGAAAGAGTGCTGAGTTCATCGAGACTTTCAAGGATTGTTCTAAAGACTTGACATATCAAATCGAACACTCTATTGGTGGGTTAGGAGAAAAAATTATGGCAAGTGCTAATCAGGAAATTGTTGCTGATAAGTTGGACGATGTTATCACGGTTATACAAAATATACCTGGCCTAACCGCACATCAGCGTATTAGAGGGATGCACGTCATCGGTCGTGATGCAAGTAAGGCCCGTATATTTTTACAAGGTTCGGAAGAAGATAAAATCATCTACATTCAAATGCTTGAAGATGGTTCTTTGGTTTAGCTGCTACTGATTACAATTGGTTTCAGATTGCTTTTTTTATTTCTTGCAAATAATTCCACGAACATGTTTACGTGTGGCGTATGGTACAATCATTTTGATGTTGGGAATTTCCTTTTGTTTATGACTCTTTTCATGAATTTGGCGTAATGAATCAAGTGGTTCATGTTAACTCGTGTACCTTTCTTTTATAAAAATAATCATGTTTAGTTACCTGCTATTTTGCTTTGGGGCTGAAATTTTCATCTTTATATTAGCAATATGATATTTTGGTTTTATGATAAAGTGTTCTATAACCAATGAGCCCACATGTTGCTGCTATATTCCTTTGGGTCTCTTGCTGCACTATTTTCTTAACTCCTGCGCCGGCTTTCTTTCTTGGATCTGATTATGTCCAGTTTTTGGGATTTTCACATGCTGTTTTGGACTGGTGTTTGGGACTGGGGTTTGGACTGCAATACTTCAGTGTTGGGACTGGTTTTGGGACTGCAATACTACCCTATGCTGCATCAGATGGCTTTCTATGAGTGCAGAACTGTTAGCCATGCACTATAGAATTGAAGTAGACTGTTTGGGTATATCTTCTTTGCTTCTGCCCTTCCAGTCATCGCATTTGGTGAGCAGCTGAATAAGAAATAGAATACAGGTATAACAAGTATTTAGCATTAATATGATGGATTTTACGGATATCGTCCCAGTGCTAAAAAGTATTTGTCTAATAGAATTTTTTGCTTCTTTGTCTTGGTAGTATTTTGGTTTATGACAGATGATAAGTTAAGTGCAGTCGAAACGCTCACATCTTTTCATTTTCATTTTCCATGTTTTCATTTCTTTTCAAAGTGATTTATAATCAACCTTGGATATTTTAGGGGGTAATAAGTGAGTTCCACGTACCAAAAGGAGAAAACGATGCAAAAGAGGAGTACGAGTTTCATTGGTTGTATACCAACGGTTTACTTGCGGTTATATTGGCCTTTGGTACCTTCATGACGTCCATGAAGACCAGAGATGCAAGGTCTTGGCCATACTCAAGACTGATTATTTGTCATACCAAACGGAAGAATCAATTCTCGAGCACATTCCAATGCTCAATTCCCTACTCACGCCAAACAATAGAATCAACTCCCTGACTTCAAAGTCATTCCCTTTCTCACCAATTCCATTCTCTGTTGCGTTTTCATTCTTTGCGATTCAGTCCTACCAAACGTCCCCTTAGTCCTTGTAGTAAGCCACTTCAAACAATACTTCAAATCCCCATTCGCCAAATACTCCAAACCCAAATCACTAATCAAATAACAACCTTCCAAAAATAACAACTCTATACGAGTTGCTTCTCCAATAACTTTCAGTGATTTGTCAGTGACATTTAAACAACAACTCAATATTAATATTTTTAAATTCTTGCATGATCTTACAATAGAACCAATTCCTATTTCTGTAAACTGTAACCTCGCAGTTAGATTCAAATGAACCAAATGAATACAAGCATCTGCGATTGCACACAAGCCAACATCATCAAACTCCAACTTACCCACCTCATAATCATGATCAAGGTATTTCCTTGAAGAAAGATCCAGGCACTTGATATTGGGACATGACTCGGCTATTAGTTTCATGTGGTTGTTTGTCAGAGTTTTGTGACATTGAAATGTGACCATTTTCGGGGATGCAATTAGTATATCATACAATAGATGAGGAAGCTGATTGTCTAACCACCAAAGTTGAAAACATGCAACTTTCAAGAATCTCTTGCACACTTTAGAAAATGATTTCTTGTCCTTTCGGTTGGGAATTCGTTGAAATATGGAAAATATCTCATCATCTCCGAGTCGTTCCATCATTCTACGGATTTTGTTGCCACCTCACCTGTCGCGTGTACATGAATACGTTTAAGTTTCTGAAAGATTCAGTTAAAACATTGAAATTTTAATTTGTCTTTCGCAAAAATTTTAGTTGTTTTTCTATTTTACCAAATGCATGTGCAAGAACTAAAGAACAAAGAACTAAACTTGGTGACATAGAATTCCTATGTTATCAACTTGCATCGATTGTAAAATCTGCATTTTAAAACAAAAGCACAACAAAACTTAAGAAGGAGATAATACTTCATATATCAAGATCACCCGCTAAAACTTAAGAAGGAGCATTGCGAAAAAGATAGAAAACTGCATTACACATGTAATGGTGCCTTTTAATCAGGAATGGCAATGGGGAGGGGCGGTCATCCTCATTCCAAAACCCGATTACGTATATCATCCTCAAACCCGTCTTAATCCCCATCGGGGATCTTATCGAGACGCCTCGTTGGCTCGAGATGCTCCCACAAACCCTCCCCATTCCCCATTGGGGATCTTATCGGGTTGTCTTATTTGGGCACGATGCTCCAACAAACTCGTGTCGTTCCCCATTTATTTTAATTTTTATGCTATTAACAATATGATTTTATGCAAGAACATGAAGAATCGATAACCAATTAGTAAAAATTTAAGCATTGACCTTATGAAGTCTTAACAATAACATAAATAACGTTCCATCACAATTTACAATATTACACAGATAAAAACTATTGAAAATTAAAAATAATATTTTTATTACCTAAATATTAACACAATATTTTATGTATATAGATACATGTATATGTATATATATGTTTATTAGGGGCGGGGCGGGAGCTGCTAAGAATCCCCGTTAAGGCCCCGTAACCCGATAAGCATGCCCCGCCCCGCCCCAAAAAGTTCGGGTTTCAGGTTTCCTGTCGAATTTGGGTTTTTTTGCCATCCCCTACTTTTAATAGTGATCTAGCTCACTCTACAACTGTTTTTTGTTTAACGAAAAAGTACGTAAAAAAACCAATTTAGATTTACATAACTTGATAAGATCCCGTACGTTAGTATATAACCATACTCAAACAGACGAAAGATCTAATTAATAATACTCTGTGCAAAATTTTGGTTACCTTTGAAGCAAAAATAAAAGCTGCGTTTCTGTTAGGAAAGCGAAGGGTGTGACATTCGAGTATTTATAGTATCAGTTTGATCAAGTTACATCACACCCCCTTAACTATAAAAAAAGGCAATATCATATTACGAAAATAATCCTTCAATACATAGGCATAGGAGGTTTGGTTGGTCATCATGGAGGGTGAGTGTTTCTAGCCATTTGAAGCCTTCCATTGAGAGGGAAATGTAGGATGGTCTGGAAGAGCCCCCCCATGGATGGGTTATGGGTTCCTAGTGATGCCATGCTCCATTTTACTTAATCTACTGTGGTGGCAGGTTGAGTGGATTTAGTAGAATGGAGTATGGAAATGTAGCTAGATGGTAAGGTGCAATTTTAAGGTGAATTTGATGGATGTGGAGTTGCAGGATGGTACTATATGGATGCTGCTCCTCTGTTTCTTGTTTGAGATTCTTATCAGATAGAATTTGAGTTGTATCAAACATTAGTTGATTAGCTTTAGTATTCTGCTTATGTCTTGTATCTGGTTTGGGTTATGTCCAAATCAGTTATGGTTATTCATGATGTAATTTTGGTATATAATATAATTCACCTTTTGCAAAAAAAAAAAATATTACGAAAATAATCCAAAATGTTATTCAACTATTACCGCGTGTCAACATGTTATTTGATAATTTCGCGATAATTTTACGATCGGTCCATGTCAATTGTCATCATGTGTAGCCGCTAACGTCTGGTCTAGTCCGGTATTAGCTACACATTATGTATGTCCGCTAGTCGACATTTTGTCATATGTTGTCAAAATGCACTTTAGGTTATTCATTATTGCTGATGTTTCAGAAGTGTTCCGAGTTTTTGGTCTCCTTTTTCAATGAAAGTATTGATATGGAGTTGTTTGATACTTTCTACAGTGAGTTCATCGTGTTTGATTAGAATGCAAATGGGCTCGTTCAAAAATCTCTTGCGACTTAAAAGGGCTTAAGGAGGTTTCGTTGCAGAGCAAGTTCTGCACTATTGTCTGATTAGCAGTTTACAAATAACTGGTTTGTTTTGGGTGACAAAATCTGTCATTTTAATAATTAGTTTGACATTGCGAACATAACTTCATATATAGTGGACTGGTAAAACACTAAAGCTCCTTCTGGTTTAACAAGGTGACCCTGGTTCGATTCCCAACCCAGTTGCTTCTAACTTTCTAAGGCATCAAGTTTATTCATTTCTTTTTCGAGATGAGGTCGGCATCAAGATCCATCCAAAATATTGACTACTATGAAAATATGACTTGAACGTGGCCAACAATTTCCTTTCTTTTTCGACCCAAACATCTCCACGTCACATGTGGAACGAAGTTTCACTATCGATCATCAATTAATAATCTCACCCTCACACATTTCATAATAGAAAGTTAGAGCGTAAAGTGACATCAAAATCAGTGTCATCCACTTCATGTCGATACGATATTTAGAATAACACCGAATCACATTTTATTTGTTTTTCGTAAAACTGAAAACTTAACATTCACAAATAATTCAATAGTAATACTTGTCCACTAAATACATGTGTGCCTTTAAAGTTAGATGTTTATATGTAACATACATAATTACATAAATACTTGATTGAAGTTGTTTAAGGGCAAATTGTTAGTAAATAAAAAAGGAAGGAGTAACATATGACCATTGACCCCATGAAAGGATGAAAGAATTACTTTGGTTATTAACATGGAATAGGGAGAAATGCTATAACTTCCTGCCATCTAATTGTCAATCATCTTTCATCTATCATATTCACTTGAGCTAAAGCTAAAGCTACTGCATGCTTTTTGCATAGATCTGCCTCGTTATCGTTTTGAATCGCAAAGACGTAGCATTTGAATGGAGCTAGAAAGGGGGAAATGAAAACCTCTTTCACCCTTCCACAAAGTCTCGAACAAATATGCAACTAAATTTCCGACACAAAAGTAGCGTTCGACTATTAGTTGCATATTTGTCGAACGCTACTTTTGTGTTGGACACATTTAGTTGCATATTTGTTCGAAACTTTGTGGACGGGTGAAAGTTGTTTTCATTTCCCCCTTTCTAGCTCCATTCAAATGCTACGTCTTTGCGATTCAAAAAGATAACGAGACAGATCTATGTAAAGAGCATGCAGTAGCTTCAGCTTCACCACTAAAGAAGAATCACCGTATAAAGCTTGATATGTCAACATCAGCCAAATGAGCATTATGCAAGATCTGATGAGCTTGGGACCCCTTTCTCTGTTGGAATCATTGATGGAGTACGTGTAACAATACGCGAAAGGGACGACAGCCAAAATTCAGATTCTTCTTAACTTGATCGAGTGTTCCAACTGGGTCCATTTTATAAGCCTCACACTCAAATTCCAACGTGCCATGGAACTTGATTTTACCCTTTGTGGTAAATGTTACTGCATTACATAAACAATTAAAGAATTACAAATTATACTGCATTACAAAATAAGCACAAATAATACACGGAATATAACGGAAAAAACAGAAAAATAATTAACATTATTACAAATTAAACACAAATACAAAATTAGATGGTCGCTGTAATTGCTTATTTCTTCTACTTAAAAGCATAAGCGGATAAGCAACTTTTTTTGAAAGAAAAAAAAAAAGCACTACAAAATAGTGATCCACACATTCCGATAACAAACAGTGCAAAACTTAGGCTATGTGTAATCATAAAGCCCCACTATGGGGCGTTTTGCGCCATGTGGCAGTCCAGTCAGCAACGGGGCTCCAAAGAAATAGGTGTGTAATGGTGGGTGGGGCTTTATGCGACACGTGACACAAATATAGCCGTTGCTATATACATTCAACGTTCAATTTTTTTGAAAATACAAAGGGGCAAGGCGCTAGCATACTCACGCCCTTCGGATTTTTTTGGGCTTTAGCGCCCTTGTGTAGTGGTTTGGGGCGCGAACGGGGCAAAAATGGGGTGCCTAGCGCCCCATTACACATAGCCTTATAAATTATATTTAAACAGTTGACATTTGAAAGAAACTAGACTTATGTGTGTATTTCCGAAGTAAACCACCTTTAAAAAGTTAAACCGTAATATAATTTGTACAAATTATAAGTCCCGTGCACGCACGGGATTTGCACAAATTTTGTATTTTTTTATGTTTATTAAATATGAAAATCATACGAAGGAATACAATACATAAACTTAAACAATAAATACATAAAGAAGGTACAAAAAGTTACCAAGATCACCAACTTCAACATCTACTTTATACATCTTCACACCTTCATCCTTCTTTCCAGAGGAATCCAACGCCTTTTGAACGATCACCTTCAAAACCAACCAACAAAATACAACAAACATAAGTGAAACAAAAACATTGTATACACTACAAAAATCAGACGATCAGAAGCCAAAGATAAAGATGCAAAAGGAAAAAACAATTAGGAACAACCAAGAATGAAAAGAAATCAATAAAATGATTAAATTAAGTAAATAATTAGAATAACAAACCCAATTATGAAAGACCAAAAAAGATCATAACAATATCTAAAAAAAACTCCATTACCTGTTCAAAGCCAAAGGTGCCGAAACCTATTCACCCGACAAAACACGTAAACGATCGTAATCACACATTCGAGGTTGCAATTAAACATAAAACTATGAATAAAAATACAGATTTTTATAATTAAAAATAAAAATAAAAAATAAATAAATAAATAAATAAAAATTAACTGGAATTAAAAAAAAGACCCTAAAATAGTTTATGTGTGTGCTTATGAAGAATCCAGAACCACCTTGATGTATCTCATATAAACCAAGAAAGAAAAAAGACGTGGATAGAAACAATGGGGAAACTGTATATCTAACATATAGCTTAACCACAACCACAAAAGGATTAAAAAATTGCCGTTACTATTGCTTTTACTGTCGCTCCCCTCACAGACGACTATAGCTGCCAAAAAACTCATTTGGTCGGATCGGGCAACGGTTAATCGCTGGCGGGTTTATTTGTCATAGCTGCACCGATCGGATCTGAAAGAAAGAAGAGGGATGTGAGTTATCGTGAATAGTCCTGGTCGGACAACAATATACCACATTATTATTTGGGCTTGGATGGAGCAGGTCACAAATAACATTCGGCCTCCAACAGCCCAATAAATGTTAGTTTGATATAATGTACACTACACCAAAATGAAAGGTTTGGCACGGGGAACTACTTTGGGTCGACATTGTCGACCCATATTTTGACAATGGCCCACAAAACTTTCAACAAAAAAATAGTCAAACATCCGTTAAGTTTGGCACGACAATGTCGTGCCAAATTTCATAAACTTTTTTTTTAAATTTAAAAATTTAGTTTTTATTTAAAAAAAATAGGGGAAAAAATATGGCACGACAATGTCGTGCCATAATTTACCACCAAAATAATTTTCCAAGATTAAAAGAACCCGCCAAAAAAAAAATGGTTAAAACTTTTTTAATATGCAAAATGGCACGACAATGTCGTGCCATATATTTATTTTTAATTTCAAAACTTTTTAAATCGCTTTTTTATTTTAGAATAATTATTAAAAAATTATGGTTCGACATTGTCGACCCAAAATTCGTTTTTTTTTTTTTTTTTTTTTTTTTTTTTTTTTTTTTTTTTAATAATTTAAAAACTTTTTAATTCAGTTTTTATTTTAAAAGAAATATTAAAACTTTTCTAATATATAATTAAAATTAAAAACTTTATATTTATAATTAAATACTTTTATAAAATTTAAAAAATATATTTAATTTAAGAACTTTTATTTTAAAAAAATATACATTCAAAGTCGTGCGAGTTAATAAACTGCTTTACGACTGGTGAGACATTGTGGTTAACACTTGGCCCATGGTTAGGAATTGCATGTGATGTGCGTTGTTGATGTCGTTATCATTGTATAGAGCTCTATAGTCATCTCGGGTCAATCGTGTGACATCTCGTGTAGAACCATATCATCTCGGCTCATTCGTTAAACATCTCGGCTCGTTTCATAGAGACTCAAACGAAACATGCGAGTTAATAAACTGCTTTACGACTGGTGAGACATTGTGGTTAACACTTGGCCCATGGTTAGGAATTGCATGTGATGTGCGTTGTTGATGTCGTTATCATTGTATAGAGCTCTATAGTCATCTCGGGTCAATCGTGTGACATCTCGTGTAGAACCATATCATCTCGGCTCATTCGTTAAACATCTCGGCTCGTTTCATAGAGACTCAAACGAAACATGCGAGTTAATAAACTGCTTTACGACTGGTGAGACATTGTGGTTAACACTTGGCCCATGGTTAGGAATTGCATGTGATGTGCGTTGTTGATGTCGTTATCATTGTATAGAGCTCTATAGTCATCTCGGGTCAATCGTGTGACATCTCGTGTAGAACCATATCATCTCGGCTCATTCGTTAAACATCTCGGCTCGTTTCATAGAGACTCAAACGAAACATGCGAGTTAATAAACTGCTTTACGACTGGTGAGACATTGTGGTTAACACTTGGCCCATGGTTAGGAATTGCATGTGATGTGCGTTGTTGATGTCGTTATCATTGTATAGAGCTCTATAGTCATCTCGGGTCAATCGTGTGACATCTCGTGTAGAACCATATCATCTCGGCTCGTTTCATACAGACTCAAACGAAACATGCGAGTTAATAAACTGCTTTACGACTGGTGAGACATTGTGGTTAACACTTGGCCCATGGTTAGGAATTGCATGTGATGTGCGTTGTTGTTGTTGTGAAAACTGATATTGAACGTGCTTTATGTTTAATAAAATGTTGTTGTTGTTGTGAAAACTGATGTTGAAACAACTCAAACTAAACAACTCGACAACCAAACGTTTTTAATGTCGTTTGGCCTCGGTCAAGCTTTTTTTTGTCGTTTTCTGCGTGGAACAAATTCGTACGGTTTAATGTCGTGGAACAAATGATAGCCGGGATCTCGACTCTTATGAACTAATTTAAATAATTTTTAATGTGTTCATTTATAATTAATTGAAATTATTTTTAATTTATTTAAATAATTTATAACAAATTTAAATTATTTTTAATTTATTTAATATTAATTATTTTTAATTTATAAGTTAAATAGAAAATTAAAAAAAAAAATATATATATACACTAATAATTTTGGCACGACAATGTCGTGCCAAAGGTTGGCTCCAAAAATTTTCACCAAAGTTAAACGCACCCGCCAAAAAAGTAATAATAATTGAGGTAGTCATTTGGCACGACATTGTCGTGCCATTTTGACAAACAGAAATAAATAAATTAAAAAAAAGTTAAAGGAGGTGATTTGGCACGACATTGTCGTGCCAAATCGCAAACTATTGACCATATTCTGCTGCTTCCCTTCTTCTCTCTCAATCTTTACCAAACCTTATCTACCAAAAAAAAAAAAAAACGCAGCATATCATCACCACCTTCATCACCACCTTCAATCCTTGATTAATTGACCACCTTCAACACCACCACAACCACCTTTATCACCATAGCAACCACCTTTAACAAAGAAAAAAAGAAAAAAAGTTAGATCGGTGCCATCTACTCCATAGCAACCACCTTCAACACCACATTGGACACCACCACAACCACCTTCAATACCACATTCTTCTTCTTATTGATTAAAAGGTATGTTCTTTTTCTTTTTTTTTTTGGTTAACCGTATATTATTTTTTTTTCTTTCGTATATGTATTTTTTTTTTTTAATTTTTGTTTGTTTTAAAAGTTATGTTTTATTTTTATTTTGGTTTGTCAAGTAAATTTGTTTTGGTGTAGGACGAGCCGAATTTTTTTTTGGTGTAGATGGCACCACAGCCGCCGTGAACCATCTATCACACGAGCTCCACCACAGCCGCCCCACGTACAGGTAGTTTAAAGGTTTTTTTTTTACTGTGTTAATGTATTTTGGGACGACAATGTCGTCGTTAAAGTTTTTTTATTAATTATTTTGGTTAATTTAAGTTTGGTTATTTAATTTAGGTTGTTTATTTTACGAGATTGTCGCGGGACAGCCGGGTCGGGACAGCCGGGTCGGACAGCCGGGTCGGACAGCCGGGTCGGGACAGCCGGGTCGGGACAGTAGCCTTTCTTCTTTTTCTCTTTTCTTCTCTTCGTTTACTTCAGCCGTGAACTAGGTATATAATTTAATTCCTTTGATGGCTGCGTTTTTTTAGTAAAATGCGTTTGGTTAGTAATTGGAGTGTGTTTGGTAATATGTGAATGTGAGATACATGCTTTTTTCCACGTTCTTGTTTCTATCAGTTAATAATTGGAGTGTGTGTGGTTATATATGAAGTAATGAACACTGTGAATATGTCGTTTAGTTAGTATGCTATTGTGATTGTCAAAATAATTTCGTTGTTATTATATATGTTTATGTCATTCATCGATTGACATAGTATGATATTGTGAATATGTCGTTTAGTTAGTATGCTATTGTGATTGTTAGACTTATGTGACTTTTTTTAGGATTTTAGTGATTAATTTCGGACAACCCCCATCTGGAATTAATCATCCTATAGAAAACCCGTCCGAAATTAATTTATTAGAAATTAATTTCGGAAAGTCCCCTGTTTGGGACTGCTTTTTGAATGTTTTGTCTCATTTAGGATATGGATGCGTATAACTGTTTTACTATTTGAGAGAAATTCGACAGTATTTCCCTTTCACTCCTACGAATATGTCTTTAATGCACATATTTGGGGAGTTGAGGGGAAATGCTGCCGAATTTTTTTCAAATAGTAAATCGGTTATACGCATTCATATATGAGACGAGGCATTCAAAGAGTGGGTTAGGATTGCCTTCCATAGTTGCACTAGGTAATCAAAACAGTTCATAATTACGCCTTTTCATGTTTGAATGTGTTTATTTGCATATGTATATATATGTATGTTCATTTATTTGAAACTGTTTTTTTGCAACGCAGTCATGACAATTGATAAGACTTGGACCACTATAGCCAACCGTAATTCCCCTGAGTTTTTAGATGGTCTTTTTGCATTCATCGAGTATTGTGCGCCATTCTTACACCCCATCACAAAAAAGATTCTTTGCCCATGTGTTCGTTGTGGTAACGCTTGGAATAAACCGCATACTCTCAAAACTCTTGAGTCACACATTTCACAATACGGGTTTGACACAAGTTATACCACTTGGATCTATCACGGTGAACCGCTTCCTCTACCCGTAGTAAACAACACACCACAACCACCTTCACCTGAACACATTGACATGGATGCATTCTTCCAAGATATTTCTGCAAATAATGACCCAACTCCACCATCTCAAACAACAGGTTCTCTACCAGCACAAACAACAGGTTCTCAACCAGCTCAAACAACGTGTCCTAACAGTAATAACAAGTACAAAGAGTTACTTGCTAGGTCCACCCAAATGTTGGGTCCAAATTGTGATATGACTGCACTGAACTTTACGTCAGAGCTTTCGCACATCAAGGTATTATGTAAAATACCTGATAAAGGGTTTAACATGATTCTAGATCTTTTGCAAAAGGCATGTCCCCCTAAGAATGGATTCAACTTCCCACCGTCATACTATGAAATCAAAAAGACATACAAAGATATCGGGTTAGGATACGAATCGATCCATGCTTGTATAAATGATTGTTTTTTATTTTGGGGATCGGATGAGAACAAAAGTTTGCAAAACTGTCCAATCTGCAACGCGAGTAGATGGAAAAACCTAAAGAAAAAGGGGAAGAAAGTTGCCAACAAGGTGTTGCGTTACTTTCCGTTAACACCTAGACTACAACGCATGTTCAACACAAAACACATCGCAAAGTGGATGACTTGGCATGCTACTGGACAGTCTAAAGAAAACGGTAAGATGAATCACCCGTGTGATGGTAAAGCGTGGAAAGATTTTGACATAATGAAACCCGAGTTTTCTCGTGACCCTAGAAACGTCCGATTAGGGTTGGCTGCCGACGGTTTCAATCCGTTTGGCAACATGAGTCAAGGTTACAGCATGTGGCCGGTCATATTGACAACATACAACACACCCCCGTGGATGTGTATGAAAGAGACTTCTTTAATGTTGACGATGTTAATTCCCGGCCCTAAATCAGCTGCAAAGGACATTGATGTTTTCTTGCAGCCTTTGATCAAAGAACTCCAAGAATTATGGGAAGGTGTGCCGACTTTAGACGCTGCTACGGGTACTCATTTCAACATGAAAGCGGCGGTTTTATGGACCATAAATGACTTTCCAGCTCGAAGTAGTTTGTCTGGGTGGACTGGACAAGGCTACTATGCATGCCCAACATGTAATCAGGACACTCCATCGCTTCCTGTAAAGCATAAAATCGCTTACGTTGGTTATAGAAGATTTTTACGCGTAAACCATCCAATGAGGAGGAAACAAAACGAATTCCATGGTAAACCTGAAAAAGGGCGTCCTCCTAGAAACTTTACCAACGAAGAAATCATGATTCAAATTAGTAAAGTCTTTAAACGTGTATCGGGGAAACATCCACGTATTGTTAAAGATAACCCTAAACCTAATCGAGAAATTGAATTGAATTGGAGTAAGCGTTCTATCTTCTACGAACTGGAGTATTGGCCCATTCTTCAACTGAAGCACAATCTCGATGTCATGCACATCGAAAAGAACGTGCTTGAGAGTGTGCTTAATACCTTGTTAATGAACGACAAATCCAAAGACACGCTAAAGGCAAGGCAAGACTTGAAAACTCTGGGAGTTCGAAAAGAGTTGTGGCTCGTTGATAAAGGAAACGGGAAGTTCGATAAGCCTCATCCAAAGTATTCTTTCACACCAGAAAACAGAAAACGGTTTTGTCAATTCATCAAAGGAGTTAGACTACCCGATGGGTTTGGATCCAACTTCAAGAAAAAATTGACCGCTGACGATAACAACATAATGGGCCTAAAATCTCATGACTGTCATATTATGATGCAGCGGTTACTTCCTTATGGACTTCACCAATACTTACCCAAAGACATTTCACCCCCATTAATCGAGCTCTGCTTATTCTTTAAGCAGATTTGTGCTCGAAATTTAACGCAGCAGGACATGGAAAAAGCTAAAAAACAAATGCTCGATGTTATGATTAAATTAGAGCAAATATTCCCCCCTGCTTTTTTTGACATAATGATTCATTTGGTTATGCATTTACCCGATGAGGCTATTCTAGGTGGCCCTGTTTACTACAGGTGGATGTATCCATTTGAAAGATACATGAAGAAACTAAAAAATTATGTCCGAAATAAAGCCAGGCCTGAAGGTTCCAAAGCGGAGGGTTATGTTGCAGAAGAAGCATTAACTTTCTGCTCGCGTTATCTTAAGGATGTCGAGACGAGATTTAATCGTCCTGACAGAAATGACGACGGTGCACCTGAACAACCAGATAAATTCCAGGTGTTCCAGTCAGTATGCAAACCGGTGGGTAGATGTGTAGATACTCAGATGAAGCCAGATGTTATGCAGACAGTTGTATGGTTTATACTTAACAACAGTCCTGAAATCGACGCAGACATCCAGGCGTACAAAGAGTATGTTTCTTCTTTTTTTATTTTTGAAGAACCCTTTTTTTTTTTGCTAAGTTATTTGTTTTCGATGACTTATTCTAATATCATGAACTTTTGTAGTGAATTTCCTAACAAGAGCGTGGAAACAAGCTTTCCTCCCTGGTTCAATCACAAGGTAAACACATTAGATATATTACCTTGTAGTCCAGAGTTTTTGCTCATCTGAATCTGTTTGTATCTCTTTCGTAGATCCGTGAAAAAAGCGTGGCAAAAGACCCAAGCTGTAATCCCGAGTTATTCTCTTTGGCATGTGGACCTTCATCGCGTGCATTTACATACCCCGCTTGCATAGTTAACGGTGTGAAGTTTTTGGTGCATGAGCGCGATAAACTTCATACCACTCAATGCAGTGGAGTTTCAACACCCGGGCCTGATGGAGAAATGTATTATGGTCAACTGGAGGAAATTCTGGAGCTCGATTATTTGGGCGACCGAAAGGTTGTGTTGTTCCGGGTTTTATGGTTCGACACCCGTAACCCTAATAATAACCCTACGACACACTCTAGGCGTTCTTACATTGAACGTGGCATACGCCATATTTTGACTGATAAGGATGCTTTTAGAAATCAACAATACATTCTTGCGACACAAGCAACACAAGTCTTCTACCTTGAAGACCCTGCTAGACGACCACCTCATTGGAAGGTCGTCGAAGATGTTCATCATCGGAAGATCTGGGATCGGGATGTGGTAGATTCTGATCAAGATGTTATACATGGAAGCAGTTCATCAGATGTTGCATTGTCTCTTGGTTTGCCTGGTTTGGAGTCTGCGAATTTGAGTGTAAATCATGAATCAACAGAAGTAGACGCCCCACCAGATGATGCTGAAGAAGATGCTGATTTTGTTAATAATGAAGATGATGTCGTTGCTCATGTCCTTGATGATGATGATGTTGACGTGTCTGATGATGATGAAGTGAACCCAACGATTGTTGTTGAAGAAGTTTTATCTAGCGATGATTCGGATGATGACAATTGTTCTTAATTTGTAATTTGAATGAAATTGTTACTATATGTTTAAACTTGTTCGTTTTATTTAAATGAAATTGCATGTTATGTTATGTTTAAATGTGTATATTTATATGAACGTGTGTATTAGTATTAATTGGTCCACGAAATTTTGTGTTCTTGTACTTGTAATTTTACAGATGGCGTGTGTAGCTCCGCAATCACACGGCGGGGATGCCGGTGGTGATCCACCACGACTGCCCTATTTTACTACGCCGGGCTACTGTGCAAGTAAGAAATTGTGATGTTTATTTTAAGTTTTTTATTGATAAAACTAAATTTTTTTTACTTGTATTTTCACGACTCAATAACTTATGTTTGCAGGTTCGATGTCGATTAATACTTCGAATCGGTCCTTAAGGAAGGCGTATAAAGCGAACGGTAGTCGTCCTTTGCCGATCGGCTTTGACAATAATGATCTATTGACCTTTACGCCTGTGGGCACGTATGCCACGCAGTTCAGTAGTCTTTTGGGGGAAGTAGTTAGTGTACTTCCCTATGACTGCGAGTGGCACGAGATTCCTGCGCCTCTTAAGGCTCACATACTACCCGTTCTCGAGGTATTAATTGTTTATTTTATTTGTATTCTTATCGTTATCGACCGTTTAGATATGCGTGTTATATTTAAATTGTTTGTTTATTTAAATGCGTATATTTATTTGCAGAATTATTTCCAGATCGCGGAATGGTTAAACAGCCAGGAGCGAGTGACGGATGGGGAGAATGAGTACACGGTGGGGGAACGGGTATCTCTTGGTCTTCAACTTCAGCTCCGGAACATATGGCGCAAACATAAATATAGGTTGAAGAAAAATTACTTTGACTCACAGCCGATAACCGAGACGGCAAGGCAAAATCCGCCGCCGTCGAAATGTAAAGATTGGGGTAGCAGAAACCGAGAGGAGTGGGAGTCATTGATCGACTGGTGGTTGACTCCTGAACGAATGGAGAGATCTGCCAAAAATGCAGAAAATAGGGCAAAGAACAAGCATACAACCTACCAAGGGAGGAAGTCGTTCGTGCAAGGACGAACCGAGCACGTAAGACTCATTATAATTTTTTGATTTTCAAATGTGTATATAATGTTTATATATAACTCGTTAATTAATTTATTTTATGTTGTATGTATAGCGGGTTAGAAGCGGGAAGAATGAAGAACTCGTGGAGACGTTTAGGAGAAACAATGCATCAAAATCGGGCGTCTTCAAAAATAAAGAGGACGAGGAGGCTTATGTAAGTAATTTATCTCTTAACATGCGTCATTAATATTTAGTTACTTGTTGTTTTTTAACTTACCTCTTTTTAACATAATTGTTTTTTTTCTTTTTTTTTTTTTTTTACTTACATAGTTGAAGATGAAGGATATGTGGGGTAAAGTTAAAGCCGGTACGGCCCCGCCGATGACTGAGAAGCAAGTACTCGATGCGGCAGCCCATAGTGACAACCGGCAAAATTTTAGGGGCGTTGGCAGGAAAATGCCAGGCTGCGAAAAAGCTTCATCGAGGTCGGCACATCGGCCTTTTGCACCAAACTATGCTACTGAGGAGGCTGTTTCATCGGTGATAAGGCAAAAGGAAGTCGAGCTTGAGTTGTTGAAGAAGCAAAATGAAACGATCCAACTTCAGATGCAACAGCAGCAACTTCAGTTCCAACAGCAGTTCCAACAGCAGCAATTTCAGTACGATCAGCAGTTCCGACAACAGCACTCCAGACAAGTGGGCCTCGAATCGACCTTAGGGCAGTTTCTGAGCCACTACAACAGCATTAACCCAGGTACTCCGTGTCCCATTAACGTTCCCACATATTCTGAAATGCCCCCAATTCCCCCAATTCCCAACCTTAATCCCGGCCCTAATTTCCTTGACAATTGTTATCGGCCTGTCTTTCCCGGATCTACTTCATGCCCCGGGCCTTCTAGTTCTAACCCGGGTCCTAGTTCTAACCCGGGTCCTAGTTTTAATAATGAGGTCCTTAACCATTACGTGAGACAAATGAATCCTCATTTGAGCAAAATTCCCGATAATGCTAATGCTAATGCTAGTGGTGGTGATGAGGAGGAGGGGGAGGAGGAGGGAGAGGAGGAGGGGGAGGAGGAGGGGGAGGAGGAGGGGGAGGAGGAAGAGGAGTCGGAGTAGGCGTAGTTTAATTTGTATCGTATTTGACTATTTGTTATTAGTTATGTAATGAAAGAATATATTGCCGAATCTTGGTTTGTTTTTGTATAAAGTTCGTATTTGTTAGTTTAATTAGTATCGTATTTGGCATTGTATCATATTGTCGAATTGGTATTGCGGATATCGGTTGGCTTACAGGTGTAACGGTAGGTTTTTTCCGGAAAAAATTCTGGAAAAAACCTGGAAATGCAGGCTGCTGCTGCATTTTTTTTTTTGCATATTTGACACTTTGGGTCGACATTGTCGACCCAAAGTACAAAGAAAAGCTCGACCCATTTTGTCAAAAGTGCAAAGGAACAGTGCGTGTAAATTACAATTTGTCTCGACAATGTCGAGACAAATTTTAATATTTTTAAATGAAATTACAATTTGTCTCGACAATGTCGAGACAAAGTTTAATTTCTAAATTATTTTTCTTTATTAAATAACTTATTTAACAAAAATAAAAAAATGTTAGTCTCGACATTGTCGAGACAAAATTGAAATAAATGTCGAGACAAATTGCATTTCCAGTATTTGACTGGATTGTGGGTCCCACGTTTATGTCGTCCCATTTCTTTATTAAAATGTCGAGACAAAAAAACTTGGGTCGAATGGTTTGTCTCGACCAAAATAGGTCGACTTTGTCGAGACAAACTGTTTGTCTCGACTTTTCTTTGTGATTTGGCACTACATTGTCGAGACAAAGCTTTCCTATTCTTGTAGTGGTAGTACTTCCTCCGTCCCAAAATAAGTGTCCAGTTTGACTTTTTAGAGTCAAACAGGTTCAACTTTGACCTTAAATAAGTAAATTACATAAATGGTCACTATGGTTTGTCCATTTTTTCACATTTAGTCACTGAACTTTTTTTTTGACATGCATGGTCACTGAAGTTTCAAATCGTTACAGATCCAGTTACTAAGGTTTCAATTTCGTTACATAAATGGTCACTGTGATTTGTCCAAAAATTATATAAGTGGTCACTGAGGTTGACTGAATCTGTAACGATTTGAAACTTTAGTGACCATGTATGTCAAAAAAAAGTTCAATGACTAAATGTGAAAAAGTGAATAAACCATAGTGACCATTTATGTAATTTACTCTATTTTTTTTTGTGTTATATAATACCTGATGAAAAATTAGACCAATGAAAAATACACTTAAAACCCAATCCATTCATATATTTTGCATCAAGTATTATATATTACCCGCAAAAATAGAGAAGGTCAAAGTTGAACCAGTTTGACTCTGAAAGGTCAAACTAGACACTTATTTTTGGACAGAGGTAGTATATTTTTGCTAATAATACACAAAATTCTAAACATCTAAAAAACTAATTCTCATGTAATAAGCAAATATGGATTCAAGCTCTTCAATATTAACATTTTTTTTGGCTTGGTACAACTTCTGAGAACAAAACTTTTTTTGTTTGATTGTTATAAAAACTTAAAATAAAATAAAATCTATGGCCTTAGCTCATTATGACGTCGTGTGGCTATATTATTTATTCAGGTTTGTTGACAAACTGTAATGCTGTATCCGATATGTTGATAAAGAAATTTGGTATACGGCGAATTTGTTTATACAACAAGTTGAACTGTGTCCGATATGTTTTAGAATACCGTTGCAACGGCCCATACAATTTTAGGTACATTCATATGTTCTTTATTTACATTGTCTTCATCTAGAAATGCTTTATATACAAAATGGATAATCCAGAATAAGTACAATCATGTAAAATAATAATAATAATAAATGGCGCAAAAATGTAAGAGTTATATATATTTGATTTAGAATCATAAAGTACAAAAATGTAAGAGTTATTAAAAATAAATAAAAAAATAAAAAAATGATGATGTTGAGAAAAGTTGGTTCGATCATGGGTTATCCTATTCACATGTGATTTCCGTCCAAAAAAATCACATGTGATTTGATTTTTACAAACCACATATGATTCTTACAAATTACATGTGATTTTTACAAATCACATATAATTTTTCTTGGCGTAAATTTTGAAAAAAAAAATATCGGGTCATTCATTTTTTGATCAAAACAAAAAAAATAAACTTTTACCATTTAAAAAAATATATATATATCGCAAAACGTTAATCGTTACGAGAAAAAAATCATACCATCGCGACGAGAATTAAATTATCTTTCTATAGATATGCACTTCTATATACTTTCGACGAATTTTTTTTTTTTTTTTATTTTTTATTTTTTATTTTTTTAATTTCCGTCCAAAAAAATCACATGTGATTTGATTTTTACAAACCACATGTGATTCTTACAAATTACATGTGATTTTTACAAATCACATATGATTTTTCTGGGCGTAAATTTTGAAAAAAAAAAATCTCGAAAGTATAGAGAAGTGCATATATATAGATAGATAATTTAATTCTCGTCGCGATGGTGTATTTTTTGTAACTTGAAGATTTACCGTTTGCAAGATATGTTTTAAAGAAAAAGGTGAAAAATGGGTTTTTATTAATTTAGATTAAAAATGGATAGCTAAAATTGGTTCTTTATATCTATGACAAATATAAGATCTATATTGATCTCAACTCTTTATGTTATTTGTTTCACTTTGCAGTCTTTATTGAGGAACTTGAACAAATTTGATTCTTCACCGTAAGACACTTCACCATTTTAACCCCAAACCTTTTCAAAATTTAATAACTTAACCAAGCAACAAAATAGTACCTTAACAAAACCAAGTTTTGTGTGAATTTAATGAACCAACCACCTCTATGACACTTATTTAGACCTCAACTACTTTAATAACTATACCTTTAAGGCTTCAAGTCTCACATTAACACATTTACATGTGTATATTTTTACGGAAACAAAAGTGTGTTGATTTATGCAACACAAAAAAGTGTGATAATTGATGATTTATAATTTTAGTTTGAAATCAATGCAACCCACCCTTTCACAGTAAGCAATGGTATATTTTTGTGTGTAGTATGTTGTCTCACCTAAAAGTAAGAGGAAATTTATTTCTCCTTTGACAAAATTAAATATTGGTCACCTAAACACTTGTTCTTATTAATACTCATGACTCCCTCAATACCTATTTTCAACAAAGAAACACACATAAAACCAACACCATTTATCATCCACACATACATTACACTCACCATCTTCCACTGTAGAACCATTGTCATTAGTATGTTATCCCCAGGTGTTGGTCACACAATCACTACAGTTTGTTCAAGAAATATATTCAAACGAAAACCCCAATAGAACTCAGACCAATGCACATTCTCAGACACATCTTTGTTTATGCTGTTATTGTACGATACACAAGCAAAGAACCTTTCTTTCATTGTTGAAATAGGTGGTCTCGGAAATGCAACAAGCAGGTACATTTGATACTTTATTATTTTCCTTTTTACACATTTTTAATTGCTCAGTGTGAAAATATTAAGTTGAAAGCCCAAGTCACTGAGTTAAAAAAAAATCAGGTGGTATGTATGCTTCTTTTATCGAAGGATTATTAAGAGATCATTGCTCTTTGGATGTGACAGCCTAATCACTTACTGGCTCAGACATAGGATTTGGTGGCTATCAACAAATGAGGTACCGTACCACCCAAGTGTGTATGAAGCTGTGAATCGTTGGACAAAGCTAAAGATTGAAGAAAAAGGTAACAATGGGTTACAAGGTTTGGAATCCGGTGGCAGTAGCTGCCTTACGGGAGTTTGTTTCAGAACATGGGACAAATTGGGTAAAATTAACGGAACTTAATGATGCTAAATTCGAACCCCTACAAGGTCGCAGTAGTAGGTCGTTGAAGGTAAAAAAAAATCTTTAATTTTCTTATTAAAACTTGATACTTTTATGTGATATATGAGTTTGTGAATTATTGCTTTGTGTATGTGAAAATTTAATGTCAATTATTTATCTCAATTATTGCTTTGGGTTTTTTGGGGGTTCACTTCAATTAAGAATGAATTTAATATTTTCTAAAGATTTTGCACATCTATGACATCACTTATAAATTTATTCCCCGTTTTTGGTTTTTTATGTTCAAGTCAACTCCAATATTGTTTACTTTTGGGGTTTTTTTCTTCGCCCGCCCGCACATACTTGTTGATGATTTTGTCTTCGTTTTTTACCTCTTTGTAGGCAAAATGGAAAAGCCTGCTCAAGCATGATCAAGTATGACCAACCATCTCTTTGTTTAGTTTGTACATTTAATTATAAATCCGCTACTTTCACTTTTATACCGCATAATAGAACAAAACACAAAACAAAAAGAGCTACTGTAGTAGAACTACACTACAACACGGTTTCGGTCTCACTTTTTTGGTGTTTCTACTAACTTTTGTCTTAATTATGTTCAGCCTCGATTAGTAGACGAATCAGGCTAATTTTGAAGAAAACAAATATCCAAAGTCTCCCAAGGTTGATGATGTTCCAGAAAAACAAGATCCCACTCCTCGTGCTAAGGACCACGGTGAAACACTTTTTAGAACAATTCCCAAGGCTAATGTTGGAGACGACGGTGCAACACCAAACCATGATAATCCTCCTTCTCCTCCTAAGGGCCGAGGTGAAACAAGTTTAAGTCCCGAGCCTAAAGTTGAAGAAAAAGAACATCCCACTCCTAATGTCCATGTAAGACTTTCTGTTTGAATCATAAGCATGACATTTGTTTTTTTTTACACACAAGTTCCACTACACGTTTTAGATTGGAGCATTAAATAAACATAGGTAAGTTACTTTTGTTGTGATCCACCATGTTGCCCCAAGCAATATAAACTAACAATGAATGTACATCTTGCAACTATAAACAAACAAAGATAGCCATTATATATATATATATATATATATATATATATATATATATATATATATATATATATATATATATATATATATATATATATATATATTTGAAACAGAACTCAATATGAAATAAAATTGAAAAGGGGAACCTAAGCACAATTCACTATTATAAATGCTTGATTAATTTTACATATTAAATCATAAGTCTTGTTGTTTTGTAGTTCCAGGCTCGACAAGATGAAAACAGTTTTAACTACTATACTTGACATTCTAATATAGTCTATCGACATTGAGAATTTTTGGGTGCCCGGGACTACTATAAATCTTTGTTGAATGAAGTTTAGAATGTCAAGCCTGTTTAAACGTTTCGGTAGCTAATTGTATGATTGTTGCGTGTTTAAACTAAATAATGAATATATAGTCTATCGACAGTTAAACTGTTTCGACTGCGTAATTTAGACGTTTTACCTAAATAATAATATGATAGTGTATCGACAGTTTAAACTGTTTTCATGTTTGTCATTGTTCTTATCGGTTTGCATAGTTAATCTAATAATGAAAACAGTTTTAACTACTATACTTGACATTCTAATATATCCGGGCACCAAAAATTCTCAATGTCAAGCCTGATTAAACGTTTTGGTAGCTAATTGTATGAGTGTTGCATGTTTAAACTAATTAATGAATATATAGTCTATCGACAGTTAAACTGTTTCGACTGCGTAATTTTGGCATTTTACCTAAATAATGAATATGATAGTGTATCGACAGTTTAAACTATTTTCATGTTTGTCACTATTCTTATCGGTTTGCATAGTTAATCTAATAATGAAAATAGTTTTAACTACTATACTTGACATTCTAATATATTCGGGCACCTAAAAATTCTCAATGTCAAGCCTGTTTAAACGTTTCGGTAGCTAATTGTATGATTGTTGCGTGTTTAAACTAAATAATGAATATATAGTCTATCGACATTTAAACTGTTTCGACTGCGTAATTTAGGCGTTTTACCTAAATAATGAATATGATAGTGTATCGACTGTTTAAACTGTTTTCATGTTTGTCACTGTTCTTATCGGTTTGCATAGTTAATCTTGTAGGGTTTTAGGTGTTAGTGTTATTGAAAATATGCGGAAAATGTCGTAAATCGTGGTTAGAGGATTTAGCTGTTCAATTATTAGTAAATGATTTTATTGCTTTCGACATGTCGGATGTGTTTAAACTGTTTTGCTGACAACCAGAACCGTGGTTTTATATACATGTGCTAGTGGGTAAAACACGGATATAGTTTTGTACTATAAAGTTGTGGTCAATGCTTATGTGGATATAGTTTTGAACTTATATTTGCATTACGCTTAATTTAGAGTGTTATATGTAAATGTGCGTTTATCTATGTTATAGGAGTCGACAATATGGCCGACGTTGATCGACGTGGTGATCTACACATGTTAAATCCCGAAAAGGGTGTAAGTGGTTGGGAAATAAAAGTTGGGCGAATCCATGCCTTAAAAGGCTTTGTTTACCGTGACTCGTTTTTTGGGATTCAAGTTGTTTACCCTGCCGAGTTTTTTCCCGGAGTTCATTCCAGTCATATTTATGGAACTAATTTTCCTCCAGACAACTGCGATTGCAGAAAGGTTTGTTTTGCCACAATTTATCATAAGTTTACATTTTCTTTTTTAAATAACTTATTATAGTACTTTATTTAATTAATTAGCACACTTTTGAGCCCGTTGAGTATGTGAAGCAACTACAAGTAACATACTACAAAAAGACGAATCAAATGGCAAGCTTTACCGTAACTACAAACAAGCACGTGTTTGGGCCGATTGGCAATCCTCGAAAGATGAAGGTGGAACAGAAGAAAATGAAGGTTTTAGTACGATTATGCACAACTCTTTCGTTGTTCTTCTGTTCCACCTTCATCTTTCGAGGCTTGCCAATCGGCCCAAACACGTGCTTATTTGTAGTTATGGTAAAGCTTGCCATTTGATGCGTCTTTTTGTAGTATGTTACTTGTAGTTGCTTCACATACTCACCGGGCTCAAAAGTGTGCTAATTAATAAAATAAAGTACTATAATAAGTTATTTTTAAAAAAGAAAATGTAAACTTATGATAAATTGTGGCAAAACAAACCTTTCTGCAATCGCAGTTGTCAGGAGGAGAATTAGTTCCATAAATATTTCCCAACCACTTACACCCTTTTCGGGATTTAACATGTGTAGGTCACCACGTCGATCAACGTCGGCCATATTGTCGACTCCTATAACATAGATAAACGCACATTTACATATAACACTCTAAATTAAGCGTAATGCAAATATAAGTTCAAAACTATATCCACATAAGCATTGACCACAACTTTATAGTACAAAACTATATCCGTGTTTTACCCACTAACACATGTATATAAAGCCACGGTTCTGGTTGTCAGCAAAATAGTTTAAACACATCCGACATGTCGAAACCAATAAAATCATTTACTAATAATTAAACAACTAAATCCTCTAACCACGATTTACGACATTTTCCGCATATTTTCAATAAAACTAACACCTACAAACACTACAAGATTAACTATGCAAACCGATAAAAACAGTGACAAACATTAAAACAGTTTAAATTGTCGATACACTAACATATTCATTATTTAGTTAAAACGCCTAAATTACGCAGTCAAAACAGTTTAACTGTCGATAGATTATATATTCATTATTTAGTTTAAACACGCAACAATCATACAATTAGCTACCGAAACGTTTAAACAAGCTTGACATTGAGAATTTGTGGGTGCCCGGATATATTAGAATGTCAAGTATAGTAGTTAAAACGCAACAATCTATACATTCTAATAGACTATATATTCATTATTTAGTTTAAACAGGCTTGACATTGAGAATTTCTGTGTGCCCGGGACTACTATAAATCTTTGTTGAATGAAGTTTAGAATGTCAAGTATAGTAGTTAAAACTGTTTTCATCTTGTCGAGCCTGGAACTGCAAAACAACAAGACTTATGATTTGATATGTAAAATTAATCAAGCATTTATAATGGTGAATTGTGCTTAGGTTCCCTTTTCTATTTTATTTCACATTGAGTTCTGTCCAAAAAAAAAAAAAAAAGAAAAAGAAAAAAAAAGGCTATCCGTGTTTGTTTATAATTGCAAGATGTACATTCATTGTTAGTTTATATTGCTTGGGGTAAGACATGGTGGATCACATCAAAAGTAACTTAGCTATGTTTATTTAATGCTCCAATCTAAAATGTGTAGTGGAACTTGTATGTCAAAAAAGAGAGCAAATGTCATGCTTATGATTCAAACAGAAAGTCTTGCATGGACATTAGGAGTGGGATGTTCTTTTTCTTCAAATTTAGGCCCGGGACTTAAACTTGTTTCACCTCGGCCCTTAGGAGGAGAAGGAGGATTATCATGGTTTGGTGCTGCACCGTCGTCTCCAACATTAGCCTTGGGAATTGTTCTGAAAAGTGATTCACCGTGGTCCTTAGCAGGAGGAGTGGGATCTTGTTTTTCTGGAACATCATCAACCTTGGGAGACTTTGGATATTTGTTTTCTTCAAAATTAGCCTGGGTAGTGGAATCTGATTCGTCTACTAATCGAGGCTGAACATAATTAAGACAAAAGTTAGTAGAAACACCAAAAAAGTGAGACCGAAACTGTGTTGTAGTGTAGTTCTACTACAGTAGCTCTTTTTGTTTTGTGTTTTGTTCTATTATGCGGTATAAAAGTGAAAGTAGCAGATTTATAATTAAATGTACAAACTAAGCAAAGAGATGGTTGGTCTTACTTGATCACGCTTGAGCAGGCTTTTCCATTTTGCCTACAAAGAAGTAAAAACGAAGACAAAATCATCAACAAGTATGTGCGGGCAGGCGAAGAAAAGAACCCCAAAAGTAAACAATATTGGAGTTGACTTGAACATAAAAAAGGGGGAATAAATTTATAAGTGATGTCATAGATGTGCAAAATCTTTAGAAAACATTAAATTCATTCTTAATTGAAGTGAACCCCCCAAAAACCCGAAGCAATAATTCACAAACTCATATATCACATAAAAGTATCAAGTTTAAACAAGAAAATTAAAGATTTTTTTTACCTTCAACGACCTACTACTGCGACCTTGTAGGGGTTCGAATTTAGCATCCTTAAGTTCCGTTAATTTTACCCAATTTGTCCCATGTTCTGAAACAAACTCCCATAAGGCAGCTACTGCCACCAGATTCCAACCCATTGTTACTTTTTTCTTCAATCTTTAGCTTTGTCCAACGATTCACAACTTCATACACACTTGGGTGGTACGGTACCTAATTTGTTGTGTTGCCTTTTTAGTTGTCACTTTTATTTGTCCTAACCAATCATGTTAGGTTTGTAAAACTTCTTCTTCTTTTTTACATTTTATTACTTTTTTTTTTTTTTTTTTTTTTTTTTTTTTTTTTTTTTTTTTTTTTTTTTTTTCACAATGTGGGTGTGTTTGTTTAATTAAGATGTTTTAGGTCTGAATCTGACTACCACATCTTACCAGTAAGAGGTGGCTAGAAAGTCTAAATCTGAACGAAATAATGTTGTTTGTTTTTTTATAATTGTCCGAATGATTTTAAGTGCTCGTTTCTGCAATTTATTTAAGTAACTTATGTAAATATGAAACAAGACTTTTTATCATAAATATAACATAGTTAATAAACCATAAAATATATTATATTAACACGAGTCTTCAATCTCTTATCGAGTAAGAGCCAGTAAGACAAGTCCCCCACCTCTTACTGAGTAAGATGTTATATGTCTAACTGGGTCTGACTCAAAAGAAAAAAAAAACAAGCAAAACGTCTGAGCACCTCTTACTGGTAAAAGTAAGAGGGCTAGCAAGATTTATTTATTTATTTATTTTTTATTTTTTTTTAAAAAAAAAGAAAAAACAAACAAACCTACCCTTAGTTTGCCAATTTTTTACATTAGTCCTTTTTACTAATTAAACTTCTCACCATGTTACTTACTTTGCATTCCATCACCATGTGGAAAGTTTGTACCCACATCGGTTTTAGATTCTTTTTTAGTATGTATAATTGCCAATTAAGTAACACCACTTCACTTGTACTAAATGGTTTTATTTACTCAACTAAAAATAGGAAATATATATATTTTTTTATTATTTATTTTTTAAAGTTTTTATCTATTTATTATTTTTAGATAATATTCTGGGATTAAAATTTAATTTCATTATTTATGAAAAATTGCAAGCAGTATTATTTCTCTAGTTGTTTTATAATCAGTATTTAGAAGAAAAAAAAAACGATCTTCATTAATATCTCAAAGGTAATTCTTGACATGCATAGGAGGTTAGTAATGATCATAATCAAAGTTTGATAACATTACATTGTATGGCAAAATGCATAAAAAGTTACTCAACTTACTTTCAATATCTAATTGATGTACTTAACTTTATTTTTAACAATTTAAGGTACTAAAGTATAAATTTTGCTCAAATTTAAGATAAAATTACCTTTACACCAGGTTATCACATTTTTTTTTACATGTTTTAAATTTGAACTTTGTAATTCAATTACAAAAAAAAATACTATTCTGTCTCCCCACAAAAAACACACAGTTTAAAAACACACACACACACACACACACACACACACACACACATATATATATATATATATATATATATATATATATATATATATATATATATATATATATATATATATATATATATATATATATTTTAATTTTATTTATTTTATTTATTTTATTTTTTTTGCAAAATGACAGTTTACCCTTATGCAATTAATTAAATATTTGAATGATGTTTGTAATTTTTTGGATTACTAGGTGCAATATATTAAACTTGCTACATTATTCACAACTATATTTGGAAGAGGCAATAATTTTAGGACAACCCAAGATGGAAAAAGGGACTATTAATTTGGGATGAATGAATTATATTTTTAGAAAAAAATATTAATTTCTCATACGATAGTCATTTTTAAATTTTGACGCGATAGTTAAAAAAGCATTAATTGACACAAAAAAAATAATAAATAAATAAATTATGTATTACAATAACTCACTTTAGTGGTAAAAAAATGTGCACAAAATCATATTTAAAAAAAAAATAAAGAAATAACACTTGACGTTGTCAATAAACAACAACAAATCTAAGACCTTATAGCAAATCAACAACCTTTGATGACAACTCCACAACAGTCACATTGTAAGAACACATAAATCTCATAAAGCACTACTCCGTATTTGATATCACCAGTGGCGAAACTTAAACATTTCTTTGAGAGACCGAATGAGTTCGTAGAGAAAAGTTACACGTAAACGATTAAGCAAGGCAATAGGTAGTCGACAAAGCATTTTCGTAAAAGCTTAAAACGGAGTCCTTTGTATAAAAACATGCATATGGTTAAAAACTCAGCTGAACTAGCTATCTTTAAGGTATCTAAATCATCAATTACGGGTTTAAAAAAGCTAAAAATCAAACCTGGATACAAAATTCCATGCTGATATGATGTGAAGTCGAAAAATTCCAACTTCAAGTAGTGAAGAATAATCGGCGAGATGAAGTTGCTGGTGAATTTTGCCATTGGGAAGACAGTGTCTTTGTTTTCGATTCTCTTATAGGGGGCCATGACATAACAAAGTTTTTTTTTGTATATAAACTATCAACTAAGACACATTGATGATCTACTTTGGGGGCCAGGGCCCTCCCCTGCCCCTAATTAATGGTTTGAGTAACAAAAGTTGGTCATTTTAGCCATTAGTTTGAGGTAGATAATTGAATGAAGAGTTATTGCTTGGTAAGCAGTTGATAGAACTTTTGTTTGGCCAGTGTATATTGCTTTTAGAAGTTGTCATTTCTGAATTTGCGAACAACGGAACAGGAGGTGTTAATCTGTAGGTGTAGTGCGTGGTTCACGGATGAATATCTGGGCAAAGAACGTGTCCATATCAACGAGCTTGAGTCATAAATATCAAACCAGCTGTTGGATTATATGAATCATAAAAACTATAAACATATAAGAACATCAAAGAACACGCAGCGGAAGATCTACAAGAACATGTAATTAATTAAAACTAAATAGATACATACCTTTTTGCAATCACCAAGAACAAGCAAGAACCCTAAACAATAATAGGGTATGTCGATCCAATGTCAAGGAAAAACACTAGTTAAAATAAACTAGTCACTCGTTCTTGTACACACGTAATCTAGCGTTCCAATGGGATAAGCTAGGTTCAAGAATCACAAACAACCAAACACTTTATTTGCTTTACTACGAATCGGCAAACCCTAGTGGGTTTAGAAAAGGTCCAATCGGTTCTAGCAAGAGGGAAGAAGAGAAGAGAAGTTTGGCAATTAGGGATTCAAGATTAGTAAAACCCTAAACACAATGAATTGTATTTATAGGCTAACCCTAGGGCACCAAACTTGTTCCCTACTCTTCCAAAAATCCGGCCAACCCAACCCAAGATGGATTCCAGCCGATCCAACCCACTCTCATGGTTCTAGATCCTTCTTTTCACTTTTAGTCCTTTAACGTTCGTTATCTCTAACTCCGTTAAATACTAACTGTCGTTAAGTATTTGTTTGTGAAATGAATAAATAAAATACATAAACATATTTAATTTATTCATCCATTGGAACTCTCACGTTATTGTGTGCAATCCCGAGTCTTGGGTTCGAAACCGGACATACTTATATTAAAAGTTAAACATTTAACTCTAACAGCTCCCACTTGGATAACTATTAATATAGTAATGACATGGGCTAGTCTAGCTTAACAGATCCCAATGCCCCCAGCTCGATCCGAGTATAGTTTTCCTGGAAAAACTACGTGATGAATTAAATCATCATACTTATCCTTTTGTTACTAATACCGTGTTAATTTGGATATGGATCTTGTCATTCCATAATTAACAGTAGTTTCTCTTTTATACATAATTGAACAAGATTACCAAAACATCTGAACGTCTTCCAGATAGACTTTGGGCGTGCGCACGCAAACATCTTGTTAATCACACGAGTGGCCAAGCAGTATTAAACTTCAACACAAAGTTGAAGAAACAAATCCCTTATTGACTGCGAGCATAACCCTCGAACTTTGCATCATTTCTGAAAATAGCCCTTATAACTACCTTTTACGGATAGCGTTAGACTATCTCACAGAAAATGAGCTACATCCTCGGCAATTATCTGGCATCTCAAGTCAGAGGATAAATATTCATGATATACTTAATGACTATGATCCATAAAGTATAATCATGTGGTTGGGATAAGTCCTATATTCAATTTATCCAATATTGAATATCATGTGACATTGGTGTCTTAACCTTACAGTACATTCTACCAATTCTCACATTTGTCTTAGTTCAATAATATTCCCATATTATTAATTGACAATGGACTATTTAGAATAAATAAATTATTCACGGATTTAAACATGCAAATATAGGACACAAATATTAATAATGATAATAAACGTTATCCGCACTTTATTTCATTAAAATAATAATTGTTTACATGTCCCTATCGAAATACTAATCCAACAGATTTACATGAAACTATCTGCTAAACGAAGACCAATACCCTGAGCATGATGATTAAACGTCTCCTTAGGTAATGCCTTCGTGAAAGGATCAGCCAGATTGTCATCTGTGTGAACTTTGAGTACTTTTATTTCACCATCATCGACTTGTTCTCGAACATAGTGATACTTTCTTTTAAAGTGTCTGGCGCCTTTCATAACTCCAGGTTCATTGGCGAATGTGATTGCAGCAGAGTTGTCGCAATACACATTTATAGGTAATTCTATTGAAGGCATCACTCCAAGATCCTAAACGAATTTCCTTATCCAAATAGCTTCTTGTGCTGCTTCCGATGCAGCAATGTACACAGATTCTGTAGCAGACATGGCCGTTGTACTCTGCTTCTTACTCTTCCAGTCCACAGCTCCTCCATTTATGACAAAAACGTAACCCGTCTGAGACTTCGTATCATCTTTATCAGTCTGAAAGGACGCATCGCAGAAACCTGTAACATTCAGTTCTGCGTCTGGATTTCCCCCGAAAACAAGAAACATATATTTAGTATTCCTTAAATACTTAAGAATGTTCTTTACAGCATGCCAGTGATCTTTTCCTGGATTCTGTTGATAACGACTGGTCAAATTTTGAGCGAATGCCACATCTGGCCTTGTACATCTAACTGCATACATGATAGATCCTACTGCAGAAGCATACGGAACTTTCTTCATGTATGCCACCTCTTCAGGTGTCGAAGCATACATTTCGCTGCATAAGCCGTGTTCCACTTGCATGGGCAAATATCCTTTCTTGGAATTTTGCATATTGAATCTCTTCAATATTTTATCCATGTAAGTACTTTGGCTTAATCCGATTAACCGTTTAGATCTGTCTCTATAGATCTTGATTCCAAGGATATACGCTACTTCTCCTAAATCCTTCATGGCAAAGCAATTACCAAGATAATCATTAACTTCATTAAGGCTTGGTATATCATTTCCCATGATTAATATGTCATCGACATATAGGACAAGAAAAGTAGTGTTACTCCCACTAACTTTGTGGTATACACATGGCTCATCGAAATTTTGAGTAAATCCAAACTTCTTGATTTTCTCATCAAATTTCTTATTCCATTGCCTGGATGCTTGCTTTAATCCATAAATGGATCTTTGAAGTTTGCATACACGCTCAGGAAATTGTGGATTCACAAACCCCTCAGGTTGCGCCATATAGATATCTTCATCTAGGCGACCATTCAGAAAGGCAGTTTTGACATCCATTTGCCAAATCTCATAGTCATAGTAGGCAGCTATGGCTATAAGAATCCTAATAGCTCTAATGTCGGCCACAGGAGAAAATGTCTCCTTATAGTCAACACCGTATGTTTGGGTAAAGCCTTTAGCCACCAAACGAGCTTTGTAGGTGTGTACGTTGCCATCCATGTCAGTCTTTTTCTTGAAGAGCCACTTACACCCAACTACCTTAGCATTGGGTGGAAGGTCTACTTCAATCCAGACTTTATTATCTTTCATGGATTGCATTTCCCCATCCATGGCTACCTGCCATTTATCCTTTTCAGGACTATTAATGGCTGCCTTATAACTAGTTGGCTCATCAATGTGATCCAATAGCATAGTTTCCTCATCATCTATGTTTAAACATAAACGTTCAGGAGCCTTTGTAGATCTTGAAGACCTACGGACGGGTACCACTTCAACTTCAGGTGGGGGACCTAAGCTTTCAGGTTCCACAGGAAGTGTGTTAGTGTTCTCAGAAGGTGACACATCTTCTTGATCATTTTCAAGATCATATACTCTCCCACTGAATTCTTGAGTCAAGAAACTCTCCTCAAGGAATTCACCATATCTAGCCACAATGACTTTATTTTCTGGTGGGAAGTAAAAGTAGTAACCCCTTGTTTCCTTAGGGTATCCTACGAAGATGCACTTAACATATCTTTGTTGGAGCTTGTCAGGTGAGTCACGTTTAACAAACGCCTCACAACCCCAGATCTTTAAGTAAGACAAGTTGGGAGCTTTTCCAGTCCATAATTCATATGGAGTCTTATCAACCTTCTTAGTGGAACCATATTTAGTATGCGAACAACACTTTCAAGAGCATAGTCCCAAAAAGATAAGGGAAGAGTTGTAAGATTAAACATAGATCGTACCATGTCAAGCAAGGTACGATTTCTCCTTTCAGATACACCATTTTGTTGTGGAGTATAAGGAGAAGTGAGTTGTTGGACAATGCCACACTCAGCTAGATAATCTTTGAACTCTTGGCTTAAATACTCACCACCACGATCGGATCGAAGGGCCTTAATCTTCTTTCCGAGTTGTAATTCTACTTCATTTTTGAAAATCTTGAATGTCTCAAAGACTTCATGTTTGTGTTTAAGTAAATAAACACAACCATAACGACTATAGTCATCCGTAAAGGTTAGGAAGTAGGTAGCACCGCGTTTTGACACGTGTCTAAGTGGACCACACACATCCGTGTGTATTAATCCAAGTAGATCCGAAGCCTTCTCCATATTGCTATGGAAAGGTTTCTTCGTCATCTTCCCAGATATGCAAGATTCGCATTTATCAACTGAATCATCATTGATATTAGGTAAAAGCCCATAACTTAGCAGCTTTTCCATGCGTTTCTTGCCTATGTGGGCAAGGCGACAATGCCATAAATAAGACGAGTCCAAGTTTGACTTGACTCTCTTATTCCCGATGCTATACATAGAATTATTTTTATTGGATACATGGTTTTCCATGTCAATTTCAAATACACCATTTAATGAAATAACATTAAAGTAAAAAACAGAATTTAAAGAAACAGAAATTCCATTATCATTAAAAGTATGCTTAAAACCCAAATCCAATAACAAAGAAACTGATACGACACCTCTAACAATAGAAGGTGCGTAATGACAATTGTCTAAAACTAAAATTAAACCAGATGGTAAAACTAGCTCAAAAGTCCCTATGGCCTCCACTGCTGCACGTATCCCGTTGCCGACATACAGGTAGCATTCCCCATAGTTCAGTTTCTTCGCTCCTCTAAGCCCCTGCGATGTATTACAAATGTGAGTACCACATCCTGTATCATATATCCAGGCATTTTGCTTACGAGGAAAAGAAAATAATTCAACCATAAAAATACATGAAGTGCTGGCGCCCTGCCCAGCCATGGCATTCTTATTTTTGTGACACTCCTCAAGCAACAATAGACAGTCACGCTTCCAGTGTCCAGGAGTGTTACAGTGGTGACAAGCAGCCGCATCCTTTTTGGGATAATCCTTCTTTGGTGGAGGATTCTGCTTCTTCGGCTTTTGCTGATAGGTCACAATCTGCTTGCCCTTGTCAGCGTTGCCCTTTCCTTTCTTGTTCACATGTTCGGTTTACCGGGCTTAGCTACCCTACCACCTCTTATTGCCATAACAGCAGGTGTAGGAGCTTTCTTCTTGAGTCCCTTCTCATGCTCAATAAGCATTGCATGCAATTCAGAAAAAGTCTTCCCCTTGCAATGCATGTTAAAGTTGCGCACAAAATCACCATATAATTCCTCATTGAGGGATTTGTTGATGAGGCCGACTTTAACGTCTTCCACATACCCGCAATTAAGTGCATCTAGTTGGTCAAGATAACCTTTCATTTCAAGCACATGATCACTTACAGGTTTTGTTGCTTCCTGCTTGCACTTGCCCAAGTTGTCAAGTACATCATACAATTCAGCCATAGGAGATTTCTGAAACATTCGTGTCAGTTCATCAATCATGTTTTTCGGGCCATATTTCTCAAACTGTTTTACCAGTTGATCATCCATCCCCGATAGCATGAGACAAGCCGCATCATTGTGTTTGTCATAAGCTTCATTGTACTCCCTAAGTATTGCATTAGGCGAGTTTGCAGGAGGAGCTTCTGGAAGGTCCTCAGTAAGACATTCAGAACGTTTGGCAATTCTAAGAACAAGTCTTAGATTGCGATACCAAGCGTTAAAATTCTTAGTCCCAGTCAATTTTTCCTTTTCAAGCATCATCTTGAAACAGGAGGTTAGGTTTGACGAGTTTCCGGGTTGGGCCATTTCTACAGAAAAAAGTTCAAAAGTTAGTACTTTCGATAATAAAACATTTCATGAAAATTAAACACCCATTGGTTAAAAACCATTTATTTTTCACTGAAAACTAGGATCCTAATTGACGTCGTTTCATTACATCAGCTGAGGCTGCTAGCAATGAAAATACGCAACAAGGTACGGGATCACCTAATTGCCAATGTCAAATTGCAATTCCTAGAAATCTTGGGACTTACATTATATTGCCAACATCAGTTGCAAAATGTAAGCATGTTTCATCCCCAAATCTTTATGCCTTGACGCCGTTTCATTACATCAGCTGAGGCTGCTAGTAATGAAAGTGCTCAATTAAGTTAACCAATTTTAGAAACGTGTAAATTGACGCCGTTCCATCACATCAGCTGAGGCTGCTAGTAATGGAAGTGCTCAATTTACCCCTATTGACTTCATTCTTTGAATCATCACATCAGCTGAGGCTGCTAGTAATGATAGAATGTCATCTTAGGTGTTTCCATGTTAATTGGTCGGCATATCACTTAAATTTTAGGGTAATAATTTTGATGTGTAAAATCAAAAAATATGTACAAAGATGTCATGCATTCATCTTTGTATCATATATATATTTTCAAAACCAATCCATTTACTCATTTGTAGCTCAAATCATCAAAGTTTTTAATTGAGGCGTTGAGCAAATTACAACATTGCCTTAAGATGCATCGTACTTTTTCATGGTGTACTTGGTAAGTCTATTATTGACGCACAGGCGAGCTGAGGGACGACAGCCGCCGAAGCTGGTTAAAACCGTGCCCCTTTAAGGTCATAATTTAATGTGAACCAACCTTAAACCCACTTTATAGTTTGTCAATAATAGGTCCGCCGCTTCGACCACTTTTGTACAGTTGCAATCAATCAACTAAAAAAATATGATTTTCTTGCTAAAACAATTTTATGTAATAATTTATTAATTGCTAGTCTCGCCTGGGAGCAAATTACCGTGCGAAGCGAACCACTATCGGCACATAAGACTTGGCAGTGAATAAAATTACTACAAAGGTTTCATAGTTATTAGTCTTGTTTATTTTTATTATGAAAATTACCCTCTTATGTGTTGCAATCCATCATAATATATAAACACAAAAGATCAAGTAATTACAAAAAAAAAAAACACATAATAACAAATATATGATCATAACAATATCATATAGCCACATGCAAACCTTTTTTCCAATAAATCCTATTATTAATTCTATGTGTAATTTAATATGTATTTAACTAACAAAACTCCCATTGGTTTTCGAGCTCATTGTGCCCAATGGTCCACAGACGCCAAATAGCTTGGCCGCGTAAGTTTTAGTTAATTTAATACCACATTGCACATAATTTATTAATTAATATATTGAGGTCTTCCCCAATAAAAGATTTATTAAACAAAACATGTAGCAAAGACATACATACAAATCGAACCATATAACAAACCATGACAAAATATGCAAGATTTTGTCATGGATACCATATTAACACATAATCATGAAATCCATATTAATATGTTAATTCCTTGTACGTATCTAATTAATTGGTGTCATCACATACGGTATACACTAATTAATCCCTAAAAATTACCATGCATAATCTAGGGTTTCTAATTAAGTTTTAATTTAAAAAACTAAACATAAACCCTAAAAAAATTGTGGATCGATCCACATAAATAAAATTAGGGTTTCAAATAAAAAACCCTAGATCATAAAAGCATGTATCTAATCAAGATCCAATTTTTAGGTTTTAGTAATTAATTACAAGTTCTAAACGAGGCTCATGATGCCACTGGTTGATTATATGAATCATAAAAACTATAAACATATAAGAACATCAAAGAACACGCAGCGGAAGATCTACAAGAACATGTAATTAATAAAACTAAATAGATACATACCTTTTTGCAATCACCAAGAATAAGCAAGAACCCTAAACAATAATAGGGTATGTCGATCCAATGTCAAGGAAAAACACTAGTTAAAATAAACTAGTCACTCGTTCTTGTACACACGTAATCTAGCGTTCCAATGGGATAAGCTAGGTTCAAGAATCACAAACAACCAAACACTTTATTTGCTTTACTACGAATCGGCAAACCCTAGTGGGTTTAGAAAAGGTCTGATCGGTTCTAGCAAGAGGGAAGAAGAGAAGAGAAGTTTGGCAATTAGGGATTCAAGATTAGTAAAACCCTAAACACAATGAATTGTATTTATAGGCTAACCCTAGGGCACCAAACTTGTTCCCTACTCTTCCAAAAATCCGGCCAACCCAACCCAAGATGGATTCCAGCCGATCCAACCCACTCTCATGGTTCTAGATCCTTCTTTTCACTTTTAGTCCTTTAACGGTCGTTATCTCTAACTCCGTTAAATACTAACTGTCGTTAAGTATTTGTTTGTGAAATGAATAAATAAAATACATAAACATATTTAATTTATTCATCCATTGGAACTCTCACGTTATTGTGTGCAATCCCGAGTCTCGGGTTCGAAACCGGACATACGTATATTAAAAGTTAAACATTTAACTCTAACACCAGCTACCACATATGAATTGACAAAGAAAATCCATACATATCAGGTTAAAATAAAACTCTAAGTACAAGCACGGGTTGCAAATATCTTTAGCACCAAGTCTTTGATAATAATAGTAATTGTTGGGATTTTATAATCAAGTTAACCATTTAACTACGAGTACGCAGCGGATAATGGATCTAGTTTACAATTATAGTTAACACGTAAAATAAACAAATAAAGAATAAAAGGGAACAAGAAAACTAACCCTCGTCGACACCCGCAAAAGAAACTAATAGTGGTTAAAATACCACCTCTACTGTTGCTCACACAAACACGTCAAACAAATACGCCCGGAGTGCTAGCCGTGTACCACGTAAACCCAAAACACCAAGTGTCGTAGCTCAAAAACGGATCAAAAACCAAACAGCCCAAATCTGTGTGTTGTCCGAGATCCACAGTGCTGCCCAAGAACCAATCTGCAGTGTTGTCCGATATCGGATGACACTGCATCAGATCTGTGATCCCTTTGTTGTCCGAGAACGCACAGAAAGCAAGGAACCGGCTTCTGCTGCAAACTGTGATGGTTGGGACTAATAAACTACAAACCCTAACACTTCTCAAGAGCTATAGGATCGATCATAACCTATTGAAACACCTTGAATTAACTTGAATGCAAGTTATAGGTTTAAAAGTGATGCGAATTAATCAAGAACTCAAACAAGTACTTGATTTCATTAGATGGGATATAGAAGAGAGTTTCTGAGTGTTGTGGTTGAATCAAGTCGTGAGTTATGAGCAGGGGATGAAGGGTTTATATAACCTCTCAACCCTAGCTCAAGATAAGGTACAAATCAATTTGAAACCTTATCCCAAACACTCCTTTATTCAACGCACCTCTTCTTATCAATCCTTATTACCTTACAAACTAACCTAGATAGTTTTCCCCCCTCTAGAACCTTCTATGGGCCGGCCATAAAGTTTAGGGCAAGTATGAATCATGTCTAGTTCATATATTGTCCAAACGGGTCAAAACGGGTCATTTTGAGCATTTACGATAAACGTATTCTAATGTTTTAGCGTGTGTGCCCCCAATAGGCTCACACACCTTTAGTCGTATTAGGCTAGTCCAACTTCCATATTCCAACAGCTCCCACTTGGGAGTTGGAGTAGCAGATAGCACAAATACCAACGACGGAAACGTCTCGCAACGCTCTCACTCGCTATTTAAACTAAAGGTGTCTGAGATGTAGTTTCATAAAGCATTCTCAGTAGCATGGTCATTTATGTCTTGCTTTCATCATCCTTTGTTATAGATACCGTTAAACCATGGATATGGATCCTGAATCAATCCATATAGTTTAACCATTTAGATTCTCGTTATAGAATTTAATTAAGATATACCAAATGTAATTAAGAATCATCTTAAATTACCCTTTGGGTGCGGCCACACAATTATCTGATTAATTCTGGAGAGGGCCCATGGTATCTTTCTGCACATATCAAGTGGAGTAACAAATCCTTTGTTGACTACAAGTGTTGTGGATGCTGCTTCACTTCACTCCGAAAAATAGCTTTTATAACTACCTTTTTCAGGACAGCGTTTGGCATATAATTACAAAAGTGATATTCACACATAACAGAACTTGCTTGTATCTCAAGTCTAAGGATGACTTAATAAACCATTTCAACATTTTACTCATGACAAGGATCCAAAAGTAAATGTTTGAAGTTGGGGTATCCAATATGCATCCCTTGTGAATACATATGAGTTTGGCGGGAACAATCCACATTCTCATAGAATATAACCAACACTCACATTTGCCTTGCATAACAATATTCCCATATTGTCAACTGACAATGGACATATTTAGAATGATAAAATCATTCAAGGATTAAACATGCAAATATAGGATAAGAATTATTATATGAATGAATAACAAATACCAAGTATCTTTATTCATCATAAAGTAAAAATTGTCTTACAATCCCAATTATCCAAATACTATAAACAGATATGCATGAGACTAATTAGTAAATTGAAGTCTAATGTTCCCAACACTCTCAACTTTTCTTTACAAGAAAACTAAATAGTCATCTGAGTAAACTTTCCGAATACTAGTTTCAAATTTCACATATAGTGAGGGATTTGAGATGAGTGTCTTATCTCATATGCTCATACTACTGCAAGTGTCATAGTATGGAGATGTCGCCCTACCTTGCATAAGGTATTAGAAGTCAACGACATACTGACAATCATCTTTACAGTTTCTTAAAATGTAAAGTACTCTTTATTCCTTAATGTGTAATGCAACAATGCTCTTCGTTGAGCATATCTAGTTAGCAGATTTATCATAAATGATAAAATCCTACTTTAACTAGTTTTAATTATCCTCTAGCATCATTGTACGTATACAACACTATGCTTTATAATTCGTAAACATCTGTATTAACAATAATCTAAATACTCTCAATTAGATATTGTTGTTGTCAGCTCATCTTGCTCTAGTGCAAAAGTAACAACCAGTCTTATACACAATATAATATATACATGTAATAAATTATTCCAAGTGAAATATACCATTTAAGACTTGCTTGAATGATATATTGCATTTGTGTTGGACTTAATTTTCCGCATATGTTTATTCCAAATAAACATTTATTCCAAGGTTGTTTGTTCTATTCCCTAAATCCCAAGTGAAGTTTCATTCCAAGCTTAAGGATTAAAATCTAGCTTAAATGGAATGATATCTTCAATATGTTATACAACATATGAATTTTAAGGAAAAACATAGTGCTCCCACTTAATGTCAGATGTAATCAGGAGTTATCTTAATTCAATCAAAATCATATTGTAATTAAATTCAAGATCTCAGCTCCTAGATGCATGATCCAATCCAAACTTGGATTGCTTAAACTTGTATACTACATAAAGATTATATAAACTCATAACCCTTTTGATTACACACCGTCCTCGCAAAAGGTAATCATTAAAGAAAGAGTTATAAAACTCAATTGCCATATTCCACATTCAAGGAAACATGTATGACAATTATTATCTTTATTTAATTAATGCATGTATATAAGAAAATCTAATCACAGTCAATAGCATGAGTATGATTAAAAAATTCCTATTATAAACCATGCATTAATCATGTATACAATTTTGTCCTTGTAAGCCTTTCTTCAAAAGAAACTTATTCCAACCTCATAGGTTAACTATTAGGCTAAATAACAATCAAGATCAAACATTGATTAGCCTTTTAAGGACTGCATCTTATCATTCACAGTTCTAAGACATTTGTCAGATTCAAGATGTGATAATGTACCTTAGTAGTTAGCAGATTTTCAATGATCCATTAACTTATATTCCTCAGCATTGATATCAAAATATCAATCAAGTGATGAGGCATCCTTGCAGATTTGTGAATGAGAGTAACATTATACTTCGGTCAACATTTACATGTTTAACCTTAGTCTGACATTAATAAGTGGATTTTAGAAGGTTATGTATTTGTTCTTGAATATCTTCAAGATTTGCTGATGCTCCCACTTACTTTTGTAAGTAGAGACAATTCTCTAAATACTAAGTATTTAAGCAACAATAAATTGTTCTTTATTTTGGGAACCACAAAATACATTTTAAGTTCTCACCTCAAGATTTTTAATAAAATGCTTCATAAGATTTTAACAAATTCAGAACTTAAATCAAGACATAATGGAATTTCTTCCAACAACTCTAATTAAGGTTTGTAGCAAAACCCTAATTTTGTATCACCCTTTAACCGAAAACCTTAGCAACAGTTTTGTGTTTCGTCGAGCTAGGAGGAACACCAATACTACAATCTTCAAGCTAGGAAGTGTAGAAAAATCAAAAACCCAAAAGGGTTTAGGATTCGATTGGTTTGAGTGGAAAAACCAAAAATCCCTAAAGGTTTAGGGGTTTCGGTCATGGGTTGTCTTGAATACCTTCTTGGTTTGAACCATATTGAGTATGTCCACGACACACGCAATTTTCTAACCTTGATTGATTTTGGAGGCAGAGCAATTAAAGCTATCATGAATTAAACAATATGAATATTGTTTGTTTCAACCTATTAGAAATACCATAATAATGTGGTATTCTATAAGTATTTGAATTGTGATACTATATCAGAATTCCATAGATAATTTAATTCTCTTTGGACCAAATACTTGTCAATTGGGTCGAGCCAAATTGCATATTAAGTATTTTCGAACCAAGTGCATGCTATTATGTATAATTCTTGAATAATACAAGAACCTTATGCTCATGTGTTCACAAGAAGACAGAACTGTTCAAGAATTATATGTTCATGTGTTTACAAGAAAACAGAACATGCCAATAATACATTATAAGTCTTTGAATAATTCAAAGGCCTCATGTTTATGTGTTAACAAGAAGACATAACAATTTTACTATATACTTTATGTTATAAGTCATTGATTAATTCAAGGACTTTATAATTATGTCTTAACATGCAAACATAATTATACTAACAAAAGTAATCATGAACGCAAACTCTTGAGTTCTGTAGTAATTTCAAGTTAATTTTATACTTCAGAATTATGATTATTATCATTTAACCATAATTATGTTGACTAAAACATGTAGTCGAAATGTTGAAGTATCTTTACACTATATCATGACATTTGAATGTAGTAGGGCAACAAACATCTTGCGTGTTTAAGTCCTAGTAGAATGATTAGCTTTCTTACCTTGCGGTCAAGAGAAACCAATAATATGTTGTTCCTTGCACACACTTTGAGATTTCTCCCACTTGTGTAAGGCACAACATCATATTATGAAAACAAACAACATATGTTTGATTGTGCAAACAATATGATAATGTCATAGATATTACAAGTAGTTTTAGAACCATAACCTTTAATAAGGATTTGTGGATTATTATTCTATAGATAACGTTCAGAAAGCAACAGCAGAAAAGCAACATGTTATCTAATAAAATAAAATGCAATTATCCTGTAAGCAACGGTCGTTCATATTCAGAAAGTAATGAATTATTTCAAAGCAAGTTTGAAATGATATGGGTGACTAACAAGGAAATAAATCTCGTAGCTCCCACTGAAATTGACAACATTACAGGAATGTTATTTCAGTAATAAAACGCAATGCTCCCACTGGATTTGTCAACATTGTAAGTGTTACATTTCCAGTAGAAAGCATATTGCAATTTAATACACTTTCCTGTTCTCTTCGAATGCCTACAAGTGGCAATGTACTTAGGTATTGAATAGAGTATATGTAGTCCTACTTATGTAGATGAGGGACTAGCCATTCATGCTTTCATTTAACTTGAATAGTTAGCATGCAATTCCTCCTTTATCGTTTACATAGCCCCAAGGGTATTTAGCACTATAAGGAATAATAAGAGTCCAATAAAAATACCTAGCGAATATGCTAGTAATTTCTATAGTCTTTGCGGTTTAAACTCATACATCGTGACAAGTGCAAGATGTCATTTATTTTGGTAGCTATAGACAAAATGTTTTCTAGTTACACAAAATATTTTATCTTTCAATTATTTCAATACCTGAAAAGGATAATGAAAGATCATAAGTGAGTTTAACAATTGTCATCCTATCTTAGTTTGTCAACTAAGGAGAAATAAATAGGAATAAGTCTCACTCTTCTTACAAGGAAAAAAGACCAAGTGTGTCTTTTTAAGAAAAAACAAACTTTTGTTTACGAATTATTTTGCAACAACACAATTTTAATCAGAACATAGAAAGTTCAATGTTAGTATTTTCGATAATTAAATTCTTAAAAGAATTAACTACGTAATTAATTACTAATTAAGACTAAGATCCATCTTGACCTCCCACTTATTACCGGAGGTCTGACCAGCGTGTAAACAAGTAGGGCAAGAGGTAAGCGACGAGCGTTAATTGCATAAACTGCAACTCTTAGACTTATGAGACTGATCAAGACATTAGTAGACAAGTAATAATGTCATGAGCATGTTTAGTCGCATCTTATGCCTTGGGTCCAAGGTCTGACCAAGCATACTCGAAATAAGTCGACCAAGCAAGAACGTGCAAATATCGCCAAAGGTCTGACCAATGAGCAATATTCGCCATGGGTTGAAATGGCCCTAAGGTCTGACCAAAGAGGTCAAGTCAAATGCACGTGTTCTTGGTTGGGTGGCATAGACTTAAAATTTTCATATAGGGTATACACATAAATGTGATAAAATTGTGTACAAAGAAGCATGCAAAACAACTTTGTAGCACTTTATTTTAAAAACTTTTAGTAATGACACTATAATGATCATCATGGTTCACGGTAACACCAATCGAACTCGCAAGGAGGCGGAGGACCAGGTCAGCGCGAAGCTATGACCGGAAATCCTTTAGGTGTGACTGTGCGCACCGCCTGAAACCCCCCTTATAGTTTGTTCTAGTGGGTGAGCCGTACTTCCCAAGTGTCCATAGCGTCCAGTTTTTAATTTCATGAAAACTTGTTTCAATAATTTAGGTCACTTAATTTTACAAAAACAATTTTCCACGAATCAAATAGCAGGTCACAATGAGTATGATATTTAGGCGTGTAAATTAAGACCATATTAATGTCATCTTTTTATAGGTATTAGTCCTCTTTTATTTTAGTTTTAGGCGTGTAAACATGTAGGCTAAAAACAAAAATCACTAAAGAACATAATACTAAAAACATGACAATAATTTTAACAAGTAAACATTTAGATTCGAGAACTCTGGCGAGTCTTCCCCAAATGGAGAACCATAAGACCCTCACTAGCTTTTCATCAAGTGCCTAGATCGCCACATGCATCACTAAAAATGATTGCGTAGGTCTTATATCCGGAATATACACATAAAATAATCATGGCAAACTTATTAACTTTTAATTTTTACAATTTTATGTATCTAATTAACCGTTAATTAATTCGTTTGTGTCTTGTTATTTTTTATTAATTAATGACAAGTATTGCATTATAGTTGTCAAAACAAAAATAAAACAAATAACTAAGTTAGATTTCATGCAGCCTTTTAGCGTGTTTATTAAATCGTGTAACCCATAATCGATAAACGAGATGGCTCGTGATGCCACTGTTGGGATTTTATAATCAAGTTAACCATTTAACTACGAGTACACAACGGATAATGGATCTAGTTTACAATTATAGTTAACACGTAAAATAAACAAATAAAGAATAAAATGGAACAAGAAAACTAACCCTCGTCGACACCCGCAAAAGAAACTAATAGTGGTTAAAATACCACCTCTACGGTTGCTCACACAAACACGTCAAACAAATACGCCCGGAGTGCTAGCCGTGTACCACGTAAACCCAAAACACCAAGTGTCGTAGCTCAAAAAAGGATCAAAAACCAAACAGCCCAAATCTGTGTGTTGTCCGAGATCCACAGTGCTGCCCAAGAACCAATCTGCAGTGTTGTCCGATATCGGATGACACTGCATCAGATCTGTGATCCCTTTGTTGTCCGAGAACGCACAGAAAGCAAGGAACCGGCTTCTGCTACAAACTGTGATGGTTGGGACTAATAAACTACGAACCCTAACACTTCTCAAGAGCTATAGGATCGATCATAACCTATTGAAACACCTTGAATTAACTTGAATGCAAGTTAATGGTTTAAAAGTGATGCGAATTAATCAAGAACTCAAACAAGTACTTGATATCATTAGATGGGATATAGAAGAGAGTTTCTGAGTGTTGTGGTTGAATCAAGTCGTGCGTTATGAGCAGGGAATGAAGTGTTTATATAACCTCTCAACCCTAGCTCAAGATAATTATGTTTTAGCGTGTGTGCCCCCAATAGGCTCACACACCTTTAGTCGTATTAGGCTAGTCCAACTTCCATATTCCAACAGTAATAACTTAGACAAACAAAACGGATAGATATCAAAAGACAGGTTCTAACCTTTTTTCTTACAGAAAAACCCAAAATCTTTTTTCTAAATAAGATTAGCAACGTTTGATGGCAGTTCCTCGACAACCACATTGTAAAATTTCTGGATATTTGCGAGCATCCTTTCCTCATCCAAAGTCACAAAGTTAATAGCAACACCCTTTTGAAACTCGCTTTTAAAGACTTTGCAGTTGTTAGTAGAACCCGATTCAAACTTAAAATTGCTCATATTTCGACTCTGATATGAGTCTTAAGACTTTGCATCGCAATGACCCAAGATCCAGTTCCTTGATATTGGGGCATGACTCGGCTATTAGTTTCATGTGGTTGTTTGTCAGATGTTTGTGACATTTAAATATGTCCATTTTTGGGGATGCAATTAGTATGTCATACAGTAGATCAGGAAGCTTATTGTCTAACGACCGAAGTTGAAAACATGCAACTTTCAAGAATCTCTTGCACACTTTAGAAAATGATTTCTTGTCCTTTCGGTTGGGAATTCATTGAAATATGGAAAATATCTCATCATCTCCGAGTCGTTCCATCATTCTACAGATTTTGTTGCCACCTCACCTGTCACGTGTACATGAATACGTTTAAGTTTCTAAAAGATTCAATTAAAACATTGAAATTTTAATATGTCTTTCACAAAAATTTTAGTTGTTTTTCTATTTTACCAAATGCATGTGCAAGAACTAGAGAACAAAGAACAAAGAACTAAACTTGGTGACATAGAATTCCTATGTTATCAACTTGCATCGATTGTAAAATCTGCATTTTAAAACAAAAGCACAACAAAACTTAAGAAGGAGCATTGCGAAAAAGCTAGAAAACTTCATTCACCTAATACGCAATGAGATGATACTTCATATATCACGATCACCCGTTAAATACTTAAGACTCATATCAGAGTCGAAATATAGAGTGTGTTTGGTAAAAGTAGCAGTGAGCTGTGACGTGAGTAGTGAGCGGTGAGCAGTAGCCACAGCTCACAGCTTCTTAAAAAAGCATTGGAAAAATGAGCATTCCTAAAAAAATCGCAAAGGTCACCGCTCCTTTGTCAAATAAACAATAAAAATCAAAAAGCTCTTTGCTCACCGCTCATCGCCCCAAAAAGCTCCAAAAAGCTCCGCGCCAAACATAGTCATACTCTGTGAAAAGCTAAGGCAAAGCAAAGGGAAAACGAAAAGCCACTAGCCTCCTAAAAACCTAATGGGGGAAGAGCAAAGGAACCACTAAACAGAAAGAGCAAAGGGGCATACTAAACCTAAAAAGCAAAGGGGCAAGGCAACAAAGAGAAGTGAAAAGACCCAGACGCAAAGACAACCTCCTACCACCCGCCCGAAACTACCCGCAAGTTCTAATCCTAGCCCTCCACACATTCTTATCTGAGATCATGTCCTCGGACAAGAGAAGCTCCTTCATGTCTAGCCTAATTCTATCTTCCCACCTAAGCTTAGGTCTTCCCCTCCTTCTCAAACCATCGACCATCAACGCTTCGACTCTCCTTACTGGCGCTTATTGTGGCCTCCTCCTGACTTGACCGAACCATCTCAACCTTCCTTCTCGCATCTTCGAGATTATAGTTTCAACTTCAAGTTCTGCTCTGAAACTACGTTCGGGATCATGTCAAGTATGGTTTTACTACTTTTACCACAAATCTACCTTAGCATTCTCAGTTCTGCCACTTCGACTCTGTTAGCTTGAGCTTTCGTGATAACGATACGCCACTCACGACATAAATCACAACTTCTTTAGAATTTATGACACAAAACAAGTTTCATCACAATTTACAATATTACAAAGATACAAACTATTGAAAATTAGAGAATTATATTTTCTACCACCCAACCCGGTAAGAATCTCAATTAAGGGCCCGAAACCCTCCCGTAATCGATAAGCATGGCCCGCCCCGCCCCAAAAAGTTCGGGTTTTGGGTTTCCCCGTCGGGTTCGGGTTTTTTGCCATCCCTACTTTTAATAGTGATCTAGCTCACTCTACAACTATTTTTTGTTTAACAAAAAATTCTGTAAAAAACTAATTTAGATTTACATAACTTGATACGATCTCAGACATCAGTATCGATACTCAAACAATATCATACACATTCTAATTTAAACAAAAGAAAAAAAAAAGACGAAAGGTCTAATTAATACTGTTTGCAAAACTTTGGTTACCTTTAAAGCAAAAATAAAAGCTGTGTTTCTGTTTGCAAATTGAAGGGTGTGACATTCGAGTATTTATATTTTATAGTGTCAGTTTGATGAAGTTACATAACACCCCCTTAACTATAAAAAAAGACGATATTATATTACGAAAATAATCCAAAAAGTTATTCAACTTTTACTGCGTGTAAACATGTTATTTGATAATTTCGCAATAATTTTACAATCGGTCCATGTGTACTTATAACTATGAACATCATAGACTTATTACCATCCCTCATAAACAAATATACAATCTCGATCAACAGCTTCCCACTTTCTGATTTGCTGTTTGATAAATCTGTTAATAATATGGTAGAGCTCGAAAATCCATTGCAACGAACTCAACCTCGAGCTCTTGCGATAGTTGGGTGTTGTAATGGATTAATATGCCTTTTTCTGGAAAAGGATGATGATTATAATCTGTTTATATATACAACCCGAGTACTAGCGATGATTACAAAGTTGTTGAATTGTCTAGTCGTTTCTGTTGGTTACACGTAAACGATTAAGCAAGGCAATGGGTAATCGACAAAGCATTTTCGTAAAAGCTTAAAACGGAGTCCTTTGTATAAAAACATGCATATGGTTAAAAACTCAGCTGAACTAGCTATCTTTAAGGTATCTAAATAAGCAATTACGGGTTTAAAAAAGCTAAAAATCAAACCTGGATACAAAATTCCATGCTGATATGATGTGAAGTCGAAAAATTCCAACTTCAAGTAGTGAAGAATAATCGGCCAGATGAAGTTGCTGGTGAATTTTGCCATTGGGAAGACAGTGTCTTTGTTTTCGATTCTTTTATTGGGGGCCATAACATAACAAAGTTTTTTTTTGTATATAAACTATCAACTAAGACACATTGATGATCTACTTTGGGGGCCAGGCCCCTAATTAATGGTTTGAGTAACAAAAGTTGTCATTTTAGCCATTAGTTTGAGGTAGAAAATTGAACGAAGAGCTATTGCTTGGTAAGCAGTTGATAGAACTTTTGTTTAGCCAGTGTATATTGCTTTTAGAAGTTGTCATTTCTGAATTTGCGAACAACGGAACAGGAGGTGTTAATCTGTAAGTGTAGTGCGTGGTTCACGGATGAATATCTGGGCAAACAACGTGTCCATATCAACGAGCTTGAGTCATAAATATCAAACCAGCTACCACATATGAATTGACAAAGAAAATCCATACATATCAGGTTAAAATAAAACTCTAAGTACAAGCATGGGTTGCAAATATCTTTAGCACCAAGTCTTTGATAATAATAGTAATAACTTGGACAAACAAAACCGATAGATATCAAAAGACAGGTTCTAACCTTTTTTCTTACAGAAAAAAACCCACAAACCCAAAATCTTTTTTCTAAATAAGATTAGCAACGTTTGATGGCAGTTCCTCGACAACCACATTGTAAAATTTCTGGATATTTGCGAGCATCCTTTCGTCATCCAAAGTCACAAAGTTAATAGCAACACACCCTTTTGAAACTCACTTTTAAAGACTTTGCAGTTGTTAGTAGAACCCGATTCAAACTTACAATTGCTCACTAGTTTCTACCATGACAAAATGTCACAAATAAACTAAACAAAAGAAAACTAAACGGCTGCTTCATATGTCTCTCCTTCTTCTTCTCGAATTTGAAACGAAATTGAGGGTGACAATGCTTCCTTTCATTCCATTTCTATACATAAGAAAGAAACACAATTATAGGAGCGGCATAAAGGGAAACAATATCAAAGAAGCAAAATGAGACCAAAATAACTAACCTGCGAGCGCATAGTGCATACGAGTTTAGCAAAAACATAAAAAACTCCGTAATGACGCGAAAGTCATTTCCACTCTATCATATAGCGGTTGTTACCAATATAAAATTCCTGATAACCTGCATTTGGCATCGGCTTAATTCTCCTGCTAAGTTTAAGATGCATCAATTTTGGGCAGGTCAAAGCAATTGACCTAACATCTTCCCATGAGATATTGTAACATGAGAGCAAGCTAAGTTGATTTAAGTGTTGATGACCAGAAAAAGCATGTAAACCAGCACTAGTAATTCTGCTACAACCCTCCAAACTTATCAGCGACAACTTCAAACAATTGTTACCAATTTCAATCAATGAAATGTCCGTTATATTGAACAATGAACCTAACCTCAATATCATAATATCTGGGAGCTCACATAGGGCCACAACCCCGCTGTCGGTGATGTTAGCCCCACAATTAGACAAATCCAGGCTTATAAGACTGACCAGTTTCTTCAAGTGGAAAATGCCGTTATCGGTAATCCTATCACATTTATTTAGAGTAAGCCACTTCAAACAATACTTCAAATCCCCATTCGCCAAATACTCCAAACCCAAATCACTAATCAAATAACAACCTTCCAAATATAACCACTCTATATGACTTGCTTCTCCAATAGCTTTCAGTGATTTGTCAGTGACATTTAAACAACAACTCAAATCTAATACTTTTAAATTCTTGCATGATCTTACAAGAGAACCAATTCCTATTTCCTTAAAACGTAACCTCCCAAATAGATGCACACGAACCAAATGAATACAAGCATCCGCGATTGCACACAAGCCAACATCATCAAACTCCAACTTACCCACCTCATGATCTTGATCATTGTATTGCCTTGAAGAAAGAATCAGGTTCTTGATATTGGGACATGACTCGGCTATTAGTTTCATGTGGTTGTTTGTCAGAGTTTTGTGACATTCAAATAAGACCATTTTTGGGGATGCAGTTAGTATGTCATACAGTAGATCAGGAAGCTTATTGTCTAACGACCCAAGTTGAAAACATGCAACTTTCAAGAATCTCTTGCACACTTTAGAAAATGATTTCTTGTCCTTTCGGTTGGGTATTCGTTGAAATATGGAAAATATCTCATCATCTCCGAGTCGTTCCATCATTCTACGGATTTTGTTGCCACCTCACCTGTCACGTGTACATGAATACGTTTAAGTTTCTGAAAGATTCAGTTAAAACATTGAAATTTTAATTTGTCTTTCGCAAAAATTTTAGTTGTTTTTCTATTTTACCAAATGCATGTGCAAGAACTAAAGAACAAAGAACTAAACTTGGTGACATAGAATTCCTATGTTATCAACTTGCATCGATTGTAAAATCTGCATTTTAAAACAAAAGCACAACAAAACTTAAGAAGGAGCATTGCGAAAAGGATAGAAAACTTCATTCACCTAATACGCAATGAGATGATACTTCATATATCACGATCACCCGTTAAATACTTAAGAAGAAGCATTGCGAAATAGATAGATTACTGCATTAGACATGTAATTTGCCTTTTAAACAGGAATAAAAATGGGGCGGTTTTGGGGCGGAGCGGCCATTCCCATCCCCAAACCCGATTACGTATATCATCCTCAAACCCTTCTTAATCCCCATCGGGGATCTTATCGAGACGCCTCGTTGGCTCGAGATGCTCCCCAAACCCACCCCATTCCCCATTGGGGATCTTATCGGGTTGTCTTATTTGGGCACGATGCTCCAACAAACTCCTGTCGTTCCCCATTTATTTTATGCTATTAACAATATGATTTTATACAAGAACATGAAGAATCCATAACCAATTAGTAAAAATTTAAGCATTGACCTTATGAAGTCTTAACAATAACATAAATACCGATACCTACTCGTGTCGGAGATCACAACTTCTTTAGAATATTATGACACAAAACAAGTTCCATCACAATTTACAATATTACACAGATAAAAACTATTGAAAATTAAAAATAATATTTTTATTATCTAAATATTAACACAATATTTTATGTATATATATAGATACATGTATATGTATATATATGTTTATTAGGGGCGGGGCAGGAGGGGATGTTGCCCCCGCCTCCGCCCCAAACCCGCTAAGAATCCCTGTTAAGACCCCGCAACCCGATAAGCATGCCCTGCCCCGCCCCAAAAAGTTCGGGTTTCAGGTTTCCTGTTGAATTTAGGTTTTTTCGCCATCCCTACTTTTAATATATAGTGATCTGGCTCACTCTACAAGTGTTTTTTGTTTAACGAAAAAGTACGTAAAAAAAACCAATTTAGATTTACATAACTTGATAAGATCCCATACATTAGTATATAACCATACTCAAACAGACGAAAGATCTAATTAATAATACTGTGTGCAAAATTTTGGTTACCTTTGAAGCAAAAATAAAAGCTGCGTTTCTGTTAGGAAAGCGAAGGGTGTGACATTCGAGTATTTATAGTATCAGTTTGATCAAGTTACATCACACCCCCTTAACTATAAAAAAAAGCAATATCATATTACGAAAATAATCCAAAAAATTATTCAACTATTACCGCGTGTCAACATGTTATTTGATCATTTTGCGATAATTTTACATCCGGTCCATGTCAATTGTCATCATGTGTAGCCGCTAAAGTCTGGTCTAGTCCGGTATTAGCTACACATTATGTTTGTCCGCTAGTCGACATTTTGTCATATGTTGTCAAACATGCACATTAGGTTATTCATTATTGCTGATGTTTCAGAAGTGTTCCGAGTTTTTGTTCTCCTTTTTCAATGAAAGTATTGATATGGAGTTGTTTGATACTTTCTACAGTGAGTTCATCGTGTTTGATTAGAATGCAAACGGGCTCGTTCAAAAATCTCTTGCGACTTAAAAGGGCTTAAGGAGATTTTGTTGCACAACAAGTTCTGCACTATTGTCTGATTAATTAGCAGTATACAAATAACTGGCCGGTTTGTTTGGGTGACAAAATCTGTCATTTTAACAATTAGTTTGAAAGGCATCTGACTGAAAAGTTAATGTTTGATAAGCGGTTCAAGATAGAAAAATAGGCTAAAAATTTCTTTTCTAACTGTATATTGTCTTTAAAAGTTGTAACAAGGCAAACTATAACAAATCGATACTATATGTCTAACAAAGCCCATGACTAATTGACATAGAAAATGGCCATAACACATAAACTTACGCACAATGCAGTTATACCAAAAGATAAAAATAAATAAACAAATCCATACACTTCAGGGTAAAATAAAACTTTAGAGCATAGTTGTTAAGATCCTCATCCTGATCTTAAGATCTTACTATTTTATGATTCTACAAAGCAAAAACGATCCGGATCTTACGTAGGATTTTAACAAGCTTAAGATCTTATAGGATCCCGATCTTGACCATAGGATCTTAAGATCTACTCTGATCCGATCTTATAGGCATGCCTTTGGTTTGACAAATACATACACTTCAGAGTTGAATAACGGTTCAAAACGGGTAGGTTTTTTTAGGCATGCCTTTGGTTTGACAAATACCTCTTTTATAGTCTCTTTTAACAAGTGTGTCAGTTATGACTACAAAAACAGATAATTTAAATATTTGAGCAAACAATTTAGTAGGCTTAAAGCATTAGAAACGATTAAGAAAGTGTTGACTTTCAAATGGTTAGTATGACAAATACAGAACAACCAACAAATACCTGTCTTAGATTTTCTTTTACCAGGTGATGAGGTTGATAGCGGATCCTTGCGCAATTCATCTAACATTGAAATTCAAAAAGTGGTACACGATTCACTCGATTCGTCTATTACCAGTGACTCATTCTTAACTAGTTTTTCCATAAGAAGGCATACAAACACCCCACTATCAGCACCCTCAACTTGTTGAGTCCTCGTGTTAGGAGTATGAGTCAAAGTGGCTGTGGTAGGCTTCTTCCTCGATCTAAGCTTTTTAAAGTAGGCTATACTATCCAAGTATTGTGGGAGATGAAGCTTGATTTTCTCAAAAACATGTGTCACACACTGCAACATGTCTCAATTCTCATATGTTTGAAATTCCCACGAGCTCAAATTTAGCCCACAAAATGCCAACTGAATTTTATCGATACTTATCGGGAAGAAGACCTGCAAAGTCAAATTAAATCTGATATTAAAAAAAAAATAAATAAATAAATAAAAAATGGAGGTGTACCAAAAAGACACTTTATGTCGTTAAGTATATACTATTATTATTGAAAATCATCTAGAGCATACATACCACGTGATTTTTTTAACTCAGTGACTTGGGCTTTCAACTTAATGTTTTCACACTGAGCAATTAAAATGTGTAAAAAGGAAAATACTAAAGTATCAAATGTACCTGCTTGTTGCATTTCCGAGACAACCTATTTCAACAATGAAAGAAAGGTTTTTTGCTTGTGTATCGTACAATAATAGAATAAACAAAGATGTGTCTGAGAATGTGCATTGGTCTGAGTTCTGTTGGGGTTCTCGTTTGAATATATTTGTTGAACAAACGGTAGTGATTGTGTGACCAACACTTGGGGATAACATACTAATGACAATGGTTCTACAATGGAAGATGGTGAGTGTAATGTATGTGTGGTGTTGGTTGTATGTGTGTTTGTTTGTTGAAAATAGGTATTGAGGGAGTGAGTATTAATAAGAACAAGTGTTTAGGTGACCAATATTTAATTTTGTCAAAGGTGAAATAAATTTCCTCTTACTTTTAGGTGAGACAACATACTACACACAAAAATATACAATTGCTTACTGTGAAAGGGTGGGTTGCATTGATTTCAAACCAAAATTATAAATCATCAATTATCACACTTTTTTGTGTTGCATAAATCAACAACACACTTTTGTTTCCGTAAAAATATACACATGTAAATGTGTTAATGTGAGACTTGAAGCCTTACAGGTATAGTTATTCAAGTAGTTGAGGTCTAAAGAAGTGTCATAGAGGTGGTTGGTTCGTTGAATTCACACAAAACTTGGTTTTGTTACGATACTATTTTGTTGCTTGGTTAAGTTATTAAATTTTGAAAAAGTTTGGTTGTAAAATGGTGAACTGTCTTATGGTGAAGAATCATAGTTGTTCAAGTTTTACAATGGTAAAAAAGAGACAAGTACATATAGATGATAATGTGGTCGGGATATTTTAAACTTTAACTCGTCAATATATATGTGGATTTAGTTCTTACATGCTTTTGTAAAGGTAACATGTCCCAACCACATTTCGGATTCAGCTCATTTATTAAACGAGACTCAGACAAGGCTGAAGCTAGGGATTAAGCTCAGCTTGGTTTGAGCTTTTACTGAGTTTATCTGGTTTCGAGCCCTATGTGTGTGTTGAATAAGTCAAAACTCAGCTCAAATGTAGTAAAAAATAACTGTATTTCACAAAAGCAAATTGGTGATAGAGTTGCATTTTGCATGTAGTAAATTAAAGTACGGGCCGGCGAAGGATTAGCGACGTTAATCTTTTGCTAGAGATAAAAAGTTGTACATGGCTAACTCGTCAATAATCTTTTCCGAGCTAGTTGTCACTATTTCAAATCATTTGGGATGTATTCCGAGACCACCTATTTCAACAATCACATGCAATATCATCCCTATGGCACATGCCACACACGACTTTCATTGATCAAACTCATATTATGTGGTAAGGATAATCGATCCAAACTCCAAAGTATCCTAGTTTTGAAAATAATTTTGAAAACTTAAGCAACTTTAGCTTGCAAAATTATGTAGCGGAACTCATGCACTTTATAAAGAGAATTACATATTGAGGTTGTTGTGAAATTTATTGCATGAGTAATGAAAAGTGAAAAGGGTTGGTGAATACCTTTATTGCTCCAGTTGTCAGAAAACTTGAATGATAAAGCAAGATTGTCTTAAACCAGCCTTTTAGAACAAACATATAACGTGATAATCATCCATAAGTCTATAGCTATAAAAAATGTTAAGAATATGAATGGGGGAATGTGTAGGTGAGATGGTTGTGTGTCATGTGTTTACCTTGGTGAACTAATGTTCGACCCATCCTCTTCCCCTGGAATATTTCCCTTTTAAAATAATTTTTTTTAATAAATTTCCCAAAATGACATGTTTTATACAACTAAACCAATGTCTATATATAAAAAACTCACGTCATTAATCACAACTTCTTTAGAATATTATGACTCAAAACAAGTTTCATCACAATTTACAATATTAGAAAGATAAAAACTATTGAAAATTAGAGCATTATATTTTCTACCACACCCAACCCGATTCAAAAAGTTCGGGTTTTGGGTTTCTCCTTTTTGCCATCCCTAAGTGATCTAGCTCACTCTACAACTGTTTTTCGTTTAACAAAAGATTACGTAAAATCCCAATTTAGATTTACAAAACTTGATAAGATCTCATAGATCTGTATATAACCATACTCAAAACAATATCATATATACACATTCTAATTAAAAATACTGTCGCAAAATTTTGGTTACCTTTAAAGCAAAAAATAAAAGCTGCGTTTCTGCTAGGAAATTGAACGGTGTGACATTCGAGTATTTATAGTGTCAGTTTGATTAAATTACAAAACACCCCCCTTAACTATAAAAAAAAGATGATAGAATATCTTACTAAAATAATCCGAAAAGTTATTCAACTTTTACCGTGTGTCTGTATAAATCAAGGGAATATTTATCAGATTCAACTAAACTATTACAATGTACAGACATTAAATAAGAAAGATAAATGAAACCCTAAATACTAAATGGGCCTAAACATGTGGGTCGGGCTATAATCCTTATTAGCTAACACCTCCTCTTAAACTCGCAATGCTGCAGTGGTAAATATTGAGAGTTTGCCAAACAGAAAATAAACTAAAACTAAAAATCAAACGAGAACAGGGAGTGTCCCTGAGCGCAACTCGGTGCTTGACGGAGTCTCAACCGATGCAATCCAAAAGAACCAGGTAGAGGTGCAGAGCATAGAGCAACATAAATACGGAGATGAACGAGAGCAGATTCAGGCAGACATATGCAGATTCAGAGATACAAATTCCTATTCATATTCATATTCAGACAATACCAGGCGGAACCAGATACAGAACCACGTGTGGAATTCAGACAAGTTGTTGATGTCGAGATGCTACATATAACTACTCAAGACACAGTCGGATTAGCTACGACTATAACATCACCATCTTCAACACCAATACAAAACCGTACTAGCCAACAATAATCCATTACAAAACCGATGCAAACATAACCGTTCTTACCAAATACCAATACCGATCCCAGTACTAATACACATGTACTTCAAACAAAATCGAAACCATCAATCAAACGAACCAAACAAAATCGAACCTAATCACTAGTATATCAAAATTATAACGAGCAAATGCCCATAACCAAACTAATAAACTACTGAAGCCAAAACCCAGATCAAAATATAATAAACTTTATAATCCGATCCCGATCGATCAAATCCGAATAACTGTTTAGCAAAACCCAAAGTACATACTGACAAAACCAATTAAAACCACGAATGAAGACAAAACAAATTAAATCTCCAAAACAATCAAACCTACTTCTTTGTTTTGACGGCAAGGGTGTAACAATATAATTAAAAAGGTTTTACAAGACCTCGCAAAAGGTTTTACTTCTTAAGGGATCTCAAGAAGTTTTATAATCTTTTAGACAGTGTACCTGACTATTGTAATGTAGTATAGGTAAATTCGGAAGATTGATCGTTTTCTAGGGGAATAGTGTCGTTAGGTCCAATTGTATATCGATATAGGACTAGAGGTGAGGAATTTTTTTTATTTTTTTTTTATTTTTTTTTAGAAAGTAAATTAAAAGATATTGGGTTTTGAAAGAGTGAGCGGAATTAGTTGCTAATCAACTAACCTAAAAACTAATTACAAAACCAAAAATAATCTAATCTATATTATCTAAAGATTCAATGGTTTAATTTAATGTGCAAAAGTGATTGTGCATAAAAGGTTGTAAGGTACAAGGTAGTTTAAGCTATATGTTGAATATATGAATTATTATGTATAACTCAATTGAATGTAATGAAATGGAGGTGAATATGAAGTGTTCTTGGATTAAATGTTGGTTAGATGAAGTGCAAGGGTTGCAAGAATAATTTATGATTTAACCTAATGCATGCCTATATAAACCGGCCAAAATCACATGCACAAACACAAAAGTTCGAATCTTCATTCTTGATTTTTTTGTTTTTTTTGTTTTTAGGTTATAAGGTTATGAAAGCCGAAGGTAGTGCAGCTGCAAGTTATTGAGATTTTATCGCTTCCATGTGGGCTGTTGTTTCTGATATTTTATCAGAATGAATTTTAACTGCGTGTTGATGTTTGAAGAATTTGCAGCTATGTGGATACAAGGAAATCGCAGCAGTCGATGGATCCAGTTAGCAAGCAAATTGTTGTATTTGTATACTGTGTTAGTTATTTAATGATTTCATTATTTATACGTAGAACCCCAATATTCATTTAGTTCAGCGAACTTATAATCTCAATTCCCATATGGGTTAATTGATGGCAAACTGAAGTTTCAGTTTAAATTGTAGGTGGAGGTGGCGATGGCGGGGAAGGATCGGGTTCCATGAAGGCACCAATGATTTGTGTTCTAAATCCACATCGAGATACGTTTTAGTAGATATATGGTATGCACTGACTGACCTGTAGTATGCTTATTGCAAGCTATGTTTTAGATGAATATTAATAATTTATTGAAATTGATCTTATACTAATGACAACTGTTTGATTTGTTTACATTAACATGTGTTTTCTTAAGTTGATCGAGTTTATGATCACCATCTTTAATTTTATCATTAATACGTTGAAGCAAAAAATGAAAAGATTTAGCAAATAGGCCAAAGTGGGATGAGTGGAAATGTGAATATACAAGAAGGACATGTGTGAGATCAACAGGTCAACAGGGTATGTATAGATATAGTAAAAAAATGAATAAAACCACCCAATACATTTCAGGTTTGACAATAATAACAATAATATTTAAGATTCCGATAAAACAGTTTAAGAACTTAAAGCCTGATGATTTTTCAATCCAAAATCATGCTATGATCAAGAACTGAGGAATCTAATACACTATCGATCATATACATTTTGACAACAGAAAATACTACTTAAATGCATGCCAGCACACTTAAACAGTTCTAAATGATTCACCTGAGATCCCCGGTATCACCCCATGGAGATAACATTGGAGCATGCAAGTTAAAGAATTGAATTAATATGCTGCCCTATGACATGTTTAAATGAACATACTGCATCTTTACAGCAATGAATCCATTAGATAAAATTAGTTCACACCATTATTTTAGACTGAATCATTCAATACACACTCATTTTCCTAATAGAGAACTTTTCCATAATTGTTGATCAAGTACACATGTGAATAAGTCTAGATATTGATCAACTAGATTAAAACTGTGGCATCCTCCCTAGCACTTAACTTACAATAAAGTTATGAAAAAGTGTTGGTCATGAAGTTAATGAAATTCACAAGCATGTGAGCTAACCGATCCTGATGGAAAAATGTTCATCCCGGTGTTTCTTAAGTTAGTTTATCTAGAGGATTCAGGAGAGAGAACATTTTTAGTCTAAGTCAATATCAATAAGTCTGTGCAAAGTTATTGAATGGAGTTTTGCAACTAAAGATAAGAGTAATCCCTACTTAAGTGGTCACAAATCTATGTAAGAACCCTCAGATTCTAGAAACTCAGTTAGCCAATTAAATAAAGCCTTCCAAAACGAGAGAACATGGCTACAAATCTCAAACCAATCAAGATGAAGATGAATATGCAGTAGCTTTAACGCTTTCATTGCATCATCCTAAACAAAATATGTTTGCTGCTACGTTATATGGATAATACATATGTTGTAATGGCTATTTCTAAACAATATAGATTTTTAATATTTTTGTTGTTGTATTGGTATTACACAGATTTTTAATATGTATAAAACTAAAACAAACTTAAACATATGAATGGTCAATGAAGTGAAAATAATGAAAATTCATCTATCCGAGTAATGAGTCCTATGATTTAATGTGGAGTCATAAAGAAGTGAAAATATGAAAGGGTAACCATTAATATAAGAAAACCAATAGATTATAACCCCTTCATTTCTTTGCCTCCAATGAGTTACAACTTACAAGCAAACCATACTAAACCATTATATAAAGAGTTGTGTGGGAATGTGAGTTGGATGCATATGGACAAAATGTTTGCTGCTACGTTAGTATATACGTTGTAATGCATGGTTGTTGTTAAACACTTTGGTATGCATGTCAAAAAACCGGACACAAACCCGACTAAGCCTATTCGGGTCAATTTGAAAGATATTATTTACTTATGTTGGAATCTCATTTTCAAGATCTTCTAGAATAAATTTTATGATTCGTTTATCGTGAAAAACACCATTTTCACTTCATTCACCCACCTATGTGGGATATACAATATACAACATTTGTTGATAAAACCCACAAGTTTATAAGTAGTAGTACAAAGTACGAACTAGCATTACAAACTATAACTAGTAGTATAAACTGCTATAACTAACAGTACTAAGTTCACTTCTATAACTAGCAGTTTCTTTGGGTGTTTCTGTGTGCATGGTCATCATTTATGATAGATAACTCATGTCTCATATACAGTAGAAGTTAAAAAAAGAAAACAAGCCATTATAAAATAGCACAGTTGCTTCATTATAGCCAATTAATTCCTGGAGAGAAGGCAACAAATAAAGGTAACACAAATGCCTAATGGGATAGCTGAAAAGCATACCTCAGCTCTTCTTCGAACAAACTTCACATTAGATAAACCAATCAAGCCAATCGCATGCTCAAGGAAAACAGGCAAATCAACATGATCAATGATAATTAGTAATCACTCAATTTCGCGAATCTTTGTTGTAAAAAATATGGAGAATCATACAAAGTTACTAAAGAGTTTATAACATCAACTATAAATTGTAGTAATATTCATTTCATACGTACTTTTGACGTATAACAAGTTGACCTTATTTGCCTCATTGCATGTAATATTTTCGAAATATTCATCATCTTGCCAAGAATAAATATGCAAGTATTCATTCATTATATATCAAAATGGATACTTATATTTATTTTAAATTAATGTAACGAAAGTGCAATTTAATGTTAACGTTAGCATAATAATAGTTTGTATTGTACCACAGTATATATAGTGTAAACCTAATTAGTACCAACCATTAAGCTCTGAACACTTAGATACAATTGGTGCAACGCACGAGTTTGTCAATGCCTCGTGACAAGAAAAAGTATATAGGTTGGTAACTCTTATGGTAGACAAACGTGTTTACTTAGAAGTAATTACTCACTAGTTATTTACTACTGATTTGTTGAATTGTCACGTCTTTGTTTTAGTTGAAGCGTTGTATTCCTTAATATTGGTCGTGGGGTTGTGCCGAAGTCCCTAACTCTATGAATCTTAGTCTCCCCTAAATCCCTTAAAGTCTATTAAGTTATCAAGGATCTACAAGCCGCAATGTTAGCATTGATTTAAAAGTGAAGGTCATTTGTATTAATTAAACTTTGTGTCATGTGTATGTCTAGTCTAGCAAAGTGGGCTTTTGATAGTTAAATATGTAAGACTTAATGTAAAAGCCTTGTCCAACTCAAAAGCCCGTTGAAAGCCCTTTGGGGCGTCACATGTGTTACATATACACACTCCCATCTTATTTCCAGTGTGTGCTTCATTAGACAGCCAAGGTGGGAGTGTGTATGCTTTAGGTTTGTATTTGTTATCTTTTTATTTAAGCTAATCGATACACAATTATATTTCATACGATCCACTCTTCTCATCTTGTTCTTGTTTGAGTACCATTCGATCTATAGTTAGTTTGTGTGATAAAGTAGCAATCTTTGTTCTTTACAAGTGGTATCAACACGCCAAACATCGGAATAGGATATAGTTTGTGTTCAAAAGTAACCAAAAGTTGCCTTTTTTTATATAAAAACGTGACATTTTGCGTTTTATCTTGGATTCGTACGCAAATTTTCAGGATAAAGCTTGTGTTTTTTTATAGATTTTAAGAGTTGGTTAGTGAAGCTTTGGTAGTTCTTTAGTCGAATCTTAGTTTCAAGACTGAATCTTTTGCGTTCAAAGTGACTTGATCGTGAAAAAGTACCAAAGATTGTGTGTGATTTGCTCTTTGGATCTTCATCAGTTACTTTTTGATCGATATTCTTGTATAAGAATATTTGGTAAGAGTTGGTAAGAGTGGGTAGATCTCATCAGTTGCTAAATTATTGGTGAAGTGTCAAAAAGTCAAGAGTGGGTGGATCTATCGCAATTGTCTGGGATTATCGCAATCTTGTATAAGATTTGCGATAGAAAGTTTTATCGCAATTGTGGTCTGGAAATTTCCATCGCAATTCTGTTGAACAATTTCTATCGCAATTTTGTTGAACAGTTTCTATCGCAATTCTAGTTACTGATCGCAATTGTTGGCTTTTGTTAGCATTTATTTTATGCTATTTAGGAAGTGATGGTCATTTGCTAGTTAGAACCAAAGTGTTATGCATAATAGTTAGTTTACAATGTGGGCTAGTAGTATTAGTTATGTAAGTAGTCCAAATGTATAAGTGTGATACTTATACTAGCCCACATCATAGTCCAATGTCAAGCCCATCCAAAGCCTTTTGGATGTGGCTGTCAACGCATATATGCCTCACTCTCTCATTTAGCAAAGTGTGCTTTGAGAGAGTGTGTGTGTATTTTTCTTCTCTTTGTAATTCTCTCTAATCTAATATACACCAAGTTCCAGGAAAACTTCCTCTCTACTGCCACCAACTTTTCTCTATCTTTCTTATCTCTTTCTTTTATTCTACATCTATCCTTCTTCTCTTCTAGTGCCATTCGATGGTTATGGTATGATAAAAGAGTGATTTTCACTCGTATCAAGTGGTATCAACAGCCATACAACGAGGTAGGAAGTTTGTTTGTGTTCGGTTTGTGATTAGAAGATACCAACTGTCGTGGTTTTTGGCTTCTTAAAATGGCACGACGTGGGTGTTAAATCTGGTGTAAGGTTGTGTTTGTTCTTGGTTTTGCAACTTTGTGACTATTCTTCTCTTGAGTATTGGGTCAAAAACTGCATTTACTCTTGTGTTCTTAGTTTTTGATTGAAAATATTTTAAGGAAGAATGAATTGATGTGTTTGTGGAATAAAAGTGAATATTTTATGTGGAATATCTTTGATATTATTAGTCCAAGTTGGTGAATATTGTCAGGAAAGTGGGCAAGTTGGTGAAAAGTTGTCAGCCCTATCCCTTAAAATAAGGCAACTAGTGGGCAAAGTACACAAAAGTCAAGAAGTGGGTAAAAAGCTTAAAAATCTCGGAATTGCAAAAGTCTCTCGCAATTGCCACATTTCTCGCAATTACTACTGCTCTCGGAATTGGTTCGGCACTCGCAATTGCTGCTTCTCTCGCATTTAGTACTGCTCTCGCATTTCACCTCGCAATTGTTGCTGTCCTTCGCAGTTACTACTGCTATTTCGCAATTCCAGCAGTGTTTCGCAATTGAGTGCTGTTTCGTAATTCAACTGCTGTCTCACAACTGTGTTTCGCAATTTGTGCTAGGCTATCGCAATTGGACTCGCAAATCATATTGTGTCTCGCAATTGGTGAAGTTTTTCAGTATTGGCAATTTCAGTCCCTGTCTTTTCAGCAGCCTTTGAGAACTTTCGGATTTGACACTTCAGGCCCTCGCAATTGTGATTAAACAACTTCAAAGTTAAATAACTTTTAAGAATTTGATTCGAACGTAATTTCGTCAACTCGAAAGTGAACTCGGTATTGTACCACTTATATAAGTGTGTAAAATACTTCGACAAACGGTTATCTACTTTCTTGTATAAGATTGTTAGATTTTATATAAATTACGAATTTATATAAATAAGATATATTTCTATCTAAATTGATATTTTGCCATAATTTGTATAAATATTGGTCAAATTAAAATTTCTATAGAAAGTGTCGTGTTTATCTAAATTGTAATTTACATAACTTTTTTTCGAAATTGTAAATTTTTGACTTTATCTTAATTATACTCTAATCAAATTTTGTAACTTTATTTAAATTTGTTTCGTTTATATAAACTGCAACTTCAACCATCATCAACAACAAACCAAAGCTTCACAACAACAACAACCAAGTTTAACCGTCAACAAACAACAACTCCTACTTTGTTGCAAAGATCCTGTATCTATTTTATCATACCAATCATCATCAATGGCAACTCATCAAGACGATATCTCAACTGCTTTGGCAAATGGTTTTGCTTCGTTATACAGGGCATTAAACATCGAACCACATAACAACAACCAATGGAATTCACCGTACACTGACAATACGCAGTTATATATGGGACAAGAATGTCAAATGGTTGATGTTATCGGGAATCAGCAAGGAAATGCTATGGGTATACAGACTGGGAATCAAATGCAATATGCAGAGTTGTATACGGGAAACCAAGTAGATCAGTTTGTGAATCAGAATGGGGTCAATCAAAATGAGGATTATTGTTTCATGACTTCATCTGATATCCACAGGAGTGATATAGGCAGAATTGGTAATGTTCATGCAATGACAAAGGTAGAAAAGCTCCAGTACATGCTGATGCTAGCCAACAAGGAACATTCGGGAATACCTTTGACTGCTGAGGAATCCGACTTCTTGCTATCAACCAGAATCAATGATAATTCTACAGAAGTCACTGGAGTCTCCGACCCTATACCAGATCAGCAAGAACCAACATCATGCAGTGATTCTGAAACTCTTATGACACAGAACCACTCCATGAGGTATGAAAAGCCACATTCTGTGCCTCTCGAACCTAATTTCGATACATATGTGGGGGAGCAAGTTAATAGCAATGTTAACTGTGAAACTTCATATATGCATCCTAATGAAGTTCAAGTTGCACAAAATGATGCTAATGATGAGGAAACTCGTGCTCTATTTGAATCATTACTTCAAAATTGTCAAATAGAGATTGAAAAGGTCAAAAAGATCAATCGCGATGTTAAAGCCGCGAATGTGAAATTGACCACTGAGCTTGAGAGTTATAAGGTGAATGCACAAGCTTTTGATTTTAATAAAAAACGACAGTCAGAACTTGAAGTTAGCTTAAAAATTCTGAGTTAAGAGAAAAATGTTTACAAATCAAATTTGACACTCTAGATGTTAATTTGAATAACCAAATCAAATCTCTAAACAAGGAAATTTCTGAACTAACCAACCAGATTTCAAAACAAAAATCAACTTATTCTAGTCTTGAAAAAGAAAAGAACGAGTTGAATGAAAGGTTTTCAAAACGTGAAAAAGATCTTCTTAAAGAGATCAATGACAAAAAGGAAACCATTGCAAAGTTGAAAAATTTGCTTGTAAAAACGGGTCATTCTGCACAAACAGTTAACTTGTTAATAAATGATCCAAACCCGATTTTACATACAATAAAGAAAGTGGCTATCGGTTATGAAAACCCTTATAATCTCAAGAAAGCTCAGAAAAATCAGAATGTGTTGTATAATGGTACTATGCTAAATGATAAACATGATCCTCCCAAGGTGCATGATTCTGATGAGACTTTAGAGCTTACTGAGGAGAGTAGAAAGAAAATGCGACAACTGAACAGAGAAATAAAACCCATTGACTATAATGAACTTAACAAGCTATCTAATATTCCTCCTGTTCAAAGAGAGTCACCAATGTTTTTTAAACAACCAGTGGCTGTTGCAAAACGTTTATTTGTTTCAAAACATCTGTCTAACATCGAACAAATGACATCTAAAAACACTTATGATACAAGTGCAGCTAGACTATATTTGGTTGATCTTAAACAGAGAATTGAAAAACTTCAACGTAGTATGGCTTCCAAAATAAACAATCAAAAGTTTGAATGGTTTCCGGGTGTTCGGGATGAACTAAAAAGGATTTTTGAAAGGGAAATTAATCCGCATGTTGCTGCAATCTATGCGGTTTTTCAAAATGTCGAAAATAATCTTTTGAAAGAGTCAGCAGAATTTGTTAAGGACCACAAATCCTTAGTGAAGGAAGCTAATGAATACTTGGAACACATAAAAGTTTTGGAAAAGCAAAATGACTCTCTTTCCTTTGAAGCTCTATCGACCGATATAATGTCCATTATTTACCAAACATATTCTGTAGAAGATGATGAAAGACTTCGGGCTGAGACTTCTGAAATTGTTTCAAAATATGAAAAAGCACTTTTTAAGATTGAAAAGCAAAATGTAACATATTTTAAACAACTTGATTAGAAAAAGGAAGAATGCAAGTATGACAAACTGTCGTATGAGCGTCCTTACAAACAAATGAAAGAACAAATTGATCTGTTGAAGTCTCAACTTGAAAGTCACAAAGGGAAGGGTGAGGAAACAACGGGTATTGCACCATTAACCCCCTTGCCTAGTGAGAAACAAAAAGGGAAAGTTATTGTCAAAACAACAACATCGAATGTAATAGCAACTGGCCTTGATAGGATTAGTCCCACTAATGCGTCTGCCTCTACATCTCAAACATATAGGGCGTTAGACAAATGTGCAAACGATAATCCAAAAGAGTCTAGGAATGCTACTACAAATTCAAAGGACAACAAGCTAAATCCTAATGTGTATGCCCCTAGGAAAAGCTCAACGAATGTGACAATAAAAAATGTTAAAGAATCTGTTGATTCAAACGACATGGTCCACAATCAATACCTAGAAAAAGCTAGGAAAAAGGCACAGATTCGAAAGGACGGAATTTTAGGTACAAAACCTACAGTGATGAATTCTACAACATTACAAGCCATTACTAGTAGTAGTACACCACTTCCTAGGATCATTCAACTAAAGACTAGGGATTGGCTTGCATCTAAGAGTAGTTGCGAAAAAGTGAATGTTAAACACGTAGAATGCAACACTAAGAATTCCTCTTCGAACAGGAAACCAACTTCAAATGACTGTAGTGACAAAGTTAAGATTGCGGTGTTAAACAAAAATGTTGAATTTGTCTGTCCTACATGTCAAAAATGTGTCTTTTCAGCTAATCATGATGCATGTGTTGCACAGTATATCAATAAAGCAAATGCAAGTGATAAGGCACAATCCACTAAGACACCAAATAGAAACAAACCCGTTGATAAAAAGCAAAAGGCTCTTAAACCTAATAGGTGGATCTCTACAGGACGTAGTTTTTCTCAAAATGAGACTTCCGCTGCATCTGAAAAGGAAACAACTCCTAGATCTAGCCTTAGGTGGATTCCTACGGGAAAAGTTTTTAAAACAGTTGGTCTTAGATGGATTCCCACAGGGAAGATTTTTGATACCTGCCCCACGATAAGTAATAGTGAAAATCATCAGGATAAGGATCACTAGTACAAAAATGGGATATAGTCACACATGCTGTTTTTCGAACGATCACACAATAACTTATTTGTGTGACTAAATGTACCAGAATAAAATAAACAGCCACACTTGATCCGACTTGTGTGACCATTTCGAAATTACATCGGAGGCTACAGCCACACATTTGAATATTTTCGTGACTATACGTATCTGGTAAATTTTTTTTTTTTTTTTTTTGATTTTTTAGTCACTTATAATTTGGGACGTGTGACGGATACAAATAAGTTTAAAATATTAGTCACACTATATATATATATATATATATACATATGTGACAAATATATGTCACACAATTGAAATGTGTGACCAAAATCCATATATGGTCACACGAAGTAATTGTGTATGTGGCTAAATCATATACTCAAGTTTGTCACACATTATTTAAACGTGACTGCTAGTTTTTGTTGAAAATTTAGCCACATATGAATTTGAAATGTGTGACAACTGAAAAGTAAGTTTAAATCATTAGTCACGATATGCATTTAAAAGTGACAAATATATGTCACACACTTAAACAATGTGACCAAATGTCATATATGGTCACATATTATTTAAAAGTGACTACTATTTTTTACAAAAATAAAATTTCACTCTCTACTTTTCACAACCTCGCCTAAATTTTTGCCCAAAATCAAATCACCCCGCCTAAATTTTTACCCAAAATCAAATTGGCTAAACTTTTCACAAGCTCCACCCATCTTTATCTTCTCTTTTTTCTGAGAGCTCACATATCTTCTTAATACCTAATTTTATTAATCTCTCCACCGCCACCCTTCACCGCCTCACACGCCGCCTCCCCACTGACCACCACCTCCACAGCCGCCTCACGTGTCGTTTCACGCCACCAAGAACAAGAAAGGTTGTGGTTTCACTCTTGTTCAAGCAACAAATCGATCGATTTGTGATGAGTTCAATTGAAAACTTGAGGTAGTTTTTGCTTATCTTTTTATTGTGATTCTACGTATATAATCGCCATTGATTTTTGTGAAGTAGTTATCTAGGGTTCTTAACTCTCAGATGAAAATGATCATAGGTTCTTATCTGGTATTTTCTAACTCTCAGATGAAGAGAGCTCTCAAAGGTGTTAGGGTGGAGGTTCGCCGCCAGGATTACAAGAGACGGTATACAATAATCAGATAAGTTTTTATAAAATTACAGTCTAGCATTCTGCAAGAACTATGTAAACTTTACCAGGATAGAAATACAATATCAGGTGCAAAACACATATATCGTAAAGAGTAAACATGTCTATGTATAATAACTACCTAGAAACATTATATCGTTAAAGTGGGTAAAATGGGGTTGTAATGGTTCATCTAGCTGGTTATGGGTCATAACAGATTCTAATTGGTTTCAATGGGTTAATGGGTCATATTGGGTTAACACAAGTCATAACTAATCATGGGTTGCAATAGGTGTTGTAATGATACTGAGCCTATTTACTCTGCTGCTAAGGTACTCAATATCAATTCCGTATTTTCTGTATTTTAAATCATGAATAATTTCATTAATAATTACGGAGTAGTTAGTGTTAGAATTGTGGGACAGCCTAAATGAAATAAAACTGATTTGTATATTACTATTTTTTGACCGTTTGCTATCTTCTGGGCCCATGGTTTATCCACACACCATGTAAACAGGAGGGGTCTTCTATGAAATCCAAGTGTTGAATGGTCAAACTGATGAAGCGAAAAGTGTACCGCTTTTAGGGGGTCATTTAAGCCCTAATCCGCGATTATATGATCAAATATTGCCCTAAATCGTTTCTTTTCTCATTTTAGGTACTTGGGACGTGATTTCTGGAATATGAAGCATTTTGGAGCTTTTTGGACGTTTTTATGCTCAAGAATGAAGAAAACAAAAAGACCAAGGAAAGTCAGGATTTTACACCTGACGGCGTCAGGCTTTGGATGCTGACGCCGTCACTTGAAGATGAAAGTGGTGGAATTATACACGTGACGCGCCAGAAATTTTTACATATGAAGTCTGACGGCGTCACGTGTTAATGGATGTAGGCCGTCAAGTGTTAAGTTAAAGAGAGACGGGCCAGAGGATTTTTGAAGGTGACGGCGTCAGGATCATAGACCTGACGACGTCAGATGATATAGAGTGACGGCGTCAAATTATTCTTACACGAGAAGGAACCTTAGTGAAACCGCCACAAGTTAATCAAGACAATCACAACTCGCGCGCGGAGTAGCTGTTACTGTTTTGGCCATAAAATCCTCATACGAACTCGGATTTAGGTGATTCAAAAGGCCACGGATTCGGGACGAAGAGATCTACAATTTGGTGAAAAATTGGTCGTGACGGCGTCACGTGTTAAGTCTGACGCCGTCAGATCGGGCCGACAGAAAAATGCCTATAAATATAACCTCACAACTTCATTATTTGCAAGCCCTAAACCCTAAGTCCGATTCTAGGGTTTAGGTAGGTGTTTTTCCAGCAACTTAGAGGGTTTCAATCACTTCATAAACATCAAATATTGGTTTGTTGATTTTAACTTAATTATGTCTTTCATTATTTTGGTTGTTTACCCTTCATTGATCATGCTTTGCTAATTCACCTTGTGTCTACTTATGATTGTGTGAAACTTGTATATAATTAATTAGATCTTATTGATTCCTTGTTGATGTATGTGTCTATCGTCATCAATAAAGGTGTGACACTTCAATAGATCTAATTGGTTTAGTTTATAATTCTTGTTTCCTATTGTCTCTTGTTTGATTGGGTGATATCGATGTTAGGCTTAAGAAAACTGGCTAACCTCCTATACGGTAACTTGCTTGAACGTCTTAAGAAACATGAACCAATGCGTACTAGGTTTATTTGGTTGTATTTAATGCATGAGCGAATTCTAGTGATCCCATGTTAGGAGCTTCTTAGCCGGCTCGACATAGGAGTGAAGTAGGAGCTTATAGAGTTGGGGAAGTACGTACGCCACTCCACGAATGGTATTAAGGAATACAACCCATCAATTAAAACAAGGTGTGACAATTCAATAGGTAGAATTGGATAGCTAGCAAGGCGTAATACATCATAGGTAGATACGCTTCACTTCCCTTGTAGAACCCTAGTTTACTTTCCTGCACATTAGTTTAATTAATAGCTTTTGGGTTAGTTGTTTAGCAACTAATTCCGCCCCTTCTTCCAAAACCAGAGATTTTTACTTGCTTTCCATAAAATATAAAAATACAAAAAGAATCAACCCTCACCTTTAGACCTAGTTAGATTAATTTCAATCCTAACGAACACTATTCTTTGAGTTGAACGATCAATCCCCGGTACTTGCCACTTCACTATACTACATCGGTCAGGTACACTGCCTGGTGGGGATTGCAAACTTCTCAAGATCCCTTGAGAGGTAAAACCTGTTGTAAGGTCGCAAAACCACGCATCATGGTCAAACTGAGTAAAGATTAATTTCTGTTATGTTTGTGTTAACAGGTACCGGGGGTGACTGATAGGGGTCTGAAGCCAAGACAGATCAAGAAGGTGGCTATTCTTGGAGGAGGTCTAATGGGGTCAAAAGCAACCGCTCTTGTTCAAAGTGGGTTTGAAGTTGTCTTAAAAGAGGTCAATCAGAAGTTTTTAGAAGGTGGATTAGGCAGAGTCAAAGGTACGAACTTTTGATCTCTTAATATATGGTTAATTACTTTTGTATTGATGTTAAATATTATATTTGCAGCCAATCTGATGAGTAGCGTTAAGAAAGGTAAACTGACTCAAGAAAAGTTTGAGAAAACTATGTCTCGTCTCAAAGGTGTTCTTGACTATGAAAGCTTTAAGGATGTGGACATGGTGATAGAGGTATTAGATTACTTTTTATTTTGAGAATTTAGTATTTTCATTATATGTTGTGTACCCCATTTGGTGAGTCAGAAAATGGAAAACATGACTTCTAAATGGGTCTTGTTGTTGCAGGCTGTTTGGGCACACAGCTAGAGTTTATCATGGTAATGATGTTCAGAGTAGTGATGATGAGGAGGTGGCCTTCAGGAAAGGGTCACTGATCATACAATGTGGAGGGCACACAGCTCTTGAGGTGCTTAATTATGTACATGATTTTTTAAAAGTTTTTCATATAGATTTTCTCAAGAAACTCTGAATGTCAATTATTTATTAAAGATTGCAGCTTATATTAATCTCATTACTTTCAGATCTTGGAGCTCCAGTTGCCAGGCAAGAAAGTAGTAAATGCAGCTGCATTTTGGAATGATGCTCATGTGGAATGCACAAATTCAAGTTGATGGTGGTGGCAGCACCCTTTACACCATTTCTGTCCTTGAAGTTCGCAACCTTATTGTTCTGCGGGTATGGTCATTTAGTTTCTGGAGAATATTGTGAAACCTTACAGAAAAGATCTTTGTTGAGGTGGAAAGATGGGGTTGGGTAATGGTTTCGGTCAAAACTGGTTAATTTTAGTACGGTCATTGTGGGTTGGCTTGGCCTATAGACACTGTTTGGTATTTTTTTTGAATTTCATTAATGTTTCTATAACGTTATATTGTTAAAATGCAAGAATTTTTTGAATAAAAATTGGTTTAGCTGGATTTATGCATTTGAATGTAACTTCGGGAGACTTTCCACCAGTTCTTTACCTTAAAAACTTTAGGCTTACCCAATTGACTCATTAGTTAACAGTTATAACCTACATGAGCACGTTTACCAGCAAATGTGTCAAGATTGCCACCTCTAGTTTTTTTCACTATATAGAGATAATATTCTGAGATTGATTATAGCTACATCTGTTTTGGCAGGAGAACTCGAGCATCAACTCAAATACAAACTTGGCTGTTTATGGCCAAGGACTTCTGAGGTTGTCTGGTCAGGGTGACGCAATCAAAGCACAAAGACTCTCCCTCTCACTATTCTATAACATAATTGTAAGGTCTTCTCTGAAAATATATATGTTTGTTTACCAGGTTCTTTTATGTTCATATGCTTTTTACTTGAAGTCTGCTTGGAGAATTTCTTATATAACTACCTACTATTCGCAGATTGGGCCAGGTTCTTTGCTTGAAGCCCCGATAGATGATGATCAGAGCAGAACCATGTGAGTATAAAGATGTAGCTGTTTTTTTTTCTTTTTCTTTCTCGCTTACTAAGGTGCTGGTAACACCATCTGTGTATCAACCTATCTAATACCCTCTATGGCAGCGTAACCAAATCCCATTGTGAGAATCCAACATGCCCAAGAGATTTGATCTATTCACCTGATGATTGTCATTATAACGACACACTTTCGTTTTCACTACAAGTAAGAATCACTTTAAACTTTCTGGGATATGCATTATCAAATCAACATATTATAGATTGCAAGCTTTTACTATTTAACTGGATGAACTTTGTGCTAATTTTGTGACTTACATTTGAACGTTTGGCAGATTTGTCGTGTTGAAGATATAGTTGTGAACGGAATGATTAAGGGGAGTATCATTCAGATCCACAGGGCGATGAGCATCATTGTGGACACACATGGCATTATAACGGCTTCCGAATTAGGTATTGTTCCTAGAAACTAAGACTTACGCTCACCATTTTAAACTCTCATTTAACTTTGCAGAGGTCCAAATGATCTTGAAGAGGAAATGTGGGATGATGAGGAAGTAAGCTTTGCCAGCATTAGCAGAAGATCTTCCGATTTTTACAGTTCTCCATATGATTATAGCAACCGGAGATAGATCTTGCATTCATATAGTTAGTACTGCTTAGTGTGTTAGTTACAACTGTTAGTACTGCTAGCGTATTAGTTACAACTGTTAGTTATAAGTTAGTACAGTTGGTTCATATGGTTAGTACTGCTTATATGAATTGTATTAGTGATTCAGTTATATACATTCCAATTTTATTGTATTTGAATTTGTTTATATATATATATATATATATTGATTTCTTAAATGTGACTAAAAGATGTATATAGTCACACTTATTAACACTTTTGGTCACTGTTTGCTTAATTCGTTGTGTGACTAAATATTACAAAAGGCCACAAAAAAAAAATTCATGGGGCAATTGGATGATCAATAGTCACACAAAATACAAATTTCTTCACTTTAAACAGCATATGGTCACACTTATTAACACTTTTGGTCACTTTATGCTTAATTGTATGTGACTAAATACCCAAAACAAACATGCTTTGTGTGACTAAATATTACAAAAGGCCACAAAAAAAAAAATTCATGTGGCCATTGGATGATCAATAGTCACACAAAATACACATTTTCTTCACTTTAGACAGCATATGGTTACACTTATTAACACTTTTGGCCACTTTTTGCTTAATTGTATGTGACTAAATACCCAAAACAAACATGTTTTGTGTGACTAAATATTAAAAAAGGCCACACAAACATAAAATTCAAGTGACCATTGGATGAACAATAGTCACACAAAATACACATTTCTTCACTTTAAACAGCATATGGTCACACTTATTCACACTTTTGGCCACTGTTTTTTAAATTGTATGTGACTAACTCCAAAAAAACAACACACGTTGTGTGACTAAATCATCACAAACGTCACATTTATTATATTTTCATGTGGCCATAAGATGGGAAATAATCACACATACTGATAAATCCAACAAAACTTGTGCCTAATTAGTTACACATTTTCGGGTTTTGGTCACTCTTTTTCAATGGAAACGGCCACAAACTAAACAATGTGACCATATGATACCTACGGTGGCGCGACTTTTCGTTACACACACCAAAAAAAACGTGTGTGACTATATGCATATAGTCACGCATTTTGGGTGTGACGATATCCAGTTTGTGTACCAGTGGATGTAGAAACCACTACAACTGTTGATAGTGGACACCCTCAATGTGATGATTCATGTTCTTCTAACACTATTATTTGTGCATATTCTTCTTTTGTGGATTCTGTGAATGCAGGTACTCGTAAAAGTGTTGAGAGTTCATATGCTCAATGTGGAAAAGACGAACTTTATGCCAACATCGCATTTGGAAATCCTGGTCTAGTTCCACTTTTAACTCCACTTTTACTTGTTCATACTTAATCATTTTTTGTAAATATATACTTGGTAAAAACAATACTGTAAATATAGAAAATCTTCAAAAATACAAAAACAATATAAAATCAGAAAAACCAAAAATATTCTTCTCACGACATGTCTCTCGTATAATCGATATTCTGTACGTACCTAGAAATGTCATTTAACAATGATACGGGCATGTACAGATGCTTGAGCGAGAGTTCATTTAAATGTTTTCAAAACATGTCGTTTCTCAAAATTTCATCTCAATGGCTTATGTACACATAACAGTGCATAACCCGTTTTTTCAAAGAAAGGAAAGTGCTTCAGCAAAAAATTTCAAGCACTTATCCTAAAAATCCCAATGGCTTTCGTGCATTTGAGTACGGAACCCGCGCTTAATTTAATGGCTTGTAAGTATTTCAGCTTACAACCCGAACTTCAAATAAAGGAAAGTGTCGTGCAAAAACAATTTCTTTTTCAAACACTTATCCTAAAAACAAATGAAGATATTACTCATATCATATCTTCAAAGATTTTCAAAATCTTCTCTATCTTGAGCACATTTCCTTCAAGAATTTTCAAAAAGATTTTTCAAAATCTTTCATAAAGTGCTCAAGATAACTCCCTCCAAAACCCGATAAAATTGCTTTATTTAAGGGGGAGTATAAAATTGAAAATAAAAAATGTTCCAATTTCATGCTCAAATCCGTCTATCTCTCCAAAAAGACTCATTTTAATCAGTTGATATCAAAAATATCACTGCATGCTATTTTTGAGGGGGAGAAGATATGATTAAAATGTGATAAAAAAGCTTTGTGGTGTGAATCTCAAATCGAGCTCTCCAAAAAGACTCAGCATGAACCCTCGAATTGACGAAAGCTAAATGTCAGTAATCGAAAAGACTAGTCCGGGACGGGTAATAATTTCAAGATGGTTATCCATTGATGTAAACGTGTCTCGCAAAGGACTTGTCTGAGTAGAATGTACCAATTCGAGAGATGATCTTTTGATATGACCGGGACGGGTAATAATTTCAAGCTAGTCTAACTAGTGATGTAAGCGTGTCTCGCAATGGTCATATTTAATGAAAATCGATCAATTCAAAAATGTGCGAACTCTACCCAACATGTGCAATTCTTTCTTAAAGCTCATAAGCACATGTGAAGGGGGAGTATTTCAGAAAATGCAAAACTCTCGAAGTGTTATCTAAATTGTTTGACTCATAAACACTTTGAGAGATTTTCACAAATGGTTTTATGGCAAGTGATCAACAAACCTAGGATAATCATGGTGTTATAAGGTGATTATGGTTAGGTTATGTCCAATGATCCGCCAGAGCCGGAGGGATCTACCCAAGGATAATTCCAATAGTTTAGAATTAGAAGTCCTTAGGTATGATTGAAAAAAGGAGTAAATGAGAAAGGAGAAAGAAGGGGTTGAAGAATTAAAAAGAAAAGTTTAATGAAAGGGTGAAAAGAAATAGCCCTCCATGAAAACTTAGGTCAGAAACCGGGTCAATACATCTGTTATCGATATTCACTAAGGTGATACTGATATTGAAGACAAGACGTCATGGACCCAGTGACGCATTGCACCACCCCTCCTATCCACTCAGATCTCTCTCAAAAGATATTTGTTTCATTTCTCACGGAGAACAATGCATAATCTATCGACCTCTCACTCCGAGATGAGTTGATATTGAAAATGTGGCACTCTGCTCCATGCCTCCGACGACTAAAAACCAAAATGCACATTATTGAGTCTAGAGACATGAGATTCATCAAAGATCTCTTAGGAACACTTCCTATGCAATACACTTGTGTTCATCAAAAGGATACAAATTGTATGAGTCTTAATGAGATCTAAAGATCTTGCCTCACGACATGATGGCCGCTGGACAATTTATTGCTAACTGTCTTATGCAGGTACTGACGAAAGTCCATCCACCATCATCATCTACAACGTAGACGCATCTGATCAGAAGAAGTAGATCAAGGCAAGAACATCCAAAGTCGATACTTTGAAGATCACAGAGCATGAAGGAACAATGAATCAAGGACATTATACATCAACACTTAAAGTTCTAGACATTGAAGGCAAAAGACCAATCACGGGAGCATCATTCAAATGACCATCCCTTAGGGGGAGATTGTTAGCATTTATTTTATGCTATTTAGGAAGTGATGGTCATTTGCTAGTTAGAACCAAAGTGTTATGTATAATAGTTAGTTTACAATGTGGGCTAGTAGTATTAGTTATGTAAGTAGTCCAAATGTATAAGTGTGATACTTATACTAGCCCACATCATAGTCCAATGTCAAGCCCATCCAAAGCCTTTTGGATGTGGCTGTCAACGCATATATGCCTCACTCTCTCATTTAGCAAAGTGTGCTTTGAGAGAGTGTGTGTGTATTTTTCTTCTCTTTGTAATTCTTTCTAATCTAATATACACCAAGTTCCAGGAAAACTTCCTCTCTACTGCCACCATCTTTTCTCTATCTTTCTTATCTCTTTCTCTTATTCTACATCTATCCTTCTTCTCTTCTAGTGCCATTCGATGGTTATGGTATGATAAAAGAGTGATTTTCACTCGTATCAGCTTTTTATCGCAATTCTACTTAGATTCTTATCGCAATTGTAGAACTTGGACTTCTATCGCAATTTTAAATACTCTAACGCAATTGTGAAGATTTAACCCAAAAAAAAAAAAAAAAAGAAAAAGAAAAAGTTTTTGGCGGAAAAATTTGAGTAAAATTTAATTTTAAAGGGTATTATAGGCAATTAACATTACTTAAACTTTAGACATTTTATTGTCATTTAAGCATTTAATTTTAAAAGGTATTATAGGCAATTAACATCACTTAAACTTTAGACATTTTAAGTTTAAGAAATGAGGATTGATTTTCACACATTGATAATTGATTGGGATACACCAATTCAAGCATCAAATACTTGTAAAGTATTGATATCTTGCTTTAATCAATTGTACATTTGAGTGTGTGAATAAAAAAATAATAGTATGCAAACCATCTATATCAAAAAATGCATATGTATACATTATAAGTAGTGGAAATGTTACTTGGTTAAAATAGTATTCAATTCAACTTTTATGAACTTACTTAAGTTGCCATAATTAACTTTTCAAAGCTATACAGGGAACTTTGTTTAGTTGTTTAAAAATATTTCAGCTCCAATAATTATTGTTGGCTTTGGATAATTAGTTTTATATCAATGACAAACTTGATTGGGTATCAAATGATTAAACAATTGCTTGTAGATTCATTCTTTACACTTAGTTAATGCTTATTAGTTTTCTAAATAATCATATATTACAACTCAAGCAACTCATTATCTTTTCCTTAAAGAAGCCATTTTGGTACAATCTTTTTTACTAAAATTGATTGTATTTAAGTTTCTTGGTTCATTTCTAAATGACACATCTAAACTATAAGAAGAAACAATAGTTGTGTGATTTGGTACCATCCGATGTAATGCGTTTTCTTATTAAGTATTTGGATCACATTTTGATTGCATTTTCTAAAGTTTCTAAACCGTAGCGCAAAATCATTAGTTTTCGCCTACGTCATTGGAAGTTCTGGTGGATGAATCTTTGATACCAAGTTCTTCTAACAATTGCAATGTCTTTAAAAGTGTTATGTTCTTGGTTTTATGGTGTATAGATTAGGTAATATTCATGGCCGTTCCATGAATTTATGAAATTTTTGAAGGTCCTGGACGAAATTCAATAATGATGCCTTTCGATAAGGAATGTTATATATAAAGTGTCACCGTTTATAACATATAATGCAATTAGTTATATAAACGTTCTAATATATTACTCATTTAAGATATTTTCTTATCTAAATTCTTTTTTCTTCGTGAAAAATATGCATACACATGCATATAATTATTAACGGAACAAATTTTGAGGCCCTTAAAATATTTGGGGCCCTGAGCGGTCGCCCACCTTGCACACCCTCAAAGACGGCCCTAGTAATATTGGTCAAGATATTTCCTAGACTCAATGGTTAGGGTTTGTTTTGGATATTATACGCTAATTTGTTTGCTTTAGTTTCATAATGCTTTTTTGTTTGGTCGTGTTTTGCACAAAATTGATGGTTGATCCTCTTGTATTGGTGTTTTGGTTTGGTTAACTCTTTTAACAAATCAATTTGGAAAAGAAAAAAAAATGGTATTTGTGTCGATACAAAATTTGGAATAAGTAAAACTCTTTCCAATACAAAATAAATGTACACTTTTTACTTCGTGTTTGTGTTTCAACAATCAAAAGAGATTTAGTAGATATAGATGATATTTGATTGTTTAAGACTTTAAGTGTCTAGTTAGTGAGAAATTCTAAAATTGTGCAAAATTAAAAAGGACATTTATTTTGGAAAAGATGAAGTAAGCTAAAACAAGTCTCAACAACATATAGCCATTTTAAACGGTATCAACAGTAGTATCAAATATCATTGGCTGATATGCGAGGTAAAATGTAAACAATCATTTTTATAGTCGAAAGTATACTAGAATATAAAGGTTGTTTTTAAAATTTTCCCACCAGTGTATTGTCATTCAAACGAACGAATATCTCATAAAGCACATTATAAGAACACATAAATCTCATAAAGCACTATACTCCGTATTTGATATCACCAGTGGCGAAACTTAAACATTTCTTTGAGAGACCGAATGAGTTCGTAGAGAAAAGTTACACGTAAACGATTAAGCAAGGCAATAGGTAGTCGACAAAGCATTTTCGTAAAAGCTTAAAACGGAGTCCTTTGTATAAAAACATGCATATGGTTAAAAACTCAGCTGAACTAGCTATCTTTAAGGTATCTAAATCATCAATTACGGGTTTAAAAAAGCTAAAAATCAAACCTGGATACAAAATTCCATGCTGATATGATGTGAAGTCGAAAAATTCCAACTTCAAGTAGTGAAGAATAATCGGCCAGATGAAGTTGCTGGTGAATTTTGCCATTGGGAAGACAGTGTCTTTGTTTTCGATTCTTTTATTGGGGGCCATAACATAACAAAGTTTTTTTTTTTTTTTTTTTTTTTTTTTTTTTATATAAACTATCAACTAAGACACATAGATGATCTACTTTGGGGGCCAGGGCCCTCCCCTACCCCTAATTAATGGTAAGCAGTTGATAGAACATTGTTTAGCCAGTGTATATTGCTTTTAGAAGTTGTCATTTCTGTATTTGCGAACAACGGAACAAGAGGTGTTGATCTGTAAGTGTAGTGCGTGGTTCACGGATGAATATCTGGGCAAACAACGTGTCCATATCAACGAGCTTGAGTCATAAATATCAAACCAGCTACCACATATGAATTGACAAAGAAAATCCATACATATCAGGTTAAAATAAAACTCTAAGTACAAGCACGGGTTGCAAATATCTTTAGCACCAAGTCTTTGATAATAATAGTAATAACTTAGACAAACAAAACCGATAGATATCAAAAGACAGGTTCTAACCTTTTTTCTTACAGAAAAAATCCCACAAACCCAAAATCTTTTTTCTAAATAAGATTAGCAACGTTTGATGGCAGTTCCTCGACAACCACATAGTAAAATTTCTGGATATTTGCGAGCATCCTTTCGTCATCCAAAGTCACAAAGTTAATAGCAACACCCTTTTGAAACTCACTTTTAAAGACTTTGCTGTTGTTAGTAGAACCCAATTCAAACTTACAATTGCTCACTAGTTTCTACCATGACAAAATGTCACAAATAAACTAAACAAAAGAAAACTAAACGGCTGCTTCATATGTCTCTCCTTCTTCTTCTCGAATTTGAAACGAAATTGAGGGTGACGATGCTTCCTTTCATTCCATTTCTATACATAAGAAAGAAACACAATTATAGGAGCGGCATAAAGGGAAACAATATCAAAGAAGCAAAATGAGACCAAAATAACTAACCTGTGAGCGCATAGTGCATACGAGTTTAGCAAAAACATAAAAAACTCCGTAATGACGCAAAAGTCATTTCCACTCTATCATATAGCGGTTGTTACCAATATAAAATTCCTGATAACCTGCATTTGGCATCGGCGTAATTCTCCTGCTAAGTTTAAGATGCATCAATTTTGGGCAGGTCAAAGCAATTGACCTAACATCTTCCCATGAGATATTGTAACATGAGAGCAAGCTAAGTTGATTTAAGTGTTGATGACCAGAAAAAGCATGTAAACCAGCACTAGTAATTCTGCTACAACCCTCCAAACTTATCAGCGACAACTTCAAACAATTGGTACCAATTTCAATCAATGAAATGTCCGTTATATTGAACAATGAACCTAACCTCAATATCATAATATCTGGGAGCTCACATAGGGCCACAACCCCGCTGTCGGTGATGTTAGCCCCACAATTAGACAAATCCAGGCTTATAAGACTGACCAGTTTCTTCAAGTGGAAAATGCCGTTATCGGTAATCCTATCACATTTATTTAGAGTAAGCCACTTCAAACAATACTTCAAATCCCCATTCGCCAAATACTCCAAACCCAAATCACTAATCAAATAACAACCTTCCAAATATAACCACTCTATATGACTTGCTTCTCCAATAGCTTTCAGTGATTTGTCAGTGACATTTAAACAACAACTCAAATCTAATACTTTTAAATTCTTGCATGATCTTACAAGAGAACCAATTCCTATTTCCTTAAAACGTAACCTCCCAAATAGATGCACACGAACCAAATGAATACAAGCATCCGCGATTGCACACAAGCCAACATCATCAAACTCCAACTTACCCACCTCACGATCTTGATCATTGTATTGCCTTGAAGAAAGAATCAGGTTCTTGATATTGGGACATGACTCGGCTATTAGTTTCATGTGGTTGTTTGTCAGAGTTTTGTGACATTCAAATAAGACCATTTTTGGGGATGCAGTTAGTATGTCATACAGTAGATCAGGAAGCTTATTGTCTAACGACCCAAGTTGAAAACATGCAACTTTCAAGAATCTCTTGCACACTTTAGAAAATGATTTCTTGTCCTTTCGGTTGGGAATTCGTTGAAATATGGAAAATATCTCATCATCTCCGAGTCGTTCCATCATTCTACGGATTTTGTTGCCACCTCACCTGTCACGTGTACATGAATACGTTTAAGTTTCTGAAAGATTCAGTTAAAACATTGAAATTTTAATTTGTCTTTCGCAAAAATTTTAGTTGTTTTTCTATTTTACCAAATGCATGTGCAAGAACTAAAGAACAAAGAACTAAACTTGGTGACATAGAATTCCTATGTTATCAACTTGCATCGATTGTAAAATCTGCATTTTAATACCAAAGCACAACAATACTTAAGAAGGAGCATTGCGAAAAAGATAGAAAACTTCATTCACCTAATACGCAATGATCGAGATGATACTTCATATATCACGATCACCCGTTAAATACTTAAAAATAAGCATTGCGAAATAGATAGATTACTGCATTAGACATGTAATTTGCCTTTTAAACAGGAATGACAATGGGGCGGTTTTGGGGCGGGGCTGCCATTCCCATCCCCAAACCCGATTACGTATATCATCCTCAAACTAGCCCCAATCCCCAGCGGGGTTCTTATAAGGATGCCCCGTTTGCCCGAGATGCTCCCCCAAACCCGCCTTATTCCCCATTGGGCATCTTATCGGGTTGTCTTCTTTGGACACGATGCTCCACCAAACTCGTGCCGTTCCCCGTTTATTATAATTTTATACTATTAACAATATGATTTTATGCAAGAACTTGAGGAATCGATAACCAATTAATAAAAAATTTAAGCATTGGCCTTATGAGTTCTTAAAAAATAGTATTAAACATAAATAACGATACGTTACTCGCATCATAAATCACATCTTCTATAAAATATTACAGCACAACAACAAGTTTATCACACAATATTACAAAGATACAAACTATTGAAAATTAAAGAATTATATTTTTATTATGTAACTATCAACACAATAATTTATATGTTTCGGGGCGGGGCGGGGATGTTGTGCCCCTTCCCCCCAACCCGATAAGATTCCCGTTAAGACCATGAAACCCGATAAGCATGCCCTGCCTCGCCCCAAAAAATTTGGGTTTAGGGTTCCCCGTCGGGTTTGGGTTTTTTTTTTACATCCCTACTTTTAATAGTGATCTAGCTCAATCCGCAACTATTTTTTGTTTAACGAAAAAGTACGCAAAAAACCAATTTAGATTTACATAACTTGATAAGATCCCATACATTAGTATATAACCATACTCAAAACAATATCATACACATTCTCATTAAAAAAACAGACGAAAGATCTAATTAATTAATAATACCTTTGAAGCAAAAATAAAAGCTGCGTTTCTGTTAGTAAGTTGAAGGGTGTGACATTCGAATATTTATTGTGTCAGTTTGATTAAATTACATAACACCCCCTTAACTATTTAAAAAAAAACGATATCATATTACGAGAATAATCCAAAAAGTTATTTGATAAGTTTGCAATAATTTTACGATCGGTCCATGTCAATTATATTGTCATCATGTGTAGCCGCTAATGTCTGGTCGGTTAAGAGCATTAGGTGTCATGACATCTCAAAACTACTCATTTTGGTCTCACGGGGTGCCACGTCAGCATGACATATTCATTTGGGTCCCACCACTTTCTATTTTATTTTTTTATTCAAATTTCCAAATAAACTAAATTCATTCAATTAAATTAAAAATACAATACATCATATTAAAACACATAAGAAATATAAACTAACGATACGAAGAAAAAAAAGGGTAAATAAATGGGTCGTGTTTGGGTAGAGGTTATTTCAACCTGCCAACCCGCGAACCCGAATAGGTCAACACGAACACGACTCGATTGCCCCGTTTTTATTAATACTCACTCCCTCAATACCTATTTTCAACAAAGAAACACACATACAACCAACACCATTTATCATCCACACATACATTACACTCACCATCTTCCACTGTAGAACCATTGTCATTAGTGTGTTATCCGCATGTGTTGGTCACACAATCACTACAGTTTGTTCAAGTAATATATTCAAACGAAAACCTCAATAGAACTCAGACCAATGCACATTCTCAGACACATCTTTGTTTATGCTGTTATTGTACGATACACAAGCAAATAACCTTTCTTTCATTTTTGAAATAGGTGGTCTCGGAAATGCAACAAGCTGGTACATTTGATACTTTATTATTTTCCTTTTTACACATTTTAATTGCTCAGTGTGAAAATATTAAGTTGAAAGCCCAAGTCACTGAGTTAAAAAAATCACGTGGTATGTATGCTTCTTCTATCGAAGGATTATTAAGAGATCATTGCTCTTTGGATGTGACAACCTAATCACTTACTGGCTCAGACATAGGATTTGGTGGCTATCAACAAATGAGGTACCGTACCACCCAAGTGTGTATGAAGTTGTGAATCGTTGGACAAAGCTAAAGATTGAAGAAAAAGGTAACAATGGGTTACAAGGTTTGGAATCCGGTGGCAGTAGCTGCCTTAATTACGGGAGTTTGTTTCAGAACACGTGACAAATTGGGTAAAATTAACGAAACTTAAGGATGCTAAATTCGAACCCCTACAAGGTCGCAGTAGTAGGTCGTTGAAAGTAAAAAAAAAAAAAAAAAAAAAAAAAAATCTTTAATTTTCTTGTTTAAACTTGATACTTTTATGTGATATATGAGTTTGTGAATTATTGCTTTGTGTATGTGAAAATTTAATGTCAATTATTTATCTCAATTATTGCTTCGGGTTTTTTGGGGGTTCACTTCAATTAAGAATGAATTTAATGTTTTCTAAAGATTTTGCACATCTATGACATCACTTATAAATTTATTCCCCGTTTTTGGTTTTTTATGTTCAAGTCAACTCCAATATTGTTTACTTTTGGGGTTCTTTTCTTCGCCCGCCCGCACATACTTGTTGATGATTTTGTCTTCGTTTTTTACCTCTTTGTAGGCAAAATGGAAAAGCCTGCTCAAGCGTGATCAAGTAAGACCAACCATCTCTTTGTTTAGTTTGTACATTTAATTATAAATCCGCTACTTTCACTTTTATACCGCATAATAGAACAAAACACAAAACAAAAAGAGCTACTGTAGTAGAACTACACTACAACACGGTTTCGGTCTCACTTTTTTGGTGTTTCTACTAACTTTTGTCTTAATTATGTTCAGCCTCGATTAATAGACGAATCAGGCTAATTTTGAAGAAAACAAATATCCAAAGTCTCCCAAGGTTGATGATGTTCCAAAAAAACAAGATCCCACTCCTCGTGCTAAGGACCACGGTGAAACACTTTTCAAAACAATTCCCGAGGCTAATGTTGACGGTGCGGCACCAAACCATGATAATCCTGCTTCTCCTCCTAAGGGCCGAGGTGAAACAAGTTCAAGTCCCGAGCCTAAAGTTGAAGAAAAAGAACATCCCACTCCTAATGTCCATGTAAGACTTTCTGTTTTAATAATAAGCATGACATTTTTTTTTTATTTTATTTTTTTTTTTATTTTTTTTTACACACAAGTTCCACTACACATTTTAGATTGGAGCATTAAACATAGCTAAGTTACTTTTGTTGTGATCCACCATGTCTTGCCCCAAGCAATATAAACTAAAAATGAATGTACATCTTGCAACTATAAACAAACACAGATAGCCTCCTTTTTTTTTTTTTTTTGAAACAGAACTCAATATGAAATAAAATAGAAAAGGGGAACCTAAGCACAATTCACTATTATAAATGCTTGATTAATTTTACATATCAAATCATAAGTCTTGTTGTTTTGCAGTTCGAGGCTCGACAAGATGAAAACAGTTTTAACTACTATACTTGACATTCTAATATAGTCTATCGACATTGAGAATTTTTGGGTGCCCAGGACTACTATAAATCTTTGCTGAGTGAAGTTTAGAATGTCAAGCCTGTTTAAACGTTTTGGTAGCTAATTGTATGATTGTTGCGTGTTTAAACTAAATAATGAATACATAGTCTATCGACAGTTAAACTGTTTCGACTGCGTAATTTAGGCGTTTTACCTAAATAATGAATATGATAGTGTATCGACAGTTTAAACTGTTTTCATGTTTGTCATTGTTCTTATCGGTTTGCATAGTTAATATAATAATGTAAACAGTTTTAACTACTATACTTGACATTCTAATATATCCGGGCACCCAAAAATTCTCAATGTCAAGCCTGTTTAAACATTTGGTAGCTAATTGTATGATTGTTGCGTGTTTAAACTAAATAATGAATATATAGTCTATCGACAGTTAAACTATTTCGACTGCGTAATGTAGGCGTTTTACCTAAATAATGAATATGATAGTGTATCGACAGTTTAAACTGTTTTCATGTTTGTCACTGTTCTTATCGGTTTGCATAGTTAATCTAATAATGAAAACAGTTTTAAGTCTTTAACAACTATACTTGACATTCTAATATATCCGGGCACCCAAAAATTCTCAATGTCAAGCCTGTTTAGACGTTTCGGTAGCTAATTGTATGATTGCTGCGTGTTTAAACTAAATAATGAATATATAGTCTTTCGACAGTTAAACCATTTCGACTGCGTAATTTAGGCGTTTTACCTAAATAATGAATATGATAGTGTATCGACAGTTTAAACTGTTTTCATGTTTGTCACTGTTCTTATCGGTTTGCATTGTTAATCTTGTAGGGTTTTAGGTGTTAGTGTTATTGAAAATATGCGGAAAATGCCATAAATAGTGGTTAGAGGATTTAGCTGTTTAATTATTAGTAAATGATTTTATTGGTTTCGACATGTCGGATGTGTTTAAACTGTTTTGCTGACAACCGGAACCGTGGCTTTATATACATGTGTTAGTGGGTAAAACACGGATATAGTTTTGTACTATAAAGTTGTGGTCAATGCTTATGTGGATATAGTTTTGAACTTATATTTGCATTACGCTTAATTTAGAGTGTTATATGTAAATGTGCGTTTATCTATGTTATAGGAGTCGACAATATGGCCGACGTTGATCGACGTGGTGACCTACACTTGTTAAATCCCGAAAAGGGTGTAAGTGGTTGGGAAATAAAAGTTGGGTGAATCCTTAAAGACGGCCCCGGTAATATTGGTAAATATATTTCCTAGACTCGATGGTTATGGTTTGTTTTGGATATTATACGCTAATTTGTTTGCTTTAGTTTCATAATGCTTTTTTGTTTGGTTGTGTTTTGCACAAAATTGATGGTTGATCCTCTTTTAACAATCAATTTGGAAAAGAAAAAAAATGTTACTTGTGTCGATACAAAATTTGGAATAAGTAAAACTCTTTCCAATACAAAATAAATGTACAGTTTTTTCTTCGTGTTTGTGTTTCAACAATCAAAAGAGATTTAGTAGATATAGATGATATTTGATTGTTTAAGTGTCTAGTTAGCGAGAAATTCTAAAATTGTGCAAAATTAAAAAGGACATTTATTTTGGAAAAGATGAAGTAAGCTAAAACAAGTCTCAACAACATATAGCCATTTTAAACGGTATCAACAGTAGTATCAAATATCATTGGCTGATATGCGAGGTAAAATGTAAACAATCATTTTTATAGTCGAAAGTATACCAAAATATAAAGGTTGTTTTTAAATTTTTTCCCAACAGTGTATTGTCATTCAATCGAACGAATAGAAAACGAAGTATACATAAATCAGGCATAGTTCGGCCCAAATTGAGCATATTCGAAACTGAAATATATGCTACTAGAAATACAATTACAAAAAAATACTATTCTGTCTCCCCAAAAAAACACACCGTTTAAAAAACATAATTATCATTATATTTTTTTATTATTTTATTTTATTTTTTTTATTTTTTTTTGCAAAATGACAGTTTACCCTTATCCAATTAATTAAATATTTGAATGATGTTTGTAATATTTTGGATTACTAGGTGCAAAATATTTAACTTGCTGCATTATTCACAACTATATTTGGAAGAGACAATAATTTTAAGACAACCCAAGATAGATAAAAGGACTATCAATTTGGAATGAGTGAAGTATATTTTTAGAAAAATATTTAATTCTCTTACGTTAGTCATTTTTAAATTTTGACGCTATAGTTAAAAAAACATTAATTGACAAAAAAATAAAAATAAATAAATCTTTTATATAATAAAACAAAACCCCTAGTGGGGACTTTTACATTTCAAAAAAATCAAATCATACCTTATTAAGTAATAATCAAATTATTATTATTATTATTTTCTTAAATATTAAATAAGAAAAGTCTAAATACTTCTAAATTTATCCATATTCTACACAAAAAAAAATGTGATTTGTAATCATTCAATAAAAACTTACAAAAATATATGTGTCAAAATATAAAAAATTAAAACTTGAAAACGGTGGAGCAAGTTTTTCAAAAATTTGGGCTGAAACTTAAAATTCAGTATCATTCCCACTAAATATTTGAAGTCCCAACATTCTCAAATTCCTCCTCCATCAATCAAACTCGATCTCTTATCATTCATTCACGCACAATCATTGACGCAAGAACATCTCCACCAAATCTAATTAATATTAAAACCCACTACATTCGTAAATAACCATAATTCAATACCTCAATCAAAGTACAATGGTTTTGAAGGTCCTGTTATAATAATTAAAACCCGAAATTAAAAATAATAATTTATTTAAATGATTAGAAAAAACCCCGCGCGTGCGCGGGCATTATATCTAGTTATGGATTACAATAACTCACTTTAGTGGTAAAAAAATGTGCACAAAATGAGGTTGTCAATAAACAACAACAAATCTAAGACCTTATAGCAAATCAACAACCATTGATGACAACTCCACAACAGTCACATTATAAGAACACATAAATCTCATAAATCACTACTCCGTATTTGATATCACCAGTGGCGAAACTTAAACATTTCTTTGAGAGACCGAATGAGTTCTTAGAGAAAATTAAGTTACACGTAAACGATTAAGCAAAGGCAATAGGTAGTCGACAAAGCATTTTCGTAAAAGCTTAAAACGGAGTCCTTTGTATAAAAACATGCATATGGTTAAAAACTCAGCTGAACTAGCTATCTTTAAGGTATCTAAATCATCAATTACGAATTTAAAAAAGCTAAAAATCAAACCTGGATACAAAATTCCATGCTGATATGATGTGAAGTCGAAAAATTCCAACTTCAAGTAGTGAAGAATAATCGGCCAGATGAAGTTGCTGGTGAATTTTGCCATTGGGAAGACAGTGTCTTTGTTTTCGATTCTTTTATTGGGGGCCATAACATAACAAAGTTTTTTTTTTTTTGTATATAAACTATCAACTAAGACACATTGATGATCTACTTTGGGGGCCAGGGCCCTCCCCTGCCCCTAATTAATGGTTTGAGTAAAAAAAGTTGTCATTTTAGCCATTAGTTTGAGGTTGATAATTGAATGAAGAGTTATTGCTTGGTAAGCAGTTGATAGAACTTTTGTTTAGCCAGTGTATATTGCTTTTAGAAGTTGTCATTTCTGAATTTGCGAACAACGGAACAGGAGGTGTTAATCTGTAAGTGTAGTGCGTGGTTCACGGATGAATATCTGGGCAAATAACGTGTCCATATCAACGAGCTTGAGTCATAAATATCAAACCAGCTAAATAAAACTCTAATTACAAGCACGGGTTGCAAATATCTTTAGCACCAAGTCTTTGATAATAATAGTAATAACTTAGACAAACAAAACCGATAGATATCAAAAGACAGGTTCTAATCTTTTTTCTAAATAAGATTAGCAACGTTTGATGGCAGTTCCTCGACAACCACATAGTAAAATTTCGGGATATTTGCGAGCATCCTTTCGTCATCCAAAGTCACAAAGTTAATAGCAACACCCTTTTGAAACTCACTTTTAAAGACTTTGCAGTTGTTAGTAGAACCCAATTCAAACTTACAATTGCTCACTAGTTTCTACCATGACAAAATGTCACAAATAAACTAAACAAAAGAAAACTAAACAGCTGCTTCATATGTCTCTCCTTCTTCTTCTCGAATTTGAAACGAAATTGAGGGTGACGATGCTTCCTTCCATTCCATTTCTATACATAAGAAAGAAACACAATTATAGGAGCGGCATAAAGGGAAACAATATCAAAGAAGCAAAATGAGACCAAAATAACTAACCTGTGAGCGCATAGTGCATACGAGTTTAGCAAAAACATAAAAAACTCCGTAATGACGCAAAAGTCATTTCCACTCTATCATATAGCGGTTGTTACCAATATAAAATTCCTGATAACCTGCATTTGGCATCGGCTTAATTCTCCTGCTAAGTTTAAGATGCATCAATTTTGGGCAGGTCAAAGCAATTGACCTAACATCTTCCCATGAGATATTGTAACATGAGAACAAGCTAAGTTGATTTAAGTGTTGATGACCAGAAAAAGCATGTAAACCAGCACTAGTAATTCTGCTACAACCCTCCAAACTTATCAGCGACAACTTCAAACAATTGGTACCAATTTCAATCAATGAAATGTCCGTTATATTGAACAATGAACCTAACCTCAATATCATAATATCTGGGAGCTCACATAGGGCCACAACCCGCTGTCGGTGATGTTAGCCCCACAATTAGACAAATCCAGGCTTATAAGACTGACCAGTTTCTTCAAGTGTAAAATACCATTATCGGTAATCCTATCACATTTATTTAGAGTAAGTCCCTTCAAACAATACTTCAAATCCCCATTCGCCAAATACTCCAAACCCAAATCACTAATCAAATAACAACCTTCCAAATATAACCACTCTATACGAGTTGCTTCTCCAATAGCTTTCAGTGATTTGTCAGTGACATTTAAACAACAACTCAAATCTAATATTTTCAAATTCTTGCATGATCTTACAAGAGAACCAATTCCAATTTCCTTAAAACGTAACCTCCCAAATAGATGCACACGAACCAAATGAATACAAGCATCCGCGATTGCACACAAGCCAACATCATCAAACTCCAACTTATCCACCTCATGATCTTGATCATTGTATTGCCTTGAAGAAAGAATCAGGTCCTTGATATTGGGACATGACTCGGCTATTAGTTTCATGTGGTTGTTTGTCAGAGTTTTGTGACATTCAAATGAGACCATTTTTGGGGATGCAATTTGTATGTCATACAGTAGATCAGGAAGCTTATTGTCTAACGACCGAAGTTGAAAACATGCAACTTTCAAGAATCTCTTGCACACTTTAGAAAATGATTTCTTGTCCTTTCGGTTGGGAATTCGTTGAAATATGGAAAATATCTCATCATCTCCGAGTCGTTCCATCATTCTACGGATTTTGTTGCCACCTCACCTGTCACGTGTACATGAATACGTTTAAGTTTCTGAAAGATTCAGTTAAAACATTGAAATTTTAATATGTCTTTCGCAAAATTGTTAGTTGTTTTTCTATTTTACCAAATGCATGTGCAAGAACAACTAAAGAACAAAGAACTAAACTTGGTGACATAGAATTCCTATGTTATCAACTTGCATCGATTGTAAAATCTGCATTTTAAAACCAAAGCACAACAATACTTAAGAAGGAGCATTGCGAAAAAGATAGAAAACTTCATTCACCTAATACGCAATGATCGAGATGATGATACTTCATATATCACAATCACCCGTTAAATACTTAAAAAGAAGCATTGCGAAATAGATAGATTACTGCATTAGACATGTAATTTGCCTTTTAAACAGGAATGACAATGGGGCGGTTTTGGGGCGGGGCTGTCATTCCCATCCCCAAACCCGATTACGTATATCATCCTCAAACTAGCCCCAATCCCCAGCGGGGTTCTTATAAGGATGCCCCGTTTGCCCGAGATGCTCCCCCAAACCCGCCTTATTCCCCATTGGGGATCTTATCGGGTTGTCTTCTTTGGACACGATGCTCCACCAAACTCGTGCCGTTCCCCGTTTATTATAATTTTATACTATTAACAATATGATTTTATGCAAGAACTTGAGGAATCGATAACCAATTAATAAAAAATTTAAGCATTGGCCTTATGAGTTCTTAAAAAATAGTATTAAACATAAATAACGATACGTTACTCGCATCATAAATCACATCTTCTATAAAATATTACAGCACAACAAGTTTATCACATAATATAACAAAGATACAAACTATTGAAAATTAAAGAATTATATTTTTATTATGTAAATATCAACACAATAATTTATATGTTTCGGGGCGGGGCGGGGATGTTGTGCCCCCTCCCCCCAACCCGATAAGATTCCCGTTAAGACCATGAAACCCGATAAGCATGCCCCGCCTCGCCCCAAAAAATTTGGGTTTATGGTTCCCCGTCGGGTTTGAGTTTTTTTTTACATCCCTACTTTTAATAGTGATCTAGCTCAATCCGCAATTGTTTTTTGTTTAACCAAAAATTATGTAAAAAACCAAGTTTTTATTAGATTTACTTCATAACTTGATAAGATCCATACTTAGTAATATAACCATACTAAACAATTCATATACATCTCCTTAAAAACAGAAAGATCTAATTAATTAATAATACCTTTGAAGCAAAAATAAAAATGCGTTTCTGTTAGTAAGTTGAAGGGTGTGACATTCGAATATTTATTGTGTCAGTTTGATTAAATTACATAACACTCCCTTAACTATTTAAAAAAAACGATATCATATTACGAGAATAATCCAAAAAGTTATTTGATAAGTTTGCAATAATTTTACGATCGGTCCATGTCAATTATATTGTCATCATGTGTAGCCGCTAATGTCTGGTCCGTTAAGAGCATTAGGTGTCATAACATCTCAAAACTACTCATTTGGGTCTCACGGGGTGCCACATCAGCATAACATATCTTCCTTTACAATCCCCTTGTTATAACAAACCACAAATTACTCATTTGGGTCCCACCACTTTCTATTTTATTTTTTATTCAAATTTCCAAATAAACTAAATTCATTCAATTAAATTAAAAATACAATACATCATATTAAAACACATAAGAAATATAAACTAACGATACGAAGAAAAAAAAGGGTAAATAAATGGGTCGTGTTTTGGTAGAGGTTATTTCAACCGGCCAACCCGCGAACCCGAATAGGTAAACACGAACACGACTCGATTGCCCCTAGTTTTTATTAATACTCACTCCCTCAATACCTATTTTCAACAAAGAAACACACATACAACCAACACCAATTATCATCCACACATACATTACACTCACCATCTTCCACTGTAGAACCATTGTCATTAGTGTGTTATCCCCATGTGTTGGTCACACGATCACTACAGTTTGTTCAAGTAATATATTCAAACGAAAACCTCAATAGAACTCAGACCAATGCACATTCTCAGACACATCTTTGTTTATGCTGTTATTGTACGATACACAAGCAAATAACCTTTCTTTCATTTTTGAAATAGGTGGTCTCGGAAATGCAACAAGCTGGTACATTTGATACTTTATTATTTTCCTTTTTACACATTTTAATTGCTCAGTGTGAAAATATTAAGTTGAAAGCCCAAGTCACTGAGTTAAAAAAATCACGTGGTATGTATGCTTCTTCTATCGAAGGATTATTAAGAGATCATTGCTCTTTGGATGTGACAGCCTAATCACTTACTGGCTCAGACATAGGATTTGGTGGCTATCAACAAATGAGGTACCGTACCACCCAAGTGTGTATGAAGCTGTGAATCGTTGGACAAAGCTAAAGATTGAAGAAAAAGGTAACAATGGGTTACAAGGTTTGGAATCCGGTGGCAGTAGCTGCCTTAATTACGGGAGTTTATGCTAAATTCGAACCCCTACAAGGTCGCAGTAGTAGGTCGTTGAAGGTAAAAAAAAAAAAAAAAAAAATATATATATATATCTTTAATTTTCTTGTTTAAACTTGATACTTTTATGTGATATATGAGTTTGTGAATTATTGCTTTGTGTATGTGAAAATTTAATGTCAATTATTTATTTCAATTATTGCTTCGGGTTTTTTGGGGGATCACTTCAATTAAGAATGAATTTAATGTTTTCTAAAGATTTTGCACATCTATGACATCACTTATAAATTTATTCCCCGTTTTTGGTTTTTTATGTTCAAGTCAACTCCAATATTGTTTACTTTTGGGGTTCTTTTCTTCGCCCGCCCGCACATACTTGTTGATGATTTTGTCTTCGTTTTTTACCTCTTTGTAGGCAAAATGGAAAAGCCTGCTCAAGCGTGATCAAGTAAGACCAGCCATCTCTTTGTTTAGTTTGTACATTTAATTATAAATCCGCTACTTTCACTTTTATACCGCATAATAGAACAAAACACAAAACAAAAAGAGCTACTGTAGTAGAACTACACTACAACACGGTTTCGGTCTCACTTTTTTGGTGTCTCTACTAACTTTTGTCTTAATTATGTTCAGCCTCGATTAATAGACGAATCAGGCTAATTTTGAAGAAAACAAATATCCAAAGTCTCCCAAGGTTGATGATGTTCCAAAAAAACAAGATCCCACTCCTAGTGCTAAGGACCACGGTGAAACACTTTTCAAAACAATTCCCGAGGCTAATGTTGACGGTGCGGCACCAAACCATGATAATCCTGCTTCTCCTCCTAAGGGCTGAGGTGAAACAAGTTCAAGTCCCGAGGCTAAAGTTGAAGAAAAAGAACATCCCACTCCTAATGTCCATGTAAGACTTTCTGTTTTAATCATAAGCATGACATTTTTTTTTTATTTATTTTTTTTTTTTACACACAAGTTCCACTACACATTTTAGATTGGAGCATTAAACATAGCTAAGTTACTTTTGTTGTGATCCACCATGTCTTGCCCCAAGCAATATAAACTAAAAATGAATGTACATCTTGCAACAATAAACAAACACAGATAGCCTCCTTTTTTTTTTTTTTTTTTGAAACAGAACTCAATATGAAATAAAATAGAAAAGGGGAACCTAAGCACAATTCACTATTATAAATGCTTGATTAATTTTACATATTAAATCATAAGTCTTGTTGTTTTGTAGTTCCAGGCTCGACAAGATGAAAACAGTTTTAACTACTATACTTGACATTCTAATATAGTCTATCGACATTGAGAATTTTTGGGTGCCCGGGACTACTATAAATCTTTGCTGAGTGAAGTTTAGAATGTCAAGCCTGTTTAAACGTTTTGGTAGCTAATTGTATGATTGTTGCGTGTTTAAACTAAATAATGAATACATAGTCTATCGACAGTTAAACTGTTTCGACTGCGTAATTTAGGCGTTTTACCTAAATAATGAATATGATAGTGTATCGACAGTTTAAACTGTTTTCATGTTTGTCATTGTTCTTATCGGTTTGCATAGTTAATATAATAATGTAAACAGTTTTAACTACTATACTTGACATTCTAATATATCCGGGCACCCAAAAATTCTCAATGTCAAGCCTGTTTAAACATTTGGTAGCTAATTGTATGATTGTTGCGTGTTTAAACTAAATAATGGATATATAGTCTATCGACAGTTAAACTATTTGACTGCGTAATGTAGGCGTTTTACCTAAATAATGAATATGATAGTGTATCGACAGTTTAAACTGTTTTCATGTTTGTCACTGTTCTTGTCGGTTTGCATAGTTAATCTAATAATGAAAACAGTTTTAACAACTATACTTGACATTCTAATATATCCGGGCACCCAAAAATTCTCAATGTCAAGCCTGTTTAGACGTTTCGGTAGCTAATTGTATGATTGCTGCGTGTTTAAACTAAATAATGAATATATAGTCTTTCGACAGTTAAACCATTTCGACTGCGTAATTTAGGCGTTTTACCTAAATAATGAATATGATAGTGTATCGACAGTTTAAACTGTTTTCATGTTTGTCACTGTTCTTATCGGTTTGCATTGTTAATCTTGTAGGGTTTTAGGTGTTAGTGTTATTGAAAATATGCGGAAAATGCCATAAATCGTGGTTAGAGGATTTAGCTGTTTAATTATTAGTAAATGTTTTTATTGGTTTCGACATGTCGGATGTGTTTAAACTGTTTTGCTGACAACCGGAACCGTGGCTTTATATACATGTGTTAGTGGGTAAAACACGGATATAGTTTTGTATTATAAAGTTGTGGTCAATGCTTATGTGGATATAGTTTTGAACTTATATTTGCATTACGCTTAATTTAGAGTGTTATATGTAAATGTGCGTTTATCTATGTTATAGGAGTCGACAATATGGCCGACGTTGATAGATGTGGTGACCTACACATGTTAAATCCCGAAAAGGGTGTAAGTGGTTGGGAAATAAAAGTTGGGCGAATCCATGCCTTAAAAACCTTTGTTTACCATGATAAGTTTTTTGGGATTCAAGTTGTTTACCCTGCCGAGTTTTTTCACCACGTCGATCAACGTCGGCCATATTGTCGACTCCTATAACATAGATAAACGCACATTTACATATAACACTCTAAATTAAGCGTAATGCAAATATAAGTTCAAAACTATATCCACATAAGCATTGACCACAACTTTATAGTACAAAACTATATCCGTGTTTTACCCACTAACACATGTATATAAAGCCACGGTTCCGGTTGTCAGCAAAACAGTTTAAACACATCCGACATGTCGAAACCAATAAAATCATTTACTAATAATTAAACAGCTAAATCCTCTAACCACGATTTACGACATTTTCCGCATATTTTCAATAACACTAACACCTACAAACACTACAAGATTAACTATGCAACCCGATAAAAACAGTGACAAACATTAAAACAGTTTAAACTGTCGATACACTAACATATTCATTATTTAGGTAAAACGCCTAAATTACGCAGTCAAAACAGTTTAACTGTCGATAGACTATATATTCATTATTTAGTTTAAACACGCAACAATCATACAATTAGCTACCGAAACGTTTAAACAGGCTTGACATTGAGAATTTTTTGGTGCCCGGATATATTAGAATGTCAAGTATAGTAGTTAAAACGCAACAATCTATACATTCTAATAGACTATATATTCATTATTTAGTTTAAACAGGCTTGACATTGAGAATTTTTGGGTGCCCGGGACTACTATAAATCTTTGTTGAATGAAGTTTAGAATGTCAAGTATAGTAGTTAAAACTGTTTTCATCTTGTCGAGCCTGGAACAGCAAAACAACAAGACTTATGATTTGATATGTAAAATTAATCAAGCATTTATAATGGTGAATTGTGCTTAGGTTCCATTTTCTATTTTATTTCACATTGAGTTCTGTCCCCAAAAAAAAAAAAAAAAAAAAAAAAAAAAAAAAGGCTATCCATATTTGTTTATAATTGTAAGATGTACATTCATTGTTAGTTTATATTGCTTGGGGTAAGACATGGTGGATCACAACATGATGGAGCGTGATGTGTCGTTGCGGTTTAGCAGTATTAATGCCTACTCAAGTTTTAAATTTATATTTAGCCGACTTATCAATAACACACACACTTAACGAGCAGTGTACCCGGTCAGTATGAATATAATGGTAAGTAGAGTGTCGATCACTAAGAGTGGAACGTATTATTTAGTTATTCTAATCAGTATTTTAGTATCCTAAGTTAGCTATACAACCTAATCTAACGCAAGGGGGTTCAGCCTGAGAGACTGGCACGGTTTGGTTATGATTAAATAAAAACTAAACTAATGAGCACGAATCAGCGATTAGCACACACGTACACAGATAGATACTCGAGACAATAAGAAGACCTGTCCTGATAATTAAGTAGCTTGTCACTTGTTTTATTGCTAGTTTTATATGAAGTGTATATAATTAAACCTTTCTCGTTGGCTCTAATCTTATCTGCGAGTAAACCCTTAATGATTACTTATGTCTATCCTATTTATTAAGCGTCTCTTAAATAGGCGAGGAAGGGGCATGGCGACCCAAGCAATGCTCAGCTAGACACAGAGGTTATCAATGCACTAATAAAAGTCACCAAAGACATCAACATATAAACTTTAATTAATGGGAAAGCAATATTAAGGGGAGTGCATGATTTTACGTAGTCACATGACACAAGCCCATCAATCCTGATGAATTAAAGTGTACTAATACAATAAAACAAAACTACTTAATGAATTGAATACATGCAGGACCTTCTTACAGCTCTTGTATCTTCGTTTAGGGTGTGTCTTGTGCTGCTTGGTCGTCTGAATTCGGCTCTAGGGTTATTCCTTCACACACTGTCCAACTCCCAAATTCGTCTGACCTTGGGGTATTTATAGTTTCTGTCTGAGGGATAGATGCGGCGCATAGAGTTGATAGATGCGGCGCATTGACTTAACTTCGCGTGGGGTCCAAGATTAATATATTCAGGAATATTCGTAAACCGTCTTCAGATGCGGCGTATCTTGATCTTTGTATGCGGCGCATGTACTTGGATTGTAACTTGTGAAATCTTGATAGTGATACGCCGTATGTTAGAAGTATGATGCGGCGTATCTGGAGTAGAACGAGCTTGATCTTCTGGATTTCAGTAGGCTTTTGACATCTTGCTTGTTTTGCTCCATAATTAGTCCAAAATCGCCAAGTTTCACATAATGCTTGTTTTTACCTGAGAATTACTAAAGTAAACATTAATGTATCGATTCTCATAGATAATATAATAAAACAAGTCAAATAAATAGGATAAATGATGATAATAAAATGTACTTATTGGAGTTCATCACAACAAAAGTAACTTAGCTATGTTTATTTAATGCTCCAATCTAAAATGTGTAGTGGAACTTGTATGTCAAAAAAAAAGCAAATGTCATGCTTATGATTCAAACAGAAAGTCTTGCATGGACATTAGGAGTGGGATGTTCTTTTTCTTCAACTTTAGGCTCGGGACTTAAACTTGTTTCACCTCGGCCCTTAGGAGGAGAAGGAGGATTATCATGGTTTGGTGCTGCACCGTCGTCTCCAACATTAGCCTTGGGAATTGTTGTGAAAAGTGTTTCACCGTGGTCCTTAGCAGGAGGAGTGGGATCTTGTTTTTCTGGAACATCATCAACCTTGGCAGACTTTGGATATTTGTTTTCTTCAAAATTAGCCTGGGTAGTGGAATCTGATTCGTCTACTAATCGAGGCTGAACATAATTAAGACAAAAGTTAGTAGAAACACCAAAAAAGTGAGACCGAAACCGTGTTGTAGTGTAGTTCTACTACAGTAGCTCTTTTTGTTTTGTGTTTTGTTCTATTATGCGGTATAAAAGTGAAAGTAGCGGATTTATAATTAAATGTACAAACTAAACAAAGAGATGGTTGGTCTTACTTGATTATGCTTGAGCAGGCTTTTCCATTTTGCCTACAAAGAGGTAAAAAACGAAGACAAAATCATCAACAAGTATGTGCGGGCGGGCGAAGAAAAGAACCCCAAAAGTAAACAATATTGGAGTTGACTTGAACATAAAAAACGGGGAGTAAATTTATAAGTGATGTCATAGATGTGCAAAATGTTTAGAAAACATTAAATTCATTCTTAATTGAAGTGAACCCCCAAAAACCCGAAGCAATAATTCACAAACTCATATATCACATAAAAGTATCAAGTTTAAACAAGAAAATTAAAGATTTTTTTTACCTTCAACGACCTACTACTGCGACCTTGTAGGGGTTCGAATTTTGCATCCTTAAGTTCCGTTAATTTTACCCAATTTGTCCCATGTTCTGAAACAAACTCCCGTAAGGCAGCTACTGCCACCGGATTCCAACCCATTGTTACCTTTTTCTTCAATCTTTAGCTTTGTCCAACGATTCACAGCTTCATACACACTTGGGTGTTACCGTACCTCGTTTGTTGTGTTGCCTTTTTAGTTGTCACTTTTATTTTGTCCTAACCAATCATGTTAGGTTTGTAAAACTTCTTCTTCTTTTTTACATTTTATTACTTTTCTTTTTTTTTTCCACAATGTGGGTGTGTTTGTTTCATTAAGATCTTTTAGGTCTGAATCTGACTACCACATCTTACCAGTAAGAGGTGGCTAGAAAGTCTAAATCTGAACGAAATAATGTTGTTTGTTTTTTTATAATTGTTCGAATGATTTTAAGTGCTCGTTTCTGCAATTTATTTAAGTAACTTATGTAAATATGAAACAAGACTTTTTATCATAAATATAATATAGTTAATAAACCATCAAATATATTATATTGACACGAGTCTTCAATCTCTTATCGAGTAAGAGCCAGTAAGACAAGTCCCCCACCTCTTACTGAGTAAGATGTTATATGTCTAACTGGGTCTGACTCAAAAGAAAAAAATAAACAAGCAAAACGTCTGAGCACCTCTTACTGGTAAAAGTAAGAGGGCTAGCAAGCTTTTTAGTCCCCGAGTTTTCGAAAGTGCAGGCGGCCCCTTGTGGGGAAACTTCGGTTCCGTTTTGATCCCTGTGGTTTGCTCAAAATTGCAAAAATGGTCCCTGTGGTTTGCTCAAATTGCAAGAATGGTCCCTGTGGTTCGCTCAAAAAATTGCACGGCCAGGGACCAAAACGGAACCAAAGTTTCCCCACAGGGAGGCCGCCTGCACTTTCGAAAACTCGGGGACTAAATCTGCAATTTGGGCAAACCACAGGGACCATTCTTGCATTTTACTCTTTTTTTATTTAAAAAAAAAAAAAAAAAAAAAAAAAAAAAAACACTACACTTAGTTTGCCAATTTTTTACATTTGTCCCTTTTACTAATTAAACTTCTCATCATGTTACTTACTTTGCATTCCACATCGGTTTTAGATTCTTTTTAAGTATATATCATTGCCAATTAAGTAACACCACTTCACTTGTACTAAATGGTTTTATTTACTCAACTAAAAATAGGAGATCCTTTTTTTTTTTTTTTTTTTTTTTTTTAAGTTTTTATCTATTTATTATTTTTAGATATTATTCTGGGATTAAAATTTAATTTCATTATTTATGAAAAATTGCAAGCAGTATTATTTAAAAAAAACGATATCATATTACGAGAATAAACCAAAAAGTTATTTGATAAGGTTTGCAATAATTTTACGATCGGTCCATGTCAATTATATTGTCATCATGTGTAGCCGCTAATGTCTGGTCCGGTAATTGCTACGTATTATGTCTGTCCGCTAGTCGACATTTTGTCAAATGTTGACAAACATGCACTTTAGGTTATTCATTATTGCCGATGTTTCGGAAGTGTTGGGAGTTTTTGTTCTCCTTTTTCAATGAAAGCAGTGTTCACCTTTTCTCGATGTTGATACGGAGTTGTTTGATACTTTCTAAAGTGAGTTCATCGTGTTTGACTAGAATGCAAACGGGTTCGTTCAAAAATCGCTTGTGACTTAAAAGGGCTTAAGGAGGTTTCGTTGCAGAGCAAGTTCTGCACTATTGTCTGATTAGCAGTATACAAATAACTGGTTTGTTTTGGGTGACAAAATCTGTCATTTTAATAATTAGTTTGACTGGTAAAACACTAAAGCTCCTTCTGGTTTAATAAGGTGACCCTGGTTCGATTCCAAACCCAGTTGCTTCTAACTTTCTAAGGCATCAAGTTTATTCATTTCTTTTTCGAGATGAGGTCGGCATCAAGATCCATCCAAAATATTGACTACTATGAAATATGACCTGAACGTGGCCAACAATTTCCTTTCTTTTTCGACCCAAACATCTCCATAGGGATGGCAACGGGGCGGGTTTGGGGCGGGGCGGCCATCCCCATTCCCAAACCCGTTTACCAAAGTTCTCCTCAAACCCGCCCCGATCCCCATCGGGGATCTAATCGGGCCGCCCCGTTGGGGAGCGATGCTTCCCCAAACCCGTCCCGTATTAATCGAGGATTTTATCGGGGTGTCATCTTTAGGTGCAATTCTCGACCAAAGCCGCAACATTTCACATTTATTATTATTTTTAAACCGTTAGCAATAACTTGAAGAATTAAGAACCTATTAATAATCAATTATAAACAAGCGTTATTAAGTTTTCAACGATAGTATTATACATAAATAATGATAAATTATACCGCCGAAAATTAAAAATTAAAAATATAACACTGAACGAGTTTCTATAATCACAACTTTGCAATCTTACAAAGATAAAAAAACTAACAATATTAGAGTAATATACATTTATTACCTAAATACTTAGAAAATACTATATAAGTATAGATATATTTGTATATGTGTATTTATTATTCGGGTGGGGCGAGGCGGGGCGAGGATTCCTCGCTCCCCGCCCCAAACCCAATTAAAATCCCCGTTTAAGCCATAAACCCGCCCCGTAACCCGATTAGCATGACCCGCCCCGCCTTAATTAATTCGATTTCGTGTTTTTTTGCCATCCCTACATCTCCACGTCACATGTTTAACGAAGTTTCACTATCGATCATCAATTAATTATCTCACCCTCACACATTTCATAATAGAAAGTTAGAGCGTAAAGTGACGTCAAAATCAGTGTCATCCACTTCATGTCGATACGATATTTAGAATAACACCTAATCACATTTTACTTGTTTTTCGTAAAACTGAAAACTTAACATTCACAAATAATTCAATAGTAATACTTGTCCACTAAATACATGTGTGCCTTTAAAGTTAGATGTTTATATGTAACATACATAATTACATAAATACTTGATTGAAGTTGTTTAAGGGCAAATTGTTAGTAAATAAAAAAGGAAGGAGTAACATATGACCATTGACCCCATGAAAGGGTGAAAGAAAAGGTAGTGAACCTTTTTGCCCCCTTAAGAAAAGAAAAGTGAAGGCTTTCAAGCAACAAGGTTAAAATTTGTACAACTTTTAAGGAATCCAATTTTATGCCCAAGCATCCATTGTGGCTTCTTTTAAAGTTGCTAGTTGACTTGCATAAATAATTACTTTGCTTATTAACATGGAATAGGGAGAAATGCTATAACTTCCTGCCATCTAATTGTCAATCATCTACAGGGGCGGAGCCAGGAATTTGTGTTAAAGGGGTCGTAGATAAGTTGTAAAATAGCATAAGTTTCACGGAGCAGTTATCTTAGCGGGTTTAATGGTTTAATTAGCCATCCTGATCAATTTACAACACATATGAAATTTCAATTAGGTCTTTAAGTTACATATGTAACTTTAAATCAATAGAATACTATCTTGCTATCGAATCAACAAACTTTACATATTTTCAACTATTCTTAATCATTCTTTCCTTTAGAACAACTCTTCCTCAAACACATAATTGCTTTTCTAAATCGTATGAACTATGAACGATAGAAGGAAGTGTTCATAATTATAAAAAACGATTGAAATACTTGCTCGACAAGTTGAGAAAATGGAGAAAACGAGAAAACAACAATGACGGATCTAGAAATTTATGTCGAGAATAGTGGAAAAATAAACTGGGTAGCTTTTCTTCTATTTTGAGTGATAAATTATTACTCGTACCTTATTGTACACTTAGGACACATACAAGTTTGTCATTTATATCTTCTTCTTCGATTAAACCTCAAAACCTGCAACCTAGCTACCATTTCTTAACCTTTAATTCTAAAGAAAAAACTAAACAAAAATTGGAAGAGCACCCGCTACAAGTTGGGCTTGTTGAGCCAGTTGGGGGTGGCTGAGCACCCGCTAGCTCCCCTACTGGCTCCGCCTCTGATCATCTATCATATTCACTTGAGCTTTCAACTTAATGCTTGGCATCTGACACAAACTTTGGAGCATACCATTAGCGTCCCCGATCTCGACCTCAAACTTCTTTTGGTTGTCCCTTTCGCGTATTGTTACACATACTCCATAAATGATTCCAGCAGAGAAAGGGGTCCCAAGCTCATCAGATCTTGCATAATGCTCATTCGGCTGATGTCAACATATTTTGTATTTATAAGTCCCGTGCACGCACGGGATTTGCACAAATTTTGTATTTTTTATGTTTATTAAATATGAAAATCATACGAAGGAATACAATACATAAACTTAAACAATAAATACATAAAGAAGGTACAAAAAGTTACCAAGATCACCAACTTCAGCAGCTACTTTATACATCTTCACACCTTCATCCTTCTTTCCAGATGAATCCAACGCCTTTTGAACGATCACCTTCAAAACCAACCAACAAAATACAACAAACATAAGTGAAACAAAAACATTGTATACACTACAAAAATGAGACGATTAGAAGCCAAAGATAAAGATGCAAAAACAAAAAACAATTAGGAACAACCAAGAATGAAAAGAAATCAATAAAATGATTAAATTAAGTAAATAATTAGAATAACAAACCCAATTATGAAAGACCAAAAAAGATCATAACAATATCTAAAAAAAACTCCATTACCTGTTCAAAGCCAAAGGTTGCCGAAACCTATTCACCAGACAAAACACGTAAACGATCGTAATCACACATTCGAGGCTGCAATTAAACATAAAACTATGTATAAAAATACAAATTTTTATTAAAAAAAAAAATAACTGGAATTAAAAAAAAAAAAGACCCAAAAATAGTTTTTGTGTGTGCTTATGAAGAATCCAGAACCACCTTAATGTATCTCATTTAAACCAAGAAAGAAAAAAGATGTGGATAGAAACAATGGGGAAACTGTATATCTAACATATGGCTTAACCACAACCACAAAAGGATTACAAAATTGCCGTTACTATTGCTTTTACTGTCACTCCCCGCACAGACGACTGTAGCTGCCACAAAACCCATTTGGTCGGATCGGGCAACGGTTAATCGGCGGCGGGTTTATTTGTCGGAGCTGCACCGGTCGTATCTGAAAGAAAGAAGAGGGATGTGAGTTATCGTGAATAGTCCGGGTCGGACAACAATATACCACATTATTATTTGGGCTTGGATAGAGCGGGTCACAAATAACATTCGGGCTCCAACAGCCCAATAAATGTTAGTTTGATATAATGTAATACTCCTTCCGTTCTAAAATAAGTGTTCAGTTTGACTTTTCAGAGTTAAACTGGTTCAACTTTGACCTTAATATTTTTTTTTTGTTATATAATACTTGATGAAAAATTATACCAATGAAAAATACACTTAAAACCCAATCCATTCATACATTTTGCATCAAGTATTATATAATACATGCAAAAATAGAGAAGGTCAAAGTTGAACCAATTTGACTCTGAAAAGTCAAACTGGACACTTATTTTGAGACGATGGTAGTATATTTTTGCTAATAATACACAAAATTCTAAACATCTAAAAAACTAATTCTCATGTAATAAGCAAATATGGATTCAAGCTCTTCAATATTAACCTTTTTTTTGGCTTGGTACAACTTCTGAGAACAAAACTTTTTTTGTTTGATTGTTATAAAAACTTAAAATAAAATAAAATCTATGGCCTTAGCTCATTATGACGTTGTGTGGCTATATTATTTATTCAGGTTTGTTGACAAACTGTAATGCTGTATCGATAGAGAAATTTGGTATACGTCGAATTTGTTTATACAACAAGTTGAACTGTGTCCGATATGTTTTAGAATACCGTTGCAACGGCCCATACAATTTTAGGTACATTCATATGTTCTTTATTTACATTGTCTTCATCTAGAAAAGCTTTATATACAAAATGGATAATCCAGAATAAGTACAATCATGTAAAAAAAAAATAATAAAAAAAATAATAATAATAATTAATTTTTAGTAATAATAAATGGCGCAAAAATGTAAGAGTTATATATATTTGATTTAGAATCATAAAGTACAAAAATGTAAGAGTTATTAAAAAAAAAAAAAAATGATGTAGAGAAAAGTTGGTTCGAACATGGGTTATCCTATTCAGCCAAACACACTTTGCCAACTCCACTACACATTCAATCATTTACGTTATCGCAAAAGTTCAATATAGATATCATATATATATCATATTTGGCACACATCCAATGAACTAATCATGGTCATTTATTTTTTGATCAAAACAAAAAAAATAAACTTTTACCATTTTTAAAAAAATTAAATATCTCGCAAACCGTTAATCGTTACGCGAAAAAAATCATACCATCGCGACGAGAATTAAATTATCTTTCTAAAGATATGCACTTCTATATACTTTCGACCATTTTTTTTTCTTTTTTTTTTTTTTTTTAAATTTCCGTCCAAAAAAATCATATGTGATTTGATTTTTACAAACCACATGTGATTCTTACAAATTACATGTGATTTTTACAAATCACATATGATTTTTCTGGGCGTAAATTTTGAAAAAAAAAAAATTCTCGAAAGTATAGAGAAGTGCATATCTATGGACAGATAATTTAATTCTCGTCACGATGGTGTATTTTTTGTAACTTGAAGATTTACCGTTTGCAAGACATGTTTTAAAGAAAAAGGTGAAAAATGGGTTTTTATTAATTTAGATTAAAAATTGATAGCTAAAATTGGTTCTTTATATCTATGACAAATATAAGATCTATATTGATCTCAACTTTTTATGTTATTTGTTAGACTCGCTTTTTTATAAAGATGTCGTCATCACGTGAATTGGACTAGGTTTGTATTAAGTAGCTCACGCAGGGACTACTTATGTTCAATAGGCAAAGTTGTGTTGTAAAAGGGCCTATATATACCCCACATGTCTCTCCATGTGGGGTGTGGGAGTTTAGTTTCATTTCATTTGTTTCTTTTAATAAAGCAAACATTTGGCAGATTTTCTCTCCACCCTCTCACTACTCTCTCTCTCTAAGATGAACACCTTCATCTTTCACAGCCAACCAAGGCCACCCGAATCACGAAATACATGAATCTTGGTCTCTACAATTGGTATCAGAGCTAACCGGGGGAGATTCTTGGTGAGTTTACTGATTTTTGTGGTTCGTTTATGTGTATTAGGCTGTTTTTATCTTCTTTTTAGTCACCGGAAAAAAAAAAAAAAAAAAAATTTCCGGTGACTAAAAAGAAGATAAAAACAGCCTAATACACATAAACGAACCACAAAAATCAGTAAACTCACCAAGAATCTCCCCGGTTAGCTCTGATACCAATTGTAGAGACCAAGATTCATGTATTTCGTGATTCGGGTGGCCTTGGTTGGCTGTGAAAGATGAAGGTGTTCATCTTAGAGAGAGAGAGTAGTGAGAGGGTGGAGAGAAAATCTGCCAAATGTTTGCTTTATTAAAAGAAACAAATGAAATGAAACTAAACTCCCACACCCCACATGGAGAGACATGTGGGGTATATATAGGCCCTTTTACAACACAACTTTGCCTATTGAACATAAGTAGTCCCTGCGTGAGCTACTTAATACAAACCTAGTCCAATTCACGTGATGACGACATCTTTATAAAAAAGCGAGTCTAACATTATTTGTTTCACTTTGCAGTCTTTATTGAGGAACTTGAACAAGTTTGATTCTTCACCGTAAGACACTTCACCATTTTAACCCCAAACCTTTTCAAAATTTAATAACTTAACCAAGCAACAAAATAGTACCCTAACAAAACCCAGTTTTGTGTGAATTTAATGAACCAACCACCTCTGTGACACTTATTTAGACCTCAACTACTTTAATAACTATACCTGTAACTCTGTAAGGCTTCAAGTCTCACATTAACACATTTACATGTGTATATTTTTACGGAAACAAAAGTGTGTTGTTGATTTATGCAACACAAAAAAGTGTGATAATTGATGATTTATTTTTTTAGTTTGAAATCAATGCAACCCACCCTTTCACAGTAAGCAATGGTATATTTTTGTGTGTAGTATGTTGTCTCACCTAAAAGTAAGAGGAAATTTATTTCTCCTTTGACAAAATTAAATATTGGTCACCTAAACACTTGTTCTTATTAATACTCACTCCCTCAATACCTATTTTCAACAAAGAAACACACATAAAACCAACACCATTTATCATCCACACATACATTACACTCACCATCTTCCACTGTAGAACCATTGTCATTAGTATGTTATCCCCAGGTGTTGGTCACACAATCACTACAGTTTGTTCAAGAAATATATTCAAACGAAAACCCCAATAGAACTCAGACCAATGCACATTCTCAGACACATCTTTGTTTATGCTGTTATTGTACGATACACAAGCAAAGAACCTTTCTTTCATTGTTGAAATAGGTGGTCTCGGAAATGCAACAAGCAGGTACATTTGATACTTTATTATTTTCCTTTTTACACATTTTTAATTGCTCAGTGTGAAAATATTAAGTTGAAAGCCCAAGTCACTGAGTTAAAAAAATCACGTGGTATGTATGCTTCTTTTATCGAAGCATTATTAAGAGATCATTGCTCTTTGGATGTGACAGCCTAATCACTTACTGGCTCAGACATAGGATTTGGTGGCTATCAACAAATGAGGTACCGTACCACCCAAGTGTGTATGAAGCTGTGAATCGTTGGACAAAGCTAAAGATTGAAGAAAAAGGTAACAATGGGTTACAAGGTTTGGAATCCGGTGGCAGTAGCTGCCTTACGGGAGTTTGTTTCAGAACATGGGACAAATTGGGTAAAATTAACGGAACTTAATGATGCTAAATTCGAACCCCTACAAGGTCGCAGTAGTAGGTCGTTGAAGGTAAAAAAAAATCTTTAATTTTCTTGTTTAAACTTGATACTTTTATGTGATACATGAGTTTGTGAATTATTGCTTTGTTTATGTGAAAATTTAATGTCTATTATTTATCGCAATTATTGCTTTGGGTTTTTTGGGGGTTCACTTCAATTAAGAATGAATTTAATATTTTCTAAAGATTTTGCACATCTATGACATCACTTATGAATTTATTCCCCGTTTTTGGTTTTTTATGTTCAAGTCAACTCCAATATTGTTTACTTTTGGGGTTCTTTTCTTCGCCCGCCCGCACATACTTGTTGATGATTTTGTCTTCGTTTTTTACCTCTTTGTAGGCAAAATGGAAAAGCCTGCTCAAGCATGATCAAGTAAGACCAACCATCTCTTTGTTTAGTTTGTACATTTAATTATAAATCCGCTACTTTCACTTTTATACCGCATAATAGAACAAAACACAAAACAAAAAGAGCTACTGTAGTAGAACTACACTACAACACGGTTTCGGTCTCACTTTTTTGGTGTTTCTACTAACTTTTGTCTCAATTATGTTCAACCTCGATTAATAGACGAATCAGGTTAATTTTGAAGAAAACAAATATCCAAAGTCTCCCAAGGTTGATGATGTTCCAGAGAAACAAGATCCCACTCCTCGTGCTAAGGACCACGGTGAAACACTTTTCAAAACAATTCCCAAGGCTAATGTTGGAGACGACGGTGCAGCACCAAACCATGATAATCCTCCTTCTCCTCCTAAGGGCCGAGGTGAAACAAGTTCAAGTCCCGAGCCTAAAGTTGAAGAAAAAGAACATCCCACTCCTAATGTCCATGTAAGACTTTTTGTTTGAATCATAAGCATGACATTTGTTTTTTTTTTACACACAAGTTCCACTACACATTTTAGATTGGAGCATTAAATAAACATAGCTAAGTTACTTTTGTTGTGATCCACCATGTCTTGCCCCAAGCAATATAAACAAACAATGAATGTACATCTTGCAACTATAAACAAACACAGATAGCCTTTTTTTTTTTTTTTTTTTGATTTGAAACAGAACTCAATATGAAATAAAATAGAAAAGGGGAACCTAAGCACAATTCACTATTATAAATGCTTGATTAATTTTACATATTAAATCATAAGTCTTGTTGTTTTGTAGTTCCAGGATCGACAAGATGAAAACAGTTTTAACTACTATACTTGACATTCTAATATAGTCTATCGACATTGAGAATTTTTGGGTGCCCGGGACTACTATAAATCTTTGTTGAATGAAGTTTAGAATGTCAAGCCTGTTTAAACGTTTCGGTAGCTAATTGTATGATTGTTGCGTGTTTAAACTAAATAATGAATATATAGTCTATCGACAGTTAAACTGTTTCGACTGCGTAATTTAGGCGTTTTACCTAAATAATAATATGATAGTGTATCGACAGTTTAAACTGTTTTCATGTTTGTCATTGTTCTTATCGGTTTGCATAGTTAATCTAATAATGAAAACAGTTTTAACTACTATACTTGACATTCTAATATATCCGGGCACCCAAAAATTCTCAATGTCAAGCCTGTTTAAACGTTTCGGTAGCTAATTGTATGAGTGTTGCGTGTTTAAACTAAATAATGAATATATAGTCTATCGACAGTTAAACTGTTTTGACTGCGTAATTTTGGCATTTTACCTAAATAATGAATATGATAGTGTATCGACAGTTTAAACTGTTTTCAAGTTTGTCACTGTTCTTATCGGTTTGCATAGTTAATATAATAATGAAAACAGTTTTAACTACTATACTTGACATTCTAATATATCCGGGCGCCCAAAAATTCTCAATGTCAAGCCTTTTTAAACGTTTCGGTAGCTAATTGTATGATTGCTGCGTGTTTAAACTAAATAATGAATATATAGTCTATCGACATTTAAACTGTTTCGACTGCGTAATTTAGGCGTTTTACCTTAATAATGAATATGATAGTGTATCGACTTTTTAAACTGTTTTCATGTTTGTCACTGTTCTTATCGGTTTGCATAGTTAATCTTGTAGGGTTTTAGGTGTTAGTGTTATTGAAAATATGCGGAAAATGTCGTAAATCGTGGTTAGAGGATTTAACTGTTCAATTATTAGTAAATGATTTTATTGCTTTCGACATGTCGGATGTGTTTAAACTGTTTTACTGACAACCAGAACCGTGGCTTTATATACATGTGTTAGTGGGTAAAACACGAATATAGTTTTGTACTATAAAGTTGTGGTCAATGCTTATGTGGATATAGTTTTGAACTTATATTTGCATTACGCTTAATTTAGAGTTTTATATGTAAATGTGCGTTTATCTATGTTATAGGAGTCGACAATATGGCCGACGTTGATCGACGTGGTGACCTACACATGTTAAATCCCGAAAAGGGTGTAAGTGGTTGGGAAATAAAAGTTGGGCGAATCCATGCCTTAAAAACCTTTGTTTAACGTGACCCCTTTTTTGGGATTCAAGTTGTTTACCCTGCCGAGTTTTTTCCCGGAATTCATTCCAGTCATATTTATGGAACTAATTCTCCTCCTGAAAACTGCGATTGCATAAAGGTTTGTTTTGCCACAATTTATCATAAGTTTACATTTTCCTTTTTAAAAATAACTTATTATAGTACTTTATTTTATTAATTAGCACACTTTTGAGCCCGTTGAGTATGTGAAGCAACTACAAATTACATACTACAAAAAGACGCATCAAATGGCAAGCTTTACCGTAACTACAAACAAGCACGTGTTTGAGCCGATTGGCAAGCCTCGAAAAATGAAGGTGGAACAGAAGAAAATGAAGGTTTTAGTACGATTATGCACAACTCTTTCGTTGTTCTTCTGTTCCACCTTCATCTTTCGAGGCTTGCCAATCGGCCCAAACACGTACTTGTTTGTAGTTACGGTAAAGCTTGCCATTTGATGCGTCTTTTTGTAGTATGTTACTTGTAGTTTCTTCACATACTCACCGGGCTCAAAAGTGTGCTAATTAATAAAATAAAGTACTATTATAAGTTATTTTTAAAAAAAGAAAATGTAAACTTATGATAAATTGTGGCAAAACAAACCTTTCTGCAATCGCAGTTGTCAGGAGGAGAATTAGTTCCATAAATATGACTCGAATGAATTCCGGGAAAAAACTCGGCAGGGTAAACAACTTGAATCCCAAAAAACTTGTCACTGTAAACAAAGGCTTTTAAGGCATGGATTCGCCCAACTTTTATTTCCCAACCACTTACACCCTTTTCGGTATTTAACATGTGTAGGTCACCACGTCGATCAACGTCGGCCATATTGTCGACTCCTATAACATAGATAAACGCACATTTACATATAACACTCTAAATTAAGCGTAATGCAAATATAAGTTCAAAACTATATCCACATAAGCATTGACCACAACTTTATAGTACAAAACTATATCCGTGTTTTACCCACTAACACATGTATATAAAGCCACGGTTCCGGTTGTCAGCAAAACAGTTTACACATCCGACATGTCAAAACCAATAAAATCATTTACTAATAATTAAACAGCTAAATCCTCTAACCACGATTTACGACATTTTCCGCATATTTTCAATAACACTAACACCTACAAACACTACAAGATTAACTATGCAAACCGATAAAAACAGTGACAAACATTAAAACAGTTTAAACTGTCGATACACTAACATGTTCATTATTTAGGTAAAACGCCTAAATTACGCAGTCAAAACAGTTTAACTGTCGATAGACTATATATTCATTATTTAGTTTAAACACGCAACAATAATACAATTAGCTACCGAAACGTTTAAACAGGCTTGACATTGAGAATTTTTGGGTGCCCGGATATATTAGAATGTCAAGTATAGTAGTTAAAACGCAACAATCTATACATTCTAATAGACTATATATTCATTATTTAGTTTAAACAGGCTTGACATTGAGAATTTTTGGGTGCCCGGGACTACTATAAATCTTTGTTGAATGAAGTTTAGAATGTCAAGTATAGTAGTTAAAACTGTTTTCATCTTGTCGAGCCTGGAACTGCAAAACAACAAGACTTATGATTTGATATGTAAAATTAATCAAGCATTTATAATGGTGAATTGTGCTTAGGTTCCCTTTTCTATTTTATTTCACATTGAGTTAAAAAAAAAAAAAAAAAAAAAAAAAAAAAAAAAAAAAAAAAAAAAAAAAAAAAAGGCTATCCATATTTGTTTATAATTGCAAGATGTACATTCATTGTTAGTTTATACTACTTGGGGTAAGACATGGTGGATCACAACAAAAGTAACTTAGCTATGTTTATTTAATGCTCCAATCTAAAATGTGTAGTGGAACTTGTATGTCAAAAAAAAGCAAATGTCATGCTTATGATTCAAACAGAAAGTCTTGCATGGACATTAGGAGTGGGATGTTGTTTTTCTTCAACTTTAGGCTCGGGACTTAAACTTGTTTCACCTCGGCCCTTAGGAGGAGAAGGAGGATTATCATGGTTTGGTGCTGCACCGTTGTCTCCAACATTAGCCTTGGGAATTGTTGTGAAAAGTGTTTCACCGTGGTCCTTAGCAGGTGGAGTGGGATCTTGTTTTTCTGGAACATCATCAACCTTGGCAGACTTTGGATATTTGTTTTCTTCAAAATTAGCCTGGGTAGTGGAATCTGATTCGTCTACTAATCGAGGCTGAACATAATTAAGACAAAAGTTAGTAGAAACACCAAAAAAGTGAGACCGAAACCGTGTTGTAGTGTAGTTCTACTACAGTAGCTCTTTTTGTTTTGTGTTTTGTTTTATTATGCGGTATAGAAGTGAAAGTAGCGGATTTATAATTAAATGTACAAACTAAACAAAGAGATGGTTGGTCTTACTTGATTACGCTTGAGTAGGCTTTTCCATTTTGCCTACAAAGAGGTAAAAAACGAAGACAAAATCATCAACAAGTATGTGCGGGCGGGCGAAGAAAAGAACCCCAAAAGTAAACAATATTGGAGTTGACTTGAACATAAAAAACGGGGAATAAATTTATAAGTGATGTCATAGATGTGCAAAATCTTTAGAAAACATTAAATTCATTCTTAATTGAAGTGAACCCCCCAAAAACCCGAAGCAATAATTCACAAACTCATATATCACATAAAAGTATCAAGTTTAAACAAGAAAATTAAAGATTTTTTTTTTATCTTCAACGACCTACTACTGCAACCTTGTAGGGGTTCGAATTTTGCATCCTTAAGTTCCGTTAATTTTACCCAATTTGTCCCATGTTCTGAAACAAACTCCCGTAAGGCAGCAGCTGCCACCGGATTCCAACCCATTGTTACCTTTTTCTTCAATCTTTAGCTTTGTCCAACGATTCACAGCTTCATACACACTTGGGTGGTACCGTACCTCGTTTGTTGTGTTGCCTTTTTAGTTGTTACTTTTATTTTGTCCTAACCAATCATGTTAGGTTTGTAAAACTTTTTTTTTTTTTTTTTTTTTTTTTTTTTTTTTTTTCAAAATTTGGGTGTGTTTGTTTCATTAAGATGTTTTAGGTCTGAATCTGACTACCACATCTTACCAGTAAGAGGTGGCTAGAAAGTCTAAATCTGAACGAAATAATGTTGTTTGTTTTTTTTATAATTGTCCGAATGATTTTAAGTGCTCGTTTCTGCAATTTATTTAAGTAACTTATGTAAATATGAAACAAGACTTTTTATCATAAATATAATATAGTTAATAAACCATCAAATATATTATATTGACACGAGTCTTCAATCTCTTATCGAGTAAGAGCCAGTAAGACAAGTCCCCCACCTTATACTGAGTAAGATGTTATATGTCTAACTGGGTCTGACTCAAAAAAAAAAAAAAAAAAAAAAGCAAAACGTCTGAGCACCTCTTACTGGTAAAAGTAAGAGGGCTAGCAAGATTTTTTTTTTTTTTATTTATTTTTTTATTTATTAAAATAAAAAATAAAAAAAAATAAAAAAAAAATAAAAAAGAAGAAGAAAAAAAAAAACAAAAAAAACCTACACTTTGTTTGCCAATTTTTTACATTTGTCCTTTTTACTAATTAAACTTCTCACCATGTTACTTACTTTGCATTCCATCACCATGTGGAAAGTTTGTACCCACATCGGTTTTAGATTCTTTTTTAGTATGTATAATTGCCAATTAAGTAACACCACTTCACTTGTACTAAATGGTTTTATTTAATCAACTAAAAATAGGAGATCTTTTTTTTTTTTTTTTTTTTTTTTTTTTTTTTTTAAGTATTTATCTATTTATTATTTTTAGATAATATTCTAGGATTAAAATTTAATTTCATTATTTATGAAAAATTGCAAGCAATATTATTTCTCTAGTTGTGTTATAATCAGTATTGAGAAGAAAAAAAAAAAAAAAAAACGATCTTCATTAATATTTTAAAGGTAATTCTTGACATGCATAAGAGATTAGTAATGATCATAATCAAAGTTTGATAACATTATATTGTATGGCAAAATGCATAAAAAGTAACTCAACTTACTTTCAATATCTAATTGATGTACTTAACTTTATTTTTAACAATTTAAGGTACTAAAGTATAAATTTTGCTCAAATTTTAGAAAAAATTACCTTTACACCAGGTTATCACCTTTTTTTTACATGTTTTAAATTTGAACTTTGTAATACAATTACAAAAAAAATACAATTCTGTCTCCCCACAAAAAACACACAGTTTAAAAAAACATAATTATATATATATATATTTTATATATATATATATATATATATATATATATATATATATATATATATATATATATATATATATATATATATATATATATATATATATATATATATATATATATATATATATGAGGGAGACTTTCTTGCGAGAACCATCTTATCTGCGAGAACTGACTGAACCACCAAAAAATACATGCACGCCTTTTAAAATAAAATAAAAATACATGCAAATCATCAATAATCGTTAGTATCCACCTATGTTCTTCAATATCATCATGAACTAATCCTCCTTTTTCACAAAAACCTTACACACGGCCGCAATATTGTCATTGCACGCCTTATAAGAACATACATGCACACCTTCAAAGAAAAATTTTGTATTTCCAATTTCTTATCAAATTCTTTAGAACAACCATGTTTTTCTTAAAACATATATGTTGTTTTTAGAACATATGTGCCAAAATACAATTATTGAAGGCGTGCATGTATGTTTTTGGTGGTTCTGTCAGTTCTCGCAGATAAGATGGTTCTCACAAGAAAGACTCACCATATATATATATATATATATATATATATATATATATATATATATATATATATATATATATATATATATATATATATATATATAATTTTATTAATTTTTTTAATTTTGTTTTTTTTCAAAATGACAGTTTACCCTTATGCAATTAATTAAATATTTGAATGATGTTTGTAATTTTTTGGATTACTAGGTGCAATATATTAAACTTGCTACATTATTCACAACTATATTTGGAAGAGACAATAATTTTAGGACAACCCAAGATAGAAAAAGGGACTATTAATTTGGGATGAATGAAATATATTTTTAGAAAAAAAATTTAATTCTCTTACGTTAGTCATTTTTAAATTTTAACGCGATAGTTAAAAAAGCATTAATTGACAAAAAAAAAATAATAAATAAATAAATAAATCTTTTATATAATAAAACAAAATCCCTAGTGGGGACTTTTACATTTCAAAAAAATCAAATCATTCCTTATTAGGTAATATTTTTTTAAATTATTAATTTTTCTTTTAAACTATGTTTAATTAAAAAAACTTAAATACTTCCTTATTTGGAAAAGATATTTGTAAATTCGTATTTTAGGGATAACTTGAGCTAAAAGATATATGTGTCAAAAGTGTAAAAAACTAAAACTTTAAAAACGCGGAGTTAATATACAAGAGTTAAGGGTCAAAACTAAAATTTAAGAAAAAACAAAACCATACATGTATAACTCTTATGTCAGTGATTCCAAAGAAAAAACAAAACCATACAAGAGTTAAGTTGTCATACCTGATTTTTCTTCAAAACCTATTCCAAATCGAAACCTAAACAAATAATTGTGCGATTTTAAATTGAATTGAACAAGATTTGTTACAATATAACTCTTATGTCAGTGATTCCAAAGATATTTTTCATAAATTTATGGAAGAAAAAGAACTTTTTTAATAGCCTCAAGGTATGATTTTTAATATCTAATTTCTTGATTTTGTTTAAAATTGATATAGGGCTTTTAGTTATATTCTAAAAAGGTTTGTGATTTTGATTTTAATTTAGGGGGGAAAATTAGGGTTTGATTGAAGTTTTGATTTAGTTAATAAAGATCATAGAGTAAGAGGATTGGTATTATGGATCAGTTTAAAACATTGGGTTGCCAAACACATAAACAACCACGTATCGGATTCTGATTATTCTATATTTTCTAACTTTACATTTTTTTAACAGAATTGGGTCACTTCAAAAGGATATAGACCTTCTCAAGCTTTGATGGTATGTAAGCTGCTTTGTGGAAACAATTCAAAGTGTATATTGGCACTTTCATGTGAAGAATTGGAAGGTTGCTTATTTTCAACAACTTATCTGCTGACTTATAGGTTTAAAAAAAGTATTAAAAAAACCTTATAGATTTAAACAAAGATCTGTCAATGATGTTACTTAAATTCGCTAAACTATAGGCATTACAAAGGAAAGATATCATTACAGCTACTCATGGCACTAGGAAGGTAAACATAATCATTCTAGACTATCTCTGTAATTGGCGATGTATGTGATTGTTTGGATATTGTTTTTAAAGTTAGAATCTGAAACAACAACTTATTTTCTATTGTTACTGATTGAAATATATTTGTACGTAGTGTAACCCAAACACCCCTTCAGGACCTTCACCATCAGTTTAAAAACATGTGGAGCTTTGGGTTATGTCAGGGATCATGTTAGGCTATCAAAGCTGAAAGAGAGCATTTGGAGATTGATCTTTCCAGTTTCGGAACTATGAATGCTATGTTCGATGTTCTTTTTAGGTTCGTTTGATGCATCCACTAATACACTTTAAGCTCACGTTTTGTGCATATAACTATTCTTAATGACGGCTCTATTTGTAGATCCTTGGATGGAGTGGTTTGTCAAATGCAAGGGCTACAATCTTTGGTGATGTTTTTCCCCTTTCGGAAGATGAGCAGGTGCTTCATTCTTATTACATACGAACCTTATTTTTTATGTTGTCAAGTATCGTTGTTACATGGTAAGTAAATTGCCTGTCAAGATATTAATATTTGTTTGAACTTTGAATATTTAGGAATGGGCACATAAGCAGTACATAGCAAAACACTAGCAGTGACCATCACAACAGTGGGGAAACTTCTACTACTTTAGGATCCAGAATATAAGGTTTGTTTTGTTAATGTAAAATCTTAATATAGTGATTTTCTTTTAGTTTGATATATTTGAAACAATGTTCATATATTTGTTTGATGCAGAGATATATATTTTATTGGGGGTTTTGGTACTGTTGCTTGGGTTAATGTCTAGGAGTACGAGGCTCTTCAACTCGATGAGATTGCTGTTAATGGCGGTGAGCATAACCTCAAGGTTAGTGTTTGAATTGGCAATTGTTGTTGGTTTTGCTTTTCAGATATCGGTTTTATATCATAAAAATATATTGTTGCAGGAGCTGAATATCATGTTTTCCAAGCCTCTTAAAGAGCTGTTTTCATTGGAGAGCGAGGTGGATAATGTTTCTCTGATATCAATAGATACCAAGGGGACTGATATTCGTGTTCGTCAAGGTGTACAGGTATGAACCTGCTAAAGGGGGTGTTTGGCATTGGGTTTTGAAAGTTAATCTGATCATTGCATTTTCACTTTGAGTTGTATGAAGTTCTTAAGTGATGAAAAGAGGTGGTAAAGTATTTGTTTCACCGGATTTTAATCAGCCAATGGAGCATCAAGTAGAAAAGACGACGAAAAGATTTGATTACTTGAGACAGCAAGGTGCTATTGACGGGTCACGGGTGGTTTTCTAAGAAGGGGCGTGAAAGTGAATTATGGCAGTTTGCACTAGCGAAAAGTGTTAGTTTTTTTACTATTCTCTTGGTATTAAGTTTGGTGTCCATTACTTTTTATGGTATGTATTAAAACTTTTATTCTCATTTCTTGAAAAGTCAATATAATTAGTTTTTTTGAGTTAAATGTTAATAAGATAATTTCAGTATTGCCATTACTTTGTTGTTCATTGTCACTTATATATTCCAAATCTGAGCTACGTGGTGTGGCTCAGAGCTTGGTGGAAGTGTCTATGTTTGATTGTGCCCTTCTTTGCCTATAATTTTGTTTACCATTGGTGGAAAAAGATTGGATCTTACACCTGACCAGGTTGACTCGAACATTACATGATCTTATTGTAGCTAACTAAGATAATAAGCCCAAGAAGTTAGCTTAGATAAACACCCCTTAGTTTTTAAAGAATGCAATTTCATGTAAAACACTGAGAAATTTATGTTTGAGGAGGTTGTTGGCTCAGGTTCTGGAGTATCATCCATAACAAAAAAATTCACACTTCTTTGGGTAAGGGGACATAGAATGTGGCCTGAATTTTGGTGTCATAGATGTTCATTGCACATGACTTGACTTTATGTTACCTTGCAGAATATGCATAAATGTGGCTTAAATTTTGATGTTATAGTTGTATCAAAGCACAATATACATAGTAGTAGTGTTTGGATTATTTAGCTTATAGACTTAAAGTAGTGTTTAGATTATTGACTTATTAGCTTATAGACTTATAGAAGTGTTTAGATTATTGGCTTATTAGCTTACAGACTTATATATGTGAAGTGTGGTAAGTGAGAATCATCCTTATGTAAGTTGCGACCTTTCTCAATAAGCCACACCAAATGATATTTTCTAACATTGGTTCTATAAGCCCATAAGCATAAGCTCTTTGGCTTTACACAAAGACCCAAAAGGGCTTAATAGCTTACTTGAATGCACTATTTTAATAAGCTCTTTCTGGTTCGAATAAAATGTTATTACAAGCTTCGAATTAAAAACTGATTCAGGATATGGTCTGCATTTAATTTAGATTTTGAGCAACTTTCACCCATTGACACACTTGAGTCGTTCCCTGTTAACTAATTTATTAATCAGTATCTATGGACAATAAGTTCAATTTTTGTGGAGAATTATGAGAATGTATTGCCCTGGATCAAGATAGCTAAGGTATGTATTTATGTGATTCATAACTGTATTGTTAATGATAATTGTCTTCTAAGATGACGTTTTATTTGTTTCTAATATCTCAACACCACTCTTATTCACTAGCTAATGAAAGCTATAGAAGAAGAAACACAAATTACATAAGAACCGGAACGGACCTTTAAACGGCTTCGTCTGAGGCACCAAGATGGATCCTCTTGCACCCCTAATTCAAATGGAACACCACTGAAGAAACCAATATTGGAGGAGATTGAAGCACTTCTGTATGCTATACCCAAGAGTCAATCCAAGGCTTTAGCAGGGGGCAACAACAAAGTAAAAACAAGGGAAAGCAACCTGTGGGAGATGCAGATCTCACAAATGAGTATGGATCTGATATAGGTCTTTGTCCCATGGATTGTACTTTAAAGAGCGAAAACCCAAAAAAACTGCCCTTCCATTAGTAAAACCTAAAGACGAACCTGTTACAGATGACACTTTACAGCCGAGGTGCCTCTTTCGGTTACTGGGTAGGTAATTTGTTTTTTTAATAAGTTGTTTGTTATGGGTTGGAGATGGTCAAATTGGTGCTTATGCTTTTGGAAGCTATTAGAGTTTATCATGACAGTACTGGATTGTGTCGCATGGTATCATATATATAAGAATGAAGCAAATCTTAAATCTAATCATCTTGAAGAATTAAAAAGATGCAACTCCGGGATGAGAATGAACTTAGAGAGGTACACCCTTATGCATGGCTGAAGTATAATTTATGATGAATGCATTCTTGCACTTTTAAATTGCTAACTTTTAAATTTCTATCTTGACAAAAAAGTATCTCTCAAGAATCAGTGCGAACATTAAGCTCTTAACATGAAAAGGACTTTAGGCATCCTGAAGAGGAGCTAACTCTTCAGAAGGAAATATACGTATAATTATTGGTCTTCCTTATATAATTAAGGGTTAGCTCCACTTTTTTTTCTCTTCTAAAAGATAGGGTATTTTGTCACAGGAGGATAGACATAAGACTTTGTTGCAGTTGCAAAGGAAAGTAATGAGTGATCAACCCCATCAGACTAAGAAGTGACCTCAGAAAAGGTCTGTCTCTTTGAAATCAAATATGTTTTTTAAATGAAGGTGGCAGGATGAGTTGGTCATTTACGTTGGGTAACGGGTCAAAATGGTTCTGGGTCAAAACATGCTGGTTAGGTTTGACTTGACCAACTGTAAAGAGACTGGCTATTGATATAAAAAAAAGACACTAATTAGTTGAACCTGCCTTCTCACAACTTAAACTTAAGTCACCTGCAGTTATTTTATTCTTCACTAATTAAGAGGCCGTCGCTTTTTCATATGTTTCACTAAACATTAAAATGTATTTTTTTATTTTTTTTTTTTTTTTTTTTTTTTTTTGTATTCTCCAGGATTTCATAGAACGATTTTGATTATATACGTTTTTTCATGCCTATAGAGATGCCTATAGAATCAATATAAATTGTTAATGGTGGAGATGTTGATGAAAGTCCTGAGAGAAGTAGATATGTGAAAAACATAATTATGAGGTGATAAGTATGTGGATTCTTATCAAGTGGGCATCATCTAAACTACTCTTTAGTTTTAAGGCGAAACAATGTGACAGCGTTACACATAATACCAGATTGATATTTATTTTGTGAAAGTGGTAAAGTGGTTGTGAAAATAGGATTTGTATTCTTTTATTATATAAAAGATGTTATTCCGCATCTACATCTTAGGAGCGGTTTAAAAAACTAGGCAAATAATTAAAATTTATGGTGGACTGGTTGAAAAAAGCTATCTCCGGTCTACATGACTCAGTCATCAAAAAAAGACATAGGTTTTGGTTGCTGAGGCAAAAACTCAAGTTAGCCACCATTCTCAAGGAACAAGTAAGCTCCTTTTTCACCTTATAAAATGGAAAAAAATGAGGTTTAATCTACCTGAAGTATTATTTTCTTGCAAATATAGAAAGCTTTTCTTGAAAATTGCGGTTCTTTAGATTATGATCGTTATATCATTTGCCCTTCTCATATCATTAGTTAGAACTATTCATCTTCCAGTCAAGCAATAGTGCGTCTTTTTGCCGTTTCATTGATGTTCGTTTCTCATTTCATTAGTTGTGAAATAGTTCTATCTGTTCCATCTATCAAAACAACGTCTAGCCTGAAATCACTATCACTAATTTTAGCATGCTGTCTTTATAGTACAAGTCAAATTTGAAGGTCATGTTTTTCTTGCCAACTAAACGCAATTCTTATTGTTTTCATGAATCCAATTTTTTTCATATTAGATATTCTTTATGTTATGGTCTCTTTGATCGTAATTCTGGTTTTGAGACTATGGTTGGTACGCAAGTTTGGTTCAGGTTTGAGGTTATTATGTAGTCGGTTTGCAATGTTTGTTGTGTAAATTTTTTCCATTTCTTAAGTCTCATGGTAACGCCTGACATATATATTTGTTGTCCCTTATTTTGCTTTAGGATGAGAATGGTAACAAGTGGAAGTATGAGCAGCAGCTTTAGTGTCATGTGCGAAGTATCTCACTTTGGGTAACTGATTGCACAAAATATCTGGTTTGAATTTGTTTATGTTTAAATTTGGTTTTTACATTCAAGCTTCTAGACTTCTGGTCATCCAACTTAAAGTTGCTGCTTTCGGTTTTTGTGTTGCGTTGAAGTTGAAATTAGATACTTACTTGAACAATGTATACAAAACTTCCAAAATTCTACTTTATGGCAAAGTTTTCTAATTGTGTATACACTCCATTCACAAATTACAATTGTTTTGTGCTTCTTATGAAATCTTAGTTTTGTAGTGATACTTCTGAAATATGTTACAGTATTCTGTTTATGAAAATTTGCAAGGACTTAATTTACGCACATGAGATTGCTTTGTAATTATATTTGAGACACGGTATATTTAGAAAATTTAGATTTTTAGATATATGTTTAAGTGAACCAAACAGAGCTACCGTGGTTCTCTGTTTTGACCCGTTAGACAGCCTACATGTCCATTTATGTTGCTACCTTTGAATTTTTAGGTTTTGCTTATTTTGGACTTTGAAAGAATTCACAGTGAGATTAAGTTATTGTGGTAAGTTACAAATTGAAGTAAAAAAATGCAAGTTGTTCATGATCTTGAAGGGTAACTTACAGATTCTTTATACTAAACTAAACTACCTAATCAAACTAATTTCCCCAAGTACCTTTTGGGTAGACACATTTTGACCATTTATATATAAAAAAATAAATCATTGTCTTCCACTAACAGTTTTTTGTATATTAGGCTACAAATTCTGGCAGCAGTTGACATATACAGAGGTATTATTCCCTGTTTTCAACCTTAGATAGATCCTTTTATCATCATTCTGATCCAGTTTTCATAAAATGGTTCTAAAAACAATAATTTTTATAATCTTTTAAATCTCTAATATTTTACAGTATGAAGAATATACTAATACTGTATATTTATTACTACATTAAAAAGAAAATAGAAGGCATTAATATATAGACTTCCCCTATAAGGTATCTTACCAAGATTATTTGATTATCAATAATTGATCGTGCAACAACTTTGCAAAAAACCATATTAGTCGAAAGTTTGGGTTCTTGAAAACAAACTCACCACAACGTGGGTTTACGAGTATTATAACTACAAATGTGATAAAATCCTAACGAAGCTAACCTTACAACCGGGCTTGAGCCAACAACGTAATACCGTCTAATGCAAACAACCTTTTAACTATGTGGGTAAAAGGTGTAAGATATGTTGATAAAAGTTTATATGTATAGTGAAGATGAGTAAAAAAATTGACTTTGTATGACCAGACATTTTGATAATAAGTGTTGGTAACAACTAACAAATATGAATATATTAACACCTTTTAATGTCTCACAAAGCTGTTGTCAATAAATCTCACTTTCTTTATGACAATTATGTATAACAAGGCATTTATATAACAAAGCACATTGTTATAAATATCCAACCATGTATTAGTTTGTTTCCTTAAATAGATTAAGTTTTCACTTTCAAGAATAGTTGGTTTTTCCATTATAGATAGTTAGATATAGATAGGTATGATCCATATATAGTTTATCTACATATATATAGTCGACCTCTCTTCTTCATATAATACATAATTAAAAACCATAAATAAAACAAAACATAAATTAAATTATTTGTTTTATAATAAATAAAAATATATAATTCGAAAATTAGAAAAAACCCCGTGCGTGCGCGGGCATTATAACTAGTTATGGATTACAATAACTCACTTTAGTGGTAAAAAAATGTGCACAAAATCATATTTAAAAAAAAAGAAAAAAAGAAATAACACTTGACGTTGTCAATAAACAACAACAAATTTAAGACCTTATAGCAAATCAACAACCTTTGATGTCAACTCCACAACAGTCACATTATAAAAACACATAAATCTCATAAAGTTACACATAAACGATTAAGCAAGGCAATAGGTAGTCGACAAAGCATTTTCGTAAAAGCTTAAAACGGAGTCCTTTGTATAAAAACATGCATATGGTTAAAACTCAGCTGAACTAGCTATCTTTAAGGTATCTAAATAAGCAATTACGGGTTTAAAAAAGCTAAAAATCAAACCTAGATACAAAATTCCATGCTGATATGATGTGAAGTCGAAAAATTCCAACTTCAAGTAGTGAAGAATAATCGGCCAGATGAAGTTGATGGTGAATTTTGCCATTGGGAAGACAGTGTCTTTGTTTTCGATTCTTTTATTGGGGGCCATAACATAACAAAGTTTTTTTTTTGTATATAAACTATCAACTAAGACACATTGATGATCTACTTTGGGGGCCAGGGCCCTCCCCTGCCCCTAATTAATGGTTTGAGTAAAAAAAGTTGTCATTTTAGCCATTAGTTTGAGGTTGATAATTGAATGAAGAGTTATTGCTTGGTAAGCAGTTGATAGAACTTTTGTTTAGCCAGTGTATATTGCTTTTAGAAGTTGTCATTTCTGAATTTGCGAACAACGGAACAGGAGGTGTTAATCTGTAAGTGTAGTGCGTGGTTCACGGATGAATATCTGGGCAAACAACGTGTCCATATCAACGAGCTTGAGTCATAAATATCAAACCAGCTACCACATATGAATTGACAAAGAAAATCCATAAATATCAGGTTAAAATAAAACTCTAAGTACAAGCATGGGTTGCAAATACCTTTAGCACCAAGTCTTTGATAATAATAGTAATAACTTAGACAAACAAAACCGATAGATATCAAAAGACAGGTTCTAACCTTTTTTCTTACAGAAAAAAACCCACAAACCCAAAATCTTTTTTCTGAATAAGATTAGCAATGTTTGATGGCAGTTCCTCGACAACCACATTGTAAAATTTCTGGATATTTGCGAGCATCCTTTCCACATCCAAAGTCACAAAGTTAATAGCAACACCCTTTTGAAACTGGCTTTTAAAGACTTTGCAGTTGTTAGTAGAACCCGATTCAAACTTACAATTGCTCACTAGTTTCTACCATGACTGTAACACCCCGTGCCCGCTTACTTCAAAAACTTTGACTTTTTACGCGGAAACGCTTGAACCAAAACTGACCCGCTGTACTCTTTCATAAACTGACAAAAATGCATACACATTCAGCCCTTGAGGCTATTTTTAAATGAAAGTAAATTCAATTACCTTCGAAACGATAGGTAGCACGACCCATTTTGACTTACGGATTAAAAGATATGAATTTTTGAAAACTGCCAAAAATCTGCACAATCTGCCCAGAAATCTGGACAGCCTGCTGTCCCGAAAATACTTTCAAAACGGTTAGACAACTAAACCGTAAGCACAACGACTTAGTAAGTAAAACGACTATAAAATACAATTATACTTCAATCCACCTAAGCATCATATACATAAACACTTACTTCATGGCATACTGCTCAAGCCTCATCTAGCACATAACATCAACATAATCCATAACATCTTCTCATCACATAAACCATAGCCATGACATCACATAAACATAATCCAAGCTCATCTTCTAAACATAACATACATAACACATAATGATAGAAATCCATATAACTTATGCTATCATCATTTTACTTACCTCAAACCAAGCTACATCATAACAAGAACATCATCATCATCATAATCTTCCTTCATCATCACCATCTTTCACAATATACCAAAACCTAACAATATAACAATCAAATACATAACAAGGGTTATCAAAACCCATCAAAACATACTCATCTTGCTAACCAAATCATCATATGATCACACCCATATCATATGATGATTTCCCACTTTCCTTCTCATCTATAACTTTACTAAATAAAGGCAATAGATTACTTACTTGAAGAGGGATCATATCATTGAATAATCATCATCATAGCACTTCCACCTTCATCCTTTCCCTCTCTTTTTCTTCCTCTAGAACCGGACTTCACCACACACAAAAATAATATGGAAAAGTCTAGACTTTCCTGGATATATCTAGCTAAAACACAAGTTTGGGCTATTGGCAAGAATGGCCCTCAAGTTCCTTTCCTCTAGTTTTGGCCACACTTAACTTTATAACATATTTGACTTATAACCACATAAGTCCCTTAAGTCTATTCCCTTTCTATTCTTGCCACATGATACTTTCATAATCTTATAATACATGCTTTGGCTATCATTTTGACTATCGGGTTTGACTAAAACGCAACATTTGTTGACTGGCCAATCACATAAGGCCTTTAGTCCATTTCATCTAGGGTGGGGTCCCAACGCCCGGGAAACGGGTCTAACAATTCTACCCCCTTATTTAGATTTCGTCCCCGAAATCTCTCGTCTATTACTATCCAAAACCAAATCACAACATATACATGCCCTTATTCCAATGTTCTCTAGGCCATTACCTTGCAACGATCTAAGTGATCTTGCAAATTCTAAACTTGCTATACATAAACATAACTCATAATCCACTAAAAACACGCTTCTCATTCATAAACTTATGCAAGATTCCCAACAATGACTACTTGTCATCCGGAAATATTTGCTATTTTGACTTTATAAAAGTCAAACTTCGGCATTACTTTCGTATTAGACGCCCATGCAACACACATGACATAACATCATTTACCGGCCAATTTCGCATTCCACATAATACTAATACATAACTATACCAAAACCGGCAACTTATCTCAAAATATACAAACGGCACCTTCAAAAATCTTTCACATGCATCACTTAAGCAATCTTTCTTACTAAATCTTTGGAAATACTCACCAATTAACTTATCAACTTAAAACATAATTTCAATTTAGACGTCTATCTTAAGGTTCCACACATGACCTTAACGCCACTATAAATTTTATTTATATTTATCTTTTCTTATGATGTCTAATATGTTTTAGTTTCCACTTTCTCATATCACTATCCGTACTAATGTCATATCGGTTATACATAAGTCCACTCATTTATAACTCTTTATTTACATAAAAAGGCGTCCCAATCTATGTACATAGTGAATTATAAACTTATGGTTCGGCGATTTACAATTCTTCATTTAAATGAAAAGGCGTCCCAATCCATTTAAATCAAGAAATCATAAACCGTCCTACTTATATGCTTCCAACATAACATTCGTACTTGTTTTACTTTCCATCTTTTCTAGCCTTGGATCCAATCTCACTAACTTTCATCCATGCCATAAAGGCAAGCTAGGCCATCTCAAAGGATGCCAACTCATGCCATGAAGGCAAGCTAAACAACCATGCCATAAAAGGCAAGCTAACATCCATGCCATAAAGGCAAGCTGGGCTATCCCGAAGGATACCATAACATAACATCCATGCCATAAAGGCAAGCTGGGCTATCCCGAAGGATACCATAACATAACATCCATGCCATAAAGGCAAGCTGGGCTATCCCGAAGGATACCATACTATAACACATGCCAATGATGTAGGCAAACCATGCCGGTGAAGGCAAGCTAACCACCATGCCATAAAAGGCAAGCTAGGCCATCCCAAAGGATGCCAAAACTAGAGCATTGGATCCAAGCTATATCTATCTTATCATCTTTACTCGCTTTATCTTTCATGCACTTTTATAATTAGGCACACACTATCATTTATTTCAATTTTCATTGCCTTACGCAATCTCAACATTCACTATCACGCTTACTATCATCTAGACAAGTTTCTATATAACACTTGCCCATTTATTAAATTTGCATTCTCACAATGCAACTCATCTTTCATCCGTCAACCCCAAGTTGACTCATACACTCACTATGTGCCATCTTTATTTTAGACAAGTTCTATATGAATAATGCTTATCCATTTCAATTTACATATCTTCTACGTGTTCTTACAACACACTTTTACTAATACCCGTCAACCCCTTGTTGACCATATTTTCAATTCATACTGCCACTTCATTTAGTCTATTCAACTTTCACGCATATAAACCTTACATAGGTTTATTCTATAACACTTTCGTTAATTTCAACTTACATATTCAAATAATATAACATGATCACATTCATGTTTTACAACTCTTTCTAGTATACTTCAAGTCACTTATGACTTCTAGCGCAATCTATATCTCATTCATCACTTTTAGTCATCATGCTTTACCATATATTACTAACACATTTTACTTATCATGCATGTTTTATATGAAACATGATCTCGTCACGTTTTAACTATACACTTTAACTTTCTCATTTTAGTTACTCATATAAAGATTTCATGCCTTCAAGCATCTATTCGTTATCATAACAATCTTGTCTTTCTAATCAACCAACTACAACATACTTCAATATTCATACCTTACTTTATATCACGCTTTCAAAGCATTTATGCTTTATCCAACACTTACCATACTTATCTTTTCTTATTTCACATGTCAAAGTATTCTTTCAACTTCCTTTCAACACTAAGTTATCATATATTATGCATTCCAATGCATCTACCTCAACTCATACACTTCTATACATCATGCTCTCAAGCATACTACATAAAACTTACACATATAACCAACTACCATAGACTTATCATTGCATAAACGATAACACTTAACATCACATAAACAATCATATCATAACACTTAACACTTATCCAACAAGTGTTAAAACATTCATAACATAATCAAAACATGAAGTCTATGGCATCATACATCATATCGCATAATCAATCTATGTCTAAGCTTCGACATTCTAACTAGCCGCAAGCAAATAGCCAACCTCATAACTAAGGCATCATAAACCTTAGTTCACTTACTAACCCATCTCTAATACCGCTTAGCATGGCTACTCATATTCCATAACTATTACTCTATCATACATCACATAATCGCAATACAAACACCGGCACCAACCGAGGTGCACAGTCAACTAATCATATAAACATTTCAAGTCCTCCACGGACTCACATCACATAATCACAATACCATCACCGGCACCAACCGAGGTGCTCGGCCGACTAATCATCTAAGCATCTCAAGTCCCATGGACTTGTAACTCATACACAACAACGCTATTACAAGCATACATCACCTATCATCAATAGGCTCAACTAACATAAGACATAACCCACCTAACACTTAGCAATTAGTTTACGCGCGACTAACACTTACGTCAAATGCTTCTACGAGTGGTTTAAGACTAGGCAACCTATATTGGAAACCTAATTCACTTAAACCGAAGCTCTGATACCAAGTTGTTACGTCCCGTGCCCGCTTACTTCAAAAACTTTGACTTTTTACGTGGAAACGCTTGAACCAAAACTGACCCGCTGTACTCTTTCATAAACTGACAAAAATGCATACACATTCAGCCCTTGAGGCTATTTTTAAATGAAACTACATTCAATTACCTTCGAAACGATAGGTAGCACGACCTATTTCGAATTACGGATTAAAAGATATGAATTTTTGAAAACTGCCAAAAATCTGCACAATCTGCCCAGAAATCTGGACAGCCTGCTGTCCCGAAAATACTTTCAAAAACCCCGGCCGGAAACCTGACCTCCCGAACTCGAAACTCAACCAAACTTTCCATATTTATTTGGTATATGAATGGGCTCATTTTCATGTAAAAACATTTACCGAACGACGCCCCGAAGGGGTACTTTTACAAATGAGACGGGTTATGCAAATAACCCGTTTTGACCCATTTTCACTACAAACAACCCATACGACTTCCATTTTGCACCAAACTTGACCAACTTCATTTATTTAACATATCAAACACGTTCTAACGACACTTGACCCGTTTACTACTCAAAATGGGTACGTTTATACTTAAACCAAACGCCCCTTTAACTTTACTCAAAAACACATAAACCATACTTTGACTTATCAAATGACTTCCAAATCGTCATACAATTCTTGACATACACTTTGCCATGCGGCTACACTTTAACAACTCATAAAAGACTAACGGGGGTACGAACTTACACATGAGCCCGGTATCTACCTAAGCTCTACATTCTTACCAATCTACCCATATCGCATAAACAAGCCTTAACCCATATATATATCCAAATCATCCATCTAAGCACGCCAACCTACAAAACGGTTAGACAACTAAACCGTAAGCACAACGGCTTAGTAAGTAAAACGACTATAACATACAATTATACTTCAATCCACATAAGCATCATATACATAAACACTTACTTCATGGCATACTACTCAAGCCTCATCTAGCACATAACATCAACATAATCCATAACATCTTCTCATCACATAAACCATAGCCATGGCATCACATAAGCATAATCCAAGCTCATCTTCTAAACATAACATACATAACACATAATGATAGAAATCCATATAACTTATGCTATCATCATTTTACTTACCTCAAACCAAGCTACATCATAACAAGAACATCATCATCATCATAATCTTCCTTCATCATCACCATCTTTCACAATATACCAAAACCTAACAATATAACAATCAAATACATAACAAGGGTTATCAAAACCCATCAAAACATACTCATCTTGCCAACCAAATCATCATATGATCACACCCATATCATATGATGATTTCCCACTTTCCTTCTCATCTATAACTTTACTAAATAAAGGCAATAGATTACTTACTTGAAGAGGGATCATAGCTAGGGATCATATCATTGAATAATCATCATCATAGCACTTCCACCTTCATCCTTTCCCTCTCTTTTTCTTCCTCTAGAACCGGACTTCACCACACACAAGAATAATATGGAAAAGTCTAGACTTTCCTGGATATATCTAGCTAAAACACAAGTTTGGGCTATTGGCAAGAATGGCCCTCAAGTTCCTTTCCTCTAGTTTTGGCCACACTTAACTTTATAACATATTTGACTTATAACCACATAAGTCCCTTAAGTCTATTCCCTTTCTATTCTTGCTACATGATACTTTCATAATCTTATAATACATGCTTTGGCTATCATTTTGACTATCGGGTTTGACTAAAACGCAACATTTGTTGACTGGCCAATCACATAAGGCCTTTAGTCCATTTCATCTAGGGTGGGGTCCCAACGCCCGGGAAACGGGTCTAACAATGACAAAATGTCACAAATAAACTAAACAAAAGAAAACTAAACGGCTGCTTCATATGTCTCTCCTTCTTCTTCTCGAATTTAAAACGAAATTGAGGGTGACGATGCTTCCTTTCATTCCATTTCTATACAAAAAAAAAAGAAAAAAAAGAAACACAATTATAGGAGCGGCATGAAGGGAAACAATATCAAAGAAGCAAAATGAGACCAAAATAACTAACCTATGAGCGTATAGTGCATACGAGTTTAGCAAAAACATATAAAAAACCGTAATGACAAAAACGTCATTTCCACTCTATCTTATAGTGGTTGCTACCAATATCAAAGTCCTCATAACCTGCTTTTGGCATCGGCTTCTTAATTCTCCTGCTAAGTTTAAGATATATCAATTTTGGGCAGGTCAAAGCAATTGACCAAACATCTTCCATTGAGATATTGTAACATGAGAACAACCAAAGTTGAGTTAACTGTCGATGACCAGAAAAAGCACGTAAACCAGCACTAGTAATTCTGCTACAACCCTCCAAACTTATCAGCGACAACTTCAAACACTTGGTACCAATTTCAATCAATGAAATGTCCGTTATATTGAACAATGAACCTAACCTCAATATCATAATATCCGGGAGCTCACATAAGGCCACAACCCCACAGTCGGTGATGTTAGCCCCACATTTAGACAAATTCAGTCTTTTAAGACTTGCCAGTTTCTTCAAGTGGAAAATGCCGTTATCGGTAATCCTATCACATTTATTTAGAGCAAGCCACTTCAAACAGTACTTCAAATCCCCATTCGCCAAATGCTCCAAACCCAAATCACTAATCAAATAACAACCTTCCAAATCTAACCACTCTATACGAGTTGCTTCTCCAATAACTTTCAGTGATTTGTCAGTGACATTTAAACAACTACTCAAAGTTAATATTTTTAAATTCTTGCATGATCTTATAAGAGAACCAATTCCTATTTCCTTAAAACGTAACCTCCCAGATAGACACACACCTACCAAATGAATACAAGCATGTGCGATTGCACACAAGCCAACATCATCAAACTCCAACTTACCCACCTCATGATCATGATCAAGGTATTGCCTTGAAGAAAGATTCAGGTCCTTGATATTGGGACATGACTCGGCTATTAGTTTCATGTGGTTGTTTGTCAGATGTTTGTGACATTCAAATATGTCCATTTTTGGGGATGCAATTAGTATATCATACAATAGATCAGGAAGCTGATTGTGTAACGACCAAAGTTGAAAACATGCAACTTTCAAGAATCTCTTGCACACTTTAGAAAATGATTTCTTGTCCTTTCGGTTGGGAATTCGTTGAAATATGGAAAATATCTCATCATATCCGAGTCGTTCCATCATTCTACGGATTTTGTTGCCACCTCACCTGTCGCGTGCACATGAATACGTTTAAGTTTCTGAAAGATTCAGTTAAAACATTGAAATTTTAATATGTCTTTCGCAAAACTTTTAGTTGTTTTTCTATTTTACCAAATGCATGTGCAAGAACAACTAAAGAACAAAGAACTAAACTTGGTGACATAGAATTCCTATGTTATCAACTTGCATCGATTGTAAAATCTGCATTTTAAAACAAAAGCACAACAAAACTTAAGAAGGAGCATTGCGAAAAAGATAGAAGACTTCATTCACCTAATACGCAATGAGATGATACTTCATATATCATGATCACCCGTTAAATATTTAAGAAGATGCATTGCAAAATAGATAGATTACTGCATTAGACATGTAATTTGCCTTTTAAACAGGAATGACAATGGGGCGGTTTTGGGGCGGGGCGGCCATTTCCATCCCCAAACCCGATTACGTATATCATCCTCAAACCAGCCCCAATCCCCAGCGAGGATCTTATCAGGACGCCCCGTTTGCCCGAGATGCTCCCCCAAACCCGCCCCGACGCCCCGTTCCCCATTGGGGATCTTATCGGGTTGTCTTCTTTGGACACGATGCTCCACCAAACTCGTGCCGTTCCCCATTTTTTTTGATTTTTATACTATTAACAATATGATTTTATGCAAGAACTTGAGGAATCGATAACCAAATAATAAAAAATTTAAGCATTGGCCTTATGAGTTCTTAAAAAATAGTATTAAACATAAATTAAACATAAATAACGACTTCTATAAAATATTAAATTACTCGCAACATAAATCACAACTTCTATAAAATATTACGGCACAAAACAAGTTTATCACACAATATTACAAAGATACAAACTATTGAAAATTAAAGAATTATATTTTTATTATGTAAATATTAACACAATAATTTATGTATATGTATATATATGTTTCGGGGCGGGGCGGGGATGTTGTGCCCCCTCCCCCCAATCCCAACCCGATAAGATTCCCGTTTAGACCATGAAACCAGATAAGCATGCTCCGCCTCGCCTCAAAAAGTTTGGGTTTATGGTTCCCCTTCGGGTTTGGGTTTTTTGTTTAACCAAAAATTACGTAAAAAACCAATTTAGATTTACATAACTTGATAAGATCCCATACATTAGTATATAACCATACTCAAAACAATATCATACACATTCTCATTAAGAAAACAGACGAAAGATCTAATTAATTAATAATACCTTTGAAGCAAAAATAAAAGCTGCGTTTCTGTTAGTAAGTTGAAGGGTGTGACATTCGAATATTTATAGTGTCAGTTTGATTAAATTACATAACACCCCCTTAACTATTTAAAAAAAAACGATATCATATTACGAGAATAATCCAAAAAGTTATTTGATAAGTTTGCAATAATTTTACGATCGGTCCATGTCAATTATATCTTATATACTAAAAGGCGTTTTGGGTGTCGCTTCGGATGGGTTGTGCGGAACAGTGGTTCGCACAGTGTTTGGCACAGTAAACACGCTGAAAATGTTGTATGGTGGGCACCTATTGTAGTATCGAACGTTTAAAGAATTGTACATATACTACACAAACATTTGTTTATTCCCTCGACACAAAAAACACACACAAAATATATCCAGGCTTCTCCAGAAGGCGCCATTTTATTTCCCCTCCCCACAAATCCTTCCATATAATCCATTCCCGAACCTTCCACATCCAGGTTCAATAAACTACTACATCAACCGAATCCCCAAAACTACTTCCATCTTCAAAAATCACCATCAATCGAACCCTCAAATACCAGGTATTTTTTTTAATAATTTTGCAATTTTACTCATGGATTTGTGTTTAGTTGTAACAAATCGAGTTTCAGATATTTTTTTTTTATTTTTTACAAAAAGGTCTGTATTTTTTATCCATGGTTTTTTTTTTTATTTGCAGGGTCGACCTATTTTGAGAGGGGTTCATGGATTACAAAGAAACGATGAAGTACAAATAGGAACGCCTCTTTGACGGGTAATGGCTTCTTCATCTTTTTTAATATTTTAAAGTTTTTGATTTTTCTGGGTATTTTGATTTATTTTGATTTACTATTTTGAAGTCAAATTTCTGTCAATTGGTGTTAGTTATGGTTTCAAACTCGGGTTAGTATGGCGATTTAGGTTGTGCACGAAAGGTGTTTGATGAAATATCCGTTAGAGAATGTATTGGCTTTAGATATGGTAGGTGTTATTGACTTTAGATGTGCTAGGTGTTTGATGAAATGTCCGTTAGAAAAAGGTGTTTGATGCTACTGTATGTGTTTGTGTTAAATGTGTATGAGGTGCAATTGATGAGTACTGATTGATGTGAATGTGCGATTGATATATTGATTACATAGAACTGAGTAAGCTCCCAATATATAGAAATAATCTATGTGTAATATGCATACTATTTCGATGAGACTTTTGAATACAGGTAACATCTTTCATTGATGTTTTTTAGAAATTGTTAATTGTTATTTCCTAATGCCAATATAAATACGTTCTTCAATCTATAGATTAAAAGGAAACAGCGTCACAAAAAAGGTTACATCGATAGCTTGCGCTGTAGCATATATTTGGTAAGGTTAACCTCACATTTGCTCTGTGTTTTTTTCATTCAAAGGTTTACATATCTGATAATTTGTTCTTTTATCTATGCCTGTCAAGTGACCATCTGATGGAGCTTATGTGTAGTTTAGAGATTGGGCGGACATGCTAACAATTGGTTACTACTATTTGGCTTTAACAAACGGTATTAGTCATTTTATCGATTTTTTAGTTTGAGTGTGTTCAACACAACTATTAACGGATGGAATGAAATATATGGCAGGGATTTTGGACAGAGGCAACATAAAATGTTGTTGTAGTAGAAGCTCATGCTTTCAAGGAAACGAATGTGATTTATCGACCCCTTAGCTCAAACGGTCATTACAATGACATGCTTCAAACTACAGAATTGGTACACTATCTTCCTCCTTAGGTATACCTTCTGACTTCAGCCATCTCATCATATTTATTTATTTTTTGTTTCTATAATAACCTCCATTTCATCACACAAACCAGTGGACAGAATTGGAACTGGGGTATGCTCTCCAACAACACGTCAACCTGACTTTTGTCTATAAGGTCGCAATTTTAGATATACCTTACCCCCCCCCCCCCCCCCCCCCCCTGCGCGTAAATATCAAAAGTTACATGTCGCCGATGACCGCCCAGCTGATGCTTCATAATTTGTTTGATCATTGTGGCAGCAAGTTATATAGATAGACGATTTATTGATAAGGTCCTGCAGATTGAATGCTCGCAAATCGTTCACATGGCATAAGAGATTGTTAAAGCGAATGGTTATTCAAACGGTAATAACATCTTTGAAATTTGAGGTTCTTTATTTCTTTAAGTATTTAATTGAACAAAAACATGTGCATACTTTCCACTATTCATATATCTCATTTAACTGAACCAAATATGCATGTCTAATCTGTCACTATATTGATGATCGTCTTCAATTAGAGGTTCGTAAATTCTGTTTACGAGGAGTTGTTTAGCTTAGACCTCTGAGAAGTACATTTTCAGTCCACTTTAAACACTATGTGTTCATGTTATAGCCTTATGCAAACACTCATAACTTTTCTCACCTATGATGTTATAGGTGAACGGGCCAGTAAAGATGTTGTCATTGATCCTCAGGAATGTGGTTAGGCTTCTATTTTCCTAAATTTTCTTTTATATTTGTTTGCCTTTCTTTTTGTATGCTTAACCTTTTTGTTTTTTATTTCTATTTCATTGGATACATGCATAATTAAAGATTTACACGATTGTCGCAGGTGGGAAGTTTGTAACGAACGCCATCGATTTTGCTTCTGGTATTGTCCGTGATATCAGCATTTCGTTTCCAGACGCTGATATGTGCTCTGCTTACACATTTATATCATTAACATTGTAATTAGACGTACTAGAAAGAAAAGTGGGTATTTTTACTCTGTATGCTTTCACTTGATATATGTGGTTCTGATCATACATACATTGATTTGATTTGTGATTTTCCATATTTTAGGTTTGGAAGTTTCTTATTACTTTTACCGATGTTCCTGGAGTTTGGCCTTTTACTCGACAAGTTTGTTCAAGCTATCGTGATCATGTAAGTTTATCTATAACAATTCTTGGGAAATATTTCCTTAAATTTTGTGTAATGTACGGATCATTTAAGGGGTGTTTGGGATTGCTCATTTTAGGTCATTTTAGCTCTTATAAGGGGTGATTGATTCCATTATTCATATATCTCCTTTAACTGAACCAAATATGCATGTCTAATATGTTAATATATTGATTATTGTCTTTTATTACAGGTTCCTAAATTCTGTTTGCGAGGAGTTGTTGCGGGAGTTTTTCGCTTCTAGGTTTGTTTTCATTAGCTTAGAGCACAGAGAAGTACATTTTAAGTCCACTTTAAACACTCTCTGTTCATGTTACAGCTTTATCCAAACACTCCTTACTTTTCTCACCTATGATGTTATTGGTGAACGGGCCAGTAACGATGTTGTCATCGATCCTTGGGAGTGTGGTTAGGCTTCTCTTTTCCTAAATTTTCTTTTATAGTGATATCAACATTTCATTTCGCAGACGCTGGTGTATGCTGTGCTTACGCATTTATGTCATTCACATTGTAATTAGACATGCTAGAAAGAAAAGTGGGTTACCTGTTAAAAGGAGTTTCTCCGTACTTACAAGCTTGGATTCTGAGATTGGTGTTTAGAGAGAGAGCAAGAGAGAGAGGATAACAACCTTCAGGAAGATGAGGCAATGGGTATTTTTTTCGATTCCCTTAGATTAAGTTTGATTAACGATAAAAAGTTAATATGTTTTTACAAGGTTAATGAAGTGGTTTTGATTATATAGGGAACGTTAGATGGGTAATGGCAATGGAATGGTCGACAACCTGATTTTGCAGCATCCGTAATTGTTATGTTCAAAGTAGATGGGAAAGAAGTTAAACGACTATAGAGCCATGGCCCTCTTACTTTTCTTGAGGTTAGTGTGCAACTGTTTATATAATTCTATATGCACGTCATTAACAAGTCTCATAGATTTAGTGAATAATGTTTTCTCTGAATCAGGTGCATAATGTTGGACATTTGGTTCCAACGGATCAAACGAAGGCTTAATTGTAGATGGAAACAGCCAGGTCAAAGACCAGAGATTGGTTGAACAATACGGTATGGAACTACGCATTTAGTTGAAGTCTTGACTTTTGCTTTTTATCTGAAAGCTATTGCACTTATTGTTACTTTTTGAGTGACGTCTTCCAGTTAGTTAATGATATTCTTAGTGTGATGATATATAGTCTTGATTCAGCACGTGAAAAAGCTTTGTTATAATGAACTGATGTGTATACTTGGTCACACTCTTCTTATTAATAAATTGACAGTGAGTTTCTAACCAAATGCAATGCTCTTATAAACAGAAACTTTTTCTCAACATTTTGTTATGCAAAATGTATCAAGTAGGTCACTACGAAAAATTAGTTGTATTTTGATCACGTAACTGTAGAAATAAGAACAAGGAACGTTTCGAATAGACTACTATAGAATTATGAATGAGGTACATTTGAATCGAATTATTACAAAAGTGTGTTTGGACTAGAACAACTTACTGAAGTAACAATATGTTTCTGGATCAGGTGAATGGAGAAATAAAGTATTTGAATTAGGCTGATAGCATAAGTTCTGTTTTGTTTAGGCTGGTGCTGAAATAAAATGAATTTGGATGAGTTTATACAAAATTAATATTATACGGTAATGGTTCACAATGATAGGCTGTTGGTACAGTCAACAAGAAGACTATCGTTGAATCTTAAGCGTATTACGGAAGTTATTAGTATTCATCTTAAGCGTATTAAGAAAGTTGTTACTATTCATTAAGAGTGCATATTTTTTACCAATATTAGTAAACTCACAGATCTCCCTTTAAATGTGTTTCTTGCAATGATATAAAAATGACTGTATGCGGTTAACAATGCAAAAAGAAGTGAGACTACAATGGAAATATGTTAGAAGCAATTGCGCTTGGAAAGAAATCTTTTCTATGAATTTTTAATACTTAGTATCACCTAAAGATAATTAAAACACACATCCAAACACTCCCTAAACATGTGTTTTCTTCTTGCACTACAGGAGTTATCATTTATTTTTACAGAATGAACAAAGATACTATGGCAAGGCTAGCGAAAGCTTCTGCGACTGAAGCTAAGCTACTTTTAGCTATTGGAAAAGACAATAGACCTTACAGAGTTGACTTCCTTTCACATCTTTTTCTTATATTCTATATACACAAAAACATTGTATAACATTTGTAAACAAAAACTTTAATAATACTCATCTCTAATAAAATAAAGCTCATCTCTTACACTTTGTCACTATCTTCTTTTACCTATTCTTATATGCATACTTCATATAAAAAAATTCAAATAAAGACAGTTGTGACAACTTGATCTACTCCATAAAACGTTTACACAAAATCACCCGCTGCAACGCGCGGGCCTTTCCGCTCGTTATATGTCAATTATATTGTCATCATGTGTAGCCGCTAATGTCTGGTCCGGTAATAGCTACGTATTATGTTTGTCCGCTAGTCGACATTTTGTCAAATGTTGACAAACATGCACTTTAGGTTTATTCATTATTGTCGATGTTTCGGAAGCGTTAAGAGTTTTTGATATATATATATATATATATATATATATATATATATATATATATATATATATATATATATATATATATACAGTACTTTACAGTACTCATTTGGACCAATAAGAATTGAGTATTATTAAATCTTTTTAATTAATTCAAAAGGGTAAAATAGTAAAACACATTTTTACTTTCTTTTTGAATTTTTTAATTAAAAAACATTTTTCTAAACCCCTTAATTTTCGGAATTAAAAAAATAACTTTTTTTAACTTTTTTATTTTTTTCAACAGACATGTTTTCTGAAAGTGCATATGTGTTTTGTCAAACTTCTTTTGCTTAAAATGATAATTGCACATATGTTTATAGTGTACATTCTTTGATCTTTGAAATTCATGACCAAAAACAAAAACATATACATGCAGCCTCTAAAAATTAATAGCAAACCAAGAACATAAATAACATACACAAAATTGGATATCAAATAAAATACAATTCATCAAATAAAATACAATTCAAGTACAAGTATCTTGTTAAATATAAATGTGCACGCTACTTAAAAACATGTGTGCACTCTTCAATTTCTAATCAAATTCATTAGAACATATATGCACGCCTTCTAAGAACATAGGTGCACGTGGGGCTTTCTCATCAAATTTATTAGAACATATGTGCACGCCTTCCAAAAACATGTATGTTTGGAGTGACCACATAAACTTCATAATTAAAGCACCAAAAACACGATCCCTGTTTCGAACCAAAAACAAAAAATTAAATAGTTAATTATGTTAGGTAAAAAAAAATCGACAAAGCATTAAAAAAACGGATATAATTCATATAGTGGACCAGACTTTTCAAAAAGTGATTACACCCTGCAATTTTTTGGAAGCACCTGTTCTGCACATTAAAGATAACATACATGATTATTACTGTATAACATTTGTGAGCAACTCCATTTATATATTCAATCACCTTTCACGTCTTTGGTGAAATTTGGTTTCCTTCTTGAAAATGAAACCACATGAGACATCATTATACTATAACTAATATGATCTTCAATATTTCATATAAACATACTTGTGCATGTGCTTCAAGATTAGATTCGCCACAACTGAGTGTGCTTGGGTGAACCACTTTGACCGAACACAAAAAACACAAAATACCTTTCAACATACATGTTAAATGCAGAAACAAAAGAGCAAACTACTATAACATAATTGCAAGGCAATGTTGATCATTTAATTAAACAGATCAGTCATGGGGCACATATAGAGTAACTTTTTAACCAATCAATATGCTATACAAAATACTTAAAACCATGAAATCTGGTTGTATATGAAATAGATAAACACATCACTGATCTCCATAAGACAACACATTCTTACTAAGCATCAAACAAAAGATATTACTTACGCTAAATGAAGCATGATAGGAGCACATTTGTTGTTAGAGATAAGAGCACAAAGATCTCGACGAGCTTTTAAATATCCAACGTTATCATTTTAAACGTGTTCTCCTAATCAAACTGAAAGCCGTAATTATCTACGTTTTCATCAATCCTCATACCTAGTACCCATCACGTCACATTAAACATTAACAGCAAAACAATATCATTAATGTGTTTTACCTATCAAAATATTTGTCGTAATTATCTATGTTTTCATCAATCCTCATAAATAAGTACCAATTCTGATACATTAAACATGAACAAATATCATCCAAACCAAGAACCACCACTTCGTCCTCTAGCACAACCATCAAGATATTCAAAATAATTAGTAGATCCTACAAATATTCAATTCTTTGATATTTATTAGTAAAATGAAAACAAAGTAATAAATACAGTAACAACAATAAACATCGAAAGTCCGTCGTCATACCAGTCGCCGCAGAAGTCGCCATTCTCCTCCAACCGTCGCCGCCGCTGTCCTCCCCCTCCAACCGCCGCCGCCGCCGTCCTCCTCCTCCATCTGCAACCGCCTTGGTTCTCCTCTATTACACAACATTCGACACAAACCATCATCTATGCGTCGCCGTCGTCCTCCTCTAGCACAACCACCACACCCATTTTTTGATCTGAAATTAACTGGGAATTTGAATGTAGATCGCTATACGAGAGAGAGAGAGATGAAGTTTATGGTAGGTTTTTTTCCCCGAAAAATAGATCTAGAGAGTGAGAGGCTGCAGTTTTCTTTCTAGGTTTTTAGCACCTTTTTAGGATAAATACAAAATACCTATAATATCCTTTTAGCTTTTTGTTTAATTGAAAAAGAAAACCCTCGTCTTTTGTTTAATTGCAATTTTGGCACTTTTAATCTTGTCCTTTGATTAACTCATCTAATGGTCCAGATTTAATTTAAATGGTACTGTAAAGTACTGCATCTAATATGGGTACTGCATTGAATACAACACTATATATATATATATATATATATATATATATATATATATATATATATATATATATATAACGCGACCCTATATATATATATCAAACTTCAATATTTTTTATAAAATCGTACGTACGTCAAAAGCATATCAATATTGGGCTTGTTTTGTTCGCAATTTCGAGCTCTTCGCAACGATATTTTTTCATTAACGAATTCCTTAGATATTTGCTAAATATTTGACAAATAAAGTTTATTATATATAAAAAAATTGTAAATATCAAAAAGTTAAGGGTGCTTTTTGTAACTTTTTTATTCTTCATTGAAATGTAAATGTCAATGTCGTGTATGTCCTCATGTCGTGTACATCCATACGCGACATCATCTTGCCAGGTAACTTCATATATAGTGGACTAGTAAAACACTAAAGCTCCTTCTGGTTTAATAAGGTGACCCTGGTTCGATTCCCAACCCAGTTGCTTCTAACTTTCTAAGGCATCAAGTTTATTCATTTCTTTTTCGAGATGAGGTAGGCATCAAGATCCATCCAAAACCTGGACTATGAAATATGACCTGAACGTGGCCAACAATTTTCTTTCTTTTTCGACCACGTCACATGTGTAACGAAGTTTCACTATCGATCATCAATTAATAATCTCACCCTCACACATTTCATAATAGAAAGTTAGAGCGTAAAGTGACATCAAAATCAGTGTCATCCACTTCATGTCGATACGATATTTAGAATAACACAGAATCACATTTTACTTGTTTTTCGTAAAATTGAAAACTTAACATTCACAAATAATTCAATATTAATACTTGTCCACTAAATACATGTGTGCCTTTAAAGTTAGATGTTTATATGTAACATACATAATTACATAAATACTTGATTGAAGTTGTTTAAGGGCAAATTGTTAGTAAATAAAAAAGGAAGGAGTAACATATGACCTTTTTGCCCCCTTAAGAAAAGAAAAGTGAAGGCTTTCAAGCAACAAGGTTAAAATTTGTACAACTTTTAAGGAATCCAATTTTATGCCCAAGCATCCATTGTGGCTTCTTTTAAAGTTGCTAGTTGACTTGCATAAATAATTACTTTGCTTATTAACATGGAATAGGGAGAAATGCTATAACTTCCTGCCATCTAATTGTCAATCATCTACAGGGGCGGAGCCAGGAATTTGTGTTAAGGGGGTCGTAGATAAGTTGTAAAATAGCATAAGTTTCACGGAGCAGTTATCTTAGTGGGTTTAATGGTTTAATTAGCCATCCTGATCAATTTACAACACATATGAAATTTCAATTAGGTCTTTAAGTTACATATGTAACTTTAAATCAATAGAATACTATCTTGCTATCGAATCAACAAACTTTACATATTTTCAACTATTCTTAATCATTCTTTCCTTTAACACAACTCTTCCTCAAACACATAATTGCTTTTCTAAATCGTATGAACTATGAACGATAGAAGGATGTGTTCATAATTATAAAAAACGATTGAAATACTTGCTCGACAAGTTGAGAAAATGGAGAAAACGAGAAAACAACAATGACGGATCTAGAAAATTATGTCGAGAATAGTGGAAAAATAAACTGGGTAGCTTTTCTTCTATTTTGAGTGATAAATTATTACTCGTACCTTATTGTACACTTACGACACATACAAGTTTGTCATTTATATCTTCTTCTTCGATTAAACCTCAAAACCTGCAACCTAGCTACCATTTCTTAACCTTTAATTCTAAAGAAAAAACTAAACAAAAATTGGAAGAGCACCCGCTACAAGTTGGGCTTGTTGAGCCAGTTGGGGGTGGCTGACCACCCGCTAGCTCCCCTACTGGCTCCGCCTCTGATCATCTATCATATTCACTTGAGCTTTCAACTTAATGCTTGGCATCTGACACAAACTTTGGAGCATACCATTAGCGTCCCCGATCTCGACCTCAAACTTCTTTTGGTTGTCCCTTTCGCGTATTGTTACACATACTCCATAAATGATTCCAGCAGAGAAAGGGGTCCCAAGCTCATCAGATCTTGCATAATGCTCATTCGGCTGATGTCAACATATTTTGTATTTATAAGTCCCGTGCACGCACGGGATTTGCACAAATTTTGTATTTTTTTATGTTTATTAAATGTGAAAATCATACGAAGGAATACAATACATAAACTGAAACAATAAATACATAAAGAAGGTACAAAAAGTTACCAAGATCACCAACTTCAGCAGCTACTTTATACATCTTCACACCTTCATCCTTCTTTCCAGATGAATCCAACGCCTTTTGAACGATCACCTTCAAAACCAACCAACAAAATACAACAAACATAAGTGAAACAAAAACATTGTATACACTACAAAAATGAGACGATTAGAAGCCAAAGATAAAGATGCAAAAACAAAAAACAATTAGGAACAACCAAGAATGAAAAGAAATCAATAAAATGATTAAATTAAGTAAATAATTAGAAGGGTAAAAGCTATAAAATACCATCGTACTTTCAAAAAAGTACCAAGTTGAACCATTTACTTTTTTATTGCTTACTTGACCAACGAACTTTCAAATTTTAATTCGACTTGAAACATTTCTTTAGACCGTTAGTCTTCATGTGGCAACGTTAGTCCTATTAGTCAACGAACGTTTGCAAAGTTAGTCCTTTTTTACTAACGATTGTTTTTAATTAACTAAAAATTTGGATTTTCTTACGTTTTAATACTTATTCGCCCGGTTTTACACAATATTGAACAACGAAATGTCCGTTATATTGAACAACGATCCTAACCTCAATATCATAATATCCGGGAGCTCACATAAGGCCGCAACCCCACAGTCGGTGATGTTAGCCCCACATTTAGACAAATTCAGGCTTTTAAGACTTGCCAGTTTCTTCAAGTGGAAAATGCCGTTATCGGTAATCCTATCACATTTACTTAGAGTAAGCCACTTCAAACAATACTTCAAATCCCCATTCGCCAAATACTCCAAACCCAAATCACTAATCAAATAACAACCTTCCAAATATAACCACTCTATACGAGTTGCTTCTCCAATAACTTTTAGTGATTTGTCAGTGACATTTAAACAACAACTCAAAATTAATACTTTTAAATTCTTGCATGATCTTACAAGAGAACCAATTCCTATTTCCTTAAAACGTAACCTCCCAGATAGATACACACGTTCCAAATGAATACAAGCATGCGCGATTGCACACATGCCAACATCATCAAATTCCAACTTACCCACCTCATGATCTTGATCATTGTATTGCCTTGAAGAAAGAAACAGGTGCTTGATATTGGGACATGAATCGGCTATTAGTTTCATGTGGTTGTTTGTCAGAGTTTTGTGACATTCAAATAAGACCATTTTTGGGGATGCAATTAGTATGTCATACAGTAGATCAGGAAGCTTATTGTCTAACGACCGAAGTTGAAAACATGCAACTTTCAAGAATCTCTTGCACACTTTAGAAAATGATTTCTAGTCCTCTCGGTTGGGAATTCGTTGAAATATGGAAAATATCTCATCCTCTCCGAGTCGTTCCATCATTCGGTGGAATTTGTTGCCACCTCACCTGTCATGTGTACATGAATATGTTAACGCATTTGAAAGATTCAGTTAAAAACATTAAAATTAGTATGTCCTTAGCAAAATTTTTAGTTGTTTTTCTATTTTTCCCAATGTGCAAGAACAATTAAAGAACAAATATCGAACTAAACTTGGTGACATAGAATCCCTACATTATCAACTTGCATCGATTGTAAAATCTGCATTTTAAAATCAAAGCACAACAAAACTTAAGAAGGAGCATTTCGAATAAGATAGAAAACTTCATTCACCTAATACCCAATGAGATAATACTTCATATATCAAGATCACCCGCTAAAACTTAAGAAGGAGCATTGCGAAAAAGATAGAAAACTGCATTACACATGTAATGGTGCCTTTTAATCAGGAATGGCAATGGGGCGGGGTGGTCATCCTCATTCTCAAACCCGATTACGAAAATCATCCCCAAACCCGTCTTAATCCCCATCGGGGATCTTATCGAGACGCCTCGTTGGCTCGAGATACTCCCACAAACCCTCCCCATTCCCCATTGGGGATCTTATCGGGTTGTCTTATTTGGGCACGATGCTCCAACAAACTCGTGTCGTTCCCCATTTATTAAAATTTGTATGCTATTAACTATATGATTTTATGCAAGAACATGAAGAATCGATAACTTAAGCATTGACCTTATGAAGTCTTAACAATAACATAAATAACGATACCTACTCGTGTCAGATCACAACTTCTTTAGAATATTATGACACAAAACAAGTTCCATCACAATTTACAATATTACACAGATAAAAACTATTGAAAATTAAAAATAATATTTTGGGCTAATTATCAAAAAGGTATGTTAATTTCAACTTTTTCAAAAAAAGGTACAAAAATAAGTGACTTTCCCAAAAGAGTCATGTGCGATCGTGCGATCGTGCGAAACCACAGAAAACGCGACACGTGTCCAGACAAATTGGTACAAGCCAATGATTGGCTCCAGCAAATAACCCACGTGCAGAGTTGACTTTTGAAAAAAGATCGTGCGAACGAAGTTGTGCGATCGTGCGAACGAAATCTTGCAAAATCTTTCCAAAATCTTACCCTGTACTTGATATTTCTTGGAAAGGACCAAACTCATTTTAATAATAATAAAAATTGTACTTCTAAGATCAATAAACACTTTAACTTATATTTAATTTTATTTATTTCTAAGATCAATAACACTTTAACAAATACTGTTGTGATCAAAATCAAAAACACCGATCATAAACACGCTACAAAAACACCGATCAAACAAAGGGACGATACAAATTCACGATCAAAAACACCGTTAAAGAAGAAAATGTCCAGACCTCATGTAAGTTATTTATTTTCATTGATTTGTTTAAGATCTGCGTTGAAGATGTAGACGGTTTTGTGTGATTTTCTTCATTTTATTGTTGATTGTAGACGGTTTTGTGTAAGGGTTTGTATGGAAATGGATTATTAGATTATAGTTAGGGTTTGTATGGAAATGGATTATTAGACTATAGTTAGGGTTTGTATGGAAATGGATTGTTAGAGTTTGATTCTTGATTGTTAGGGTTTTTCGAGTTATTCGATCTTGATTGTTATTGTATTCTGTTGTTTAGATTTAAATTTTAGTGGTTTGACTGTTTAGGAATTGGATATGGATTGTTACAGTTTGATTGTTGATTGTTAGGGTTTTTTCGATCTTGATTGTTAGGGTTTTTTCGACCTTGATTGTCCGGGTTTTTTCGATCTTGATCGTTAGACTTTTTATGACTTGGAATAGAATTGAACTTGAAGAATTATTGGACCCATTTTGTTGCCTATGAACTTGTATATTGTTGGTGATAGGGCCCTTGGTGATATGTGGTACTATGCTAAATATATTATATTATTGACTGTAAAACATTGGAGAATTAGTGGTTGATATATGTACTAGTTAGGTTTTACACATGATTTATGTAGACAAATGTTCTAGTGTTCTCAAGAAACGGCTGAACATTGATTTGTGGAACATATATATGTGGTTTTGTCGATGAATTTGTAGATTTTGATCATTGTATTTTTACTTGTTGTCATTAATGTTGATTAGCTGAATACTAGCATCAAAACTAGATGAATATTTTGTCATAGAAAGAAAGTGTGTTGGAATTACTTATGTTTTACTTCTTAATGTTAACTTGTTTATTATTTTTTGTAGGTTGTTAATGCTAGGGTTAACATTAGATCTAATTTAAAGCTACTCTCAACAATAAAAGATCGTCTATCAACAAAGGGGCAGCGGTGTTACAATCTGTTCAAGAGTAGTGTTTTTGGTCCCTGGTTGGACATTAGAACTTTTGATCACGATAACCATATTCTAAACTTTCTTCTGTTTCACCAAAGGCCTGTTGAGCACCCTACTTTTGGTACCCCATTTATTTTTGATGTTGGGCCACATACTGTTCAGTTCGGCAGGCAAGAGTTTTGCCTGATTACGGGTTTTCGGTTTGGACCTATCGAGTTAGATAGTTTGGCTGGTACGGAGTCTATGTTTATGAAGAGGGTGTTCCCCGGGTTTAGGTCTTTGAAGGGGGAGTACCTTAAATCCATTCTTGAAAGTGAACAGTTTCTGCAGCTATCGGACGAGGATGCTGTGCGTGTGTGCCTTCTTCTGGCTGGTGATTTTGTTTTCATGGGGCAAGAGTTGCGACATGTGATTGTGAATGAGATTGTTTTGCTAGCCGATGATTTGAAGTCTTGGAATTCTTTCCCTTGGGGGGAGCACATGTGGCAAGAATTCCATGAACGGGTGTACATGTTGGTGACTAAGAAGAGGGAGACGTATATGGATGGGTATGCTAGAAAGGGGGCTTTGTACCAGGCTGTCTACAACATCTACGGTTTTGCTTTCGCCTTGAAGGTTAGTATACTTTCTTATATGAATGTGTCAATTTGACAGTTTAATAATGGTTTTACATGTGTGTTTGTTATTACATTGTTCGATTTTTTATCTGCTTGTTTAAATTTGAATAACTTATAATGTATAAGTCCTTGGCTGCTCAACATACCTTTGGTATGAGTTGAATAAATGTATAAGTGCTTGAATATATATTTCTATCAATGGAGCATGAGTGTAAACTTGAATTGGTTGGAAACTTGAAATATGTTAGCCATTAAATAAAAATTCATTCAGAAATGCATCTAAACGCTTTTGTTCTTTCATTACAGATTTTTGTACTTGATAAGTACTTTGTTCCAACTAACCGAAATGTTTTTTACATTACAGATTTTTGTTCTAGAAACATTTCCTCAAGCAAGACTATGGTGGGACAAACATGTCGGGGCTATTCCAAGGGGGGTTGCTTGGGCTAATGTTACCGGGTGTAACAAATCTGATTACGAGAATCTTTTTTATGACACAACACCCGTGCAATCCTTGATTCCAACAGATTTTGAGAAGGCATCTCCTTGGTTCAGCTCAAGTGTAAAATATTTCGACGTAGCTGGTGGATCCCCTTCGAGTACATTCAAACCGTCTAAAAGAGATAAGATCAAGGCTAGGGTTTCGCGAAAGACTCGAAGAAAAGAAGTTCGCACAGAGGTACGTATACGTACTGAGGTGCATACGAGTGTTGTTGAAGGGATTTCTGATGAAGTTGAGTCAAGTGATCTGGATTTGGATGAAGAGACCAAGAGGATGAGCAAGAAACAACTGATAAAGAAGTATGCTGGTTTGGAAGATCGTGTAGTTTTTCTAGAGCAGTTATTCCGGGCAGGTAAGATTCCCACTGCTCCTGCTGAGGGGTCCAGTGAGGGTACGCATGTTCAGGATTCACAGGTATGTTTTTACTACTTTTAAGGAGCCTATGGAAGGCTCATGCATGCTGTCTTAAATTTAAAAAAAAAAAATTATAATCGTTGTGAATTCACAAACCAATTAAACTTGTTATTTTTTTTATTTTTATGTTTTGGTAATTAAAACCTGAATAGTTAGATGGCTGTTTTGGGGAATAAAAGTTCACATAATTTTACAAAAAAATTATCAAGCGTGAGTGTTGGAAACCTTTTGCTTTTGTCTTTGCTTAAGATCCAAGTGTTGTATCGGACCGGTGGTAATCGGCTATTCTATGGGAAACAACTAGGGTAAACGGATGGACTGGTGATTCCGGGCGACCTTGAACCATAGATAGTCGGTTTACTTAACCCTGTAGAGTTGGGCTCAGATATCGGGCCTCAGATTATTCATCCTGCTTGTGATTAAGCCACGGCGGAGTTAGTCTGTACTCCCGATCAGGCTCGAACTACACGGGCAACTGTTTTGACAGCTTGTGATCTTGCGAAGACTTATTGCATGGCGGTACACACAATCTTGTAAATTATTTTGCAAAATTTTGTGAGCTTTAATTTTCCACTAACGGGTTAGTTTATGGACATGATAATCTATTTGTTAATTTTAATTTACCTTGAATTCAAAGTTTGGTGTTAAGGAGCCTATGGCAAAGCAGCCAGTTGTTGTTGATAAGGAGGCCAGTGTTGCTGCTAAGTCTGATGTTGATGTTGAGCAGCCAAATGTTGCTGCTAAGGAGCCCACTGTAGAGTGTGTTTTAGAGGCTACTGATGTTGATGTTGAGCAGCCTATTCAAGACTCAAAGGTTTGTGTTTTAATAAACAGTCGTTTAACATATATGATTTGTTTATTTATTTATTTACTAATTTTTTCCTTTTTTATAGTCATCCGTTAAGGAAGCGACAGAAGAAGATCCTCCTGTTGAGGCTGAAGCAAATGAGCCTATTGAAGAATCAAAGGTTTGTGTTTTAATAAATAGTCGTTAACATATATGATTTGTTTATTTATGTATTTACTATAAATGATATTGAGTGGAATTATTCATGTTTTTTGATGAAATGATTGTATTTATTGTTTCAGGATTCAACAAATGAGTTGATGGAATTGATTGACTTTTCCCCTCTTCCTGATAATCTGGTATGCACATCACACAAGTTTCATATTGCATCATTTAACTTGCTTGGTCATGTTATGCACATATTAGGTTTTAACTCAGGTTGTAAGTATTAAAACATGCATAAATTTATGACAAATGGTCAAGTTATACTTTTGAATTCAGAAGAGCCAAAACAAGATAAACTTATTGTTAATTTTCGTAGTTTTCTATAGAAAATAATGTATTGCCATAGAATCTTATGAACCTGAACATAATTGCCTACTATTTAGGTGGATATAAGATATGAAAAAATTATTTGTTACTTTTCAGTATCAGGAGAGTGAGCAGATGGATGTTGGTGTGACAAATGCTGGTGCGGAATGTGATTCAGTGATCAAAGATGTTACTGTTAAAACCGTAAGGGTGCCATTCGAACGGGAGAGGAAGAAGAGCAAACATTTGTCTGATCCTTACACACCTCCTCCAGCTACTACACCAAGAAGGTCCAAAAAGGCTCGTCCTAGCTCTAGGATCTATAAATCCCAGATAGACTCTTTTGTTGGAGAAGATGGATCTCAGCTTGTTCTTGAAGAGTGGAAAGAGGTACGTATACGTTTCTACGGTTAGCTTAGATATATTCGACTGAAATGTTGTAGTTCAGCTTAGTAACCAATTTATTTCGCATCGAAATTTTTCACAGGAGCTTAACCGTCCTGAAAACTCCCCGACCAACTATGTGAATACTCATTCAGGCATAAACGCGTTCTTGCGGACAAAGAAGGAGATGATATTTAGTCTTCCATGGTTTGAAGGACACCTGTTTAGCAAATTTTGGGCTGCTTTAGCGGCCAGGGACGGGCACAGAAAAGGATGGCTTTCTGATTCGGTATGTAATTAAATACTTATTAAATATTTAGAAAAGTTTATGGTTAAATGATGTTGTTATAATTATCATGCTTAATATTTAGACAAGTTGTAAAATATTAAATATGTAGTGATGTTCCCTACACTTTGCAAATTTGAATGCTGTTAGATTTGTGATATGCCAATAACAATAATGTTATAAGTAAAATAACATTTTAACATAAATATTGTAAGTAAAAACATTACATAACATCTTGTGATATGCTAGAAAGACTTGATAAAAACATAACATAAGTAAACATAAAATTAAGATCTTCAATTTAGAATTTAGCATCTTCAATTTGTTTGTAAATTTTCAATATTTCTTGGCGAAACTCAGCAATCTTTTCATTACGATCATCAATTTTCAATACTTTAATGGCTTGTTTTCAATACTTTAATGGCTTGTCTTTTTAAAAAATGTACTTACGTTCACATGGAATATTTTGCTAATTCATATGTCATGTTGCTAATGTAATACTTTTTTTTATACTTTGACATCGCAGCACATCGATGTATGGGTCTGGTATCTGTGGAACTTTAGGCCTGCTGATGCGGACTGGGTAATGGTAGGCCCATTTTTTATCCAACAGCTTCTTAGAGATAACGGTCTGCCGGGTTATTATGCAAATGGTAGTCTTTTTGGAGTGCCTTGGTTTGCCGAGGATGTTGAAAAGGTAAGATGTTAAGTTCCATCATTATTTTGTCTAGCTGTTTTAGTTCACGCACCACTTATATTATGTGTACTTATGAAGCTTAGTTTACATGATATTTGGTATACATCAAGTAAAACAAGCTCAATTATTTGGGCTGATATACTAAAGTTGAATATGGGTTTCATTGCGTATATGAGGATCCTCCTTAGTGCAATTTGAGATGCTTGATCCTGATTGCTAGGTTTGGGTCGGCAATCAACTTCCATTCTTGAAAGAGCCAAAGCTTGTGATCAAGATCAAACACACAAACTTGTAATCCTCTTGGAGAGAGAAAGAGGAGTCGTAAAAGGTCACATTTTGGGCCAGTTGACGGTTTACCGACGAGTTGCTGCAAATTGGATTCAGACTTGCTACCCCCTACAAGTTGTGATGATTTAACTGGTGTCCTTTCACGTGGTAGTAGCAAGTGAAAGGACACCAGTTAAATCATCACAAATTGAAAGGGGTAGCAAGTCTGAATCCAATTTGCAGCAACTCGTCGGTAAACCGTCAACTGGCCCAAAAGGTGACCTTTTGCGACTCCCCTTTATCTCTCCCAGAGGATTACAAGTTTGTGTGTTTGATCTCGATCACAAGCTTTGGCTCTTTCGAGAATGGAAGCTGATTGCCGACCCAAACCTAGCAATCAGGATCAAGCATCTCAAATTGCACTAAGGACGGTGTTCATATTTCGCAATGTAACCCATCTACAACGTTAGGTATATCTGCCTTAACTAATTGAGAGTGCACACTCCTTCATTATCTCATTCAACACGAGTGTCCGTAACTCCTTGATACCTTGTTTTATTTGATAAAGGAGTGTGGTTTATCATATAAAGAATTGAGTTTGATAGATTGGCTGCGATAAAGTTGTGGTCTGTTATTGTATGATGAAGTAGTTTAGATCATGAAGTAGGTACTTTAGTTGAATAGCGAATTGGAGCATATTTATCTAGATGGACAGTGAATATTAGTTATTTTGTTTCTTGAGTATAATATGATGGTTTATTTATTTAACCATTAGTTACTTTTTTTAACAAACTTTTTATATTGCAGGTTTATATACCTCTTAATGAGCCTGAAATTCATTGGGCCCTTGGAGTGCTGCACCTGCGCTCAGGGTTAGTGAAAATTTACGATAGCCTAGGTGGTCCAGACAGCGAGGGCAGTCCTTATTGGAATAATTTGATGGCCACTTTTGGCCGTGTAATACCAGCCTATTTGGCCGACGGTCAGGTCTTGGCCCGAAAAAAACATTGATATAAACAATTATTCAGTCACTTTTGAATATGCGGAAGGTGTGTGCCTAGACAATCAGGTTATTACGGGGATTGTGGTGTATGGGTATGCATATTTCTGTACCGTTTAACACACAATCTTCCGTTGATGGTGGATAATCCATTGGACTTAGCTCTTGCCTATCGCGAACAGTTGACTTCCTTCTTCTGGAAATACAAAAAGGTACATTCCATTGGAGGTAAAAAGTTGGAGAAAGATTAGTCATTTGGTGAATGTGCAGGTAGGCAAACTGTTTATGTGTAGGTTGGGTAGGTTGGGTAACAATTAGTCAGTTTGTTTATGTGTAGGTTGGGTACCAATTAGTCAGTTTGTAAACAATTAGGTGGATGGTTGCAAATGTTGTGCACTTTGGTTGTGCACATTGTTGTGCACTTTGGTTGCACATTGTCATTCGGTTGTGCACATTGTTGTGCACTTTTGTTGCAATTAGGCAAACTGTCATTCGGTTGTGCACATTGTTGTGCACTTTGGTTGCGCATCTTGGTTGGATAACAGATTATGTGTAGGTTGGATAACAGATTATGCGCATCTTGGTTGGATAACTGTTTATGTTTAATTATGTGTAGGTTGTAAACAATTAGTCAGCTTGTTATTGATTATGTGTAGGTTGCGCATCTTGGTTGGATAACAGATTAGGTGGATGTTTGGGTGAAATTTAATTTAAGTTAAAGTACCCCCATAAATATGTGGTTGGTTTGAAATTTAATTAAAAGGACAATGTCATAAATGTGATTGTTGTAAAGAAAAAAGGTATTTAATTACATATGTGTGAATGTGCGAACTGGCCAAATGTGCGAATGTGCGAATTATATACTTATTGTTTATAAATACCCTCAAACAACACAGTCAAAAAGGCATACATCGCATACTTCTCTCACGCTTATCTCATACTTATCTCACTTTTTCTATTTTCAAAATGGCATGCCGTCTACCACATACCGCCAAAGAAATGCAAGAGTATATAAAACAACAAGCTGAAAAAGATGATGCGGCACGCCACAAAGCTGTGATAGAAGTAATCAAGCAATTTGATGTTGCAAAGGCAGAGAAACAAAGATTGAGACAACAATACGCAGAATGCAGAGACATATCTGAAGAAAGAAAATCTTTGTTCGACAAGTTTTTTAACGATGAAGCTAGCAAAGACGGAAGAATTAGTGAGACGTTGTGGGGTTGCGTTTCACAGATTGAGGACCAAATCAGCAGCAAGATCCGCTGGAGTTTTGAGGAAAATGTCGGTTCTGTAACACAACAGAACCGACAATTTGGGCAAGGTGCTTCAACTTCATCTAATGCACCAAGAATTGTTGGGCTAGGTTTTGAAGACAATACAGCCTGGGACGAGAGTAAGGAGCGGGAGTTTAGCAGATTGTTGGCAGAGTACGAAGAGAGCAAGTTTGCGAACTACTCTCCGTACGACGATGGCTACCGGTCAGACAACTCAGAAACTTGGGATAATCCGAATTTCTAAAATTTAAGTTTATGTTTATGTATTAAGCTATGTTTATGTAATGTTTTCTCTATTTACTGTTTTACTTATTAATAAAATTTAAGTTTGTGTTAAAAATGAATTTTTTTTAAATTTATTTATTTATTTTATTATTTTTTATTTATGTTACAACAATTGATTGAATGCCTTATGGTATATGTCGTGTGTCACCATATGTGCGAATTGGCTGTTGTAAACCCGGGTACGTATATAAATTTAAGATGTGCGAATTGGTTTCCTGTGCGAACTATATAATATTAGTTTCTACAAGGCATATAGTACCATGAAAAACGTCTATTATACAAATATAGTGTTATAAAAGATGTGTTTTAATTTTGATAATGGGTGTTGGTAAAGTTTTATAACGTATATAATTTGTTGGATGTGCGAATGTGCGAATTGGACAAATGTGCGAACTGTATAATTAACACTCCAGCTGTAATTTTTTACCCCTAAAAAAGTCAAAGGTAATTTAACAATAAATATGTGGTAAGTATGATATTTAATTAAAGGTACCCATGGTAGGTATGATATTTAATTAAAGGTACCAAAGGTAGATATGATATTTAATTAAAGGTACCAATGGTAGGTATGAAATTTAATTAAAGGTACCACAATAATGTAAAGGTATATATGAAAATTAATGTTCAGATGTGCGAATGTGTGATTTCATCAAATGTGCGAATGTGCGAATTGGCCAAATGTGCGAACTGTATAATTATTGTTTCTACAAGGCGTATAGTACCATGAAAAACGTCTCTTATACATATATAGTGGTTATAAAAGATGTGTTTTAATTTTGATAATGGGTGTTGGTAAAGTTTTATAACGTATATAATTTGTTGGATGTGCGAATGTGCGAACTGTATAATTAACACTCCAGCTGTAATTTTTTACCCCTAAAAAAGTCAAAGGTAATTTAACAATAAATATGTGGTAAGTATGATATTTAATTAAAGGTACCCATGGTAGGTATGATATTTAATTAAAGGTACCAAAGGTAGATATGATATTTAATTAAAGGTACCAATGGTAGGTATGAAATTTAATTAAAGGTACCACAATAATGTAAAGGTATATATGAAAATTAATGTTCAGATGTGCGAATGTGTGATTTCATCAAATGTGCGAATGTGCGAATTGGCCAAATGTGCGAACTGTATAATTATTGTTTCTACAAGGCGTATAGTACCATGAAAAACGTCTCTTATACATATATAGTGGTTATAAAAGATGTGTTTTAATTTTGATAATGGGTGTTGGTAAAGTTTTATAACGTATATAATTTGTTGGATGTGCGAATGTGCGAATTGGACAAATGTGCGAACTGTATAATTATTGTTTCTACAAGGCGTATAGTACCATGACGTCTCTTATACATATATAGCGGTTATAAAAGATGTGTTTTCATTTTGATAATGGGTATTGGTAAAGTTTTATAACGTATATAATTTGTTGGATGTGTGAATGTGCGAATTGGCTAAATGTGCGAACTGTATAATTATTGTTTCTACAAGGCGTATAGTACCATGACGTCTCTTATACATATATAGCGGTTATAAAAGATGTGTTTTAATTTTGATAATGGGTGTTGGTAAAGTTTTATAACGTATATAATTTGTTGGATGTGCGAATGTGCGAATTGGCTAAATGTGCGAACTGTATAATTATTGTTTCTACAAGGCGTATAGTACCATGACGTCTCTTATACATATATAGCGGTTATAAAAGATGTGTTTTAATTTTGATAATGGGTGTTGGTAAAGTTTTATAACGTATATAATTTGTTGGATGTGCGAATGTGCGAATTGGCTAAATGTGCGAACTGTATAATTATTGTTTCTACAAGGCGTATAGTACCATGACGTCTCTTATACATATATAGCGGTTATAAAAGATGTGTTTTAATTTTGATAATGGGTGTTGGTAAAGTTTTATAACGTATATAATTTGTTGGATGTGCGAATGTGCGAATTGGCTAAATGTGCGAACTGTATAATTAACACTCCAGCTGTAATTTTTTACCCCTAAAAAAGTCAAAGGTAATTTAACACTCCAGCTGTACGAATGGTAGGTATGAAATTTAATTAAAGGTACCACAATAATGTAAAGGTATATATGAAAATTAATGTTCAGATGTGCGAATGTGCGAATTGGCCAAATGTGCGAATTATACAAGTTAATAACTATACCTATAAATACTAGGTACTAACACACTGAATTCCTAAAATAAAAATTTATAGTTTTTTAGTTGCCACAAACTAAACTTGAAAATGAATTCACCACCAAACTGGGAAGAATTACTTGATGTTGACGACTCTGATCTCCGACTATCCGCCACCGCACAAAGCATATTTTCATCTGGATTCTCTAAATTTGAAAATTGTGAGGAAGTGTCGGCAAGTATAATACGAGGTCCTGCAGGTCTAGTTCAAACGGATAATATTCCGGAAGGTGTATTTGATGAGATAATGACACAGGAGTACATTAGGAAAGTAGCTAATGATGTGGGTGAGGATTCCGATTTTAATACTGGGCCATGGGTTAGGGCCGTTGAGTATGTGAAACCTGATGGCTGTATCATGATCGGTTGTTTTGCCAATATCAAACAATTTCTTAAGAAAGGGAAACTTGAAAAGGTTGTTGCGATAATCAAGTCTTGTACTCCAAATGTGTTGGGTGATATAACGGTAACATTGAAAGATGTTTCAGGTTTAATTTCAGGAACAATACATCACAAAGTTATTAAGGATGAGAGGTTTGAAAAGGAGATTACCGTCGGAGCTGTTTTGGTACTTCATAATGTTTCTGTTTTTTCTCCCAAACAATCTGGCAAACACTATCTTAACATTACAATAAGAAATGTGGTTAAGGTTTTCCCCAAGGATACGGTTCCTAAGAATGGAGCTGAAATCGGTTTTAGTCAAGTGTAATCATTGTTTAATTTTAAGTCATGTAATTTTTTTATCTAGTTTTTCAATGGAATTTATGGTGTTAGATGTGATATGATATTGAACAATTAAACAATATAAAACAACTAAATTAGACGAATTTATTCCAAACAAATACAATTTATTGGATGTGTGAATGTGCGAATTGGCCAAATGTGCGAACTGTATAATTATTGTTTCTACAAGGCATATAGTACCATGACAACGTCTCATATACAAATATAGTGGTTATAAAAGATGTGTTTTAATAATGGTTGGTTGTAAAGTTTTATAACGTATATAAGTTTTAGATGTGCAAATGTGCGAATTGGATGTGTGAGTGTGCGAATGTGTAAAGCTTTATACAAGGCATATAGTACTCTTATCCAAATATAGTGGTTAAAAAAAGTCGTGTTTTAATAATGGGTGGGGGTAAAGTTTTATAACATATAATTTTTGGGATGTGCGAATGTGCGAATTGAACAATTGCGCGAACTGTATAATTATAAATCCAGCTGTTATTTTTTATCCCAGAAAAAGTCAAAGGTAGTTTTATTAAAAGTGCCCCAATAAATATGTGGTAGGTGTGATATTTAATTTATGGTAGGTGTGATATTTAATATGTGGTAGGTGTGATATTTAAGTTTCTGATGTGCGAATGTGCGAACTGGCCAAATGTGCGAATTACATTTCTATTATATTGTTTCACATACACGACTGTGTGGTCTTACAATTCTAAATTACTGTATCTAAAATTCGTTTAGCCTAAAAAACATGACTGGTAAAGTTAGTGTATTTTTGGTTTGTGGAGAAAAAATATTTGGTGTATCACTTCTAAAAAATATTACATACGCACAACTTGTTACTGTGGTCAAGAAGAAGTTCAAAATCGGCCAAGACTATGATATTGAGATCTCTTACAATGTTGGAAATAATTGTGTCCAAATAGTTGACGATGATGATATTGCGTTTTTTGTACATCAAGTTCTGAAAGGAAAATCTAGAGTGTTGCATAATGTGTATGTTAAGAAGATCGAAAGTGCCTCAAAGGTAAATACTTCTTCATCAAACTTGCCTTCCAACATAGATGGTGGTGCAAAGGCACCGAAAGTAAGTGGTTATGTCATAGGTCTGGGTATTAGAAGTGGGGGAACAACACCAACTAAGGAGAGTGTTGAAGAAGAAAGTGCAGATGCAAGTCAACCAACTCAAGCAAAAAAGAAGAAAAAAAAAGAAGGCAAGAAAGTTAATTAAGAACAACAACAAAAATTGAATGATTATGGTCTATTAGATAGGCGTCATGGTTTTGCATATTTCTATTATCATGTTTGGTATGTGTTTTATGGTTTCATTAATGGGTTCTTCAATTTCAAAGACACTCTTTATGGATTTGGCCATGTCCAAACCCTAGCAGTAATCTTTTTTGAATAGCTCTCCAAATCGTGTGACCTCTTTATGTCTTGAAGAATCTCTGTCTGGTAATGGCCAAGAATAAACGTGTGACAGAGGGTTGTGAGGTTAATATCAGACACGTTCATGCTTAAAAAATATGTAAAATATGTGTTTTAATAATCGGTGGTGGTAAAGTTTTATAATAATTTTTGGATGTGCGAATGTGCGTATTGGACAAATGTGCGAAGTATATAATTATTGTTTATACAAGGCATATAGTACCATGAAAAACGTCTCATATACAAATCTAGTGGTTATAAAAGATGCGTTGTAATAATCGGTGGTTGTAAAGTTTTATAACGTATATAATATTTTGTATGTGCGAATGTGCGAACTGGACAAATGTGCGAACTGCATAATTATGAATCCAACTGTAATTAAAAGGACCCTAATAAATATGTGGTAAGTAGGATATTTAATTAAAGGTACCATTGGTAGGTATGATATTTAAATAAAGGTACCAATGGTAGGTTAAAATTTAAGTTTCAGATGTGCGAATGTGCGAATTGGACAAATGTGCGAATTACAATTCTATTATATTGTTTCACAAACACAAATGTGTGGTCTTACAAGTTTAAGCCTAAAAAACATGAGTGGTAAAGTTAGTGTATTTTTGGTTTGTGGAGAAAAAATATTTGGTGCATCACTTTTAAAAAATATTACATACGCACAACTTGTTGATGTGGTCAAGAAAAAGTTCAACATCGGGCAACAGGATCATATTGAGCTCTCTTACAATGTTGGAAATAATTGTGTCGAAATAGCTGACGATGATGATATTGCGTTTTTTGTACATCAAGTTCTGAAAGGAAAATCTACAGTGTTGCATAATGTGTATATTAAGAAGATTGAAAATGCCTCAGAGGTAAATACTTCTTCATCAAATACTTTTGCATTCGATCTTAATACAAAACCTTTCGAAGAAGAACCCCAGAACGAAACTTTCAAAAATAAAGAACCTGTTTTTTCAAACGACCATTTTGATCATGCATGGAAAAGTAACCCATTTAACTATTTTCCTCCTCCACCAGAACAGCCAACACAACCTATTAAAACGCAAATAGCAGGGGCCGGGAAAATTTGCAAAAAACTTATAAAAACAGGTGATGAATTTGATAGCAAAGAATTATGCATGTTCGAAATTGGTGAAAAGGCTCTTTTAGAAGGTTTTCAATTTAGACCAAGAAAACAGATAGGTATAGGTATGATGTAGTTTGTTTGTCTCCCGATTGCGACTGGAAGATAATTTCAGCTAAGGCGGAAGATACTATGAAATGGGTAATAGGAAAAGTAAATGACATTCACACTTGTGACAGAACACAACTCTATCCCAATCACCGAAATGCAACCTCTAAATTGTTGGGTCATTTGTTGATACCAAAGATGGGAGATCCTAGTCGGATATATAAGCCAAATGATGTAGTAAACGACATCAACCTTACGTACAACATCGACATTTCGTACAAAAAGGCATGGGGAGGAAGAAATATAGCATTGGAGACGTTGACCGGTTGCCCGAAAAATTCTTTTTCGCAATTACCGTATTATTGTTATAATTTAAAGTTGAAAAACCCCGAATGGGTAACACATATTGAGACGGATTCTAAAGACCGTTTTGAGATGGTTTTTATAGCCTTTGGTGTTGCGGTAATAATTTATGAATTAACTTTTCTATTGAATATATAGTTTATGTTATTAATTTAAAACTAACACTTTGTTAATGTTCTAGATTCGGGCTTTCTTGGAACATTTGCGACCACTAATAATAATTGATGCGGCTCATCTTAAAGGTACATACCTCGGTACAAATTTGCTCGCCGTTGGAATGGATGGAAATAATCAGATTGTTCCTCTTGCGACCGGTGTATCTCAGGGTGAGACGGGGAGATCGTGGACATGGTTTTTGAACCACTTGAAAGAATGCATCGGCGATGTTCCAGATTTGGCTATAATATCTGATAGACATCTAGGAATACAACAAGCTTGTCAGACGGTTTTTCCGGATTCATTTCATGGTTATTGTTGTAGGCATTTGATGTTGAATTGCAACTTTGGACAAAGCGAAAGGCTTAAGGCTTTATATTGGAAGACTTGAAAATGTTACACAACTGACGAGTTTCACGAAGCATTCACACAACTTGGACGAAAAAAAACCGGAAGCTTACAACAAACTAATAGAAGCTGGGATTAATTATTGGTCGAGGGCGCATTGCACAGGTAAACGTTACAATTATATGACTTCGAACAGTGCAGAGTCAATAAACAATTTAACAAAAAACGTTCGAAGACATCCTATTTCAATGCTAATGGAATACTATAGAGGGCTTCTACAAGAATGGTTTTGTGATAAACGAGAAAAGTACGAAGGTATGTATAATTAAATATATATATATATATATATATATATATATATATATATATATATATATATATATATATATATATATATATATATATATATATATATATATATATATATAATGTTTATTATTGTTATTATTAGTATTATTATTACTATTATTAGCACACATATCATGTTTATAATTATTACGCAAATGTTTAGATGCAACTGCGGGTGAGCTTAGTGACTGGGCTAATGCAAAGATTCAGGGCAGAATGTTTAAGAGTGTTAATTGGACAGTGAATGCCATTGAACATAGAAGGATTTACGAGGTAAATGATCGTAGGAAGAGACATATTGTAAAGCTCAGGGAAAATACATGCACATGTAGAAAATGGCAACTTTCTGGTTTGCCATGTGGTCATGCTATAGCTGTTTGTAGATTTCAAGGATTAACAAGTTGTAATCATTTGGCGCAAGATTGGTTTAGAACAACCACTCTAAAAGCTACATACCAAGAGTTGGTATTTCCCGTTGGAGAAATCCCAAGTTGGGAGCTTCCAACAAACTTGCCTGAAGTAAATCCACCGAAAATGGATAAGCGCCCAGCCGGAAGACCAAAGAACAAAGACCGGATTAGATCGCAAGGTGAGGAACCAACTGAAAATAAATGTGGAAGGTGCGGTGAACGTGGTCACAACCGAGGAGTTTGCAATGCACCATTGCCAAAGAAAAAGGTAAGTATGTGTGACATTATTATGGTATTTTGTATTCGATTATTGACAAATGTATTAACTTGATAACTATGTTTGATAAATTGTAGCATAGGAACTCTGCACGAGGAGGATCACAAAGCAGTCAAAGACAATCAGGAACCCTAACCGAAAACTCACAAAGCAATCAAAGACAATCAGGGTACCCATCAATGCCAGAAGACTACGAGCATGTTAACTTGGCTGATCCTTAATTGTAATCCAACTAAAATGTTATGGCACACACCTTGTACTCCAACTAAGTTTTCATTTTAAAATCTATGACTCATAACATTACAACATAATTGATAACATCCAACATAACTGATTGTTTCACGCTAGTGCGAATAGGTACTGATAAATAAGCTAACATAACTGATTGTTTCACGCTAGTGGGAATAGGAACAATGAGTCACAACCATTAGATTCAACCACAGTTTATCCTGTTCTTGAAATAATAACGGATCAATCCCTCTCGATATGCAAGTGCTGCCTGGGTTGGATCATCAACATCCAAAGGAATTCCATAAGCAAACCTGTGTAACCAAATTTATGACGGAATTATTATCAGCTAAATGTCTCATGTCTATCTTAGTGTTTGTTGCTCGGAGTGTGTCATTTCTTAGTTTCTAATTAAGGTTTATGTTTATGTTTATCATAATCTAATTACCAATGCAAATAGCATAGCGACAAGAATTACTAACCTGTAAAGAAACATACACACAAAGACTCCGCAATCACCAAATACCCCACCCTGCTTTGGAACGTTCTGGGCAAGACGAAACTTGATCTTGTATGAATTCGGGTCTATACGTTTCTTGGCAAACACACCTGTCTCCCGTAGAATCAAGGGAAGATTCACTTCCAAACAACTCCTCATTTGCAGATACCAGTCACGGCCTTCCTCTTCACCACGATAAAGACTGTCATAAAATATAACATTCCCAGATTGTATGTGAAACTGGGCAACAGACCAATGTTTCTTTGGTTCATTTATCGGAATGAACACCTGCAAGGAATTTAAAATAATAAAAATAAAAAAATCCACATGACAAAATTAAAGTAGAATTGTCAAGAAGTAATTGCTAAAAAGATAAATACCCGGTCAACATCAGACCATGCCAATTTGTAAACTTCATCGGTAGCATAACACAGTGGCAATGAACCTTGGAGTAGAAGTGTCAAGAAGTAACTGCTGACAACGGACCAATCTGCAAAAGATGGTCTAAAGTGCCACAAATACATCACCCAAAGCTCAATGTGCTGTAGACATTTAACAAAAACGTAGATCAATAATTCCATTAAAAAACACAAAACTGGCTAATATTTCCATTTTTTAATTACCTCATCACGGAACCAGCCTTCACGGGTATCGTCCATCCCAACAAAAGAATCCCAGAAAAGATAATCAACAGTAATATCATTGCACCAAGGAAACTGGCAACGAGACTTATAAGAACTTTGAAGATAAGCCTCCAACTCACGATTAACATGAACTTTATCAATCCTGAAGTTCGGCCGTATTAGATCCTACACATTATAGGTCCGAAAAGTATGGTGAGCACAATGGAAAACGTATAATTATAATCCTGAGTGAAAACATACATAGGCATGTGAAGGGTTCCAACTATTGCAGTCCTAGATTAGACAATATAATTCATGACCTGTGGTTAATTTGCAGTCCTAGCAGGATACATGAACTTATAACTAACATCACATTCCACTAATTTCAATCAAGTACAATTTGCCTTCCACAGTCAACAGGTAACATGTAGATACATAAATGAAAGATTATCTGAACTTAAAGTCAACGTTTCTAAGGTTATCAAGGGATTTTACACGGTTATATAAATGATTAAAATGTTAAACATAAATGAAGGATTTAGGTCATACCTCTTCCCAAGGTGTGAGATCTTTACACTTCTTGAGCTTATAAGGAGATAATGAAGAGTTTCTTCTTTTAAGTTCATCCAGTGGGGGAACTTTAACATCCGTATCTACGTCCGTAAACTCTTCCCTGGGTACCAGTTCATACTGCCTCTTATTTTGCACAGGAAGCTTCACGTAAGTGGTTTTCAAAAACTGCTTTTTAAGCTCCGCGCCTTTTTGGCGATCCTTTAAGTCTCTGGCCCTCTTTTCCCTTTGTGCAGCCACACGTCGAACCTCAGCTTGTTGCTTTTGAGCTTTTACGAGATCTTGGGTAGCTTGGTAAACACATTCATTCTGTGTGCATAACACAAAATACAAATCAAACCAACATATAATTAACTTTAAAAGACAATTTACATGTAATATTCTTAATGTTGTACAAACCTCTCCAACACCTTCAGCTTCGACATCCTCATTCTGGACTTCAAACTCAAACAGTTCTAGGAAATTATGATTTAAATTTGGGCAAAACTCATCACCAAGATCAATATCCTTTTCATCACCAGCGACTTCATCCTATAAATATATTAAGTACAATGTAAGAAATTCAGGTAAATATCTCAAACTCATGTAAAGAAAAATAAAATATAATAAACGGGATTTACTTTTTCCAGTCCTTTGTTCCCTTTCTGATCAACTCTGTCCTGCCTATGTCCACCCATCATTTTTCTCTTCATATACTGGGTAATACAAAAGATCGATTACATGAATAAGTCGCTAAACTCTTAAAATTTTACGGTAAACATTTGAAGTAGAAACAAACCTGAATAATTGTTTCAAGCTTGTGGACCCTTGCTTTCAAACTGTTGACCTCTGCGGGTATCATCAACAAACCATTACATATACCCTGCAGGGTCCTAACACGATCCTCAAGAGTATCACGAGATTTTGGCAATTGAGCTTCATTGTCCATATCATGGGCTTTGGCACGAAGTTCTGCTCGTTTACGCATGTAATCCTCAAAAAGCCCTCCATGGACAACAGGCGCTGGTCTCGGTGAATACCAGTTGAAAAACCGAATGCCTTTTGTGTACCACTCTGAATCAGCCTCAGACCTGGTAGGATATAGATCATGGTTTGTATCTTTACCCTAGCAAAAATACAAACCAAAAGTGGGATAACCGTTAAGCATAGTCAAAGGAAACTAATATACATTTGTATCGTAAATAGAAATTGACTGATATTACAAATTAAACACTTACCTGAGGAAAAAGCATTCCAAAATCCTCCCATGCTTGAAAAGGAACCTTCCTGGACCATGAAAGTGCTCTAGGGATAACATCAACGTCCTTGCTCCACCAAAGACGGCTCTGAGTAGAAGACTCTAAAATCCATATCTGAAAAAACAACTTTTATTAGAAGAATATCAGGTAACAAAACAATTCATTGAAACAATTCGTGTAATCATTCTAACCATGAAACAGAAAACAAATCCATCCAAAGTATACTCCACATTCTTTCTTGTGCACCTATTTCGAAGGGCTTCGTACAACTGTCTCCAAATGTATTCCCCCCAAGGAAAGTCATTCCAGGCTTCCAAGTTCTCAACCAATCTGAGAAATACATCAGCAACCACGGTTAAAAGGCCATGCCCCATAAATATGACAATAAGTGATAAGATCAGGCAAACTCGGACGGCGTCTTCATCAGATAGTTTTCCAAAAAGCTCTTCATCCTCAATCAAACCTAGAAGATCAATGGCTTTCAAATTCTCCCCTACCTTGTTAGGAAAAACACGGTCCCGAAATATTATATCACCACTTCTAAACTTCCGAAAACTAGGCAATCCAAATTTAAAAGCTGTTATCAAGTGAAATTCCCGGCGTCCAAAATGAAGTTGATGTCCATTAACAAAATAAAGTAGTGCCAAATCATAGTGGTCATCATCAGATGGAAATTGTTTTTGAAGCATATAATGGATAAGACTCTCCTCGTTCACAAAGTAATTTAAATCCAACCATGGACCAAAGCATGTTGACCGAAACAGCGTACGACGGTTTTCAGATAACCTGCCTTTAATCAATTCAAAGTAATGCAATTTGCTTCGAATGTGAACCTTGGCATCATATTCCTATATTAATAAACAAACTGTTATAACAAGAAATACTACAAATACAAACAACATGTAACAATGAACTATGAAACTACATGGCTACTTGTGGGCTTCCTGAAAACACCGAAGTGTACTAATCGATACACCCTAAAATTATCACACATACTACAATAATACTAAATATATATGCTGAAACATGGTGAGGTTTAATGCTAAGCATTGTCACCATAATAGAAGTAACATAGATTTTGCATTTTTCGATGAACATAGATGTTTGTTGGTTTAGGCTTTTGTCTATAAGACATCATCAACATGCACTGCCTTTTTAAGAAAATATTGCTGCAACTGTGAGAGATAAACTATATGAATTCAGGGATTCAAAGGCAATTTTGACTGCTAAGCATTGTCACCACTGTAAGAGACACTTTAAGTATTCAACAAGGGGTTTGGATGACATTACCACTCTACATACTTGATAATCTCATAAACCCAAAAAGACGCTTTAAGTCTCATAAGCTAATCCAAATGGGTGATAATCTCATAATGTCAGTCATTACTGAAAGCGTCTTTTTGGGTTTATGAGACTTATGCAAAAAAACACATTTAAGTCCATAAGTATTCATACCACAGCTGATCCAAACAGACGGTTTAAGTCTAATAAGCTAATCCAAACACATTAAAGTCCGTAACCTGAACTACATACCACAGCTGACCATTTCAGTACATAAACTAATAAGCCCAAAAAGACCAAACTTAAAAGCTTAATAAGCCCCTATGTATTTTCAAAGAAGCCAAATAATCAAAAAAGCCCCCTAAAAGTAACCATTCGTATGAACAAATGTGCGAAGTACACAAACAAAATTAACCATTCTTATGAACAAAATTAACCATTCTTTATAACCATTCGTATGAAGAAACACTAAAAAAGTAACCATTCTAATGAACAAAATTAAAGAAAAAACTAACCATTTCGTATGAACAAATGTGCGAAGTACATAAACAAAATTAACCATTCTTATGAACAAAATTAACCATTCTTTATAACCATTCGTATGAAGAAACACTAAAAAATTAACCATTCTAATGAACAAAATTAAAGAAAAAACTAACCATTTCGTATGAACAAAATTGATATAATCAGGTTGTTGATAATGTGTGTGGATTTGTGTGTGTGAGATGATATAATCCGGTTTTTGATTATACATTATTTTTGTTAATAGTAATAAAATTAAAATTAAAATAATTATTATTAAAATGAGTTTGGTCCTTTCCAAGAAATATCAAGTACAGGGTAAGATTTTGGAAAGATTTTGCAAGATTTCGTTCGCACGATCGCACAACTTCGTTCGCACGATCTTTTTTCAAAAGTCAACTCTGCACGTGGGTTATTTGCTGGAGCCAATCATTGGCTTGTACCAATTTGTCTGGACACGTGTCGCGTTTTCTGTGGTTTCATGTCCGTCGCATGACTCGCACGATTAAGCACATGATCTTTTTTTTTTTGGTAAAGTCACTTATTTTTGTGTACCTATTTTTGAAAAAGTTGAATTAACATCCTTTGTTGATAATAGCCTTATTTTTCACCTAATTTAATACAATTTTTATGTTATAGATACATGTATGTTATATATTTTATCTAGGGGCGGGCGGGAGGGGATGTTGTGCCCGCCCCCGCCCCCGCCCCCGCCCCAAACCCGCCCGCCCCCGCCCCGCCCCAAACCCGCTAAGAATCCCCGTTAAGACCCCGTAACCCGATAAGCATGCCCGCCCCGCCCCAAAAAGTTCGGGTTTCAGGTTTCCTGTCGAATTTGGGTTTTTTCGCCATCCCCTACTTTTAATAGTGATCTAGCTCACTCTACAACTGTTTTTTGTTTAACGAAAAAGTAGTAAAAAAACCAATTTAGATTTACTCAAACAGACGAAAGATCTAATTAATAATACTGTGTGCAAAATTTTGGTTACCTTTGAAGCAAAAATAAAAGCTGCGTTTCTGTTAGGAAAGCGAAGGGTGTGACATTCGAGTATTTATAGTGATCAAGTTACATCACACCCCCTCAACTATAAAAAAAGGCAATATCATATTACGAAAATAATCCAAAAAATTATTCAACTATTACCGCGTGTCAACATGTTATTTGATAATTTTGCGATAATTTTACATCCGGTCCATGTCAATTGTCATCATGTGTAGCCGCTAACGTCTGGTCTAGTCCGGTATTAGCTACACATTATGTTTGTCCGCTAGTCGACATTTTGTCATATGTTGTCAAACATGCACTTTAGGTTATTCATTATTGCTGATGTTTCAGAAGTGTTCCGAGTTTTTGTTCTCCTTTTACAATGAAAGTATTGATATGGAGTTGTTTGATACTTTCTACAGTGAGTTCATCGTGTTTGATTAGAATGCAAACGGGCTCGTTCAAAAATCGCTTGTGACTTAAAAGGGCTTAAGGAGGTTTCGTTACAGAGCAAGTTCTGCACTATTGCCTGATTGGTAGCGGATCTATTAGAAAGGGAGCAAAATTTAAAAAGTCTAAAAAGTACTCCCACCGTCCCAATTTTATTCTCACTTATTCCTTTTTCGGACGTCCCAAAAATATTGTCACATACCCAAAATAGAAAGTGAATAGGTAGTGGAGTTTGGTAAAGTTTACTATATTACCCTTTGTTGAAATTAATATTGCAAACTTTAAAGAAGTGTTAATTAATTGGTTAAGGGTAAACTTGTCATTTGACAAAAAAGTAAGAGAGAGAAAGTAGTGATAGTGACATTTTTCTAAAAGAATGTGTTTTTTGTCGGGTGACAATAATTTTGGGACGGAAGGAGTAATATTAACCGTTGGATTTATCAAGATTCGGACTCTATACAAATGGCAGGTTTCTAAGTCACAAGGGTATTCCCGTCCTTTCTATCTTCACTTTTCTCTCTCCTACTATTTCTATCTTCACTTTTTAGAATTGTTTTCTTATCTTATTTTGTTTCCAATTACGGAAAATCAAAACTACGAAGAAAACAATTATCTGTTTCATTCTATAACTTATCATCATTTAACAAAAATCTGATCGAACTCTTATGAATTATTCAACAATGATGATAACACTGCTGCTGTTGATCTTGTTTCAGCCATCTTTTGGTGCCGCGACTGCGCTTCGAGCTCCTGATCGTCGTCGAACTGTCGATATTCCAATTGTTGTTCATCAAGGGTATGTCGTTAAATCACTAATTGGGTTGAAATTTGAAATTTGATTGTGAAGGGGAATAATACTTTTTTCGGCGTATTAGACTGAATGCTTTGATGGATTATAATCACTGGTTTTGCTAATGACTTAGGTTTTGTATTAGACATTTTTAGGTTGTTATTGATGATCTCTTTTTCTGCTGATGATTATAGTGAGCGGTGGTTTGATATTATTTAGTTGTGTATTTGACAATTTATTTTTTAGGTTGTTAGTATGTATTTGATCTGATTATAATGACTGTACACGCTTCGATCGATTATTTGGTTTCCACATTTTTGTTAAAAAGTGACTCCACAACTTTGTATTTGATCCGCTTAGTTTTGATAATGTTCATCAGTTCATTAGTTAGTTTTGGTCATCGGTTAATTTTGTTCATCAGTTATTTTTTATAATGTTCATTAGTTCAAGTTAAGTTAGTATTGTTCATCAGTTCATCAATTTTTTTAATAAAAACACAATGTTTATCAGTTCATCAATTATTTTTGATATTGTTCATCAGTTATTTTTGATAACGTTCATTATTTATTTTTTATAATGTTCAACAGTTTTCGAAAAAATAACGTTCATCAGTTATTTTTAATATTGTTCATCAGTTGATAACATTCATCAATTATTTTTTATAATATTCAGCAGTTTTCGAAAAAATAACATTCATCAGTTATTTTTTATATTGTTCATCAGTTATTTTTTTTAACGTTCATCATTTAATAACGTTAATCAGTTATTTTTTATATGTTCATCAGTTATTTTTTATAATGTTTAGCAGTTTTCGAAAAAATAACGTTCATCAGTTATTTTTTATATTGTTCATCAGTTATTTTTTATTACGTCCATCAGTTATCTTTTATAAAGTTCAGCAGTTTTCGAAAAAATAACGTTCATCAGTTATTTTTGATATTGTTCATCAGTTATTTTTTATAACGTTCATCAGTTATTTTTTGATAACGTTCATCAGTTATTTTTGATAACGTTCATCAGTTATTTTTGATATTGTTCATCAGTTATTTTTTATAACGTTCATCAGTTAGCGTCGGTTGTTTTTCAAAGTGTTTTGGTTCATCAGTTAGCGTTGGTTGTGTTTCAAAGTGTTTAGGTTCATCAGTTAGCGTCGGTTGTGTTTCAAAGTGTTTAGGTTCAACAGTTAGCGTCGGTTGTTTTTCAAAGTGTTTAGGTTCATCAGTTAGCGTCGGTTGTGTTTTAAAGTGTTTAGGTTCATCAGTTAGCGTCGGTTGTTTTTCAAAGTGTTTTGGTTCATCAGTTAGCGTTGGTTATTTTTCAAAGTGTTTTGGTTCATTAGTTAGTGTTTGTTAATTTTCATCATGTTTTTTATTCAGCAAAAAGTATGTTCATCAGTTATTTTTAATATTGGTTCATCAGTTAGCGTCGGTTGTGTTTCAAAATGTTTAGGTTCATCAGTTAGCGTTGGTTATGTTTCAAAGTGTTTAGGTTCATCAGTTACCGTCGGTTGTATTTCAAAATGTTTAGGTTCATCTGTTATTTTTTATATTGTTCATCAGTTATTTTTTATTACGTTCATCAGTTATCTTTTATAATGTTCAGCAGTTTTCGAAAAAAATAACGTTCAACAGTTATTTTTGATATTGTTCATCAGTTATTTTTTATAACGTTCATCAGTTATTTTTTATAAATTAAGCAGTTATTGTTCATCTTTAATGTGCGATATCTCACTCACATTATATTAGATTTGAATGATTCAAATTTATGGGTAAAGAATGGCCAAAAAGCTACAACTTTCGTGTTTTAAGTTTTGCAAAATTCGGCCATTAAACTAGGCAAAATTAGATCAGAAAATGCTGAAAATTTCAAGAAAATCAACACTCACTTAAAAAGTTGAAAAAAAAAAGTTGCGATTCATATATCATAATGCATACCAAATTAAAGAGAATTAAATTAAAAAAATTATGGTGAAATCAGTTTTTCATAAAAGTTTATCGTTTGAAAGTTATTTACGTTTATAGTTTTGGGGTGGAATAAAAAAAAGGGGTTAAAATGACCAAAATGCCCCCTGACCGAATTTAATAAGAAAAAAAGGGAGAGAGTGGGTGGTGGACACTTGTCACATTGTGAGTGGCTTTTTAGCCTTTTTAATTTTCTTTAATTTCTAAAGGATCGCACTGATTAACAGTATACAAATAACTGGCCGGTTTGTTTGGGTGACAAAATCTGTCATTTTAACAATTAGTTTGAAAGGCATCTGACTGAAAAGTTAATGTTTGATAAGCGGTTCAAGATAGAAAAATAGGCTAAAAATTTCTTTTCTAACTGTATATTGTCTTTAAAAGTTGTAACAAGGCAAACTATAACAAATCGATACTATATACGGAATGTCTAACAAAGCCCATGACCAATTGACATAGAAATCGGCCATAACACATAAACTTACGCACAATGCAGTTGTACCAAAAGATAAAAATAAATAATCAAATCCATACACTTCGGGGTAAAATAAAACTTTAGAGAGTTGCAAATATCTTATAGCACCATCTCTGTGATAATAACTTAGACAAACAAAACCGAGAGATATTAAAAGACAGGTTCTACCCTTTTCTTGCTGAACAACCCCACAAACACAATCTTTTTCTAAATAAGACAACAACGTTTGATGGCAGTTTCTCGACAACCACATTGTAAAATTTTCACCCAATCCCTGGTATGGTCTAATTCATTCAAGAGTTTAAAGATCTAACTACAAACAAGAGCATGCATATATCATTACATAAAACACTACAAATGCAAGTTATACACTAGACCTCTCCCGAGTTTAGATATGGCGGCTCGATCTGAGTAAAGATTCATTCTCTTTGATTTGTTGCTCTATGTCCGCCTTACACTCTGCTCCCATGTCTTCATACTTCTCCAAAAGTGATTTTAAAAATTCGATATTTGATATTTTCAACTCAATGTTTTCAGACTCAGCATTAAGTGCACGCACTGCTGCAGTGGCATACTCGACACTCATTCTCTCCAAATCTTCTTTCAAAATGTTTTCAACCCGCAGTGATTCTACAGCGGCATTAAGTGCACGCATTTCAGCAGCAGCACACTTTGCAGACATCAACTCCAAGTCCTTTTGCAGTCCCACAATCTGTTCTCCTGCTCCTTCAACTCCAGCTGGGTCACTTGCCTCGCACTCAAATTCCAACGTGCCATGGAACTTGATTTTACCCTTAGTGGTAAATGTTACTGCATTACATATACAATTACAGAATTACAAATTATACTCCATTACAAAATAAACACAAATAATACACAGAATATAACGGAAAGAAATAGAAAAAGAATTAACAGAATTACAAATTAAACACAAATACAAAAATTAGATGGTTGCTGGAATTGCTTATTTATTGTGCTTAAAAGCAGAAGCGGATAAGCAACTTAATTTAAAAAAATTAAAAAAAGCACAAAAAAAAAAAAAAAAAAAAAAAAAAAAAAAAAAAGCACTACAGGAATTAATGTAACTACATACATATACAGTTACACATAATCTTATTCCATCATACAATATCATCAACTACTTTATATCATTGCTAATAAAACACAATCTTTTCATCCATCATCTACTAATCACTATGAATACAGCCACAATACAAATCAAAACTATAACCAAAGTGAATTAAGGAAGTTTGAAAAGAAAAGCGTTTAATCATCAAAGCCGAATACTTGGGGCTTGTACAAACATTATCTTTTATTACTTACGTTTACCATATCATTACTATTTAAACACAGTCTTTTCATCCATCATCCACTAATCACTATGAACATACCCAGTTACCCACAACACAAATCAGAACCATAACTAAAGTCAAATTAAGTCGCATCTACATATCAACAAAACTAATCACTTTAAACCCAAAAAAGTACAATTAAGCTAAAAACCTTTAGCTTCTACATAATCACAAGCTTACACACAATCTTTTCATCATACAGTGTCATCAACTATTAATAAAACATAACTTAACTCAAATTCTAGATGTCGTCTTGCATTTAAAACACTCACATACTAAGACTTCTTATAGGGCATACAAGTATGTATACACATCAAGGACCAACAAGTTGAAAAGGGCATTTCTGTCATACAACTTGTTAGTCACTCAATTTGTATAAATAAGACCCGGATATACACTTGGGTGACACATGGCCTATAAGGTAGCCCTAAGTGAAAATAGTCGAATACTTGCTTCTACAAACATTATTCCTGATGTTTATTTTGATTACTAAAAGTACTAATTAAACTTTGAATCCTTCATTCACTGTCATTATAACTAAAGTCAAACTAAAGGGGTGTTTGTTTAAGCTTATACGTGGCTTATGAGTTTATTTTGTTTTTCGGCTTATATTTCATAAGCCCCAATTTTCCGGCTTATGCTTATATAAGTTTATTACGATATGATAAATAAAAGCCCAAAGGTCTCAAAATAAGCCAGAAGATTGGGGCTTATGAAACATAAGCCGAAATCAAATAAGCTCGTAAGCCCCACATATAAGCTTAAACAAACACCCCCTAAGACACAATTATATACCAATAAAACCAACCAATCACTTTAAAAATCACCTCCCAAAAGTATAATCAAGCCTATCACTTCAACATAACTATCACAAATAAAAAAAAATATATAAAATAAAAACAACTCAAACTAAGTCACAATTATATAAAATCATCACTCACCAGCCTGAGCAGCATCTTTTCCGGTGACCGGAGCTTTCTTGGCCGGACCAGAAGCAATCTTTTCATCATCACTACTATAATCACCAAGAAATGATGAGTCATCATTATCATCATCACCAAGCAAATCAAAAGGGTTTGCAGTTGCCATTTTTTTACACTTTATAATAAAATAAAAAACCCCCTTTTTTGTATTAAAAAGATTCAATATTTTAACTAAGATGAAATTATCAAACACAAATTGTATAAAATAAGAAACCCAGAAAAACCCTTTTTTTGTTATAACACAGTGTTGCTTTATTGTCCATCTATGCTAAATTATTAAAAATACAAGTTTTTAAAAATTTGACCGGACAAAGCACAATTAATTACATTATTTAAAAACCCCCTGAAGAAAAATACTATATAAGATAAAATGTATTATTAAATCAATAGAGTCAAAATGCATACTAAATTAAATGTTCGAAAAATATTTTTAAATCGTAAAAGTGTCTCGAAAACCAACGTATAGACATTTTAGATTTTTTTTTTTTTTGATAAAACTTACCATGATAACTATGCTCTTCAAAGTTACCACCCATGATTTTTTGAACATTTATGTTTCTTTATCTTTATAATTACTCTTTTAATTGTATCTTTTACCTATTTCGGATAAATATAATAAACGTGGTTAATAATTCAAATAAGTGCGAAAAAAACTTATAAGGTGTATTTTTGGAGAATTAAATCTTTTTAACATGATGTATGTGATTTTTAAAATTTGATATGGTGTTTTTTTTTAAATAACTTGCAAATACGGGTCATTGTCAGCTACTTCAACATCATACCTCCATAATATACCAGCTACCGCCTCTTTATTGCCACAACATCACGTGGATAATCAAACAATTTTATGTGAGTTAACTTGTTATTGCTTAAAATTATTCAATACTAAAATTGTCGTCATCCGTAAAGCTATTGTATCGTAAAATATAGAATTGAAAAACATTTATGGCTGAAAATTTTAATTGCATGATACCCGCCACCGCAACGCACGAGTACCCTGCTAGTTTTTATAAATAGAAAGAAAATTTAGATCACGTTTATATTATCCTCTCATTTGATGTTATTATTACAAACTTTAAAAATATTATAAATTAATTATTTAAAAGTAAAAATTAATTATTTAAAAGTAAAAATAAGAAGAAAAAAAGTTGTAATGATTATGTTTTTATTAAAATATATATTTTTTGTCGGTCGACAATTATTTTGTGACGCGGCAAGAATACCGTAATTTGTTTGCTTTATCTCTACTCCTTATAGAGCATTTGATACTTTCTAAAGATGAAAGTCTTAAATTTTCTTAAGCCTACACGTCTTACTATATTTAGTAATTCATAATTCATATAATTAAATTCTACACTACACCAATATCATTATAATATAAACTAATGACACATTTTTTTGAAAGGTGAATTTCTTTGAAACTTCGTGTCGCGATTCGACAGCGGGAGGTCTAGCTTACGTTGTCTTAACTGGGCCCGCGCTAGAGAGCTCCCTCGAAGTGGAAAGCCTTGTTCAAATACCCGATGGGGGGAGAACCCCCTACTAATCCGCCTGAAGGCACGACGATTAATAGGGGTAAACCCTGCCCCCTCAGACTTGACCTGAGTATTCCCAAGCCAAGCCCTCATAGAAGGACTTCCTAATATCTCAAAGATGGCCTGAGTGGGGTTTGAACTTGAGACCTCACGGTCACCAAGCTAAGATCCTACCACTAGACCAACTCATCATTGATATTATAATATAAACTAATGACACATTAAATTTTAGTGTTAAAATAAATGTTACAAATTTATAATTGTAAATTTTATCATAAACATTCAAGTTTTACCAAGTTCAAATGAATATAAGTATGCATATCTATATTTGTATTAATATAAGAGTAAATTACACCGTTCGTCCATGTGGTTTGGGCCAAATTTCACTCTCAGTCCTTTTTTTTTCTTGCATCGTTGGTCCCTGTGATTTTTCAATTGCACACCGGTGGTCCCTATCGTTAACTGGCATTATCTTTTCCGTTAGCAAGTGGTAAATTTAGTTCATTAACCAAACAAGCGTTTGCAACATTAGGCCTTTTACTAACGGCCGTTTGCAACGTTAGTCCTTTTTTGAAAAATATTTTTTTTCAAAATAATTTTTTTAGAAAAATATTTTTTTTTTTTTCGAAATAATTAAAAAAAAAATTAAAAAAATATTTTTTTAGAAAATTTTTTTTGTTGGAATGTGAGAAGTGACAAAACTACCCTCATCTTCAACATATTCATATCTACATTACCTTCTCACCATAATTTTCAGCGAACTTCCCAGATTATATTCCAGCCACTTCCAAAACCCAAAGCAAACAAAACTTCTAAAAAATTAAAACTTTTAACAGGTGCCGCAAATCAAAACCCATACTTCTTATCATTAGAATCAAATCAAACCTTAAAAGTCAAAATACTCATCAATAAAACATTTTAAAAACCATTCATTTAATTCAAAATCTAGAAACACTAAACTTTACTTTACAAAATTTATAAAACATTAAATCTGAAAACAACTTTAAATAAAAAAAATATAAAAAAAGGGTATGACATAAATTAATACAAATAAAAAGGATAAAATGTTAGTAAATTGTTTAAGCATCTGAGTTTGTGTTTATGAAGATGAGATTTGGTACCTACTTTTTGTGTGGTAGAATGGTGAGTGTGCGGAGTTTTTTTTTTTTTTTTTTTTTTTTTTTTTTTTTTTTTTTTTTTTTTCGTACTACTAAGAGGAAACAAATTCCAACATATATATATATGGATTGTATTTGGTTTTGGATGGATTTGCTTGAATCTTTAGCATGTCTTTGATCCTTTCATTTTAAATGGCTGCAAGTTTACTTGATCCTTTCACTTTAAATGGCTGTAAATTAACTATTTATTTTAAAAATATATATATATATATATTTTTCTAAAAAAAATTAATTCAAAAAAAAAATATATTTTTTGAAAAAAAAAATTATAAAAAAATTATTTCGAAAAAAATATTTTTCTAAAAAAATATTTTTCTAAAAAAAATATTTTTTTTTAAAATTATTTCGAAAAAAAAAATATTTTTCTAAAAATAATATATTTTGAAAAAAAAATTCTAAAAAAATTATTTCAAAAAAAAAAATATATATTTCGAAAAAAAATATTTTTCTAAGAAGAAATTATTTTTTTTTAAATTATTTCGAAAAAAAAAATATTTTTCTAAAAAAAATATATATTTTGAAAAAAAAAATATTTTTCTAAAAAAATTATTTAAAAAATATATATTTTTCAAAAACGGACTAACGTTGCAGACGTTGCAAACGGCCGTTAGTAAAAGGACTAACGTTGCAAACGCTTGTTTGGTTAATGGACTAACGTTGCCACTTGCAAACGGAAAAGATAACGCCAGTTAACGATAGGGACCACCGGTGTGCAATTGAAAAACCACAGGGACCAACGATGCAAAAATAAAAGGGACTGAGAGTGAAATTTGGCCCAAACCACAGGGACAAACGGTGTAATTTATTGTTAATATAATTTACGGAAATTTAAACAAGCATTTACTCTTTTATAACTATTGTTTACGTATGTTACATATTGGAGAGTTGATGCGGCTATCCGATTGGTTTCCCTCGGTCGGTAAGGACCTCGAGGTGTGACCGGAGTCACAAGCTGGGGTAACACTTATCGGAGTAACCGGAGTGGATTGTAAGAATCCACTCAGTGTGGGTAGTGAAACTAAGTTGGTTCATTTATCGAAATGAACCTTCTATTTATAGGGATGGCTATAGGGTTTCGCACTCTGTCTGGGAGTCCATCCAGGTTTCCAGGATGTCCACGTGGTAGACATCAAATGATGGAGATAAGGAACGACATGTGGCGTACCTCCTTTCGTCTCACTAGATGCATGAAAAGATCTGCTCATGACTACAGCTCTACCTCATAGCAAACGAGGTAGTGGCATGTGTCTGACAGTCGCACAGGACTGTCATTGTCTGGAAAGTGTTTTCAGGCGTAGGATCCTTGCCTGGAAGTCCATTTCCTAGGCGTAATATGATGAGTTGCAGCCGTTGTTGGGCTTAGTTCGAGTGTGTGGGCCTTAGCTTATTGGGCTGAAGGCCATATACGCTATCAAGTCCCCTAGACCATTAGTGTATTTGACTATTTCAAGGAAATGCAACGATGGACTCTTGTTATGAGTCATGATACTTTTCCAGGCTATGATTTGTATGCATATGTAGCCTGTTTGTCTTGATTCTCGGTTTCCAGGCTATGATTTGTTCTGGAAGCGTAGCCTGTTTGTCTTGATTCTCGGTTTCAATAACGAAATCCATACTCATAATTTATCATCTTCAACATGTAGTTTGCAAAACCTAAACTCATCAACATCAACAACAATAGAAACAAAGTCGACCACTTTTAATCTCCCTAAAAATGACACTTTATAATCATCTTCTTCTTTATCATCAAACCACAATCATCATGATCTTCAAAATCCCCAATAGTTGTTAAGATCTCGATCCTGATCTTAGGATCTTACGATTTTACGATTCTATAATGCAAAAACGATCCGGATCCTACGTAGGATCTTAACAAGCTTAGGATCTTATAGGATCCCGATCTTAACCATATGATCTTAAGATCTACTCCGATCCGATCTTACTTTTCTCGAACCGCAAACTAAAAAACTACAAATTTATGGTTTATGCTTTTATATAATTTAAAAAACAACATGTGATTCTTCTTAAACATTCCATATTCATAATTTATGACAACGTTTCCATGAAACATTCATATAATTTCGTGTTTATGATATGTAATAATTTGTAGATTTGAATAATATTACAAAGATTAATAGAAAATGACATTATAGTAGGATCTTAGGATCCCGATCCGATCTTACGATCACGATCTTGCAAACAAGAAAACGATCCTAGGTAGGATCCCGATCTTAAAAACCTTGATCATGATCTTCAAAATCCCCAATCAACCTCACACCAACCACCACCTGCCGCCCCACCATCACCTCACCTGACCACAGCCACACCGCTACTTCAGTCACCTCAGACGGCCACACCCACACCTCCAATCCGCCAACACAACAAAGAAACCTATATCTACTCACAAAAAATCCTAAATCTACAAGTGGTAAAGGTGGACTAATGACTCAAATTATTTTAAAGACACTTCACAAATAAAGCTACTCACATAATATAATTAGATCTAGATCTAGAAAAAAAAAATAAATGGAGAAGATAGGTTGTGATGGCATCGTTTGTACTTGTAAAACTTATACTTTGTTTAAGTTTGCTTGATCAGAGAACATTTATATTGTTATTCAACTGAGTGTTATTTCCTTGTAACACTTTGCTATTCTTTGATTTATTCAATAAAGACTTACACGATTGAAAAGTTAAATTTTTGTCCGCTTATAAACTATTTTATACATTGTTTTACTATTTAGTCAAGGATTTGAGAAATACAATCGGTATCAGAGCAGATTTGGTCTTAAAATATTTGAAAACAAGTGTTCAATACTAAAAAATTTTAAAAATTTTAAAATCAAGATCTATCAATTACTAAAAACAATGAAAATATTGATGATGTTGTTGGAAATAATGCTGGTGCAAATTTGAATTTCAACAATAATGCAAACATTCCTAAAAATGGCCTACCTTAACTCCTAGATTCATAGGGAGGAGCTCATGTTACTCATGTTCCTTTACTAGAAGTGGACAATTTTTCAAACTAGAAAGATAGGTTTATTGCCTTTCTTGATGGACATGAATCATTTCTTCTTGAAATCTTGGAAAATGGTCCATATATCCCAAAGTCCCCTGCATCCACTCCTGAATTTTTTTGGCTAAGCCACAAAACCAATGGACTGTTAGACTTAAAGTTTTGTCATTTTCGGGAATTGCATTCGTATCACTTTGTATTCTATTCTATCCCACATCGCCCCATGAGGTAAACAATGTAAAGGCTCTTGTTCTATAAAAGAGACCTCATACCTCATGAAAGGGTTGGATTGTCTCATTTGTAATAAGGTGTGTGTGTGTGTTTCTCCTCATTCTCTCTAAAATACACACACACCTTCCCCATTCTTTAAGCTAATATTACCATGTTTAACCTTTACTTTGAGCTTCCCCGACCCCCCGAATCACATAAATCACTAGTATTATCGGTCCTACAATTGGTATCATGAGCCAGGTTGTGTTTTTTACTAATTTGTGTGGTTCGTACATTATGTGTTAGGCTGTTTTTATTACACTTTTTGGTCGCCGGAATTTTTTTTTCTGGTCATCGGAATTTTTTTTTCCGTTTCAGTCGCTAAAAACAGTTCTATTACAAGTCTTTTATGTATCCTTTGGTCCAAAACATCTCCTATTTCATATTAACTGTTAACTTGTGAACTTTGTTTGTGTCATTCTTGTCCAAATAAAGGTTATATACGTTAACAGTTATAGTCGTGTGTTTCTGTTCCAAATCGTGAAAAAAAGTGGTCAGATCTGGGTAACAAAAGGTGGTCAGAAAAGATTAACGGAAACTTTTGGCCGGAATCTCGCCGGAGTTCTTGGTCAAAAAGTCAAAACCCTTTTTTATCGAAGTTGCTTGTAAAGCAAATGCGATAAACCCTCTTCTATCTGAGTTCGATTTCTTGTACAAGAAACTCGATGACTTTATCGCTGTTGGACATTATCGCTGTTGGACATTATCGCTGTTGGACACTTATCGCAGTTGTGACAAGACCACTTATCGCAGTTGTGACAAGATCACTTATCGCAGTTGCTCGGGTCAACGGGTCAACAGTCAACGGTCAAAGTCAACAAAAAAAGTCAACTTTATCGCTAATGGAAAAAGAGAAAAAGAATGAAGATGGAGAAGAGATTAAGACCAGTCAACCACTAACCAAAATACCATCAACAATAGCCATTATATTCATCATCAGTACACTCAATCACAACCTCAATAGTCCAAGTCAATTCTATACATACAACGAAATGAAAAAAAAAAAAAAAAACGAGCCAACATCTACCCTAATCTCTCACATCTCCCCAACTCTAATCAATTCACCACATGACTCGAACATCAAAAAGAATAAATACTCAATCTCAGTTCGGTTCATCCTTTTCCAATCCTTTATTTTTAGATCGAACCTATAACATCACAGATCCATATTGAAGCTTTGCTTCATTAAATATCCGAATCATAAAGAAAGAATTATAACAATCATGTTATATTCAGTACTTGATTCGTTCAAAAGAAAAAAACATAAACAACAACAATCATTAACTTTACCCGAGACCCAGTCGAAAGGATCTTGAAACCTTTTTCTTCTATTAATTTCTTGATCTGGAAGCAAATGAAGACAATGGTTATGTTTATGTTTAATCAGTTGTGATTCGGATGTGATTTTGATGATGGGAACCGAGATTTGATGAAAGAGGGAGGAAGCAGGTTGGGAGAATATGAGTGTGAGGGGGGCGGATTTTACATAAAGTATGGATTAGGGTTATTAGTCTCATCCTTATATCCCTAAAGATTAGGGTTGAATATTGGATTTATTATGGGCTGGACTGATATGGACTGGGCTTGTACCATTCAATTCGAAAATGGTTATGGAATGAGGCTGAAAGTTACTGAACTATTAAATGTGGTATAAGAAATTTACTTTTGGACACACATATTTGATAATTTGGTAAAAGAATGGTATTTTGGATTTATTATTTCACGGGGATACATACTACACGGCTAAAGATTTCAATGAATATCTATTGTGACTGCGGTGATGATTCGATATTATTTATTTGGGTTTGAAGTGATGTTTTACGGATGCGTGCACTTATTTCGTCTTCTTTCTTTCTACCCTCCCGCGAAGATGACTTGTTTGAGCATATGTTAATAGGTGACGAAGAATTGGATATCTAGTTACGTTTGTGATTCTTTCTCTCTATACTCACAAAGTAACTATCACTTGAAGGAGTTACGTTGTAGTGCTCAGTGACTCACGTAGTTGAGGATATGTCAAGAGGTTTTGTACTAATACTTCTGTTGAGGGTATAAGGTACACCGTTCTGAGTCACAAGGATAGTACAAGATTAAGTCACAAATCAGGGGGATTTTACTTCAATTTCAAATTTGTCATATTGGGTTATCTTCATATGTGGTTACTACAGACAACCGTTGTTTATTGATACAGGGGGTTGGTAAAGAGTTAAACACTTCAAATGGTATTGTTAGTAGATTGGGTGTATCGACATCTTCTCACGGGCTTATATGATTAATGATAAAATGCTTCGAGTTATTACTTCACGTACACATCAGCATGCTGATTCCGATAAATCGTAACCAGCAAGGGAGAGAAATGTGTACATCGAGGACGCACAACAAGTTCACGTGATCGGGCTTAATGATTTATGAAGGGATTTATGTCGGAGATTGGTTGATTCTATGTCTTATCCTCCACTCATCTTATTCTACGTACTTCTACCTTATCCACCTTCACCAATTTCGGACATCAAATCAAGATGATCAGTGGTTCAACTTGTTACTTTGGTGTTATCATTTCATGTGTACGTTATGGGCTGATTTTTCATATGAAAGATAACTGGGATGCATTTGGTGAGATGAAGATGTTGATACTCTGTTTCCCCAAATGGACAATCTTGAAGAAGGTCGAGTCTACAGTCTATTCTACATTTTCCGCTGCGTGTTAGAAGACTAAAGACGGCATGCATTCAATTATCAAAAGACTTCTTCAGATTCAGGGCAATCATCAGAAAGGTTGTCAGTTTGGGGGAGAGCACTAATTAGGGGAGAGCACTCAGGGCACCCAGAATTAAAACCTAATTAGATTCGCTCACATCGTTCTTCTGCAAGTAATGAAATGAAAGCTGAGAAGATTCTGCAAGCTGAACGAAGTAATGAAGTTTGAAGACCATTCTCTGCGCTTATGGTTTTATATTTTACTTGTAGGGAACATTGTAAGCAATTCCCGGATGACATCACTTTGGGGAGAGATTGTTAGACTTAATGTTTTGTCATTTTCGGGAATTGCATTCGTATCACTTTGTATTCTATTCTATCCCACATCGCCCCATGAGGTAAACAATGTAAAGGCTCTTGTTCTATAAAAGAGACCTCATACCTCATGAAAGGGTGGGATTGTCTCATTTGTAATAAGGTGTGTGTGTGTTTCTCCTCATTCTCTCTAAAATACACACACACCTTCCCCATTCTTTAAGCTAATATTACAATGTTTAACCTTTACTTTGAGCTTCCCCGACCCCCCGAATCACATAAATCACTTGTATTATCGGTCCAACATCCACTCCTGAATTTTTTTGGCTAAGCCACAAAACCAATGGACTCTTAAGGATAGGAGACTTGCCAACCAAGATAGGAGACTGAAAAGTATTACTATCTTAAGTCTTCCCAATTACATAATTTGTCATCAGGTGTAAAACTGCCAAGGAAATGTGGAATGACCTTATTTTAGGTCATAAGGGACCCTCTGACAGCACTGAGGTTGAAGAACAAATACCTTTAAGGAACTTGATGGTGAAAATGTTGCACAAACTTACACCAGACTCAAGATCTTGCTGAATTACATAGAAAACCAGGGGGTTGAAATTTCTCAAGGTTAGGTGAATGCTACCTTTGTAAACAACTTGGTTGGTGTGTTAGTAAGAAGGAGACATGGTTGGCATCTCATCTGATAGAGACGGGAACATCTTTTGAGCTGACCTGTTACACATCCGGTTAAGGCTTCCCACTTCGCTGGATCTTGTAAACAACTTGGTTGGCAGTAGACTCAATTGCACAAACTGATTGAATTGATAAAGAGCAATAGCAGTACACTTTTTGTCAAAACTTTGTCTCCATTCACAGTAAGAAATTGTGTCACCGATTCGTAGATACTTCTAGTGTTGTTTTCAATTTATAGTCTTACCAGTGTACACTAAATTTAGTAAAAATTTCAGTTAGTTCAACTTTTATTATACCATTTGAATTATTCGAAAGAAGGGTGTAATTGCAAGATTTTTTTGAAGGGTCCCCATTTATTATTATTATTATTATTTTTATTGTAATAGTGGTTTCCTATCATTTGGCTGACTAATCCACAAGGTTGAACCCACCATCACACATATTCAAACTAGGTAAAGCCTTTCGTTTTCTGGAGGTGGGCGTGGTCACTTCAAAGTTGTTTGCGCCTAACAGGAATTGAACCTAAGACCTCACATATTTTAGTAGTATTATTCGCAAGGCTTTTATTACTGGACCACCTTGAGTAGTTAAACTTCTATTTTGGGTCACATTATAATATAAAAGTTACTTATCCAGTGCCATTACAAAATAAAATTGACTTTGTTAATTGGGTCCTCGGTCCATAAGGTTAGTCACAGTCGATGACCAAAGTGACCTGGGTCACCGGCTGCCACGTCAGTTTTCTCTCTCCGGCGACCAGACATGACCAAAGTGCCACAGTCGATGACCGATTTTTTTTTTTTTTTAATCAAACATTTAAAAAAAACTTAAAATTCATTAAAAATAAAAATATTACATATATTATTCAATTAAACATTAAAAACATTAAGTAAATTATTCAAATAACAATAAAAACATTACAAAAATTCTTCATCGTCGTCCTCATCGTCACCATCACTACCGTCTTCATCTTCATTCCTTTGATTGACTTGATTTCTACGATTTCTCCAAATCTCCTGGGTAACTACTAACGATTCTTCATGCGTTCTTAAGGGATCGTGATCACGATGACCCTCATCTTCGAACCATGTAGGACATATCGCCCCTGCTTGTGTCGAATGATCATATTATGTAATATGATACATGTATACATAATATCTTGGAGATCCTTTTTATATTGCCCTCGAGCCGGAACTTTAAGCATTTTTCACTTCTTCTTCAACACACCAAAAGCCCGTTCCACATCTTTCCTTGCTGCTTCGTGCTTCCTCTTGTACAATATTCTTTTTTCATCACCCGTGGGAGGATTTGAAATTGACTTAATAAGAACGGACCATTGTGGATATATCCCGTCAGTAAGATAATATCCCCCTTTATATTGTACATCGTTAGCCTCGAATTCAAGGTCTGGTGCTCTCCCATATTTGATATCATTGAAAACAGGGGAACGACATAAAAAGTTTACGTCGTTATTCATCACGGAGACACCAAAGAATGCATGCCAAATCCATAAATCTTTGGAGGTGACCACTTCCAATAAAATAAATGGATGTGGCCCGTGATCATCCCTAGCATATTGACTTCTCAAACCATTTGGGCAATTCTCCCACTCCCAACTTGTACAATCAATGCTTCCCATCATCCCAGGAAACCCATGCTTATGCTCGTGATGAGCATATAATCTTTCAAGGTCAGTATACGTGGGCTTTCGCAAATACTCAGCACCATATAACTCCATGATAACATTGCCAAACTTACGGAGACAATCACGGGATGTTGTTGCAGCCACTGCTAGATTCTCGTCAAGAGAATCAGGAAAGGCCGCGTATCCCAATTGATGAATTGCCGCAGTACACTTGACCAATGGGCTAATACTAGGTATGCCCCTAGCATCAAGAGTTTGTTGAAAATAAGAAGAATAATCGGTTACCTCTCGAACAATTTGTGTGAAAAGTTCTCAGCTCATTCGGAATCGCTGAGAGAATGTTCTTTCGTCGAACTACGGGTTAATTCTCTTTCATCGAACTGCGGTTTTTCGGAGAAATATGCCGCCACTAAACGATTATGAGCAACCTCATGATCCTTACGTATGTACCTTCGTGGAACTTTTGGCTGTGATGCTTGGTAAGCGTTCCAAGCAAACTCCGCAAACTCCATAAACTCACTCAGAACTTCATCATCGTCGGAAGACGAAGAACCGAATAATAGCTCGTAAGACATAATTAAAAGAATGTGTTTGAAGGTATTGATAGAAATGTTGTTTGAATATGGATGAGAAGTTGTTTGAATTGTGTGTTTAGAAGTGTGTTTGAGGTTGGTATTTATACGGTTGAAAAAGTTTTTTTTTTTTTTTTTTTTTTTTTTTTTTTTTTTTTTTTAAGTTTTTTTTTTTTATAAATGCAACGGATATATGTTTGAAAATATATGATTTATTCTTTTGAAACTCGGTCGAATAATAGACCGACATTGCCCTTTGCTCTAACTCGACCGATATGTGCCCTTTGCTCCACACTCGATTTGACCGATGTTTAAATCGGTTGTCCATATCGACCGACCGATCTTTTCTGGTCGTGTGGCCAGCCTAAGATCCATATGGTGTCTTTTTATTTACAGTTTCTGACAATATGGTATTTTTCTTTTGAAATAAATTTTACTGAAACTTCTAATTGAACTAATGATGTGTTGGTTCTAAGAAACAAGGTTTTCAAGATTGTATCCTACCAAAGGTCTTTTTCATCTTCACAAGATCATGTTTTTGATCGTGGTCTTTGTTGGAATTTAAATAGCATGACAATCATCTAAATAAATAAACACATCAAAGCACGTGTAGCGGAAGCAAGATCTTTAATTTAACACGTATACAGAATTACCGAATAATAAATAGTTACATACCTCAAGATCCTAGCAAGAACAAGGATCAATCTTCTCTTTTCTTCTCTTGATCAAATAAAAGGATTAACGTGGAACCCCTTACCCTTTTGTTCCACAATCCAAGATGGAATAACTAAAGTAAGTTATTACCAAGGTCTTGTACACACGTACTATAACCAACTAACGTTAGATGCTAGTGTAAAGACACGTATTAAACCAAATCCAATTTGTTTAATAAAAAGCAAATCGTCCCTCCCCCTAAAGAGTGGAGATCGACAGGTTTAACAAGGAAAATGAAGAGAGAAAATCTTAGGGTTATAGTAAGTATGCACTAGGTGAAAACTAATAACCATTTGATTTGTATTTATAGTGAAATCATAACTTGGAGCCCAATTAGGTCGATCAAGGGTTAGTAATCCCTAAGAAAAACCGGCCCTCCTATATAGATGGGTTCTATATCCTTCTTTTGCCTCAAATTTCACTAATAGTCCTTCCTTTAATTACTTAACGGTCGTTAGTCAATTTCGTTAATTACTTAACGTCCGTTAGTTATTATTTCGTGTCCTAAATAATTAAATACATAACATGGTTATATATTAATTATTTCCGTTAGTCATTCATACGTAAATTTTGCAATCCCAAGGTCCCGTGTTCGATTCTAGTCATATACATTTTAATATTTTTCCACAACTCTGACAGCTCCCACTTGGAAATCTATTAAAAGTATAATTGACATTGGTTAGCGTCTGGCAACACGCCAATGCCTCTAGTACAACTCGGGTGGTGGTATCCTAGAAAAACCACTTGATGATTTATCATCATACTTATCCTTTTGTTTCTAATACCACATTCATAAAGATATGGATCTTAGTCATTCTTTATTAATAATTATGTTTCTCGTTTTTTGATTAAGCAAGATTACCAAATCTTCTGAATAAGTTTAGGGGAGATCTTGGGCATGGCCATGCAAACATCTTGTCAACCCTACGAGGGGCCCAGCAGTATTAAACTCCAAATAAATTTGAAGGAACAAATTCTATCTTGACTACGAGCATAACCCATGCACTTCGCAACACTTCCGAAAACAATCCTTATAGCTACCAGTTACGTACAACGTTAAATTGAATCACAGAAATGCACTACATGCATGACAGTTATCTGGCATCTCAAGTCTGAGTATAAATATTCATGATTTACTTGATGACAAAGATCCGTAAAGTACAATCATGTGGTTGAGATAAGTCCTATATTCAATTTATCCATTATTGAATATCATCTGAATTTGGCATGTACAACGCATCAATATACTTAATTATATTCTACCACAACTCAGATTTTTCTTAATTCAATAATACTCCCATATTATTGATCGACAACGGACTATTTAGAATAACATAAGTTATTCATGGATTTAAACATACAAATATAGGATACAATTTATTATTAATGAAAACAAACGTACCACGTACTTTAATTCATTGTAAATAATAATTGCTTAACATCCCTTATCCAAATACTAAATAGATCACTGCATGATAATTTCCATTAATGAATTATGCCTCAAGTCATGTCAGACATACTTGTTGACAAGGTATAAATCAACTAATTTTGATCTATGGGAATTTTGAGAATACTTATTACAAGAATTCAATTAATGAAGTTCTTGTATGTGTGCATCCATCTATCTAGATATTGCCACATACTTCATAAAATGCGTGACATCTTCAATCACGAATTTATGACAATTAAACTACCAAACCTTTTATAGTTTAAAGTATTCTAATTCTTTAATGTATAATGCAACTATGCTTTAAGCATAACTAGTACACATGGCCATTAACTAGGATAAACTCCCACCATGACTAGTATTGAGTGTCATCTCAATCTTACTAGCATCATTGTATCCAAACAACAATATGCTCTTTAAAATTCCGTAAACTTTTAATATTCATCGTGTAATGTTTGATATCTTCAAATCTTTCAAGATTTGTCAATTATATCAATTACGCAATAATTTGCCATATGGTTCATATTTAGAATTTTGGAGCAACTCCAGGCTGAGGATGTTAATTCTAAATTCAACCATATCCATTATACTTAGTTATCTAATAACCTTCCATTAGATATTAATGTTGTCAAATCATCTTCCATCAAGCATGATACAACAAACCACATGATATACATGAAAAATCCTTGTATCAAACTTAGATTTAATTCATGTCATATCTTTTCAAAGATATGTTTCTATCTAGACTTTCTAATTGTATATCATGTTTATTAGAATTAATTATTTTACCGCTTATGTTTATAACAATAAACATATATTCCAAGGTTTTATTTTCTAAATTTTCATGATGAAGTTTCATTCCAAACAATGTTAATGGAATGTTACTTCCTATATGTTATACAACATATATGAAATAAGAAAATAAATATAACACTCCCACTAGCTTTCAGGAATATTAAGAAATATTTTATTTTAATTATAAATCCACACAAGGATTTAATAACTAAATATAAGTATATCTCCCAGATGCATGCATTAATCCATTCCTAAATGATTGCACTTTGTATACTTCCAAAGATTATTTGAATTCAAATACTCCTTTCAATTACTTTTCGTCCTCGCACAAATAATTACACAAGAAAGAGTTTTGATATTCCATTGTTAATTTCATATAAATGAAACTAAGAATGACAATCATAATCTTTATACATTTAATGTGCCTATAAAGAATTTCAATCACAGTTAATTGCTTAAGTGTGATTGATAATCTTTTCACACATTAAATATGTATACAAAACTTTGTCCATTATGATTTCTACTCGAAATTTAAATCTCTGGGATTTTCATTTCCTTATAGAAACTCATATTCATTTTATAGTGTAACTATAGAGTTTAAGATCAACTACGTTTTCAAAACTAGTTATCTTCCAGGACTGCATCTAAGCATTCATAGTATGAGTAATTTGCCAAATTCTATATTTGCAATTTATCTTAAAGATCAACTTATAATCCTCAACATATTATCCAAATATTTGAGATATCCTTGCGGATCTATGAATAAGAATTCCATCATCTTGAGATTTAACATTTACATGTTTAATCCTCATTATGACTTTGCTAGTGTATTTTAGAAGATTATGTATCTTGTAATTTTATCTTTTTCAAGATAAAACCTCCCACTTGCCTTTTGCAATTTATAGATTATCTATAAATACTTAGCAAGTTGAGCAACACAAATTGTTCTCTTTTGGGACATTACAAATACATATTGATAGTTCCTTACATAAAGTTTGTAAACAACCTACTCAAAAGCAGTTTAACAAATTCTGAACTTCAATTTTAAGACTTAATGTGATTCATCACATTCCATAATAAATGGTGTCTTATTAATCTTCTAGGTTGGAGTCTAATTGAGTATATACTACTCAATTTCTAACCTTGATAACTTTTGGAAGAATAGAAAATATAGTTATCTTAAATCAAACAATATAACAAGAGTTTGATTTTCCTAACTGAACATACCATACACATTATGTATTTCATTAGGATTAATATTGTAAGTCATTCTTACAATATGTAAGATAAATATATATCGTTTTGGCTTACCTATTTACCAACTAAGTCAAGTTAATGGTGAAATAGATTTTTAAAGCCAATTTCATGCTTTATAACATAAGTACTTATTGACCAAGTCACTTCATGCCCATGTCTTAACAAGAAGACATAAACTGTTATAATCCCAATATACGTTATAAGTCATTGATTAACTCAATGACTTCTTGTATATGTCTTAATTAAAAAACATAACAAGTTAACGTCTTACTTTATTATAAGTCTTGTAACAGTAAAAGACTTCATATTTAAATCTTTACAATATAAACATGTATAACTAAAGTAATCATGAACACCACAATTTGGTTTCAATAGTAATTTCAAGTTAATTGATTACTTCATATATTTATGACATTCCAAGAATATATAAATATTCAAATTTGAAGTAGTATTAGATTACTTCATTTATTTATGTCATTACAATAATACATAAATATTTAGTTTGAAGTAGTCTTATTATCATATTGACACTTGTTCTAATAATTATCTAATTTAGAAACTTGCAAATTAACATAGTTTCATTACATCAGCTTTGGCTGCTAGCAATGAAAGTATGTAATTTACCTTGTCATTAATATCTAGTAATGAAAGTAGATATTAACTCCAAGTGTTCTATTAATTAGATGTAAATAAAACACATTAGAACATTAATCTCTTACCTTGCAGTCAAGAGAATCCTTTAAATCATATTACTTTGTGTTGTTGCTTGCACACAATAAAGATTTCTCCCACTTGTGCATGGAACAACATCATGTATCAGATAAACAATACGTCAATTGTTTGCTTATGTGACCAATATGATTTGTGTCATAGATATTAGTAGATATAGGACCACCTTGTCTAGTAAGGAAACGTACATGACTATCCTTAATACCACAAGTGTCTATAATTGGAAAGTAATCTCAAGAGATTCTAGAGATAATCTGGGTTACTACCAAGATATCAAAGCTTGTAGCTCTCACTGAATTACAGATCATTACATGAACTCATAATTCAGTAATCACAACCCAATGCTCCCACTGGATTTGACAACATTATAAGTGTTTCATAACCAGTAAAAGTAAATAGTGTGCTGTTTACTTTCCTACACCTTTGAGGAATTCCTTACGTAACATTACTAAGGTACTCAAAGAATGTATTCTACTTTGTAAATGATGGAATATCCATCAATGCAATTAACTTGAGAAAATTGGGCATGCAATTTCTTCCTCAATTAGGTCTACCATCCCCATAATGGTATGTAGCACCTTTAAATGGTAAAAGCACAACAACTAGACAAAGTATGCTAGTTCGCCTTTTATCAATTTTGCGGTAATTAGTCTAGCTTCTAATTTTAATAACTCATAAAATGTGCAAATTTCTTAACTATTAAAAATTTGCTACGAGTTATTTCTTAGAATTTAAACAATTCTAATTTACCTATTATACCTTTCTCATTCATGAAAAGGAATATGATTAAGTCTCACTCTTCTCAAAGAAAGTAGACTAGGTTTATTCTTTTAGTTAAGTTGACTCTATTCATAACCCCTACGGGTGTAGATCAACTTTCCACTAAAAGAATGTTCCACGTTTACGGTTTTAACGTTGCATTTAATACATTAAAAGAATTTACAAAAATTCAATTTTAGTATTTTCGATAATACAATTTTTCAAGAAAATTAAACACCCATGGTAAATAACATTTAACCATTTAATTTTCACTGAAAACTAGGATCCAAATTGACATCGTTTCATCACATCAGCTTTGGCTGCTAGCAATGAAAGTACTCAATAAGGTACGAGTCGAACTCAATTGCCAATATCAATTGCAATTCCTAGAAGTATGAGATTTTACATATTTTGCCAACCTCAGTTGCAAATGTAAGCATGTTTCATTCCCATGTTTATGCCTTGACATAGTTCCATTACATCAGCTTTGGCTACTAGTAATGAAAGTACTCAATTAAGTTAACCAACTTAAGAAACTGCAAATTACCATAGTTTCATCACATCAGCTTTGGCTGCTAGTAATGAAAGCATGTAATTTACCCTTTGATTACCATCCCTTGATCATCACATCAGCTTTAGCTGTTAGTAATGAGGGCATCTAATCTCAGGTGTTTCCTTTTCATTGGATGGCATATAACTTAAATTTTAAGGGTATTAATTTTTTTTTGATGTGAGTAATCAAAAAATATGTACAAAGATGTCATGCATTCATCTTGTATCATATGTTTCATGTAAAAAAAACTTTTACTCTTTCGTAAGCTTAAATCAACAAAATTTTAATTGATGGCGTTGAGAAACTTACAACTTTACCTTAAGATGCTTTGTACATGGATAATGGTTGTACTTGGTAAGTCTAATTTGACGCACAGGCGAGCGGAGAGACAGAATAAAGTCTCTTTAAGGCCACAATTTAATGTGAAACCAACCTTATACCCACTTTATAGTTTGTCAACATTAGGGCCGCCTTTCGACCAATATGTACAGTTGCATCAATCAATTAAAAGTTTAAGATTTTAAAAGCTTAAAACATTTATGTCGTAAATTATTAAATTGCTAGTCTCGCCTGGGAGCAAATTACCGTGCGAAGCGAACCACTATCGGCACATAAGACTTGGCAATAAATAATTTACCACAAAGGTTTCATAGTTATTAGGTTTATTTATTTTTTATACAAAAAATTACCCTCTTTTTTCTTACAATTCAAGATAATTTAAACAAAAAAGATCAAGTAATTTTACAAAAAAATAAACAAACACATAATAACACATATATGATCTTAACCATTAAATCATATAGCCACATGCAAACCTTTTGATAAACCCTATTAATAATCTCTATGTGAATTTTTATGTATATAATTACTAAAACTCACATTGGTTTTCAAGCTCATTGTACCCAATGGACCACAGACACAAATTAATTGGCCGCGTAAGTTTTAATAATTACATAACACGTTGCACATAACAGATTCATTAATATAATTAATTAGGTCTTCCCTAATTTTAGATTTATCTAAAAAACATGTAGCACAAAAACAAACCTTAATCCATAATTCCTAGCATGAAGAATCATGGATTATCCAGGAACGTAACCCTTATTACTCAAATAAACATGTTCTAATTTAGGGTTACAAAACTAATTATTAGTTAAAATAGGGTCGAAACCCTAACCCTAAATTCTTATTCGATTTTTATTTGTATGTTAAAAAACAAAACCCTAAAAATGGACTCAACATGTATATTCAAATCAAGAATGATTTTTATTATGCGTTTAGGTAATTACAATTACATGTTAAATTGGCTCATGATGCCACTGTTGGAATTTAAATAGCATGACAATCATCTAAATAAATAAACACATCAAAGCACGTGTAGCGGAAGCAAGATCTTTAATTTAACACGTATAAAGAATTACCGAATAATAAATAGTTACATACCTCAAGATCCTAGCAAGAACAATGATCAATCTTCTCTTTTCTTCTCTTGATCAAATAAAAGGATTAACGTGGAACCCCTTACCCTTTTGTTCCACAATCCAAGATGGAATAACTAAAGTAAGTTATTACCAAGGTCTTGTACACACGTACTATAACCAACTAACGTTAGATGCTAGTGTAAAGACACGTATTAAACCAAATCCAATTTGTTTAATAAAAAGCAAATCGTCCCTCCCCCTAAAGAGTGGAGATCGACAGGTTTAACAAGGAAAAGGAAGAGAGAAAATCTTAGAGTTATAGTAAGTATGCACTAGGTGAAAACTAATAACCCTTTGATTTGTATTTATAGTGAAATCATAACTTGGAGCCCAAGTAGGTCGATCAAGGGTTAGTAATCCCTAAGGAAAACCGGCCCTCCTATATAGATGGGTTCTAGATCCTTCTTTTGCCTCCAATTTCACTAATAGTCCTTCCTTTAATTACTTAACGGTCGTTAGTCAATTCCGTTAATTACTTAACGTCCGTTAGTTATTATTTCGTGTCCTAAATAATTAAATACATAACATGGTTATATATTAATTATTTCCGTTAGTCATTCATACGTAAAGTTTGCAATCCCAAGGTCCCGTGTTCGATTCTAGTCATATACATTTTAATATTTTTCCACAACTCTAACAGTCTTCTCATGGTCGTGGTCTTCTCAAGATCGTGATTGTATGATCAGACAGGGATAATAAGATCCTACTAAAATCCAGATTTTAAATAGATATTTAAATATTTCTACACAGTTTTCTATATGATAGACGAATCGAAATGAATGGTATAGTATGTGAAAAATCAAAGTTTAAATATCGTAGTAATAGGACATAGATATATTGCAATACACAGAGTTACTTCAAGTTTCAATCGTTAAATGAACGATTTGGGTATAAAAGAAATACGACATAAATCGAATTAGTTCATGTTTTAATCGTTGATAATGTAATTGGCCTAAACTAACCCAAAATTGGGCTTAATTAAGTTAGGCAAAAGAAAAAGGTAGACATGGACTTATATAGTAGGATCATATCGTTTTCGATCCAATGATATTGTCTACGATCCTATAATGATCCTGCTCAGATTGCTATCCTATTACGATCCTGATGGCTTATCTTACAATTATGATCGCTATCATAACAACCATGCCAAGAACCTGTTGATACAAAAGTTGGGCGTTCCTTGTTAAGACTCCTATTCTCGTACCAATTAGATCTTAATGCTTGATGGAACCTGCGCACTAAGAAAAAGAACAAACACCGTTAGGCTTATCGAGGGATTGTCTCCCCCGATTATCCTCCGGCGTGAGAGTAAGTAATCGAAGTTTAGGGTTTAGTGAAGAGTTAGGGTTTTAGTAGATCGTACCTTTACCGAGGGCTTGGGTGCCCTTTATATACATATGAAACCCTAGTAGGTTTCGTGTTCCCTACTCTTCGGCGTGTTCGCCGATATCGGATATTTGGTATATATCCCCTTTATTTAGGAGATACTTAATATCCTATCCGGAAATAACTTTGGGCTTGGGCCTTATTGGCCCAAACCGCATAACTTGTAGTCCAGTTATCGCCATGGCGCCCCACACGTAGTGGGCTTAAGTGTTAGTATTGTTTACTAATCGGGTCCATGACCCGGGTATAGACTATACGTCATCATGTCCCCCCAGTCTAGTGTGCGCAGGGTAAAACCTGCGGATGCTAGACTAAAGTCGTGTCGAAATTATTCCTCACGCGTACGCGGGAAGATTTCAAAAATATACCGCCAAAAAAGCACGTATGATGTATCTAGTCCAAAAAAGTGCAATTCGGGTACCTCGGGAAGTGGAGAGGTTATCCACTTGTCCTGTACCGTTACTTCTCCCAGCCACACGATTTGAGTTAGTGGGATACACGTGTCAGTCATCTGTGGTGGATGGGAAAAGTATATAAACTACCACCTCCATTCACTGTGATATCCACAGTTAAAAAATCACATTTCCACCATTTTTACAACTTCGAATCTGCTATCAAGAAACCGATAATTCGAAGGTAATAGCGTGTGCGCACAGTCTGAAACACAAAATGGTGTTGCAACTTCATGATTTCACTTCTAATATGACCGAAGATGAACTGAATCAGTTCACCTCGGATTACTTTATCCCCTTGGGTCTGCACCCAGAGGTACCAGGTCCCAATGACACCATCGCGAATTTCCCCGTAGGGAAGGTGGGGTTATATACGCGCTTTTTCGAGTGGGCGAATCATCGCGTACCCATATCCGTGCTATTGAGTGATATACTTAATTATTATGAGCTCCACATCTCACAGTTGCATTGTATTGGTGCTGGGAAGATTGCCAATTTTGAGGTGAATTGTCGCTTGTTAGCGATTCACCCGACCCTCCAATTATTTCGCGCGTTCTATCACGCAACGTGGTCAAATGGGTGGGTGACCTTCTCTAAGCGCGTAGGCAAGTTACAATGCTATGTGAAGAAGGTAGATAAACTCGCGGACTGGAGGGAGAAATTCTTTTGGGTTGACGCCGCCGTCTTTCCTTCCAATTTTCCATTTTACACCCGTGCCAATCTGCCTAAGGATGAGCGCCCCCCCGAGACGTGGTATAACGTGGATCATGCGGCGATCATTGATGAGAATCGCCTTCCCATCAAGCCATATCCGGAAGCGTTCCTGGTGCATATGGGCATCAGTCGCAACTACTTCGAGCATGAGACAGAGGTTCCCACATTCTTGGATGCGGATGGCACGGGTGGGTGCTCATTCTGTCGTCTTACTGTCGTCTTACTGTCGTTATTAATGTAAGCATTTCTTTGTTTTCCATACTTTATGTAACTTGCTTCTCTTTGTCTGCTTTATACGCAGAGATGGATCTTTTTGCGGTTGTTAACTTGGAGACACCGCGCTCCGTGGCAGTGGGGGTACGTCCTCTGGGAGATGGTGAGAGGACCATTCTGGAGGCGACGGCAGGGCGCGTCGTAGATATGGTTATTCCAGAGTCTGAGGGCTCCCCTGATGTGGTGGTAGCTGAGCCGCTGCAGGAGGTGGCTCCTCCTGTGCAGCAGGGTCCTGACACTGCGCAGCCTTTTCCCAATGAAACGTTGATCCATTTAGAAGATAGTGACAGTGAAATGGAGGAGCGCTCCCCACTGACGCGCAAGAGAGCTCATGGTGGTGATGGCGAAGGGCCTTCCAAGAGGCCGCGACCTGAGGCTGAGGAGAGCCCATCTTTTACCGAAGTGCAGATGAAGTAAGTATCTTAGTTATTAGTTATGAACTTTTGTCAAGTTATACTTTATTCTAACTTTGATTCTTCGTGTCCTCAGTGTGGATGCTGAGAAGTCTGGTGGAGGTACGTCCACGACTGAGATTGAGAAGGACGTGTCCTCGTCTCCTCCCCCCATGTAAGTATTCTTTAGCAATCCCTTAGGATTTTGCGTATGCTTGACTGTTATTCGTGCGCTGACCTTGCTTCTTGATCTTTCGTGTAGTGAACAGCCTGTGGAAGACGCTGGCGTCGTAGATGGAGGTGCGCCTCCCAAGGTGAGCCCCTTTGGGGTGCCTTCACCAAGGGATGTTGGAGGGGGGTCAAGTCCGTTGGACTCTATGATGGAGGAGCTGGCTTCCATCGCTGTGCGCCAGTCCGAGCTGGTGGCCCAAGCCAGGGTGTGCCAGTCCGAGGAGGTTTCCAGACTGCAGGCGCAGTTAGCGTCTGTTCAGGCTGAGTTAGCAAGCTCTAAAGCTGAGCAGCTGAGCTCCAAGGCTAAACTGGAGCGCGCAGAAGCATCTGCGCAAAGATTGGCGGAGGGTAAGCTCTTGGTGATGGCTGAGCTGGAGCAGGAGCGTGCTGATGCGGATCGTCAGAAGCGTAACTCTTTATGGGCGCTGAAGTACTTGCAACAGAATAGGAGCAAGCACTTTGCCAATATTGAGGAGTTCCGTAGCCGCGTGGAGCTTGCACTGAAGATGCAAGAGGAGAAGCTCCGCAAGCTCAGCATCGAATATGATGAGGAGCTATACCCCCATATGGTTCAGTCTGTGGCTGAGCGCAGGTACATGCTGCTTTATCTCTTTATAACTTGTATATATTGTAAACTCTCTTTATGATTAACACTTGTGTCATTTCGTAGGTGGTTGATTAGTCATGGTCTTCGCCTGGCCGCCCTGTGTACGCTGGAGCATCCTGAGGTCACCACGTCCTTTGGAAAGGTGGTGGAGTGCGCTATTGCGCACGGTGAGACCTTGGCCGCAAACAAGCTTGCTGAGGCCAAGTTGTTGACCGTGCCGCTTGCCGAGGTGCCTGGGTACAAGGCGAATGCGCGTGCTGAGCTTGTTGCTGCCATGAAAGAGCTAAAAAAGCTTGAGCTTCCGCATATCGCTCGTTTGGAGCGTGATCAGGATCAGCCTATCAGCGTGATCATGGCGGGGCTCACTCTTCCCAGGCATCTGCAGGATGATGCAGATCAGCAGTTGGACTTCTACTTGAAGCCTGACGTATCGCAGTTGAAGGTACCTATTTTTGCTCAGCCTCGTGACATTCTGAATCCTTTCCGTATTGAGAAAGAGATTTCTTTGCAAAGGTCTCTAAATGCTCATGTTTCCAGAGTCGCAAGAAAGAAAGGCGTGAAAGGGAAGGCCATTATGTGCGGCATAGGCGCTGCGCATCAGCCTAGATCTGACGGTGTGCCTGTCTCCGTGGCCACTGTTTCCCTTGATGATGCAGAGTTATTGAAGCGGCTCGAGGATGCGAAGGAAGCGGCTTTGAGTGGGGGCTCCAGCCAGCTAAGGCGTACATATAGCATTTAGCTTTTTTGTACAAGTCTTCTTGTAGAAACGCATTTCTATGTGTAGAAATTTTGCTTTTGTACTTAGTGTTTTTACAACTTCCAAATATTTATGCTTTTTGAACTCGTAGTTCTTATATGACGGATGTATCCTTGCGTGAAGATATTCTTAAGTGTCTAAGCGTACTTTAGAAAATTAGAATCATCATTATGTATGAATTTTCTTAAGTAAGGACCGTAGTCGTGTATTGAAATTTTCCAACTTAGCGAAAAGAAGGGGATCATAGTCGTCTATGTATTTTTGTAAGTTTACTTGTCGTATTTTACTTTAAGGATTCAAGAGTCTTGATTTCCTGAGTTGTTAAACGCGCACAGTGTGCCCTAGTGCGCATCCATCGTGGGTTGCGTAAGGAACTTGCGCCAACGTCTTGAGCGCAAGGTGTTTAACAAGGATTCGTGATCCAAAGTTGATGGGTTTGCAACCCTCTTACTCAACGAGTTGTTTATCAGGTTTACTCATCCTTTCTGCCATCGTGGGTCTTAATGTGTGCATGCACGCCATGTAGGCAAGTTTATAACAATATTGAAACACGATAATGAAAGATGCAAACAATAGAGTTAAATGTGTTATGGAGTTAGCTAGAAACCATAACGTTTTATTAATACTTTCAAGTTTTAAAAGAGAATACTTATCTAGATAATACTTAAAAGATAAAATTACATGGATCTTTATTGGGGGCACTTTCTAAAGTGCTTGAGTGTCCATGTTGGGCCGTAGCCTTCTTTAAAGATAGCACCGCTTAAGATTGCGGACGTTCCACGTTCGCTGTAGCTCATGTCCGTCCTTTTCGCGTAGCTTGTACGCTCCATTGCCAAGTGCTTCTATGACCTCGTAAGGTCCTTCCCACTTTGGTCCTAACTTACCAGTGTCTTCTGCGCGGCTTGAGTCGTTTTCGCGGTATACGAAATCACCTGGTCTGAATGAAGTGCTGCGTACCTTGGCATCATAGTATCCTTTCATTCTTGACTTGGCTTTCTCTTCGCGTATTGCTGCGCGGTTCACGTCGCTCTTCCAATAGATCTAAGTCTATGCGCCGCTCATCATCATTGGTTGCCGCATTAACTTCCGCAGTACGGATGGTTGGCATTCCAATTTCAGCTGGTATTACAGCTTCTGTCCCATAGACCAGAGAGAAGGGAGTGTCCCCGTTGCTAACCTTGATGGTTGTTCGGTGCGCCCAGAGAACATGTGATAGTTCTTCTACCCATCTTCCTTTGTGTCTATCCAGGCGCGCTTTGATTCCTTCACCTAGGCTTCTATTTGCGCGTTCAACCAGACCATTGGTTTGTGGATGAGTTACTGATGCAAAGTGTTGCGTGATGTTCAGCTGTTCGCACCAATCTTTGAATGGGTTATCACGGAATTGTTTTCCGTTATCTGAGATAATTTCACCAGGTAATCCAAAGCGACATACTATGTTGTCCCACACGAATCATTTTATCTGGTTACCTGTTATGGTCGCTACTGCCTTTGCTTCGATCCACTTAGTAAAGTAGTCTATTGCCACAATAAGGAATTTCAATCCACCTGCGGCAATAGGGAAAGGTCCAGCGATGTCGATACCCCATTTGTAGAATGGCCATGGCGATGTAATAGGCGTTAGTTCATGCTGTGGTCGGCGCGAAATGGGTCTGTGAACTTGGCAATCACTGCACTTCCGTACCAAATCTCGCGCGTCACGGTGCATAGTTGGCCAATAGTATCCAGACCTTAGGGCGCGCGCTACAATGGACCGTGGTCCTGAGTGCATGCTGCATGAGCCTGCGTGGATTTCTCAAAGTACATAGTCTGCCTGGAGAGGTCCAACGCATCTAAGCCATGGTTGTAGGAATGAGCGTCTATATAAGACGTCATCCCTAAGCTCGAATCGCTGCGCTGTGCGCCGGATTCTTCGAGCTTCCTTCTGTTCTTGGGGTAGTATGCCCTTGCTAATGAAGTCAATGATTGGTGTCATCCACGTAGGGCCTTCTTCTTCTATCACTGTGGATATTTCCATTTCTACGATTGACTTGTTTTTCAAGGTTTCCACCAATACTTGTTTTGATAAATGTGCAAAACTGGTGGATGCAATCTTGCTCAGCGCGTCTGCTTTCCTGTTTTCACCCCTGGGAACCTGCTTGATGGTAAACCTATCGAAGTTCTGGATCAGAGATTTGGTTTTTTCGAGGTATTGGATCATGTTTTCCTCCTTAGCCTCGTATTCTCCTGATACTTGGTTGGCCACCAATCGGGAATCTACGTTTGCCTCTAGGTTGCGTACCCCCATTCGTGTCGCAATACGTAGTCCAGCAATTAGGGCTTCGTATTCTGCCTCGTTGTTCGTGGCGGTGAATTCAAAGCGCAGTGCGTAGGTGAATTCGGCTCCTTCTGGGTTAGTGAGAATAAGACCACCTCCTGATCCATCTACGCATGAGGATCCATCGGTGAATAGAATCCATGGTTCTTGAGGTTCCCCCTTGCTGGTCGCAGGTGTAGTGTCAGTATCTGGCTTCTCAATGATGAAGTCGGCCAATATCTGCCCTTTGATTGCAGTGCACGGTCTGTATGATATGTTATGCTCGCCCAGTAGTACACTCCACTTTTGTAGGCGTCCCGATGCGTCGGGTCTCGAGATAACTTGTTTGATGGGTTGGTCTGTGATAACAGCTATTGGGTGCGCCTGGAAGTACCTGCGCAGTCTTTTCGCTGCAAACACTAAGGCTAGGACCAACTTTTCCATTGCAGTGTAGTTAATCTCCGTCTTCTTGAGCGCCTTACTAACAAAATAAATGGGTGTTTGGACGGAGTTCCTGTCTGTCAGTAGCACTGCGCTGACTGCTCCCTGAGTCGCAGATAGGTACATGATCAGCTCTTCCCCTGGTCGGGGCGCGACAAGCTTTGGGAGCGCTGCTATGTGTTGTTTGAGCTGTTGGAAGGCCTCTTCTGCTTCCGCGGTCCATCTGAAGTCTCCCTTTTTTGTGCACTTCTTGAGTGTTTTGAATAGGGGAAGTGACTTGTCCGCTGATTTGGATAAGAATCGGTTCAGTCCGGCTAGCTTGCCGTTTAGGGACTGAACCTCCTTCAGTGTGCGCGGTGAGGGGAGGTCAATGACTGCTTGGGTCTTCTCTGGGCAAGGCTTGATCCCATCGGGTTCTATCAAATACCCGAGAAACATGCCCTCTGTAGCACCAAATGTACACTTTTTGGGGTTCAATTTCATGTTGATTCTCCTCAGTGTTTTAAACGTTTCCTCCATGTCGCGCACTAGCTCTTCCTCTGTATGGCTTTTGATGACGAGGTCATCGACGTATACTTCCAAGTTGCGGCCTACTTGTTTCTCGAACGCAGTGTCTACCAATCGTTGGTATGTTGCTCCTGCGTTCTTTAGGCCAAAGGGCATCTTTGTATAGCAGTAGACCCCTTGACTTGTGTGGAAGGCCGTTTTTTCTTCATCTTCCTCCGCCATTTGAATTTGGTGGTACCCCTTGTATGCGTCAAGGAAGCATTTGAAGGGATATCCACACAGAGATTCGATCTTCCAGTCTATCTCCGGTAGCGGGTAGCAGTCCTGTGGACATGCTTTGTTGAGGTCTGTGAAGTCTATGCACATTCTCCAACTGCCATTGCTTTTCTTTACCATTACTGGGTTGGAGAGCCAGTCATGGTAGTAGACTTCCCGCATGATGCCTGCGTCTACTAGTTTATGTACTTCTTCCAGGATGGCTTTTGCGCGGTCTGGGGCTTGTCCGCTCTTTTTCTGTCGTATTGGAGGATATCCTTGTCGGATTTGCAGCTTGTGTTCCGTGATGGAGCGTGGCACTCCTGTCATATGCTTTGGTTCCCATGCAAAAATATCTAAGTTATTTTGCAGGAGTGCGCATATAGCTGATTTTCCTTTGTCAGACAGAGACCCGCCAATAGATACCTGTTGATCCGAGTAGTCAGGGTGAATGGCGACCTTTAGGTTTGGGACTTTGATTGCGCGCTGTTCTGGAACATCGCCTACGTCATTTGTCACTGCGTTGCATTCTTTGGGTGGTATGGTGGTATTGTAAACAGTGACAATACCTCCTTCCACTGGGAACTTGAGCATCCCGTGCGCTGTGGATGGCACGGCGCGGATGGATGATATTCCAGGTCTCCCGATGATGCCGTTGTACGAAGAGGGGGATCTGATTACCATGAAGTTCATCCAGGTGACTGTAGAGTGTGGTTTGTCACCAACTTCTACAAATAGACGTAGTTGCCCCATGGGCCATATCTTCTCCCCTGTGAAGCCAGTGAGCGACGTTGTGGCTGGGATCAACAGATTCTGTATCTCAGGTCGTAGCTTCTTGAAACAGTGTTCATATATAATATCAGCGGATGCACCTCCATCTACATACATGCGACGGATGTCATGACCCCCCGTATGTATTTCAATGGTAAGTGGATCCACTACTGCGTTGTTCGCAGTCAGGGAGGGGAAAGAAATTTCATTTCCTTTAGAAAACCGTTGACTGACTTTCTGTCTTGTCGCGCGCTGCCATGGCTGTATCATGTAGATGATATCTGTCTTTTCTTTTGATGTCTCTTTCTTGGCCCCTGGTTTTGGTTTGTCTTTCCCTTCTCTGATGTTTTTTACGAGGTGGTCCATCTTTCCTTCCTTTACCAATTTGTCAATCAATTGGCGCAGTTGGACGCACTCGTTGGTTGTGTGACCTTTCAGTCCATGGTATTCGCAATAACCATTCCCTATGCGCCGATCCTCTGGGGTGCGCATTGGTGGTGGTTTCGGGAAGTTCGCCCCCTCCGTTGCGAATATCTCCTTTGGAGATTTTGTTAATGGGGTGTACTTGTCGTTTCCCCTTCCACTGCCTTGGGTGCGGTAACTCTTATTACGATTGCCACTCTGGTCATTGGATTGTCTCCTTGACTCTTCTTGTGGCCTATGGTTCGAGTAGCCTTTCTTGCTATCCGCGGCGGCTTCTTCTCCTTGGACGAAAGACCTCGTGCGCTTCATGAGTTCGTCAAAAGTTAGGGGAACCTTATCGTTTAACTTTTTTATCAAATCTGGGTTATTGATTGCATTCATAAAACCCGATATTTTTAGTATCTCTGGACACGCTTTGACTTGCATACATTCGTCCTTAAAGCGTTCCATGAAAGCGCTTGTGGATTCCCCTTGTCGCTGTTTAACCCTAGCGAGTTCAACAGGGTTTTTGGCGCACTTCTTTCTTTGAGTAAAGTTTAAGCGAAACGCCCTTCGCAACTCCTCAAATCCACCGATGCTTCTACGTGGAAGCTTGCTAAACCAGTTGCGCGCATTCCCTACTAATGTAGAGTTGAACATATGGCACCACACAGGTTGTGGCCAATTTTCGATAGTAGCTGCTGATTCGAAAATTTTTAGGTGATCATCAGGATCACCTGTCCCATCATGTGTTTTAACGTTAGCAGGCATGCGCCTTTTCTTATTCTCCGAAAAATCGCTGATGCGTCTAGTGAACGCATCAACCTTTTGGTGACGCCAGGGAAGAGACATGTCCTCGTCTTCCTGGTCGCGATATTTTCCTCTTGATTTCTAGTGTCCAGTTTCTTTGTCCTCGTTGTCCGAGGAATCACTTGAGGATGATCGCACTCTTTTGCGATGCTTGCGCTGACTATTATCAGAATCTGAGCTTGTTCCTCTGCGGCGCTTGCGCAGACTGTCATCAGAATCAGAGCTTGAAGGGCTTTCACTCGGGGAACATCGTCGCCCAAGCCTATCCTGAATCCTGCGACTGCCAAGCCTAGCGTGGACATTGGCGCGCCGTTCCCCCTCTTCAGGCTCTTCCAGATGTTGAAGATCGGCTGCTTCATCATCCATAACCCTCCTTCCAATCCTGGTAAACACTGGTTGTTTGCGGCTATCCTTCTCGCGTCTTTCCTTTCGGTAGCACGTTGGGGACGCCTCATGCTCAGGGTCAAAGTTGAGTCTGCCGTGCAGACTTTGGCTTGACCTCTTTTTTGCCTCCTCTCGCATGAGCGCAGCCAAGGCTTCGTAGTTTTGAGATACAAAATCGCTTGGCGCTAATTCGGAAGTGACTCCTTCTAGTGCGATGGAGTCTGTTTCCAAGACAAGATCCTTGTTTCGGATAGGCGCATTGGGAGGCTCAGTGAAGTTCACTTCTGGCATGGCAAGAGGGGTGCGCTCCAGTTCTATCGCGCTAGTACTTGTTGTAATAGCGGGGGTAGTCTTGGTAAGTGATTCCACTGTAGGAAAGACCAGATCTGAGTACGCTCCGAAGCTTCCAGGCGTGCTGGTTGTCCCAGAAGCCTGCTTAGAGGCCGCATCAGTTTGATGCTTCTTCCCTAGTGGGTCATCGTGCGCTTTCTTCCCATGCGGACTCTTGTGACTTCCGTGTTTCGTCATTCTAGTTCTTTGGTAAAATTCTTAGTGTAGGGTCCCACGGATGGCGCCACTTGTTGATACAAAAGTTGGGCGTTCCTTGTTAAGACTCTTATTCTCGTACCAATTAGATCTTAATGCTTGATGGAACCTGCGCACTAAGAAAAAGAACAAACACCGTTAGGCTTATCGAGGGATTGTCTCCCCCGATTATCCTCCGGCGTGAGAGTAAGTAATCGAAGTTTAGGGTTTAGTGAAGAGTTAGGGTTTTAGTAGATCGTACCTTTACCGAGGGCTTGGGTGCCCTTTATATACATATGAAACCCTAGTAGGTTTCGTGTTCCCTACTCTTCGGCGTGTTCGCCGATATCGGATATTTGGTATATATCCCCTTTATTTAGGAGATACTTAATATCCTATCCGGAAATAACTTTGGGCTTTGGGCCTTATTGGCCCAAACCGCATAACTTGTAGTCCAGTTATCGCCATGGCGCCCCACACGTAGTGGGCTTAAGTGTTAGTATTGTTTACTAATCGGGTCCATGACCCGGGTATAGACTATATTACAATTATGATCGTCATCATAACAACCATGCCAAGAACCTCTCGGTTTGCTTTCATTAATTATCTGGGACTATTTGTTATTTACAAGATAATGTTTTCATGGGACCAAAAAGGTATTTAGAAGAAAGTTTAGATATAGAAAGTCCGTTGCGTCCCGAAGAGCTATAAATTACTGCCGTTACAGAAGAAAATTGACTTTAATTTGTTGATTGGGTGACGGATCTGATTGAAATTTTACAACTCAGGAAAGAACCTTGAAGGTAAAGCTTATCATAAAGATTATAAATTAATGTAAACCCTCTATAAGGAAGACCCTCTTTTAAAATTCATTTATTTGTAGATACATATACACATTATAAACTGTTACCCTAATTTCGTCTATACAATTGGTTTTGGAGAATAATCATGCATCCGTGCACATCTGCTATCAATTGCAAACTTACACTCTAAACACTTTAAGATACATTTATCCTACAAATGCTCACCACACTTGGTGCATTCACCATCACTTTCAACACCTCGGCAAAATTAAACAATGTGTGGGTGAACTAGAATCCTAAAAATGCCTCCAAGCTTTACATTATCAATATGATCAACAACTCCACAACCGCGCACATAGGTTATCAACTGCAAACTTACACTCTAAACACTTTAAGATACATTTATCCTGCAAATGCTTACCACACTCGGTGCATTCACCATCACTTTCAACACCTCGGCAAAATGAAACAGCGTGTGGGTGACCTAAAATCCTAAAAATGCCTCCAAGCTTTACATTATCAATATGATCAACACCTCTGTCAAGGACTCAAGGTTAGGGGTGGCAATCGAGTCGTATCCGTGTCGACCCACTCGGGTTGGCAGGTTGGCGGGTTGGTAAAGCCTCAACCCAAACACGACCCATTTATTAATCGTGTCAAAAATCTCAACCCTAACCCGCACACACCTAACATGTGTAACCCATTTATGACCCGTGTAACCCGTTTAAATAAACTAGTTAAAAGGTTTAATTAGTTTGAGTGTTGAAGAGTGTAAATGTTCAAATAATAACACATAGATACTAATATATATTATAGTAGCACTTAAGAAAACATAGATCCACATCTTAAATAAGTACATATATCATATTAGGTGGTTATATATTTTATTGATTAAAAGTTTATATATTTAAACGGGTTCACGGGTTGACCTGTTTAAAATTACTAAACCCATACACGACCTATTTATTAAACGGGTTATACGGGTTAACCTGTTTTCGACCCAAACCTGTTTATCTTCGACCCAAACCTGTTTATCTTCGTGTCGTGTCCGTGTCGGTTAGCGTGTCGTGTCGAAAATTGCCACCCTAGTCAAGGTAGAAAGGGGCCCACGTTGTTGCCTCTTAGAAGTATAAACTCAACACACGGAAGATGAATGGACTGGACGCATTGATCACAATTATAAAATGCACCATTAGGATTAAACTCCTCCTCGCAAACTTCACAAAAGTAATCACCGTTATAGTTTTCAACTGGGAAGTACCTTAGCGTCATGAGATGCTTGTCATACTTGTGCCTTATTGTATCAGGCCACAACAAAGCACACTTTGGATGTTGGTAAAAGTTACAACTCTCACAACCGTAAAAAAGTTGAGTCTTTGCATTTGATAAACACAAACGACAATACTTTTCGATAATTGGCTTAAGTTTACGAAGTAGATGATTTGGATGGGATTTATGTGTGATATGTTTAGTTGTGAACCCGCAATAAACGTCAGCGTAGTAAGTTTTATCAATATCGATAAAATGGTAAAAAAATCCATTGCAAGTTAACCCACAACAATAACAATCCAACAGACCCAAAATATCAATAGGCAGAGGTGGCAATAGTGTAATAAAAATGTTTTTATAAGAAGTGTGCGTCTTATCTGTAGGCAATCGGGTGCACCACACATGGAGAACAAAGTTGCATCCATCATCAGAAGCTGTACATTTGTAAAACGGCATGGTCTTATGCGTGCATTGCATAAAACTTCAACCATTTTCATTGAATCATGACTGGATGATGTTGTTATTCTTGAAGAGGTAGATGTTGTAATATCATTACAACATGGTGTATCTACAAGAGTTAATGGGTGTTGATGAAAAGGATGTGTTAGGTTGGTTTCGAAGGCCCTTGATCCACTTTCTCCATAAAACAAGTGTTTTAAGACTTTAGTTTGGCTAGTTTGATCGGGGAATGGGAGATGGAGAAGATCAGGATAGTCACCATCTTCGTAATTTTTAGAACGTGCCCTCATACCTGCCGTACCATATTAATACACGTACAATCACTTATTATTATTATTAATCAAAATCAATACTGTATATTACAAAATTACATTTATATTTAGTTGTTGCACGTACCATTTTCGAATAATCCCAGTTTTGATGTAGTTGCACAATTGGTGTGTACATAATATCGACATTTCTCACATTTATAAATCCACAGATTCTCATCAAATTGCAGATCGCATACCTTACATCTTGGATGAAATTTAGCTTTTTGATCATCTCTTGGAAATGAATATGCAAGTGTGTGAGCGGGTGAGTATGAAAGAAATCGTCCTTTCTAAAGTTTTGAATAAACAACTTTTTAAATTTACGGAGGAAAACACAATCTCTATGGGCGAAAAAATTGAAACAAGTGGTACAATGATAAAAGTTTCCTTGGTGTTTGTTGCCACACGCGTGACAATTGGCCAAAATATCTTCTTTGATCATGTGATTTTTTACGCCATTTTTTGAACATCCTAAAGAAATATAAATATCACATTGAATACAACGATAATTTACGTACTCGTAGTCATGCTTGCGTGTACAAACTTGACACACACACCATTTATCTTCTGACACTTGACAGAGGATAAGAGCATGATCACGATGAAATTCGTGTCTTAGCGTTGTGGGAAGCTTTGCACATAATTTGTGAAGTGAGTAGTCACACTGATCACACATATAGCAATACCTGTGATAGAAGTTGATTTCTTGACCACAACGTCCACATGGACATCGAAAGTCTTGTTTCATAATCAACTCATCCTCGTCGTCGTATACTACTTCATCGCGTGGATATTCTCGATTTAGATCTATAAGTGTCAATGGATGTTCATGTTGTAACACTTCCATTTCAACAAATTGATTTTAGATTGAGGATTTTTTTTTTGTGAACAATAGCTAATAGAAAAGATGATAACCTGAATCGAGGTGTAAAGTACATCATATAAGGAATTTTTTTAATGATATATTCTTTTCCTTTTCTCTAGTAACTCAAAGAGTAAAAGATACTCATATGTAGCTATTTTAGTTAGCAACTCTCCAAGAATAAGAGAAAGGAAACAAGAGACTTGAAGCAATTTTCTGATATCCATGATCATATGCCAAACGTTACAATTTATAAGTGAGAACAATGCATGAATACTTCCTAAACTTTGGGAACAAACATTGACTACTAACTGATAATGGAAACGTGCAAGCTAAAAGTAAGAGTGGTGGACCACTTATTATTCCTAATATTATGCATGCATGACAATACTAATTCAACATGGGAAAATAGTGTCTGGCTTGTTCAACAGCCCATGTGGACTTGGTCTTTAGTCATCAAAACGTGCAGGTCTCCTCTTGTTACGGGTCGGGCGAGTTTGGGCTTCTTCATGGGTGACCCGAACCGTATCAATATCCCCTTCTTCGAAATGGACCTTGTCCTCAAGGTCCGACATCTCGGAATGTAATGCTATTTCTTCAGCGGCTTCCCAGGTTGATTCTGATAAGTCATGTCCCTTCCATTTGACAAGGACCTGATGGTCGGGGTTTCCATGTTTCTGAATTGTGCGACGGTCTAATATCTCTTCTGGTTGCAAGACTGGTATGTCATCGATGAACTTATCAGGTAAAGGAAAGGTAGAGGGGTTAGGATCACCTTGGCTTGGACGGAGTAGTGACATACATGAAAAACCGGATGAATATGAGACCCAGTTGGAAGGTCGAGTCGATATGCTACCTTCCCGATTTTCTCGAGTACCTTGAAGGGCCCAAAAAAACGCCTACTGAGTTTATGAAAATCCCGTCTAGCGACTGATGTTTGACGATAAACCCGTAAATGTAAATAGACCAATTCGCCCACTTCAAAATCTTTGTCCACTCTATGTTTGTTTGCTTGGTCTGTCATGCGTTGACGAGTTTTAGTCAAAGTGTCCTTAAGAAGAGCAATTACACGTTCATGTTCCACAAGTGTGGCATCAATCGAGGCCACTGGAGAGCTACCCAATGTATAGTGGGGAAGTGATGGTGGTGGACGCCCGTAAAGAGCTTGGAATGGGGTCATTTTGATGGCACTGTGATAACTCGTGTTGTACCAAAACTCAGCTAAATAAAGATACTTGTTCCAATTGTGAGGTTCGTCACAAGCAAAACAACGTAAGTAAGATTCCAAACAACGATTGACAACCTCCGTTTGACCGTCCGTTTGCGGATGGTATGCACTTGAATGAAGAAGTGTGGTGCCAATCTTTCCGAACAACTCTTTCCAAAACCTGCTAAGAAATATAGGATCTCGATCGGACAATATGGATTTTGGTAGGCCGTGCAAACGATAGATGTGATTTAGAAATAAGGTAGCAAGCGAGGCTGCAGTGTAGTGGGGTGGTAAGGCTAGGAAGTGTGCAAATTTGGTGAGACGGTCAACTATGGCCCAAATAGCTGACTTTCCATTTGAAGTGGGTAAATTTGTGATAAAGTAGAGTCCATATGGTTTGAGTCAGGAATATTTTGTTTGTTGGCATATGGTACACTCACGGATAAAACGGGTTACATCCTTACGCATATGAGGCCATGAAAATGACCCACTAATACGCTTTATGGTTGCTGTAAAGCCAGAGTGCCCACCAATAGTGGTGGAATGAAATTCATTTAACAGCTTAAGTCTGAGAGAGGGTATATCGGGTATAAAAAGGCGATCATGAATGTAGACTAACCCGTCATGTATGTGGTGACCTTGAAGAGCATCAGCCTGTTGAGCGACTCGTGATAGAAAATCACGACCTTCTTCGGTGTTGGTGTAGTACTCGCGTAATTCGTGAAGCCATGGAAATACTGGAGTTGACAATGAAAGAAGCTGTGATTCTTCGATACGACTTAGGGCATCTGCTACACGGTTTTCTTTGTCGGGCTTGTAATGTACTTCAAAGTCATAGCCCAATAGCTTACTAGCCCACTTGTATTGTTCTGGAGATAGGATCACCTGTGTCAACAAATGTTTAAGGCTCCTCTGATCCGTAAATACACGAAACTTACGACCCAATAAGTAGTGGCGCCACTTTTTGACAGCTTCTGTAATGGCAAAAAGCTCACGGATATAGGTGGACGATGACTGCATACGAGGGGACAATTTCTTACTGAAAAAGGCGATGGGTTTATCCTGCTGAGATAACACGGCACCAATGCCAGTCCCCGAAGCATCAGTGGTCACCTCGAAGATGAGAGAAAGCAAGAACAGGAAGTGTCGACATGGCCTGTTTAAGGATGATAAAAGCTTCCTGAGCCTCATCGTTCCATTCAAACTTGGACTTTTTAATTAGGTCAGTAAGTGGTGCAGCGATTTGGGCATAATTGTTAACAAAACGGCGATAGTAACCTGTTAAGCCCAAAAACCCACGGAGGCCCGTTACGGTAGAAGGTTTGGGCCACTCATGGATTGCCTGAATCTTCTCAGAGTCTGTTGAGACTCCAGACTGCGAAATAACATCACTACTACAATTTCAGCAACTGCTACCACATATGTGGTCTCCAAATGGCCAAAATGTGGTCGCTATGTCACTTTGCGACTACATATAGTCGCGATATGATGGACGCAATGGTCTCGTCGCTATGTTTCATTGCGACCACGAAAACAATGCATCTAGCGACCACTTTAGGGGCCCACAAAATATTCAAACTAAAGTTTAGTCAGTTGGTCAAAACAAACTAGCTACCACATATGTGGTCGCAACATATTTATTATAAATTGAATAATAAAAATTATCGAGATACATTTTAATTAAATACAAAAAATAATAATACTCATTATTATCTAGCGACCAGATATGTGGTCTCAAGGTTTTCTTCTTTTCTTTTTCCGTAAATCAGAAAAATACTCATTTTCATAATTAAATAAACATTTTTAAATAATATATTTGTTATTAACTTAGCGACCACATATGTGGTCGCGAAATATGCATGTATGCAAAAAAAAAGCAGCAGCAGTAGCTGCATTTCCAGATTTTTTCCGGATTATTTTCCGGAAAAAATCTACCCAAACAAAACCTGTAAATGACCCAAAACCATGTTACAAAAGTGTTCAACTTCATCTATCCATTTATCAATCCAAAACAATAAAACGAAGTCATAATATCCGCAAATAACAATCCTAATTAAGCTATTACTAATAATACAACGATGTCAATACAAATAACATACTTAAATCCCTATTCATCATCGTCACTTTCTTCATCATCATTCCCCATAACTGGTCTATAACAGCCACCGGGATTCATCGTTGATTGGTACAGATTAGGGTCAGGGTTAATGTCAACAAGTGAATGGTGGCGGTCAGTAGGCGGGTTGGGAGGAGGCTGGTTGGGAATAGGCGGGCGGGGAATAAACGGGGTCAAGTTTGTAGAACTACCTGCCTGTGAGTTGTAGTGCGTCATAAACTGTGTAAACATTTCTTTAACACCTGAAACCTCGTTTCGTGCACTTGAAGCCTCGTTTCGTGCCTCCTTAATTAAAGCTTCAGCCACTTGAGCTCGTTGTATCAGCACTTCTCGTTCAGCACTCCAAATCTCCTGGGTCATATAATCTTGACTCAAACGTGTGTGATGACTTGAGCCAATGCCGGGTACATGCCTTCCTCTACCCGCATTGTGACCACGATCGTTACTCGAAATGACCGTATCAATGATTTGTTCATCGGTTAAAGGTAGGATGACGTTGTCTCTGACTTGTTGTTGCATAGCTATCATTTGATTCTGTGTAGTTCAAAAGAACAAGAAAAAAAAAGCAGTTATGATATATAGGGAGAAAAAGAACAACAGGACATTAGTATTTCCTTTAGCCTGATATATAACGAGAAAAAAGAAGCACTTCACAGTTCACAGTATATACAAGTAACTATTTGGCCTGATCTTTTTTGGTAAGCAGTTATGTCATTTTTTGGCTCTTGTTCCACCAAGTTATAAAATTGAGAAAACTAACTAAGCTACTGATGCAAATTTGCAAATACACTAGAATCAAGTTTAAGGATGCAGGTTAAAATTTGTTCAAAAATTGTGACTAATGGACTATGATAAACGGGCATTAGTTCAAAAAATTCATATTTCTTAATGGGTCCTTATAGCTTATCGGGTTCCGGTCGGGTCGGGTCGACCCATTTGACACCCCTAGGCCAGGACACATTATGAGTACGTGTGTTAGGAAAAAAGAATTCTTACATAAAGCGTCTCAGATTCCTCGTATTCAAACACGTCATCTTTATTGGTATGTGTATCCTTCCAGTGGCTGATAAGGTCCTGATATTCCTCCCCCTTCCCCTTTGTCTTCATCTATATATAAACAATATAAAACAAATTAATAACAAATTATATATTATAAAAAAATAAAAATTATAAAGAATCTTACATATATGTGGCGTCCTTGAGCAAACGACATAGAGCCTTGATAGGTTGGGGTTTTATTTTTTGCCCCGTTTTTAGCATTCTTTTTTGCCTTAGCCATCCGTTTTGGATCAGCCCAGAAGTCGATTTGTTGCTGCAATTCCTCCGGTGATCTCTTCTAATCAGCAGGCGGGGGCGCCTCCCTTGCCTCCTGGATCGAATCAAATGACGAAAAACCTTCTGTTTTGAGCTTGTTTTTCCTGTCTTTCCATTGTTTCTTGAAACTGGATTCTAGCCCAGCCCCGACGAGATATCCCACTGTGTGCACCTTGTTGCCAATTTTTACTTTTATAATTATATATTGGTTCAAATACATTAAGCATACAATAATTCACAGCTTTACTTTCACAGATTAAATGCAACACATCTTTATAGTACCTTTTGGATTTTATCAGCACAGTTTTAGAGTACACAAGACCAAGAAAATGGATGGACCCAAAATGGAAAAAAAATACATCTCTATAGTACCTTTTGGTCCCGGAGCAGTTCACGGCCGAAAGGAAGAGAAGAGGTGGTGCTGCGGTGGTCGGTGGTCCGGCAGTGATGCTAACCAAACACAAACAAAACAAAAAACAACTATAATTAAATAACCAAAATTAACAAAAATCAACAAATCAAACTTAAAAAAGAATCATACCTTTAAACAAAATTAAATAAAACTAAAAAAAAAAAAAGTGCCTTGCATAATTTTTGGGTGATGGGTAAGTGGTGATGTTGAAGGTGGTGGTAAAATAGGTTTATGGAGGTGTTGATTTGTGGTTTTGGTGCTCTTTTTGATGGTTTTCGGCTGCAGATCAAGAAAGATAGAAAGGAAAGTTTTTTTTTTTGTGATAAAGACTTAGCATAATTTTTGATGGAGTTAGGTAGGTATGTGAAAGGTTGCGACCACAAAAGTAGTCTCTACGGATCCGCGGATTTTAGAGAGAATTCAGACGACCAAGCAGCACAAGACACACCTAAACGAAGATACAAGAGCTGTAAGAAGGTCCTGCATGTATTCAATTCATTAAGTAGTTTTGTTTTATTGTATTAGTACACTTTAATTCATCAGGATTGATGGGCTTGTGTCATGTGACTACGGAAGATCATGCACTCCCCTTAATATTGCTTTCCCATTAATTAAAGTTTATATGTTGATGTCTTTGGTGACTTTTATTAGTGCATTGATAATCCTGATGAATTAAAGGTTATTTCTAATCTGTATTTTAAAAGCGGCCCGCGGATCCGGAAAGCGTTTTATAGGGTTGTATTGACGACTTTTTGGAGCCTTTGGAGGGCTAGGAACGAACTCATTTTTTCACAAAAAGAAATTTCGGTCCGGAAAATCATTGATGAAATCAAAGTGATGAGTTATCTGTGGATTACGAAGCGGGGTAGGATGACGGACATGTCTTGGGATGATTGGGGTAGATTCGATTCATCAAAGATGGGGTAGTTTTGGTTTTTTTGTTTTCGGCATTGTATCCCGGACTGTTGCTAGCCACTTGCTAGTTTTTTGAATAAAGTTTGTTTGGCCGTTCAAAAAAAAAAAACAAAAGTGGTCTCTAAGCTATTTTTACGTTTATTTTTTTATTTATTCAATTGTATAAACAGATTATAGTGGGTGAAATTTGTCGTCTAGCAATCTTGAGACCACATATGTGGTCGCCACTTTACTATGTTTTAAATTTTTTGTGAAAATTGTTGGCGGTATATAGAGAAAATATTGGAGGGAACGAAAACATTTGGGTGAAAATTTTTTGCGCCACATTTAGCGACCACATATGTGGTCTCTAAGTTATTTTTCTTTTTAAAAAAAAAAACTATTTTGTGTTTCATTAAGAAATAATTAGCGTTTAGGATTCAGTTTTTACATGAGATATTAAATGGAGGAGTCGATATGATATTATATCGTTATACATAAGATGTCACGAGTCGATATGATATCGTTATACATGAGATGTTAAACGGACGAGTCAAGATTATATCGTCATACATGAGATGTTAAACGGATGGGTCGAGATAGTATTGATATACATCATATGTTAAACAGATGGATCGAGATGATATCTTTATACATAAGATGTTTAATATATGAGTCGAGATGGTATTGATATACATCATATGTTAAACGGATGAGGCGAGATGATACGGTTATACGAGACATGTTAAACGGATGAGTCGAGATTATATCGTTATATATGAGATGTTAAACGGATGAGTCGATATGATATCGTTATAAATGAGATGTTAAATGGATGAGTTGAGATGATATTGATATACATCATATGTTAAACGGATGAGTCGAGATGATGTCGTTATACATGAGATGTTTAACGAATGAGTCGAGATGATATCGTTATACATGAGATGTTTAACGGATTAATCGAGATGATATCGTTATGCCTGAGATGTTAAATAATGAGTCGAGATGGTATTGATATACATCATATGTTAAACGTATGAGTCGAGATGATATCGTTATACATGAGATGTTAAACAGATTAGTCGAGATGATACGATTATACGAGACATGTTAAACGGATGAGTCAAGATGATATCGTTGTACATGAGATGTTTAACGGATGAGTCGAGATGATATCGTTATGCCTGAGATGTTAAATGAATGAGTCGATATGGTATTGATATACATCATATGTTAAACGTATGAGTCGAGATGATATCGTTATACATGAGATGTTAAACGGATGAGTCGAGATGATACGGTTATACGAGACATGTTAAACGGATGAGTCGATATGATATCGTTATACATGAGATGTTAAATGGATGAGTTGAGATGATATTGATATACATCATATGTTAAACGGATGAGTCGAGATGATGTCGTTATACATGAGATGTTTAACGAATGAGTCGAGATGATATCGTTATACATGAGATGTTTAACGGATGAATCGAGATGATATCGTTATGCCTGAGATGTTAAATAATGAGTCGAGATGGTATTGATATACATCATATGTTAAACGTATGAGTCGAGATGATATCGTTATACATGAGATGTTAAACAGATTAGTCGAGATGATACGATTATACGAGACATGTTAAACGGATGAGTCGAGATGATATCGTTGTACATGAGATGTTTAACGGATGAGTCGAGATGATATCGTTATGCCTGAGATGTTAAATGAATGAGTCGATATGGTATTGATATACATCATATGTTAAACGTATGAGTCGAGATGATATCGTTATACATGAGATGTTAAACGGATGAGTCGAGATGATACGGTTATACGAGACATGTTAAACGGATGAGTCGATATGATATCGTTATACATGAGATGTTAAATGGATGAGTTGAGATGATATCGTTATATATGAGATGTTAAACGGATGAATCGAGATGATATCGTTATGCAACATATTTGGTGCCAAAATTTCCCGCCACTTTATGGACACCAGGTTAACTCTTATCCTCAGAAATTTGGCGCCAAAACTTCCCGCCAAAAGCTCTCTTCTTCACCGTAAAAAACAGATATAACTCTTATCCTCACAAACACATTACTCTATATCATCACAACTACCAATACATTACACACGCTTATCATACCAACTACGAACATACACACTGTCTTCGATAATACATTGTCGTCCCTAAACTTAATATATTTTTTTATAAAGGTTATCTAACCAAAAGAAAATCAGTATATATATATATATATATATATATATATATATATATATATATATATATATATATATATATATATATATATATATATATATATATATATATATATATAGGTGGGCCCCTCGTAATTTAGGGTCATCCCTTAAAAAATTCCATTTTCCTAAAAGTGTATTGTTGTAGTGAATTTCGTAAAATATTTTACCCTTTAAAATATTTTGTATTTAATATTTTTTTAAATAAAACAAAATACTTAAACATAAAATAAAATAAATTTCATTGTTAAATTAAGTAGCGACCACATATGTGGTCTCTAAACAAGCAAATGTAAAGGCTCTGTATTTCTTTTTACATAATTAAAAGTATTTAACAAAAAATTAAATGATTTTTAGTAAATATATTAATGTAGCGACTACAAATGTGGTCCCGAAGTAATTTACAACTCAAAAATCCTTTTAACAAAAAATTAAATGATTTTTAGTAAATATATTAATGTAGCGTCTACAAATGTGGTCGCGAAGTAATTTACAACTTAAAAATCCTTTTTTTGAAACATTCTTAGATTTTATTTTAGCAAAACAAAGTGGAAACGATATAGCGACCACATATGTGGTCTCGAAATAAGTAGGACCCAGGTTGTATGATTCAATGAAAAATTGCGTTGAAAATGTGGGTCCAATGCCTTATATAGCGACCACATATGTGGTCTCGAAAAAACCTCGACGCAGAAAGTTGAAATTGTAGTAGTGCATGCCCCAAGTAATGCACCTCTGTAACACCAAAGGTACACTTCGAACACTTGGCGTAGTAACGATGTCGGGCAAGAGTATCGAACACATAGCGAAGATGTTGATAATGTTGTTCACGGGATGGACTATAAATCAATATGTCATTGAAAAAAACTAACACAAACCTTCGTAATACGTCATGAAAAATGTCATTCATGGCTGCTTGGAAGGTGGATGGTGCGTTAGACAATCCGAAGGGCATGACAAGGAACTCGAAATGGCCATCCACGGTGCGAAAAGCCGTTTTATAGGTATCTTCGTCCGCCAAGCGAATTTGATGATAACCGGCTTGAAGGTCTATCTTGGAAAAGATGTGAGCACCATCATGAAGTTCATCAAGAAGTTCATCAACTGTAGGGATCGGGAATCGATCTCGAATGGTGATAGCATTTAGGGCGCGGTAATCAACACAAAACCTCCATGTACCATCTTTCTTACGGACTAACAAAATAGGTGATGAATAAGGGCTATGGCTCGGTTTGATGAGACCATCTTTCAGCATATCCGCAATAAGATCCGTCATTATTTGCTTCTGGTAATGAGGATAACGGTACGGTTTAACATTAACTGGTGGTGTGTTGGGTTTAAGTGGTATATGGTGATCATGGAGACGTGGAGGAGGGAGGGACGTGGGTGGTTCAAATACATGTGAATAATCGGTAAGTATGTTTTGTATGTGGGGATCCTCGTGTGGGTTATAGGTGTGTAGTTGTGGTGAATTTTCGTATTGGAATATGAGAGTGTGCATGGAGGCTATAGCTTCTTTTTGCATGAGGTGCTGAATGGTGCCAGGGGAGGCTAGTGTGGAAATTGGTTCACCAATAAGATGGATTGTCGAGCCATTTGATTGGAAGGATATTTTTGGAACGGAAAAGTCCGCTAAGATGGGATCCAACGATCCTGGCCATGACATACCGAGAACGACGTTCGCACCCTCGATTGGGAGAACAAAAAAAGGAATGGTGAACGAAGTTTTTTGTGTTGGTAGTTTTGTGTCGTTGTTGTGTTCCCAGAACAGGGTTAAGATAATCAATAATCAAGGTACCGGATATTCACTTGAAATCGTGTAATCACTTTCCAATAGAAACTATTCGACCCTATGCCTGGGTTACACGAATATCTCTATGGGATAAGACCAAGTGATGTTCTTGTTTTAGGCACAAATCAAGAACCGAACATATTCAAGTGTTTAGGGTTTGTGTTCTGTCTATCCATGCAGTTATGATACGACCTCTATTTATAATAGAGTTTACTCAAACCCTAGCCCATGAAATTATGTATAATTAACGGCCCATTAATTGTTCCATAATAGTAGGAGTCAGTGGTTATAACCAGCAGCAGAATCGCATGCCTAGCAGCACAATAAATTGTGCTAGCAGCAGAATCTATTACTAACAGTTCAGCAGCAGTATCTGAGTACTAGCAGCAGTATCACCTATGCTAGCAGCAGAATTGTTTTGCATCAGCAGCAATAAAGCTAGCAGCAGAAACAATAAAGCTAGCCGCAGAATTGATACACTAGCAGCAGAAATGATCAGCAGCATCATGATAATACTAGCAGCAGTATTATCAAAGCTAGCAGCAGGAATGATAATGCTAGCAGCAGGAATGAACTGCATCAGCAGCATTATCATTTACATTATCAGCTGAACTACAAACCACTTAATTGAGTCAGGGTGTTCAGGGACCTAATGGGTGTACACTCCGTACCTCCAAACACATTACCAGGTGTGAACTCATCCCTCAAGTGTACTAAATTTTACAACAATCCTCCCCAAATTTAGTTCACTTCCTTTGCATGAAAATTAAACACAAAACAAAACATATGCATAAATGAAAATATCTTGAAGATTGAATTCTCATCTTAGTACATTACACGTTCAAATATTCGAGAATCAGGGTGTTCTAAGAATTGAACCCTTCAACCCATTTGAATACCTGAAGATAAAATACACATACATTTTCAAACACTTAAATACTCCTGACACTATACAAGCCATGTGTCCATATCCAATTCATAAATGTTGTAAAAGCTAAAAGTCCAAAGCTTCCTGAAACGGCAAAACTTCAACATTTACATAGGTGGTTCATCTTTTAATCATGCTCCTGCTAAGCACTTTTTCAAAGAAAATTAACCATTGAGAAGTAAAGACTTCATCCTCCTTTTCAGCAGGTTCTGAGCACAACCTTGGGATGTAAATAAAACATGTGCTCCAGTCCACTAAATGTTCAGCTTTCCACATTGAACTCAGCTCCAAAGTTTCCTCAGGAGGGAGTCGGGTGTCTTAGCATTCAGTGACTAAGTTGGACTTAAACCCATCCCTTTAGCAGACTTTAAAACCAAGTCTCTAGCCAAACCCTTCGTCAAGTGATCAGCTAAATTTTGTTGAGATCTAACAAACTCTATAGTTACCACCCCATTCATGATAAGCTCACGAATCATGCTATGTCTGACACCTAAATGTCTAGACTTCCCATTGTACATTTGGCTATAAGCCTTTGCCAATGTAGCAGCACTATCACAACGGATAGAAATAGGTGCTATAGGTTTAGGCCACAATGGAATCTCAAGAAGCAAGTTTTTCAACCATTCAGCTTCTTTACCAGCAGCAGCTAAGGCCACAAATTCAGATTCCATGGTTGAACTGGTGATGCAAGTTTGCTTCTTGGATGCCCAAGAAATTGCACCTCCACCAAGTAGGAATACCCAGCCACTAGTAGACGAATTGTCCTCAGTGTTACTGATCCAACTTGCATCTGTGTATCCTTCTAATACTGAAGGATAACCAGTATATGAGAGACTATAATCCATAGTTCTCTTCAAATACTTTAGTACCCTCTGAATTGCTTGCCAATGATGAGCACTAGGATTACTAGTATATCTGCTCAATTTTCCCACAGCAAATGCAATGTCAGGTCTAGTACAAGTCATGGCATACATTAGGGAGCCAATCACCCTAGAATACTCAAGTTGAGATACAGCTTTACCAGTATTAGGTAAGAGCTTCTCACTTGTATCCATAGGAGTACTCACTGGAGTACAATCAAAGTAATTAAATTTCCTCAACACCTTCTCAATGTAATGAGACTGAGAGATAGAAATCTTGTTACTTTCATGTTTAATCCTTATACCAAGGATAACATCAGCCTCCCCCATATCCTTCATGGAGAACCTTGATGAAAAAAATTCCTTTGTGAGGTCAACTTGACTTTGTTCAGTGCCAAAGATCAACATGTCATCAACATATAGACAAATGATGACTCCTTTACCAGACTCATCAAATTTGCTATATACACATTTGTCAGACTGGTTAAGTGAATAACCACTAGACAAAACCACTTCATCAAATTTTTGATGCCATTGCTTAGGTGCCTGTTTCAGTCCATATAAGGACTTAATCAGTTTACACACCTTGTTTTCATTGCCAGACATGATGAAGCCTTGAGGTTGGTTCATGTAAACCTCCTCATCCAATTCACCATTCAAGAATGCTGTCTTCACATCCATCTGATGTATAATCAGATTGTGAATAGATGCCAAGGCAATCAGCAATCTTATGGTACTGATACGAGCCATAGGGGCATAAGTATCAAAATAGTCTATCCCTGACTTTTGTTTAAAGCCTTGAATAACTAGTCTAGCCTTGAACTTTTCAATAGTTCCATCTACCTTCATTTTGTTTTTGAAAATTCATTTGCAACCTAAAGGTTTGCAACCAGGTGGTAGATCAGCCAACACCCAAGTGTTGTTGCCCATGATGGAGTCGATCTCATCATTTATTGCCTCTTTCCAGAAAGCAATATCCTGGGACTTCATTGCTTCATCAAATGTTTTGGGATCATCCTCAACATTAAAGCAATAGGAGTGTTGGTCAGAGACCTCATCCCTTGTTTCTTCAATTAACTACAATTGAAATTCAAGTCCAAATGATTTTGGAGTCCTAACCCTATTGCTCCTTCTGAGCTCAGGTTCTGGTTGTTGAACCACAACCTCATCAGGAACCTCATCAGAGATTTCTGATACACCAACATCATTAGTTCCATTAGGAATCCTCTTACTTGGTCTAGGGACTGAATAAGAATCTATTCTCATCAAAGATAGCATCCCTTGATTCAATTATTGAGTTAATTGAAACAGATTCATTAGGTTTAATAAAATAGAACCTATATGCCTTGGAATGCTCAGCATATCCAACAAAGATGCATTCAATGCCTATTTCACCTAAAGTTTTTAGCTTTGGATCAGGGAGTTTCACAACAGCCCTACAACCCCAAACCCTGAGATAATTCAGGTTGGGTTTCTTTTTAGTCCAGAGTTCATAAGGAGTTGTTTTGTTCCTTTTGTTGGAAACCCTATTTAATAAATAGCAAGCTGTTAACATAGCTTCACCCCAGAACCCTTGACTCAGCCCAAAATAGGACAACATGGAATTCACCATTTCCTTCAGCACTTGGTTTTTCCTTTCAGAAATACCATTTTGCTGAGGAGTATAGGGGGCAGTCGTTCATGAATTATACCAACAGACTGGAAATACAGAGTATCCATGTACTCACCTCCCCTATCAGTCCTTAATCTCTTGATCAGGGACTCTTGTTGCAATTCAACTTCAGTTTTAAATACTTTAAATTTATCTAATGCTTCATCCTTAGTATGTAAAAGATAAACATAGCAATACCTAGAAGCATCATCAATAAAAGTCACAAAGTATTTCTTATTCCCCAAAGAGGGAGTAGCATGTAAATCACATAAGTCACTATGAATTAGTTCCAACATATTAGTTTCACGTTTTACACTTTGGAATGTTTTCTTAGTTATCTTGTTCATCATACAAGTTTTACACTTTTCAGTGTCCATGTCAAATGCTGGGATTAACCCATCCTTAGACATATCTTGCATCCTTTTAAAGTGTACATGGCCAAGTCTAGCATGCCAAAGGGTTGATTCATTCAATTTAGAAGTCGACATGAAAGCAGAATCAACCATATCATGAACAATATTAAGTCTAAACATCTGATTACATAAATAACCAAAACCAGTGAATACATCATGTTTAGATAACACAAATTTATCAGATTCAATAACTTGTTTGTAACCACAATTATTCAAAATACTACTAGAAACCAAGTTCTTCCTAATATCAGGAACATGTAAAACATTAAACAAAGAAACAATCTTTCCAGAACTAAACTTCAAATCAACACATCCTTTTCCATGCACCAGGGCTGTTGACTCATTTCCCATATGAAGAATAGAACCATCATTCATTGACTCGTAGGTCTTGAACCAGCTTCTATCTTTACACACATGGACTGTTGCTCCAGAGTCAACCCACCACGCAACATCATCATCCTGCACAAAGTACAATTCAGATATATATGTAACATAATAAATCTCAAATGACTTATTAAATATATTCTGACCTTTCAGGGAGTTGGTATTACCATTCCCAGATCCACTTGTGCTTGATCCATTGGTTTTATTGCCAATCTTAACACCCTTACAATCCTTCCTGAAGTGTCCAGTTTTACCACACTTCCAACAAGTAGCTTTAGACTTCTTGTTAGGATCAGTTTTGGTGTTATCCTGATGCTTACGTTTGCCCTTGTTGTCATTGTTCCTGGTGGAGTTGTTATACTCTACCACATTGACAACTGATGGACCAGCAGCATTGCTGCTCTTTGGCTTGTCACTTTCATGAACTTTGAGTGATTCCTCAATGTGCAAATGACTGCCCAACTCAACAAGAGTTAACTCCTCCTTCTTATGCTTTAGCATATGCTTAAAATCTTTCCAAGAAGGAGGTAGTTTATCGATGATACAAGAGACTGAAATAGCCTCATCCATGTTCATCTTGTGTTGTGTGAAACGACCAAGTATACTAAGAAGTTCATTGTATTGTTCCATGACAGGTCTAGAATCGACCATTTTGTAATTGTTAAAATTACTTACAAGGAACTTCTTACTTGATGCATCCTCAGCCATATATTTGGCTTCCAAGGAATCCCACAGTTCTTGAGAAGATTCAACATTTTGATAAAGATCAAATAGAGAATCAGACATACCATTTAGAATTAATCCTCTGCACACATAGTCATCATTCTCCCATTTGCTTCTGCTCCTCATCTGTTCCATAGTAGCATCATCCCCATAATCTTCAGGAATTGGTGTGGTCAGAACATACACCACATGCATACTAGATAACAAGAAGTGCATCTTCTTTTGCCATCTCCTGAAGTTGACACCTTCAAACTTTTCAAGCTTTGAAAAGTTAGCCGCCATATGCCTCATTGCAGCAGCCATTGATTATCACAGGAATAGTTTCTATTGATTGTTGGTAGTTTTGTGTCGTTGTTGTGTTCCCAGAACAGGGTTAAGATAATCAATAATCAAGGTACCGGATATTCACTTGAAATCGTGTAATCACTTTCCAATAGAAACTATTCGACCCTATGCCTGGGTTACACGAATATCTCTATGGGATAAGACCAAGTGATGTTCTTGTTTTAGGCACAAATCAAGAACCGAACGTATTCAAGTGTTTAGGGTTTGTGTTCTGTCTATCCATGCAGTTATGATACGACCTCTATTTATAATAGAGTTTACTCAAACCCTAGCCCATGGAATTATGTATAATTAACGGCCCATTAATTATACCATAATAGTTTCCATAATAGTAGGAGTCAGTGGTTATAACCAGCAGCAGAATTGCATGCCTAGCAGCAGAATCTATTGCTAACAGTTTAGCAGCAGTATCTGAGTACTAGCAGCAGTATCACCTATGCTAGCAGCAGAATTGTTTTGCATCAGCAGCAATAAAGCTAGCAGCAGAAACAATAAAGCTAGCAGCAGAATTGATACACTAGCAGCAGAAATGATCAGCAGCATCATGATAATACTAGCAGCAGTATTATCAAAGCTAGCAGCAGGAATGATAATGCTAGCAGCAGGAATGAACTGCATCAACAACATTATCATTTACATTATCAGCTGAACTACAAACCACTTAATTGAGTCAGGGTGTTCAGGGACCGAATGGGTGTACACTCCGTACCTCCAAACCCATTACCAGGTGTGAACTCATTGATGAAGCGAAAAGTGTACCACTTTTAGGGGGTCATTTAAGCCCTAAATCGTATTTATTTGATCAAATATTGCCCTAAATCGTTCCTTTTGTCATTTGAGGTACTTTGGAGGAGAAAATTGGAAAAGGAAGCATTTTGGACGTTTTTGGAGCATAAAAGTGAAGAAAACGACAAAGTCTCAAAAATCTGCTGGAAAAGTACCTGTAACGGCGTCAAGCCCCAGTGTGACGCCGTCAACCCTTGACGCGCCAGAGAGGATTTTGGAGGATTAAAAGGGGACGGCGTCAAGAAGGCCATCAAGAAACCCTAACCGCGGCGAGGTGATGGCGTCAAGCTCTATAACGTGACGCCGTCAGATCTGTTTTCCTATATATATTTTCATAATTTTTAGTCATTAGTGTGCAACTTTGTGAGGAGAAACCCTAAGACGATTTTTCTGCCATTTTTAAGGGTTTTATACCCTTGGATCTCCCATGTTCAATTGAAGATAAGTAATCAATTAATCATTCAATATGTCTATGTGTTGTTTGATTATATCTTGTTCTTGTCTTTTATTTAACATGCTAGGCTAGATTTATCTTGTGTTTTCTTAGATCTAATGAAACCTAACTATTGATTATTGGTTGTTGGTGTGTTATTAATTGTATTGGATGATTGTTTATCGATGTTAGGCTTAAGAAAACTGGCTAACCTCCTATACGGTAACTTGCTTGAACGTCTTAAGAAACATGAACCAATGCGTACTAAGGTTATTATGGTTGTATTTAATGCATGAGCGAATTCTAGTGATCCCATGTTAGGAGCTTCTTAGCCGGCTCGACATAGGAGTGAAGTAGGAGCTTGTAGAGTTGGGGAAGTACGTACGCCACCCCACGATTGGTATTAAGGAATACACCCGTCATCCACGCAATTAATACACACTAATCAACCGGTAAAAGATAGTTAGGGAGTAAGGAAATCTAAGTAAACACATTTCTCTCCATATAAGTTCCACAACCTTTTCATTTTCAGTTATTTTATTTTATTTGCATTTGTAGTTATTTGGGTTAGTTGACTAGCAACTAATTCCGCCCACTCCTTCAAACCCGAGATTTTACTTGCTTTCATAAAAATATAAAAATACAAAAAGAATCTTCCCTCACCCTTAGACCTATTAGAGTAGTTTTTCAATCCTAACGACACTATTCCCCTAGAGAACGATCAATCCCCCGGTACTTGCCACTTCACTATACTACATCGGTCAGGTACACTGCCTGGTGGGGATTGCAAGCCTCTTGAGATTCTTTGTGCCGCTGCCGGGGAATAGTTATTGCTTAGGTTGAAATTTTATTTTTATTAGGTCTACTCATTAGATTCCTATCTAGTGAGATTTTTATTTTCTTTTTATTAGCTTTCTCGTAGTCTATCTTTTCTTTGTGCTTTTGTTCGTAAAGTTTTTCCATTGACTCTTCCGTTCGCCATTATGGAGAACGTGAATCTACCAAATCCGCGACTAGAGTTTTACATGAAGAAATATAATTTTACTAATTTGGATAAATCAAGATGGTGGAATGAAGTAATGAGAACAGGATCTTACATAGATTTTAGTGAGTACCTTGAGAAAAGAGACCAAGTGCATAAAACTTTTGAGGAAATCACCTTAGGAGCCCCATCCAACCCTCAAAATACCTCATAAAGTGAAACCTATGCACCATATGAGCCTTCACCTAGGATAGTTTCTTGTGAACCCGACCAAGATTGTGAGATGGTTAATGTTGAACTACCTAGGTGCATGCTTGGATTAGATTTCACCAAGACATATGATGAGTATGAGGAATCCTTTAGGCAAATGGAACATAGTGATCAAGTTATTGAGAATGATTCTTATGAATCGGACCAAGAATTTGAGATGAATAGAAAAGGATTTGAGATACCTAGGTGCATGTTGGGGATAGACTTCAACAAATCACATAATAAGCACATAGGTAATCAAGATAAGATGGAGGATAAAGTAGAAAATCCAAGTCCACCAAGTACACCACAAAACCCACCATCATTTGAGGCACCCACACCGCCCGTGACTTACCCGGAAGAAGTAGAAGAGACTTTAGGAATCCCAATGGAGGTAGAACCCTTGGACCAAGCACAACTAGAGGATATAGGTTTGAACACTTTTAGTGATGACCTTACTCTTAGTTCTAGGGAATTTCCTAGTGTTGATGAGCCGGAACCTCAACCTTTACACAACTTTTCATCCTTAGATTTACATCTAGGAGACAAAAGAGGAACCGACCCACCCATAAACCAATATTATCCGGGTAGTTTTAGGATGAAGGAAGCCATTCACTCACCCCCTTCACCTCACGTGGCATATTTCCACCCTAAGGGTGTGTATCGCTACTTCCACCCGCACTTACTCCTAAGTGTAGGGAAAACCTCCCCTATTTCCGTTAGATAAGGGTAGAGTCAGGCTCGTGACTCGAACAAAAACAAGCGCTTCTTGGGAGGCAACCCAAGCTTTATTTGTTTGTTTGTTTGTTTGTTTGATTTTATTTGTTTCCGTATGCAAGTTTAATTGTTATTATTTGTGCTCATGTTTCAAAATAAATTGTGAAAATGCTTTATTTTGTTTTTAACTTCGTCTTAACTACATATAAAGGTATTTTGCAAAAGATAAGTGTAAGGGAATCCAAATTTGTTTACAAGAACAAGATTGAACATGAATCACAACAATATTAAATGAGCATGCATACTAGTAATTGTTAGAGTCAAATGCTTGTATCGAGTCATAATGAATATTTTGCAGGATTTCCAGGAAGTGAGGCATAAGTTTTTTCCAGAAATTTTCCGGAAACTAACCATAAAATTTCTGCAGGTCACTTCTGACGGCGTCAAGGTTAACACCTGACGGCGTCAAGTGTAAAATTCTGGAAATTTTGCAAGTTTTGTTTTTCTACCGGAGTCATAAAGTTTTTGTTAAATCTTTAGTCTTATAAACTCCAGGAAATCTGCAAATATTCATTCTACAAGCATTATATCTTTAATCGTTTTGTTTTTATTTCTAAGTCTGGAATTACATCTAGTTGTGAGTTTTCTTTGTTCAGGTTGATGCTTTGGGTTTTTTGTGTTTGTTTTCTCAGGTTTAACAGGTTATATTGGACAAGAAGATGATTTATATTTCGGAAGGGAAGCTTTCAACGTTCATTTTCTTGGAGGAGGATTTAACCATGTTACCGGATTATCCACATCGAACGAATCAGGGGAGTATTTGTTTTCATTCTTTTACCTTATTTACTTTTACATCCTTTGAATGAACATTGGGGACAATGTTCAGCTTAAGTGTAAGGGAGGGTAAAGTACGATACCTTAGAGAATGCTATTACGCTTGATTTTTCATTTGTTTAATGGTAGATGTGTAATAAAACTGAGACAAATACCTGTTGAGGCAATTTTAGTGCCAAATTTAAATTTTTTTACAACATATAGGAGTGAAACTTTGGTCTTAATGAGCGTCTCATGGATAGGAAGTTATATGACTAGCACAAAACCGTACCACTAAAAAATTTTCCACCCCCAAATATGTGAGGTTCGCCCCTAGAATTGGTAGGAAAAGCATTTATGCTATGATGTGTGTACCGGTAGCACTTAGATTCTAGAACTTGCGTTAGGACCATTCCAAGGCCACAAGTGAGACTACATTCGTGTAGTTAGATTTACTACATGATAAGAGGCATTAGGATTAACCCATTGTTTTACACCTGTGTTTTTGTTATAATTACATTGGCTACATTGGTCAAGTAATTCTCCCACACCCTTTGCGTTGTACTCATTTTTAGTACACGATACCCCTAGTACAACCCTCAGAGCCTATCTTTTCGTTTCTAACTTTAAGCATTTTACTTAAAGTAAGAATTTGTTTACACCCCACTTAAATGTACACCCAAATCGCCTTAGCCTACCTTGTATGCACTCATTTTTAGTGCATTATTGTGACAACATTTGTTTAAACCCCAAGTTAATTATCTAATTGATTACATGGTTGCTAAGTCGAGTCATATCCTTGTACATATTGTTTTGGGACGATTGGGACTCATGGGTAAAGTACTAGTGTAATGGAGTAATGGGGAAGAACAACATTATTACCCCTATATGTGCTAAATATTAAAAAAAAAAAAAAAAAAAAAAAAAAAAAAAAAAAAAAAAAAGTACTCCAAGTGTTTCGATTATCTTAATTCGAGTCATTAGAATAGTTAATTGTAAAGTTATGTAAAAGTTCAAGTGTAAGGGGGATACAACCCCCCTGCGATGTATTATTTTGGATGGTAGGGCAAGAGTGTATGTAAAAAAAAAAAAAAAAAAAAAAAAAAAAAAAAAAAAAAAGTAGAAAAAAAACATACGGACTACCATCCCGTTTCATTTTATGTTTATTTTATCTTTTTGTTATTTCTTTCATTAGCTTAAGTCGAGTCTAGTCTTGGCTTAGCAACGCCATATTGTACATGTAATTAATCAAGATCTTTAACTCGCCACCAGTAAAATATCCTTTATCCAACAAAACCGTGTTTCTCATATCCCTACACCTAACGTTATAACCCGTTTAAAAGCCCTCTTTGATAGTTTATCTTAGGTGCTTACGCCTAGTGGAGGAGGTTTTTGATCCTTTCCCAAGCCTATGGTAATCTATTTGCTATGACAGGTAGTGAGAGATATTATTCACTTTCATTTATGAGATATACTTTTATGACACCTGAGAGATGTGAGTGATGTTATATTTTTGTAGTGTATTATTTTCCAAGGGTAAAACTCAACGTATGCGTTTTCCCCGGGTCGTGTCCCAACGAAGGTCGAATATCGAGTCTTTGTTTCGGTGTCGAATACGTGTAGTGAATGTGTGTGAAAAAGAGTGATTGATTTGTGATTTTATACTACGAACAATAAAATAATAAAAGAAAACAATTAATTAAGCTAATGAAACAATTAAACTAAGCATACGAACTTAAAAACGAAAAATTGAATTTAAAAATGTTACGCGACGAATTATAAAACGTAAATAAAAATGATTTTGTGAAATTTAAAACCTAAAAATATAAAAATAATTTTCCTATATTAAATCTGATAAAATAAAATTTTTGGAAAAAGAAAAATATTATTTTGACTTTTTAATAATTTTTTATGAATTAAAAACTAATTAAAACTATTTAAATGATTTAAAAATAGTAAAACAAGTTGGAAAAATCTGAAAAATTCTGAGTAATTTTAAAATTAAATTTCTAATTTAAGAAAAATAAATTCAGAAACTGATTAAACTCTAATAAGCAGAACAGTCCAAATAAGCACTCATGAATAAGCTAAAAATAAGCTAAAATAAGCCAAAAATTTTCAAAAGCTAAGGACAGATTATTCTAACTACTGGAAGCTAAAATCAAGTGAAATAGATCAAATAAGCACAAGCAATAAGCCCAAAGTAAGCTGAACAGAGTAAAAATCCAATCAGAAACAAACAGCCTATACACCTACTTTGCATACCCAAATAAGCAGTCAAATAAGCTGATATTTCAGATCCCAGATGATAAGCTTAAAGTTTATATGAAACTCTACCTAAAAATCTAATATGCCCAATTTTCAAACTTATTTGCTTATCTATTAAGCTGCCAGATCAGGTGGGTCTGGGCCAAATAAGCTAATGCAGCAGACAGACAAAGAAGAAGAGGCAATTTGCAGACCTCAATTTCAGCACTTAAAAAGCTAATAACCTGGATCCCAGATGTTGCTTTTAAAATATGCTATACTAACTGCTTATAAGCCAAATTTCAGGTCCTGATTTCAATCAAATTAGCCAAAAATAGGCTTAGAACAGCAGCTTGTGGAGCAGGTTAGCTCAGTACATACTGAGACAACAGAAATGGCGCAAACTCTTCTAATTCCTAACCAACCCAATCCAAATCTTGTGATCTTACTTAAACACTTAAAGGCAACTTCAAAATTGCAATAATGGAATCTAAACAAGCTCAGCTTATGCTGAGCTTTTTGAGGCAATTTTACTTACTAATGAATAACATATGTGCTTAAATCATCCAAAATTCTTATAATCAACTAAAAATTACACAAACAGCTAAGATCATCTAATCAAAGCAATTCTAAAATACTAAGATTAGCTAATCTACAGTAACAATGCTTGAATACCCCTAACAACCACTGATCCAAAAACTTCCTTAAAAACTGCTGTAGCTACTTTAACACTAGGAACTGAAGCAAAAAGCTATGAAAATGAACTTCTAATGCATAACCAACTTAACCAATCTTAGATAAGCAACATTCAAATTCTAAATTAGCACTGTTAGGCAAATTAATCTAATAAGCAATAGATGCAACCAATATTGAACTTACAAGAGCATTCTAAGTAGACACAGATCTGAACCAATAATCTATACCCAGGCTATTCAATAAGCCACAAAATAACCCAATAAACTCTTTCCTGAATCAGCTTATCCTTCAACTGCTTATGTTGACCACAGTTGACCTGTTGACTTTCTATTTGACTTTTGAAGATTTATGAGATATCAATTGAGTTTAACTACCAAAAGCTAACAAAAAGCTAGATAGCTTATATTAGCTTAAACTTAAGATGAAACAGCTTGTTGAAGCTTAATGTTTAAAATATTTTTGTATTTCTGAAATATTTTTGGAAATATTTTTTTTTTTTTGATTTTCACAGAGATTTTAACAAAAGCTAAAGTTAACACAGAAATAGACTAGAAATGGTTTGTAATAAACTAATAACAACTTTTAATAAGCTAAATTCAAATTAACAAGTAAATTAAAGCAGGATCAAAGTAAAGCTTAAAATTAAAATTTCATTAACTAAATTCGAAAGTTACAATAAGAAATACAAAGCTTAAAGGAAATTTTGACAGAGTAACATTAACTAAAAAAAACTAACTCTCAACTCTGAAAATCATCTTCTATTTGTAGCCAATGGAAGAACCTTCTAGCCTCTTTGCCAAGTCATCAATCCGAGGGAGATTGTGCTTCTTCTCAGCCATCTTCAGCCCTTGATCAAATCTAATCATCAATCTTTCAACAACGACCCTTGGATTAGCTTTGGTGAGGTGTTCGGACCAATGATAGCTTGCCACGTAACATTCTTGAGCTCTGCTGCTTCCTGACACCTCTGACACCTTCTAGAAACCAATAAATTGTACGAATTTGCCCTTACTTACGGTGAATTTTGTACGGTTATATTTTAGGGTTCATCTTATCTGGGTTAATTGGGGGTAAAAAGGCGGGGTGGGAGTGTTTGTTTATTTATTTTATCATTTGACTGCTATTTAAGGGGTTGACCGGGTGTGGGTTTGGGTTAGGATCGGGTTTGGGGGTTTAGTTAATAATGGTTGGGCCGGGTTAAGTTTTTGATATTGTGGGCTGTGGGTTATTTCTTTTTGTTTAGGATTGTGTAGATTGGATTTGGTTTGTTGGATTTAGAGTGAATCCGGGTAAGGTGTAGTATTTTTTAGGATTTGTGTTTTTAGTGAAGGATCATTTTTGTAACTTCTGATTTTCTAGGGACTGATCATGCCATTTTTTCTAAGTTGAATCCAAGGGCTAATGTTGACAACTTCTGATAGATGGAGGACTTGGGTTGACTTGTTGACCATAATTACTTCCCGGCATCGGCTAAAAATAACACTTCCATATCTCGTGCTCGGTTTCCCAGTTCTTTGCTTGATTTTGTCCTTTTCTTCGATATCCGTGCCTGCATATGTAAAAACACAAAAACACAATATATTTGGCATTTTGGTCGGGTTTTTGGTCATTTTGGGTCCGGTTTTGGTCGAGAAATGGTATGTGTTTAAGCACATACCAAAATTCCCCCAGACTAAGATATTGCAATGTCCTCATGCAATGTTATAAAAACACGTTTTCGAAACCGAAAATTTCCAATCTCTTTTTACTAACTTTGAGAAGTAGCAAAATTTTAAAAAGAGATTAAGAAATCTTAAGCTTTAAAAACTCCCCGATTTTCCTTTTATTCTATTTTTGTATTTTTATATTTTTCTCATTATTCATGTGACGGCTTTTGTTGACAATCATTATCTTTCGATAACTTTTAGGATCTTCGAGCAGGAAACACGACTCATAAAGAAGTGACCATACGGATAAAATTCGTCGTTCCTGATTTTTCACGAGTCCCCAAACTAAGCGTAAAAAACGAAATCATTGTCATTTACAAGTTAGATTGCCAACACTACTCAGAAAGCTAATTATGGACTTCTTGTTCCCAAATTCCTATTTTCCTCTATTTATTTTATTTTTGGTGAGAAATGAATTTCTTCAAATTCTCATTTCGATAATTTTTTAAGCCGATAAAGATACCTTAGTTTAAACGCTAAATAGTTTCCAAACCTTCCCTCGAAAACCGTTGCATACAAAAATGAGGTCCACATCAAGGTCTCTGATTTAACACGATTTTGAAGATATCCCTTTTATTTGCGACCGAAACAACTCATCTACGAGTCCAGAGACGGAAGCCTTTATTAGGACACCCCCGGAGTCGAAGTTTGGCATTTTTAACATTATTAAGCACCTTAACGTATTTAATCCTTGGCCTTTTATAACAATCACAACATCGGCTGCGAACCGGCAAGATGTGATAGTCTATTATGACCTTGGAATTTTTCCTCTGCCTTTATTAGAAGTCTACAACATCGGTTGCGAACCGGCAAGATGCAGAAAACTTTTTATGGCTTTGGATTTTTATTCATTATTCATATTAATTAATTATTTGCCAAACCCCAAGTCCTACTGCTTTTATAACAATCCCAACATCGGTTGCGAGCTGGCAAGATGGAATAGTCTATTACACCGTAACACTGGCAGTACCTTGATGTGTACCCAACTTTCATAAGCAAGGATTTTCTAAGGAAGAGATAAAAACTAAATTCTTGATTGTTTATCGAGAACAAACCTGCTCTGATACCAGTTTTGTTGGAAAATAATAACAATATGCAGCGGATAAGAATTAAGAACAAACAAACAATCAAGTTAACAAAGAATCAACAAGGAATTGATAATGAAACTTCAATGTATTCGGATGAATTTAGGACAGAATTTTAAGTGGATTGATATGTGAATATACAATCTTGGTAACCTTTACAATACACCATCCTATCCTATTTATAGTTTACATTCGAATGGCAGTTAATTCCCGGCAAAAGTTGTGTCTTTTGATCCAACCATCGCGTCCATTTGTGCATGATCACATCCATTGAAGCAAGAGGCGCGCCTTATGATCATTCCACGTGTGCAGCACCAAGTTTTGTTAAGTTTAAGGATATAAATTAATATACGTATGACCAGTTTCGAACACGAGACTTCGGGATTGCACACTTTACGTATGAGTTTCAATATTTTAATAATTAATATAATAGTTATATTTAATTATTAAATCACAAATATTTATATGGTCGAACAAGGAAAAAGGAGGGGGTTGAGTGTCGAGTTTTGAAACTTGAGGAGGTGTTAGACTCAAACTTGGAGAGCAATTTTGTAGGCTTTATAAACCCCTCATTAGCTCTCAAAAGGCACGACATAATAATAACTCAAAAGTCAATCGACTTTTATCAATTCACTTTCCTGCGCATGCATAGTAATAACAATATACATATCCTTGATTTCTATTATTATATATGTATTGTACATATATGCCATGTGATGTTGGTTTTATTTCCCATCATGCATTGAATTAATAGATCGACTTTAATAAATAAAAGGGTACGACCCGTTTTATTTTATATAAAGCAAAACCTTGTTTGTTGTTGCTTTATTTGTGAATCAAGAACCTAGCTTTTCTCATTAAAACGCTACTAATACGTGTGTACAAGAACGAAGATCAAGTATACTTTTGCTTGTGTTATCTTGCCCTATTCGACCAAGCTTTTAGTCGAGTTCCAAAACCCTTAGTTAGGGTTTTACACGTTCTTGGATTATCGATTTCTTGCTTAGCTAGAAATCAAAGGTACGCATATTCTTTTATTTTGGTTAATTAATTACAAGTATTAGATCTATTCTTCCGCTGTATGCTTTGATGTTTGTGTTTATATTTTTATATAATTGTTATGATATCTATATTCCAACAGTGGCATCAAGAGTTGGTTAATATTGTGTAATTAATGATCAAAAGACATAAAAATTGGATCTTTATGATTATTACATGTTTATGGTGTTCTAGGGTTTTAAAAATTAGTAAACCCTAATTTTTTGATATATGGGTCGATCACCCTTTTATTTTATAATTAGGGTTTTAGTTTTGTAAAACTTGTAGAAACCCTAGGTTGCATGTAATTTTTTATGTGTTAATTAGTGAGTAATTGCTATATGTCATTAATTGATATGCGTACAATAGACTTGATTATGCTTATAATAAGTGCTATTTGGGGAATCCATGACAAAAACAAGCATGTTTTGTCCTGAAAGTTGATGTAATTGCTACATGTTTTAGATAGATCTACAATTAGGGTTGACCTAATTAATACATTAATGAATCTGTTATGTGCAACGTGGTATATCTTTACTAAGGCTTACGCGACCAACTTGTTGGTGTCTGTGGTCCATTGGGTACAATGCGCTCGAAAACCAATGGGAGTCGTAGTAATTATATACATTATAATTTACATATAGATTATTAATAGGATTTATCGAAAATGTTTGCATGTGGCTATATGATTTAATTGTTAAGATTATATGCGTTATTATGTGTTTATTTATTTTTATTAAATTACTTGTCGTTTTTTTTTTTTTTTTTTTTTTTGTTTAAATTATTGAATTGTAAGCAAAAAGAGGGTAATTTTCGAATAGAAAATAAATTGACCTAATATCTATGAAACCTTGATGTGGTAAATTATATATTGTAAATTCTTATGTGTCGAAAGTGGTTCGCTTCGCACGGTAATTTGCTCCCAGGCGAGACTAGCAATTTTATAATTTACAACATAAAATTTTTTAAGCTTTAAAATCTTAAACTTTTAATTGATTGATGCAACTGTACCAAAATGGTCGAATGGCGGACCTAATGTTGACAAACTATAAGGTTAGTTTCACATTAAATTGTGGCCTTAAAGAGACTACATTCTGTCTCTCCGCCCGCTTGTGCGTCAAATTAGACTTACCAAGTATCACAACACGCAAAATTTCAGGTCAATACTATTCACCAAACTCGAATTTACTTTCTTGACGTTTATTTGAAAACAATTTACGTAAGACTTTTTACTTGAACCGACGTGAAAGCCTAGAATAAATTCTAAAGTGCACTAAGACTTAAGTTAAATTTAGTCCACAACGCTCCAGTATCTTGCTCCTGCTCCATTTCACAATTCTAAACTATAAAACAAATTTCTATTCTTTAGTTACTCATGGTTTTAAATTCAACAAACATTAATAGTTATTTAATATTTAACACCCGACATACTCGATTCTCTCAACGATTATTTTTATCGCATTTTTATACTTCCAAAATTATTACAAAAGTTCCAAAAATATTTCCTGACACCCAAAGTGATTTCTTTACAACTTACGTTTAATTACGTATAACTTTCGTTAAGTACCGAAACAACAACCAATACATATTTTTAACACCCAATACCTACAATATATATATATATTTGTATCAAAACTACACAAAATACTTCCAATTTTAACCCATGGCGCCCCCCCCCCCCCCTCTTGCTTTGTCCATAATTAGTAATACATAGTTGACATAATAATAACATTAGCCACAAATTATATTACTTTTTCTACTTTTGTGGCTAAGCCAGCAAAAATGTTTCCATGTCCCCCCCTAGCCCCCTCCTAACCGGCCACCCTCCCCCTTGGACCAAATCATGACTTTTTTTGACTTCCTATTCAACCTTTGAATTAATCCAAGTATAAATAGAATGAACTACAACCATTTTTCACTTCTACTAAGTTAACAAAGAAAAAAAAATATATCCCTACTCACCTTAACATACAAATCGACACACACATTAGGAGCAAAAAGGAGAAAGAGTTGTTGTGACATAAATCAAGGTTATTAGGGCTTATTTACAAGGGTTTAGAGCACAAGCATTGTGGTTAATCTAGTGATTTACAACTCCTTCTTCACAAATCATCTTTGTAAGTAACCCTTACTAGTATCTCATAATCTTTACATTTTATGTGCTTGACAAGTTCCATTACTCATTATCACTTGGTACATGCTAAAAACAAGTTATTTTTATAATGATCCTTTAGTAAAAGTTATGTTTTTAACAATATGTTGTTACTAGAATTCTAGAAATCTAGCTAGAAAAACTATCTATAAAAGTGGTGGTAAGAAACCTTATAATTGTGAATGTTAGTGAACTTGTATGGTTAGACATGCTTGATAATTTATTTTATGGACTTTGGATACAGTTAAGTTTAAGGTTAGAACACTATTAATATGTTGAGGAGATCATGAGTGAACTAGGAAAAGAGTTGGAGTGGTTTGGAATGAGATGGAAACTAGAAAACACACTCTTGAAACACTTAAATGAGCTACTGTCCCGTTTTGTAAAAACTGGAATAATCAGTAGGTTGTAAGTAATCTTTGGCTAGAAATATAGAAAATAGACTTAATAACGGAAACATGGTCGCTTGAATGAGTTAAAACGGTTCTATAATGAAAAAGATACGCTATTTTCAAGTTAAACGACGAAAATGACTATTTCTGAAAAAGGACATTCTGTCCAGATTTTTAGCAATTGAAAACTGAGATGTAAATGATGTTTAGGCTAGCCGAGACCTTGAAAATCCTATAGTACACTTAAATACCTTCGCGTGGATAGGTTAAACTTAAGAAACGGAGCTACGACGCAAAAGTTATGGCCAAAAGAAGATTTGCGGCAATATATGAATTTGGACAGCATGTTATTTGCTTAAAATAAAGCTGATGGAAATTTTAAACATAGATTTTAGACCATTTTGAGTACATATTGGTTAAAATAAAGTAAACGGAAATGGTAGAACCATGTATATACATATTAGACGCGTTAGAGAATTATGAAACATATTAACGCGACAATTGAAACTTGATTGTAAAATAGACAAGTTATGTGGTAATTTCTAATAAAGGATCAAAATGACGTATTTATATTTTGACAACAAATGATACGACGACATGTACAAGTGATAATGTAGAGTAAGACTTGCATGCTTGACCTTGTTTTCAAAACCTAAGACATATGTATATTTAGGTCGCGATTAGAGTTAATGGACCTATATTGCCGTTTACATAATACCAAACGAGATTTGCTTTGCTAAGGTGAGTTTTATAGCCCCGACTTTTACATTGTTTATACATGATTTCTAAACCCTCGGGGTGGGAATACAACGCTTGTTTTTACATACGGACACAAGTACTAAAACTGTTACTTTGCCTAAGTTACCACATAGCCATTAAAGTCCCCTACGTATCATGAACCGTTAATTATGTATAAGCGCGGATGTTATGAATAAATCTATTTGGGTTGCCCCGTCCGGGTTGGTCGCGCCAACTGGGTAAACGGACGCATATCATTCGGATTATTTCCGAGTGTCTGGCAAACACTTATTTGGGGTATTGTTATTGTGCTTAATTGCATACGAATACGTCGAGCTTCGGGGTCATGAGCTTAGGCACTGTATTTATTATTTTTGCTGTGACATTATATTTGTTGTACTGTCTAGCTATTGAAATCTTGTGGTCCGCCTTACTGTTTATTTAAACCTATGACTCTCACCAACATTATTTATTGACCCTTTTAGCGTGTATTCTCAGGTAACTAAGTGATGTTGATACACCTTTTGTATGGAAGCACTTCGAGTCACATTTTGGATGCACATCATGATGGAGATTTTCTTACATTATTTAGCGTTTGGTTATGTATTTAAATCTTACATTTTGATGGTGAACTCTGATAACTATGTTTTGTAAACCTTAACTTTAAATCAAACGCTTGTTTTTAAAACGACTCACTTAGTGGTCGTTCTTTATTGCCTTGTACTTTGTGACCGAGAATATCACATCCCCGGAATTCCATTTCCGCTGCAAACATAGATTTTGGGGGTGTGACGCCAAGTACAACCATTATATGTACGAAACATCTTAAGGCAAAGTTTTAAGTTTCTCAACGCCATCAATTAAAACTTTGTTGATTTAAGCTTAGTAAAGAAACTAATGAGTAAATTTTTTTGATACATATGATACAAGATGAATGCATGACATCTTTGTACATATTTTGATTACACACATCAAAATAAATACCCTTAATTTAAGTTATATGCCATTCAATGAAACGGAAACACCTGAGATTACTAATTCCATTTGTCGTAAGATGGACGAGCATAGATGGTAATCAAAGGGTAAATTACATACTTTCATTACTAGCAGCCAAAGATGATGTAATGAACTATGTTAATTTGCAAGTTTCTTAAGTTGGTTAACTTAATTGAGTTGATAGTAAGATGGACTAGTCACTCAAGGCATAAAGATGGGGATAAAACATGCTTACATTTGCAACTGAGGTTGGCAAAATATGTAAATCCCATAATTCTAGGAATTGCAATTTGAGATTGGCAATTGAGTTCGACTCGTACCTTATTGAGTACTTTCATTACTAGCAGCCAAAGCTGATGTGATGAAACTATGTCAATTTGGATCCTAGTTTTCAGTGAAAATTAAATGGTTAAATGTTAATTTACCATGGGTATTTAATTTTCTTGAAAAATTATATTATCGAAAATATTAAAATTGAATTTTGTAAATTCTTTTAATGTATAAATGCAACGTTAAAACCGTAAACGTGGGGCATTCTTTTAGTGGTAAATTGATATACAACCGTAGGGGTTTTGGCTAGAGTCAACTTTACTAAAAGAATAAACCTAGTCTACTTTCTTTGAGAAGAGTGAGACTTAACCCTATTCCTTTTCATGAATGAGAAAGGTATAATAGGAAAATTAGAATTGCTTAAATTCTAAGAAATAACTCATAGCCAATTTTTAATAGTTAAGAAAATTGCACGTTTTATGAGTTATTAAAATTAGAAGCTAGACTAGTTACCGCAAAATTGGTAAAAGGCAAACTAGCATACTTTGTTTAGTCGTTGTGCTTTGACCGTTTAAAGGTGCTACATACCATTGTGGGGATGGTAGACCTAATTAAGGAAGAAATTGCATGCCCAATTATTTCCAAGTTAATGGCATTGATGGATATTCCATCAATTTACAAAGTAGAATACATTCTTTGAATACCTAAGTAATTGTTACGTATGGGATTCCTCAAAGGTGTAGGAAAGTAAATAGCACACTATTTGTTTTTACTGGTTATGAAACACTTATAATGTTGTCAAATCCAGTGGGAGCATAGTGTTGTAATTACTGAATAATGAGTTAATGTAACGATCTGTAATTCAGTGGGAGCTACAAGATTTGATATCTTGGTAGTAACCCAGATTATCTCTAGAATTTCTTGAGATAATTACTTTCCAATTATAGACACTTGTGGTTTTAAGGATAGTCATGTACGTTTCCTTACTAGACAAGGTGATCCTATATCTACTAATATCTATGACACAATCATATTGATCACATAAACAAACGATTGCCGTGTTATTTATCTGATACATGATGTTGTTCCATGCACAAGTGGGAGAAATCTTTATTGTGTGCAAGCAACAACACAAAGGGCTATGATTTAAAGGATTCTCTTAACTGCAAGGTGAGAGATTAATGTTTTAATGTGTTTTATTCACATCTAATTAATAGAACACTTAGAGTTAATATCTAGTGTTAGTGAGATATTGACATAAATATTAATGACAAGGTAAATTACATACTTTCATTACTAGCAGCCCTAGCTGATGTAATGAAATTATGTTAATTTGCAAGTTTCTAAATTAGATAATTATTAGAACAAGTGTCAATATGATATTAAGACTACTTCAAACTGAATATTTATGTATTATTGGAATGAAATAAATAAATGAAGTAATCTAATACTACTTCAAATTTGAATATTTATGTATTCTTGGAATGTCATAAATATATGATGTAATAAATTAACTTGAAATTACTATTGAAACCAAATTGTGTTGTTCATGATTACTTTAGTTATACATGTTTATATTTTATTGTAAAGATATAAATATGAAGTCTTTTATTGCTATAAGACTTATAAATAAAGTAAGACGTTAACTTGTTATGTTTTTTAATTAAGACATATACAAGAAGTCATTGAGTTGATCAATGATTTATAACGTATATTGGGATTATAACAGTTTATGTCTTCTTGTTAAGACATGGACATGAAGTGACTTGGTCAAAAAATACTTATGTTATAAAGCATGCAATTGGCTTGGAAAGTCTATTATACCATTAACTTGACTTGGTTGGTAAATAGGTAAGCCAAAATGGAATATATTTATCTCACATATTGTAAGATTGACTTACAATATTAATCCTAATGAAATACTAATGTGTATGGTAAATTCATTTAGGAAAATCAAACTCTTGTCATATTGGTTGATAAGATAAATATATCTTCTATTCTTCCTAAAGCTATCAAGGTTAGAAAATTGAGTATGGAAAGTATATACTCAATTAGACTCCAACCTAGAAGATTAAATAAGACACTATTTATTATGGAATGTGATGAATCACATTAAGTCTTAAAAATTAAAGTTCGGAATTTGTTAAACTGCTTTTGAGTAGGTCATTAACAAACTTGATGTTAGGAACTGTCAATATGAATTTGTAATGTCCCAAAAAGAGAATAATTTTGTGTTGCTCTACTTGCTAAGTATTTATAGATAATCTATAAATTGCAAAAGGCAAGTGGGAGATTTTATCTTGAAAAGATAAAATTACAAGATACGTAATCTTCTAAAATACACTAGTAAAGTCATAATGAGGATTAAACATGTTAGTGTTAAATCTCAAGATGATGGAATTATCATTCATAGATCTGCAAGGATATCTCAAATATTTGAATTATATGTTGAGGATTATGAGTTACAGGATTATGGTAAACCTGTTGATGAATTTCAAATATTGAGTTTGGCAAGTTACTCATACTATGAATGTTTTAGATGCAGTCCATAAAGATAATTAGTTTTGGAAATGTAATTAATCTTGAAGTCTATAGTTACACTATAGAATGAAGATGAGTTTCTACAAAGGAAATAAAAATCCTAGAGATTTAAATTTTTGAGTAGAAATCATAATGGACAAATTTTGTACACGTATTTAATGTGTGAAAAGATTATCAATCACACTTAATGATGCGTGGTTTTGCGACCTTACAACAGGTTTTACCTCTCGAGGGATCTCAAGAGGCTTGCAATCCCCACCAGGCAGTGTACCTGACCGATGTAGTATAGTGAAGTGGCAAGTACCGGGGGATTGATCGTTCTCTAGGGGAATAGTGTCGTTAGGATTGAAAAACTACTCTAATAGGTCTAAGAGTGAGGGAAGATTCTTTTTGTATTTTTATATTTTTTATGAAAGCAAGTAAAATCTCGGGTTTGAAGGAGTGGGCGGAATTAGTTGCTAGTCAACTAACCCAAATAACTACAAATGCAAATAAAATAAAATAACTGAAAATGAAAAGGTTGTGTAACTTATATGGGGAGAAATGTGTTTACTTAGATTTCCTTACTCCCTAACTATCTTTTACCGGTTGATTAGTGCGTATTAATTGCGTGGATGACGGGTGTATTCCTTAATACCAATCGTGGGGTGTACTAGGGGTATCGTGTACTAAAAATGAGTACAACGCAAAGGGTGTGGGATAATTACTTGACCAATGTAGCCAACGTAATTATAACTAAAACACAGGTGTAAAACAATGGGTTAATCCTAATGCCTCTTATCATGTAGTAAATCTAACTACACGAATGTAGTCTCACTTGTGGCCTCGGAATGGTCCTAACGCAAGTTCTAGAATCTAAGTGCTACCGGTACACACATCATAGCATAAATGCTTTTCCTACCAATTCTAGGGGCGAACCTCACATATTTGGGGTGGAAAATTTTTTTAGTGGTACGGTTTTGTGCTAGTCATATAACTCCTATCCGTGAGACGCTCATTAAGACCAAAGTTTCACTCCTATATGTTGTAAAAAATTTTAAATTTGGCACTAAAATTGCCTTAACAGGTATTTCTCTCAGTTTTATTACACATCTACCATTAAACAAACGAAAAATCAAGCGTAATAGCATTCTCTAAGGTATCGTACTTTACCCCCCCCCCTTACACTTAAGATGAACATTGTCCCCAATGTTCAAATAACAAGATGTAAAAGTAAATAAGGTAAAAGAATGAAATCAAATACTCCCCTGATTTGTTTGGTGGATAAAGAGGTAACATGGTTAGATCTTCTTCCAAGGGAATGTAGAAGCTTCAAGACTAAAGCATCGCCAAAAGCTTGATTCCACATAAATCTCCTTGTCCAAAATAACCTGTTAAACCTGAGAAAACAAACACGAAAACCTGCATAACATCGGCGGGATAAATCTATATAAGGATATAATGCTTGTGGAATGATAATTTTGCAGATTCCTGGAGTTTATAAGTTAGAGATTTAATAAAAACTTTTTATGAAAACAAAACTTTCAAAAATTTCAGAAAATTAAAACCTGACGCCGTCAGGTTGTGAGGCCTGACGCCGTCAGAAATGATCTGACAGAATTCTCATGTTAAGTTTCCGAAAAATTTCTGGAAAAACCTATACCTTACTTCCTGGAAATCCTGCAAAACATCATTATGACTCGATACAAGCATTTGACTCAAACAATTACTAATATGTATGTTAATTTAATATTATTACGATTCATGTTCATTTGTTCTAATAAACCGATTTGGATTTCCCTTACACTTATCTTTTGCAAAATACCTTTATATGTAGTTAAGACGAAGTTAAAAACAAGATAAAGCATTTTCACAATTTAGTTTTTAAACATGAATCAATAATAATAAAAATTAAACATACATACGGAAGCAAATAAAATCAAACAAACAAATAAATAAACACACAAAGCAAATAAAGCTTGGGTTGCCTCCCAAGAAGCGCTTTTCCTTATTAACGAGTCTTGTAGCTAGACTCAAAGTCACGTACATTACGTGATTCCATCATTCATAATGACGTATCCCTGATAGATATAATCCTTGTTATCAGGGTGGTGGTGTCTCAATCGCTCGACCTTCGCAGTCACTTCACCTCCTCCCTTGCTGGTCAAGCTTACTACCCCATCTTGGTGTAGATTTTTAATTGTGAATGGTCCGTACCACCAGGGGCTTGGTTCATCGGTAGGTGCTTTTGTTTCTGAATGCCTTAGGAGCACTGAGTCTCCTTTTGTAAATTCAACGGGGTTATTGGTCTGCTCATTAGCCTCAATATACTCGTTATTTTCACCCTTACATTTTCTAATCTCATTTTCATTGTAATTCTTAATCCTTGCCTCCCATGCAAGGATTTTCTCTCGAACATTACCACGGATTATATTGGGGTTCGCCTCCATCTTCTTTTGTAGAGCAACATCTCGTATATGTCGTGGGATCGTTGGGAAGTTTATTGTTTTCTTCCCCTTCTTCATTTGGATGGTACTATTTTCGTAATCGATTTGTGCCCTAGTGGTAACGAGAAAGGGTGCCCCAAGGATTATTGGCATATTCATATCATTTCTTTCAATAATCATGAAGTCGACCGGATACAGGAATCCGGCAACGTTGACCAACACATCTTCTGCAATTCCTAACGGGTACTCATAAGAATGTTTTGCAAAGGAGAGTTTAGTACGGGTGATGGATGGCAGTTCGTCGGTTAACTGGACATAAACGTATAAAGGCATCAAATTTACGTCGGAACCTTGGTCAGCTACCGCATCCAAATACTTGAGTTTTCCAATGCTGCATGGTATTTCGAAGACCCCGTAGAATTCCTGCTTTTCCACTAACTTTTGTCTTATGAGGCTCTCATATAATTGCCCTCCGGGTAATGTGTCAGATTCATCATCCGGTTCCATCCTCTTGGACTCCTTGTTGGGTAGATGAGTACGTCGATAGTTTCTCACCCAATCGTTTATGGTCTCCTTGTTTATTTCGTGCTTCAAGTAATGCCTCACTTGTTGTGACTTTGGCGGTTCTACCAATTGGCGCTCCTCAGAGGGCGCCTCCTTTCCCTTGTCGGAATCGCATTTGTAGGCATTGGTGTTTCCGTCATTAAGTGGGACGAGGTCAATTTTGTTAACTTCCATAGTTATCAACTTCCCTCTTCCATCATTTTCGCCCTCTTGGACGACGGAGATGGCATTAACACATTTAGTGTTGGGAACTTCAACGTCTTTTCGCACTAACACATTTTCAGGAGCTTTTGTTTTTGTGTATTCTTTCAAAAGGCCCATCATCTCAGCCATCTTCTCTTCCATCTCCTCCTTTTGTTTGTAGATAGCTTCCTCAAATTTTGCCAACCGTTCGGAGTGTTTTGACATGTATTCTCTCATTCGAGCTTCGAATGTTGGACTAAGTTCCTAAGGTGGTGAGTTGGGTTGAGCGTGCTTATGGAAGGGTTTAGTATTTTCCCTCCGGGGTGATTCGGACAATGGTATTTGCTTAATGCTTGAGACCGAGTTAACTGTTGCTTTTTGTGGACTTAAGGGTCTCTTTTGCTTTTCCATAAGATATGCAACCCTCTTCTCAAGTTCACTAACGCTTTCCTCGGTGATTTGATTGGCTTTATCGGGCGATGAATATGTCTTGACCGCCGAGCGTACGTCGTGGGAAACTTGCCACAATTCATCATCGTCGGATGCAAGCTCATCAATGATTTCCCATGATTCCTCGGCGCTTTTGTCACGCAATCTGCCTCCGGCGGCTCGATCGATGGCACGCTTGGTGTGGTAATCAACATGGTCATAGAAGATTTTAATTTGAAGCCAAAGATTTATGCCATGATGAGAGACTTTTTGGAGTAAGTCCTTGAATCGAATCCATGCCCCATATAGGGTTTCGCCTCGACGTTGTTCGAACATCAAGATATCCTTCCTTAACTTGGTAGTTCTTCCTGGTGGGAAAAATTGAGCAAGGAAACGAGTGGTGAGATCATCCCAAGAGGTGATGGATCCTGCGGGTACACTCTAGAATGAAGATGAGTTTCTACAAAGGAAATAAAAATCCTAGAGATTTAAATTTTTGAGTAGAAATCATAATGGACAAATTTTGTACACGTATTTAATGTGTGAAAAGATTATCAATCACACTTAATGATGCGTGGTTTTGCGACCTTACAACAGGTTTTACCTCTCGAGGGATCTCAAGAGGCTTGCAATCCCCACCAGGCAGTGTACCTGACCGATGTAGTATAGTGAAGTGGCAAGTACCGGGGGATTGATCGTTCTCTAGGGGAATAGTGTCGTTAGGATTGAAAAACTACTCTAATAGGTCTAAGAGTGAGGGAAGATTCTTTTTGTATTTTTATATTTTTTATGAAAGCAAGTAAAATCTCGGGTTTGAAGGAGTGGGCGGAATTAGTTGCTAGTCAACTAACCCAAATAACTACAAATGCAAATAAAATAAAATAACTGAAAATGAAAAGGTTGTGTAACTTATATGGGGAGAAATGTGTTTACTTAGATTTCCTTACTCCCTAACTATCTTTTACCGGTTGATTAGTGCGTATTAATTGCGTGGATGACGGGTGTATTCCTTAATACCAATCGTGGGGTGGCGTACGTACTTCCCCAACTCTACAAGCTCCTACTTCACTCCTATGTCGAGCCGGCTAAGAAGCTCCTAACATGGGATCACTAGAATTCGCTCATGCATTAAATACAACCAAATAAACCTAGTACGCATTGGTTCATGTTTCTTAAGACGTTCAAGCAAGTTACCGAATAGGAGGTTAGCCAGTTTTCTTAAGCCTAACATCGATAAACAATCATCCCATACAATTAATAACACACTAATAACCAATAATCAATAGTTAGATTTCATTAGATCTAAGCAAACACAAGATAAATCTAGCCTAGCATGTTAATCAAAAGACAAGAACAAGATATAATCAAACAACACATAGACATATTGATTGATTAAGTGATTACTTATCTTCAATTAAACATGGGAGATCCAAGGGTATGAAAACCCTTAAAAATGGCAGAAATTCGTCTTAGGGTTTCTCCTCACAAAGTTGCACACTAATGACTAAAAATTGCAAAACTATATATAGAACTTAGTAGCTGACGGCGTCACGTTGCAGATCTTGACGCCGTCACCTCGCCGTGGCTAGGGTTCCCGGATGGTCTTCCTGACACCGTCCCTCTTTAATCCTCCAAAATCCGCTCTGGCCTATCAAGGGTTGACGCCGTCAGAATAGGGCTTGACGCCGTCTCTCTTTAACTTAAACCGTGATGGCCTTGATCACCTTAAAGGGTGACGCCGTCAGACTTTCCATTGCAAAACTCTCTGGCGCGTCACGTGTATTTTTCATATCCACCTCTTTTGCCAAGCCATGACGCCGTCAAGTGTACTTTTCCAGCAGCTTTGGAGACTTTGTCTTTTTCTTCACTTTTATGCTCCAAAAACGTCCAAAATGCTTCCTTTTCCAGATTTCTTCTCCAAAGTACCTAAAATGACAAAAGGAACGATTTAGGGCAATATTTGATCAAATAAATACGATTTAGGGCTTAAATGACCCCCTAAAAGCGGTACACTTTTCGCTTCATCACTTAAGCAATTAACTGTGATTGAAATTCTTTCTAGGCACATTAAATGTATAAAGATTATGATTGTCATTCTTAGTTTCAGTTATATGAAATTAACAATGGAATATCAAAACTCTTTCTTGAGTAATTGCTTGTGCGAGGACGATAAGTAATTGAAAGGAGTATTTGAATTAAAATAATCTTTGGAAGTATACAAAGTTTAATCATTTATGAATGGATTAATGCATGCATCTAGGAGATATACTTATATTTAGTTATTAAATCATAGTGTTGATTTATAATTAAAATAAGATATTTCTTAATATTCAGGAAAGCTAGTGGGAGTGTTATATTTATTTTCTTATTTCATATATGTTGTATAACATATAGGAAGTAACATTCCATTAACATTAAATGTTAAGTCTTAGTTTGGAATGAAATTTCATTATGGAAATTTAGAAAATAAACATACAACCTTGGAATATATGTTTATTGTTATAAATATAAGCGGTAAAATGATTGATTCTAATAAACATGATATACTATTAGAAAGTCTAGATAGAAACATATCTTTGAAAAGATATGACATGTTTAAAATCTAAGTTTGACACAAGGATTTATCATGTACATCATGTTGTTTGTTGTATCAAGCTTGATGAAAGATGATTTGACAACATTAATATCTAATTGAAAGTTATCAGATAACTAAGTGTAATGGATATGGTTGGATTTAGAATTAACATCCTCATCCTGGAGTTGCTCCTAAATTCTAAGTATGAACCATATGGCAAATTGTTGCGTAATTGATATAGTTGACAAAATCTTGAAAGATTTAAAGGTATCAAACATTACACGATGGATATCAAAGTTTATGGAATTTTAAAAGAGCATATTGTTGTTTGCATACAATGATGATAATAAGATTGAGATGACACTCAATACTAGTCATGGTGGGAGTTCATCCATATTAAAGGCCATATGTACTAGTTATGCTCATTATGAGCATAGATGCATTATACATTAAAGAATTAGAAAACTTTAAACTATAAAAGGTTTGATAGTTTAATTGCCATAAATTGGTGGTTGTGGATGTCACGCATTTTATGAAATATTATGTGGCAATATCAAGATAGTTGAATGCACACATACAAGAATTTCATTAATTGAATTCTTGAAATAAGTATTCTTAAAATTCCGATAGATCAAAATTAGTTGATTTATGCCTTGTCAACAAGTATGTTTGACATGACATGAGGCATAATTCATTAATGAGAATTATCATGCAGTGATCTATTTAGTATTTGGATAAGAGATGTTAAGTAATTATTATTTACAATGAATTAAAGTACTTTGTACGTTTGTTTTCATTAATAATAAATTGTATCCTATATTTGCATGTTTAAATCCGTGAATAACTTATGTTATTCTAAATAGTCCGTTGTCAATCAATAATATGGGAGTATTATTGAATTAAGACAAATCTGAGTTTTGGTAGAATATACTTAAGTATATTGATGTGTTGTACATGCCAAATTCACATGATATTCAATAATGGATAAATTGAATATAGGACAGATCCCAACCACATGATTGTACTTTTTGGATCTTTGCCATTAAAGTAAATCATGAATATTTATCCTCAGACTTGAGATACCAGATAATAGCTGCGGATGTAGCTCATTTTCTGTAAGGTAGTCTAACGCAATCCGTAAGTGGTAGTTATAAGGGCTATTTTCGGAGGTGAAGTAAAGTTCAAGGGTTATGCTTGTAGTCAAGAAAGAATTTGTTCCTTCAAATTTGTTTTGAAGTATAATACTGGTGGGCCCATCGTAGGGTTGACAAGATGTGTGTATGGCCATACCCAAAGTCTATCTAGAATACGTTCAGATGATTTGGTAATCTTGATCAATTATAAATAACAAGAAACATAATAGTTAATTATGGAATGACTTAGATCCATATCCATATTAACGTGGTATTAGAAACAAAAGGATAAGTATGATTATGATTCATCCAAAGGTTTTTTCCAGGAAACCACACTCAGGGTCGATCTGGGGGCATTGGGGTGTTATGCTAGACTAATCAATGTCATTAATATATTAATGCATATCCAAGTGGGAGCTGTTAAGTTTATGGATATAAATTAATATACGTATGACCAGTTTTGAACACGAGACTTCGGGATTGCACACTTTACGTATGAGTTTCAATGTTTTAATAATTAATATAATAGTTATATTTAATTATTAAATCACAAATATTTATATGGTCGAACAAGGAAAAAGGAGGAGGTTGAGTGTCGAGTTTTGAAACTTGAGGAGGTGTTAGACTCAAACTTGAAGAGCAAGTTTGGAGGCTTTATAAACCCCTCATTAGCTCTCAAAAGGCACGGCATAATAATAACTCAAAAGTCAATCGACTTTTATCAATTCACTTTCCTGCGCATGCATAGTAATAACAGTATACATGTCCTTGATTTCTATTATTATATATGTATTGTACATATATGCCATGTGATGTTGGTTTTATTTCCCATCATGCATTGAATTAATAGATCGACTTTAATAAATAAAAGGGTTCGACCCGTTTTATTTTATATAAAGCAAAACCTTGTTTGTTGTTGCTTTATTTGTGAATCAAGAACATAGTTTTTCTCATTGAAACGCTACTAATACGTGTGTACAAGAACGAAGATCGAGCATACTTTTGCTTGTGTTATCTTGCCCTATTCGTCTAAGCTTTTAGTCGAGTTCCAAAACCCTTAGTTAGGGATTTACTCGTTCTTGGATTATCGATTTCTTGTTTTGCTAGAAATCAAAGCTACGCATATTCTTTTATTTTGGTTAATTAATTACAAGTATTAGATTTATTCTTCCGCTGCATGCTTTGATGTTTGTGTTTATATTTTTATATAATTGTTATGATATCTATATTCCAACAAGTTTAACAGTCATAACCGAACTTAATCCTAATATTTACGTAATATGTACAAATGTTACATAATACTATACTATGTATACATATATAAAATCATAAGTTCTTAAATTTAGTTTACTATATTTAACAGTAAGCTGTGATGCGTAGTGCTTTAGGGGATGCCAACCCAAGGAAGGCAGCTGGTGATAGGGATAGCTATTGAGGTGCGGTGATGGTAGTGTGTGGGTCGTTAGCTGCAAACATGAGGTGATTCGAGGTTGTGTGGTCACTGTCGGGTAAAATGGGGATAGTTTCGGTGATATGGGGTTCCGGGCTGTCATCATTATCAACGATAAGCAAGAATTGTGGTGGGCTGCATTTGTGACCTGGATGGTATCTCTCGGGACAACGGAAACACAATCCTGCGGCCCGTCGTTGTTGAAGTGCATCTGCTGAGAGGCGTTTATAGGGAAGAGGTTCGGTTTGTTTTGGTGGTGTTGTAATTAGTGGTGGTTTGGTGTTGGTAGAGGCTGATGTGGTGGAAGATATGATAGGTGCAGGTGTTAACGATAATGGTGTGGTACGGTTTTGGTTGTTGTAGCGAGGACGAAACTTTTGGTCATTTGTTTTATCTTCGATCAGTTTCGCGAGGCCTATGGCTTGGGTTATTGTTGAAGGTCTCAAGATGGTTAATTCTTGTTGAATGTCTTGGCGAAGTCCTGAGATAAAGCAATTGAGCAAGGCCTCCGGAGGAAGACCAATGACACAATTACTTAATCTTTCGAACTCCTTTTGGTATGCGGACACGGTTGTGGTTTGACGGAGTTTAAAGAAAGCGGCTTGATGGTTGTCGTAGGATGAGGGTCCGAATCGTGTTTCTAAGTCACGGGTGAAGGCTTCCCACGTTGTAAGGAGATGGTTGTTAAACAAATATTTGTACCAGCTAAGTGCATCACCCGAAAGGTGGAATGCAATCATGGCGAGGCGACGTGGTGGTTCAATGTTGTAGAATGTAAAATATTGATCAGCTTGGAATAGCCAATCAAAGGGGTTAGAGCCATCGAATGTGGGAAGAGTGAGCTTGGGGGACGTATGTCGAGGCCGTGGTTTGGTGGTGCAGTGGGTTTTATGACGGTTTCGGGTTTGGTGGCATTGGTCATGAGTGCGGTGGTGTGTTCAAACAGATAGGCCAACTGTTTAAGTATGGTGTCTTGTGTTTCATTTAATTTGTTTAAGGCTTCTCTTATGGATGCCATGGTTTCTTCCATGGATGGTTTGGGCGGCATGGTGTAAGATCGATGAAAGCACCAATTGATATGTAGCTATTTTAGTTAGCAACTCTCCAAGAATAAGAAAAAGGAAACAAGAGACTTGAAGCAATTTTCTGATATCCATGATCATATGCCAAACGTTACAATTTATAAGTGAGAACAATGCATCAATACTTCCTAAACTTTGGGAACAAACATAATGTAATTCTTCTTTGAACATTCTTTTCTTCCTTATATAGTTTAATTTATCTCTTGCTCTTTATTTTATGCTTCTATTTTCAAGGCAAGTACATATAGCAAATCCTTTACTTTAGCATCAATTAATTTACTTTATTCTATACCACACATATTCTGTAGAAAAAGAATTGAAACAACGCCACAACAAAGTAATATCGCATGCGTGTACTTTTTGTATACGATTAACTAGATAACCTTTTATTTACTACCGGAGAGATCGATTTCTTACACATGGACACTGTTTTGCAGTTATACTAAATATGGAAATCACAACCTCTATATAACTTGTGTTAAACTTCCATTTTTCATGCATTAAAACTCATAATTAAGCTAGCTTCGCTAAGTTTTCTTTCTTTTATATCAAATGATTCAAGCATACCACATATATTTGGGTCAAAGCTAAATATACGCACCATATTTATTCAAAACAGATAATCTACGCAACAAACTTTGAAAATTACCATTCTACGCAAGATATTTTCAAATTTGGAACAATCTACGTAATATGACCGGTAACTAGCAGGTTACAAGGTTTTCAAGTTTGAAAATTGACAAGAATGGTCCCTGTGGCTTGCGTTGACTTTCACCGGTCATCCTTTAACTTTTTTCACTTAGAAAAGTGACAGTAATGGTCCTTATGGTTTGCGTTGACTGTCACTTATAATCCTTGTCTTTTTTCTTTTTCTTTTTCACTTATAACACTTTTTTTTAACTAACGGCCGATTTTAGTTAACTAAAAATTTGGTTTCTTACATTTTTATACGTTTTCATCCGTTTTATACGATTTGCATACGTTTTATTTGGTTTTATCTGTTTTCTTACGTTTTCATATATTTTTATCAGTTTTTCGTCCGTTTTCAACCGTTTTTATATGCTTTCGTCCGTTTTTTCATACGTTTTAATTTGTTTTTATCTGTTTTCATTCGTCTTTATACATTTTTCATCTGTTTTTATCCGTTTTTGGTCGTTTTTATACGTTTTCATCTATTTTATACACTTTCGTTCACTTTTCTCGTTTTTATACGTTTTCATCCATTTTATACGTTTTCGTCCGTTTTTATATGTTTTCTTACGTTTTTACATTTTCGTCTGTTTATGTATGTTTTCTTACATTAGTGTACGTTTTTATACGTTTTCATCTGTTTTTATACGCTTTCGTTCATTTATCTTACGTTTTCATACGTTTTCGTCCGTTTTTATACGTTTGCTTACGTTTTCATACGATTTTATCCGTTTTTATACGTTTTCGTCTGTTTATGTACGTTTTCTTACATTTGTGTACGTTTTTATACGTTTTCATCTGTTTTAATACGCTTTGGTTCTTTTCTCTTACGTTTTTATATGTTTTCATCCGTTTTATACGTTTTCATCCGTTTTTATACGTTTACTTACATTTTATCTGTTTTTATACGTTTTCGTCCGTTTATGTACGTTTTCTTACATTTGTGTACGTTTTTATACGTTTTCGTACGTATAAAAGCAGATAAAACCGTATAAAAACGTACAAAACATATAAAATGTACTAAAAGATACAAAAACGTGTAAAACCATCCAAAAATGGATAAAAACGTATGAAAATTTAAGAAAAACATATGAAAACGCATAAAAATGTATAAAAGCGAAAGAAAAAGTATAAAAACATATGAAAGTGTAATAAAATCAAACGAACGGGTATAAAAACAGATGAAAACGTATAAAAATGGTCGAAAACGTAAGAAAAAGTAAGAAAACATATAAAAACAGACAAACACAGATGAAAACGTATAAAAGCCAACGAAAAGGTATGAAAACAGATAAAAACGAATGAAAACGTAAGAAAAAAGAATCAAAGCGTATAAAAACAGATAAAAACGTAAAAAAGCGTACGAAAAGGTTTGAAAACGGATAAAAGCGAACTAAAACGGACGAAAACGTATAAAAGGATGAAAACGTATAAAAACGTAAGAAAAATGAACGAAAGCGTATAAAAATAGATGAAAACATATAAAAACGGCCAAAAACGTATAATAGCATATGAAAACGTAAGAAAAACGAACGAAAGCGTATAAAAACAGATGAATACTTATAAAAGCGGACAAAAAAGTATGAAAACGTATAAAACGGATAAAAACGAATTAGAACGTATGAAAACGTAAGAAAAATGGACGAAAGCATATGAAAATGGATGAAAACGTATAAAACTGACGAAAAACTGATAAAACATATGAAAACGTAAGAAAACAGATAAAAACAGATAAAAACGTATGAAAAATGTATAAAACGGATGAAAACAAATAAAAACGTATGAAAAACGTATAAAATGGATTAAAACGTATAAAAACGGACAAAAACGTAAGAAACCAAATTTTTAGTTAATTAAAGTCAGCCGTTAGTAAAAAAAGAGTTATCAGTGAAAAAAAAAAGGCAAGGACTAAAAGTGAAAGTCAACGCAAACCATAGGGATCATTACTGTAACTTTTCTAAGTAAAAAAATGTCAAGGGATGACCGGTGAAAGTCAACGCAAGCCACATGGACCATTCCTGTCAATTTTCAAAATTGGAAACCTGGTAACCTGCTAATTACCGGTTATATTACGTAGATTGTTCCAAATTTGAAAATATCTTGCGTAGAATGGTAATTTTCAAAGTTTATTGCGTAGATTGTCTGTTTTGAATAAATATGTTGCGTATCTTTAGCTTTCACCCTATATTTTAATGAATAAATGAGTGTGTTGATTGGGCTAAAACTACAAGCTATTTTATTCTTATAGAATCACACAGTACATTATTATTTGTTTTAACTACCCAAAAAATGGGAAAATTCACTTCCATGGTATGAACTCTAGTGATTTATGTGATATGTGGAAACATGCATAGATGGTGAAACGACAATTTATTGGTGCCTGATGTGTTTGTGTTGGACCTGGCTATCGAGGTAGTATTTTTCTAAACACGACCAACTTCATACCATTTAAGTGATTGCCCTGTTAGTCAATATAACTTATCATGGTATTTCTATTTTCACCCATTACCCAACCAGATCAACCTGGATATAGGCTTTGTTTGTTGTCGATCTTGATAAAAATAATGGTTAATCATAAGAGAAAAAGCGCCAAGTATATTAGATTGGTCAACATGCAAAACCTGACAACCCGACCTTTTGTGCTTGATTAAGTGTCTAACCTGACAACCCGATAAGCCCAACCCAATAGACCCAAACCTGATAACCCCTTATACGGTCGGGTTGCGGATTAATTTTTATTTTTTGAAAACTCGATAGACCAGACCCGATTGACACGCATAATACACAATTATCTAATAAGTTATGATAGCAACTTGGAACAAATAATTGGACATGACAACCAAACACACTATAGAAACCTCCCCAACAATTAGGTCGAAACACTCGTCGTCTAAGTGTTTTCCTGTTGGTACCGAACCAGCCATGCATAAGAACCGAAACTTAGCCCACAAATGCAGTTATCCCAGAAGATAAAAATAAATAAACAAATCCATACACTTTGGGGTAAATTAAAACTTTAGAGTACACGCACGAGTTGCAAATATCTTTAGCACCAAGTCTGATAATAATAGTAGTATCTTAAACAAACAAAACCGATAGATATCAAAAAATTTCTGGATATCTGCAAGCATCCTTTCATCGTCCAAAGTCACAAAGTTAATAACAACACCCTTTCTCCCAAACCTTCCACTTCGACCAATACGATGGAGGTAGTTTTCAGGCTATGTGGGAAGATCATAGTTGATGACAAGAGACACTTGTTGGACTTCAATACCACGAGCCAAATTAAAGATCAGTAGTGATCAAGACACGTGAAGATCCAGAACGGAACTCACGCATGATGATACTGTTTGAACGTAACTTAGCTACATGAAAAATACTGTTTGAACGTAACTTAGCTACATGAACTTGTAATTTTAAAATTCGAAGAAACTGTTGGAATTTAAATATCTTGACATTCAAATAAATAAATAAACATCAAAGCACACAATAGCGGAAGCAAGGATCTAATTTAACACATAATAGTATTACCGAATATTAAATAAGAAACGTACCGTTATGATCTTAGCAAAAACAAAGATCAAATCTTCTTTCTCCTTCACTTGAACAACCAAACAGATTAACGTGGAACCCCTTACCTTTTTTGTTCCACAATCCAAGATTAATTACTAAAGTAAGTAATTAACGAGCTCTTGTACACACGTACTATAAGCGGCTAACGAATGGTGCTATCAATTGGACACAAGAAAACCAAACTAACTTTGTTTACTTGAAAGCTATGGATCGACTATCCCTAAGGTATAGATCGACCGGATTTTAGAGCAAGGAGAGTAGAGGACAATTTTAGGGTTTAACAACAATGCACTAGCTAACAAACCAAAGACCCTTGTGTTTGTTCATATAGGCAAACCCTAAACTTTGAGAAAAAGAAAACTAATGGGTTGGGTACCCATTGAACCGATCGGTCAAACCCAAGTAATGGGGTACTAGATCTTTCTTTCATTCCATTTTTCACTAATAGTCCTTCCACTATTAACTTAACGACCGTTAGTCAATTCGGTTAATTACTTAACGTCCGTTATGTATCATTTCGTGTCCAAATAATTAAAATACATAACTATTATATATATTAATTATTTACGTTAGTCATTCATACATAAAGTGTGCAATCATTCGAACCCGAGTTCAAATCTAGCCATACACGATAATATTTTTCCATTTAAACTCTAACAGCTCCCATTTGGAAATCTATTAAAAGTGTAATGACATTGGTTAGCGTCTAGTAACACGCCAATGCCCCCAGAACAACTCGGGTGGTGGTTCTCCTAGAAAAAACCATTCGATGATTCATCATCATACTTATCATTTTGCTTCTAATACTACATTAATAAAGATATGGATCTAAGTCATTCTTTATTAATAATTCTGTTTCTCGTTGTTTATGATTAAATAAGATTACCAAATCTTCTGAACCATTCAGGGGAGATCTTGGGTGTGGCCACACAAACATCTTACCAATCCTACGAGGGGCCCAGCAGTATTAAACTCCAAACAGTTTGAAGGAATAAATTCTATCTTGACTACGAGCATAACTCATGCACTTCGCAACGCTTCTGAAAACAATCCTTATAGCTACCAGTTACGTATATCGGTAGATTGAATCACAGAAATGCACTACATGCATGACAGTTATCTGGCATATCAAGTCTGAGGATAACTATATACTCATGATTTACTTGATGACAAGATCCATAAAGTAAACTCATGTCGGCGGGATAAAGTCCTATACTCAAACAATTTGAATATCATGTGAAATTGGCATGACAACGCATCAATATACTTTCAAGTATATTATATCAAAACTCAGATTTACCTTAATTTAATGATATTCCCATATCATTAACTGGCAACGGATAGTTTAGAATATATATAAATATATTCAAAGATGTAAACATGCAAATATAGGATATATTATTAAGAAAATGATAACAAAACATAACCATTATTTCATTCCATTAAAATTAATAACTGTTTTACAACATCCCAATATCCAAACACTAATCACAGATATGCATGAAACTATTAGCTAAACGAAGTCCTATGCCATCAGAAAGTTCTTTAAGCGTTCCTCCGGGTAGAGCCTTCGTTAATGGATCTGCTATGTTGTTATCTGTGTGAACTTTGAGTAATTCGATCTCGCCAATATCCACTTGTTCCCTAAAATAGTGATATCGAATCCGGAAATGTCTGGTGCCCTTCATGATTCCAGGTTCATTGGCAAATGTAATTGCGGCTGAATTATAACAATACATTTTTATAGGTCTTTCGATTGAGGGCATAACTCCAAGCCCTGAAACGAACTTCCTAATCCAGACTGCTTCCATTGCAGCTTCTGAGGCAGCAATATACTCGCTTTCTGTAGTAGACATCGCAATAGTGCTCTGCTTCTTGCTCTTCCAATCCACAGCTCCTCCATTGATGACAAAGATGTAACCCGTCTGAGACTTCGTATCATCTTTATCACATTTCCAAGATGCATCGCAGTAACCTGTAACACACAGCTCTGCTTCTGGATTTCCCCCATACACTAAAAACATATCCTTCGTAGCTCTCAAATACTTGAGAATATGTTTCACAGCCATCCAGTGGAGTTCACCTGGATTCTGCTGATATCGACTGGTAATGTTCTGAGCAAACGCCACATCGGGCCTTGTACATCTCACCGCATACATAATAGATCCTACAGCCAAAGCATAAGGGACTCTTCTCATGCGTGCCTCCTCTTCAGGAGTTGAAGCACAAGCTTTGCTACTCAAGCCATGATCTACTTGCATTGGCAAAAATCCCTTCTTGGAATTTTGCATATTGAATCTCTTCAATATCTTGTCAATGTAAGCACTTTGACTTAAACCAATTAATCGCCTTGATCTATCTCTATAGATCTTGATTCCCAGAATGTATGCTGCTTCCCCTAGATCTTTCATGGAAAAACATTTCCCAAGATAGGCTTTCACCTTATTCAAACTTGGAATGTCTTTACCCATGATCAATATGTCATCGACATATAGAATTAGGAAAATAACACCACTCCCACTAGCTTTGTGATATACACATGGCTCATCAAGATTCTGAGTAAATCCAAACCTTTTGATTTCTTCGTCAAATCTTTTATTCCATTGACGTGATGCTTGCTTCAATCCATAAATGGATCTTTGAAGTTTGCATACACGGTTTGGATATTTTGGATTCACAAACCCCTCAGGCTGCGCCATATAGATGTCTTCATCTAGACGACTGGTATGTGCTTATTCACATACCTTTTATTTACCAAATTAAGACCAAAACGACCAAAAACTAACCAAAATACCAAAGATATTTGTGTTTTTGTGTTTGTTTATGTGCAGGGACGGATATCGAGAAAAAAAGACAAAATCAAGCAAATACCGGGAAAACGAGCACGAGATATGGAATGGATATTTAAAGCCGCAGCCGGGAAGTTTTATGTCATTCATGACCATGAAGAATCATCAAGTTGTCAATAAAATCCCTTGGATGCACTGTTGATAATTGGCAAAATCAGTCCCTCGAGTTTCTGAAAATACATAATTGGTTCTTGTATTTTTAAACCAAAAACCTTAAAAATCCCACACATATATACCTATCCGGTTTTCATTTTTTAATCCAAACCCAAAATTTAAAACATCACATGGCCCAATCCATTCCATAAAGACCCGAGCCCATTCTTTAAACCATTAACCCGAAACCCACGAAGACCCGGTCAAACCACCCACATTCTCACGGTCAAATTAAAATAAAAAAATCCCCACACACCCAAAGCGCGCCCCCCAATTTCATCCAACCCAGGTTTTTCACTGTGCTATAAACCATAGAAAATTAAGCGTACAATTTGACTACAATTAAGGGTACATTCGTCCAGTCATGGGGCTTCTATAAGTGCCAGAGTGTCAGAGAGGAGCAGAGACGCACGAATGGGGTACGTGGCAAGCTTCTATTGGTCGTGACACCTCAGAAGAATTGATCTAACGGCTATTGATGAGTGGGAAATGATCTAAGGGTGAAAAGGAGCTCAGGAAGCACATGGATTGCCAGGGTGGACAGCCTAGAAGGGTCCGTGATCGGCTATAAATAGAGAGTTCTCCTCATATGCAAGGGTTGTCCAATTTTTATGTTTTAGAAAATTGTTACCACTTTATTTTCTTGTCAAATTTACTGCTTTTCTTAGTGTAATCATTTACATTTTAATTGTAATTTTAAATTTCATTTTGTAATTTGAAGTTTGATTAATGAAAGTTTGATTTTAATTTCCTTTGATTCTGTTTGAGTTGTCAATATCAATTTAGCTTATTACTGCTTTATTCAGCTTTTATTAACTTTCTTTAGCTCATTTTAATCTTTATTTGCATAATTGATCATTTATTACAAAAAGTAAAAAAAAAAATATTGAAAATCATTCAAAAATCCAAAAATAATTTTAAATTCCAGCTTCAATAAGCTGTTTTCACATTATTATAAGCTTAATAGCTTATTGTAAGCTTTTGGTAGTGTTTAATCAGTTCTTATCTCACAAAACACTAAAAGTCAACAAAAGTCAACTGTTGAGGTCAAATTAAGTTGAGGTGATAAGCTGGGAAAATAAGCTGGAGTTTGGTAATTTTTGGCTTATTGATTAAGCCTGGGTGTTACTTATTTGATTCAGATCATTTTTCACATAAGTATCTCTTGTAAGTTCCATTTGGTCTCCTACTTAGCTTATTTGTGATCTATTGCTTATTTAGTATTTAAGTAGAATTAGAAGTTGCTTATTAATGTTTAATTAAGTTAGTTATGCAGTAGTTAATTAGTTTCAAAGCTTAGATCAGTAATTCCTAGTTTAAAATTGCTATTTCAGTTTGAATAGGGGTGTTTGGATAAGTGGTTGTAGGGGAGAAATAGTTTAGGTACTGTAGCTTTGCTTATTTAGGTACTTTTAATTTGCTTTTAATAGGTGATTTTAGCTGTTGGTAGGATGTTATAAGCTGTCTTAAAGCTTTGAAGATTTTTAGTTTGATAGTGATAGGATAGTAGAAGTTCAACTGCTTTAATAAGCTCTTATAAGCTGAGCTTGTTTTTTAGGTAACTTTTGGGTATAAGTTTAGTGCAAATCAGTGTTATAAGGGTGGAGGGAGTCATGCTTCTAACCCTCCAACCCTCTCAAATTTTAACCAATCAAATCTCTCCACCTCATTTCAACCCTCCAACCCTCAATCCAACCTTTTTTACTGGCGCCCATCACTTTCAACCCTCCCAAATCTTTTTTTAAATATTCACAAATTGTCCTTCAAATTTATAAATTTGCAACATTAACCCTTCCAAAACAAACACTTGATTAAAAATAAAATACAAATCATAAAAATTAAAAACTACAAATCGCCCCAATTTAGCATTGCTATGATATTGTAATTAATGATCCAAGCCCAACTCTTTGATATAAAATCTGAGCCCAAGATAATATCAGCTAACAAATTCGTTCCTTTGGTGCATTGACAAGCCCAACAAACCAAACAAAAATACCCTAATCTTAAATAACCCTAAACACAAAAATCTCCTTCTTCTTTGTTGTCTTCTCCACTACAAACACACACACATACACAGTCTCCACTGCAAAAAAAAAATTTAAGGGACCAAATGTTTTTTTTCTTTTCTTTCCTACGCTCCTACACAGTCTCCTTTTTGTTTTTAAATCTCACCCCCTCAACGGTCATAAGACCTTTTCTTTCAATCCATACCGCAGCGAGCTTTTAACTCGCAAAAGCAACCCGCAGGCCTAGCCCGTTGAACCGGCACCGGTGTGCCCGCAAGCCCGCCCTGCCCAACCCGCTGCCCACTCCCTCCACCCTAAGTGAGACTGCACAAGCTGGTATCAATTTCCTTAGGTCTTGCAAAGTTTAGAGGTCAAAACACATACTGCTACATCAGTAACTGCTAGAGCAGACCTGCAATTTTTTTTCCTCTCATCCCAGCTTTTTGTGTGTTCTAATTTAGCTTATCCACTGGAGCTTTTAATCTGCTTTTTGGAATTAAGTTAGCTTTTAGTATTGGCTTCATAATTCTGTTCTTAGAATTCACTTTGTAGCTTAATCAACAGCTTAATAAGGTATGCAAATAAGCCCCCAAAACTGCTTCTGAGCCTGCATCTGTTTTGCATCCTAATACCATCTGTTTAAGAGCTTGATTAAGGGAGCAATTGTGATTAGATTTTGGGCATAATTGGAATTTAAGAAGTCTGTGGTTTGAAATTTTAGCTTCTGCTTCTGGATTTCCCAAAATAGCTTTGGCCTAGCTTATAATTAAGCTGCAAATTAACTTGTTGATCACTGCTGCTATCCTTTCATTGCTACTGTTCTTCTGCTTTTCTGTTTATTTTTATAGCTTATTTGAACTTTTTCAGTATTTTTATGCTTCTTATAGTGTGTTTAACTGTTTTCTAGCTTATGATAATTTTTGGATCTGTTTTGCTTATTTTTTGCTTATTTCCCCTACTGCTTATTGTCCCATTCTGCTTATTAGTGTCTAGTAGATTTCCAATATTATTTTTCTTAGATTCAAAATAACATTTCTGATTTTTCTGCAAAGTTTTATATTTTTCCAATTTTATTTACTATTTTTAAATCATTTAAATAGTTTTAATTAGATTTAAATTCATAAAAAATCATAAAAAGTCAAAAAAATAAAATTCTTTTTTTCTAAAATTTTCTTTTAATATTTAGAATCTAAGAAAAATAATTTTACATTTTTAGGACTTAGAATTTAAAAATTCACTTTTTAATTACGTTTTTAAATTCGTCGCGTTCGTTTTAAAATTCCAAATTGCGTTTTTAGAATAGGGTGCTTTAGTTACTTGTACCCTTAGCCTTAGTAATTGTTTTTGCTTATTATTTCATTGTTCGTAGTGTAAAATCACCAATCATCACTCTTATTCACATTCACCACACATATTCGACAACGTAACGACAACTCGAATTCGACCTTCGTTGGGACCACGACCCGGGGAAAATACATCCGTTGCTTTTTCCTTTGGAAAAATAAATATACTTAAAATGACAAACCAACGACCGTTCAAGAAGGCGGTTTTTACATCCATCTGCCAAATCTCATAATCATAGTATGCAGCTATGGCTATGAGAATCCTAATAGCCCTAATGTCAGCTACAGGAGAAAAGGTCTCCTCGTAGTCAACGCCATATGTTTGAGTAAAGCCTTTAGCTACCAAACGGGCCTTATAGGTGTGTGCATTGCCATCCATTTCAGTCTTCTTCTTGAAGAGCCACTTACTCCCAACTACCTTGGCATTAGGAGGAAGGTCTACTTCAATCCAGACTTGATTGTCTTTCATGGATTGCATTTCCCCATTCATAGCAATCTGCCATTTATCCTTTTCAGGATCATTCATGGCAGCTCTATAATTAGCAGGCTCTCCAAGGTCCCCTAATATAGTTTCCTCAACCTCTACGTTAAGACATAGACGTTCAGGTGCTTTCACAGTCCTTGCGGATCTGCGAATGGGAATCACATCAACTTCAGGTGGAGGACCCAGACTATCTGGTTCCACAGGAAGTTCACTAGTGTTTTCAGAAGGTAATGTATCCCTTTGATCATCTTCCAGATCATAGAGCCTCCCACTGAATTCTTGAGATATTAGATCTTTTTCAAGAAAATATGCATATCTGGCAACAATTACCTTTTGTTCAAGTGGAAAGTAAAAGTAGTAACCCATCATTTCCTTTGGGTATCCTACAAAGATACATTTAACATATCTTTGTTGGAGTTTATCAGCTGAGTTACGTTTAACAAACGCCTCGCAACCCCAGACCTTAAGATAAGACAAGTTAGGCGTTTTCCCAAACCATAACTCATAGGGTGTCTTATCCACCTTCTTGGTTGGAACCATGTTTAATATGCGAATCGCATATTCCAAGGCATAATCCCAAAAGGATAACGACAGAGTAGTAAGATTAAACATAGATCGCACCATATCTAATAATGTACGATTCCTTCTCTCAGATACACCATTTTGTTGTGGAGTATATGGAGATGTGAGATGCTGAACAATTCCATTCTCACTTAGATAATCTTTAAACTCCTGACTAAGGTATTCACCACCTCTATCGGATCGAAGAGCTTTAATCTTCTTTCCTAGTTGCAATTCTACTTCAGCTTTAAAAACCTTAAATGTTTCAAATACCTCATGTTTATGTTTAAGAAAATAAACATAACCATAACGGCTGAAATCATCCGTGAAGGTTAAGAAGTAGCTAGCACCTCTCTTTGACGTATGTCTAAGTGGTCCGCACACATCAATATGTATTAAACCAAGTAGATCATCATCCTTTTCAATATGGTTATTAAAAGGTTTCTTGGTCATCTTCCCAGATATACAAGATTCGCACTTATCAAATGATTCATCATTGATATCTTTCAAAAGCCCATCACGTTGCAGCTTTTGCATGCGAGTCTTGCCTATGTGGGCAAGTCGACAATGCCAAAGATAAAACGAATCCAAGACATTCTTGACTCTCTTATTATTGATGCTATACATCAAATTATAATCACTATGTTCATTCATATTGTAGGATCGAGTACTTCGAGCTAGATTGAGCTTGGTTAAACAAGAACCTCTGTATGGAATACAAGTGTTTATGCGGAAACTAAACAACAAGTATAATAAAGAAGAAAGCTATAAAGGACAATGATCCTCTATGGATCAGACTATGAACTAAGAAAGGTGTTATCGAATATTGTGTTCGTCAAAAAGTATATTAAACATATGGACGGGATGTTTCTTTTATAACAATAAGAAACCCTAACCCTAACCCGTCTTACAAGAAAACGTGTGAAGAGATAAAGATCAATCTCTTCTAAAAATAAATCTAACAAACTTTCTAAACCTATGGATAACAAACAATAACTATCCGCAGCAATCAACCCTATCGGCAGAAACAAAACAATACTATCGGCAGGAACCAACCGCAGCAGCAATGCAACACTATCGGCAGGAACCAGCTTCACTATCGGCAGCAATGAGAAATTCCTTATTTCTCATATCCCAACAATCCTCCCATCACTGAGAAACTCTTATTTCCCAGAGATCCTAACAATCCTCCCCTAATCTTGAGGTTGACTAGGTTAACCTGCAAGATTCCAATGTGATAGAGCTTTAACTTCTCAGGCTTGAGGACTGCGACTTAGCAGCAGCAATAAGTAGTAACCAGCAGCAACATCCATAATTTGCAAGATTCCAACCTCTATAGCATCCAGCAGCAACTTCAATAGTTCAGCAGGAATATGAAATCTTCTTCAAAACAGGTATACTGGTCACCATGACATTCACTTGAACTTGGCTGCTTCTTTGACAATATGTACATCAAATCACTTAAGTTTCATACTATTCTCATCACATCCAGGTGTGTTAACTCCTGTGAGAGGTGAATCATTGAAAATTAATGGATTTCATGTCTCTTTACCAATAGCCATCACTACTGGAGTAGCCAATGTTTAGGTTTGTTAGACCATGGTACACTGATAACCATCTGATTTATTAGCAAATCAGCAACTATAAACGGATTTGACTTGTCTTTACCTGTAGCCGTTTGCTCAGGACTAGCCAATTCTTTGGTTTCAACTGAACCTTGGTGAATTGAATACCAAATATGGATACCAATTGTCTTTACCACAAACCATACTTTTGTGGACTAGCCAATTCTTTGGATCCCATAAAGGGTTACATCCATGGTGAATTGAGAACCATTTTCAACTCTCAGGAATAAACCATGGGTGAGTTGAAGTACCCTATAGCTTTGAGCAAGCTATTACAGCTATCAACGGATTTGATTATCACACCAGAGCCGTACCCTCATGGTGAGTCAACTCTTTCTTGTCTGCAAGACATGGTGAGTTGAGTACCATTTATGGTGAAGGTGTAAACACCAACACTGTACCTGCAAGGTGTTGCTCAAAACCAACTTATTAGCACACAAAAGATACAAGATTTTTTTTTTTTTTTTTTTGAACTAAGAAAGAGAAATCAGAAACACACCAAAAGAAAAGAAAGAAAATAAGAAAAGAAACCAAAAGAAAGAAAGACAGAAAAATATACAACAACAACAAGAAGCATCCTCCCCTTAAGCTTCAATCCTCCCCTTAAGCTGATGATCCTTTAGCTGCTAGTTGATCTTTGATGAATTTAACCAATTGTTCAGCTGTAGTTAAATCATTGCCAATTGTATGCTTGGGAACTCTAACCTTCTGTGTCAGCATTCTCTTCAAAAGTCCCTCAGATAATGGATAAATGACATCCACAAACATAGTCAGGAACTTGCCAGAGATGAGTTCTACAACATGAACATTGGAAGATGGATATAACCTCCAAGAAAATACTCTCCAGGTAGATTGATTTCCCCATACCAATTTAGCCTTGTCTCCATCCAATGCATTCATCAAGACTTGTAAATCTCCCCAAAGCAGTAGGCCAATCCCAGTAGGAGTATGAGATTGATAATGATTATCCACTATCTTATAAAGATGCTCCAAATCTTTTCTTTCAACCTTATTCAAGATCTCCCTCAGAAATGTAAAGAATTTGACTGTCCCATCAAGAGAAAACCAAACATTGACTTCACCTTCAGAAGTAGATCTAATCTCCCAATGAGCAATATGACCCCAAGAATGAACGGAATCACCCTCTGAATCACTTTCAGAATCAACCCTAATCAAATCATGATCATCCACTTCAGAAATATCCACATAAGAAGAGTAGTGAGAATGACTCTTCTGCCTTGTCCTTAGACCATATTAAAGGATAGAAACAGAGGAAGATGGTTCATCAGGAATAGAAACATTAGCAGCAGGAATATCAGCAGAAACAAGACCTTCTTGTGGTACCTCAGATGCATCTACATTATGACTTGGTGAAGTGAATGTGGCTGTCTGAGAACCTTCAGCAGGAACAAAGAAGGATGCATCAGATAATGTCTCTCCAGACTTCATTTTCTTTGCAACATCAGATTCTAAAAATGAAGGCTCTCTTTTCTTCCTTTGTAAAATATCTGCCAGAACTGAAGAATTTATCCTTGCATAAGTATCAAGAAACAACTTTTGGATTGCAGCATCAGTCCAACCTTTGAAGTCACTTAGCTTGTAGTTAGCTTCATTCTTCAGATACACCTTCATAAAATTGACATTATCTCTGTTTGTAGGCATCTTAAATCCTGACTTTTGTCTTGCACTAATCCTTTGCATCAAGTCATTCCAAGTGGATGCACAATGTTTCTTTAAGATGAATGCCTTGAGCAGATCTGACCTTTCATCCGAATCCAACTCTGACATTTGAAGAACCATAAACCCATGAGCTCTAATAATCATGTCAGTAACCAATAAGTATTCAACCTGCTCACTGAACTCTTCTGAAGTGGGATCTTCTGAACCAGTGTTATTCATAATCCCAGCAATATTCCTCTCATCAACAGACAATTTCCTTGCAAGCTCCTCATCTTGAGCAACCTGAGCTAGCCTAGCTTGTTCAGCAGCAATGTCTTGTGCTTGGATCTGTCTAGCTATCTCATCATCATTTTGAGTAACTTCAGAAGGAATAGTGTTACTTTCAGCAGCAATGAGTGGACTCTCAGCAGTATTATCAGGAACCTTAGACTCAGAAGAAATACTATCAACTTCAGCAGGAACACCAGAGACATCAGCATCAATGGTCCTTGTTCCAGTGGAGACCTGAGCTTGAGTAGTGATAGTGTGCTCAGAAGTGGTAGGTACTTCAGTATTTGCACCATCAAGAGAAACAGCTGCTAGCACATTAAGCCCATCAAATATCATATCATCCTGATCTTCCTCAGACTCAGAAAGTATAACCCTTCTTTTCTTTTGCAACTGACTAGCCTCCAATGTGCTGATCCTTTCATTTAGTTCTTGGACAGTTCTACTAAAAGCTTCATTAGAATCCCTGAGCTCCTTTTCCAAATTCTCCACTTTCTCACTAAAAACCCTCTTTGTCTCTTTAAGTTCTGACTCCAATGCCTCAATTTTCTTCACAGATCTGTCAAGTAACTTGGACATAGAGGTGAGATCAACAGCATCCTCAGCTCCACCAGCAGGAATACCTGAGGTATTAGGAGCTTCATTGGATCTGGGTGGAGAAACATTAAATCCTTCCCTTGCAAAATTGTCATAACTAAACGGCTGCCTAGTAGGACTAGGAGTTGAAAGCCTTGAAGAAGAAGGTAAGTCCACAGAATCTGTTGGCTGGACAACAGGTGTTTCAACTGTGATGGTCTGTTCATTGGGCTCATCAGGGTCAATAGATTCAGGTGTAGGTGTCACTGGTCTAGGTGATGGTGGTAAAGGGTCATCAGCAGCAACAGATGCAGAGGCATCAGCATCAACCGAAGTCCCTTCATCAGCAGCATTGGATGCACTTGCATCATCTGCATTGGGTGATGGTAGGATACTGACATTATCAGCAGAATCAGGGTTGTCAGCAGGATTGGCATTTTGTAACATGGCAGGTAATAAAGGCAAATGTTGGCCTACAAAATTCATCTTCATCAGGGCAAACATTTTAGGAGTCAATCGATTAACTATCTTAGGGGATGTGTTAATGGTCTGTACACCTAAGATCATTTGTAGAAACCTAGGGTACATCAAAAATTTGTTTTTACCATTAGTGATATTCTCAGCCATTCCCTCAAAAATATATTTTGCCCAATTAAATATCCTACCCTGAGACAAACAAACAAGACCAGACGCAATAGGACTTGGACATTGATCCCAACCACCTGTCTTAACACTCATGCACTGTAGTAATGTATGAATCAGAAATCTCCATTGAGGAGAAAACTTACTTTTCAAGAAAGTACAACTACCAGTGACAGGATAACCTATAGCAGCCATACCATCAGTAATATCTTGCCTTGAAAGATCATATTCCCCATGCTCCGCAGGAAATTGAAGCTGAACACGAATCAACTCCTCCGTAATGACGACCTCATTCTCATCAATTGTAGCAACGATGTCGTCCTCCCTTCCCACAATGTGTCTGACCTTAGCTGTTTCCCAAAACTGCTTAACCAACGAATCATACACCTTCACTGGACAATAAGTGGGTGCAAAGTGAATAGTCGACCCACGAAGAAACGCTAGCACCTCATCATAACCAACACTTTTTGAAGACGATTCCAAGTATGCAACCTTGTTATGATCATCCTTGTAGCGAAGATTTGACATTGGGTTGGATGAATGATCTAGGGTTCTTCTGAGAAAATTAGGGTTTGATAGGATTTTGAGAAATTGAGATGAGAGAAGTGCAATTTTAGGTTGGGTTTCTAAATATATCACTTTAAATTGCTGCAATTCTGCGCACGTAACTTTGACCAATCGACTTAAGGAGGTTTGACCAATCGGCAGCAACACTTGGTCAATCGGCAGCAATAAGAGGTTTGACCATTCGGCAGGAATGAGGTGGTTTGACCAAAGTCAACCTGCCGAACTTAGTCATTAAGAATAACTCATCCGTATTAAATTTCAATATCAACCACCAATAAATTTTCACTAATCTCCATATCATTATATAATCCTCAAATCACATTACTTCATTATCACAATCCAAACCAAACCAAAAATCTTCAAAATCATGAGTTCATCTAAAAATCCAGTAATTGAAATCTCATCAGATTCTTCCTCCTTCAGTGACTCAGGATGGAAAAACTACTTTCCCAAAACAGCATCATCCTCTCACAACAGAGGTAGGGCCAAGGTTGAAGAGGATTCATCTGATCCTCTTCCATCTACCCCTTCTTCATTTGAGTACTTTAGCTCTGATGATGAAAATTCATCAGAGTTGAAGTCCTTGGTTTATTGTCAGGGTGAATGGGAGACTTTCCCTCCCAATTTTCCCATTACAGATGAGCTAAGGGAACAGATGAAGGCAACTGAGGCTCTGCTAACTGAAGAGATGGAAAGGACAACTGCAGCCTTCTATAAAGTACCGATACCAAAAGACAAGGCTAATCTTCAAGAAGGCTCTAGCCGTGAAAAACCTAACCCTCGAAGTCGAGACAATCGACAACGTGAAGGCCAAGATCCAAGACAAAGAAAGAATCCCATCAGATCAACTCCTAAGCCAAGCCAGCCAGCTCCACAATCAAGTAACCCTACTCCACAACCAAGCCATCCAACTGCAAGGACACGCTCCAGAACACATCAAAGGCAAACTACTTCAAGCACTTCAACTCCAGCCCCTGAACCAAGACAGCCACTTCCAGTGGTATTAGCCCTTCCAGTCCTCCATGTTTATGAAGAGATCTGTCGCCAGAGAGGAAGGAGGTTCATGCCTGATAATATGGGTAAGGGTAAAGGGAAGATGGAATAGGTGGTAGGGTTTAGATAGATTGATGTATGAAGGTTGGTATGATGTTTTGAATGATGTTGATAAGTAGCTTTTGAAACTTGTAACTGAATGTTCTTAAATTTCTCTTGATGAATGAAGATCACTGTCTTTAGTTTAAATTCCAAGCATTAAGATAAAGAAAACTGCAAAACAAAGTTAACTAACAAAAGACACTGAAAAACCTGCAAAACAAAATTAGAGAAACACAAGCATAATCATGAATGAAAAACAAGACAAAAATACAAGCATTAGCCTCCCCTTAGGCTAATGACACCCTTCAAACCAGCAAACATAATTACAACAACATGATTAACCAAACAGGACAATTACCAAGGATACCATGGAGAATAAGCCATTCCCCCTCCAAAGATTTGATTAAAATAGGCATGCCTGAAATCCCTCTGAAAATATGAAGAGGTACCAGCAGGAATGGTTCCCTGAATATCAGCAGGAACAGATCTATCAGCAGGAAAGGGAGCCCTATAAAAGTTCATTCCTGCTGCTTGTGGAACATATGGTGGTATTTGTTTAACATTTTTCCACAATGATCTGGTCTGTTGTTGCCCACCTTTCATTCTTTTCTCATGAAAATCACAATCTTTGATGAGATGATATTGACTACCACACACAAAACATGTCTTCTTCCTAACAGACTTGTTCTTACTACAACTTTTCTTAATGTAGACACCATTATCACTAGTGAAACTAGAGACACATTTGCTTTTAACAGAATTAATTGAGCTGTTATCTGAAAAGACTGATTTAGAAGCAGATTTATCATCAGTTGAACTTGAGGGCTTATGATATTTGGGTGTGGTTGATTTTTCACTTGAGTCACATGAAACAAAGTCTTTAGACTCTGCTTCTGAGGACTTGTCACTTGTAGAGCAAGAGACACAATCATTAGGTTCAGGTAAATCTTTTAACTTTTGACCATAAACCATTTGTGACTCATTTGAGTCAATGTCAGAGTCTGAATGAACAGGGACAGGCTTAAAGACTCCTCTGATAGGTGGAGGAACAACATTCATTCCTCCTTCTTTCACATACTTAACAGGTATTTGGTAGTCTACAGGTTCAGGGTTAAAAACACTGTACTCATTAGGGTCATAAAATTGATTTGGCCCTATCAGGTTACCATAACCTAAACCTCTTTTAGTTTTTGTAGACATAGAACTATCGACTAACTTGTTTAGGTTTTTAGATGAATCTTTCCATTTATCAAACCTAGCCAAGGCATTATCTAGTTTAGTTTGCAAATCCTGTTTCTCTAACACCACCTTAGCTTTTTGAGACTCAGTATATTTAAGTTCATTAGTGGTGTTTTTCAAGTCTCTCTCTAAAACCCTTATCTTTTCTTCATAAGCTAACTGATTATTTTGAAACCAAACTTTTTGTTTTTCTAATGTTTTGACTGCATTGTCATACGCTTGAACCTTAATAAAGTATTCATTATACTTAGATTTCATGTCATCGTATTCATTATTAAGAGTTGAGTATAATTCTTGACAAGCAGGATTACATCTTTGTACCTGAGATGGGAATCCCAACAGAGCATATTCTTCCATATTTCTTTTGTTTCATAGGATTCATCTTTATCAGTCAGCATTTCCATAGACTTATTATGGAACAAACTCCTAATCTTCCTTGCACACATTTCAAATCTATCACCTGATAGCGACATTGTGAAAAGATTCAAGAGAGACACTTCAACAATGTTTCCTTCTTTATCAGAGATCCTCACCAGGCTCTGATACCACTTGTAGGATCGAGTACTTCGAGCTAGATTGAGCTTGGTTAAACAAGAACCTCTGTATGGAATACAAGTGTTTATGCGGAAACTAAACAACAAGTATAATAAAGAAGAAAGCTATAAAGGACAATGATCCTCTATGGATCAGACTATGAACTAAGAAAGGTGTTATTGAATATTGTGTTCGTCAAAAAGTATATTAAACATATGGACGGGATGTTTCTTTTATAACAATAAGAAACCCTAACCCTAACCCGTCTTACAAGAAAACGTGTGAAGAGATAAAGATCAATCTCTTCTAAAAATAAATCTAACAAACTTTCTAAACCTACGGATAACAAACAATAACTATCCGCAGCAATCAACCCTATCGGCAGAAACAAAACAATACTATCGGCAGGAACCAACCGCAGCAGCAATGCAACACTATCGGCAGGAACCAGCTTCACTATCGGCAGCAATGAGAAATTCCTTATTTCTCATATCCCAACAATCCTCCCATCACTGAGAACCTCTTATTTCCCAGAGATCCTAACACATATTAATCTCAAAGACACCATTTACAGCAATCGCATCAAAATAAAAAACATTATTTAATGAAACAGAAATCTTATTGCCAGAAATAGTATGATGAAATCCCAAATTCAACAAACAAGCAAAAGAATTAACACCTCTAACAATAGATGGTGAATAATGACAATTATTTAAATTCGGTATCAAGCCCGAAGGCAAAACTAATTCAAAAATTCCTATGGCTTCAACTGCTGCTTGTGCACCATTGCCCACTTGCAGAAATTGCTCCCCATAGGCGAGTCTCTTTTGCACTCTAAATCCCTGTAGCATATTACAAATGTAAATACCGCATCCAGTATCATATACCCAGGAATTCAATTTACGAGTTAGTGAAAATAATTCAATCATAAAGAAATTACCTGAAGTACTGGCTTGCCCAGTCTCACCCTTCAGCTTTTTCTGTCGCAACTCCTAGAGATAAAGAGGACAGTTCCTCTTCCAGTGTCCAGTCTCATGGCAGTGATGACAACCTTGATCCTTCTTATTGGGATTAGGCTTGTTCTTCTTAGGGGCCTTCTTAGGTTCAGGCTGATAAGACATAACTTGTTTACCCTTATCAGCAGCTTTACCTTTCCCTTTATTCTGCGGTTTTGGTTTTTGAACCCTAGCTCCTCTTACAGCTAATAACTCAGGAGTAGGAACCTTGACTGGTAAACCCTTTTCATAGTCAACGAGCATTGCGAGCAATTCCGTTACTGTCTTCCCCGAGCAATGCATGTTGTAATTCTGAACGAAACCCATAAAATCCTTATTCAAGGATTGGATGATTAGGTTCACACATGTATCCTCAGGAACAACATAGTTGATCTGTGATATTTGGTCCATATAACTCTTCATGACCAACACATGATCAGCTACTGGTTTACCATCCCTTTGCCTACAGCAATACAATTTTCTGATCAAATCCAAAATTGCTTCAGGGCTAGTCGATTTTTCTCCTTCAAAAATAACTTTGAAGGTAGAACTTGCAGAAGTGTTGTTGGGTTGAGCCATTTCTACAGAAATAAGTTCAAATATTAATATTTTCGATAATACAATTTTCAAGAAAAGAAAATTACCCAGGAAATACAATATAACCATTTAATTCTCTTGAAAACTAGGATCCAACTTTTCATAGTTCCACTACATTAGTTGATCTGCTAGTAGTGAAAGTACAAAAGATGGTAACTTGTCGTACAAGAATCGGCAAAACAATTTCCGACTCCTAGATAGGTATGGGAATTACATTTGCCAAACAATTTGCAATGTAAGCATGTTTCTTCCCATCTCATGCTTTAAGTCTCAAGGTCTCACTTATACCTTAATTAAGTCGTCTAATTTAGAAACATGTAAATTCACATAATTTTATCACATCAGTTGATCTGCTAGCAATAAAAGTATGTAATTTACCTTGTCATTAATACCTGTGTCAAGGTCTCACTTACGCCAGATATTAATTTCAAGTGTCTCTTATAATTAGATAGCATGGACTTAAATTTTAAGGGTATTTATTTTGATGTGACAATTAAAAATATGTACAAAGAAGCATGCACTCATCTTTGTATCATAAGTTTTCTAAACAATTTTAATTACCAATTTGCTAAGAGTTAAATCAACAAAGTTTTAATTGAGGCATTGAGTAACTTACAACTTTGCCTTAAGATGCTTCGTACATATAATGGTATACTTGGTAAGTCTAATTTGACGCACAGGCGAGCGGAGAGACAGAATGGAGTCTCTTTAAGGCCACAATTTAATGCGAAACCAACCTTATACCCACTTTACAGTTTGTCAAATTAGGTCCGCCGCTTCGACCATTTGTACAGTTGCATCAATCAATTAAAAGTTTATGATTCTAAGTCTTATAAAATTATGTAGTAAATTATTAAATTGTTAGTCTCGCCTGGGAGCAAATTACCGTGCGAAGCGAACCACTGTCGGCACATAAAACTTGGCAATAAATAATTTACCACATTAAGGTTTCATAATTATTAGGTCCATTTAATTTTTATACCAAAAATCACCCTCTTTTTGCTTACAATATAAGAACAATTTAAACAAATAAGACAAGTAATTTTAACGAAAATTAAATAAACACAAATAACGCATATAATCTTAACAATTAAATCATATAGCCACATGCAAACCTTTTGATAAATCCTATTAATAATATATATGTGTAATTATTATGTATATAATTAATAAAACTCTCATTAGTTTTCGAGCGCATTGTACCCAATGGACCACAGACGCCAACAATTGGCCGCGTAAGTTTTAATAATTAAATACCACATAGCACATAACTGATTCATTAATTTAATATATTAGGTCTTCCCTAATTTTAGATTTATCTAAAACATGTAGCATATAAAACAAACCCTAATTCATAATTCCTTGCATGAAGAATCATGAATTAAACAGGAACGTAACCCTTATTCAAATAAACACATAAACATGTCCTAATTTCGGGTTACAAAACTAACTTTTTAATTAACAAGGGTCGAACCCCCCCCCCCCTAAATTATGGATCGAATTAATTTTTAGATCTAGTATTAAAACCCTAAAAAAATCAAGATTTGATTTTTATTATGTGTTTCGATAATAACAATTACATGTTAAATTGGCTCGTGATGCCACTGTTGGAATTTAAATATCTTGACATTCAAATAAATAAATAAACATCAAAGCACGTAATAGTGGAAGCAAGGATCTAATTTAACACATAATAGTATTACCGAATATTAAATAAGAAACGTACCGTTATGATCTTAGCAAGAACAAAGATCAAATCTTCTTTCTCCTTCACTTGAACAATCAAACGGATTAACGTGGAACCCCTTACCTTTTTTGTTCCACAATCCAAGATTAATTACTAAAGTAAGTAATTAACGAGCTCTTGTACACACGTACTATAAGCGGCTAACGAATGGTGCTAGCAATTGGACACAAGAAAACCAAACTAACTTTGTTTACTTGAAAGTTATGGATCGACTATCCCTAAGGTATAGATCGACCGGATTTTAGAGCAGGGAGAGTAGAGGACAATTTTAGGGTTTAACAACAATGCACTAGCTAACAAACCAAAGACCCTTGTGTTTGTTTATATAGGCAAACCCTAAACTTGGAGCAAAAGAAAACTAATGGGTTGGGTACCCATTGAACCGATCGGCCAAACCCAAGTAATGGGGTTCTAGATCTTTCTTTCATTCCGTTTTTCACTAATAATCCTTCCACTATTAACTTAACGACCGTTAGTCAATTCGGTTAATTACTTAACGTCCGTTATGTATCATTTCGTGTCCAAATAATTAAAATACATAACTATTATATATATTAATTATTTACGTTAGTCATTCATACGTAAAGTGTGCAATCCTTCGAACCCGAGTTCGAATCTAGTCATACACGATAATATTTTTCCATTTAAACTCTAACAGAAACATGATCAAAATCATGTTAGTATGTTACTAAAAAACTTATAGTAAAAGCAGTATAAAAACTAAAGGTAAAGCAAAGACCTCGTCCTTGAAACCTCTTGAAAGCATTTCATCAGCCTCATCCAACACAAACATCATGATGTAATCAGAACGAAGAGACTGCCTTCGAAACATGTCAAAGACACGACCGGAAGTACCAACAACAACATGAACACCAGCCGATAGGAAACGTTGGTCCTCACGAACACTGGTTCCACCAACACAAGCATGTACCTTCACACCAAGGTAGTGATCACCAAGTGCTTGCATAACCTTCTCAATTTGTACTAGAGTCAAATATGAAAAGAAAAGACAATATGGCATGATAAATTGTTCGTACGTAAACACAAATGTACTTAAAGAAACCGACTGTTCATGTGAAAATACTTTAGTCACAAGCCGAATGTACGTAAATACTACTTCGCCGCCGTGATTATGACAACACAACACATATAGGTCATTCAACTTGTCGTAAAAACCGATTGGCCAAAAATCAACTTTCCATTAGAAATACATTTGTCAACAAACTTGAATGATAAAGCCACATTATCTAGCTTGAAACTAGCCTTCTGCAACAAACACACAACGTGATAACCAGCTATAAGTCTATAGCTATAAAAAAGAGTTAAAAATATGAAAGGTGAATGTGTAGGTGAGCTGGTTGAGTGTCATGTGTTTACCTTGGTGAACGAATGTTCGACCTCGTTTGCAATATTTCCTTTTTGAGATTAACTTTCTTAATAAATTTCCTAAAATGACATGACAACACTTTATGCTTTACAACTCTAAACCATTAATCCATCATACTAGGAAAGAGTTTTGATGTTTTATTCTTATATATATAGGGAGACTTTCTTGCGAGAACCATCTTATCTGCGAGAACTGACAGAACCACCAAAAACATATATGCACGCCTTTTAAAATACAATAAAAATACATGCAAATCATCAATAATCGTAAGTATCCACCTATGTTCTTCAATATCATCATGAACTCATCATCTTTTTTCACAAAAACCTTACACACGGCCGCAATATTGTCATTGCACGCCTTATAAGAACATACATGCACATCTTCAAAGAAAAATTTTATATTTCCAATTTCTTATCAAATTCTTTAGAACAACCATGTTTTTTTAAAACATATATGTTGTTTTTAGAACATATGTGCAAAAATACAATTATTGAAGGCGTGGATGTATGTTTTTGGTGGTTCTGTCAGTTCTCGCAGATAAGATGGTTCTCGCAAGAAAGTCTCATATATATATATATATATATATATATATATATATATATATATATATATATATATATATATATATATATATATATATATATATATATATATATATATCTTTATGTGAATTCGGTTTTTGGTTTGGTTCGGTTTTCATTTTGCCAGAACATCCAAATCGAAAACCAAATACTTTATTATGTTGAATTCGGTATTTACAAATTCGATTCGATTTTATTCGGTGTTCGGTTCTTGTGGGTATTACCCTGAACACCCCTAACTTCAGTAGTTACATCATTTACTGTTTCATCGCATAGTAAAAAAAAAAAAAATAAAAAAAATCTCCTGAATATACATTCCAGGAACTCATATATTTCTTTTATAAACGTCACTAAATAAAGTATTCAACTAACATGTAGAGCAAGTTGGAGTGGAAAGGCTACTTTTGGTTGAATAAGGTGACCCAGGTTTCATTCCCAATCCAATTGCTTACATGTTTTAATCTTATTTTTAAATCCTTTAGTTTTAGTTTTTTCAAAATTACACAGCATCCTACTACTTGATTCCAGTTATAAAGTTTTGTTAGTTATTTTATGATTTATAATCATAATAGTCGTTTTTTTCTTCTTTTTTATTTCTAAAGTCAAATATGAAGTGAAAAGACAATGACACAATGTAGCAAGCTAAATTGTTCGTATGTAAACATAAATGTACTTAAAGACACCGATTGTTCATACGAAAAAACTTATAAGTCACAAGCCGAATGTACTTACAAAACCACCTGGCCGCCGTCATTATGACGACACAAAACATATTGGTCCCAATTCAACTTGTCGTAAAAACAGATTGGCCAAATATCAACTTTTCGTTTTAAATACATTTTAACCGCCACATTGTCTTGAAATCAACCTTTGTAACAAACACACAACGTGATAATCAACTACAGTATAAGTCGAAAGTTAAATATAAAAAAGTAAAGTAAAGTAACTCCTAATACCGTCTTCCATGGTGTATGGGGGAGGTTGAGACGTAGACAGTCTTACCCCTACCTAAGGTAGAGATGCTGCTTCCGGTTCTACTAAAGGTAGAAAAGAATCTCCGGCCTTGCAAGAGGTGAGGATCGAACCCTTGACCTCTGTCTCCAGAGGCAAGGGTGTTAACCACTTTATCCAAGCTTTCGAAAGTTAAATATAAAACCAATTAAAAATACCTTAACATTCAAACCTTTGAATAGAAAAATCAAAACAAACAACAACGACCCAATCGCCCCCAACACACTTGCCGCAACAATAATCGCTAAACTCTAGTATATTGTAGAACGCTTTTTAGCAATCTAAACACTAGTTAGCAACAGTTTATCTAACTCGGGTTACTTTGTCTCGAAACAGTGTACTAATAAGGTACTAAATTCCTCCCGTCTTGAACCGCACTAACATCAACATATTCGGCTTATGGGACCTTATCGTGTGTCAAGACCGGGTTCATTATGAACACAAATCGCCCCTCAATATAGACTGCAAAGTGAAACAAATAGCTCAAAGTGGTTTAAATAAATACATAAATGTTAAGAATATGAATAGCTGAACGTGCAGTGGAGCTGACATGTTAAGAAAAGTGTGTTGTGTCTAAATAGTATAACGAATGTTCGAACCAGCTCCCCTTTCCGTATAAGCCTTTTTTTACATAGCCAGCCCCTTTATACTTTATGACTCTAAATCAAATTTATATAACTAGACATTGACTGCAAACACAATTTTTTTTTTTGGTCATTTACATACACCCCCATATACACATCATTATTTACATATTTTCTCAAACCTTGCTTTAATATCATTGTACATCGTGCATTAAAAACTTGTGTTTGAGGAAATATGTAAATATTGATGTGTATGTGGAGATGTATGTAAATCCCCCTTTTTTTTTTTTTTTTTTTTTTTTACCGAAAGCATAGGAAAAATCAGATTTTTTTTTTTTTTTAACGAAGATTACGAAGCAAAATTCAATTGGTGTCCCCCTTGGTTCCGGCCATGTAAATAACTTCTTTGTTTTGATGAGTTTCTATGAATGGTTTGAGTGATAAAAGTTGGCATTTTAGCCATTAGTTTGAACTTTGAAGGCAAAAAATTTGTTAATATTGAAGAGCTTGAATCCATATTTGCTTATTACATGAGAACAAGTTTTTTAAAGATGTTTAGAATGTTGTCTATACTTGTCTTGCTATAACAAAAAAATACTACATTTGTAAGAACAGAAACTTAATTGGACATCAATAGAAACCTCCAACAAATAGGTCGAAACACTCGCCAAGTGTTTTCCTGTTGGTACCGAACCAGCCATATATAGGAACAGAAACTTAACCCACAAATGCAGTTATACCAGAAGATAAAAGTAAATAAATCCATACACTTTGGGGTAACATAAAACTTTAAGAGTACAAGCACGAGTTGCAATTATCTTTTAGCACCAAGACTGATAATAATAATAGTAGTATCTTAAGACAAACAAAACCAATAGATATCAAAAAAACAGGTTCTAACCTTTCTTACTGAACCCAAAATCTTTTTCTATATAAGATCAGCAACATTTGATGGAAGTTCCTCGACAACCACATTGTAGAATTTCTGGATATCAGCAAGTATCCTTTCATCGTCCAAAGTCACAAAGTTAATAGCAACACCCTTTCTCCCAAACCTTCCACTTCGACCAATACGATGGAGGTAGTTTTCTGGGTTGGAAGATCGTGGTTGATGACAAGAGACACTTGCTCGACATAAATACCACGAGCTAAAAGATCAGTGGTGATCAAGACACGTGAAGATTCAGAATGGAACTCATGCATGATGATATCTCTAGTGTTTTGGTCCTTGTCTCTGTGAGTGGCAGAGACAGTCTGGTCTCGGCTTCTCATCTTGTCTGTCAACCAATTGTCTGTATGCACAGGCCATTTATCACTTCTTGGCTAGTGACAGAACCAGGCTTTATCACTCGGGTGGACCAAAATAAAAACATAAAAATTCATTTGAAAATAACAAATATCTTAATCCTTGAAATATTTTATAAAAGTAATCACCGAGTTGTTCAAAATATAACAATAACAATTATACAAAAAATTGAGTAAAAAACAATTATGGGTATGCCATTTTTATCTACAGATACCAAAATACATTCATAATACTAGTGATGTTGTAAATTATTTTGGGTTGGCCATGGCCCACCCGAGCCCAGACGTAGCTCCGTCCCTGCTCTTGGCTGCAGGATTTGGTCGCAAGTTGCCAGAATATTTAAAAATGGGATGGAGCATTCATTTATACATGGTCTCACTCTGGATATGTCTTGACTCATGAGATATACAAAAACCCTTATTTGATCTAATAGATAACTCATAAAATATCAAACTCGTGCTAACAGATGATAGAAAGCATACAATTGATAGAATTTCACAATCACGATATTCCAAGACTACAAAAACTCCGAAAGTAAGACACCCTTATTGAAAGAAAGTAATACAAAGCAATATAAATAGGAAAAGAACAATGTTTTTTAAGTAAATAAGAAAGAACTTACATACCAATGTTTCAAAGTTGAAACTCTGGACGAATGAGACCCAAAACAGTACGATCACTACCGTCAAACCAAACATACCTTAGAGAAGGTATATTGAACACAGAACGGGTAACAACTTGCTCGCAAAATGGACAACCACTCAATTTTAGCTTTCTTAATTTTGGGCACCCTTCCGATAACTTCACAAGTCCTGCATTTGACTTTACTATATTAGTAAGAGATAGAGACCGCAAATTAGCACCATACTTCCCGATATATTCCAAACTCAAATCCGTCAATCCTTCACCCGTCAATCCTTCACGCCAAAGACTAATATCTAGCCTTTCGAGTTTGTTGCAATCCATTAGCATAGCTCTAACCCCATTGTCTAGCGGTAAATCTGATATAACGTCTTCTTTACCCAACCGTATACGGAAATCACGCAGATTCTTTAAATGAGTTCCTACACACTCGAGAGCTTCATTTGAAATATCTTCAATGTTAACCTTTAAATACTCCAAATTAGTACATCCTTTTGCCAGAGCAATCAGTCCCCTCCCAGTTGCAAACCCAAAATGCTTAAGTTTGCGCAATTTCTTGCAAAACAGAGCAATAACTTGCAATCCCCTGTCTCCACATTCATCATTGGTACATAGAACTTCCAAATTGGGACACCTCTTATACAATAAACACTGGCACTCATAATCCAATGTATAAACTACAAGTTTCAGTTTCCTTATTTGATTCAAAAAAGGGAGTACACTCGAATATTGAGTTACGGACAACTCCATTCTACTTAAAGAACGTATATTAGGGGGAAACTGCAAACCAACAAGCTCACTCTCCTCATCATAGATCCAACCACCACCAAACTGTTCCAACCTAACAGCATATCTAAAGGCATCTCTTAGTTTACTTAGATAGCACGCTGCGATCTTCAACGATACTAATGAGTTACAACAGTTTTTTGCAAGAAGTATAAGATCTTCTGCATTAGAAATACGAGTATTCGTAACATGTAACGTTTCCAAAACTGTGCTATTCAATGCCAATTGATGTAACCAAGTCCCATCTTCCACACTAATATAATAATAAGAACATCCCAAACACAAAGTTCTCAATTGGTTACAATACTTAGAGACATGCATTAATCCATCACTTGAATACCCTTCACACTTACTAATTCTCAAACTCCTTAAATCCTTACCACGTGTTCTCGCCAATTTCTCGAGATCTTCATCATGAACAACAAGACGACGGATATAAAGTTCTTTCATATACCTAAACTCGAGAGCTAATTGTTCAATCCACGGGGTGATTCGCATATCATTATATGTACGTATAAAAACTGATTCGGGACCTTTGAGTGTTAACTACTCGATGAAAGGGAATCTTTTACTTAAAGAGGCAGGGTTTGGGCAGAAAAGTGTGTGGACAGTTAGGCGCTTACGCATAATGCCATCAATCTCATAAAACTTACGGGAAACTAAGGAAACAGAGTTTCGGTACTCAACATTGTGTATATAAGGTATAACTGAGTCTAAAACTTCCTCCCCCACGTTGGTTTTTTCGAGCTTACGTTTGGTGGGCGCCATTAAGGTTTCAAAATGCACAAATTCAATAAAATAAAGGCTAAATAAACAGCTTAGCTAACTACTCGTGAAACCCTTTTTTCATCTTATAACAATCAATAGCATAGCCTAATGAAAACCCCATTAAAATACAGCATTTAAGTCAATGGGACATTTTATCAAACAGTTGGTGCAAACACAAATGACCCAGATACAATTCTTATAAGAACAATTGTGTTTGTGTGTGTTTTTTATGGTGTAATTAGTGTGTGTGTGTTAAATGGAATGAATGAAAATGTTTTCACGTTTTTATGCGTGAATAAAAGATCTAAATTGACACACTTAAAAGTCCTTAAAAGTCGATTGAGGGTATTAGATGTGCGGTTAAGGGGGTGTTTGATTTCGACTTAATTGACTTAATATGAAAAAATTGAATTAATTAAGTCATATGAAAACTGTTTGTTTGTGACTTAATAGAGAAAGATGACTGAAAATATTAAGTAATAAAACTGAGGTTGTCTGCATTAAGTCATCTTTTAATTAAACATGACTTAATAAAAAAATTTAACAAACAAGCCCTAAGTGAATAAAAAAAATGGGTGGAGAACTAAAAAGTTCTAGTAAGTATTTTTTTTTGGTATGAAAGGTAAAGTAGAGAAAGTAAAGTAAAGAAAGGTAAGGGAGAGGAAGTATGCCTAGTGTTTTTTCTCATGTTCTTAAGAAATAATGAAAAGGAAGTAAATACAATTTGACATGTATTGAATTTGAAAAGAATGGTGTTCAAAATAAAGAATTGAGGGTCGTTTGGTTTGCAAAAGGATTTGGAAACGGATTTGGATTTGGTTTAGAATTAAAAAAAATGAGGTAAGAGAAAAAATTAATATTTTATTAAAAAATTTATTTTAATAGTTGATAAATAATTATTGGAAAGAAAGTTGGATAGTTTTATTTTTTAATAATTAATTTATGTATAGATTGTGAGTGAAAGATTAAATATAGGACCTATTATATGTTTTTATTTGCAAAAGACACCATATTAGCTAGGAATCAATCTATCATTCTTGGGCCCACATCAATTCCCAAAAGCTTGAACCAAACAATTAAACTTTGGAATGAAACAGTTCCTTAAATCCTAAAAGTATAAACCAAACGTGCCCTGAATAGAATGAATAAATTAAGAAAATCTAAAAAGAAAATGTGTGGATAGGAATGAGTAAAAGAGATAATAGTGACATATGAGAAATATTAAAATAATAAATCTTCTTTGTTTCTTTTCTTTTCATCCCATATATGGGTGGGTGAAAAAACCACTAAAAACCACCGATTTCCTTTTCTTAAGCTTACTTTAATTTTGTAAAAAAATCTTGAGAACATGCTCGCTTTTTTATTCCTTTCATTTTCTTTAACTTTCATCCAAAAAACAAACTTAAGAATATAGTGTAAATGTGCCCAAAGTGCTAGATGTGATAGCACTAAGAGTTTTGAACTGAACGGGAAAACCGAGCCGAACCGGTGCTACCAAAACCGAATCGACAATATTTGGTTTGGCTTTCTGTTAGCATTGATTTTATTATGAAGTGATGGTCATTGTGTTGTAAATGTAATGTGTGTCGAGTAGGATATGTTTATTAAGAAATAGTGGGCTTTTGGTGTTAATATAGAATAGAAAAGATCAATTAATGATCTATCCATCCTAAGCCCACACCAAAGCCCACTCCAAGCCCTTTAGGGCATCTCATGTAATACTTAAACACACTCTCACCACATAAGTTGAGTGTGCTTTAGAGAGTGTATGTGTGTATTTCTTCTTTCTTGTACTTCTCTCTCAATCTAATATACTCACATTCCCAGGTTATCCATTCTCTACTGCCACCATCTTCCTCTCTATCTCACCTCATCTATTTCTCTCATATTCCCCATCTATATTATCTCTTTTATCTTGTTCTTAAAGGTCATTCGATCTAGTGTTTGTGGTATGATAAAGAAGTGTTTTTCACTCACAACAAGTGGTATCAGAGCAATAACAAGAAACCTAGTGTCTCGCCTGTTTCTGAGAGTGCATGCAAGAAAGTAGAAGAACACCCTAGGAATTTACCGCTTTCCAAGAAGAAACATGTATCATCTAGTTGTAATGTTAAGACTCCTGTTTCTAATGCATGTAATGATTCTGATTGTTTAATGCAAAAGAAATCTTTGTCTAAAAATGCTTGTGATGATAATGTTTCTAATAATATGATATGCCTGAACAGAAAAAGAATCCTTCAGTAACTAGGGCTAAGTCTAGATATATTCGAAGACTTATTGCAAAAGCTAGGAAAACCACTAGCAGCCTATTGCCTAAGGATCACACTAAGTTTTGTGCATGGAAACCAACGGGTAGAAAGTTTGCACTTAAGAATGGCACATTAGAAATAGTTCCCAATGCATCAACGGAAACCATCTCTAAGTGTAATTCACCTGTTTCATCTAACCCACTGAAACCAAATGTTAAACGGTTTCCATATACAAAATCATCTGTTCTTTGCAGGTCATTGAAATTTGTCTTTGGATCGTCGACTCGGGTTGCTCCAAGCACATGACTGGGAATCTGAAGCTGCTGATCAATTTTGTGTGGCAGTTCATGGGGACTGTACGTTTTGGGAATGATCATGTTGCAGCTATTCTGGGTTATGGAGATCTATAGTTTGGAAATTACTTGATCACTCGGGTTTACTATGTCGAAGGGTTGGGATACAATCTGTTCTCAGTCGGACAGTTTTGTGATGCTGATTTAGAGGTTGCTTTTAGGAGAAACACTTGCTTTGTTAGAAATTTGGTGGGGAATGATCTCTTAATTGGGAATCGTGGCACCAATCTCTATGCAATTGACATAAACCAAATGGCCTCTTCATCACCTATTTGTCTCATGACCAGGGCAGGTGAAACAAAATCCTGGTTGTAGCATAGACGTTTGTCCCATCTTAACTTTGACACAATCAACAAGCTTGCCAAAGACAACATCGTCTCCGGTCTCCCTAAATTCAAATACACCAAAGAACACCTATGTCCATCATGTGAACAAGGAAAGAGCAAAAGAGCAACATTCAAACCTAAACCCGTACCTAGTTCGGTTGATAGGTTGCATCTGCTGCATATGGACTTATGTGGCCCAATGAGAGTTCAAAGCATAAATGGGAAAAAGTATATTCTTGTAATTGTTGACGACTATTCAAGATATACATGGGTAAAGTTTTTGAGATCAAAAGACAAAGCACCAGGCACCATCATCACCTTTCTGAAGCGGATTCAAGTTCTACTTCAAGCTCCAGTTAGGATAGTAAGAACTGACAATGGCACGGAATTTGTAAATTAGGAGTTAAGAACATTCTTTGAAGAAACTGGTATTAGTCACCAGACATCAGCTGTTAGAACTCCACAGCAGAATGTGGTAGTTGAAAGAAGAAATAGAACTCTTGTGGAAGCTGCTCGCATAATGCTGATTTATTCCAGTGCACCGTTATTCTTATGGGCTGATGCTGTCTCTACTTCTTGTTTTACTCAAAACCGATCCCTAATCCATCCAAGATTCAATAAAACCCCATATGAACTTATCAACAACCAAAAACCGGATATTTCTTATCTTCATGTATTTGGCGCTTTATGCTATCCAACAAATGACAGGGAAGATCTGGGAACGTTGAAGGCTAAGGGTGATATTGGAATCTTCATTGGTTATTCTGAAAACTCGAGGGCATTCAGGGTGTATAACAGGAGAACGAAAAAGATCATGGAGATGATGAATGTGAAGTTTGATGAAATTTCATAAATGGCTTCTGAGAGACTCGCTCTATAGAACCCGCGCTTAACCCGATGACTTCCGGACATATCAGTTCGGGACTCGCACCTCAAGGAGCTCAATCAATTCATGACGAACAACCCACAACTCAAGAACTGGATAATTTCTTCGAGTTTATGTTTGATGAATACTATGGTGGCGCTTCGAAAAATGCATCTAACCAACATTCCGCTGCACCCACTCAACATCAACAACCACCACCACCTCCACCAAATCCAGATGCATCCACAACATTCGAAGCTGGCGCACCAACTCCCTCAACATCAACATCATCAACATCTACTCCACTAACTCCAGTAATTGAAATTGTTCTACCAAGAATTGATGAGCAAGAACAAAATAATGCTGTGTTAGACGAAGAAGTCTTCGAAAACCCGTTTGGAACGGAATCTGGTGAATCATCTTCCAGATTACATGAACCGACTAACACGCATTTGTTCAGTCCAAGGTACCCTTCAACACTACAGTGGACAAAAGACCATCCGATTGAACAGGTTATTGGTGAACCCTCAAGACCAATTCAGACGAGAAAACAATTAAACACCGATTGCGACATGTGCATCTATGTCTGCTCAGTCAGTCTCATAGAACCTAAGAACATTCGGGAAGCAATGACAGATAATGCCTGGATTGAAGCGATGCAGGAAGAACTTCTTCAATTTCAAATCCATGACACCTGGGATTTAGTTCCAAGACCATTTGACAAACTAGTCATTGATCTTAAGTGGTTATGGAAAAACAAAAAGGATGAAGAAATGACTGTAATTCGCAACAAAGCTCGTCTGGTGGCAAAGGGATACAGACAGGAAGAAGGGATAGATTTTGAAGAGTCATTCGCACCAGTTTCAAGGCTTGAAGCAGTCAGGATTTTCTTAGCTTATGCGGCTCACAAGAACATCACGGTTTATCAGATGGACATCAAGACGGCATTCTTGAATGGAACTCTGAAGGAAGAAGTGTACGTGAGTCAGCCAGACGGTTTCATTGACAAAGATCATCCGGAATACGTCTACAAGCTAAAGAAAGCAATCTATGGTTTGAAACAAGCCCCACGGGCGTAGTATGACGAGTTATCATCTTTCTTCTTGTCAAATAATTTCACCAAAGGAACAATTGATCCAACCTTGTTTACAAGAAAATTCAAAAATGACATTTTGATTGTTCAGATTTATGTGGACGACATAATATTTGGGTCCACTAATCCGACACATTCAAAACATTTTGAAAATCTCATGAAAAGCAAATTCGAAATGTCCATGATGGGTGAATTAAAATTCTTTTTAGGCTTACAAATTCATCAATCCCCACGTGGTATTTTTCTTAATCAAGCTAAATACACAATTGAGATTTTGAAAAAACATGGTATGGACAATTGTGACTCTGTTGGAACTCCAATGGTCACTTCACCAAAAATTGGCGCTGACATATATGGGAAACCCATGGATCCGAAGAAATATCGGAGCATGATTGGTTCTCTCATGTACTTAACTACAAGCCGACCAGATATTCATTTTGTTGTTTGCTTACTTGCACGGTTTTAGGCAAGGCCTACCGAACTTCACCTCCAAGAGGTTAAACGGATCTTTCAATACCTTCGAAGAACCATTAACATGGGACTTTGGTATCCGAAGGATTCATAGTTTACACTAATAGCATTTTCAGATGCAGACCATGCCGGTTGCCAAGTTACAGCGAAGAGTACATCAGGCGGAGCATAATTTTTGGGAGAAAAGCTAGTAGGCTGGTCCTCAAGGAAACAAGACTGCACTGCTTTATCAACAGCAGAAGCTGAGTATGTGTCTCTATCTGCGTGTTGTGCCCAAGTTCTATGGATGAGGACACAGCTCACAGATTATGGTTTCTCTTTCGACCGCATACCTTTGTATTGCGACTCGAAAAGTGCCATAGCCATCTCGTGCAACCCAGTGCAACACTCCAAGACCAAGCATATTAGAGTCCGCTATCACTTCATAAAAGAGCACGTTGAAGAGGGTACTGTTGAATTGTTTTTTGTGAACACTGAATAACAACTCGCCGATCTATTTACTAAAGCCCTCCCAAAAGAGCGGTTTGAAAACTTAGTTCGTCGAATTGGAATGCGAAGCCTAACTCCTGAAGAGTTAGAAAGTCTTCTCGAATCTTCTTAATTTATATCAACAAGCTTCGCATGTAAATATTTTTGTAAATATATACTTGTTAAAATTAATACTGTAAATACAGAAAATTTCAAAAAGACATAAAAAATATAAAACTCAAAAAACCAAAAATATTCTTCTCACGACATGTCTCTCATATAATCGATATTCTGTACGTATCTAGAAATGTCATTCAACAATGATACGGGCATGTACAGATGCTTGAGCGAGAGTTCTTTTTTATGTTTTTCTAAAACATGTCGTTTCTCAAATTTTTCTTCAATAAGGCTTTCGTACATTTCAGTACGGAACCCGTGCTTTATTGTGAAATCTTTTATCGTGGCCCGAGTACTCCAACTCGAAAATATTTCATACTAAAGGCTACATTGAATGACTTCTGATTATTTTCGATCAGAACTCGCAATGTTAATGGCAAAAAGCTAAACCAGTGAGCACTTAATCAAAATTGTTTCAAAAAGATTTTTAAAAAAAGTCTTTCTATAAATTTTGTGCTCACAATGAATCCCTCGAAGACCCTTAAATGCTTTTTGTTGGTCCCTTTACATGATTAGAGTTAACTAGAAAGTTAATCTATTTGTGTTAATGACTAATACAATGTTTAAGGTTAATTCTAACAGTTATAAAACGTGAATATAAAAACAACAATATTTTTCAACGTTTAAATTCTTATTAGAAATAATTCCAAGAATCTATTACCCAAGTGTTTTGCGGAACAAACACTTGGGATTGAATAGACAAGGGTATGGGGTGTCTCCTATCGAAACTCAAGTTTTGCTTGAGTGGTAACAATATACCCACTGAGCTATCTCAGTGAGTTGTATACTCTTTGTAGGAGAGAAGTTACTTTGCAAAAGTTCTAAGCTTTCAATATACAAAGCACACCTTAACTTCTCTCCCATCTGATCTATTTATACACAAGTAATCTAAGTATAAGTGATTAAATATAATACAAGTTGTTGAGGTTGCGTGTCTGACAATTACAAATAGTAATTGTCATTTTCAAGAACCAATAGGAAAGGGCTAATAAGACTTTGGGAGTTGTTGGCTGACACTCCATGACTTTTAGCCGCAATAGGGAAGGTTGGATCTGACAAGAGAAGAGTGTTGGGCTGACACTATTATCTTCTCATATCTTTTCCCTATTGTTCCCGCCTTTTCTTCAGGCGTTGGTTCCTCAGTCTTTCAATCACTTTGTTTGTTGAGGAGACTGGGGTTCAGTGAGTTCTTGTCCAACACTCACTGAACCATCATCTTCTTCTTTGGCTTAAGTCCTACTCAGGGAGTACCGCCTTCCTGAGTAGTGAATCCTTCTTCTTGAATTCGCCTTAAGCATCCTGAAGATGACTCACTGAGAGGTTGTTCTCTTAGTGACTTGAATTGTTCTCGGTTTAAGTTAACACTTAGTTAATTTTTGTCCAAATCATGTTTGAAGCATTCTTGGGTTTTTCATGACCCAACAATCTCCCCCTATTTGAATATAAATTATTCCTAAGTGTTTTGATCAGTTATGAGTGAGCTAATGACTTCTACTCATACTTAATGTACTAGAATGTAAATAAGGACACTGAAATAATAAAAACATCGTCTTATTGATATCATTACAAGTCCTAACAAGCTAAGTACAAAAAAAAGGGATAGTGGGGATATTCAGGCAGGTCTATCAGTTCAACTTGATTCCAAGGGCTTCAAGCTTGGGCTTCTTTGACTGCAGCTCTTGTTGGTCAGGATGTTCATTGATTTTCCTTTTCAGATCTTGACAAAACTTCACATTTTCAGGACTCTTGAGTGGAGAGGCCATCATTAGAAAGCCAAGCATTGCTTTGATCCCTGATAAATCGATATCACTCCACCTTTGGAAGGCTTTGTCACCGAACTCATCAATGAAGAACAAACCTCTTTCAGGTTGTTCAATGACCATATTGTTCCTGAAAGGAACACCTTCAGGGAGAGCCCTATTGCAGTCAAGACCAGGAATCTTGATCTCAGGCTCAGCTTCTATCTTCTTTCTTTTCCTTGAAGAAGACTGAGAGGGAGCTGGTTGTGCTGATTCAGGAAGAAGAGATGGAGTGCCAAGTTCCTGAGGTGCAGCTGCCAATCTTTCATACCTCTGACTCAAAGACTTCATCAGATTAGGGACCACAACATTTGATTTCTTTGCTATTAATGGACCCAACTCATCCAATTCTGTGATCCCGAAGTCAGCGAATCTGAAAGGTTTATGAACATCAAAGTTTCTTTTGTCAGCCCCTCTGTAGACAGTGACAACGGCAGGATTGGTGTTTCGTTGAATATGAACATCAGTGATTGGTTCTGGCTTCAACCTGTCAGCCATATACCACTGATATTTCTTAATCCTATTCTGCCTGATCTCTTCAGCCCTTTTATTCCTTTCCTCTCTTTTCTTCCTGAGAGTGATCATCTCCTCAGACTGAGCTTTCACAAAGGTCATACCACCCTCTCTTCCTGAGAGATCCTTAGCCTCAAGACCAATTTTCTCAGCCTCTTCATGAACAACCTTAATTATAGCAGGCTTGCTCACCTTCTCTTCCTCCTTTAACTTCTTCTTTGCTTCCTCTTCCTGAAGATAAGCACTGAGTTCATTAGCTGTGAAGTGGTGAAGAACTCCATCAATTTCATATGGGATCCTGAGTGGTGATTCAGGATCCTTTGCAACCGAGATCGGTGCTGGTTGAGGCTCAGGTTCAGTGAGGATGCCTTTGCCTTTATCTTGATGGAGGGAAGAAGCTTCAGGAATCTCCCCCTCAGTGTGAGAAGGAGGAGAAGTAGGTTGTTGGCTTGGGACTCCAGTGTCTTTCTCCCCCTCAACTGTTGCTTGAGCCATGGTGATAGCAAGAGTTGGAGTCACTGGAGCAGCAGGACCCTTGAAAGCCTGATAGATCTCAGTCATCATTGATTTGATGTCCGAGGTGTCTTTCTGAAGAGTTGAGATCTGATCCGCCAGAGATGCCTGAGAAGCTTCGATGCCTGACATCCTTGACCCAAGAGACCATGCCAAAGATGTTGAAGATTGTGCCCAAGTACCCAGATGTTTTTCCTGAAGACCCATGGAAGTCCTGATTGAGTCCAATGAAGAGGTAAGACCCTGAATCTTAGAATCCTTCAGTAAGCTGAGAAGATCACTGATTTCAGCTGATTGCTTCTGGTAAGTCTCAGCAGCCTGAAGGACCTTCTTGGTGAGTACGGGGTCATCCTTGACAGCTGTTTGAATAGTTCCAAGGCTGTTGGTGATGCCTTCAAGAGTAAGATTGAACTTCTAGAAATGAAGATCAATAGCTGTCAGGGAGTGTTTGGTGTCAGATTGGATTTCGATCACATCATCATGAAAACTTTCAACATCTGCCTTCAGGTTGGCATAGTGAACAACAGCTTCAGTGTGATGATCAAACATCTCATCAGTGAGACCAGTGAAAAGAGCTCTGTTGGTCTTCAGTAGGAATTTGACCAATTTTCTTTCAGTGAGGGGAAGAGAGTTATCATACTTCTGGAGGATGTCCCCAGTATCAGAAGAATCAGAAGATTGAGAACCTGACTCTTCACTTTGGCTTGGAGATGACTGATGTGATTGTTCAGGTTGTACATCAGTTTCCATATCCTCACCTGCCTCAAAAATTTCCTCTTCACTCTCTTCCCTGAGCTCTTCATCAGACTCAATAAAATCCTGAAAGTCCCCCATGGACTCAATACCCAAAAAATCAACCAGCTCCTCTTTATAAAAAGACTTGCCTTCGGTTTGGTCAGGTCCTGACCCCGTTGTCATAATAACTGAGTGGGTTTGCTCAGCCTGACTAGCCATAATAACTGGGGTAACACCAGCCTGGCTTTTGGGGGCAGTTCCTGAGAGAATTGGACCGCCTGAGGGGTTTATGGGTTCCGTATCAGCGGGTTGTTTCTTTCCCTCTGAGTCTTTGTCCCCCTTAGCACCTTCAACCACTGATGGGTGTTTTCTAGTGGTATCACTAGGTACTGATTGTGAAAGTTGGTGGACCCCCTTCCCATCAGGATTGTGCTGTCCTTCAGGGGATTTAGGATCCTTTTCTCCCTGAGATCCTGAGGGTGATTGCTCAGGAACGTTAGCGGGATGTGAATGTTTGTGGGTCCCCTTCTCAGTAAGGTAGTGCTGCCTTACCGAGGATTTAGAACCCTTTCCTCCCTTGGGAACTGATTGTTTTTTGACAGTTCCTTCATCGGGATGTGAGGGGGAATGCTTCCTGATCCCTCTGACTTGTTTATGTCAGTTGAACCATGTGGAAGGGGTGTGCCCGAGGTCACTGAGGATGATTGCTCAGTGACCTCCGTTGGCCTTTGTTTTGAGGTCAAGAGGGTCTCAGAAATGGGTGTCTCAGAGGTCTCGGCCTTTTTCAACCTCTTTTTAATATTGAGTTGGTTTTGAGGATCAGTCTCAGTGGCGAGTGGCTTGGGTCTAACCACCTGGCTGGACTGACCCTTCTTTGTCTTCTTCACCTTTTTGGTCGGTGAAGGAACTGGAGAGATAGCGTCATTACCCTGAATGACTGATTGCATGTATTCAGTCAGGGCAATATGTGTAACCTCACTGATGCTACTAGTAAAGTTTGACTTGTGCAGGACGTCAGGCTTCGTACCTTCTGCATCAGTCCTCACATAGTCAGAACCAAGTAGGTCCTGAAGCACACAGGAAACAAATCTAGGATAGGACATATGCCTTTTCCTATGTTTTCCTGAGAGCTTAGCAACAAGGTTGATGTGTCTCGCGACTTCTAGTTTTAAATTTATAACACGAATTACCGAATAAAGCTAAGAACACACGGGCAAGTATGACCCTTTCGTATGTAGCTAGTTTTGTTTGGTAAGCCGAGGTCGTTCACTGGGATTTGGGTGTTTTCAGTTGTGAAGAATCTATGTAACAATAAGCAATTAAAAGGTGGTAATTGGTTGTCACGACCAAAAATACCATATAAGCAACAAGTAACACTAAGAATGATGATTATGTGAATTCAATAAGATTAAAAACAATACTTGTTTGGAACTAGTGTCTATTTCAATGGAGTGAATGGAGTATCGGGTAGATATTAAGCAATAACAAATAAAATCTAAGTTCATACAATTCCAATTCAATGGGTGATATCATGAAATTGCATACATCATGGTTTAGACTAACATTTCCTTTCGGCCTTTTTAATGTTATTATAAACCGATTCATTATAAATCATTTGTTAGAAATATTAGTTTTACCAATTTGTTCATAAGAACCCTTTCGACCTAAACAAATCCATTTAACATGTTTATTCATAGTTGTCAATTATGAAATGCCAAACATATATGCGCATTAACATTTGGAACAAATCATAACAAGAAGTTCTTTCGACCTTATAAACCCGGTTATGATTCATCAACAAGTTATTTAGACATGTTAATATTCAAACAAACTTATAAGCAAAACCATAATTCTATATTGCAAAATACCAAACACTCCATATCAATATTCACATGATTCCAAACAAGTATAAATAAAACTAACCACTCATGTCAACCAAAGACATAAACTCATAAATCATATCAATAACAAACATCTTGAAATATAAAAGTAACAAAGTTTACCCAAAGTATGGATTACAATAGGCAAAGGTGAAGGATTATAGCAACCTTCAAGACTCCAATCAACTACAACTTCTAACCAAGCCGGAAAATCACACCCGAACACTTCGTCAAGCACTTGAGCACTACTTCTGGAAATGGCAGAGGTTTGTGGCCTTTTGGGGTTGATAATAGTTTGTGGAAATTCGTCCTTAAGGTTGGAGGCTAGAATATCACACCCAAAACCATGTCAAAATGGTCTTATTAATAGGTAGAAGTCACCCTTAGCCAACAAGTAAGTTACTTGGGCACAAAGTGTCATAAAAATGCTGGTTTAGGAGTTAATGGAGGCATATGATTGGACATGGGGCTTAATGACACTTAATTACACATTAAAAAGGACTTTTGAGATGACAGATTCCTCCATCCGATCGGTTGCGGGGCCATACCGATCGGTTGGATCTCTTTTTCCAGGCCAAAGTTGTAGATCTTTCTCTTAGCTTTCCGTGGCCGCTTGAATCATCGAAATCCGAGTTCGTATGCTCGAGTTATGGCCAAAATGGTGAAGGTGTGTCGGGAACAACGAGTCTTCCATTATTTCTTCGTTTTAGCTTCTTTTCTTCATTTCTTTCCTCGTTTTTCCTCTTGTGCTTTATTCTTGAGTCTTTGGAGTGACAAACTTCATGACTTTATCTTCTCGAATATACTCCAAGATAGTCGCTTTTGTCGGGAATTCTTCGTACATGCATAAATCTTCGTTTATTGATCATTTATTCGACTTTTTCTCCGTTTTCTTGTACTTGAGCTTCCATGAACCTAAAACATAAATTATACTCAATTAAGTACCATAAGTTCGTAAAAGTGACCAATATATATGCATAAAATCCACAATAACGCTCCTAAAAACATGTTAGATTTGAGCGTTATCAAAGGTCTCGGAAGATTATTCCTCCGATGTCAATTTTTGTACCCTCAAGGAGACTGAACAACATCAATTGTTGTGATGAGTTCAATTGTTCCGTAGAGGATTTATTTCCACCCAGGACCTGAATGAAAAATGTCATCAGTATCCTCCAAATAGGATGGAACCATGTTTTGACTACTGGAGCCTTCTCCAGTAAGCCTCCCGCAGACGTTGTAGGACGTCTGGGGTCATGGGGTGCAAGAAAGATCAGTTCATTCTTTATGTCCTGATCAGTATGGTTGGGTGAAAACGCTTCAGCAAAGTCAAGGCCTGTGGCTTTGATGAAGGTTGAGTAGTCAAAGGAGTGGGTTCTACTCCCATTCATCACCGTGAAGGTGATGATTGACTCTTTGGTGTCTTTGGGGCTGGTAGCCACAGCCGTACACTAGAATTCCCTCAAATAGTCATGGTAGATGACTGAGGGGGTGTGGGTGAAAGCCTTTGCAAGAAAACAATTACGAAGAAATTTCATAACGTTCTTGTAGGCTAGGTAGATTTGTGGATATGAGAAATTTCCCACCACATTATTTTTGGTTAGGTCTACACCCTCCATTGTGAAATCCACATTGGGGCGTATTTCACAGCTTTAGAAGAAGCCATTTGTGGGTAAGTCTGGGTTTGACTAAGGTTTATGGGTTTCTAAAGCTTAAGAATACACACACAATTTGTTTTTGAGAATTAAAAATGGCAGAGTTTTGCTTAAGATTCTATAAAAACATGTGTGTGTTTCTTTTGGTTGGGGTATGTGAGGATCTAGTGTATACACGGTTAAGATGGTTAAACCTTGTGTCTTTGTGTATGAGATATATTGACTTAATATGATTAAGCACGCGGAATTTACTTAACCACACTTAGAAGGTTATGTATGTTATGGAAATGGAAGAATTATGTTTGTTACTTAACAATGAACAAAGAAAGTATTTCACTAAACGATTCAATATTATTCCAAATAATACGAGTGATCTTGAGTTTTTCACTAGGGTTACAAAACCTTGAATCTTATGTTTTAGACTTGTGATATTGTTTTTGTTCTTGTTCTAACAGTTATGCATGTGCATGTGTGTTCTATTGTGTCTAGTTTATAATATCTAAGTCTAAGATCTCTTTTATAGTTGCAAGAGATCTTTACAATTTTGCTAAAAGTCTTGACCGACTTACTTATTTAACTTATGCATATTGTGTCAGTACATAAGATACAACATGTATCTATGTATACAACTTGTTAACTAAGCACATGGAGTAAGATATTATCTACCGTATATGTTTGACCAAAATACAATAAATATCTTCTTGATCTTATCCTATGAGTCACTGATCAGCAGTACTTTGATGAAGCAGCAGTACTTTGATCATGAACTAGCAGTACCTTGATGTACTAGCAGTACTTTGATGTACGAGCAGTACCTTGACTTAGAGTAATTTCTAATACTCTAATCTTCAGAATATTTAATTCCCAACAATCCTCCCCTAAACATGTGAATTAATTCAAACATGTTTTTCTGAATTAAATGAGGACTTGTGAAGATCTTTCAAACACTTCTTGAATCTGAACATTCTTCTATTCTGAACTCATCTGCTTTGTTCTTCTTTGACTTCAGCAAATATCAAAACATTGTACCAAAAGATGGTGCAATTTCCTTGGATGGAGAAATTGTAAGAGGCAATGATGCTGTGTATCTTGGATGCTTGTTTCAACAAGTGAAATCATCTAACCAGCATGTCTTTGAAGTGAAATTGAAACTTTTCTTTGTTTGATCTAGATAGAACTTTCTCCTTTAGGAATGCTTCATCCCTTCTAGATATTTGATCTGTTCTAATCATTTTCAACCTCTACATCATCTTGTATGCTCTTGTCTTCTCCTTCCATATATTGGTTTTATTCTTCCTTTTCTGGGCAATTATTTCCTCCCCTGAAGCAAATAACTTTTGTTTCCTCCCCTTGTTTGGAAGATCTCACTGTGTACTAAAGAACTTCTCTTCATATCACCTGATCTATTAGTTTGAACTTGTTTTCAGACAATATTGTACATGACGCCATCAATTCCTTAAGAGTTTAAGTTGCTGTCCTCATCACTTCTAGGTGTGTTAACTCCTATGAGAGGTGAATCAGTGGACATTTTGATTCATAATCCATAAATGAATGGTTTTTTCTGAATCCTTGAAAATCCTTTTAGGAAATCATTTAGCTTAGTAGTATGTTTATGATTTTAGAATTGAAAAATCATACTACATTCAACCATTTTGAAAGAATCAAGTGTGTAACAGACACCTAATCAAAATTTCGGTTTAAAAATAACCTCTGGTTGTGTGAGAACCAATGTATTTCAGTTATCACTAACTGCCTGTGAAAAGATAAATCTATTCAAAAGATTTTCTTGACAGGGTTTCCAGCTCATAGTAATTGTTACCTCCAACACAAGTGTTAGATTCACTTGTACTAGCTGTTATTTCTATCAGATGTCCTTAGACTAACTCATTATACTTGAAAGTATAAAATGATAGAAAATGAGTTGTATCAGTTACTATCTGACCAACTAAGTCATCAATTCAATGTGAAATATCATAACTAGATTTCAAGAAAGAAGTTTTAAGGAGGTTTAATTCCTAAACTCAGTCCATCATAAATCTACTATGGTCAGCAATTTGATAGGCATTCTGCTGTTCCCATTTCACTTGAAATATCCTTTGTGTTCACATATTCATACCTGAAATAGTTAGTCTAAAACCAAAAGAACAATGTACAAAGTACTTGTCTTGCATTAGATTAATCATAAAACCAACTGTATGAATAACACAATTCAAATTTTGATATAGCAGTACCTTATAAATCCAGCAGTACTTTCAAAAATTTATGTACAAAAACACATCATATTGAAAATTTAAAGATTAAGCATTCCAATACTTGCTATTAAGTACTGAAACCTTGAAACATCAAAAGCTTTTGTTAACAGATCTGCAAAATTATGTTCTGAAGCAATTTTAAGAACTTGAATTAATCTTTTCTCATTGCAATCTCTTATAAAGTGATGCCTAATTTCAATGTGTTTTGTTTTAGAGTGTTGTACCGGATTTTTAATAATACAAATTGTACTACTATTATCAATATAAATAACAGTGTTTAAGAAATTGTACCCATAATCAAGAAGTTGGTTTTGAAGCCATAGAACTTGACTAGAGCAACTTGCAGCAGCTATATATTCAGCTTCAGTTGTTGAATTTGCCACACTTGTTTGCTTCTTACACTGCCATGAGACAAGTCTACACCCAAGGAATTGACATCCTCCAGTTGTTGACTTTCTGTCTAAGCTAGCACCAGCATAATCACTATCTGAATATGCTACCAAATCAAAAGGAGATTCTCTAGAATACCATATACCCAACCTTGGTTGACCTTTAAGATATCTAAAAATTCTCTTGACTGCAGTTAAATGAGAAACCTTTGGAGTAACTTGAAATCTTGCACAGACACAAACAGGAAACATGATATCAGGTCTAGATGATGTAAGATACATCAAAGAGCCTATCATAGATCTGTAATTGTGTACATCTACATTTTCTCCATCTTCATCTTTCAGAAGGTGCTTCTCTGAGTCCATTGGTGTGCTTGCTATTTTTGAATCAGCAAATTGAAATTTTCTAAGTATCTCTGCAACATATTTGTCTTGACTAATAAATATGCCTTCAGATGATTGCTTAACTTGCAAACCCAAAAAGAATGTAAGTTCTCCCATAGAACTCATTTGAAACTTATCTTTCATAAGCTTCTCAAATTCTAAACACATTTCCTTCCTTGTAGATCCAAAGATAATGTCATCCACATACACCTGCACTAACAGAAGATCCTTCTTGTGCTGTTTGATGAAAAGTGTCTGATCAATCTTCCATCTTTGAAATCCATTTTCTAATAAATAGGAAGCAAGTGTTGCATACCAAGCTCTTGGTGCCTGATGAAGGCCATAGAGAGCTTTCACTACTCTGTACACTTTGTTTGGATGTAATGGATCAATGAAGCCAGGAGGTTGTGAAACATACACCTCTCTTTCAATTTCACCATATAAAAATGCGCTTTTGACATCCATTTGGTAGACTGTGAAGCCTAAAAATGAAGCATAAGCTAGAAACAGCCTAATTGCCTCAATCCTTGCTACTGGAGCATAAACTTCATCATAATCTATCCCTTCTTCTTGTGTGTACCCTTGTGCTACTAATCTAGCCTTATTCTTGATCACAATTCCTCTGTCATCCCTTTTGTTCTTAAAAACCCATCTAGTGCCAATTAGCTTCTCACCTGTAGGTAAATCAGCTAGCACCCAAACCTTTTGAATCTTGAACTGAAGAAGCTCTTCTTGCATAGCCTCTACCCAGCTTGAATCATCTAGGGCTGTAAGAATATTCTTTGGTTCCTTTTGAGAGAGAAAACATACAAATAAACATGAGTTTGAAAGTTCATGTTGTTTTGAAGCATAAAGGGCATCAAGAATCCCTTGTTGGTCTGAAGAGACTAGTTGTCTTCTTGTCTTCACACCAGATTGTACATCTCCAATCACATTATCTAGGGAATGAACTTTGTGAATTCTTGTGTGTGGGGTAGTGGGAACATGATAAGATGGTGTAAGATTAGTCACATCCACTTCATCTTCTTGGAACTCTGCATCTTTTGAGTGTGAAGGACCAGCAGTACCTTCAACTGAACTAACAGTTCCTTCAAATGAACCACCAGTACCTTGAGAAGTACTCACAGTACCTTGCTCTGTCTCAGCAGTACTTTCAATATTCAACATATTGAGTTGTTCCTCTGTTCCAACATCTTTTCTTTGAGCCTCAACATCCTCTTTTGCTTTACCAGAAGAAGATTCATCATTGTTTGAAGCTAAATCCACACTGGTACTTGACCACAATGGCATAATGACATCAGATTGATCTTTATCTAACTCCACCTCATTTGTTGCTTGTGAACCTGAAAAATTATTAGTTTCTGCAACAACAGGTAAATAATTCATAGAGTTTGTTAGATAATCAAGATCAAATATCCATTTTGGTCCTTGACCTACTACATTGGATTTGTTTTCCTGAAACTCCACATGTAGTTCTTCTTGAACTTTCTCAGTTCTTAAGTTGTAAACTCTAAAAGCTTTGCTAACAAGAGAATATCCAACTAAGAAACCTTCATCTGCTTTACCATCAAATTTTCCTAAATGGTCTAAGGTATTGAGAATTGTCACATGACATCCAAAAGGTCTAAGAAATCCTATTGCAGGAGTTCTACCATTAAAGAGTTCATATGATGTCTTATTGTGAGGCTGCACAACTAAAACTCTATTTTGAACATAGCAAGCAGTGTTAATTGCCTCTGCCCAAAAGATTATTGGTAGCTTAGAATCAGCTAACATTGTTCTAGCAGCTTCAATTAGTGTTCTATTCTTTCTTTCAACCACTCCATTCTGTTGTGGTGTTCTAGCAACACTATATTCTCTCCTAATACCTTTTTCTTTGCAGAAATCATCCATAACTCTATTTCTAAACTCTGTCCCATTATCACTCCTAATGACTTTGACTTTCTTGCTTACTTGGTTTTCTATCAGTGTAATGAATTCCTTAAGAATGCTTGATGTCCCATCCTTAGTGGCTAAAAAGAAAACCCATGTAAATCTGCTATAGTCATCAGTTATAACAAGACAATATTTTTTATGTTGTATACTCCTTACTGAAACTGGTCCAAATAAGTCCATATGCAGCATAAACAATGACTGATTGATAGAGTTAAAAATCTTGGGCTTACAAGTGGCTTTGTGTTGTTTGCCTTTTAGACAAGCAATGCATGTTTGATCATTTTCAAATCTTTTGTGAGGTAAACCTCTTACCAAACCATTCTTAACAATTTTATTTATGGTTTTGAAGTTAATATGACCAAGCCTTCTATGCCATAACATTGATTCATCCAATGTGGCCTTTGATACAAGACAAGTTAAATCCTTTTTAGGAATGATGTTCTTCATATCAACACTATACATATTGGCCTTTCTAGGAATTCTAAGAAGTACTTGATTTTCATCAGGCATCTTAAAATCCTTAGATAGAACAAGACATTCAGTGTCAGTAAAAAGGACATTATTCTTTTTGTCACACATTTGTGAAACACTAAAAAGATTATACTTTAACTCTTGTACATAGTACACATTTTCAAAATCTAAATTTCCGGTTTTAATAGTACCTTTACCAGAAATTTTGCCACGAAAACCACCTCCAAAGGTAACATATCCTCCATTGAATTCTTGAAAATCTGAAAGATAAGACATGTTGCCTGTCATGTGATTGGAACATCCACTATCTGAGTATCCTTGATCTTGATGATCAATAGAATGTCCCTGCACACAAATAAGAAAGTTAGTTTTCTTTGGGGATCCAAGCCATTACTGACTTGAATCTGCCTCTTGCATCAATATAGTTTAATCTTTTAAGGACTGTTGATGCAATATTGGATTTTTGAATCCAACATGCTGAGGCCTTAACAGCATTTGCCCTATTACCCTTAGCAGCAGAGTGAGTAACATGTTCAGCAGAGTCTGCTAACCTTGAAGTCACACCCTTTGGTTTCCAAATTTGTTTGTGAACCACTGCTTTTGTTTGAATGGGCCTTAGAACAGTGTTAGATGCATGTTTGAAAGTTGTTTTTGCATCCTTAGCTGTTGATTTTGGGTTAACAGTCATCAAAGGTCTAACAGTACTTTTAGATTTACCAGTACTTTGAGTTTGAACTGGCAGTACTTTGTTAACAGGACCTTTTTGTCTATCAGGACCTTTGAGTCCAGACTTGTTTGAGACTGTTCTGGGTTTAGATCTATGAGTATTAGAGTGAAAAAGAGTTTGAGGAGTTTGCCTTTTGTAATTCACCCTATTGTATTCATACCCAGTTACCCTTTGGTTGCAGAAAGCTGCAAGATGGTCAAAACTACCACATGTATAACAAGCTTTATTATAAAATGCAAAGTCATCACCTAATTGGTTAGACTTGAGGTTGTTCCAATTCCTTTGGTTACCTCTGGGCTTGTTTGTAGTTCTATATTGTTCACAATATCTAACTGGTTTCCTAACAGTACCTTTACCAATTGACTTAGGCCTGTTAGTGTTGTGATTGACTATCTTAGGAAGACTTGTTCCTACTTTCTTAACCAATACAGGTTTAGACATAACCTGTTCTTCTTCATCACTATCACTATCAGTTGTGCAATCTTCAACAACTATAGCATCTCCTTTCTTAACAAAGGACACCTTGTCCTGATAAGATAAAGTTTTATCTAAACTTTTACTTACCTTCTCTATCTTTGGAGATTTAGTGACCTTAGAACCATATTCCATGATTGGTTCTTGAAACTCAGGTAACCCTGTGTGTGCTAAATCAATACCTGGAGGTGAATGAACACCTCTGTATGGTGGGGGTACAGACTTAAATCCAACACCAGAATTGACCTTATCAATAACTTGGGCTTCCCAAAGCTTATTGAATCCTTCTGAGGAATGTGCTAAAACATCCACAGAAACCTTTACATTTTCTCTTTCATTCTTATGTTTAGCTAATGATTCGTTCAACTCAACAATACACTCATCTCTGATCTTAATGTCATTTTTTAGTATATTGATGTCATCAGCAAAATGAATTTCATTATTTTTAAAATGTAAGACTTGTTTTTCTAAAACACCTAGACCTCTTTTGTGATTAGCCAAATTAAACAAAGAATCAAGCAGCTCTTGTTTATGAGCTTCAAATCTCTTATTAAGGTCTTCATAAGCTTTAAGATTAGGACATGATTCAGTACAAGATGTAATATTGTTTACCTCTGAATCAGAATGAGCCATTAGAGCAAATTCATTGGCCAAAAAGCACATTAGGTGGTGCATCACTCAAAGAGCAGCATTAGGTGGTGCATCCTCTTCAATAGCCATAGAGCTCCAATCATAACCAATACCATCAATAGCCAACATAGCCTTTGGCTCTTCAACAGTAACTTCCTTTTTCCTATCTTGCTTATACCATGTGTTTCTATTCTCCTGCTTTCTTGGGCTTCTACACTCCTTAGCAAAGTGTCCTAACCTATGACAGTTGAAACACTCTACTTTCTTTTTATCAAACCCAGCAGTATCATTACCATTTATGGTAATCTGCTTCCCAGTTCTTTGCCAATACTTCTTAGCCCTCATGCTAAGCAAAGCAACCTGCCATTTAATATCCATAGCTTCCAAATCATCACCATCTACCTGCTCAAGGTCTTCATGGTTGAGAGGAGAGCCATTAGATTGACTGGTAATAAAAGCATAGAATGTTGAATCTCCAAGACCAGCAACATCCTTGTGAGAACTTGTGGAAGGAGCACTTTCACCTTCATCTACCTCTTCATTCTTACTAATACTAGGAACTGACAAGAGTGCCACGTTTCCAGAACTAGTACCATAATGACCAGATTTCTTCAGACTTTGTTCAACAATTTTGAAGTTGTTGTACAAATCATTGAGCTTCATGGTTTCAATGTCTGGTTTGTTCATCCAGACAATAACATGAGTATGGAACTCATCAGGTAGACTTCTCAAAAACTTCATGTTGAGATCTTCCTTCTCTGTCTCAACACCCAACACAGCTAACTGACTGACAAGCTTATGTAATCTTGAGAATAGCTTATCAAGGGACTCATTACTAAAAGCAGTAAAGTTTTCAAATTGTTGCTTTAGTAATGTCTTCTGTGTCTTTTTGGTAGTTTCATTACCACCAAAATATGCACAAATCTCTTCAAAAAGAGTTTTTGCATCAAGATACTTGTTAAATGATAGCATCTGCTCACTAGGAATGGTCATAAGCAGCAAATTTCTTGCTTTCTGATCATTTCTCTTCAGTATCTTCTCTTCATTTGACACTGGTCCAGTATTTCTTTTTCTACTTGTTTTACCTTCTAGGACAACCTCTGAGTAGCTTGGTGTAAAGGAATCACCATATATAATTATATCCCAAAGAGTATAATCTTGGACCATGAAATATTGCTCAATTCTCATCCTCCATAACTCAAACTCATTGGGTTTGATTATGGGCAACTTTGCAGCAACATTTGTTTGAACATCATGTGGATCCATTTCTGTTTCTTCTAATTCAAATATATCAACCTGGCTCTGATACCAACTGTGAGGATCTAGTGTATACACGGTTAAGATGGTTAAACCTTGTGTCTTTGTGTATGAGATATATTGACTTAATATGATTAAGCACGCGGAATTTACTTAACCACACTTAGAAGGTTATGTATGTTATGGAAATGGAAGAATTATGTTTGTTACTTAACAATGAACAAAGAAAGTATTTCACTAAACGATTCAATATTATTCCAAATAATACGAGTGATCTTGAGTTTTTCACTAGGGTTACAAAACCTTGAATCTTATGTTTTAGACTTGTGATATTGTTTTTGTTCTTGTTCTAACAGTTATGCATGTGCATGTGTGTTCTATTGTGTCTAGTTTATAATATCTAAGTCTAAGATCTCTTTTATAGTTGCAAGAGATCTTTACAATTTTGCTAAAAGTCTTGACCGACTTACTTATTTAACTTATGCATATTGTGTCAGTACATAAGATACAACATGTATCTATGTATACAACTTGTTAACTAAGCACATGGAGTAAGATATTATCTACCGTATATGTTTGACCAAAATACAATAAATATCTTCTTGATCTTATCCTATGAGTCACTGATCAGCAGTACTTTGATGAAGCAGCAGTACTTTGATCATGAACTAGCAGTACCTTGATGTACTAGCAGTACTTTGATGTACGAGCAGTACCTTGACTTAGAGTAATTTCTAATACTCTAATCTTCAGAATATTTAATTCCCAACAGGGTATTTATAGGAAAGTGAAGATGGGGGTGTTTTGGACATTTGAGCGATCTTAATTTATTCAAAAAGAATTATTGGAAATCGTTTTGAATAATATGTTTTGGGATCCGCATTTAATGCCAACACTCCACTTTCCTGGTTTTGCGCAACAGTCGAAGTGAACAGTTGAGCAGTTCTGCAAAAGTGCAACTTGCAGAGATGAGTCATCACATATTTGCAATGTGATTGGAGAGGCATTTAATGCCAAGTGGGAATGTGGTGGCCCAGAGGTGGAAGCCAGACAGGCAAAAAAGAACAAATATTCTTGAATTAAATATGAGTTCAGTTACCAACCTCGGACATTTACTAACTAGATACTTAGAGCATTTAAGTCAGTATTTAATGTCCTTTTCAGGGCCCTGAATGATTTTTCATTCAGTGATGGTTTTCAGGGACTTGGGATTAGTCACTGATGATTCAGGAATAAGGAATGATTCCTGAGAAACAAGGATTCAGGAACTTGGGTTTAGTTCCTGAACCCTCAAAATTTCAGGAACTTGGGTTTAGTTCCTGAGGTTGAGGATTCAGTGAGATGTTTTCACTGATGTACACATTGAGTCAGGGACCTGAGGTTTTAAGAATTTACACTTCAGTTGGGAGGATTCAATCAGTGGACTGATTCTCTATATCCAACATTCCTAATTCAGCTTTCAGCCTTGTGAAAGTTGGTTCATCCAAAGGTTTGGTGAAGATATCAGCTAACTGATATTCAGTAGGGATGAAGTGTAATTCAATGTCACCATTCATGACATGGTCCCTGATGAAGTGATATCTAATATCAATGTGTTTTGTTCTCTGATGAAGAACAGGGTTGTTTGAGATTGCAATTGCACTTGTGTTATCACAAAAGATGGGTACCATCTTGTACTGAATTCCATAGTCACTGAGTTGACTTTTCATCCAGAGTACATTTGCACAACAACTAGCTGCTGCAACATATTCAGCCTCAGCTGAGGACAAGGCAACTGATTGTTGCTTTTTGGCACTCCAACAGACTAATTTCCCACCAAGTATTTGGCAAGAGCCTAAGGTGCTTTTTCTGTCCATGTTGCATCCAGCATAGTCAGAGTCTGAGTATCCTTTGAGATCAAGTCCTGAGCACTTTGGATAGTATAATCCAAGGTTAGGAGTGCCCTTCAGGTACCTGAATATCCTTTTCACAGCAGTGATATGAGATTCTCTTGGGTCAGATTGATATCTGGCACATAGACATACTGAGAATTGGATATCAGGCCTTGATGCAAGTAGATACATCAGTGATCCTATCATTCCTCTAAAGAGAGTTTGATTTACTGGTTTACCAGTTAGATCAGGACCAAGGTTGTTTGGGGGGACCATGGGAGTTTTGACTGAGGCACAGTCACTGAGATCATACTTCTTCAGTAGATTCTTTACATACTTCTCTTAACTGATAGTGGTTCCTCTATCAGTCTGCTTGATCTGTAGACCAAGGAAGTATGTCAGTTCTCCCATCATGCTCATTTCAAACTTCTTTGCCATTAGATTCTCAAATTGTTTGCAAAGTTTGAAACTTGTTGAGCCAAAGATTATGTCATCAACATACACTTGTACTAGTATGACATCATTATTTATCTTATAGATAAACAATGTGTTGTCTATCTTGCCTCTGACAAATTTTTTTTGGATTAAAAAGGCTGAGAGAGTCTCATACCATGCCCTTGGAGCTTGCTTCAGTCCATAAAGGGCTTTGTTAAGCTTACAGACATGATCAGGAGACTCATGGCTTTCAAATCCAGGAGGTTGCTGAACATAAACTTCTTCTTTCAGTGAACCATTTAAGAATGCACTTTTAACATCCATTTGGTACACCTTGAAGTTCATGTATGTAGCAAAAGCAAGGAAGATACTGATGGCTTCCATCCTTGCTACTGGTGCAAATGTTTCCTCATAGTCAATGCCTTCTTGTTGATTATAGCCTTTGGCTACAAGTCTGGCTTTGTTTTTAATGACTATGCCATTTTCATCAGTTTTGTTTTTAAATACCCATTTCATGCCAATGACTGAGACATTCTTAGGACATTTGACCAAGGTCATTACCTTGTTTCTGTCAAATTGTTCCAGTTCATCATGCATGGCCTGAACCCAACTTGGATGTGTAAGTGCTTCTTTAACACTTTTGGGTTCAATTGTGGAAATGAAGTCCACAAATAGGCATTCATTGGATGAGGCTGCTCTTAGACTAGCAGCCATGCTCCTGGTGAGCATGCCTTCAGTAGGCTCTCCAATAATATTGACAAGTTCAATGTCCTGAGACCTAGTCCAACTTTCTTGAGGTCCTGGATACTGATTTGAACTTGTGGAGGCCTGATTGGGTAGAGGGGTTGGTTCTGGAGTAGACACATGATCATTGATTGGATCTTGAGTGTCTTCCAGCTCACTGAGATTGTTGGGTTCTTGAGTATTTTGAACTGACTGATTGATATCATCAGTGTGTGCATGTGCCTCAACAAACTCAGTGATGGTTGGGTTAGGTAGGTTATGAGGGATTATATAATAGGAGAGATTAGCATCATCTTGATACTGAGTAGAAGGATTGTTTTCAGACAGATATTCATCAGGAGGATATCTTGAAGAATTATCAATTCCTATCTCTTCTACTGAGGCAGTTGAGAACCTGATTGCATCAGTGCTCTCATCAAAGGTAACATGAAATGTTTCCTCAGTCTGCTGTCTCCTTGTGTTGAACACTCTGAAGGCTTTTGAGACAAGTGAATATCCCAGGAAGTATCCATCATCAGCTTTTGCATCAAATTTCCCTAAGTGATCCTTGTGATTATGAATAAACACAGGACACCCAAAGACATGAAAGTAGCTGATGTCAGGGATTCTTCCTTTGAATAACTCATATGGTGTTTTCCCATGTCTCTTGACAATGATGGATCTGTTTTGTGTATAACAGGCCGTTTTGACTGCATCAGTCCAAAAATGGTTGGAAAGGACTGATCCACATAGCATTGTCCTAGCAGCTTCAATGAGTGTTCTATTTTTCCTTTCAACAACACCATTTTGTTCAGGTGTATATGGAGAGGAAAAGTTGTGGGAAATACCTTTCTCATCACAGAAACATTCAAGTTCATAATTTTTGAACTCAGTCCCATTGTTAGTTCTAATCTGTTTGACCTTGATGTCATTTTGATTTTCAATGTTCCTGACAAAGGACATGATTGTTTCAGCTGCCTGACTCTTTTTGATCAGGAAGAATACCCAGGTGTATCTAGAGTATTCATCCACTATGACCAGAGTATACTTCTCATGGTTAGTAGACCTTGGACTGATAGGTCCAAATAGATCCATATGGAAAAGATGTAGGCAGTTCCTGATGGAAAAGTTGGTTTTGGTTTTAAAGGATGCTCTGTGATGTTTACCTTTTTCACAAGCTGAGCATGGTTTATCCTTTGAAAACACAAGTGATGGTAAGCCAAGGACCTTGTTTTGTTTTACAAGATTGTTAATGTTCATAAAGTTCAGGTGGGTGAGTCTCTTATGCCAAAGCCAGTTGAGTGTATCAGTGGCCTTAGCAAAAAGACAAGTTCCATCCTGAGTTAGACTGGACATGTCTAATACATAAACATCTTGTCTTCTTGGTGCAATGAGGACAATTTCCTTATTTGCATTGAAGATGGTTCCTTGCTTATCATCAAACTGAACTATGTATTTTGCATCACATAGTTGACTGACACTGATCAGATTATACTTAAGACCATTTACATATGCTATCCTAGTAAAGACAATACCATTGCAGTTTACTGAACCATAACCTTCAGTGAGACATGATGAATTATCAGCAAATATCACTTTGGGTCCTGGTTCTTCCACATATTTGTGCAGACACTCCTTAACACCAGTCATGCTCCTTGAACATTCACTGTCTAGATGCCAAATAGGATCCCTGGCATGCTTCTGCACAAATAGTAAACTGGGTCAGTTCTTTCTAGGACTTCATTTCATGGAGGGTTTGGTATTGTAGGTCTTTATGAAAGTATTAATTGATTCATGGTCAGTGGTTGAGTGGACTGAGCTACCACATGTTTTGCATTTAGTTGCAGGGGTAGCCTCAGTAGTCTGAGAGGATTGTTTCATTCCTCTTCTTGACTGAATGACCTTTTCTTTTCCTGAGGATTTCTGAGTGGAACTTCCACTAGATTCACAGTGTTTGTCATATTGACAATCCTCAGGGTGATGGTCATTGAATCCACACAAAGGGCAGGGTGGAAAAGGCTTGGCCTTTTGCTTCTGTTTCTGCTTAGAATCAGAAGGGTAGTTCAGGCACTGAGCCTTAAGTCCCGAAAAGTTTGACATGACTGAGCATTGTTTATGATCAGAGGTCCTGTGATCTTCCTTTTTGCAAATCATGCAATAAAGGACTCTATAGCAATCATCAGTGAGATGATTTGTATAGTTGCATAGCTCACATCTTTTCAGGGGTTTTGTGGGTTTGGGTTTGGTCCTTGAGGAAGCTGGTTTTTGTTCCTTCTTGGATTGAGAGGGTTTCTCAGAAGATGCAATCTTCTCTCCCAGCTTCCTGACCATTTCAGCCAACTGATCAAATTTTGAGTCAGGGCTTTGGGTTGTTGCTTCAGAAGGGACTGAAGTTGATGAGTCATCAGTATTTACTGAGACATCAAGGTTTGCTTTCTTTGGGATGGTTGTTCCCATTCCTGATCTCTCCTTTGGAGAGTGTGGTGAGAAGACCATAGGTGGGAGGCCTAAGTTAGGTGCAACACCCTGAAGGATATTTAGTGGAGGAAGTGGAGGGTATGATTCTGATTCAGACTCATTCAAAGACTCAGTGAGTTGTTCAGTGAGTTCAAGCTTACTGAGTTGTTCAGTAAGTCCAAGCATATTTTTCAAAGCCTGACTTTCAGGAAGCAAGATCTTTCCAGTCTCAAAGTTTGGTAACTTACTGACTGGGTTGTCCCTGACAATCCAGTCATTTGACTTGGGAAGTAATTCTTGCTCAAAAGATATGCCAGCTGGAACAAAGTTTATTTCATTATGAAACACAATTGGATCAACCATAAGAGGGTCAATACCAATGGTTTTCTGAGAGATTAATCCCACAGTGTCAAAAACCTTGGGGTTCTTCTTGGTCCAGCTTTGAATGATAGCCTTTTCTTTGTTAAGTTCAGTTTGAAGAGCTTGGTTTTGTTTCAAAATCTCAGTGTTCTGAATTTGTAGAGTTATTGTTTCTAGTTTGGCTTGCTTTAGTACAAACAGTTCATCTTTACATTTGTTCAATTCTGACACAATATTGTTATATTTTGAAAACAGGTTAAGCCTTTGTTCCTCAACAAACTTTAAATCAACACAAATATAATTCATGTAAGACTGCCAATCAGAATCATCATCCATAGAAAGTAAAGTATTTACCTTCTTCATGGTGATGTTGACCCACTCTCCATTTCTAGCATGGCTTTTTCCCACAGCCACCTGATCCTCTTCAGAAAGTGCCATCAGTGCACTAACTCTTATTTCCTCATCTGAGGAAACCTCTTCATCATCCCAATCATATGCTTCAGCTACCAAAACCTTGTTCTTTGTCTGAATAGGTTTAGATGTTTGAGCAGCCTGAGGCAATATGGGGTTAGTTTCAAGAAGTGCAAGTTTAGCTTTGATATTCCTATATTTTGTTTCAAAATCCTTTTGACCCTTGTTTTGAAATTGTTGGGTGGACTGAAACATTTTAGGTTGAAACTTGCTAGTTCCTGAGAATTTGTAAGAGGGTTCTGAGATAGTTTTAGAATAACAGTCCCTAGCAAAATGACCCTTTTTACTACATTTAAAGCATTCAGTGGTCTCATTTGCTTTTGGTTTTGTAAAGTTGGACTGATTTCTTTTGATGAAACGTCTTGAACTAGCAAGGAGTGCCCTTTCTTGGAATTCCAAGTTCAGGTCGTTCAGGTACTCCTCACCAGTCCTTTCATCAATTTCTTCTTCAGAATCCTCTTGAATATCCTGCACAACACCATTAGAATAGAAAGCAGTTGATATGGGTGTGGAGGTTAAGGCCTTTTTGGACTCAAGAGTTTTTGAGTCAGGGTATCTCCTTGAGATCAAGTTGTCCTCATAGACAAACTTCCCATAAATTTCAGGGAGCTCAAGGGTCTGAATGTGGTTAGCATTCCTCAGGCCTTGTGAGAATTTGAGCCACTTCTCAGGGAGACTGTTGACAAAGCCAACATTTGTCTCATGTTTAGACAGTACAACACCATCATTTGATAATTCATTTATCAAAGTCTTGTATCTGGTGTAGGTCTGTGAGAGACTTTCAGAGTCTTTTGCCCTGAAAGTATTATACTCAAGTTTAAGGTCCATGAATCTATTTTCCTTGGTATCTGAGGGACCCTCAAAGCTGTTTACCAAGTCATCCCAAGTTTGCTTGGCTGTTAGACAGTTGATGACTGATTCCATTATATCGTCAGGAAGACATGATATAAGGATGCTTTTCAGGCGTTGGTCTTGATTGACCACCCTCCTCTCATCAATGGTCCATTGGGCCTCAGGCTTGTTTAGCCCTGCGGCTGTCTTTGGGACAAATGAGTCATCCCTGATACAGGTGATGTAGTAGGGTTCCATACCAGTAAGATAGCAAATCATACGCTTCTTCCATTTGCTAAATTTCTTAGCTTCAAGTCTGGGTGCAACAGCGGAGTAGCTGCCACCCTTTTTGTCGACTAGCTGGGGTACATTGATATCAGCCATAGTAGGATCTTGGTTTTAAAAACCTAGAGCACTCTTGGTTAGTATAAAAGATTTTATAAACCAGAGGCTCTGATATCACTTGTTGGTCCCTTTACACGATTAGAGTTAACTAGAAAGTTAATCTATTTGTGTTAATAACTAATCCAATGTTTAAGGTTAATTCTAACAGTTATAAAACGTGAATATAAAAACAACAATATTTTTCAACGTTTAAATTATTATTAGAAATAATTCCAAGAATCTATTACCCAAGTGTTTTGCTGAACAAACACTTGGGATTGAATAGACAAGGGTATGGGGTGTCTCCTATCGAAACTCAAGTTTTGCTTGAGTGGTAACAATATACCCACTGAGCTATCTCAGTGAGTTGTATACTCTTTGTAGGAGAGAAGTTACTTTGCAAAAGTTCTAAGCTTTCAATATACAAAGCACACCTTAACTTCTCTCCCATCTGATCTATTTATACACAAGTAATCTAAGTATAAGTGATTAAATATAATACAAGTTGTTGAGGTTGCGTGTCTGACAATTACAAATAGTAATTGTCATTTCCAAGAACCAATAGGAAAGGGCTAATAAGACTTTGGGAGTTGTTGGCTGACACTCCATGACTTTTAGCCGCAATAGGGAAGGTTGGATCTGACAAGAGAAGAGTGTTGGGCTGACACTATTATCTTCTCAGATCTTTTCCCTATTGTTCCCGCCTTTTCTTCAGGCGTTGGTTCCTCAGTCTTTCAATCACTTTGTTTGTTGAGGAGACTGGGGTTCAGTGAGTTCTTGTCCAACACTCACTGAACCATCATCTTCTTCTTTGGCTTAAGTCCTACTCAGGGAGTACCACCTTCCTGAGTAGTGAATCCTTCTTCTTGAATTCGCCTTAAGCATCCTGAAGATGACTCACTGAGAGGCTGTTCTCTTAGTGACTTGAATTGTTCTCGGTTTAAGTTAACACTTAGTTAATTTGTGTCCAAATCATGTTTGAAGCATTCTTGGGTTTTTCATGACCCAACACTTTTAAACTCAATTGTTTAATAAAATGCTCTGATTAAGGGGGAGTATAAAAAGAAAAATGTTCCATTTTTCATGCTAAAATCAGTCCATCTCTACACACAAAGTTTCATTTTAATCAACTGTTTTCAAAATACCACTTCATGCTATTTTTTAGGGGGAGATTAAGTGTTTAAATATATGGGGGAGAGGACGTGATTAAAATGTGATCTAAAAGTTTTTGCGGTTTGAATCTCAAGTCTCAATGATAACCCTCGAATTGACGAAACTTAATGTCAGTTATCGAAAAGACTTGTCCTGGACGGGTAATAATTTCAAGCTGGTTTTTCAGTGATGTAAGCGTGTCTCGCAAAGGACTTGAGATGATCATTGAATATGATCGGGACGGGTAATAATTTCAAGCTAGTCTAACTAGTGATGTAAGCATGTCTCGCGAAGGTCATGTTCATTGAAAATCGATCATTTCAAAATGTGCGAACTCTACCCAACATGTGCAATTCTTTCTTAAATCTCTTTAGCACATGTGAAGGGGGAGTATTTCAGAAAATGCAAAACTCTCAAGGTGTTATCAAAAATGTGTTTAATCATAAACACTTTGAGAGATTTTCACAAATGGTTTTATGGCAAGTGATCAACAAACCTAGGATAATCATGGTGTTATAAGGTGATTATGGTTAGGTTATGTCCTATGATCCGCCAGAGCTGGAGGGATCTACCCAAGGACAATTCCAATAGATTAGAATTAGAAGTCCTTAGGTAAGATTGGAAAAAAGGAGTAAATGAGAAAGGAGAAAGAAGGGGTTGAAGAATGAAAAAGAAAAGTTTATTGAAAGGGTGAAAAGAAATAGCCCTCCATGAAAACTTAGGTCAGAAACCGGGTCAATACATTTGCTATCGGTTATCACAAAGATGATACTGATATTGAAGACAAGACGTCATGGACCCAGTGACGCGTTGCACAACCCCTCCTAGCCACTCAGATATCTCTTAAAAGATATTTGTTTCAGTTCTCGCGGAGAACACTACATAATCTATCAACCTCTCACTCCGAGATGAGTTGATATTGAAAAGGTGGCACTCTGCTCCATGCCTCCGACGTCTAAAACCAAAACGCACATAATAGAGTCTAGAGACATAAGATTCATCAAAGATCTCTTAGGAACACTTCATATGCAATACACTTGTGTTCATCAAAAAGGATACAAGTTGTATGAGTCTTAATGAGATCTAAAAGATCTTGCCTTAGTCATGATGGTTACTCGTGCTTCAAACGGTCTACAGTCTTGAAGTGATACTTCGGTATACTTCAGAGGCTCTCAACGGCCTTGGTAAAGATTAGAGAAAGTTTTCACACTATGTTGTTAACGATCTCGAAATCTGAACCTATAAGCGCTGGACAACTTATTGCTAACTGTCTTATGCAGGTATTGACGAAAGTCCATTCACCATCATCATATGTTTCAACATCTACAACGTCGACGCAAATGTACAGAAGATGTTGATCAAGGCAAGAACTACCAAAAGACGATTCTTTAAAGATCACAGTGCATGAAGGAACAATGAATCAAGTCTATTCTACATCGACACACAAAGTTCAAGTCATCGAAGACAAAAGACCTTATCACTGGGATCATCATTTGAATGACCATCCCTTAGGGGGAGATTGTTAGCATTGATTTTATTATGAAGTGATGGTCATTGTGTTGTAAATGTAATGTGTGTCGAGTAGGATATGTTAGTTAAGAAAGAGTGGGCTTTTGGTGTTAATATAGAATAGAAAAGATCACTTAATGATCTATCCATCCTAAGCCCACACCAAAACCCACTCCAAGCCCTTTAGGGCATCTCATGTAATACTTAAACACACTCCCACCACATAAGTTAAGTGTGCTTTAGAGAGTGTATGTGTGTATTTCTTCTTTCTTGTACTTCTCTCTCAATCTAATATACTCACATTCCCAGGTTAACCATTCTCTACTGCCACCATCTTCGTCTCTATCTCACCTCATCTATATCTCTCATATTCCCCATCTATATTATCTCTTTTATCTTGTTCTTAAAGGCCATTCGATCTAGTGTTTGTGGTATGATAAAGGAGTGTTTTTCACTCACAACACTTTCGGTTCAATATATTTATGATTTTGAGTTTTGGTTCGGTTCGAGCCAAAACCGGAAAAAAAAACAAACAAAAAAAACAAAAACACTAATGGCTTGATAATGTATTATAGTTGTCATGATTTCCTTCTATATGTATCGAACAAATTTTTTTGTTATTCTATGTACTAAACTTTTTTTTTTTTTTTTTTTTTTTTTTTTTTTTTTTTTTTTGTATTTTTTGTTTATTTTATGACCATTTTGCCCTTCATTTTATTAAGTTGGGAAGGGCAAAATGGTCATAAAATACACAAAAAAAAACCATAAATGCAAGTTTAGTACATAGAATAGCAAAAAAAAATGTTCGATATATTTAGAAGGAAATCATGACAACTATAATACATTTAGAGGCCATTAGCCCTAAACTGTATAAACCGGACCGACACAAAACCGAACCAAACCGAGTCACTTCGGTTCGGTTCTTGGTTCATGTCTTCGACAAAATCGGTTTTTGGTTCGGTTCGGTTCGGTTTTAGTTGGTTCATGTTGTTTTTTACCTGATGCACCTTAGTTGGAAGTGGCTCATGTATATGAAGATGCTTTTGCTAGGTAAGATATAGAAGACATGGAGTTTGGTAATCATATTAGGACACAAGGTCATTCGGTTCCGACAACGGATGGTTGGACTAAAGCCAAATAGTTGTGTCATTTTCTGAAAACTTTTTATGAAAATACTTTGAGAATTTCTGGGACAAAGTATGTGACATCACATACACTTGTCAATGAAGAATTAGCCATTATCCGTGCTCTATTAAGAAAACAACTTGATTGTCATATTCATATTTCATAATGAACAACCACCTACGGATTCACATCTTTATGATATTGCAAAGGTGATGAAACCGAAATTTGACAAAATACTATTGTGAGGTGGAAAACAAGGGCGGATCTTAGTTGGGGCCCGCCCCCCCCCCGCCCCCCCCCCCCCCCCCCCCCCGGCGAATTAGAAGACCCTAATATAACAATAGGACAAAAAAATTTCCGGCCCCCTCCACTAAAAACTTCAAGATCCGCCACTGGTGGAAAATATGAACATGTTGGTGTACTTTGCAATCATACTTAATCCAAGAACAAGTATGACTTTTTGTATGTTATTGTGGATGATCACTATGGAAGGGAAGGATTATCTATTGTGACGAAAAAGGTTGCTTACATTGGAAGTGAAATGAAACTTTTTTATGAAGAATATGTGTGAATTCATGCTCCATCTTCTACTTCTTCCTCTTCTTCAACATTAGGCAAAAGGCAAAGGAAAACCAACATTAGCGATGAACCTGATCACGGAAATATGTTGAGAAGTAGGATGATGGTCCATCATCTAATTCATCGGGTAGTGAATTGGATAAGTATGTTGGTGAAACTCTTGTACCATTTGATAAGAATGTGTATTTTGATATTTTGCTATAGTGAGAAGTAAATAGCCCAAGATTTCCTATTCTTTCTTTAATGGCCAGAGATTTGTTAGCCATTCCAATCTCAACGGTGGCTTCCAAGTCGGCATTTATTACTAGTGGTTGAGTGTTTTAATATACTCCTTCCGTCCCGAAATTATTGTCATCGACAAAAAACACACAGTTTAAGAAAACATAATCATTAATGCATTCTCTCTCTTACTTTTTTTGCAAAATGTTACTTTTACCCCTATGGAATTAATTAAATCTTTGAATGATGTTTGTAATTTTTAGTAATATTAGATACAACATGGTAAACTTGCTAAATTCTTCACAATTATATTTGTAAGTGAACAATAATTTTAGGACAACCCAAAATGAAAAGAAAGACTATTAATTTGAGACGGAGGGAGTAGTTCTTTGGGTGACAAGACGATTGAATGCCTAATTTGTACTCAAAATTGGCTTCGTATAAAATGAACGTAGCTTTTTTCATTTGTGCTATTCTCTCCAAGTCTTCACCCTCGATTTAAGAGTGAGAAAAGTTATTAATGTTCATTTAATTTTGGTTTGGGCCACATGCATATCTCACGTGAGCTAGCATTAGCATTTTTGACCCAACATTTTGTACCTGATTGTGTCTAACCTGATAACCCGATGCCTAACCCAATTGATACAAACCTGCCAACCCGATGCCATATACGGTTGGGTTGAGGGTTAGTTTTTATTTTTTGAAAACCCGATAGACCCGACCCGATTGACACCCCTGATAACCCAATCCATTATACACATGATAGAAACCGAACACTCGTCATCAAGTGTTTTCCCGGTCGAACCAGCCATACACAAGAACAGAAACTTAACCCACAAATGCAGTTATACCAGAAGATAAAAATAAATAAATCCATACACTTCGGGGTAACATAAAACTTTAAGAGTACAAGCACGAGTTGCAATTATCTTTTAGCACCGAGTCTGATAATAATAGTAGTATCTTAAGACAAACAAAACCGATAGATATCAAAAAAACAGGTTCTAACCTTTCTTACTGAACACAACCACAAACCCAAAATCTTTTTCTATATAAGATCAGCAACATTTGATGGAAGTTCCTCGACAACCACATTGTAGAATTTCTGGATATCTGCGAGCATCCTTTCATCATCCAAAGTCACAAAGTTGATCGCAACACCCTTTCTCCCAAACCTTCCACTTCGACCAATACGATGGAGGTAGTTTTCAGGCTGGGTTGGAAGATCGTAGTTGATAACAAGAGACACTTGTTGGACATCAATACCACGAGCCAAAAGATCAGTAGTGATCAAGACACGTGAAGATCCAGAACGGAACTCCCGCATAATGATATCTCTAGTGTTTTGGTCCATGTCCCCGTGAGTGGCAGAGACAGTGTGGTCTCGGCTTCTCATTTTGTCTGTCAACCAATCGACCTTTCGCCGGGTGTTCACAAAGATGACACTTTGGGTGATGGCCAAGGTCTCGTAAAGATCACAGAGGGTCTCAAGCTTCCATTCTTCTTTTTCAACATTGACATAAAACTGCTTGATACCTTCAAGAGTGAGTTCATCACGCTTCACAAGAATCCTCACAGGTTTGTTCATGAACTTTCTTGTGATCTCGAGAGCCTCAGGAGGCATAGTAGCAGAGAACACTCCAACCTGAACCTTCGAAGGCAACAGCTGGAATATATCGTAAATCTGGAAGAAAGCATTCTTAAGGTTAGAAATCATACTTCCCATGCCAACATGTAGTCCTAACACGAATCTTTAACATTAATATGTAATAATGCAAGCAACTTTTAAAAATATGAATACCCCACTGTTTGAACAGGTTATGAACGTGATTATCAGATATCTGATTTATGTGAGTAGCATACTATGAAAAATACAGTTAAGAGTGTGATTAGGCTGCACAAACTTGTAACCTTAAAATTCAAGAAACATGATCAGAATCATTTTACTGAAACACTTAAACCGCCTATTGCAATTGCATGCCTAAACACCCTCGTAAAATCATATAATCATCCTAACATACACATAACAGATTATATATATGCAAAGACGCAAACATTTACGGAAGTTTATATTAAGAGCATAAAGTAAAAGCAGTATAAAAACTTAAGGTAAAGCAAAGACCTGGTCCTTGAAACCTCTTGAAAGCATTTCATCAGCCTCATCCAGCACAAACATCTTGATGTAATCAGAACGAAGAGACTGCCTTCGGAGCATGTCAAAGACACGACCGGGGGTACCAACAACAACATGAACACCAGCTGAGAGGATACGTTGGTCCTCACGAACACTGGTTCCACCAACACAAGCATGTACCTTCACACCAAGGTAGTCACCAAGTGCTCGCATAACCTTCTCAATTTGCTGTGCAAGCTCACGAGTAGGAGCCAAAACCAACGCTTGACACTCCACAACGCTGTAGTCGAGCTGTTGAAGGATACCAGAGCAAAAGGTGGCAGTCTTTCCGGTTCCGGACTGAGCTTGTTGAATAACATCAAGACCCTTGGTGAAGGGAACGATACCCCTTTGTTGAATTGCAGATGGCTTCTCAAAACCTGCAATCACAAGAAAAGTGTCATATACACACGATTTAATCACATAAGAAACTGAAACATAAGGCAAAAAAAGATATGAAACTCACCATAAGCATAGATGCCTCTCAAAAGGTTTTCTTGTAGACCCATAGCATCAAAAGTATCATAAACCTCGTCATAAGATGTAAAAAAGTCCTGTCCATCGGTTGACAGCCTGCAGCAGCAACATAAGCATTGCTTGTTAGTAAATAAATACGAACCAACATCTGAGGTAGCAACATTAGAAAAGAGATCAAACTTACAACTCATTCATCTTGGAATCAAACTGACGAGTATCAAACTGGGAACTTTCGGGTGCGGCTGCCATGACTGAAAATAAATAGTAAAAGTCAATCCTAATATCGTGGTGAAAGTAAAAATTTTAAAGTCTAAACTACAGAGAATCGCAGTATTACAAAGACAACACATTGCTACTCTTTTCACATAGTTATTGCAATTGAAAACAAAACCTCGAATAACATGAATCTTTCTTATAATTATGGAAGAAACTTGCCTCCTTGATTTCAAAAACATTGACAAAAAGTACCAAACAGCAAATCCACTTGAGCAAAAATATCTTTTCATGTCATCAAAAAGTTAAAAATAACAACTTGTCACTATTTCTTAACAAAACTTCCATACTTATACTAATCAAGTGTATTATTCATCACTCCTTAGGGGGTGTTTGTTTAAGTTTAATAGTTTATATAGCGGGCTTATGCCTTATGTGATTTTCGGCTTAGCTCACTTTGTGTGGCTTATTTTGAAACCTTCAGCTTACATAAGCTTATTATGACATGATAAGCTTATCAAAAAATAACAACTTGTCACTATTCTTATTAAAACTTTCCCATTCTAATCAACGCTACAATCACTCTTATGAATCAGTTTATTCATCAGTCCTTATAATACTCCTCCTTAACACACCTAACTTCAGGGGTGTTTGTTTAAGCTTATACGTGAGCTTATTTGATCTCGTCTTATATTTTATAAGCCTCAATTTTCTAGCTTATTTTGAGACTTAAGGGCTTATTACAATATAACAAGCTTGTATAAGTCTCAAAATAAGCCAGAAAATTGAGGCTTATGAAATATAAGCCGAAATCAAATAAGCTCATGTATAATAAGCTTAATCAAACACCACCCCCCCCCCCCCTCAAAAATAATTTAATCAAATATCATCCACACATATTTTACAGTTCATCATGTCATAATAAGCTTATATAAACCGAAAGTTTCAAAATAAGCCACAAACCGAAAACCAAATAAGCCATAAGCCAGCTATATAAAGGTAGCTTATTATATATATATCTTAATAAATCTAAAAAAGCATAAAATTAAAGATCTACAAACCCCAGATCTAAAAAAATATCAAGTAATCCTTAAAAAACATAAATTTAAGGATCCTTAAAAATAATATACCTGATTGATTGATGATTAATTGAAAAAGAGACAAGCTTGTTGTTAAGGAGGCTGTTTTTAGGGTTTTCTCAAACTCCTCGGATGTGGCCGTGGAGTTGAGGAAAATTATATAAAAAACTGAATAATATGTTTTTCTGATGAGATAGATACATAATAAATCTTTAACCTAGTTTTTTTCTTTTCTCTTTTTTTAGGCTTTGGTCCTTGCTTTTTGAGTAAACTGCAAAAATCGTCTCGGGCAAACCGACCCGAACCACCAAGACCGAACTGAACCGAAAACCAAATTTGTGAACGACATGAACTGAAGTGACTCGTTTTGGTTCAGTTTATACGGTTTATGCGTATTTTTCTCGGTTTTGACACGAACCGAGACGAACCAAAGCCGAAAATTGCAAATATATAAAACTGAAAACCAAAGCGAATATGGTCGGTTCAGTTTTGATTGGGCTGATTCGGCTAGGTTTTCGGTCTGTTTTATTGAGCCCAACTGAACCGAAAACCAAATTTGTGAACGACATGAACTAAAGTGACTCACTTCGGTTCGGTTTTGTGTCGGTCTGTTTGGTTCGGTTCGGTTTATACAATTTATGCGTATTTTTCTCGGTTTTGACGCGAACCGAGACTAACCAAATCCGAAAATTGTAAATATATAAAATCGAAAACCGACCCGAATATGGTTGGTTCAGTTTTGATCGGGCCGATTCGGCTCGGTTTTCGTTCTGTTTTGTTGAGCCCTAAGTGGTTGGTTTGGACAAATTGCAAGTTCAATCATTATTCTTTCGATACACATCGTTCCTGTGAAGAACTTATAGGTGCACATTTGGTCACTGGCTAAAGTTAAATTACTAGGCTAAAGTTAAATTACTAAAAGTGATTTTCTAACTTGTGTAATGGTTGCACAAGCTTTTAATCATTCAACAAACCGAAATTACTGTATTTACATGTTAGTTGATATTAATAGTATTTCGAAATTTGTGATGTTTAAAAAACTTATCACTATTTTGTATAGAAATAAAATTATTTAATCATTTAGTTTAGTCATTTAATTTTTGCGAGGGATCAATAGTGCACTTGTAGGTTCCTCGCAAAGACGTTGAGTGCATTTCTGAAAAGATAAGGACCGAACCTGCAATTTGACCAAATCACATGGATTATTTTTGCAATTTACTCTTGTTTTTTATATGAAGTGTCTGTTTTGCCCCTTGCTTTTTTCTTTCTTTTTTATTTTTATTTATTTACTTTTTTTTTGATATTTTGGGGACGTGGAGACTACGCAGAGGGCACTACTAGCTAGCTGTTTTGTTTGTTTTATTATGTGTCTATTATTTGTGTGGGTAAGAAAAGATATGTTTAGAGATGTCAACGGGGCCGGGTTTGCGGGGAATGGTTGATACCATTCTCATCTCCGAAGTTCAATAGTTATTCTCATCCCCGTCCCAATCCCCGTCGGGGGTCACAATTAACTCCCCATCCCCGTCCCCGATGAGGAACGGGGATCCCCAATTGGGAATCGGAGATTTTTCCCCATTACAAAGTTGACATATTTAATACATTTCCAATGGTGCAACCATACTATCAACAAACAAAATTCATTCATTAGATTAAATTCAAACATTCGACACAAAAAATAACAAAAAGTATCACTTACCGTTAAGTACGAAAACCAAAGTATGACTACAACTATTATATAAGTATATAATTGTATTTATGCAGAAAAGATATTCGAGGACGGGTTTGGGGACCCGAGGGTATTACCATCCCCGCCTCCATACCCGCTTTTCAATATCGGGGATTCCCCAACCCCATCCCTATACCCGGTCAACTCGGGGATTCCCCGGTCAAATCAGAGTCGGGTATCGGATTCTCCGGTATCGGATTCTGGTTTTTTTGCCATCTCTAGATATGTTGTGTCTTGATTTGTTTATGTGTTACTAAAAGTTGATGTTCATGAGTCATGTACGTCGATCTATTAGATTATACAGAATTGATTCGAGGAATTTTTTGAAATAGATTTGTTTAACTTATTGACCTACGAAGAACAAAGGAGAATACGTTGTTTCTTATTGGTCAAGAATGTTGAGCTCTTACACATCACAACTGCTTAATTTTGTCATAAATTGATACGTCACAAAAATCTGATAATGTATATATCTGGTCGAGCAAAAGTATAAGGCTATGCACAATGGATCTGAAATAATCGGTCACAAGGTGAGGTCGACCGACTTTGAAGTCGGTCACATCCAATGTGGGATCATGGTCAAAAATCAGTCGAGCTTCATAAATAAAAAAAACAATCAGTCGAAATATTGACCCATTTTATTTTTATTTTATTTTTTTTTATTTTTTATTTTTTTTAACTTAGTCATGTCTGGTCACTGGAGAGAGAAAGCTGATATGGTAAGGGATGACCCAGGTCACCACTATGGCCGGCCTAAGAGTTGGTCTAACAAAAGTACAATCTCATATGAGATTTGTTAAGAGTGTTGTCATTTGTTAGTTCCTGATTTAGCCGAGCTTTTTGTGATGTGTGAGAGTTTAACATTCTTGATCAATGTGAAAAACTATATCTTTTTTGATATATATTTTTTTTTATTTCGATAGGTTAAAAGAAGACGTATTACGGGATTTGCTCAACTTATTATCAGAGTTGCAAAAGTTATAGGAAAGTCACGAAGACAATTCTGTAAGTAGGAAGTCTTTATGAAAAGTAGTATTGTTGTTATTGTGAGACAATCGAGCTAAACTTAAAGCAATCCAAGAAAAGAACTAATGTAGTGTAGGACAAGAAAAGTGTGATCTAGTTAATATTAGGACAAGCCAAACTTAGCCTATAAGTAAACCACTAATACTTTGTCAAGTAAACCAAAATTTATATAGAAAATATCTAGCTCATAACCCGTGTTCAACACGGGCTTTGATAGTAAATAATTAAAGTTAACCAAAAATTTTAACTTTAAGAAATTATATGTAACATATAATATGTGGATAATTTGCATAAATGTAAGTTTTGAATACTAAAGCAAAAAGTTTATTTTAGCCGAAACAAATATTTACAGTTAATTACACCTTAAAACTTGAAGAGTTCGCTTAACATCTATTGTGTGGTTCATAGAAAACGAAAATCTAATCATATTGATATGTAAAATTTGTAGAATAAGCATTGTGCACCAAAAGTATACAACAAAATCGTAATCCTGATAAATCCAAATGCAGTATTTTACTTTAGTTAGTTTTGTCAGCTGTAATCACTTCATTTTTGCATGAATACATATAATGTATGATTCATACACTTTTGCTCCTACTGTCAAAATTATGACTAACATAAATTTTAATAGTATCACTAACATAAAGTCTATTGCAGACTCCAACATGAAAAAAGTACTTCCACAAATTAAGAAACATCTCATACATTTCCATTGAATGAATCCATCACAAAATTAAATTTAAAGTACACATATCTTAGTAGCTCTACAAATTCTGAAGGACTTCCTTGTAAACTACATTAGTTGTAGTGCTCATAAGCTTACCATCATTATCACAAACTAATACCTTTAAGCCTTTTTTACTTTTTACTCTAGACACGGCGACATATAATTGTCCATGAGTGAAAACTGGGCGCGGTAAGAATAAACCAACACGTGCGAGAGATTGCCCTTGACTTTTGTTAATTGTCATTGCAAAGCATACGGCAATAGGAAACTGTTTTCTAACCACTTTGAATGGTATTCTCTTATCCGAAGGATTCATCTTTTGTCTAGTAATCAAAGTTGTATCACCAATATTACTCCCTGTAATAAACAATTATGTGACATAAAATTGTTATTAGTTTTGTGAGAAAAATAACAAATAAGAAAGTAAGAAAAAAAATCTGCTTTACCAAAAAAAAAAAAAAATGATTTTTTTTTTTTTTTTTTAATAAAGTGAATAAATAAAAACAACATTTTTGTATATAAGTGCATCACGAGGTAAAAATAATTAAACAAACATGCTGTAGAAAAGTTATTTATAAATATTAATACCTGTTATTATCTTAGCTTCAATAACATGCTTATCAAGTCTGACTACCTGCAACCTAGTTCCATTGCACAACCCATTAGGTTGATCAATATTCCGAAGTAACATAATAATAACACCAACTTTCAAAATGAGCTTATGGTTTGGAAGACCAGAAAACTTTAGGCTATTTAAAAAGTCAGGAGAGAACACAGCTGCATTTGTGTTTGTTGTCTGATCTGATTCACATATGCTATCTGAACTTAGATAAACAGTTTCATCTCCTGGAATCATAGACAACACCCGATCATTTATCACATCCACCACCTCATGTGTTGGTGCCAAAATAGCCTTATCTTGAAAGTATGTATCATCAGATAACTTTTGGACGACATTAGGATATACAAATGATATAATGGAACCTACTGGATCAGTTGATTCCTTGATCAAAATGTCATAGGGGATTTCAACAACACTTTCACCATCATTGGGTTCACCAATCGTACCATTTCCGATCTTTAAAATCCATTCTCCAAATTCTTTTATTTCATCTAAATCAGGATTCGCGGATCCAGCTTGTAGTCTCATATTAACTGTCAATTTTAGTACTCGACAATGCTCCCATAGATAAGAGGAATTTAAAGACGCATTTACTATGTCATGTCTACTTCCTTTTGGAATAACAGGAAGAATCTGTCTAAAATCACCACCAAAGACCACCACCTTTCCACCAAATAGCTTTTCTTCATTAGACGAATCACTTGAACGAAGAATATCTCTCAAAGTTCGGTCTAGAGCCTCAAAACAGTGCTTGTGTATCATTGGTGCCTCGTCCCAAATGATCAATTTGGCCTTTTTTATTAAAGCTGCCAAATCACCGTTTGGATTAACGGAACAAAATGATTCCTCATGAATGTTTATAGGAATAGCAAACCGAGAGTGGGCCGTTCTACCACCACTTAGTAAAAGGGCCGCAATTCCACTTGATGCAACATTTAACACTATCTCACCTTTTGAGCGCAACGCGGCAGATAGAGTCTTCCAAATAAACGTTTTACCAGTTCCACCATACCCATATAGAAAAAACATGCCTCCATCACCCATTTCAACAGCAGATATGACACTTTCGTACACCATCTTCTGTTCATCAGTCAAACACTTAAAAAGTTTGACATGTTCCACTTTTAACAAATCCTTGTCATACGCAAGCTCATCATGAATCAACCTGTTTGTGGAAGATAGAATATATTCATTATCAGGAAAAGGCATGCCATCCATATTTCTGAGGGTGCTACCATTTCTACGCAATAATTGCTCAATCTCAAACAAAGCGAGATTTTTTACAACTTCAGGTTGAAGTTGCAAGTCTGCACATGTAAAAAAAAGATCAAAGTAAGTCAGATTTAAATATGTATGAGATATAAATTAGTAACATCGATATTAAAAGAAAATATAGCTATATTAGGTATGCTAAAAAGTGTGAGTAATAGCTAACCTGGTTTTTTAAGAACAATACGTTGCTTGTAAAGTACATCATCAGATAGATATTTCCACGTCATTGTCCAAACAAAATCAGGTTTAGACAAAGTATTTGACAATAACATCCTAACAAATAACGAACGTAAAGAAGCAGCAGTTGCCCATCTACTGGCTTCTTCAATAGCTTCAACGTATTCCTTGTCATCATCTAAAAGTCCAAGCGCATAGCAAGCTTCTTTGTAAGAAGGATACAAAATACCATTGACTGTACGAATATCTTCATGTGAAGTTGGCCCTTTTACTTTGTTTAGCAAAACCCTCAAGTAATAAGAATCTCCAGTAGAAAGAGGAACATAATGAATTCTTCCTATGCACATTCGTTGTTTTCGCGGAGTCCATTCTCTGCTACTAATATTCCATACATAACTCATAGGAAACTCAACATAAGTTAAAGTGCGAGCATGAGCATCAACCTTGTTACGTTCCATCCAAGCCATGAACATGGACGAACCAACTGTTGGCTTATTTAGAACATCACAGAGATCAGCATCATCTTCATAAACAATGTTCTGCTCACCAGGAAGATGAAATGATAGTCTCTCTACAGATGGATACCTATAATGTATATCAAAACTAAAGATTCTCCACGTTGCTTCACATGCGGATATATATCTACAATTATAGTACTCTTTTATTTCATCTACGGCTTCAGTACCATGCACACTATCATCTTTATCTTCTTCGTAAACAGCAGCAGTAACTCTATCAGGTCCTTTATTGATATATTTAAACAAATATTTTATTGCACCCGATTGATTACACCATTCAACATTAATATGGGCTTGATATCTTTTAAGAAGAAGACTGTTGTAAGGAACAACATATCTATTGTCCAATGCAATTCCACTTTTCTCCACTATGTAACCATTGTCACGTCTTCTATAAATTGGATAACCATCTTCATCAAGAGAAGTATGATTGGCAAAATCTCTTGGATATCTTTTTGAACACTTACCATCTCTCATACAAGGACAAGTAGGATTATTAACACCACACGGACCATGAATCATGAAATCAGACACAAGTTGAAAGAGTTCTGGGTCCTTTTCTTTGTCTGGAATCTCAGCACATATAACTCGATCGATGTCTCCTACACTTGGAAATTTGTCCTTAGCATCCAGGAAGATACATATGTGTGCATGAGGAAGACCACGCTTCTGAAATTCAACTGTATAAATAACTATGAAAAAGTGTTAGACTTAAATAAAATGTAATTAACAATGTGAAAATAGGTTACATGGGATGACCAAGAAGCAAAATCATTTGATATACACACTTAATACATGTAAATATGTGTAAGTAATTTTTTTTTTTTTTTTTTTTTTTTTTTTTTTTTTTGGTTTATCACTCACTTATAATTCAAGTTAATGGATAAGTGCATGTATGCTTATTTTCATCATCTTTTACAGCATTGTAGTCATGTCTATTGTTATACAATATATACCAACTTAATTCAAGTAATAGCACCAAATTAGCAAAATCGACTTTGAAAATAATGACATAAATATCTTTCCAATCATTCGAATGTAGATACATGATCACACAAAGAGGCAAAAAATCTTTTTCAACTCTTTAATTATCAAATTATGTCGGTGTTGTTACCCATGTAAAATGGCTATTATGCTTGATCGTGAATAACTTCACAATCAGTTTTGTGTGCAAGTATTTTCTAAAATTACATAGCTAAATTGAATAACGAATTTGTGAATGAGCACACCCATAAAATACATTCAGAAAACAAATGTTTGATATTTTTCAGTTTTTAAGTAATCTTAGACTTATTAGAACAAAATATAGTAACATGTTTAATAAATTATATAATACCTGCTTTTACACCACCAAACAACTTGTCTTTCTTCAAATCTTTTATCATTTGATCAAGCTTCATCTTAAAAAGTCTGCATAGTGTTTCAGGTCTGTCCTCTGGATTCAAATCTTTGTCATTCAAAAACCTTGTGATTTCAGGCCACTTAGGATTACATGTCACTGTAATAAAAAGATCTGGATATCCAAACCATTTACAAATTGCCATAGCATCCATGTAGTTCTGAATCATGTATCGAGATCCACCGGTGAATGACGAGGGCAATATTATGGGTTTCCCAATATCAGATGCATATGTACTTCCATTACCCATAGCAGTAGTTAAGTTTCGATAAGAATCACACCGAAGTTTTTTCTGCTGATTTCTTATATAGCTTAACCTCTGAGACTCTATCATAGTGTACCCATCTACTAAAAATTGTTGGAAGAGCTTTCTTACATTAAGTAATAATGAATATTCATTAACTCTATCTTGAATCATATATGCAAAGAACTCTCTCATCGTTACATCTGTTCTGGTACTTTTATTTGTATCTGAAACACCTCGATGTTTGATACCAATTCTGTAGCAGTCTTGTGCCGTTGGAAAAATAAGTGGATATTGAAGTGCAAGGTATGATGGATGCAGTTCACTTATACGTTGTAGATGACCTGATTGAGTCTCAACAACAATATCCCTTTTATCAAAAGATGCATCTATATCACCAATAACAATTCCAGCAACTTCTGATGCAGTCGGAAGATTGTATGTCCTACCATCTTTTTCTCTTCTTCCAATAAGCTTTAGTTTCACATTTTGCTGATTATTTTCAGTGAAACGATCCCTCGCCATCCTATATGATATGACTAAAGGATTACAAAAATCCAGAAGATTTTTAATGTCATTGATAACTTGAGGATCAACTGGATCGTTATTTGAACATGTTTGATCACGTCCGGATCTGAATTTAATAACAAAAATGTTAGTTGATTATGACTAAAATACATATATAAGATGACCTGGAAAAAAAAGACAATATAAAATTTCATCATACCTGATTGCATTTTTTCTGTTTGACACTTCATTCTCAGTATCATAAATGTACAGTTGTGAGAATTTAGGCGTTGAACCAGCAATAGGAAGCAGACTTCCCATCAAATGATAATTTTGACCTTGTAGTTTGTATACATAGGGGCCACGTCCTTTATTGACACTTGAGTCAACCTTTCCTCCCATCGAAGTAAAAGAAAACATCATATTGTATGCTCTAATATTGTTGATGAAGTTCTTACTCTTTGGATGTTTATTTCGGTACAAATTAGACAATAACTGTGGAGGGTCCGGGCATTTAGGAAGTTGAACCTTTCCTTTACCACAACAAAGAGAATATGCATTGTTGTTACCATTTTGATTTCCTCTTAGCGTTTCAGCATGCCACAACATAGCACCACATCGACGACATATATATGTAGGATCTCCGTTATCAAAATAATCTATTCCAAAAAGAAGACATAAACACAGTGATAAGTGGTATTGGAGACAATATACAAAAGAAAATAAACATAACTAAATTAAATTATCCTTTACCTTTGGATATTCCAAATACTTTTTGTACGGCATGTAAATAAGATTCACCCTCGTCAAATGACAAACTGAAATTTGGTATCTCATTTGGATTGATTAACTTTGCTTTATGTTTGCCATTTCGTGCCGAATACTTATCGGTATAAGAAGATAAATTTGGAAATTTCGAACTTGAAATCCCAACTGGTGTACTGAATCCTGATGTACCTATATTTAAATTAAAGTGTGAGTATGAAAGAAGACATAATTAAAAAGGTTATCACTTTACCTTATTTGATTTGTTAATAAAGAGGAATAAATTAACCATATTCAAAAAGGAATAAATTACCCATATTCAAACAATGTTGTCGACCGCCACACTTGGTGTTGGGAGTACAACACTTAGCATTTGATAAGTTATCATGAGAGGATGATGATACACCTATTCCAGCTTCATATAAAGTATTGGATGTTTCTTGAAAACATACTGGAGATATGTAAAAACAGAGTAATGTTACTAAGATGTAAAATTAACATCTCAAAAATTAAAGGGTTTATGAAATATGTAAATTAAATTTCCCAAATCTTTATGAGCTATGCAAGTTTAAACTCACCATTCGAAAGATCTGAAAGTGGGACTCTAGAAGATGAACTTCTATCATGCAAAGGGCTGAAAACCTCATACAAACATTTGTTCATAAACTCTACATGTTTGGTAGAATTTTGGTGATTTGTATTCTCCGAAAAAGGTGAATTCTCTTCATAAGTATTTCGTTTGGATCTTGAACTTGACAAAAGTGACTTCCTCCTTTTCCTTGCTTCATGAGAATTTGACTGCTCCATTTCTTGGTTGAAAAAAAAAAACAAATGGAAACTAAGATCATATATGTTCTTTAGTTTGCGAAGTAAAGAAATGCAAAGAAAAAGAAAATAAAAGGAGATAAAAGTAATTTTTTGTTTTCTTCAACCCAAGAATTGTGATGGATCATAGGTACCCCTACAATCACATGTACATCAATCTAAAATCTGCTAAAGGTTTCTAGAAAGTTGCTCCTAAGAAAGTCTAGTTACTCTAAAATAAACTACTCGTATTAGTTTGACCAAGTGTATGGTTGGGGGCTCCATGTTATACAAAACTAAAAGTACTTGCATGAATTCTTAAGCTTCAAACCACATGAGAACAAACACCACCTCATGGAAATGATCATAGTTATCTTACATAATAGAAAAACTCTTAAAAAGGCTCACCAAGTTGTTGTGAGAAGATGGCATACTGAGATAATTAACTGGTTTTAAGGTGGCATTTTATCAAACACTTAATTTGCATTCAAATACAAAACCATATTAACAAAGAGAGACTGACTAATTGTATGAACACTAAAGAAATTTCCAACATGGAATGTATTGCTGAAACTACCTTGGAGTCGAGACATCCGATTGAAGCTTGGTCAATCTCAGTTTCAGATTGCATATCGTGATGATAAATAGACATATTATACACCTGTTTACATTGTAAAAAATTATTTAAGATGATAACCAAAAAAGAAATTTCCAACACAAAGAAGATGTAGATCTGTACATGGCATGTGCTTTTACCTTTAATCTCTAGATATTAAGAGTTTGCATAGAATCATGTTATCTTTGTATTCAATATGCTTTAAATTATTCTCTTTTCAACTTGTGGACTTGCAAACTGTTAATATTTAATTTAAATGTAACCCAAATCCTTCCTTTGGAATAATTTTTATTCCTTGGGAAGTCAACCACACTTGGGGAACCATCAGACTTCTATTTCCTATGGGGAGTCAACCCATATAGAAGGTCAACAAAATATGTCTTAATCTCTCTTTAGATTAATGCTATGAACATAAGAACACAATAAGCGGTTACGAATAAGTTATAAAGCAATATAATTGAGCAGCCAAACCAAGTGCCAATCAATCATATATAAATATAATTGAAAAGCCTGTAAGACATGCCAAAAACCAGGAATACAAAAGATCGTAGAAGTTCAAGTCACAACATGAACACATAAAGTTAATTAAGTTAAACATACATCACTTCTAAATGAACCACAAAATATTCTGACATGAAGTATTCATATCCCTTAATCCAAACAACAGCTGGAATAGAAGGCCATAATTAACAAAAGCAGCCACATCAAGTTATCTAGAAAGTGATAAAATCTAAAGAAAGCACACACACACAGAGTCATGGAGACAACTCCTAAATAACAGTAGTACAAAACATACAACCTAAAAAGTAGGATAGAACGAAAGGTCTTGCATCACGGCTTTTCAATTTTAACATGCACAAGCTTTCGCTTTGTTGAAGAATTCTGACCAAGGATGTCCTTATCAGAAGTGTCTCTTGAACGTTTTGTAGCAGGACTTGTAGCCGAATTGTTGTCAATATCAGTTGCAGCCAAAGAATCGCCGGTACATGACACAGCATCCTTCAAACAAATGACAAATTACCTATATTAAATAGGGAGAAATATATCATATAAATTGAATTGTAACATGGAATGTATTGCTAAAACTACCTTGGAGTCGAGACATCCGATTGAAGCTTGGTCAATCTCAGTTTCAGATAGAATATCCTGATGATAAATAGACATATTATACACCTGTTTACATTGTAAAAAAATTATTTAAGATGATAACCAAAAAAGATAATAAACCTTATCAGTGCCTGCTTTGATCAAGGCATCCATGATCTCAGCATCATCACATAGCTTTAATACTGTATAAACATCATAGCCATACTCAATATTGAAGTCTGACACTTCAATTTTGAAAATGAACTTCTTGTTGATCAACTTGCTAATTTCTTTAGGAAAGGAATCCACATCGCCATCCTAAAGTTAAATTATAGACAAACGATATACTATAAGTATCAAGGGTATCATACCTTAAATATATATGTTAAGGAAAAAAATAGAAACCTTTGCTTGTTTCTCAAGAATTTCGAACGCATGTTTATCCATGATTTGATGAACCTCACGATCAAATAGAACCAATGTAATAGTTCCAGTACTATCCTGCACCCTTACATTGACTCTGAGTCTGGTAAAAAAAAGTAAGTGCTTAATAAGTAAATGAGGTAAAAATTAATTGGTTATAAATGCTTAAAAACAAATTTTATACTAACTGCATATATATTACCTTGGAACAACCGATGTAACTTTGGTCTTACATTTCTTACAATACCAAACCTTATCGTCACCTTCAGTCTCGGTCTCAGTAACATCTATATCTTCAAGCATTTCAGATTCAGAAACCACCTTTTTGTTACACTTACGACACGCAGTGTAGTACCACCCATGCTCTTCTTGAATATCTTTTATAGTACCAAGTAACAAACATACCAATTTCTGCCATAAATAAAACCAATGAGGTTAGTTATATATATTTGATGCATGATTTTCAATTTGAAAAAAGTGAGTTTAAAATATACCTCTGTAACATCAGGTATATCATCCACATATTTTCTTGGGTACTTGGTAAGAAATTCATCTCGAAGAGTATAGACAGTCTGGCTAGACAAGTGAGTGGTCATTTGAGAATGCGTGGAAACACCCTTCTTGACAATCAAACTGGGAAAAGAGGGAATAAACATTACCATCAAGATCCTTACACCATAAGAAATTGAGGAAATCGAACAAATAAACCATAAGAAAACTATTATTGAAAGGCACATTCATGGTATGATAAACACAGAAAGCATGTACAATTTATACTATCATTATCATAGTACCTCCTTTTGAACTCATTTATTTCTTCAATATCCTCATTGAGAAACAATCGAGTACCGAACAAAGCATTTTGAACAGTAGGGTTGCCTACAACATAAAATTATATGGAAAGGGTTACTATGTGGAAAAACATTGTGCGATTCAAAAGTAAAATATACAGGCATTTGGAAACATACCGTTCCATTCACGAACTTTTCCAAAATGAATGATGACTATTACAAATCCTTCTGTATTTCCAGTAGAAACAAATGTAGCAAACTCTTGTGCGTAGTTGTCCCATAAAGTACAACTTATTTTCTTACCTCTAACAAAATAATTAAAAAAAAAAAACATATAAATAATTTATCTCTAACCAAAAAACACACCATGATATCTTACAAAACAGAGAGGAAGGTAACATACTCTACATTCTCCAACTGCAAAGAAATCCGCTTGCTCTCTTTTCCATTTCGACTAAACACGTTTATATCCCCACATTCAACAACATTACCAATAACATCTGTAGAAACATATATGATAAGTAAGTAAACTGAAAAGTCATTCACGGGTTGAGAACCAAAATAAAGAGTCTGATATGCTCACCAACACAAAAGTCAAAACCAGCCTCGTTGTTAAGGATGTCGTCAAAGGATACAAAATGAAATCCAAACACAGGTCCTTGAAAATCTAGTGATTTCTTCACAATGGTGTTGCGATAGAAGTTTAACTTGTATTGATGTTTGATCACTGGATACTTACCATTGTTTTCTGCAATGCCAAACTTACTTACAATGATGATACTACCTTCTTGAAGTAGCATCTCAAAATTAGGGATCAGCATCTTCTTTATGGTAGCCTGAATTTTTTCACCCTGGCAAAAAAAAAAAAAAAAAAAAAAAAAACTTTTAATAACAGTACAATAGAAAGTCATGAAAAGAAATAACATGAAAAAATTCATGAAAACAAATACCTTTTCATCCATTAAAATCATGTCCATCTGAAAAGGTTGCTTCCAAAGCCGGAGGATTCTCACCTTAAGCTTCCATGAATCCTTAGAGGTACTTATTTGGTCAATGAAATTCACTCCAATGTTGTCCATGCCTTGAAGATGGAAAGTAAAGAAAAACCTCAGCACAAAAGAAATTTTGAATTAGCTTATAACACAGACTGTGATAACAAAACTCATATAAAAGGATTTCTTGGAAACAAATAAAAGAAAGATTAGACATGTTGGTATTTCCAATGTTGGCTAAAGAGATAAATGATAAGATGTTTCAAAATAAAGTAGAAAAGTACTGCATTGTTTAACTTTTGAAATAGAAAAAAAAAAAAAAAAAATTAGTATTGTACATGTTTACTTGATTTCCCAATGAACTTGGAAATCTACCCACACAAGACTACTGTATATACTTTGGTACAATAAAGTGGAAAAGATGTTGCATTGTTGCATTGTTTGACTTTGGAAATCTACCAAGACCAGACTACTCTATATACTTTGGTAAAATAAACTTGGAAATCTACCATGACCAGTAAGTTACTACTGTATATAGTTTGGTTGGAGAAATTTGGACTCACTCAATTGAAGTTCAAGAAGTAACTCAGCCAAGTGGTTAAAGAGCAACTTATCTAAAATGTCATGTCCTTGTAAAACACTTGATATGCAAGCTTTTTTATTGGTACTTTTATGAGTTGGAATTAGGTATTAATACCTGAAATTACTACATGCCTGGGAAAACGCCAACATCTTCTTCATAAGCCTGAATGCTCAAAATCTTCAATTAAAATAAAAACAGAATATGCATCAATTTTCATTATCTGCAATTATAATTAAAAAAAATGAAAGACTTTGCACAACATGTCCCATGATACTTGGTCAATCTCAGTTTGAGATAGAATATACCTTATCAGTGCCATCTCCTTTGATCAAGGAATCCATGATCTCAGCATCATCACATAGCTTTAATACTGTATAAACATCATAGCCATACTCAATATTGAATCATAAACTTGTGTATGTTTTCTTGTGTTTTTTATTTATGGGCCTCAATGTAAATTCTTACAGTGAGAACAATGGAGTCTCTTGCAGCAAGAGCAATAATATCAGCGCATGAAACAACACGAGGACATTCTGCTTCAACTAAACTCTTTATTGCATCAATGAAACCAAACCCTCTCACGGTTCAGTTTGGGACCGCCACCTTTTCGGTTTGATTCCCTGAGCTTGAAGTGAAATTCAATAGGACTGATCCATCACAACCCTATTCCAAACAACATACAATAAATTTAGTAAGAGTAAAATTGTTATTCTACATTAAATAGGTAAAATAGTCACTTTCCATGTTATAAGGTTTTTAGACCATGTTCATTTTGTTTTCTCTATGCTAGAGTCTTATAAGGCAAGAAAATTATAATTAAATTAAACTACAATTTACCTTGACAAAACAGTCATGGAAGTGCATTCTGATAAGAGTCGCGGCAAGCGAAGGAGCATTTGGGATATGCTGGTTCACAAAATCTTGTACAATTTTTTCAGCTTTTGGGCATGAACTTTAATAGTAGCCCATCTGCAAATCACCTTGAACCGATCCAAGAATAGATAAAACTCCCACAACCATTAGCCCGAATGACCAAAACTCCCACAACCAGTAGCCCATCTGCAAATCACCTTGAACCGCTTGTGGTCCAAATATATAGATAGAGCAACAAGTAACACCTGGATTAAAGCACATAAACTATCAGAATATATAATTAATCAAATCTTAAAACTTTATAAAAGTTGAGATTAGTTATGGTGACAAGAGACAAAAACACAAGAAAACATACACAACTGCTGATGAAGTCCATTTATGTAATTTTCTATGTAAATATGTACCATTAAGTGTTTAGTACATGAAATGTTATGGATATTTTTATTTTTTGGCAAACTTAAATGTCACTATGAGAATTGGGAGAACTGCGACGAAGGTATTGGCGAAGACACGATGTTCTCGTCAAAAGTCACTAAACGACAAAATAGCTTGGTCTCAGACATTGACTTTGTCAAAAAAACAATAATGTTGTCGGTTGGAGCGGGGATTTGGGCTAATGCTGTCGGTTGAGGATAGTATTGTAGGAAGAACAAAGTTTTGCATTAAGTAGCAAAACACATGGGACAAAATATCTTAATTTTGTGATCACTCAGAAAAATATTTAGCTAATAAGCTCAAATGTGTTGACATCTCTTTAAATGAGGTTAACTAAACAATTACAGTCTTGTGCTTAGAAAAACAATGATAAATTCAATGATTTACAACATCTAACAAAATCGCAGACCAAAATCTGCTATCTATATTCAATTCCTACATAAAGCTTCACAAATTGATCAATGAACTAAAAAATCAAAACCCAAAATAAAAATAAAAAATTTAATTGGGTCTCCAGGTACCACTAATCACACATCTAATTCCACACTTAAATCAAAGAAACTAACGAAGAAACATAACACCCCAATCGATGTGGAAAAGCAGTTTTAGAATGGCTTTATGTAGATGAAACATTTCATCAAACACTTAGTGGGCATTTAGAAACAACAAAAACTAAAGAGAACTTAAATGAGAATTATTGATACCTTCTCATTAAACCTTAAACAACTAAAATGAAGAGGTAATAGTTTGGAGTCGATAAGCATCCCCAGGATCTTCATCTGCTATGTTAAATACAAATAAAACGAAATATGAGATGATGTAAATCGAGAGGTTCATCATCAAGAACAAAAATTAAATGAAGAACATAAATTGACAAAGAAAATAGGTAAATTAACCTGTAACTTTTAAGGAGCTTGAAGATGTAAGATGTAGATTTGTTGCAAGGTAAAGGAGATGAGAGATAAATTTTAAGATAAATTTTAAATTCTTGGTTAAAGAGCCACTTGTATTTTCAAGAAGGCTGGTAAAGGACACTCCAGCAAATGCCTTTTGAGGATAAGAGATACAACTTTGATCACTAAAACAATATTGTATTTTTTTATTTATAACTAAAAAAAAAATACATATTATTACATCAGCAAAATTGCAATGGGTAAGTAATTGAAGGACACCTATACAAAATGACATCAGCAAAAACTCCTTTTTAATAATATGTATAGATGTATCAATTACATACCAAAAGTTTCTTATATATTGAGAGATCAATTTTAGCTACTCATATTATACTATATACTAAAGATGGGTATGTGGAGTGTGCACAGTAGTGTAAATACAAAGTTGCCTCCACAGTGCTTCGAACAGTACTTTTGTGAGTGTAGACACTGTTTGCCTTTTACTGTAGCAATTACAGTTTAGCCCCTAAGGTTAAAAAGTCGTTGCAAGGTAGGTCCTTGGGTCACTACAGTAACTTTTTTTTTTTTTTTTTTTTTTTTTTTTTTTTTTTTTTTTTTTTTTCTAAATAATTTCGAAAAAAATAATATTTTGAAAAAAAAAAAAAAAAAAAATTGAAAAAATATTTTCAAAGTAGCTACAGTACTTTTTTTTTTTTGAATTTAAAAAAAATAATGAAAAATAATTTCGAAAAAATAATGTTTTGAAAAAAAAATATTAAAAAAAAAAATTATTAATAAAATATTTTCACGCTACTGTAGTTTTTTTTTTTTTTTTTTTTTTTTTTTTTTTTTTTTTTTTTTTTTCAGGGAAAATAATTTCGAAAAAATAAAATTTTGAAAAAAAAATATATATAAAAAAAAAAAAAAAGTTTTTGAAAAAATATTTTCAAAAAAAAAATATTAAAACTTTAAAATTAATTTTTCTAAAAAAAATTATTTAAAAAAAAATTCTAAAAAAAATACAAAATAATCGTGAACCTACAAAACGTAAAACAAACATCGTACAACAAAAAACAACTATCTGAACAACCCGCTGCAACGCGCGGGCTTCCCTGCTCGTTCTATACTAATAACAAACCTACTTTTTTTTTTTTTTTTCTTTTTTTTTTAAATTAATATTTTTTAAACGGTTAATCGTTAAGTAAAAAAAAATTACACTATCGCGAGAAATATTTAATTATCTATCGAGCACTTTGATATACTTTCGACATACTTTTTTAGGGGACAGGGAGTGATCACTCCCAAATTTTCAACCCTCCCAAATTTAACCAATAAAATTCTGCCAACTCAGCTCAACCCTCCAGCCCTCCCAACCAATTTCACTCGCGCCCATGATTTTTCAGCCCTCCCAATTTTTTTTTTACATTTAATGCTAAATACAAGGTAAATAACACAATGTACAAGATATTAAGCTAAATACAACGGGTTCATAAACGGGTAAAATACCCGCCCATCAACCCTCCGAAAGCAACCCTCCCAACATGGAGCGATGATACCGCCGGGTTGAGGAGCCTTTTGGGCAGCCCGCCCACCACTCCTAGTAGTCTTAGTCTTCATTTTTTTTTCACTTTTTCTCGTCTTTTATTTTTCTTTGCTAAAACTTGCATGAAAAATCATGTGATTCAACACTAATTTAAACATTCAAATATTTAAACATGTAGTAAAACAGACATGACTTTTTCTACAAAATTCTAAAACCTTCTATCGTTTTTTATTCTCTAGACATTGATAGTTTTTCAACCATATATAACACATTAAAATTCAAATTATAGATAGTGCAGTTAATTCGCCAAAGTTGGATAAAACACACAAAATCACATGTGATTTTTACCACCTGTGATTTTTTTCTCATGTGATTATAGAAGTATTATAAATGAACTATATACAAATACTTATGCTAGTTTTAGTACAGTTGTTTAGTGTTCAAACTACTATATTAGTGTTAAATCACAAGTGATATGTAATGCGAATTTCAATACTGAAAGAAAACGTAAAAGAAACGAAGAAAATATTTGTCGAAAATTTATGTGAGTGCTCATCTATCGAAAAATAATAAAATGCTCATCGTGACGAAATTGTTGTTTTGACTAACGATTAATGGTTTATGAGATAATTAAATTATAAAAACATTGGTGTAATTACATTTTTAATTAAAATATCAATTAATCCCCTTTTCTTAATAAAAAGTAATGCTTGAAGTTTATTGTTTGATATACGAAATTTTTTTGTTATGTAAATGATCTTTTCTCAAATTTACAAACAAGTCTAAGTGAAAGTATATATAAAAAGACAGGGAAAATAATCCCTGCTGCAACAGCAAGGATTCTTCTTTTAGACGTAAATTAGACACCAGTTGTATATCAAAATGTAATCAATGACCATTTGTGTACAATCAAAGACCATTTTGCATTGCAACTGTAGATAACTTTTTGCAGTTTGCAGCAAAGATGTTATCGAGTTATCCCAAAAAGATAACTCTTGATATCTAAATGATATCTTCTCAAACTCATAATCCAACGTTAAACATATCTAGGTGAAAGTATAATATCAAAATGATCTCTTCTCACAATATCTAGGTGAAAGATAGGGATCAGTACATAACTTTTCAGGTGAAAGATAGGGATCAGTAGATAACTTTTCTGATAGGCCCACCTTAATCCATAGGCTAGTAGCTGTGAAATATCGGTCGAAGAAATAGGGTGACCGATTTGAAGATCGGTCGAGGCCATTGTGTGAGGCTGGGCAAATATCGGTCGAACAAGGTGTAAACACAAGGCCGGTCATAATTTCGACCGTCTTTCACTTCCTCCAAATCTAACCGTTTGAATTTAAAAAAAATAATAATAATAATAATAATAATAATAAGAAAAAAAGAAAAAAAAATTTTTTAAACTTTACCACTTTTACAACCTTATAAATACTAACCTCAAACACAATTCTAAACACACAATTTCAAACACAATTCAAACAACTTCTCATCCATATTCATCATGTCAAACAACTTCGCAGCTTAAGGCAGCAATCATGGCACGCTACAACTTAGACTACTAGTTTAAGTTTTTAATAAGTATAGTATAATGTTTAAGTTTTTAATTTAGTATTGTAATGTTTTTAATTTTAATGAATTTTAAATTTGTTGTTTAAAATATTTGAATTAAAAAAAAAAAAAAAAAAAAAAAAAAAAAAAAAAAAAAAAAAAAAAAGTCGGTCACCACTGTGGTCATGTCTGATCACCGGAGAAAAAAAGCTGATGTGAGTCACCACTGTGACTAACCTTAGCTTTTAAACCCAAGTTTAATTGATGATGTGTAAGCATCACTTTGGTGTCACTTTTATACTTTAGCTTTTAAACCCAAGTTTAATTGATGATGTGTAAGCATCACTTTGGTGTAACTTTTATACTTTGATCAAGATGTCGACAGTTAAGTCAAAGAAAGGTTATCCTTTTGAAATAAAATAGCGGAAATGTCACTAAATAAAGTTTGTGATGATCAAAGTTCGCATAAATTCTACTTTAATGAAACATGTCATACTTGAACTTCTGTCGGTCTACATCTTTAAATTATGATTTTAAATGCAATGGTGCCTAAAGTTACAATATTTCCACCAAAATATATAGCTATCCAATAGTATGGTCCTTTCATTTTTCAATCATGTTCATTTAAAGTTCTAGACTTCTAGATCATATTGAACATGTAGACATGTTATTTCGATCATATCCAATAGTTAAAACATTAATATTTCTTTTCGAGTTGTTGATCAAGTGATCGACACACCCAACCCTGACCTGGCCTGTTTCATCCGGTGCAAAAAAGTTACATGTTATGACCCAAACTCATTATTGACACGCAATCTGATTGCCGGTTGCCACAGCTATCAAGACATGCTCAAATACTCTTAATGCCCATTGCCCATCTGCCCATAATATTTGTTCATGGCAAGAATCCAGACCTAATGGTCAAGTGATCAGTGAAAATCATGTCTGACTTGCAATCAGGAAATACAATGCTAAATAGAAGCCGTCAAACATTTTAGCTTCATATAATGCACCTCTTATACCAGATTACTGACGGGCTAATGAAGCTTTGCATTCGAAACAAAGAACTTCATTTATAGGCTTGACACCGGAACGAACACAAGTGGCTTCCAAATTGTGAGATAACATCTACCACACCACCATAACCAGCAACGGAGATAACCTGAAAAACAAAAAGGAGAAGGTAAACTTTGACTTTTGAGGTCAAACTCATGGCTTTACAATTCGAAGTAGATATATGAAGCATCTGTTATAAAAGTTAAATTTTGTATGTTTGACTTGAAAAAGTCAATGTTGGAAAAAGTAACATACACCGGATGGATGTAAGGAAACAGAAAAAGTTGACCGAGGTACACATTGTATCTGAGAAAGCATAGCACCATTGATGTCATATCGACTCAGCAGTGGTTCTGCTCCCACCGCTAATATCTGTTAAGAAATGAAGCCAGCTGAATCAAGAAAACGTTTTCGAACATGACTTGCAAAATTAAATTGCTTACTTGATTTTCGTCAAAGCATAAATCTTGTATGCAAGCACGAGTTGATGTCCCTGAAACTTTTTCAGAAGCAGAAAGATTCCACACAGACAAATTTCGCCCACTGCCACAAGCCTATAAATACATGTTCAAATTCGCTTTAGCCACAAACATTGTTGCCTGTGATGCCAAAAGATCTCTGTACAATTTTAAAAAGTTGATTGGCTGCAATATTCCTTACCAACCACTTTTCACTGGCATCAAGAGCAATGCAACTGACGTACGAAAACATGTCATTAGATTTCTTATCTTTCCCAGGCTCAATTACATTAGTGCACTTTCCACTTCGGCAATCTAAAGATGGAAACTTTAGTTGAAAATAAAGTTAACATAGGACGTACACGAATCTAAACAGATTGAATACTTACCCCAAATTCTGGCTGTTCCATCCTCAGAGCCAGTTATAATCTGCAAATAGAGCAGTGTCGAACAAGATTAAGTGGACATTCGATGAGACGAAATTCACTATATTTGAGGGACAAAGGAACAAAAGAACACCTGATTACAAGAATTTCGGGCAACAACAGAATGTAGATAACCAGCGTGTCCTTTGAACGTCAGTTTAATTTTCGACGTTTCCTGAAATTACATTGGAAATAGGACGTGTTAAATTACAAGGGAAGAAACATAGGGGGCTGAACGAGAAACAAATGAATATATCCTTAGTTGATTGCATAATCACCTTAAGAAAATACATACCACATCCCAACAATAGGCATACGAATCACCAGCAGCTGCATATATGGAGCCCCCCTATAGTAGATAAAATGCAAATGAAACATGAACAAGATTCATGGAAAGATTGATGGCAACTGTAAATCCGTAATATGCGAAGTTAACATACCTGAGTATCAACAGCAATGGCATTAGTTTCAGGGATAGGGGAAAGAGCACCCCAAGGACCTCTGCAGGAAAACAGAAAGCATAAGTTACAAACCGACAGATGGAATTTGAAAGTAGGGAGGAAAAAAAAAAAAATAAATAAAATAAAAAAAAAAATAAAAAAAATACAACGTATTGCAGTCCCAAACTACGAGATTCTACCGGAACAACCATGTTTGAAACCTATCAAGTCTCTAGAAAAGTTATTTTAAGGTATGGTATTAAAACCATTATATGTGTAAACTAAATAGTTTTACGTTTATGTGACTAACTTGTGTTGAGGATTTGCCATGTCAAGCTGTGGCTTCAAATCACCACCTGCAAAAATGAAGTGTGGTTACTAGAGGGAAAAAAAAGTATAAGAAAGATATGTCAGAAGAACATATCGCATTAATTGAGCTGTAACCAATGATTCCAAAGATAACTGAACATGAACAGACCGGTAAGCCAGCTCAAGAGTCACCAGACAGGGGACTAAAAATTGTGTTTTTCAGATGATAAGTTAAAGGCTTAATACATTTCATTGTGAATCTATTACCTTTTGACAACCCGTCCTGCTTTGCTTCCATAACATCCATCCACTTCCATCCTCGAATTCGACCATCATCGCCACAACTGTATAAAAAAATAAGTCAACAAAATTACAGGCCAATCAATATAAATAGATTACAGAAGGAGCATGAGTAGACTATTATTCTAGTATTCATCAATTTACTGTTTTCATATGAGGGAACAAGACTTGTTTAGAGCTAATTAACTTACATTTGCATTATAATGATGTAGCTATCTCTCTATGTGTGCATGAGACGTTGTAAACCATAATCCATACAATAATCAATTGATAAGTAGAGTACACTTTCAGATCTTTGCAAGATTGCTGCTACATATAGTATGCAATGTGTTATCATAGTAAAATGGGTTCGCTTTTTCTAACAGAAATAATTGATTTTTGAACAGGTACATGTCTAAAATACGCAAGCTTACACATTACTAGTCATATAAGCAAGGATCACTAGATGTTTACCTCAACAACAACGAATCTTCACCGTCACCATAGAACTTCACACCATATGCAGGCCCATCATGCCCGTGAAGTAAACAATTTGGTTCAGCTACATTCAAACTAAAAAGAAAAAACATAATCAATTACACACATCCTCGTTAAGGCGCTGTTTGGATGACACTATTCAAAAGCAACTTCTTTTTACCAACTAACCAAAATAAAATTATCCATTTACATTAAACACAGTCCCAAAAATAGCGTTTGGGATGTTTCCACTACTTGAAGCTATAGTAATCACGTATGATAGCTTTACATGTGTTGTATTCACAATAAAGGTCTATAAGTAATTCTACTCATACATTTTATAATCATGAGTAGGTTGTGAAACATAAGGGGTTGTTTGTTTTAGCTTATTATCTGGTTTATTAGCTTATTTTGTGTGGCTTATTTTGATAAACCGGATTTTCAGCCTTTGTTCCCTTTTGAACTTACTATGACTTAAAACTGAATACCATTTGAGTCAGTAATTAAGCTGTTAAAAGTAAGCTAATAACCACAAAATAAGCTAAAACAAACACTAACTAAAAAAGCTGGTTGATTACTTCTATTAGCCACATCCGAATACCATCTATACACATTTTCGAATCTTCCTCTTCATAATTTAACAATCAAATTTGTTTTAGCTTATTTGAAGGGCTAATGAGCTTATCAACCTGAGCTTATAGTTTATTTAATTTCATAACCTTAAGTTGACAAGCTCATAAACTATAAAACTGAGCTTATGAGCTTATCAAAATTCAGTAAGCTGATAAGCCCGTCAAATAAGCTAAGAAAAAAACGCACTTTAACCACTCAAGGGTGGCCTAGTGGTAAAAGACTTGTGACTATCATCACTAAAATGGCAAACAACCCTCATGTGGTCACGCCAACTTTCCCAAAAAGGGAGGGCTTTACATAACCCCTTGGATAAGTCAGCCAATTCAATTTATAAGAACAAAGTCAGAAACCGTGATAAGCCCTAAGGCAATCTAACAGTTCATAATTAACTACTTAATTGCAACATTCAATTTATAAGAACAAATAATCATTTATTGGCTGAATAAGTTATTATAGTCAAGCATTTCATAATCATGAGTAGGGTTATCCAGCACTAAGGGGGGTTTTTGTTTCAGCTTATTTTAGCGAAATTTGTTCGGCTTAATTTGATAAACCGAAGTTTCGGTATTAAGCTTATTATGACATAAAGATGAAAGATGAAAACCTCATAAGCCAAAAAATAAGCTAACCAAAGCAAGATATTAAGCCTAAAATAAGCTAAAAAAAACAAACATGATATATGGGGATGTTTGGATTAGCTAATTTTCCGGGCTAATTGGCTTATTTGAAATCAGAAAAGCTCATAAGCCCATTTTTTTTTGCAGCTTATGAGCTTATCAAGTTGATCTTATGGCTTAAATAAGCCATAAGCCCAAATCAATGAGCTCATAAGCCTAAAAAAATGAGCTTACGAGCTTTTCCAATTTCAAATAAGCCAATAAGCCCGGAAAATTAGCTAATTCAAACACCCCCTAAACACGTTTTCACTTACTTTTGAGCACTAGCATTCCCAAATCCCAATGGCTGCAAAACAAAAATAAAACATAAAAAACCAAACAACCATAAAACTAAGGATGATGATGACGTGGCATATAACATACAAGTGACGAGATTAAGTCATTTAAAGAGTACGAAGCAACAGAACCATCGCTAGAAGCAGTGACAATGAATTCAGGGTTTTGGTTTCTTGGGGAAAAGATTGTACGGAAGACAGTTAAGGATTGTGATTCGAGGTTTTCTAGTATTGTCTCTTTGTATGCTTCTTCATCCCATTCTCTGCAATCTCCTTCTGTCGCCATTTTTGTTTTTTTTAGTTAACTGGTGTTTGACGGTCGTGTCTTTGTGGGGTGATCGACCCGGTTAGGATACCGGGACCAGGTTTTTATGAAAGAAAACTTTTTGTAACCGGGTCGACCCGGGTTTCTAAGGTTTTTATGCAGCGGGTTGACCCGGGTTTCTAAAAAAAAAAAAATTTATGCACTCGGGTGGCAATCAGGGGTTCGGGTTAGCAGGTTGACGGGTTAAAAAACCCTAACCCGAACCTGACCCGTTTAAATAATCAGGTCAGCCATGTCGACTCTAACTTGTTTACACATAACCCGAACATGACCTATTTAACCCGTATATATATAAGGGTTGGTAGGTTAAATAGGTTATACGGGTTGAATAAGTTAAACGGATTTCGAATTAACCCATTTAACCCATATGATAAAGTATATATAAATTTTTAATTTTTGAAAAAAAAATTAAACGGCCCGGTGGGTCGACTCGTTTAACCTATATCCAACCCTGAACCTTGTTTTATTATCGGGTTAGATAGGTCGCCCCAAACACGATCCGAAACCTATTTAAACTCGACCCGAACCTATTAATTTTTGTATCGGTCTCAGGTCGGGTTAGAAATTGCCACCCTAACTCGATAGTGTGCTTGGTGTTGGATATTTTAGTGTAATTGGATTAACTTGTTTGACCAATTTAGTCATAATAAGATATCATTTAGGCTTGGAGGTGCGGAGTGCACGTCTATTTGAATTTATTATGATCTTAGGGGTGAAGCCCCTAAAAGACGGGGGTCTGGGGGCAGCGCCCCTGAGAGCAGGGTCCAAGGGGCGGCAGCCCCTGGCAGGGTCCAAGGGGCAGAGCCCCTGGCTGGGGTCGAAGATTTTGTCATGCCTAGTAATGAATATAAGGTTTGTAAATTGGTTAAGTCTATTTATGGTTTAAAGCAAGCCCCCAAGTAGTGGCATCAGAAGTTTGATGATGTTGTTTTGTCTAATGGTTTTGCATTAAATCAAGCAGACAAGTGTGTATACAACAAGTTTGATGCTTCTGGTAAAGGAGTAATCATTTGCTTGTATGTAGATGACATGTTGATCTTTGGTACTGACCAAGATCAAGTTGATACAACTAAGGAATTCTTGTCCTCTAAATTTGATATGAAAGACATGGGGGAGGCTGATGTGATTCTTGGCATTAAGATCATACGTGGAGAACATGACATTACTATTTCTCAATCACATTATATTGAGAAGATATTGGATAAATTTAATCAAAAAGATTGTTCTCCAATAGGTACTCCTATGGATCCCACTGCAAAACTTGTGCCTAATAAGGGAGTTGCTATGAATCAACTTGAATATTCAAAGGCTATTGGATCTCTCATGTATGCCATGATTAGTACTAGATCTGATATAACCTTTGCTGTTGGAAAGCTGAGTAGATATACTCACAATCCAAGTTTAATCCATTGGCAAGCAATTAATCGAGTATTTAAGTACTTGAATGGAACAATGGATTATGGTTTGACTTAATACTGGATTTCCTTATGTTCTTGAAGGTTATTCAGATGCAAGTTGGATTACCAATATGGAAGATCATTCTTCCACAAGTGGTTGGGTATTCTTACTTGGAGGTGGTGCCATATGCTGGGCATCAAAGAAGCAAACTTGCATCACTGATTCAACAATAGAATCGGAGTTTGTGGCATTAGCAGCAGCTGGTAAAGAAGCTGAATGGCTAAGGAATTTAATATATGAAATTCCATTGTGGCCTAAACCGATATCACCCATTTCTATCAGATGTGATAGTGCAGCTATCTTGGCTAAGGCATACAGTCAAGTGTATAATGGAAAGTCTAGACACTTAGGTGTTAGACACAACATGATACGTGAGCTTATCACGGATGGTGTGATATCTGTGGTGCTTGAGAAAACACAACACAATTTAGCCGATCATTTAACCAAAGGGTTGAGTAGAGATCTCGTGAAAAAGTCGGCTATAGGGATGGGATTAAAGTCCACCAGAAATCTCTGATATTAAGATACCCAATTCCCACCTAGTATGTCGCTAGGTGCTGAAATCAATGTGGAAGGCTTAATATTTAGATATTGGAACACATTAGAATAATCATCCCAAGGTATGTGTTCAGACCAGCAAGTTAGGGAGGTTGAATGGATATATTCTTAATAGCTCTTTTGACAAATTGCATTGCAGGTGCAAGACTAAAGGAGCTATGTATATGAGCATGAAGTTTAGCCGCTTCAAGAAGCTGAGACTTGGCCTTGACATGCTTATAAAGGATAAGGACATAGGCTAGTAAAACATGTGTCAAGATAGAACTACTATGTATGTAAACTTTTGTGTACATTATCTTCGTGTTGAAAATGAATTCCCAGGGTTCAATCCTAAGCGACACCATGGTATTCTAATATTCAGAATGTGTAATGTACTAATGTGAAATTCAATCATCACGACATTTCATTTATGCAAAAGTTTGATTGTTTGAGATAACTTGTTTTAGTTAATCAAGGATTGCACTAAAATAGGGGAGGAACGTTGGATATTTTAGTGTAATTGGATTAACTTGTTTGACCAATTTAGTCATAATAAGACATCATTTAGGCTTGGAGGTGCGGAGTGCACGCCTATTTGAATTTATTATGATCTTAGGGGCGAAGCCCCTAAGGGACGGGGGTCGTAGGCATTTACAATTCCAGTATTTTTCGTTGAATAAAACAATTGTAACAAACATAACTCAAGAAATCAACTCAAACAAATATATAATAATCTACCAATCAAGCGACAATAATCTAAATCATGATATTAAAAGACAATTAAGCTACGCACCAAGATTATTCATCATAAAAAACTCTTGAACACTATTATACTAGTAGCAATCAAAATGTGCTCATAAATTTCAAGTATAAGCAGGTTCAATGCAATATTGATATTCCAGTAAACAAACTAAAACAGATGTAAGCCTAAGTGCCTAGTGGATATAGCAATTATTTTAATAAATATATACTAGTAGCTACAACATTAAAGCGGCCGACCTGCTGCAAAAGCAGCTGACCACCTGCAATCCCAGCCAACCCGCTATACTACACTTAGGATCCCTTACTCCTAAGACTGTGAGCCAACTTGCAGTTGTGGAGTAGAATTAAGTAATAAGGTTGTGTTGTATGCATACAAATATTATAATGTAAGTCTATAAGACTGTGTTTAGATGTAAAGGATAATAGGATATTCCTCAAACATCAACAAAGTGAAACACTCCAATAGATCTTGTGACCAGGAGAATGATAGGAATCATCTTTCCTACAAGCAAACAAAAAGACATTGTTATTATTAGCTAGATTAGACTGAGTGAATGCTCCGAGTAATGTTGTTACTCTAAATTGAAGAACAACTTATTCAAGGTCATAATAAGATAAAGACCAAACCGTGAGTGTATTGCAACTGTTATATTATTTAAACTCCACTAGATGTAGCATATATATAATCAATGTTCTAGAGCTTTAATTTAACTGTTATAAGCTTATGTAAACAAGGGAAATACAACAACAAACCCAGGCACCTTTGTTGATAGAAATTGCATTCCATAAACAGCATGAAGATCACTTAGCTCGTATGTAAGCTCGCTACCAGGTGTCAGTGTTCCTGAGCATTATAAAAGTTAACATTAGAGGTATAATTGTAGTTGTAGCATATTCTAAAAGCTAAATTTACACAAACTCTACTTAAATAACATATACATTAACATAAAAACAAGTACGTTGCTAACAACATCATCTTAGATGCATATGGGTGCCTTTTGGCAGTTTTATGTATTTTATTCTCATAATTACACCAAGTTAGTTCCATTTCTTTTTCTTGCTTTCACCATGTTTTTGTTATTGGCCAATTAAAAATAGCTAATTTCCTACCAATTGTATATATTGGAAACCAAATTTGTTTTTATTGAACAGTCATAAGCAACATAGCTAAATTAATGAAGAAAACAATAAACTAAGTAAACAACAATAGAAAGAGGGTAACGACTTTAGCACAAGTGACAAGTTCCTCGTATAACCTTTATCAAATAAATCTAAGTTTATTTTCATCGAATAACTGAAAGAAATTCAAGAAATAAAAATTGACAATGATATCGAACAATACAACAACATACCCATGAATAAAGTATCTGATTTGAAGAGAAACCGATTTGAAACTCCATGAATAACAGAGATTAATCAATGAATGGGGTGTTTGTTTGTGTGAGCGGCGGTATAGTGATGGTAGAGAGAGTAGGTGTAAAGTCAGTGGTGTGTGTTTTGGGAGAAAAACAAGAAGAAGACGGTGGTGTGTGTTTGGAGAATAAGATGAATGGTGTAGGGTTTAGATGTTTGTTGAAACTTGAAAAGAGGGAAAAAGTCCCGCTCAATAATTTTGGTGAAAGCATGGATGAAATCAAATTTTGGGGAAAAAGTTTAGGTGAAATCATATTTGGGGGGAAAAGTTTGAAGTGAAATGTGAAGATAAGTATTACACGTAGAAACTAATCGTTTAATCATAACGAACTACATTTTATTTTGTAAAAGATTAGAAGTTGTAAACAATGTTTTGAAAACCGGGTTGTTGGTTGAGTCACTGGGTTACCGGTTCGACCACCGGGTCAGCCTGGTTTTCTATTAAAAAAACCAAACCCGGTTGGGTTTCGAGAACCATGTCGACCCGGGTCACTATAAACAAGAAACATACATCTTTGAATCAGATGCGAAAACGGACTGGATCTCGGATCACAAAGTGAATATCAACATGTGGCGTTTATTGCTCGATAGGCTTTTGCATCGTCTCGATTTCTCATCCCGAGGTATCGAATCCCGGAGATCTCTTGCCCTTCTTGTAATGGTAATGTGGAGTCTAACCTTCATATATTTTTTGAGTGTGATATTGCCAAAGATATTTTGAGGCTCGTTCATACTTGGTGTGATACCTCCATGCCTTTATTCGCATCCCATATCCATTGGAGAGATTGATTCAGCTCTTGGCACGTTTCTAAAGAGAAGATTCATCGTGTGTACGTGACCATTGCGTGGTTTTGCAACCTTACAACAGGTTTTACCTCTCGAGGGATCTCAAGAGGCTTACAACCCCACCAGGCAGTGTACCTGACCGATGTAGTATAGTGTAGTGGTAAGTACGGGGGATTGATCGTTCTCCACAGGGAATAGTGTTCGTTAGGTATGAAAAATTACTCTAATAGGTCTAAGGGTGAGAGAAGATTCTTTTTATGTTTTTATATTTTTGTGAAAGCAAGTAAGATCTCGGGTTTGAAAGAGTGGGCGGAATTAGTTGCTAGTCAACTAACCCAAATTACTACGAATACAAATAAAATAAAATAACAAAAATGAAAATGTTGGTGAAAACTTATGTGGAGGGAAATGTGTTTACTTAGATTTCCTTACTCCCTAACTATATTTTATCGGTTGATTAGTGTGTATTAGTTGCGTGGATGACGGGTGTATTCCTTAATACCATTCGTGGGGTGGCGTACGTACTTCCCCAACTCTACAAGCTCCTACTTCACTCCTATGTCGAGCCGGCTAGGAAGCTCCTAACATGGGATCACTAGAATTCGCTTGTGCATTAAATACAACCATAAAAACCTTTAGTACGCATTGGTTCATGTTTCTTAAGACGTTCAAGCAAGTTACCGAATAGGAAGTTAGCCAGTTTTTCTTAAGCCTAACATAGATGAACAATCATCCAATACAACTAACAACACACTAATAACCAATAATCAATAGCTAGGTTTCATTAGATCTAAGCAAACACAAGATAAATCTAGCCTAACATGTTAAACAAAAGACAAGAATAAGATAGAATCAAACAAAACATAGACATATTGAATGATTAATTGATAACTTATCTTCAATGTAACATGGAAGATCTCAAGGCAAAAAGCCTTGAAAGAGCTGCCAAATTCGTCCTAGAGTTTTCACACACAAAGTTCCCCAATAAGTTCCACACTAATGACAAAGAATTGCAAAACTATATATAGATTTTTGGATCTGACGGCGTCACGTTATGGAGTGTGACGCCGTCACCTCGCCGCTTTTAGGGTTCCCGGATGACCTTCTTGACGCCGTCCCTCTTTAGCTCTCCAAAATCCGTTCTGGCTTATCAAGGCTTGACGCCGTCAGACTATGAACGTGACGCCGTCCCTCTTTGAATTATAACGTGACGACCTTGATCAGATTAAAGCGTGACGCCGTCAGAATTTCCATGCAATTTCTCTGGCTTATCATGAGTAAATTTCACATCCACCACTTTTGCCAAGCCATGACGCCGTCCAGGGTTAATCCTGACGCCGTCAAAGATAACTTCCAGCAAGATTTTGAGACTTTGTCGTTTTCTTCACTTTTATGCTCCAAAAACGTCCAAAATGTTTCCTTTTCCAGATTTCTCCTCAAAAGTACCTAAAATGACAAAAGGAACGATTTAGGGCAATATTTGATCAAATAAATACGATTTAGAGCTTAAATGACCCCTTAAAAGCGGTACACTTTTCGCTTCATCAAATACCCTTACACTTGAGATTTGCTTGTCCTCAAGCAAATGCGCTTTTATTCTAATCAAAATACAAGTTAGGGGTCATTTAATGCTAACATAAAAGTAATTACAACAAATATTCGTTCCACTTTAATCATAATAAGCACGGAGATTATAAACTAGCACCTCACAAGTAGTGTTTAGATACTCACATCTCTCAAGTGTCATCAAAATAAATCTCATAAATGAAAACGGATAATATCTCTCACTACCTGTCATAGCAAATAGATTACCATAGGCTTGGGAAAGGATCAAAAACCTCCTCCACTAGGCGTAAGCACCTAAGATAAACTATCAAAGAGGGCTTTTACATGGGTTATAACGTTAGGTGTAGGGATATGATAAACACGGATTTGTTGGATAAGGGATAGTTTACTGGTGGCGAGTTAAAGATCTTGATTAATTACATGTACTATACAATGTTGCTAAGCCAAGACTCGACTCAATCTTAAGCTAATGAAAGAAAATAACAAAAACATAAAATAAACATAAAATAAAACAGGATGGTAGTCCGTATGTTTTTTCTACTTTTCTTTTTCTCATTTTTTTTTTGTATTTTTCTTGATTTTTTCGATTTTTTTTTTTTTTTTTTTTTTTTTTTTTTTTTTTTGCATACACTTTTGCCCTACCATCCAAAATAATACATCATAGGGGCATTGCATTCCCCTTACTCTTGAACTTTTACATAACTTTACAAATAACTATTCTAATGACTCGAATTAAGATAATTGAAAAACTTGGAGTACTTTTAAAATATTTAGCACATATGGGGGTAATAAATGATGTTCTTCCCCATTACTCTATTACACTAGTACTTTACCCATGAGTCCCAATCGTCCCAAAACAATATGTACAAGGATATGAATCGACTTAGCAACCATGTAATCAATTAGATAATTAACTTGGGTTTAAACAAATGTTGTAACAATAATGCACTAAAAATGAGTGCATACAAGGTAGGCTAAGGCGATTTGGGTGTACATTTAAGTGGGGTGTAAACAAACTCTTCCTTTAAGTAAAATGCTTAAAGGTCGAAACGAAAAGATAGGCTCTGAGGGGTGTACTAGGGGTATCGTGTACCAAAAATGGGTACAACGCAAAGGGTGTGGGAGAATTACTTGACCAATGTAGCCAAAGTAATTATAACAAAAACACAGGTGTAAAACAATGGGTTAATCCTAATGCCTCTTATCATGTAGTAAATCTAACTACACGAATGTAGTCTCACTTGTGGCCTTGGAATGGTCCTAACGCAAGTTCTAGAATCTAAGTGCTACCGGTACACACATCATAGCATAAATGCTTTTCCTACCAATTCTAGGGGCGAACCTCACATATTTGGGGGTGGAAAATTTTTTAGTGGTACGGTTTTGTGCTAGTCATATAACTTCCTATCCATGAGACGCTCATTAAGACCAAAGTTTCACTCCTAAATGTTGTAAAAAAAATTTAAATTTGGCACTAAAATTGCCCTAACAAGTATTTATCTCAGTTTTATTACACATCTACCATCAAACAAACAAAAATCAAGTGCAATTGTATTCTCTAAGGTATCATCATTTACCCTTCCCTTACACTTAAGCTGAACATTGTCCCCAATGTTCATTCAAAGGATGTAAAAGTAAATAAGGTAAAAGAATGAAAACAAATACTCCCCTGATTCGTTCGATGTGGATAATCCGATAACATGGTTAAATCCTCCTCCAAGAAAATGAACGTTGAAAGCTTCCCTTCCGAAATATAAATCATCTTCTTGTCCAATATAACCTGTTAAACCTGAGAAAACAAACACAAAAAACCCAAAGCATCAACCTGAACAAAGAAAACTCACAACTAGATGTAATTCCAGACTTATAAATAAAAACAAAACGATTAAAGATATAATGCTTGTAGAATGAATATTTGCAGATTTCCTGGAGTTTATAAAACTAAAGATTTAACAAAAACTTTATGACTCCGGTAGAAAAACAAAACTTGCAAAATTTCCAGAATTTTACACTTGACGCCGTCAGGTGTTAACCTTGACGCCGTCAGAAGTGACCTGCAGAAATTTTATGGTTAGTTTCCGGAAAATTTCTGGAAAAACTTATGCCTCACTTCCTGGAAATCCTGCAAAATATTCATTATGACTCGATACAAGCATTTGACTCTAACAATTACTAGTATGCATGCTCATTTAATATTGTTGTGATTCATGTTCAATCTTGTTCTTGTAAACAAATTTGGATTCCCTTACACTTATCTTTTGCAAAATACCTTTATATGTAGTTAAGATGAAGTTAAAAACAAAATAAAGCATTTTCACAATTTACTTTGAAACATGAGCACAAACAATAACAATTAAACTTGCATACGGAAACAAATAAAATCAAACAAACAAACAAACAAATAAAGCTTGGGTTGCCTCCCAAGAAGCGCTTATTTTTGTTCGAGTCACGAGCCTGACTCTACCCTTATTTAACGGAAATAGGGGAGGTTTTCCCTACACTTAGGATTAAGTGCGGGTGGAAGTAGCGATACACACCCTTAGGGTGGAAAAATGCCACGTGAGGTGAAGGGGGTGAGTGAATGGCTTCCTTCATCCTAAAACTACCCGGATAATATTGGTTTATGGGTGGGTCGGTTCCTCTTTTGTCTCCTAGATGTAAATCTAAGGATGAAAAGTTGTGTAAAGGTTGAGGTTCCGGCTCATCAACACTAGGAAATTCCCTAGAACTAAGAGTAAGGTCATCACTAAAAGTGTTCAAACCTATATCCTCTAGTTGTGCTTGGTCCAAGGGTTCTACCTCCATCGGGATTCCTAAAGTCTCTTCTACTTCTTCCGGGTAAGTCACAGGCGGTGTGGGTGCCTCAAATGATGGTTGAGTATTTTGTGGGCTTATGGTGTTTACCTCATCATTCCACGTGTCAAGATCACCTATATCCTCATCAATTGTTTTCTTAGGTAGTGATGATAACAAACCTAGCGCTTCATCCAACTTATGGTTTATTGCTTCGACTCTATCCACAATTCCTTGGCAAACTAGGTCGCTTTTCCTATTGGCCTCACTAAGATGAGATCCTAAACATGGAGGTTGTTCATAAGAATCTATCCTAGGTGAAGGCTCATATGATTCATAGGTGTCTCTAAATGAGGTATTTTGAATTCCTTGGTGTTCTAGCCACTCAACCATATCTTGCAATCTTAGAAGTCTAAGTGAAAAGTCCATTTGAAGCAAATTACAAACAAAATCACAAAGAAAAGATAGACTACGAGAAAGCTACAAAATAAAAAGAAAAAATCTCACTTGATAGGAATCTTGTGAGTAGACCTAATAAAAATAAAATTTCAACCTAAGCAATAACTACTCCCCGGCAACGGCGCCAAAAACTTGATGCGTGGTTTTGCAACCATACAACAGGTTTTACCTCTCGAGGGATCTCAAGAGGCTTACAACCCCACCAGGCAGTGTACCTGACCGATGTAGTATAGTGTAGTGGTAAGTACGGGGGATTGATCGTTCTCCACAGGGAATAGTGTTCGTTAGGTATGAAAAATTACTCTAATAGGTCTAAGGGTGAGAGAAGATTCTTTTTATGTTTTTATATTTTTGTGAAAGCAAGTAATATCTCGGGTTTGAAAGAGTGGGCGGAATTAGTTGCTAGTCAACTAACCCAAATTACTACGAATGCAAATAAAATAAAATAACAAAAATGAAAATGTTGGTGAAAACTTATGTGGAGGGAAATGTGTTTACTTAGATTTCCTTACTCCCTAACTATCTTTTACCGGTTGATTAGTGTGTATTAATTGCGTGGATGACGGGTGTATTCCTTAATACCATTCGTGGGGTGGCGTACGTACTTCCCCAACTCTACAAGCTCCTACTTCACTCCTATGTCGAGCCGGCTAGGAAGCTCCTAACATGGGATCACTAGAATTCGCTTGTGCATTAAATACAACCATAAAAACCTTTAGTACGCATTGGTTCATGTTTCTTAAGACGTTCAAGCAAGTTACCGAATAGGAAGTTAGCCAGTTTTCTTAAGCCTAACATAGATGAACAATCATCCAATACAACTAACAACACACTAATAACCAATAATCAATAGCTAGGTTTCATTAGATCTAAGCAAACACAAGATAAATCTAGCCTAACATGTTAAACAAAAGACAAGAATAAGATAGAATCAAACAACACATAGACATATTGAATGATTAATTGATAACTTATCTTCAATGTAACATGGAAGATCTCAAGGCAAAAAGCCTTGAAAGAGCTGCCAAATTCGTCCTAGGGTTTTCACACACAAAGTTCCCCAATAAGTTCCACACTAATGACAAAGAATTGCAAAACTATATATAGATTTTTGGATCTGACGGCGTCACGTTATGGAGTGTGACGCCGTCACCTCGCCGCTTTTAGGGTTCCCGGATGACCTTCTTGACGCCGTCCCTCTTTAGCTCTCCAAAATCCGTTCTGGCTTATCAAGGCTTGACGCCGTCAGACTATGAAGGTGACGCCGTCCCTCTTTGAATTATAACGTGACGACCTTGATCAGATTAAAGCGTGACGCCGTCAGAATTTCCATGCAATTTCTCTGGCTTATCATGAGTAAATTTCACATCCACCACTTTTGCCAAGCCATGACGCCGTCCAGGGTTAATCCTGACGCCGTCAAAGGTAACTTCCAGCAAGATTTTGAGACTTTGTCGTTTTCTTCACTTTTATGCTCCAAAAACGTCCAAAATGCTTCCTTTTCCAGATTTCTCCTCAAAAGTACCTAAAATGACAAAAGGAACGATTTAGGGCAATATTTGATCAAATAAATACGATTTAGGGCTTAAATGACCCCTTAAAAGCGGTACACTTTTCGCTTCATCAGTACGTCACCATCGCAACTTCTTTATGGTGGATTTGGTGGCTCCGTAATAATGCCACTGTTAATATGGTTGAAGGTAGTTAGGCCACTATTTGCGCAGGACTTAAGCATTAGTTCAAACACTTCGCATATATGGTTAATGGTTTGCTAATTGTGGAAAGTAGCTAGCTTAGTTTGATTCATGCAACTAATTAAGGATGATTATGGAACTAGAAGATTATATCATTTAGTATCTAGTGAACTATAAAGTTTAAAATCAAACCAAAAGCCTGTTAGAAACACGTTTCATATAAATACAAGTCTTGTTCATTTAAATGTAATGTTGCAAGTTTAAGGACTATATGATTTGTATTTGTGGACCGGTCCATTAGTAGTCCATGGACCGGTCACAATAGGTAGTTCATTCTTATCACTAGCATGAGAATATTCCTAGATTTATTCCCTCCCATTGCCTATAAATAGAAGGCATGGGATTCATTTTATGTGTTGGTTTTTCATGTCATGTGCGGAAGCTATGTTCGTGTAAAGTTTGATTAATTGAAAAGCCGATCACTTCTTATTCTTCTTCTTCTCATCTTATTCTCTTATCTCATTTAGTAGTGCTTATTAGCTTATACATCTCATACGTAGCATAATCTATAGTAGTAGTACATGTTCTTAATTGTCTTATTGAGTGTGTGTTTGAGATTTAGTCGTGACCTACAAGTGGTATCAGAGCCAGGTTAACCTTGTTGAACCACAGTTTCTTCTAAACAGCAAAAAGGACCCTCAGTACACCATGCTACATCGTCCAACTTTTGGGTTCGTCTACAGAAGCACAACTGATTTTCATCGTTTCATGGCACTCAATGAAATTCATAAGTTCTGCGATGATACATTAAAGAGTGTACGTGATGGGCTAGCTAATAGAGTTCGAGATTCGATGTTGGAAAAATCAAGAAGATGGAATTCAAAGGAGCTGCGACAAGTCAAGGAATTTATTCGGAAGATAGAAGAACGGTTATACCATAGGGATCAGATGAGGAGGCTAGAGAGCTATGTTGGGGGTCGTCCGCCATTCGCCATCAGACTATTTCAGCGAACTGACCCAGTGTTCACAACTTTTGGTAAAGGTGGATGATGTAAGAATCAATTCTCAAATTTCATCATATCATTCTTCTTTCCATAATTGGCCTGTACATTACGGTTTGTGCACACATAACAGTGTACAACCCGGACCTCAAAGAAAGGACCCTGAGGTACGCTTCAGTGCCTCAATCCTGAAAAAGGAGCGAAAGCTTCTTACTTATGAGCAGAATTAAAATCAGAATGTTTTTCCAACGTTTTTCAAACATTCTGCTCATAAGAACAAGTATTCCCTCGTTAAGGGGGAGTATTTGCAAACATAATCTTTGTTCAAAAAGAATTATCAATGTTCTTGAAACTTCTTCCCTAAAACTCAAAAACAGCATATTTTAATCATAAACGTTTTCCAAAAATATCATGAGTATGCTATTTTTGAGGGGGAGAAGAAACAGATGATTAAAATATGATGTCTCTTTTGCTGGAATCTCGTGTGCTCAAACTCAGAATTGACCCTCGAATTGACGAATAGGAAAGTCAGTAGTCGAAAGGACATATCCCGGACGGGTAATAATTTCAAGCCAGTTTAACTGGTGATGTAAGCGTGTCTCGCAAAGGATGTGTCTGAGTAGAATGTACCGATTTCGAGCGATAATCTTTGAATCTGATCTGGACGGGTAATAATTTCAAGCCAGTCTAACTGGTGATGTAAGCGTGTCTCGCAACGATCAGGTTCATTGAAATTCAATCAATTCAAAAAGTGCCAACTCTTTCCGGCATGTGCAAATCTCAAAATTTAATACTTATGAGCACATGTTAAGGGGGAGTATTTCTGAAAATCATCAAACTCTCAAGGTGTCAACAAAATGTCTTTACAATTATCGACACTTTGAGAGATTTTCAATGGTTTGGTTTATGGCATCATTAGGATAGTCATGGAGTTATAAGGTGACTAAGGTTAGGGAAAACCGTCCTATGATCCGCCAGAGCCGGAGGGATCTACCCAAGGACAATACCAATAGTTTAGAACTAGAAAGTCCTAGGTATGATATAAAAAGGAGAAAATGAATGAACGGAGAAAGAAGGGGTTGAAGAATTAAAAAGAAAAGTAAAGAAAAGGGTGAAAAGAAATAGCCCTCCATTTGTTCAACCTTAGGGCAGACACCGGGTTCAATACATAATCTACTGGTTGATGAGCATCACCGGTATTGAAGACTAAAAGACGTCATGGACCCAGTGACGCACTAATAAACCTTCTAAGCCACTCAAGTGTCTCTCAAAAGACATTTGTTTCATTCACACGGAGAACCCTTCATAATCTATCGACCTCTCACTACGAGAGTGTTGATATTGAAAAGGAGGCAATCTGCTCCACGCCTCCGATGACCAAACAAATGTGCACAAATTGAGTCTAGAGCCATGAGATTCATCAAAAGATCTCTTAGGTACACTTAGAATTACTCTGGTGTTCTACATCATGGGCATCAGGTGTAAATTAGGAAAAGTGTCCTTCGCAGATCTCAGCAATCTGCCAAGAACATTCATGAGAAAAGTCACAATTGTGATTATCAATGATTGAATGGAAATCCTGCCAGAGCAACATCAAACAACTCTGTCAGCAGGTCACTTCGGTATCTCCTTGTGGGTTACGCTTAGTGTTTGCTCCAAACGGTCTACAGTCGTGGGGTGATCTCCAGCGACTCACTGAATCGTGGGTGCACTTCGGTGTGTCCGTGTAATCCCTTTCGGGGGAATCCGGTTCAGAACGGTCTAGGTTAGGATTTGAGAAAGTCTTCACACTATGCTGTTGATGATCTCAAGTCTGAGCCTGTAAGTACCGGTTGGTTCATGCTGTTGCTGCTGTTGCCGCTGCTGCTGCTGATGAGGAGCTGGAGTTCAACCATCAAGCCTCCATCATGTTCATATCTTGAAGAAATGTTCTCTCAAAGACTCAGTAACATCAAAAGTTTAACATATGATTTAGTAAAGTCTAAAGTTCAGGCACATCAACCTTTCTCAAGTTATAAGACTGAAAAGTGAGAACAAGTTGCAGAAAAAACAAGTCTAAGACATATGAGCATGATGGAGAAGACATAAAAGACATTGGAGATTGGTAGAAAGAGACAACATCATATCATCATCAAACAAGAACAAAGAAACAAAGATTATAAAGACGTCAGAAGCCCAAGAAGCAAAGAAGACGTCGTGCAACATTGATGATCAAGACTTAGGGGGAGATTGTTAGAAACACGTTTCATATAAATACAAGTCTTGTTCATTTAAATGTAATGTTGCAAGTTTAAGGACTATATGATTTGTATTTGTGGACCGGTCCATTAGTAGTCCATGGACCGGTCACAATAGGTAGTTCATTCTTATCACTAGCATGAGAATATTCCTAGATTTATTCCCTCCCATTGCCTATAAATAGAAGGCATGGGATTCATTTTATGTGTTGGTTTTTCATGTCATGTGCGGAAGCTATGTTCGTGTAAAGTTTGATTAATTGAAAAGCCGATCACTTCTTATTCTTCTTCTTCTCATCTTATTCTCTTATCTTATTTAGTAGTGCTTATTAGCTTATATATCTCATACGTAGCATAATCTATAGTAGTAGTACATGTTCTTAATTGTCTTATTGAGTGTGTGTTTGAGATTTAGTCGTGACCTTTAAAATCAAACAAAGCCTCTATACATCACAAAGTCTATTGGGCAATGCAAGGTGCCTACTCCCATTTTTACATTGCTCAAACTCTTTGATAATCAATAGTAGCATGTTTTATTTCAAACCAAATCCCCATTTACATTGCATAATCTTTTGGCTAATTGAGTTGGTGCTACCTAACACTTACTGGGAATATGAACAACCATTAAGAAGGTTAAAAGTGAAGCTCACATAGGGGATTTAACAAAAGGAAACGAATATAATTTGCAAGAGACAAAAAACATGTCCAACGTGTTGAACCCGCGCGCTAGCGCGCCAAGCCAACACGTCATATGTTCTTATCTATAAATACCTGTAATACCCCATAATTTTCCCGACGCGTTTTATACGGAGAAACGACGATTTATTTGACTTTGGTATTAATTTCGAGATATGAGGCGTATGAATAGCCGTTTTGATTGGAAATAATGTTTGGAACGCAATGACGAAATTCCCGTGAGTTGAAACGATCGTTATCGAGTCCTAATGTGTCCCGAACTTAATTTTGAGAAAGATTGCATAAATTACAAAAATGGTCCCTGAGAGTAAATTACACCGCCGTCCCCTGTCCCTGGTAATTTACACTTTGGTCCCTAGGTTTTCCCTATATAATACCACTTATAACTCACCTTTTGATAAAAACCCTGGCCTCCTCTCTAGGGTTAGCCGCCACCATCCGGTCACCCTTCCTCCGCCACCACTGCCGCGTGTCACCACCACCACGGCTAGCACTTCTCCTCCTCGTCCTCCTCTGTCGTACGTGGTTTTCTACAGCAAGAGATTAAGAAAGTTAGCTTTGAGTTCGTGTTTTGTTTGGATCATGAGCCGCCTCGACCACCACCACCATCTCCATAGCCGCACCACCATCATCTCTCACGTCTCTCTTATCATTTCTTTTGGTATGACACGGTTTGACACCGTCCTTGTTATTATTTTATTTAAAACCGATTATAAAGGGTTTTGTATTAGTTTTCGTGGATTTGAAACAAGATTTAAACATGTTTTGATTTATTTTGTGTGGTAAAATTTTATAAAAACGTTTAATAAAGAATCAATTCACACAAATTTTGTGTGAATCAAACCATATAAACGTGTATAAATATAAAGGTATCATCCTTGTTCGTATACTTTTTCGGATCTATAGCTTTCTGTGTCGAAAGTCCTTGATAAACTCCTTTTTCTACTTATTTCGTTTGTGGTTTAATATAGTTCGGTTTGATATTAGTCTTGATTATTGATTTTGTTAGAGTCCGATTTAAGTGTGCTTGTTTGTGTTGTGTTTTCTCTCGTTAACAGCACCCCGAGGGTGTTTGTGTGTCGCGGTTAATATCACCACACCATAGAGGTGTTTGTTTGTTGGTCTTACTTGCGAGTCAAATAAACCACCACTAGGGTGGTGTCACTTTTGTACAACAAGAAACATATGGGTGAGTTAAATGTGAGTTAAGTAAATAATGATAACTAATGGTGTGTTTGTCTCGGCAGTTTTGTTTGTCGCTCTCGGATCGTCCAAGGCCACAAGGGTGAGCCTTGGTTCGATATAGAAAGAAACCACAGTTTTGGTTTAACCACGATTTACAAGGGTGCATGTGTTAGCAGCCCTTAGGGTGCGTCTGGTTATTTTGACATTGGGCCGAGCCCAACGAAATTATTAAGGGTCCGTTTGGTCTATTTAATGGGCTAGCAAGCCCACTGAGTTAAGTCAAATTCATTACTATGTTTTTAGTGTTTAAAAATTTATACATAATGTTCACTTAGTCATTTATTTGTCCGACTAATATATTTGAGTTATTTTAATACTTGCAGTATTGGTATGTTTTGGTTATTATGGGAATGATACTTAAATTTGGACAATATACATTCCTAATGGACTATACATGACATTGGGACTTATCGAATTACACATTGAGTTTGGACTTGAAAATTGGACAATTATTGGTTATATATCGACATCTACTGGACAAAGGGACTTAAATTGGACATTGTGGACTTGAGACGAATACAGTATACTGTCGAAGAATTTAATATATTTGATTCGTGACGGACCAAAATGTTCAATTAACCCATATAGAACTAATAACGAGTAGAAAAACCCGTTAACTAATAAAGAAATTTATTAATTGAAATAATAACATGTGCTTTTATAAACGCTAATTTGGCTTTTTAAAACCATTTGGGATTTGGGGTAAATACCGAAACTACCAATTGATCTATTTTATAGTACATAGATAGTTGTCGTCGTTTCCTAGTTTTTCTTTGATTAGTTTGAGTTTTAGTCAGTATTACTCGACTAGGTCGATGTCTTTTCCTCTTTGGCGTGAATTGTGTTTTGAGTCTATGTTTTCTTATCATCACACGAAACATTGATACTAAATTTTCTCATGTGCAATGATATTGGACTTTTGAAACTATTGATACGAGTAATCCACGAAAACTATGACACGTTGTCTCTTGTAGACTTAATTATTACGAGACGTATTTTGAGATAATTATATGCGTATTAGGTTGTACCATTGTGCCCGTACTGCTGGGTACAATTGTGCCTGTCTCCCAGAATACCATTGTGATTAGCTCCAGATGTCAGTTGTGTCACTTGTGGATAGTTGCATTGTTGTGGCTAAGGTGAGTTCATGGCCCCTACTTTTACTGGTTTTATAACTATTTTGGGGGAGAATACATGCTCGTTTTTAACTAAACTCAATGGTTGTTTATTTGGTTACGTGAGTAGTTTACTCAAGATTTGACTGTTTGGTTGAAATATTTGATTTGGTTATTTGAATGCGTTATGTGGTTACATGTTACATACATGATTTCTTACTCATGGACACAAGTGCTTAAAACATTAATGCCTGCATAACTGAATGAACTGGCCCAACTGTTATGTACATACAAGACCGAATGAACTGGTCACATAACCGAATGAATTGGTAGCATGATCGAATGAACTGGTCAGCTTCATGTGTTATGAGACACTCCTTGAGTGCGGCTCATGTGTTTGGTTCATGACTTAGCCAGCGTAACAGTTAAATTTGCGTGACACTATATGAGTGTAGTATCTGTATGATTGATTATGGTTCAAGATGTTTTGATTATGATATTATTCATGGAATTGGTTTTGGAACTGTGATTTAGGCGATGTGAGTCTACGTTGAATTTGACTTGTTTATGAATGATGTTTTGAACTCGAAACCTTGTGGTTCAACCATATTGTTTTAAACTAAAAGCTATGAACTCACCAACCTTGTGTTGACACTTTTAGCATGTATTTTCAGGTTAAGGCGATAGCTTATTTTAGGAGGCGCTTGGCAAGGGGCACGGTCATAGACGACTCTGATATATGTATTGGGACTGCTTTACTTATTTTATGGGCCTATTTCCACACTACTTTTGAATAATGTAAATTTAACACTTTTTGTTAATGAAGTTTATTCTAAATGATTGAGGTAAAAACCGTTCTTTGTACTTGCGTTGTGATACCAATTGAGTAGCACCCCAGTGACATTTATGCTTCCGCTGGACCCCATTTTGGGGGTATTACAATACCCCATTTATTGGCATGATTGAACCTCACCCAAGTCTTTCATAAACATTTTTATTTAAAGATCTTGAACACTATTGAAAGCAAACTTCTAATAAGAGAAGAACATCACAAGAGCTTGATCATCTCATTGTGTGTTATCATCAAGAGTCATCTCCATATACTTTATTGTGGCATCATTTTGTAAACAACAATACAACTAATCTCTCATTTGTAACTAAGTATCAAGTCTTGCTCATTCTGTGGACAAGCTAAGTGTGTAAAAGTTTTGCTCCTTATGTGGACAAGCAAAAGTTTTGCTTCGAACCACCATTCTCATCAGTATCTTCCATATCAAGAGCAGCAAAAGGGTTTGACGTAGCAATTGTCGTCCCTCTCGTACTTGCCTCTTTAGCGATTTTGTCCTTAGTAGCCTTCTCCTTAGCATCTACCTTCTTGAGCACATTAGGAGTCGCTTTAGGTTGACAACGAACCTTATTACCCACAACAGGTTTTGTAAATCCTTCATTACCCGGTACACTTTTACCTTTAGCCTTATGATTCTGAACCTCAATGAAACCGTCACCAGTCTTTTCCAAAGTTATCAATAAGCATTTATAATCATCTGAAACCGCTATTAAATCATTTTCTTTATAGTGTAAGTATAATGATAGTCAACGTACACTAGTTCCTTTGAGTATAATGACAATCAACCGATCGATACATAAACTGTCGATTGTTCGTTGGAATTTTTGATCGAGTCTTTTATGTGAAAAATCCATCGAAAAATTAAGATTTTTGAAAGTGATGTTTGAATTCAGAAATCTTCCCGGTTACTAAATAAACCGTAAGAAATAAAAAGTTATTTAGTATGGTTTTTAAAAGAACCGTGCCCAAATAAATTTATTTTGGTACGGTTTTTAAAAAACCGTACCAAATTAAAGTATTTTGGTACGGTTTTATAAATAACCGTAGCAGAAAATAAAATCCACACATGAACCGTACCAAATAAGGTGTTTATAGTATGGTTTTTTTAAAAACCGTATCAAATGATATTTTTTTTTCAATTTTGGTACGGTTTTTCCACTAAACGTATCAAATGGGCGTACCAAAAAATGGTTTATGTAGTAGTGTAATAAGCTATGTTTCAAATTTGCATTCTTTCTGTATGTATGCTCTGAGTTAACATGTCGAGACCTTTGTTTTTGTAGGCACGGGTATACTCAATGCCCCCCAAAAACATTATGTTAGCCTGCTATTTTGGAGGTGAGTTGCCTCACCCATTATATCTAGGGTTAGAATGTTACCTCGGAGAATCTGTGGAGATTACATCCCTACCCCGAGGGACTCCGTTTTCCGATTTCTTATCTTTTGTGGCGAAAACATGTGATCTCAACAAGGATACACTCTCCTCTGTCCGGTATCGGCTCCCTGGAAAGGCAGGATATTGGAAGTTTGCCAGTCTAAACAACAAGGATTTGGATGAAATGTGCCGTACTCGTCTAGTGGTAGCAGAAGTGTTTGTTGCTGGAACACCGCTGCACTCTAAGACTAACAGGTATTGTTTTTCCATTTAAATATATTGTTTCCCTTTTGTAGTTTCAAAAATTCGCAATTTAGGGTACTTTCGACCTTTTCCTTTTCTTGTAGCTATAAATTTACGTCTGTGTTTCACATGTTCGAGAACCAACATGACCCTATTCGGCAAATTCACATGATGTTAACTGGTAAAGATCATCTCTTACTACAGGAACACGGGTACCAATGGTGACGACGAGTCTCTTAACAAGGATAGCGAGAGTACCGACTGTTAGAGGAACAAGAAGCTTCTGGAATCCCTTGGGGACTCTATGGCCGGTCGTAGATGGGCTAGGGAAACCCATTGCATAGCCAACTTGTTCTCCAGGATTCTCACTCTATAAATACAAGGCTAGGGTTATTTTACTCTTGTGCACTAGCTATAACCCTAAAACCTTTTCTTCTTTTCTTTGCTTAGGATCGATCGAACATAAACCCTAAAAGGGTCGATCCAATTGTTTTTTTAGAAAAACAAGTTTTGTGTTTACATTACTAGCATAATCTTTAATTCGGTTATAGTACGTGTGTACAAGATTGTGGTATTAACTCATTATAGTTAATAATCTTGGATTGAGATACAAAACGGTAAGGGGTATCTCGTTAATCCATTCTTGATATTAAAGAAGAAGATTTGAAGTTTGATTCTTGTTGTGCTAGAATCAAAAGGTACGTTTTCTTTATGTTTTGGTTAATTCTTATGTGTTAAAATTAGATCATACGCTTCTGCATATGTAATATGATTACTTGATTAATAATATATGAACTAGTCATGATTATTAAATTCTAACAGTGGCATCACGAGCCGTTTTAACATGTAATAAATTACCAAAACACATAAAAAACGAATCTTAGATTAGGTTTTATGTTACTCGATTTTTTAGGGTTTAAAAAAATTGAAACCTTAATTTTTTTTGGGGGGGGGGGGGGTGATGCCCTTACAATTAAAAATTAGTTTTGTAGTTTTGAAACCCTAAAATTGTAACATGTTTATGTGATTAAGTGCGTATCTTGTGACTTGTATTAATCAATGATGAAACATGCATGTTTATCATGGATTAGATTTGATTAATTGTTAAGTTAAATTGCACATGTAATTATGATAGATCTAAAATTGGGGAAGACCTCAATTAGTTATATTAATGAATCTATTATGTGTTATTTGGTATATATTTGCTAAGACTAACGCAATCGATTCGTCGATGCATGTGGCTCACCTACCATTGTAGGTGATAGTCTTAGTTAAATATATGCATAATAAAACATAGAAATATTATTAATAGGTTTTATCAACAAGTTTACATGTGGCTACTTGATACATAAATTAATTGTTAAGATTATGTTTACTTATTTAGTTGTTTATTTTTATTAATTACTTGTTTTTTGTTTAAATTGTTTGACACGTTGTAAGCAAAAAAATGTAATTTTTGGAATAGAAAATAAATGGACTAAATAATTATGAAACTTGTTGTAATAAATTATAAATCTTGCAAAGTCTTATGTGTCGATAGTGGTTCGCTTCGCACGGTAATTTGTTCCCAGGCGAGACTAGCAAGGTTATAGTTTATTACATGTTTTTAAGACTTAAAATCATAAACTTTTAATCGAGTGATGAGTTTTGTACCAATAGTGTGAACGGCTCACCCAGTTTTGACAAACTATAAAAGGGGTATAATGAGGATTGACATTAAATTGTCAAACCGAAAGAGACGCGTTTTTAATTGGCATTTAGTGCTGACGTTTGTCTCTCCGCTCCTTTGTGCGTCTAATTGGAGCTACCAAGTAAGCTATTAATGTACAAAATTATCTTAAGGGTGAATTGACCTCAATTCCACGTGCCACTTTGTGGTAATTATCCGAATAACTTGGTTCTTTTGACTCATACAGTAGTAAGATATAGCGGGCGATAATTGTAGGTAATTCTTTAATTGGTGAACCCAATACCTCAATTAAAACTTTGTTGATTTAAATCTTAGCCTAAATTGGTAAATAAAAACGTTTTGAAAACTTATAATACGAAGATGTGTGCATGCTTATTCGTGCATATTTTGATTGACACATCAAAATTAGTACCTAAAATTTAAGTTCATGCCATCTAATTATAAGAAACACTTGAAGCTATTATTTAGCGTAAGTGAGACCTTACCTAGATTTTAATGACAAGGTAAATTTCCATTATGCGTGAGACCAATAATAGAGAATTCGCAGTTTCTAAATTAGACGACTTAATTAAGTTGTTAGTGAGACCTAGAAACTTAAGGCATGAGATGGGATGAAACATGCTTACTTTGCAAAATATATTTGGAAAATGTAAATCCCATAATGATCTAGGAGTCGGAAATTGTTTGCCGATTATTGTTCAACAGATTACCATATTTTGTACTTTCACTACTAGCAGATTAACTAATGTAGTGAAACTATGGAAATTTGGATCCTTGTTTTCAAGAAGATTAAATGGTTATATGAATATTTCCTGGGTATTTTCTTTTCTTTAAAAGTTGTATTATCAGAATACTAATATTTGAATTTTTTCTGTAGAAATGGCTCAACTCGATAATGTTGTACTAAGTTCTGCTTTCAAAAACCACTTTGAAAGGGAAAAATTGACTGGCCCGAATTTCAATGACTAGTCTAGGTCACTCAGGATTGTCTGTCCGACAAGATGGAATACTTGAATAAGCCTTGCCCTCTTGAACTAGATGCTACTAAATATGAGGATGTCAGAGAAGCCTGGAAATTGAAGTACAAAAAGCACAATGAAGTTGCGTGCTTGATGCTTGGAAGTATGGCGCCCAAATTGCAAAAGCAGTAATTTGAGCACTATTTTCCTAATGATATGCTTCAAGAACTCCAAAAGACTTATGAGAAGCCACCTGCAGTTGAATTGTATGATTTGATCGATGCATTACATAGCTGCAAGCAGGGGAAGGTAAACCTGTTAGTGATCATGTGTTGGAAATGAAGAGTTGCATGGACCAACTACATCAGATCAACTACATCTATCATGAGAATGTGTGTGTGAACCTAATCAACAGATCCTTGAACAAGGACTTTAAAGGTTTTGTACAAAGCTATATATGCATTGCTCGGGGAAGACAGTCACAGAATTGCTCACAATGCTTGTAGACTACGAGAAGGATTTACCAAACAAGACACCTACTCCTCAGGTATTAGCTATACAAGAAGGTAGGATCCAAAAGCCAAAATCGCAGGCGAATAAAAAGGGTAAGGGTAAAATTGACAAAGGTAAACAAGTTATGGCCTATCAACTTATGCCCAAGAAGAATAACCCTAAGAAGAACAAGGTGAATCCTAACAAGAAGGATCAGGCTTGTCACCACTGCCATGAGATAGGACATTGGAAGCGGAACTGTCCACTCTATCTTGAGGAGTTGCGTATGAAAAAGCAGAAGGTTGAGGCTGGTAAACCCGAGGTGACTTTTTCATGATTGAATTATTTTCATTAACTCATAAAATAAATTCCTGGGTATACGATACTGGATGTGGTATTCATATTTGCAATACACTGCAGGGGTTTAGAGTTGAAAGGAAACTGGCCTATGGAGAACAATATCTGCACGTGGGTAACGGAGCACATGCAGCTGTTGTTAAATTAGTTATGCCTTCGGGCTTAGTACTATTTTTAAATAATTGTCATTATGCACCTACTATTGTTAGAGGTGTTGTTTCCTTTTCGTGTTTATTGGATATTGGTTTTAAACATACTGTTACGGGCAATGGAATTTCAGTTTATTTAAATGATGTTTTTTATTTTAATGCTATTGCTGTGAATGGTGTATTTGAAATTGATATGAATGAACCCGATGATTATAATTCAATGTATAGCATCAATAATAAGAGAATCAAGAATGTTTTGGATTCATCTTATCTTTGGCATTGTCGACTTGCTCATATAGGCAAGACTCGTATGGAAAAGCTGCAACGCGGTGGGCTTTTACAAGATATCAATGATGAATCATTTGATAAATGCGAATCTTGTATATCTGGGAAGATGACAAAGAAACCTTTCAATAATCGTATGGAAAGGGCTTCTGATCTACTTGGTTTGATACATACTGATGTATGTGGACCACTTAGACATGTGTCAAAGAGAGGTACTAGCTACTTCTTAACCTTTACTGATGATTTCAGCCGTTATGGATATGTTTATTTACTTAAACATAAACATGAGGTGTTTGAAACATTTAAGGTTTTCAAAGCAGAAGTAGAATTGAAACTTGGAAAGAAAATTAAAGCTCTTCGATCCGACAGAGGTGGTGAATCCCTGATTCAAGAGTTTAAAGATTATTTAGCTGAGAATGGAATTGTCCAGCATCTCACATCTCCATATACTCCACAACAAAATGGTGTATCTGAGAGAAGGAATCGTACATTGTTGGACATAGTGCGATCAATGTTTAATCTTACAACTCTCCCTTTATCCTTTTGGGATTATGCCTTAGAATCTGCTATTCGCATTCTGAATATGGTTCCGACCAAAAACATTGAAAAGACACCTTTTGAGTTATGGTATGGAAAAACTCCTAACTTGTCTTATTTAAAGGTCTGGGGTTGCGAGGCATTTGTTAAACGTGACTCAGCAGATAAACTCCAACAGAGATCTGTAAAGTGTATCTTTGTAGGATACCCAAAGGAAACGATGTGTTACTACTTTTACTACCCACCTGAAAACAAAGTAATTGTTGCCAGGTATGGAGATTTTCTTGAAAAAGATCTCATATCTCAAGAATTCAGTGGGAGGATATATGATCTGGAAGATGATCAAGAAGATACATTACCTTCTGAAAATACTAGCAAACTTCCTATGGAACCTGAAAGTATGGGTCCTCCAACTGAAGTTGTTCCCATTCGCAGATCTGCAAGGACTCTGAAAGCACCTGAACGTCTATGTCTTAACGTAGAGGTTGAGGAAACTATATTAGGGGATCTTGGAGAACCTGCTAATTATAGAGCTGCCATGAATGATCCTGAAAAGGATAAATGGCAAATTGCTATGAATGGGAAAATGCAATCCGTGAGAGATAATCATGTCTGGATTGAAGTAGACCTTCCTCCCAATGCCAAGGTAGTTGGAAGTAAGTGGCTCTTCAAGAAGAAAACTGACATGGATGGCAATGTACACACCTATAAGGCCCGTTTGGTAGCTAAAGGCTTTACCCAAACATATGGTGTTGACTATGAGGAGACATTTTCTCCTGTAGTTGACATAAGGGCTATTAGGATTATCATAGCCATAGCAGCATACTATGATTATGAGATTTGGCAAATGGATGTCAAAAGCGCCTTCTGATGTGTCGTGTGCGTATGCTCTAATTTATACCAACGGTATGTCGTTGTGGTTTTAGCAGTATTCAAGTTTTAAATTTATATTTAGCCGACTTATCAATAACACACACACTTTAACGAGCAGTGTACCCGGTCAGTATGAATATAATGGTAAGTAGAGTGTCGATCACTAAGAGTGGAACGTATTATCTAGTTATCCTAATCAGTATTTTAATATCTTAAGTTAGCTATACAACCTAATCTAACGCAAGGGGGTTTCAGCCTGAGAGACTGGCACGATTTGGTTATGATTAAATATAAACTAAACTAATAGGCACGAATCAGCGAATAGCACACACGTACACAGATAAATACTCGAGACAATAAGAAGACCTGTCCTGATAGTTAAGTAGCTTGTCACTTGTTTTATTGCTAGTTTTATATGAAGTGTATAGTTCGATGCAACGCACCGAGATTAAGTCCTTTCTCGTTGGTTCTAATCTTATCGGCGAGTAAACCCTTAATGATTACTTATGACTATCCTATTTACCTTTTCTTCCTACTTTTCTACGGACGATAGAATGCATAGGTGATAAAATAAATAGGCGAGGGCAGAGGCATGGCGACCCGATCAACGCTCAGCTAGACACAGAGGTTATCAATGCACTAATAAAAGTCACCAAAGACATCAACATATAAACTTTAATTAATGGGAAAGCAATATTAAGAGGAGTGCAATCTTTCCGTTGTCACATTACACAAGCCCATCAATCCTGATGAATTAAAGTTTACTAATACAATAAAACAAAACTACTTAATGAATTGAATACATGCAGGACTTTCTTACAGCTCTTGTATCTTCGTTCAAGGTGTGTCTTGTGCTGCTACTTCGTCTGAATTCGTCCTAGGGTTTCTGTAGTCTTCGGTCTTCTAAAACTAAGGCTCTCGAAATTCGTCTGGTCTTGGGGTATTTATAGTTTCTGTCTGAGGGTTAGATGTACGCCATCTAATAAGTAGATGCGGCGCATTGACTTAACTTCGCGTGGGGTCCAAGATTAATATATTCAGGAATATTCGTACACCGCCAGAAGATGCGGCGTAACTCCATTCTTAGATGCGGCGCATGTCCTTTGCCGTCTTGGATAATATCTTGTGAAATTTTGATAGTGATGCGCCGTATGTAATAAGTAAGATGCGGCGCATCTGGAGCAGAATGTCTTGATCTTGTACATTTCAGTAGACTCTTAACTTCTTGCATATTTTGCTCCATAATTAGTCCAAAATCGCCAAGTTTCACATAGTACTTGTTTTTACCTGAGAATTACAAAAGTAAACATTAACGTATCAATTCTCACAGATAATATAATAAAACAAGTCGAATAAATAGGATAAATGATAGTAATAAAATGTACTTATTTGAGTTCATCAAATATCCCACCACTTGAACTTTACTTGTCCCCAAGTAAACCTTAGAATTAATCTTATGAAAATGTATCCTAAAAGATATTAGGATTTATTTTTATATTTAAGCATGTATTCATTTTTGTCATAATCACACAACCAAACACTTAACGAATTAGAAGTAAAATAAAATAATTCGATAAAAGCAAATCTAATCGTTTAACTGTCCAGTCGTGACGAATATTCTATCATAAGCTTGGCAAGTATACGCATCTCCCCCACTAAAGCCAAGGAATAACAAGTCTAAAGCGGTAAAAAGGGTTTTGAGGTTTAAGGGTTAATCATTCTCCTTAATCTCTATCGATCTCAAATTCCAGAAAAGGCGACAAAATCACAAGTACATGATCGAATCCACGAACACGATACTTGCAATTGCTCAAATCCTTAACTCGAATAGGCTAAAGATAGGACCAAGTAATCTTCACCAATAATATTATATCAAAAAGGGCGACAAAATCATAAATACATAGCCGAATCCACGACTACGATACTTAAGATTGCTCAAATCCCTAATCTCAATAAATCAAAGGTTTGGATAAAGAATGATATAGGGTATGGATAATATTTGGGATACAAATTGGTGTAAAATAAAAAATAAACAAAACAGATAAATTAAAATCCTAAGTGTGGTTAATCACTATCCCAACCATCCCATGAATAAGACTCATATCATTGAATAACTCACGCTTTAACACTTGAAATACACGCTTTAGGTAGACACGAATTATACTCAACAAAATCTCAATCAAGGAATAAACCTTAGTTAGCGTTCCCATAACGTTCAACTCCCATTCAATCCATAAATATAATATACAACAACTAGTGGTGATATCGACCACTTAATACAAAACTTTACATAAGTTGGTTAAAACAAACTTCCAACTTTTCCTTTTTTTTTTTTTTTTTTTTTTTTTTTTTTTTTTTTTTTTTTTTTTGAAACATAAACATAGATGTGTAAAATTTCACTACATCACTATAATGATAACTCTGGATAATTTTTCCATACTTTTCATAACTTTCAGAAATAACGGTAATAGTGAAAATAGTAAACACACGAAAAATAAACTCAAAGATATACAATATTTACTTTCACTCCAATTGCATTGTGCAATTTCCCGACCTAACCATAGATAATGAATTACGCACGCGAACACAGGTAATGTAAGGAAACACACTTTGCCTAAAGCAATTAACCAACCACGGATTTTAATCTACAGGGTAGGCTAAGGTGTAAGGGTGTAACGAAACATTATAACAAAGGTGTAAGAAACGAAAGGAATGGCTCTGAGGGTTTTTCTAGGGGTATCTTACTCTAAAAGTGAGAGTAACAAAAGGGTTTATACGGGGGTTAACTAACTAGTGTAGTTAGCTAATAACACATAACATATAAAGGCTATTTGGGTGTAATCCTAGAAATTTACCAATTTAGACAAGTCATTCCAATTATATAAATAATACTTATTATGGTGGTCTCGAATAGTATACAAGCCAAGTTCTAAATTTTACAAGTCACCGGCACACTCATAGATTTGTGAATTTTGAAAAATCACAATTTTTTGAAAATAACGTCATGTGTGCAGCTATGCAACTTAGATCTTAAACAAAAACATGCTAAAAATTTTTAATTTTGATATATTAAGTACATTTTAAGCATATTTTGAAAAGTTTAGGACAAGTAAGTGTTCTAATTCTCCAATCCCCCCACTTAAGTTAAACAACGTCCTCGTTGTTTGTATCAAAGGTTAAAAACTGGAAAATAAAAGAATTAGAACAGAAAAACTCCCCTGAGATTTGCTCGGTATGATCCTCCATTATTTGTATAAGAGCAAAAATCAACTTCCTTGTGGATGAGAACGTTTAAGCTTCATAATTGATGTATCCACAGGAAATGCAGGAATCTATAATACCACCAAGACTTTAACACACCTAAATTAAGAAGGTTCAAACTTGCATAATACATTAGTAGTTAGTAATAATAAAACGTAAAAATTAAAATGAAAATCATCAGGTCAGTCGATGCGCCGTATCTTATGGAAGAAGATACGCCGTATCGAGCCTGGAATAAATACGAATCAGAATAAAAGATGCGTCGCATCCTTAACCAGGGATGCGCCGCATTAAAATAAACTGACAAAAAGTTTTTAAAGTCGAAAATAAAAATGCAGAAAAATAAAGTAAGATATGACCAGTGCAGGAGATGCGTCGCATCTTAGGATGGAGATGCGCCGTATCCTCTGCGGGCCTGACTGACTCGACACAGAACAGAATATAAAAAATTCTCCAGGTTGTCTCCCGGTCAGCACTTGTCTTTATTCCAGAGTCTTCAAGTTAGACTCACGTTCAGCTCCTTATTTTGTTCTTGTCATGGTCCATCATTCTTCTTTCATCCGAAAGATGTTCCCATATATCTCCGCAACATTTTCTTCCGTTCGACTTAATCTAGTATAAGTCTTGGTCTTTGTCGCAACATATTCCTCATCTGGTCCCAAAGAGTATTTAATGGCTTTAAATTTTTCAGAAATAATCATGGGTGGCTTATTATAAGGGATCCCAAGTAGTTTGTGGAAAACTAGAAGGGGGTTGAATAGTTTTACGTCTTTTTAATTTATGAAAACTTTTGTTTGCTTTTTAAAAACTTCGATTCTATCTTATGTGAATTCAACTCTTGATCAATATGAACATATATAAACAAATATAGATAAGTAATGCAAGTAAGGTAAATATAATGAAATAAGAGAGAGAGATGGAAAGATCAAACTACAACACGGAGATTTATAGTGGTTCGGCTACAAGGACACCTTCCTTGCCCTACTCCACTCCTCGAGTCACCTACTCGAGAGTTTTCTTCACTATGTCAAAAAACTCCCTTATGGCGGAGAAACCTTACACAACTTTAGCTTACACCGGCTTAACGACACAAAGCTAGATGTCGAGTCCTAATCGTAGCTAGAACCAATCTCACAACTAATACACAACTTCTACACGACTTAATCACGACTTCTTCACGACAGCTTCACAACGGCTTCACGACTTCTTCACGACTTCTTCACGATTTCTTCTTCACGACTACTTCACGACTACTTCTTCACAACTATTTCACAACTACTTATTCACAACTAATTTACAACACCACTACGTAATTACACTTAGATCTACTTATCACAACTACACAACACTTTACACAATAACACAATTGAATGAGGTAAGTAATAACACTTCTTCACTAGTTGAAGTAGAGTTCTTCTTTTGCACTTTTGGTGGTGGAAGCTTGGATCACTTAGAAACCAAAGCTTAAGATTATATGATCAAAGGATTTTGAAGATATGAAATGTGATTTAAAACAGAAAGTTTTAGTGTGCAAAAGGTGAGTAAAAGTCCAGGAGAAGGCTGGTATTTATAGGAGAAAAATTGGACAGCTGGAGGTCTACTGGAGCGGGGGCGGTCCCCTTAAATAGGGGGCGGTCCCCTTAATTATTAAGGGGGCCGCCCCTACTGGACGTTGGCCAATTTTGTCCTTTTGTGGGGAAGGTTTTTCTGGAACATTTTAACTGATTTTGGTTAAAAATTTGAATTCATATTTTTATAAAAGATTAAACATTTTTATTTAATACCAAAAATGTTTTTCAAAAATATATAAAATGTTTTTGATGTTTTATAAAAAATCTAGTTATTAAGAAAATGTTCCTTTGATCATATAATGCATTAAGCATTAGTTCATTCATACCTTAAGTGATTTGAGTTGTAGAAATAGATATTTACAACTAAATACTTGTTTACGTCATAATTTTCCGATTAATGATTTTACATTTTGTGATTATCAAAACGTAGAGATATCGAAAAATATTAATAACGTGTTTAGGCATTATTATATATCAACAATCTCCCCCTTTTTGATGATTACAAAATCTAAACTCATTAAATCTAAAAATTAGTTTTTAGACAAGTATTTAGTGAGTTTACATCTATTTCTCCCCCTTTTTGTAGAATCAAAAAGGTTAAGCCGACAAGTTTTAGAATCAAATTTGTCGGTACGAAAACTCCCCCTTGATGTGTACTCCCCCTCGTTTGGGGGCACTAAGGAAACGAGCTATGGGACGCTTGCAAAAAAAAATGTTAGAAGCACAAGTATATGTAACAACAATAAGCAAGCATATAGAATAAGATCATTCATTTAATAAAAGTGTTGTGTATAAATACACAACCAAAAGATTACAACATGAAGCATGCAAGCATACAAACAAAAACTACTAATGAGACTACATAATCATCTTAGAGGTACATGGTCTTCCATGGAGCTTGCTTACAAGAAGGTTTTGAAAAATTATTTTTAAGCATTGCATATGCTTAATTGGGTGAAAATGGAGGTGGTGGTGGTGTAGTGGGTGAAGGAGGTGTAGGAGGTGGTGGTTGTGGGTTGGCAATCATGTTTTCAAGAGATGAAAACATGTAGTGTATCTCATCTCTAAGACCAAAGATTAAGGTCCGGTTGTGGACGCAACAAAGACAATTATCACCATGGGCTTCAAGCATTGCCCAAGGTATAAGAAAGAATGGTTGTGGGGTTGGTGACGGTGAAAAGTGAGCATCAAGAGGTGTGATGGGTGATAGGGAAATGGCAAGTTGGGTGTATGAAGGTTCTTGAGTGGATGGTGGTGATGATGCTCTTGGTGATGATGTTAGGTGAGTGTGGATGTAGTCATTTATGGATGAAGTGGATGGAATGGAGGAAGATGAAGCTCCATGGGTGGATGGTGTTTTTGATGGTGCATTTGGTGCACTTGGGGATGAATTTTGAGGTGGTGGTGATGGAGTTTTGATATCATCTTGGGTTAGGTCTATGAAAGGTTCTTTTAGTGGTATGATAACAAGTCTTTGTTTCCTTGAAGTCTTAGAGATGGAGGATTTTGGTGATAGCATTGTGGATGAAAATGGGTGTTTGATGAAGGTGATGGTTGATGAAGTGAAAGGTAATTGTAAGGAGGGTATTTATATTGTGTAAATGTGGTTGATTTAGGCAAATTGTGAAGGTTTTGTGGTAATATTCCAAGTTCAGTTCGTGCATTAAGGGTAATAGTAGCTGGGGCTAGGTAAAAGTGGTCACAAGATGCAAAAGGAAACAGTAAATTTTACTGTCCAGATGGCCGGTCCCCTTAATTGTTGGGCGGCCCCCTTAAAATTAAGGGGACCGCCTAAGGAATTAAGGGGGCCGCCCATCTGGAGATTTCCCAGGCGACCAAATTTGAAAAATTTCCAGAAAAAGGTCATTTTTAGGATGTTTTTGCAGCAATTTCCATTTGGATCATGTACATCAAGAATGATTAAATATTATTAATTGCATATTAAAATAAAAAATATACATATTTGAGACTAGAGAAAAAAAAATCATATTAGAAGCATAGTCATATAATTTCAAATAAACTAGTAGCTTAGTTCTAATAACTTTATCATCTAACATAATAGAAGTCATAGCAAGCAAATGTTAAGATAATAATATTACATATAAATGTTCTAATTATAACACCGATGATAACTAACGAAACACTCATCAAACAAGTCTATTTCTTCTTCTTTCCAAACATCCTTCCAAGTGTCTTTCCAATAGACTTGAAACCGCCTCGTACTTCTTGATGCATCTGCTGTGTGGTGTTGAGTAGTTCGGTTTGTCTTTCAAACAGCAGTTCGTTTGTTCGTTCGGAAGGAGAAGGAACTTGATACTCAGTGTAATCAAGATCCGGAAGATTTTGAACAAAGGTCCTAGGTGATGGGGTACTAGCACGTGTTGTGCTTTCCTCCTCATAATCATCATCATTGTCTCCTCGATGTGACGTGGAACCACGAGGTGGAAGTGAGACAGATTTATGAGATTTTCCCTTGTCGCTTCGGGGGCGACGTTCACGGACACGAACAAGAGGATTAAGGACCGGTTGAACAGACTCATAAATTGGACTCTGAAGATGTGGATAATGCATCATGACATGATTGTAGAGGCGAGTGAGAAACATGCCATACGAAAGATTTGCATTATGAGTGTTTTTGGCGGACATGATACGGAAGACAAAGAGATATGCCAAATTGTACGGCTGTTCAGCGACAATACAGTACAACATATGAGCTATGCTCGCCGTGACATGATCACGGTGACCACCGGTACCGAACGCATTCTCACGAATGAGTTCTTCCCAACGCTTTATGTCGGGGCGTAACTCCTTGAGGAGGATTTGGTTAGCATGGATGTCAACATCTTTTGACTTGATCCTCCGGCTAGTCGTACCACGATCTAGCCCAAGATATTGACGAATTTCTTTAGAGGATGGAATCTCAGAGTAGTAAGGACCATATTGAGGTCGATGTTGCTCAAGAGATGAGAGATCCCACTCATTAGAGAAGACAGCTTGACCGGAGTAGGGAATGCCTAGAATTTGACCGAATTGAGCGAGAGTAAGAGTAATGAATTCGTGTTGAATCATAAAGGATATGAGGATACAGCCATTGGGATCGGTTTGCACCGTCACTTGGCTATAGAAGTCAAGAACAAAACGGGGAATGATAAGCTCATTGATTTTGTAGAGACAATCAAGACGAACGTTGGAGAACATTCGTTCGATATAGTCGGATTCATAGAACAATGGATAGACAACTCTCCCTTCATGAATGTTTCTATCTTCAATGGGACGATAGAAACAAGCAACAGCAAGAGAAATGCCTGGAGTGGCAGAGACTTTAGGAATATATTCTTTTGTTTTGGAGACATCACCGACTGTAGTTTTGGGCATTTTCACCTATACAAGAAAGCAACAAAGAAAAATAAGAAAATGACATGCATATATTATATATGCTACTTATGTGGAACGTAAACATACTTCGACTCTAAAACTTAAAACCTAAGAAGTAGTTTACAATGTTCCTTAGTTTTAATTTTTAACTCGCTTAAAATGTAATTTATGATGTTAAAGAATAGTTATAGGGACATTATGACAAGAAATCAACAATATCTGAACGTTCTTTTATACGTCATAAGTTACCTTGAAATGTGGCTAGACAAACATTGGATTGTATATCTAGCTATTTCTTACGAGTGTTTATGTTAAGTAACTTAGATTTTGACTCAAAAATTTCTTTCAAAATGTTGTGCCAAACGCTCCTTTAAATAAGAAAATAACTAGTAAAATTTCAATATACATATGAATTATGTATCTTGATGACTTAAAACAACTAATTGCATGTTTATAAACTTGACAAGTAGTTATGAACTTAATTTTGATTATATTTTGATGATTCTAGCTCCTAATCCAAACACTCTCTTATATTTAACAAAAACATTTTTTATGATTCGAAAAATATATTTTTAGGATTTGTGAGTTGTAATAAACCAATGTGATTAGTTTTAACAGGTGTTTATGGCATAATTCAACAATATGATTAGTTTTGAAAAGGAGTAATTAGTTTGACATAATGGTTTTTTAATTACTTAGTTTTTAGGTTGATTAATCATTCTAATCCTATGGGGAGCATTTGGTTATAAGATTTCTAGACTTAATTTTAACAAATTATGGATTAAAAGAAAGTTTAGTAAAAGACCTAATTATGATTAGACTCAAAATTGAATGGAATTAGATGAAATGTGAATTGGAAAACTTACAAAATGTGTTGCTAATCAAGATACAAGTGTTTGCCCTTTGCGAAATTAGTCGGAGATGGTGATTTGGAGAATGGTTTTTGAGTTAAGGTTCGTTCACAGCAGCAGCAAGTATGGGTGAGTTTGAAAAGTGGGGTGTTTGGTAAAGATTTTTGGAAGAAAAACGTTTTTGGGAGCTACAGTAGGCCGGTCCCCTTAATTATTAAGGGGACCGCCCCCGTTTACTAGCCGGTCCCCTTAAACATTAAGGGGGCCGCCTACCAAAAATGTATTTTTGTCGGATTTAGTTTCTGATAGCAAAATAATTTTATGTATATATATAGATTTATTATATATATCAAAAATACGTTGGGTTTTAATGGCACGAGGAAGGAATACTTGACATTTTATTAACATTTCGTTAAGAAAACATTTCTTGAAAATTTTGGATAAAATGATCAAGATGTCGAGTTGACAAATGTGTTAGGGGTTGAGAGTAAAAGTGCATGTTTATATATATATATATATATATATATATATATATATATATATATATATATATATATATATATATATATTTATTTATTTTGTGTGAAAACGTGGGATGTTGAATGGAGTTAAGAAATGATGAGGTAATGACGGAGATAGGTGCTGGCGGTGACGGGAGTTTGTTTCATCCATAGTTTTCTTGACTCGACGGTCAAAGTGCTACTTCTACGTTAATCCACTTAACTCACTTCTCTTCATCACCATGAGTTATGTGACAGTGGACACGGAAGATTTTCGTGTTGAATGTTAAAGTTCAAAAGAGGCAAAGGGGGAAGAAAAGGTTCGAGGACGAACAATTTCTTTTAGTTCTAGATAGTCAACAAATGACGTATCTAGGTTATGTGCGTATATATTTATATGTATATATATATATATATATATATATATATATATATATATATATATATATATATATATATATATATATATATATATGTATAAATAGTAGTATAGGTATATATATGTATGCATGTATAAGGAATAATCTACTAACTAACATACAAGTACAAACTACACTAGGCATAAAAGACTAATGGGGGCATGCAATTGGCTAGTTCATTTATCTACGCATATAATGGTGAGCATGAAAGAGCGGCGTACCTTTTGGTCTTCAACATGTGGTCTTCAAGTTCTTCAAAGCATATTAACTTATAAAAGTCAATTACGAAAGAGATATCGCCTTTCCCGATGAGTTTGCAATTTAGCCACTTGGTCCCCATGATCTCATTTGTCCATAGTTGTTTGGCCCAAACATGGTTTGCAATTGACTCGGATGCATATATGGTGGAAGTATTCCCCAAGGATTGTAGCTTGGTGGATTTGGGTAATTCCACATTGGGTAACTATTATAATGACGGTTTGGTATATTTTGGTTTCTTTTAGGTTGAGGAGTTTTAGGCCGAGGGTGAGGACTAGGTGGTCTTCTAGGTGGAGATGTTTTTTTACCTTAACCTTGGTTTAAAGTATTTTACTTCATTTTTTAAAGATGGTTTATAAAAGGTTTTTACTTCCCCATCACTAGCTATGGGTATTTTTCTATCTTTCATAAGTATATACTTAGGTTTTGACTCTAAAGGTTTTTGCTCACTAGTTTCACATTCAAACTTTACATTTTTAGTTTGACTATTTGAATCCTTAGTTGAATTAAATCCTAATCCGGTTTTATCACTTGATACTCTTTGAATACTTATTATTTCCCTAAGAGAATTACTACTATTTTCGAATTTGTTAAGCCTACAAATTTCCTCCTTAAGTATTTCATTTTCATTTTTAGTTTCTTGACATGTTTTACATTCAAGAATTTCTTTTCCCTTTTCTAAGTTATGTAGTTTAATTTTTAATTCTAGTATTTCTTTTTCTAATTGATTATTAATGTGTTTTAGTGATTTATTTTTAGTCATTACTTTTTGGTCTAATATACATAACCTATTATATTCGTTATCTAGGTCTTTTTCATCTAATGATAAATTTTCATCACTAAAGTATTCGGTTTCGGAACGTACCTCACTTGATGTCTTAGCCATAAGACACTTCTCCTCTTTTGTGGTTTCTTTCTCGTCTTCTTCACTGTCACTCCATGCTCCTCCAATGAATGCCTTTTGGTTTTGCTCCTTTGACATCATAGGGCATCTTCCAATGAGATGATTTGGATCACCGCATTTGAAGCACTTCCTCTCGCTCTTGCTACCTTTGTCGTCTTTGTTTCTTTGGAGTGTTTTCCTTTCGTCATGTGGTTGTCTAACGAATCTTCCTCGTCTTTTGAAAAACTTCTTGAAGTCTCTTACGGCCATGGCATATTCTTCATCATCACTTTCGGAGGTTGAGCTATTCTCGTCACTTGATGCTTTCCTAGCTTTCAACGCAATTGACTTGCTTTGCTCTTTCTTTCCTTTGACCATCTCGAAGTCTTTCTTGATTATTGCTTCGTAGACTTTCAAGTTGCCAATCAACTCGTCAAGTTGAAGAGTTGACAAGTTCTTTGATTCTTCAATTGCCGTAACTTTAGCCCGCCATTTTGGATGAAGAGCCCTAAGAAATTTCCTAACAAAATTCTTACTAGAAAAACTCTCATCAAATGCCTTCAAACTTGTGATGATTGTGTTAAACTTAGCAAATGCATTATCAACTGATTCCTCTTCCGGAATCGTGAATTGTTCATATTGTTGAACAAGAAGATCTATTTTATTATCTTTGACTTGACTATTACCTTGGTGAGTTATTAGTAAAGAGTTCCAAATTTCTTTTGCGGTTTCGCACATAAAGATTCTTTCGTATTCTTTACGTGGTAGCGCATTATAAATAACCATTTTAGCCTCATTATTTTTAGAAAGTTTTCTTTTTAAATCATCACTTTGTTTTTCAAAACGTACAATTTCATCCTTTTTAGTTTCATGATTATGTTGAATAGGTAAAAAATCACCATTAGTAATAACATGCCAAAGATCTAGATCTTTTGACTTCACATAAGTTTCGAATCGATTTTTCTAATATAAAAATCCATCACTTTCAAATAGTGGTGGTCTTTGCATAGATTGCCCTTCTAAATATTTTTCAGATTCCATAGATCGTTTCAAGTTTTAAAATACAGTTAATTTTAAAAATCTTGTTTGACGTGGCTCTTGATACCAATTGTGGAAAACTAGAAGGGGGGTTGAATAGTTTTACGTCTTTTTAATTTATGAAAACTTTTGTTTGCTTTTTAAAAACTTCGATTCTATCTTATGTGAATTCAACTCTTGATCAATATGAACATATATAAACAAATATAGATAAGTAATGCAAGTAAGGTAAATATAATGAAATAAGAGAGAGAGATGGAAAGATCAAACCACAACACGGAGATTTATAGTGGTTCGGCTACAAGGACACCTTCCTTGCCCTACTCCACTCCTCGAGTCACCTACTCGAGAGTTTTCTTCACTATGTCAACAAACTCCCTTATGGCGGAGAAACCTTACACAACTTTAGCTTACACCGGCTTAACGACACAAAGCTAGATGTCGAGTCCTAATCGTAGCTAGAACCAATCTCACAACTAATACACAACTTCTACACGACTTAATCACGACTTCTTCACGACAGCTTCACAACGGCTTCACGACTTCTTCACGACTTCTTCACGACTTCTTCACGATTTCTTCTTCACGACTACTTCACGACTACTTCTTCACAACTATTTCACAACTACTTATTCACAACTACTTCACAACTAATTTACAACACCACTACATAATTACACTTAGATCTACTTATCACAACTACACAACACTTTACACAATAACACAATTGAATGAGGTAAGTAATAACACTTCTTCACTAGTTGAAGTAGAGTTCTTCTTTTGCACTTTTGGTGGTGGAAGCTTGGATCACTTAGAAACCAAAGCTTAAGATTATATGATCAAAGGATTTTGAAGATATGAAATGTGATTTAAAACAGAAAGTTTTAGTGTGCAAAAGGTGAGTAAAAGTCCAGGAGAAGGCTGGTATTTATAGGAGAAAAATTGGACAGCTGGAGGTCTACTGGAGCGGGGGCGGTCTCCTTAAATAGGGGGGCGGTCCCCTTAATTATTAAGGGGGCCGCCTAGCAAAATTATGGGGGCCGCCCCTACTGGACGTTGGCCAATTTTGTCCTTTTGTGGGGAAGGTTTTTCTGGAACATTTTAACTGATTTTGGTTAAAAATTTGAATTCATATTTTTATAAAAGATTAAACATTTTTATTTAATACCAAAAATGTTTTTCAAAAATATATAAAATGTTTTTGATGTTTTATAAAAAATCTAGTTATTAAGAAAATGTTCCTTTGATCATATAATGCATTAAGCATTAGTTCATTCATACCTTAAGTGATTTGAGTTGTAGAAATAGATATTTACAACTAAATACTTGTTTACGTCATAATTTTCCGATTAATGATTTTACATTTTGTGATTAGCAAAACGTAGAGATATCGAAAAATATTAATAACGTGTTTAGGCATTATTTATATCAACATAGTTGACACTTTCTTTTGATGAATTTTTCTTCGTCTTTATCAACAAACTTAAAATAAGGATCCTTAATCAAATAGTCATCAAGTTCATCAATTAATGACTCATTGTTATTATCATTTTGAATTGCCTCCCACTCTCTTTCCAATTCCCATTGTAAGCGTCGACTAAGCTTTGTGTAATCATCAAATTGTCCATGCACCCATTCCCAGAAAGTAGTATTCGATGTTCCCTTTAGCTCTTTCAAGTATTCGATTCTACCCTTTTCTTGCAAAGCCTCCGCTTTTTGTGGGCAGTCTTCAACATTTTCATACCACTCATAGTCTTCAAAGGTTACATCGTTTCCAACCCGTTTCATTCCAATTATACTTCCCCCATTACAGGTTCCATCATTCTTATAATCACAGGTCGGCCATACACTACTCCCATCCTTGAAACAGAAAGGTGTACAAGTGTGATTAATGTGCTCAAATTCCCATGGTTTATCCCAAACCCATGGTATTTGGTCATTCCATTCGTAGTACCAGGTATTTTTGAAATCATCATAAGTTTTGAATCCTGGTAGATCTCCAGTTAGCACATCCTCGTCGACTTGAAGAAGGTAATTAAATTCTTTGAATTGTTTGCACAAAGGTGTCTCATAATTGAACAGATCAATGTCTATGCTGAATAATTCTTCAATGCCCTCATTGATTGTTGAATCATTAAGTGACGACCCATAGTCGCTCTCTACTTCTTCATCTTCCCCTCTCATCCAATATACCCATAACGCATCTTTAGTAGCTCGATCCATGCTCTTATGGTTATTGAACTTACTAGCCAACCAATCTGAAAAATCAACATTGTTAGGATCGTGGTCAACGTCAAAGCAAGCTTTTCCAATCATTTTCCTCCTTATCTCCATGAACTCGTTAAATTGTTCCCTAAAACTCCGTGTCAACCATGAGGTCACAATCCGTTTGATTTCATTCACAGGAGAAAATTTAGGATTACCGTATTTAAGTTCAAGCCATTCTTCGAGGGAGATGTCCATCAACCTTACCAACCTGCCATGAAATAGTAACTCCGACACAGCATAAATTCTTTCATCGTCCAGATAGTTCTCATTTAATCCCCAGTACTGTTCGGAATAAGGCATGTAAGAGATTTGCATAGGTTGGGTATTGCCTCCACCACAGCTTTTGTTGCTTGAGTTCATGTATTCAATTTGGAATTTCCCATCATTCTCTTTGATAGTAGTCCAAGTCAATCCTTTAGATTCAATGATGGGCCATAAGAGTAGCAATTCATCTTCAGTGTAGCTCATTAGTAAATCATAAGAGAATATCCCATCTTCAATATTGCATAAGCGTTTAAATTCCTTATAAGTAGCTTCAAGAGGGGTTTCCCAAGAAAATAAATCGGCATCAATCATGAGCACATCGAAGTTGACATCATCAAAAACTTTCACTTCAAAGGAATCCGAGATCAAGAGTTCCTTAGCAAGATATTCGTTCACTGACATGTCTTTCATAGCAAAACCTGTCATCATAGGTAAAATCGTCAGTAGGATTTGTTCGCTAGAAGAGAAATTAATGAATTTAGAAACGGATATAAGAATAACTGATATCTGCAGATGATGCGCCGTATCCAAAAAGTTGGATACGCCGTATCTTATAATCGTTAAAATTTAATTAGACTTTATTCAGAAAATAGATACGCCGCTTATAAATTAGAATGCGCCGTATCAGTTTTAATTATCAAAAATCGATATTTATTTAAAATTAAATGCGTCGTATTAAAAAAAGTTAATGCGCCGTATTTTCGTTACGTTTCAAAATACAAGATTTTTGATTCAGAAAGATGCGCCGTATCGATAAAAATCGATGCGTCGTATCTGTTTAATAATTCGAAAACTGTTTTTAATTTAAAATAATAAATACGCCGTATCTGTAAAAACAGATGCGTCGTATGGCGTTATCGCTTAGAAAAATTTCTTATTAAAAACAGAATACGCCGTATCTTGGGGAAAGATGCGTCGTATCGAATTAATTAAACGCGTTGTATTTTATAAAAATTAAACGCAATACGCCGTATCTATGAAAATAGATGCGCCGTATCGTTTGAATAAGCTCAGTACAACGATAGCAGAATACAGAAAATACGAAAAATAAAAACAAAAATAAAACAAATGAAAATAAATAAAAATAAAAGAAAACAAATAACACACAAAACAGAAAATATGCAAATAATACAATGAATGCAATTAATCTAATACACAACACGGTTAGCGGTTAGATTAAAAATTAAAAAGAAAAACCTACTTAAAATACTAATCAAATTAACAGATAATAACAATTCACTCCCCGGCAACGGCGCCAAAAACTTGATGTGTCGTGTGCGTATGCTCTAATTTATACCCACGGTATGTCGTTGTGGTTTTAGCAGTATTCAAGTTTTAAATTTATATTTAGCCGACTTATCAATAACACACACACTTAACGAGCAGTGTACCCGGTCAGTATGAATATAATGGTAAGTAAAGTGTCGATCACTAAGAGTGGAACGTATTATCTAGTTATCCTAATCAGTATTTTAATATCTTAAGTTAGCTATACAACCTAATCTAACGCAAGGGGGTTTCAGCCTGAGAGACTGGCACGATTTGGTTATGATTAAATATAAACTAAACTAATAGGCACGAATCAACGAATAGCACACACGTACACAGATAAATACTCGAGACAATAAGAAGACCTGTCCTGATAGTTAAGTAGCTTGTCACTTGTTTTATTGCTAGTTTTATATGAAGTGTATAGTTCGATGCAACGCACCGAGATTAAGTCCTTTCTCGTTGGTTCTAATCTTATCGGTGAGTAAACCCTTAATGATTACTTATGACTATCCTATTTACCTTTTCTTCCTACTTTTCTACAGACGATAGAATGCATAGGTGATAAAATAAATAGGCCAGGGCAGAGGCATGGCGACCCGATCAACGCTCAGCTAGACACAGAGGTTATCAATGCACTAATAAAAGTCACCAAAGATATCAACATATAAACTTTAATTAATGGGAAAGCAATATTAAGAGGAGTGCAATCTTTCCGTTGTCACATTACACAAGCCCATCAATCCTGATGAATTAAAGTTTACTAATACAATAAAACAAAACTACTTAATGAATTGAATACATGCAAGACCTTCTTACAGCTCTTGTATCTTCGTTCAAGGTGTGTCTTGTGCTGCTACTTCGTCTGAATTCGTCCTAGGGTTTCTGTGGTCTTCGGTCTTCTAAAACTAGGGCTCTCGAAATTCGTCTGGTCTTGGGGTATTTATAGTTTCTGTCTGAGGGTTAGATGCGGCGCATCTAATAAGTAGATGCGGCGCATTGACTTAACTTCGCGTGGGGTCCAAGATTAATATATTCAGGAATATTCGTACACCGCCAGAAGATGCGGCGTAACTCCATTCTTAGATGCGGCGCATGTCCTTTGCCGTCTTGGATAATATCTTGTGAAATCTTGATAGTGATGCGCCGTATGTAATAAGTAAGATGCAGCGCATCTGGAGCAGAATGTCTTGATCTTGTACATTTCAGTAGACTCTTAACTTCTTGCATGTTTTGCTCCATAATTAGTCCAAAATCGCCAAGTTTCACATAGTACTTGTTTTTACCTGAGAATTACAAAAGTAAACATTAACGTATCAATTCTCACAGATAATATAATAAAACAAGTCAAATAAATAGGATAAATTATAGTAATAAAATGTACTTATTTGAGTTCATCACCTTCTTAAATGGTCGCCTAGATGAAGACATCTATATGGTACAGCCTGAGGGGTTTGTAAATCCAGAATTTCCAAACCGTGTATGCAAACTTCAAAGATACATTTATGGATTGAAGCAAGCATCACGACAATGGAATAAGAGATTTGATGAAGAAATCAAAATGTTTGGGTTTACTCAGAATCTGGATGAGCCATGTGTATATCACAAAGCTAGTGGGAGTGATGTTATTTTCCTGGTCGTATATGTTGATGACATATTAATCAAGGGTAAAAATATTCCAAGATTGAAAGAGGTTAAAGCCTATCATGGGAAATGTTTTCCATGAAGGATCAAGGAGAAGCAGCATACATTTTGGGAATCAAGATTTATAGAGATAGATCAAAGCGGTTGATTGGATTAAGCCAAAGTGCTTACATTAATAAAATATTGAAGAGATTCAATATGCAAAATTCTAAGAAAGGATATTTACCAATGCAAGAGAATCATGGCTTAAGTAGCAAAGCATGTGCTTCAACACCTGAAGAGGTGACACGCATGAAGAGAGTCCCTTATGCTTCGGCCGTGGGATCTATTATGTATGCGGTGAGATGCACAAGGCCTGATGTGGCGTTTGCTTAAAATATAACCAGTCGATATCAACAGAATCCATGTGAACTCCACTGGACTGCTGTTAAATATATTATTAAGTACTTGAGAGCTACAAGAGATATGTTTTTAGTATATGGGGGAAATCCAGAAGCAGAACTTGGTGTTACAGGTTACTGCGATGCTTCCTGGAAATGTGATAAAGATGATACGAAGTCTCAGACGGGTTATGTCTTTGTCATTAATGGAGGAGCTGTGGATTGGAAGAGCAAAAAACAGAGTACTATAGCGATGTCTGCAACAGAAAGTGAGTATATTGCTGCTTCAGAAGCTGCAATGGAAGCTGTCTGGATTAGGAAGTTCATTTCAAGGCTTGGAGTTATGCCCTCAATCGAAAAACCTATAAAGATGTATTGTGACAATTCAGCCGCAATTACATTTGCCAATGAACCTGGAATCATGAAAGGCACCAGACATTTCCCGATTAAATATCACTACGTTCGAGAACAAGTGGAGATAGGTGAAATCGAGTTACTCAAAGTTCACACAGATAATAACCTAGCTGATCCTTTAACGAAGGCTTTACCTGGTGGAAAGCTTAATCGACATGCTGAAGGCATAGGACTTCGTTTAGCTAGTACTTTCATGCCCATATGTGATTAGTGTTTGGATAATGGGATGTTATGAACAATTATTATTTTAATAAAATAAAATACTTGTTATGTTTGATTATCATTTTCTTAATAATATATCATGTATTTGCATGTTTAATCCTTGAATATATTGATTATTCTAAATTGTCCGTTGTTGATTAATGATATGGGAATATCATTAAATTAGGAAAAATCTAAGTATTGGTAGAATATACTTTAAAGTATATTGATGCGTTGACATGCCAATTTCACATGATATTCAATGAATTAAATATAGGACTTATCCTAACTTCATGAGTTTACTTTATGGATCTTGTCATCAAGTAAATCATGTATATATAGTTATCCTCAGACTTGAGATACCAGATAACTGTCATGGATATAGTGCATTTTTATAAAGCAATTTGCCGCTATACGTTACTAGTAGTTATAAGGATTGTTTTCAGGAGTGTTGCAAAGCTCATGGGTTATGCTCGTAGTCAAGATAGAATTTGTTCATTCAAATTTGTTTTGAAGTTTAATACTGCTGGGCCCCTCGTAGGGTTGACAAGATGTTTGCGTGGCCACGCCCAAGATCTATCTGGAATACGTTCAGACGATTTGATAATCTTGCTCAATCAGAAACAACGAGTAACAGAATGGTTAATAAAGAATGACTAAGATCCATATCTTTATTAACGTAGTATTAGAAATAAAAGGATAAGTATGATGATGAATCATCGAATGGTTTTTCCAGGAGACCACCACCCGAGTTGTACTAGGGGCATTAGCGTGTTGCCAGTGTCATTACACAATTAATAGATGTCCAAGTGGGAGCTGTTAGTTTTTATGGACAAATATTAATGTGTGTATGTCTAGAATCGAACTCGGGACCACGGGATTGCACACATTACGTATGAGAAATTAATGGATAATAATAATATATAAACCGTTATATATTTAATTATTAAAACACAAAAATAATGACTAACGGACGTTAATTAATTAACGGGAATTGATTAACGACTGTTAGGGAATAAGAGAAGGTCTGTAGATGAAATTAGAGGAACAAGAAGCTTCCGAAATCCCTTGGGGACTCTATGGCCAGTCGTACATGGGCTAGGGAAACCCATTCCATAGCCAACTTGTTCTCCAAGATTCTCACTCTATAAATACAAGGCTAGGGTTATTCATTCTTTACTCTTGTTTACTAGCTATAACCCTAAAACCTTTTCTTCTTCTCTTTGCTTAGGATCGATCGAACATAAACCCTAAAAGGGTCGATCCAATTGTTTTTTAGAAAAACAAGTTTTGTGTTTACATTACTAGCATAATCTTTAATTCGGTTATAGTACGTGTGTACAAGATTGTGGTATTAACTCATTATAGTTAATAATCTTGGATTGAGATACAAAACGGTAAGGGGTATCTCGTTAATCCATTCTTGATATTAAAGAAGAAGATTTGAAGTTTGATTCTTGTTGTGCTAGAATCAAAAGGTTCGTTATCTTTGTGTTTCGGTTAATTCTTATATGTTAAAATTAGATCGTACGCTTCTGCGTATGTAATATGATTACTTGATTAATATATATGAACTAGTCATGATTATTAAATTCTAACACCGACAAGGTAAAAAGACCCATCTAACATATTCTTTCACATTGTTACCTGCTATATCGTTGCCAAGACCATCCCCGACCAATATATCCCACCAAAACACCATATGTGGTACAACTTTGGTTGGTTGGGCACAATTGCAAATCTCATAATCGCTTATTTTTAAAATTGAGGTTCGAGATTGATTTTTACAGAATGTATATCAAAAGAACATTTGTGATATTGTTATCCTCTTTGAAACAAGTTCAGTTCTGATACAAAATCCAATGAAATTTTTTTGTTTATTGATTGAAGTTGAACCATATATGGTGTAATCAGATTCTTGAAAATATGTTCTTTTTTACACCAAATCTATCCAAGTTATCCTACGTAATTTACCCTAACGCGTTTCATAGGTGTGTCCCTTTCCCTCCCTTGATATTTTTTATTTCATATTAAAACTGGAATGACCTGATTGCGCTTTCCCATGATAAACATGAGATATATAGGCTTCAAATTTAGCTGCCATGGAAGTTATGTATCTGCCTGTTTTTAGTGTAGTTCAGGTAGGGTTATTTAAAATTGCAATCTGGTTGGGTCGTTTTAAAGTTTATGTTCTCCCTGATATATATATCTTTCCCAAGATAGTCGAACAAAGATATAAGGTGTTCAAGTTGTGGGCTTCACCTAATTTTTAAGGTGATTTTACAATTCACTTCCCTCTACTTCTTAAAGGTTTGCAGTGTAAATATGCGGTGACTACTTGGTATCAACTTCATACTCCTAAGTTTTAAATTGAATAAACTTGACTTGCTGCTTTAGTTTAGCTCATTCGGGTTACACTCTTTAAAGATTAAATGTGGATTTCATGCAGAGATGGGATGAACATATGACATTTGTGCTATAAAGTGGCTCACCCTAAAGATATAAGCTAATGTTACGATGATGTTTGTTTTTGTAGGCACAGGTATACACATTGAACAAACCTGAACTTGTGTTAGCTAAGCTGCCATTTTGGTGGTGAGCTCATGCTTCACCCATTATTTCAAGGGTCAAATTTCTACTATGGAGGATCTTTAAAGTTTGTAAATTTAGACAAAGGGACCACATTTGCCGATTTCACATTACTTGTGGCAAAAATGTGTGATCTCAGAAAGTAGAGGTGGCAAAACGGGCGGGCACGGGCACGGGCTAGAACGGGCACGGGCTAGAATGGACACGGGCTTAAACGGGCACGGGCTAAACGGGCACGGGCTAAATGGGCACATGTTATACAAATCGCTTTATAGAAGACCGAAAATAATGAAATAAATTCCTTAAACGTAATAACTCATTTATATTTAAAAAATTAAATATATTGTATATATAAGTTTTTCTTCAAAAACGATTATAATGTTCTCTAATTGAGAGAAAACATGTGCCCGTTGTGCCCATTTAACTTTTAAATGGGCTAAATGTGCCCATTTCCAAAAACATTTCAAAAAAAGGATAGGGCTAAATGTGCCCAAATCTTTTACAAAGTAGTCAAAATTAGCTCTTTTTTTTTATTTTGGGCACAAATTGCCACCTCTATCAGAAAGGATGCAGTGTCTCTCCAGTATCGGTATCAGTTGCCTGGAAATCAAAGAAATCATGCGTATGTAAACATACAGAACGACGAGGATTTGGATGAAATGTTCCCTTTCTTTGAAGGGCTAAAGGGGATAGTGGACGTGTTTGTTGATGAAACACCGTTGGACTCTAAAACCAACAAGTTACGGTTTCATATTTTATAGTATCAATTTCTTACAAATTTATTTACATGTTATATGTATTTGTATATACCTATTTACATCTTTAACCGCAGGAACACGGATACTCATGATGACGTCTCTCCAAACAAGGATAGCAAGAGTGCCGATATAAAAAAGAAGGTAGAAATAGCCAAGTAACATATTCTTGTACGTTATACACACAAAGTTGATGTTAAGACCATCTATGCACATTCTTGAAATATGTTTTTTATACCAAATCCGATGCAGAGTTTAGTGCATACATCGTATACGTAGATGTTGTTAACATTTTACCCTAAGGCCTTCCATAGATGATCAATGTTGCATGCACGGATTCTTTATTTACACTAGTACAAACAGGAGCTCCGCCGAGGACAATTTTTGCATGCTGCCGACGTCATGACGTCGGCATGGTTAAGTTTCGACGTCATGTCGTCGGCACGATCTTGTCGAGAGAGACGCGTCGGCAGTGACTATACCGACAAACGACGCCGACGACATTGTGGGACCCACATGATTTTCCGGTCAAACGTTTTGTTGTTTCGACAATATTATACCGACATATTGTCGTCGGTATCATACTAAATAATTAACGTTTTAATTAGCTAAACTAATTATAGTCAACGAAAGTCAAATAAGTGTGTAAATGGTACCGACGACAATATATCGGTACCATTTTCAATAGTCAACGAAAGTCAAATATATGTGTAAATGGTACCGACGACAATATGTCGGTACCATTTTCAATAGTCAACGAAAGTCAAATATATGTGTAAATGGTACCGACGACAATATGTCGGTACCATTTATAATAGTCAACGAAATTCAAATATATGTGTAAATGGTACCGACGACAATATGTCGGTACCATTTATAATTGACAATAACTTCAGTATGGTACCGACGACATGATGTCGGTATCATATGTCCATAAATACGTTACCGACGACATGTCCACGGTGTGGAAATTCTATTGCAACTGCACAGCTGCAATGCCCAAATTTTTGCCGCAATAATTTGCAGCAAAAATCTACACAAACCTGGTTTCTAACCTGCTTTCTATAACCACTATATACAAGACATTCCAATACAAACAACGGCTAAAACGGATAAAACGGCTAAACGGTTAAAACGGTTATATATAACCACGAAACACTTAATAAACTTTACAAAACGGCCATAAATCTTTATAACACCCTCAAAATACATCAAAAAGGGGTGTTATAATCGCTGAACCTAGCTACTATATCTACAAATGTTGCAATTGGGTCGTCAAAATATAGTTCCAAAGAAAAAACAACAAAAAATAATACCACCTCAAAATACATCAAAAAGGGGTGTTATAATCGCTAAACCTAGCTACTATATCTACAAATGTTGCAATTGGGTCGTCAAAATATAGTTCCAAAGACAAAACAACACAAAATAATACCTCTAGAGCCCCTCGTCGGCATCCTGATCATCATCATCACTCCCGCTGCGAGAGCCACTCTTGCTGCTAGAGCCACTCTCGCTGCTAGAGCCACTCTCGCCGACGAGGCCACTCGCGGGAGCGCTTGCGCCGCTCCCTCCCGCGCCACTCCTACTGCTCTCTCCAGCGGCACCTCGAGAACCAGCCTAGCTAATAAACGCCTCCCAGTCTGGGTTGGTCGACATAAAATGCGTCAACAACTCGAGCTTCTTCTCAGTTTTCGCCGCTTTCTTCTTAGCTTTTTTTCTCTCCTTCTGAGCTTCAGCCACTATCTTTTTAGCTTCATCAAGCTTCTCCTGGGCTTCAGCAAGCTTCCCGTCGACATCGGCGGTACCTATAAACGAAATAATCAAAATTAAAAAACGGTCATTTCAATACATAAGATGAGTCATTTAATATTATCCAACTGTACATACCTGGTGGAGCTGGAGGCGGCATGTCTACCCGTGGCCTCTTCAAGAAGGGTACCACCTTGCCGACGCCGAGTATATGACCACGCTGCTTGCCCCCGGTTACCCGGGCAAGTATCTCCTGCTCCGTGAGGCACGGCTCGTCTGCCGGCATATCGGATCTAGGTTGCCTTAGCTTGACCATCTCATCCTATGTAGTTGAAAAAAAAATGAGAAAATTAATATGTTAGTCGGGTTAATTACTAGATTATGTTTCAATAAATCACTAAGTGCGTGTTTGGAAAATAAATAAATAAATAAATAAAAAATGATACTTACAAACCGAGCACGAGCCTCATCCTGCAACCAAACACCATTCTTGAAGTGGGTGTCAAGATAGGTATCGAACAGGGACGGATACTGGTGGTCCTCGCTGTTCTCGAACTGTATAAATATATACACATGCATATAGGATGAAACAAATTAAAATGACAAATCAAACACCATATATATTTTATTTAGTATAAATACTTTTAATTAATATATTATTAAAATTAAATAATCTTATAAAAATAAAATGTGTCTTACATATTCGTGTCGAGATGCGGCAAATGATTTCGAACCGTGGCGGCTGAGAATCTTGTTCTTCTTTCTATTCTCTTTGTTTACAGCCGATCGTTTCTGGGCCTTCTTCGACATGTACAAATCGACATACTTCTCCCACTCAGCCTGCTCCAAGTTCGAAGGAGGATTTCTTCTGATCTCTTCCACTTTCTCAGCCCCACCCTTTTTGGTAAAGTAATCGCGTTTCATATCATATTTGTTGTCAGAATATCGTGTAGCGAAATACGCGGTGAGCGCCGACCGAATGGCCTCCCAGTCCTGTCTGCGCCTGTGGCATTCCAAATCGAACATACGCTGCAAACAAATATAGTTAAAATTAATATAAAGATATAAATAAATAAACAAAATTTTAATAAATGTACACATTCAAATAATTAAATATAGAGATATAAATAAATAAACAAATTTAAATAAATATGCACATTTAAATAAATAAACACGATAACATAACAATATAAAAGGAAAATGAAATAACTGACCCCGAGCTGTGGAAGAAAGTTAGCCGTCTTCTCCGGTTCTATATCGTACCAGGAGTCATAGTGTAGCGGCAGCTGCCGAATGAGCTCGCCGACGTAATTGCTAAACCACGCTCGGTGCGGGCCCACATGACAGTAAGTCCCCTGATCACCAATCTCAAACTCAATCGACTGTGGGCCGCTATTTTTCACGGCGTTCTTGAGCTTCACATTCTTATTTTCTTCGCGTACTCGCTGCCTACCGTCATTCTGACCTCCCCTACCCCTGCCTCCCCCCTGGCCCTACCTCCTCGGCGGGGTCGCCCTGATCCTGCAATTGGAGTGAGTGAAAACGTCATAAAGTAACTTATATATATATATACACACACACACACACAAAAATATAGATATATGTATATATATACATATATAGATATATGTATATATATACACATATATGTGTATACATATATGTATATATATACACATATATCTATATATATATATATACATAATATGTGTATATATATACATATATATGTAATCTAGAAATTCTTACCACCACCACGGCACCCGCTCTCAATCTGACGTGTAGGGGAAGGTGGTGGGTCACCGGCATCGTCACCACCATGACTGCGCGCAACTGCTGCTGCCATCTTTAAAAGTAAAAGTTGAATAACATATAAAAATTCGGGAACAAATTAACATAAGCATGCACACATTCAAATACATACACATTCAAAAGAAATATACACTTTTAAACAATCCATAACCCACTCTTTGAATGATTCGTCTCATATATGAATGTGTATAACTGATTTACTATTTGAGAAAATTTCGGCAGCATTTCCCCTCAACTCCCCAAATATGTGCATTAAGGACATATTCGTAGGAGTAAAGGAGAAACACTGTTGAAATAATCTCAAATAGTAAATCAGTTATATGCATCTATATCCTAAATGAGACAAAACATTCAAAAAGCAGTCCCAAACAGGGGACTTTCCGAAATTAGTTTCTAATAAATTAATTCCGGACGGGTTTTCTATAGGATGATTAACTTCGGACGGGGACTTTCCGAAATTAATCACTAAAATCCTAAAACATTCACAAAAGTCTAACAATAATACACAAATCGACTATGTTTTCGGCTTATGTTTCATAAGCTTATGAGGGAGCTGATATGTCAGGGAGCTGAGATTTTCACGCAGAGAATGCTAATATGTCAAAGTTATCTATTAATCAATTTTAGGATTATACAAGACATGATCATAAAACTACATTATCCTCAATGTGACATCACTGAATTTGAAGATATCTCACTTATCTATATGACCTTACACATAATGTTTGATTGAAACATTATAAGTTGAAATGCTAGACTTGTATTACATGAACATGTTCAGCCATTATACGTTGCTTTTGCTTTCATCAAAACAAATACATTCAACCATAGTGTTATTTAAGCATAAACCTACAATAATACACCAACTGATTTTTCCGGAAATATTCTACTTCTATCCTACACATGTAACGCTTTCTCACGTAAACACATATAATCGAGTACATTACAAAAATCCTAAACCGCACTGGAATCTACAAAAATACCCCTATATCCGTCACGCAACATTTCACAAACATACTGATATGTAAAAAATAATACGGATATGAAAAAAATAACAACATACTGTCTCGGCTGTGGTCTCGGGCTCTCGGCTGTGGTCTCGGGCTGCGGTCTCGGGCTCGGGCTATATTAAAAGAGAGCACATTAATATATAAAAAGTTTAAAAAAAAACTGTTGTCGGCGACATGTCGTCGGGATACAAAAAGTTTAAAAAAAATAAAAAAGGGACCACATTACCTCTGTCTCAGCTCTCGACTCTCGCTCTCGGCTGTCTTGGTGGTGTTGTGGTGGTGTCGGAGGTGGAGCTGTGGTGGTCTCGGCTATATAAAAAAAATAAAGAAAAGAAAACAAAATTAATACAAAATTAACACTTAAATTAACACTAACATTAAACAAAATTAACAAAAAACAAAATCAACAAAAATCAAAATTACCGTGGAGCTGTGATTTTTGTAGAAGAAGAAGAAGTGGGGAAGAAGAAGAATTAAACAAATGAGGAGGAGGTGGAGGAGGAAGAGGAGGAGGTGGAGGAGGAGGAGGTGCACAGTGGAGCTGTGGTGGTGTCGGAGGTGGAGCTGTGGTGGTCTCGGCTATATAAAAAAAATAAAGAAAAGAAAACAAAATTAATACAAAATTAACACTTAAATTAACACTAACATTAAACAAAATTAACAAAAAACAAAATCAACAAAAATCAAAATTACCGTGGAGCTGTGATTTTTGTAGAAGAAGAAGAAGTGGGGAAGAAGAAGAATTAAACAAATGAGGAGGAGGTGGAGGAGGAGGAGGAGGAGGTGGAGGAGGAGGAGGTGGAGGAGGTGCACAGTGGAGCTGTGGTGGTGTCGGAGGTGGAGCTGTGGTGTCGGAGGTAGTGGTGGAGTACGGGTAGTGGTGTCGGAGGTAGTGGTGGAGCTGTGGTGTCGATCGCCGGTTATCGTCAATAATTGAGGAGGATAATACTTTTAGCGTTTTTTTTTTCTAAGTGTTGACCAGATGGGGTTTTGTACATCTTTTACTGGTCCCGACGTCATGTCGTCGGGATGGTAACCACATCTTTTAATGGTCCCGACGTCATGTCGTCGGGATGGTAAAGGTAATTTGTCGTTTTCCATTTGGCGGGACAAATTAAATTTTCGTGAAAATTTCGGCGGTAACAATACCGACGACACCATTACTTTTATATAATTAAAATTTTTTATTTATTATAAATACTTTTATAAAATTAAAAAAAATATTTTAAAAATAGTTTTATAAAATTAAAAAATAAGTAGTTAAATTTTTTATTTATTATAAATACTTTTATAAAATTAAAAAAAATATTTAAAAAATAGTTTTATAAAATTAAAAAATAAGTAGTTAAAGTTGTACACGAGATGTTAAACGAATGATCCGAGATGATATTGTTGTACACGAGATGTTAAACGAATGATCCAAGATGATATTGTTGTACACGAGATGTTAAACGAATGATCCGAGATGATATTGTTGTACACGAGATGTTAAACGAATGATCCGAGATGGTAAGGTTGTACACGAGATGTTAAACGAATGAGCCGAGATGGTAAGGTTCTACACGAGATGTTAAACGAATGATCCGAGATGATATTGTTGTACACGAGATGTTAAACGATGATCCGAGATGATATTGTTGTACACGAGATGTTAAACGAATGATCCGATCAATTATGGAACTCGTGCTCAACAACAAAGTTCCAGCTTATCTTGTTCTAGTTTGAAAGATGCAATTCCTAACTAATGAGCCGAGTTGTTTCATTTGCTTGTCGAGTTGTACACAAGATGTTAAACGAATGATCCGAGATGATATTGTTGTACACGAGATGTTAAACGAATGATTCGAGATGGTAAGGTTGTACACGAGATGTTAAACGAATGAGCCGAGATGGTAAGGTTCTACACGAGATGTTAAACGAATGATCCAAGATGATATTGTTGTACACGAGATGTTAAACGAATGATCCGAGATGATATTGTTGTACACGAGATGTTAAACGAATGAGCCGAGATGGTAAGGTTGTACACGAGATGTTAAACGAATAATCCGAGATGATATTGTTGTACACGAGATGTTAAACGAATGATCCGAGATGATATTGTTGTACACGAGATGTTAAACGAATGAGCCGAGATGGTAAGGTTGTACACGAGATGTTAAACGAATGAGCCGAGATGGTAAGGTTCTACACGAGATGTTAAACGAATGATCCGAGATGATATTGTTGTACACGAGATGTTAAACGAATGAGCCGAGATGGTAAGGTTCTACACGAGATGTTAAACGAATGAGCCGAGATGGTAAGGTTCTACACGAGATGTTAAACGAATGATCCGAGATGATATTGTTGTAAACGAGATGTTAAACGAATGATCCGATCAATTATGGAACTCGTGCTCAACAACAAAGTTCCAGCTTATCTTGTTCTAGTTTGAAAGATGCAATTCCTAACTAATGAGCCGAGTTGTTTCATTTGCTTGTCGAGTTGTACACGAGATGTTAAACGAATGATCCGAGATGATATTGTTGTACACGAGATGTTAAACGAATGATCCAAGATGGTAAGGTTGTACACGAGATGTTAAACGAATGAGCCGAGATGGTAAGGTTCTACACGAGATGTTAAACGAATGATCCGAGATGATATTGTTGTACACGAGATGTTAAACGAATGATCCGAGATGATATTGTTGTACACGAGATGTTAAACGAATGATCCGAGATGATATTGTTGTACACGAGATGTTAAACGAATGATCCGAGATGGTAAGGTTGTACACGAGATGTTAAACGAATGAGCCGAGATGGTAAGGTTCTACACGAGATGTTAAACGAATGATCCGAGATGATATTGTTGTACACGAGATGTTAAACGAATGATCCGAGATGATATTGTTGTACACGAGATGTTAAACGAATGATCCAATCAATTATGGAACTCGTGCTCAACAACAAAGTTCCAGCTTATCTTGTTCTAGTTTGAAAGATGCAATTCCTAACTAATGAGCCGAGTTGTTTCATTTGCTTGTCGAGTTGTACACAAGATGTTAAACGAATGATCCGAGATGATATTGTTGTACACGAGATGTTAAACGAATGATTCGAGATGGTAAGGTTGTACACGAGATGTTAAACGAATGAGCCGAGATGGTAAGGTTCTACACGAGATGTTAAACGAATGATCCAAGATGATATTGTTGTACACGAGATGTTAAACGAATGATCCGAGATGATATTGTTGTACACGAGATGTTAAACGAATGATCCGAGATGATATTGTTGTACACGAGATGTTAAACGAATGATCCGAGATGGTAAGGTTGTACACGAGATGTTAAACGAATGAGCCGAGATGGTAAGGTTCTACACGAGATGTTAAACGAATGATCCGCGATGAAATTGTTGTACACGAGATGTTAAACGAATGATCTGAGATGGTAAGGTTGTACACGAGATGTTAAACGAATGAGCCGAGATGGTAAGGTTCTACACGAGATGTTAAACGAATGATCCGAGATGATATTGTTGTACACGAGATGTTAAACGAATGATCCTAGATGATATTGTTGTACACGAGATGTTAAACGAATGATCCGATATGTTAAACGAATGATCCGAGATGGTAAGGTTCTACACGAGATGTTAAACGAATGATCCGAGATGATATTGTTGAACATGAGATGTTAAACGAATGATCCGAGATGATATTGTTGTACACGAGATGTTAAACGAATGATCCGAGATGATATGGTTCTACACGAGATGTTAAACGAATGAGCCGAGATGGTAAGGTTCTACACGAGACGTTAAACGAATGAGCCGAGATGGTAAGGTTCTACACGAGATGTGAAACGAATGATCCGAGATGGTATTGTTGTACACGAGATGTTAAACGAATGATCCGAGATGGTAAGGTTGTACACGAGATGTTAAACGAATGAGCCGAGATGGTAAGGTTCTACACGAGATGTTATATCACACCATCTGTCAACAAAACATTTCCCACCAAAAATCTCCCAACAAAAATTTCCCCCCAAAAATTTCCCTCCAAAAATTTCCCACCAAGATCTGCTCTTATATACTAACATCTTATCCACACAACTTCACAGCCTCTTATACTCAAAACCACTTAACCTCACAACCACAAACACACACTGTTATCATGGTGAAGATGGCGGAATTTGAAGCTTTTGCTTGTCCTTGTAAACGAGGAGACGTAATTCTGCGAGAATCGCATAAACCTTACTCCCGTGGTAAACAATACTATGCGTGTCCTTTATCAAAGGTGAACACTTACATACTTTTTTGTGTGTGTTATATAAATAATTTGGTTAGTTGTTAAAAATAATAGTTTTTACTCTTTAACAGGGTGGGACAAAGGAGTATGGTTGCGATTTTTTTTATGGAAGGAGGAACGACTAGCCAAAATGACCGGTTCTCTTGGAGCTTCAACGCCTCCAACTCATTCCGCAAGACCATCCATAACTCCAACTCGTTACACCGCAGGACCTTCAACATCGAGTCCTGGAAATACAGAGTGCTCAAACTGCATCAAACTGAATCACCAGATAATGGTACTCAATAAAATGCTAGAAGTGTACATGCATCCAAACAAACACACAATTGATTCAGCTGCCTTATTTCACGACCTTTATAATGACATGGTAGGTGATATGGGAAATCTTCGTATGTAGGTTGTTGTTGTTGCTGTTATTGTTGTTGTTGTTGTTGTTGTTGTTGTTGTTGTTGTTGTTGTTTGTTGTGTTATTGTTGTTGTTGTGCAAACGTAGCTTCGAGATTTGTTACTCTATTTTCCAGATTACCTAATTCGGTGTCGAGGTCCAACGCGCTTTCAGCTTCATCGTCACCTCCAACAGCAGCAGCTTGAGCTTCAGCAGCAGCTTGAGCTTCAGCAGCACGTTGAGCTTCAGCAGCATCTAGCTCTTCCAAATACTCTCTATAGTACGGCTTTCTCCTCAACCATTCCAGAATCTTGTCTCTCTGCCACGGTGCACAGTTCGCATAAGAACCATATTCATCAAAAATTTCCCAGCCCCAATGAAGTATAATTTCATTATACAGGAGCTCGTGTGATAAAGCCTTCGACCATTCCTGTTCCGGCGTTAAACCATCCATTGTTATGTGTGTTTTTTGTGAAAATTTACGTGTTTTGTGATAATTTCATTATACGATATATATAAGTAAAAAATTGGCGGGAAAATTTGGCGGGACATATTGCCGTCGACATGTCGTCGGCGGAATAAAGGAGGGAAAAAACCCCGCCCAATTATTCGCTATAATTCACGCGCGGGAAAAGTCAAAATTTTGACTTAAATCCGTACCGACGCCATGTCGTCGGTAGAATAAAACTACGGCAAAATATTTCTTAATTAATCGCTTAACCCAACGCTAATCACAATTATTTTTTTGATTATATACTGCCGACGACGTGTCGTCGACATAATTTTGGCGGGTCAAATTCCCGCCCAGGTTTTCACCAGGTTTAGAAAAGTCAAACAATTGTATTATAATACCGACGACCAGTCGTCGGCATTATACTAACTCAAAAATTCAACGCGACCTTGGCTAGGTCAAGTGATTTTCTTGTCGTTTAGTGTATTGTGCCGACGACATTGAGTCGTCGGCACAGTGTTCCTCGCCAGTTGTGTGTTTTCTTGTAGTGTTAAATTTTTATATTTGAAATAGATTGACGTACAGAGGCAGTGGAAACGTTTGTTGCTGAAACACCGGCCCGTCGACATGAAAACCAGCAGGTTGGGTGGACCTTGAACACTTGAATACTTTATAGTATTCTCTGATAAATATCTTTCTTAGAATGAAATGATTTAAAAGGTTTTATTTATAGATATTAAAGTACTGTTTAGGTGAGTTTTGACATGCTGCCCGTTTTGTTCATGCAGTGCTGCTGCTAAACACAAAGCTTCTACACAAGAAAGCAAGCTGGATATAAAAAAGGATGCTGGCATAAAGAGGAAACACGGTGCTGCTGCTAACGATAAAGCTTCTCCACAAGCCAAGTAATCTGGTTTATGAGAATTTTCTTACTCCCCGTCTCACATTTTGCTCTAAATACCATATTTATATTTCTGAACTTCGCATTTTGTTGTCACAGGATGTTTCTTGGTACTCTACCTTCAGTCTCCAACTCGATCAAAAGTATGTAAGGCTTCATATATTGGTATGCTTTGGATTGATTTTAAAATGTAAATAACCAACTTTTCTTATGACACAAATATAGAAGAAGTGCAAGAGGATCCTGATGGAATGAAGGGACGTAATCATGATGCACCTAGCAATACAGATGTTCAAGTTGAAGAACCTTCAAGTGTTCGTAGTAGTAAGAGAATACGCCAAATGGTAATTTATGAGCTTTCCAAACCGAAACCACTTTCTCAAAGAGAAAGGTTTAAAGCAATGGACATAATAACAAGTAACCCTCGGCATGTGACAAATTTCTGGGGTTTGGGGGAAGAAAAGAGACTAGATTGGGTCATGTATATGCTGCAAAACTAATGTCTTGTAGAAAACGTACAGGAGAAGTTGAGATTAGGAGAGCAATGAGATTAAAATTAACGCTAGCTATGAACTTTTGTTAACGTATGGGTGCATGAACTTTCTTTATCGAAACAAATAAATGAACCATGTTTCTTTAATCATTTCTTGTGTGTTACACTTGTAATCTTTTTCGGTCTTTGAAGCATAACTTGCGAGTAATTGTTTGTGCATAATCATAATCATGCATGCGAGCTAAAACAATGATATTCAAGTTATAAATATATGGGACAAATAAAAGAGAGGCTGATTTAAAGTTTTAGAATCATTCAATATTTATTCATCAAGATAAAATATTCTAAGATGCTAATCAATCTATGGTTGTTTGGTGCAATCAGTAGGCTTAAAAGAAACCTTTCGATTTACCAAATCATACCCAACCAGCATATTTCGTTGCATTAAATTTCCAAATATAGCCAAGCCATCCGCCGCATTACTGAATGCCAAGCAATTCACGCCCTTTTGCATTTCAAGAAACATGTTCTCGGGTGGCACCTCAACATTTGCCCCAGTGAACCTGAACGTCATGGTGGGTACACGGCCCAAGTTCAAGTTCTTGTAGCAAAATTCAAAACCCCATTGTGGTATATCAAAACCAAGACCGATTACATTGGTTATACTTGTGATCAAATCAGAATAGAACTCATCAGGGATATATGTTAGTGTTGTCCCCGAGTCTATGATAATGTTACCCTTCTCAGCAGGTATTTTCGACAAGGATCCTTTTGTTGACACCTTGTGTTTTCCAACCAATATGCTTTCTAATGTAAGGTAGTAGAAAGTTGAGGGGTCTTTCTTAATAAGAGGAGTTGAAACAACATTCGCCCCTACAACAATGGCATGCGTTCCAAAGTGAATTCTGCTTGTTTTTTGATTGTTAGAATATGGAATCAAACAATACGAAAATTTTCCATTAACCACGGATTGTAGTTGGTTAATTATAGAAAGCGGGCCGCCGCCAAGACCAACGATACCACTACTATCTTTCTTAAATGTACCTTCATTATCATGACCACAACCAAAAACAACATTTTTAACAGGGGTCGGTCCAAACAAAAAGGTATCGACCGCAAGATCCCCTATCGTGAACGACCTGTCTCCGTAACTCATTTTGTAGTGACATATATTTTTCGAGTCACACGATAACTGATCTATATCCAAGGCTTTACAACCTTTTGATTGACAAGATAGTGATCGATAAGTGGATGAATTAGAAGGTACAAGGAGAGGTCCTACTTGCTTGTAACAATTCTTACAAGGCTTACATTGGGCCCACGTAAGGTCTGACCCAATGTCAGCAATTCCAAAAACTTTTACCGGTGGAGTACCGATACTAATCAACATTACATATTCTCCCAATGCCGCGGAAATATCTACATCAATTGAAGCAACTTTTGAGGTAAAACCCGCCCTCTTTGAGAGGCGGGAAGCTCGCAAATTAGACCGAAGCAAAGCATTTTTAAGACAGTCTAACCGAGCATAGGTCGGGTCGTAGAAAGGTGACTGTGGAGAGTCTCGATCGATAAGATCAAGGGAAAAACCACCATTGATTTGGTTAGCTTTTGAAAGAGAACTCGAGATGTTGATTAAAACAAAGACAAGAGCAAGAGTTTTCATGACTACAGGTAAAATTATTATGAAGCTTAAACGAAAATTTGTTCAATATTTATAGACTAAACTAAGTTCACAAAAATAAAATTCATTAGCTGTATCACCAAAAATAAAATCAATTGCAATTATTATCAATATTCAAATATTTTAAATATCGGCTTTTTGGCAACTAAATATTTGGTAGAGTTGAAAAACCAATGATTTAACTCTATAGTTAATACTAGATATAATGCCCGCGCACGCGCGGGGTTTTTTCTAATCATTTAAATAAATTATTATTTTTAATTTCAGGTTTTAATTATTATAACAGGACCTTCAAAACCATTGTACTTTGATTGAGGTATTGAATTAGGGTTATTTACGAATGTAGTGGGTTTTAATATTAATTAGATTTGGAGAAGATGTTCTTGCGTCAATGATTGTGCGTGAATGAATGATAAGAGATCGAGTTTGATTGATGGAGGAGGAATTTGGGAATGTTGGAACTTCAAATTTTTAGTGGGAATGATACTGAATTTTAAGTTTCAGCCCAAATCTTTGAAAAACTTGCTCCACCGTTTTCAAGTTTTAATTTTTTATATTTTGACACATATATTTTTGTAAGTTTTTATTGAATGATTACAAATCACAATCTTTTTTTTGTAGAATATGGATAAATTTAGAAGTATTTAGGTTTTTCTTATTTAATATTTAAGAAAATAATAATAATAATAATTTGATTATTACTTAATAAGGTATGATTTGATTTTTTTGAAATGTAAAAGTCCCCACTAAGGGTTTTGTTTTATTATATAAAAGATTGATATTGATACCCAAATATATGTTTTAAGTTGCATATGATACGTATCATTTTATGATACCCAAATATGTGTAGTGAGGCGTGAAAAGCCTCTTCAGCGCCCCAACCAAACCCCAACAGCGCCCCCTTCCCAAAACGCCTAGGCGCTAAACCAAAAAAAAAAAATTCGAGGCGTTGCAGGTTCCACGCCCTTGCCCCTTGCTTTGTTCGAAAAACTTAGCATCTTATTTCATAATTTGAGGCGCTAAATCCCTTACTACCACTACACCACATTTTCTTCCAAGCCCCATCATGGCCCACACTGCCACATGGCACACAATGCCCCATCCACTCTTACACACCATTACACATGGTCTAAGTATTGGCATTTCTTTTAAATCATGAAAAGATTTGTGCACATTAGAATAGGCACTTTCATCTTCATTCTAACTTTTGCGTGAATGTGATTATGGTAAACGATATCAAGTCTTTGAAAAACATACAACTCCACAAGATGAACTATTTCTTCATCTCCTACTCTTACCATGCGTTCTCAAGTTTTATTTTTGAGAAAAGAAAAAAAGAAGCGGAAAGAAAACAAAATATATTTGTGTATATATAATCAATTAAATGACCTAATATAAAATATGACTTTTATATATAACAAAGGGTATAAATATGTACCTCATATTTTCTTTTCCTTTTTAAATTTAAATTTCAATTCTCTCATCTTCTTTTCTTTCATTTCAAAAGCTCATGAACACAGATTGACTAAAATTTTCACCAATCTTGGTTTGTATCAAAATGGTTTGTTCCCTTCACTTTAATTATGTCAGTTTTCAAAACCTACATTCATTATATAGTAAAAAAAAAAATACATTAATTTTTATCATTATTGTCGTTTTATCCGTAATATTTCATATATAACTTGTCACTTTATCTACTTTATCTATAGTGCAGGACGGAACCAGGGGTTCCCGGAAACCCCAAGTATTTTTTTGGTTTAGTGTTAATTAAAAAAAAGAAAAATCTATTTTTTCTATATATATCTTAAATGCACCACCGGTCCATCGAAATGTGTTTCTAGGATCTCTGATTAGAAGGTAATATGTTCATTTATTTATCGTGTCTTTGTAGGGGGTCTTTCATCAACCCGGTTTAGATACCGGGTCGACCCGGTTTCTACCATAGATAACCGGGTCAACCCGGGTTTCTACCGAAGATAACTTTTTATACACCGGGTCAACCCGGGTTTCTACCAAAGAGAACTTTTTATTCACTCCATAGCGTGCTCACTAGTTTTTTGAGGAAAAATAATTAAAAAAAATAAATAATAATAATAAAAAAAAATAAAATAAAGAATTTCAGCTTAACTTTGGGTGTAAATATTTTACTTTAAAGTTAGTTAAATTATGTTTCTTTTTCTTTTTTTTTTCTATTTTTTTTTCTCTTTAAGTGATACTTGTGAATACAACTTTTTTGTTCAACTTTATTTTCTTTACTTTCTTTCTTTAAGTGATACTCGAGAACACAGTGATGTGCATTGTTAAGATCCCGATCCCGAGCTTAGGATCTTACGATTTTAAGATCTTATAAGATCCCGATCTTGACCATATGATCTTAAGATCTAATCCGATCCGATCTTACTTTTCTCGAACCTGAAACTAAAAAAAACTACAAATTTATGGATTATGTTTTATAGAATTTAAAAACATGTTAATCTTTTTAAACATTCCATATTCATAATTTAGGTCAACATTTTCATGAAACAATTCATATAATTTTGTATTTATGATATTTAATAATTTGTAGATTTGAATAATATTACAAAAACTATTAAGAAAATAACATTATAGTAGGATATTAGGATCCTGATTTGATCTTACGATTTTGATCTTACAAAAACGAAAACTATCCTGAGTAAGATACCAATCTTGAAAACCTTGTTGTTGTGTGCTCGGGTATTACTTAACTAAGAAAACGAAAGAAAATTAAGTGAAACAAAAAAAGTTATGTTATCGAGTATTACTTAAGGAGAAAAAGGAAAAGAAAATAAATGTGATTTGGTTGATTTTGAAATAAAATGTTTTCTTTAAAAATTTGGTTGAAAGTGTTTACTTCTTATTTCTTTACTCTAAAAAACTTGAGAACTAGGCGAGGTCGTGAAAAACATGAAAACCACGCTCCTTTATAACTTAGACACCTTTTTCATGTCATAAAAAAAAGTTTTCGCTAGACGTAGCACTAAGGGCTATGTTTCAGGAATGGGTACATGCAAAAATGATGGTACATTATAGCGTTGGTCTAGTTATTTGTAGGTGGTGAGGAGTTCATTTTCAAAGAAAAAAATTATTGCATTTCCTAATAACTTAACATAACACTTAGGGCTGTGATTAATAAATTCTTACAAAAAAAAAAAAAAAAAAAAAAAAAAAAAAAAAAAGACGTTTTCCTTTTATACGCGATGAAAACTTATTAATTATTAAAATTAGTATCCTAACGTTAACTTTTTCTAATATTTATTTTCTTCATCTTAGGCAAGTAAAATGTCTTGACAATTTTTTCTTCAGTACCTTGGGTAGGTTGCAAAAACTGATTGATGATTATGTTTAGGATTTGGCTCACTGTTTTGAGGCTCGAAAAATGTTTGACAAATTTCATAAAATGCGTAAAATACAAATTTTTTCCTTTCTAAAGGCAACTTAAAATGCGATTATTTACAACTTTAAAGGTGTAGCCTAGTGGTGGTGTTTTGAGATTCTTCAGTAGGGTTCGAAAGTTCAAACCCAACATGAAACAACTTTGAGGTCAGCTTTCGAGTGCCTAGGTCCGGTGCAACAGTCATTTTGTGCCCGAGAAATGGAGGATTTTTGTGAAATATGTTATGTGTTCGAAAAGTTTATAACAGTTTACGACTTTACGTGAATTTTTACCCTACTAGAAAAGGTTGAGGGACCAAAATATCACAAAAGGAAATATAAAGGTTGAATCACTTAAAAGAGAAAATCTATCAAATGCTCAACACTATTTAACAAGGTTGCAAAAATCGTGAATCGGTAGTCAGGCGGTCGACCACCTTGTAGCTTGTAATCGGTCTAGGCGGGATTAATCGGTGATTAATCGGATTGGCATTACTGACAAATTTTAGTTATTTCCGGCAAGTTTTGTGTATTTCCGGTGAGTTTTAGGTATTTTCGGCAAAGTATTTTCTAAAAAACAACTTGTAATAGACTTAAACAGTTACTATAAGTGATCAAAATAAGTTTACAGTGAGTTTTGGGTACTTCCGGCAAGTTTGACCACCATTGACCGCCGTTGATCGCCGTTGACCACGGTTGACCTATTTGTTTGACCCAGTTACATAAATCGGCAAGGTCGGTGGCCTTGTAGCACCTAATCGACGATTAATCGGCCTTATAGACATTTTTTTGCAACACTGCTATTTAACCAAGGTTTTCAAGATCGGGATCTTACTCAGATTCGTTTTCGTTTTTGCAAGATCGGAATTGTAAGATCGGATCGGGATCACAAGATCCTACTATAATATCATTTTCTTAATATTCTTTTTAATATTATTCAAATTTACAAATTATTATATATAATAAACACAAAATTATATGAATGTTTCATGAAAATGTTGTCCTAAGTTATGAATATGAAATGTTTAAAAAGATGAACATGTTCTTTTTAAATTCTATAAAACATAATCCATAACTTTGTAGTTTTTTTAATTTGCGGTTTGAAAAAAGTAAGATCGGATCAGATTAGATCTTAAGATCCTATGGTCAAGATCGGGATCTTAAGATCCTAAGCTTGCTAAGATCATACGTAGGATCTGGATCATTTTTTCTTTATAGTATCATAAAATCATAAGATCCTGAGATCAGATCGGGATCTTAATGGGAGTGAACGATGTACCTGCACTTAAGTAAAGACTACCTGCACTAACATTAAGAGTTTTTTTTGCATTTATGTGGGTTAGTGATATCAGCATCTAAACCATTTGGGATTTCACTGTCAACCTTAGTTGAACAACTTACTAGTAGGTATCTATCTAAGACCAACAATCTTAAAATTTCTACCCGTCGGTATCCACCTAAGGCAAGATCTAGGAGTGTTTGGTTTCTCATGTACAGTGGAAGACTTGTTGAGAGAAGACCTTTGTCCTACAGCAATCTGCCTACCAGGTTTCTGAGAATAACTCTTTGGTTCTACAGGCTTGTTGTTGTTTCTAGTCTTAGAGGATTGAACCTTAACACGAGCATTCACTTCCTTTAGGAATTTTGTTATACAATCATCATGGTTTGGATTAAAAACACATTTTGTGACAAATCGTAATTTCAGGTCCTTTTTCAAACTTCGAAATTTTACTATTCATCTCAAAAATTTACTATTCACAGATTACTATTCATCATTTTTGAAGTCAGTTTCGACATTGAGATGTTTTCAAAAATTTTACTATTCACGAAACATAATTCATCCCCGGAGGGAAATCACTATTCATGGTCATCATTCATCATTTCGTAAACTAGGTTTACGGGTATCAAAATTCGCGTAACCGTAAGGGTTTAGCTGCGTATTCAGGGAACATCACTGAGGACACATCATATAGACTAGAGTAGTCTACATATCATCAGTAGCATCATCTTCATATTAGGTCATTCACGGGTTTGCACAATTTCTATTCACGTATCTTTATTTATTAAATAAACGCTATCACTCGATCATTTATTTTGAACAATATACCCGACACTCCCGACTATGATCCTAATATATTTTCACACTCATTATAATGATAATAAAAATTATATTATTAGTTTACCCGGTGTTTTGAAATTATTTACTATATATACCGTTAAAAGCTTATAACTATGACGGTTTACGAAATGTGATTTTACAATGTTTTTACAACTTCTTCATACTTTATTTTGTTCCGTTAAAATTTATTTCTAGCTAACCCAGTACCCGAAAACACAAGATATCCTAACTAGATCTATCCTAAGATAACTCTTACACTCTTTCACCCCATCCTTCCCCCATTCCCAATCCCCTAATTCATGCCCCATTTGCCCCCCCCCCCCCCCCCCACAAACATTTATTAACTCTAGACTTTAGCAACAAATAAATCTATCACTAGTTTATATATCTACATACTACACATAACACTTCAAGTAACAAAACAACTAGCAAAGAAAATTCTCTCAACCTCCCCATGGTCTTTGTGGTTCGGCCAAAACAAGAAGAAGAAGAAAAATTCATCAAGATTTCAAGTTCAAGTATTTTACAAGCTCTATTAGTGATTCTAGTTAAGGTTGTGGAATAAAAACCTTGAAGTAATTAAGTCATTTACCTCAAAAACCCTTCATAATCAAGTAAGTGTTCCAAGTAATTTTTCCACTCATTCACACTTCTATTTGATCTATTTTTATGTTCAAGTATCAAAACATGCAAGTATAGTTATGTTATATACCACTTACCACTTATTTTTGTCACTAAAATGAATTTAAAAAAACTTTACTAGTGATCTTATGAGCTCCATCATTTTTTGTAAAGATTAGGAACCATGACACCCTAAGAAGGTGTATGGTAGGTTTAGAATAACTTTGGTGTTGATTGGAAGGGATATGTACAAGTCTTGAACTAATAAAAATGGTTTTAACAAAATATAGATGAGGTTCTGTCCATTTTTGCAATTTCTGGAAATCTCAGTAGGTCATGGGTTATTTTGGTTTACATATTTAGAAAATACACTCAAAAACGAAGCCGTAGCCGCTGGAATGAGTAAAAACGAGCTTACGACGAGAAAGATACGTTAATTCTAAGTTTGACGACTAAAAACTATTTTATGGAAAATAGTGAGCTGTTACACGATTTTCAATTGGTAAAACGAGGCGTTGAACGCGAACTAGATGAATCGACATATAAAAAATCTATTAGTTAGCTATAATACGAAGCCGAGGACATAAAGAACGTAGAAAACAAGCTTATAACGACCAAGATACAAGCGATAGAAAACCGACGTTCACAACACATTTTTATCAGCTTTTCATTAAAAAAATTTATACCAGAAATTGCAAACTTCCAATTGTGGCTAAAAATCAGAAACCATTAGTGACGTGTTTTGTCTGTGGAGAGAAATGACATTTTAGGAAGGAATCTCCAAAACGGAGGAACCAAGGAACTGGGAATCAGGGTGGAATAGCTCATGGGAAAGCTTATATCATCGGAGGAGGGGATGGCCAGCACATCAACGACGTTGAAGACCACAACAATGTTTAAGAACCAAGAACTTCTGCCGTAATAATAAACCATAGGAGGAGCCCTTTAGGGTTGTATTTCTTTAAGTAGTTTATCTTAAGTATTTTCTTGTAACCTCGTTGTATCATGTACCTTTCTATCTAATGAATCCACTATCTTTTGTTATCTCCATGATATCACCACCCCCATCTATTACACTCCCTATTTCACTACCATACTTCCAACCGTTTTGCAACAATATTTCACTATCCTGTTATGAACTAAGTTACTGATTGCGTGGTTTTGTAACCTTACAACAGGTTTTACCTCTCGAGGGATCTCAAGAGGCTTACAACCCCACCAGGCAGTGTACCTGACCGATGTAGTATAGTGTAGTGGTAAGTACGGGGGATTGATCGTTCTCCACAGGGAATAGTGTTCGTTAGGTATGAAAGGCTACTCTAATTAGGTCTAAGGGTTGAGGAAGATTCTTTTTTATGTTTTTATAGTTTTTATGAAAGCAAGTAAAATCTCGGGTTTGAAGGAGTGGGCGGAATTAGTTGCTAGTCAACTAACCCAAAATTACTACGGATGCAAATAAAATAAAATAACAAAAATGAAATGTGGTGAGAAACTTATGTGTAGAGAAATGTGTTTACTTAGATTTCCTTACTCCCTAACTATCTTTTACCGGTTAATTAGTGTGTATTAGTCGCGTGGATGACGGGTGTATTCCTTAATACCATTCGTGGGGTGGCGTACTTACTTCCCCAACTCTACAAGCTCCTACTTCACTCCTATGTCGAGCCGGCTAGGAAGCTCCTAACATGGGATCACTAGAATTCGCTTGTGCATTAAATACAACCATAAAAACCTTTAGTACGCATTTGGTTCATGTTTCTTAAGACGTTCAAGCAAGTTACCGAATAGGAAGTTAGCCAGTTTTCTTAAGCCTAACATAGATAAACAATCATCCAATACAACTAACAACACACTAACAACCAATAATCAATAGCTAGGTTTCATTAGATCTAAGCAAACACAAGATAAATTTAGCCTAACATGTTAAACAAAAGACAAGAATAAGATAGAATCAAACAACACATAGACATATTGAATGATTAATTGATAACTTATCTTTCAATGAAACATGGAAGATCTCAAGGCAAAAAGCCCTGAAAAAGTAGCTAAAATCGTCTTAGGGTTTTATCCCAAAATTCCACACACTAAGCTCTCCTTTAATGACAAAAGATTAGAAAACTATATATAGATTTTTGGATCTGACGGCGTCACCTTATGGAGTGTGACGCCGTCACCTCGCCGCTTCTAGGGTTCCCGGATGACCTTCATGACGCCGTCCCTCTTTAGCTCTTCAAAAATCCATTCTGGCTTATCAAGGCTTGACGCCGTCGAACCTAGAACGTGACGCCGTCCCCTTATGATTTAAGCCGTGACGCCCTTGATCAAGTTAAAGCGTGACGCCGTCAGAATTCACATGCTATTTTCACTGGCTTATCATGAGTAAATTTCACGTCCAACTTTTCTTGCCAAAGCATGACGCCGTCCAGAGTAAATTGTGACGCCGTCAAGAGTAACTTTTAGCCGATTTTTGAGACTTTGTCGTTTTCTTCACTTTTATGCTCCAAAAACGTCCAAAATGCCTCCTTTTCCAGATTTCTCCTCAAAAGTACCTAAAATGGCAAAAGGAACGATTTAGGGCAATATTTGATCAAATAAATACGATTTAGGGCTTAAATGACCCCTTAAAAGCGGTACACTTTTCGCCTCATCAAATACCCTTACACTTGAGATTTGCTTGTCCTCAAGCAAATGCGCTTTTATTCTAATCAAAATACAAGTTAGGGGTCATTTAATGCAAACATAAAAGTAATTACAACAAATAATCGTTCCACTTCAATCATAATAAGCACGGAGATTATAAACTAGCACCTCACAAGTAGTGTTTAGATACTCACATCTCTCAAGTGTCATTAAAATAAATCTCATAAATGAAAACGGATAATATCTCTCACTACCTGTCATAGCAAATAGATTACCATAGGCTTGGGAAAGGATCGAAAACCTCCTCCACTAGGCGTAAGCACCTAAGATAAACTATCAAAGAGGGCTTTTAAATGGGTTATAATGTTAGGTGTAGGGAAAAGGAAAACACGGTTTTGTTGGATAAAGGATATTTTACTGGTGGCGAGTTAAAGATCTTGATCAATTACATGTACTATACAATGTTGCTAAGCCAAGACTAGACTCGATCTTAAGCTAGAAACGAAATAACAAAAACAAAAACATAAAATAAACATAAAATGAAACGGGATGGTAGTCCGTATGTTTTTTCTATTTTTCATTTTCTCATTTTTTTGTGTTTTTCTTGATTTTTAATTTTTTTTTTTTTTTTTTTTTTGCATACACTTTTACCCTACCATCCAAAATAATACATCATAGGGGCATTGCATTCCCCTTACACTTGAATTTTTACATAACTTTACAAATACTAATCTAACGACTCGAATTAAGATAATTGAAAAACTTGGAGTACTTTTAAAACATTTAGCACATGTGGGGGTAATAAATGATGTTCTTCCCCATTACTCCATTACACTAGTACTTTACCCATGAGTCCCAATCGTCCCAAAACAATATGTACAAGGATATGACTCGACTTAGCAACCATGTAATCAACTAGATAATTAACTTGGGTTTAAACAAATATTGTAACAATAATGCACTAAAATTGAGTGCATACAAGGTAGGCTAAGGCGATTTGGGTGTACATTTAAGTGGGGTGTACCAAATTCTTCCTTTAAGTAAAATGCTTAAAGGTCGAAACGAAAAGATAGGCTCTGAGGGGTGTACTAGGGGTATCGTGTACTAAAAATGAGTACAACGCAAAGGGTGTGGGAGAATTACTTGACCAATGTAGCCAATGTAATTATAACAAAAACACAGTTGTAAAACAATGGGTTAATCCTAATGCCTCTTATCATGTAGTAAATCTAACTACACGAATGTAGTCTCACTTGTGGCCTTGGAATGGTCCTAACGCAAGTTCTAGAATCTAAATACTACCGGTACACACATCATAGCATAAATGCTTTTCCTACCAATTCTAGGGGCGAACCTCACATATTTGGGGGTGGAAAATTTTTTAGTGGTACGGTTTTTGTGCTAGTTATATAATTCCTATCCATGAGACGCTCATTAAGATCAAAGTTTCACTCCTATATGTTGTAAAAAATTTTAAATTTGGCACTAAAATTGCCCTAACAAGTATTTATCTCAGTTTTATTACACATCTACTATTAAACAAACAAAAATCAAGCGTAATAGCATTTTCTAAAATCGTACTTTTACCCTCCCCTTACACTTAAGATGAACATTGTCCCCAATGTTCAAATAACAAGATGTAAAAGAAAAAAGTAAAAGAATGAAATCAAATACTCCCCTGATTCGCTCGGTGGATAATGAAATTACACGGTTAAATCTTCCTCCAAAGATAATGTTGAAGCTCCATGACTAATGCATCGCCATAAGCTTGATTCAAAACATTTCCTTGTCCAAAATAACCTGTTAAACCTGAGAAAACAAACACGAAAACCTGCATAACATCGGCGGGATAAAATCTATATATAAGGATATAATGCTTGTGGAATGATAATTTTGCAGATTCCTGGAGATTATAAGTTGGAGATTTTAATAAAAACTTTTTATGAAAACAAAATTTTCAAAAATTTCTGGAAATTAAATCTGACGCCGTCAGGTTATAAGCCCTGACGCCGTCAGAAATGACCTGACAGAATTTTCATGTTAAGTTTCCGGAAAATTTCTGGAAAAACCTATACCTTACTTCCTGGAAAATCCTGCAAAACATCATTATGACTCGATACAAGCATTTGACTCAAACAATTACTAATATACATGTTCATTTAATATTGTTGTGGTTCATGCTCAATTTCGTTCTTATAAACAAATTTGGGTCTCCCCTTACACTTAGCTTTTGCAAAATACCTTTATATGTAATTAAGACGAAGTTAAAAACAAAATAAAGCATTTTCACAATTTATTTTGAATCATGATCCACAAACAATAAAAATAAAACATGCATACGGAAACAAATAAAATCAAATAAACAAACAAACAAACAAATAAATAAACAAACAAATAAAGCAAATAAAGCATGGGCTGCCTCCCAAGAGCGCTTGTTTTTGTTCGAGTCACGAGCCTGACTCTACCCTTCTTTTATGGATAAAGGAGAGGTTTTCCCTACACTCAGGATTAAGTGCGGGTGATAGTAGCGATACACACCAGCTCGGTAGGAGTATGCCACGTGAGGAAAGAGTGGTGGATGAATTATATGCTCAAAGGGGTGTGCTCCTTTCATCATAACCTTACCTAGTTCACTTTGGTCAATGGGTGAGTTAAAGTGTTCTCCTAAAAAGGGATCATTTTCTAACAACTTCGAGAGACTCCTAGTTGGGAATCCATCTTGACCCAATAGACCCGGTTTAAACCCATAATGTTTCTTATGATCAATCATGAATGGGTGATGTAGACATGTAAGGTCATTTTTCACTCCTATATTGTCTTCCTCACTACAAGGCTTAATGTATACTACCTTAATCTTAACATTACCCGGACTACATGGTTTGATGGGTGGATCGGGACCTAATTCAATTCCTAAGTTCACATCTAAGGATGGAAGATTAGGTAACGGTTTTGGTTTAGGCTCCGGTTCATCAAAACTAGGAACTTCCATAGAACTAAAAGAAAGGTTATGACTACAAGTATTCAAACCTATTTCTTCTAGTTTTGTTTCGTTCAAAGGTTCTACCTCTATTGGGGTTCCTATAGTCTCTTCTACTTCTTTCGGGTAAGTCACGGGCGGTGTATGTGCCTCAAATGATGCTAGGACTTGTGGGGTACTTGGTGGTCTTAGATTTTCTACTCTATCGTCCATCTTATCAAGATCACCTATATCCTCATCATGTGTTTTAGTAGGATCTAACCCTAACATTTTCCCAAGTATCTCAAGTGCTTCTCTAGGCATCTCAACTTCTATGTCCGAATCATAAGGATCATCCTCAATATTCTGACTGCTATATTCAAACTGCCTAAAAGATTCATCATGTGTTTCTTGAGATTCGACGTCATCAATCACAAAACCTAGGTCTTTTTGATCAATGTGATCATGTTCGGCTAAATCCTCCGTCACATCAAGGTCACCTATGTGTTTGTTTTGTACTATGGCATTACATGACAACCACTTAGGTATCTCAACACTAATGTATTCATCCCCAAACAAACTTGTTTCATGATCCAGGAAATTTATATTCAATTGACTTGTACTAACGTTTATTGGGTTGTCTACCCTATAATAATATTGGGCACAATCTTCTATGGCATCCCATGCTTCTTCAGCACTTAATTCCCTAAAGTCCCCATTGGCAAAATCCTCAATGCGCATTTGGTCATATTGGCCAACACGATAGTAAAAGGTTCGGGTTAGGGATGCTAAAGCGAAACTATGATGAGGGAATTTTCGGAGTAAATTTCTAAAACGAGTCCATGCATCATATATGGGTTCATCTCGATATTGTTTGAAATTCGAGATGTCAATAGGGTAGAATGGCCTTTGTGGTTGGTGGTATGGTGGATTCGCGTACTCCATAATGGTGAACGGAAGAGTTAATGGAAATTACGAACAAACATACAAAGAAAAAGATAGACTAAAGAAAACCTAGAAAAATAAAATAAAAATCTCACTAGAAAGGAATCTAGTGAGTAGACCTATAAAATAAAAAAAATCAACCTAAACAATAACTATTCCCCGGCAGCGGCGCCAAAAACTTGATTGCGTGGTTTTGTAACCTTACAACAGGTTTTACCTCTCGAGGGATCTCAAGAGGCTTACAACCCCACCAGGCAGTGTACCTGACCGATGTAGTATAGTGTAGTGGTAAGTACGGGGGATTGATCGTTCTCCACAGAGAATAGTGTTCGTTAGGTATGAAAGGCTACTCTAATTAGGTCTAAGGGTTGAGGAAGATTCTTTTTTATGTTTTTATAGTTTTTATGAAAGCAAGTAAAATCTCGGGTTTGAAGGAGTGGGCGGAATTAGTTGCTAGTCAACTAACCCAAAATTACTACGGATGCAAATAAAATAAAATAACAAAAATGAAATGTGGTGAGAAACTTATGTGTAGAGAAATGTGTTTACTTAGATTTCCTTACTCCCTAACTATCTTTTACCGGTTAATTAGTGTGTATTAGTCGCGTGGATGACGGGTGTATTCCTTAATACCATTCGTGGGGTGGCGTACTTACTTCCCCAACTCTACAAGCTCCTACTTCACTCCTATGTCGAGCCGGCTAGGAAGCTCCTAACATGGGATCACTAGAATTCGCTTGTGCATTAAATACAACCATAAAAACCTTTAGTACGCATTTGGTTCATGTTTCTTAAGACGTTCAAGCAAGTTACCGAATAGGAAGTTAGCCAGTTTTCTTAAGCCTAACATAGATAAACAATCATCCAATACAACTAACAACACACTAACAACCAATAATCAATAGCTAGGTTTCATTAGATCTAAGCAAACACAAGATAAATTTAGCCTAACATGTTAAACAAAAGACAAGAATAAGATAGAATCAAACAACACATAGACATATTGAATGATTAATTGATAACTTATCTTTCAATGAAACATGGAAGATCTCAAGGCAAAAAGCCCTGAAAAAGTAGCTAAAATCGTCTTAGGGTTTTATCCCAAAATTCCACACACTAAGCTCTCCTTTAATGACAAAAGATTAGAAAACTATATATAGATTTTTGGATCTGACGGCGTCACCTTATGGAGTGTGACGCCGTCACCTCACCGCTTCTAGGGTTCCTGGATGACCTTCATGACGCCGTCCCTCTTTAGCTCTTCAAAAATCCATTCTGGCTTATCAAGGCTTGACGCCGTCGAACCTAGAACGTGACGCCGTCCCCTTATGATTTAAGCCGTGACGCCCTTGATCAAGTTAAAGCGTGACGCCGTCAGAATTCACATGCTATTTTCACTGGCTTATCATGAGTAAATTTCACGTCCAACTTTTCTTGCCAAAGCATGACGCCGTCCAGAGTAAATTGTGACGCCGTCAAGAGTAACTTTTAGCCGATTTTTGAGACTTTGTCGTTTTCTTCACTTTTATGCTCCAAAAACGTCCAAAATGCCTCCTTTTCCAGATTTCTCCTCAAAAGTACCTAAAATGGCAAAAGGAACGATTTAGGGCAATATTTGATCAAATAAATACGATTTAGGGCTTAAATGACCCCTTAAAAGCGGTACACTTTTCGCCTCATCAGTTACTTACATCCTATGGCAGATTCGTAGACTCTTACTACCCTACAAAATGCTCTTCCAAGTGACATACAAGCTATCATGTTACCATTCTATAAACTGTTTCACAAATGTCTTACAAACTATTTTCCTACCTCGTAAATTGTTTTGGCCGCTATTTCAACCACAGTATGATTGATGACATTCAACTTTTGAGAAACATAATATCATTTGGACAAAACCAAGTATTACATCATTTTTCCTCAATTATACATAGCCTGATAACCTATGTATAATTCGGGAAGGATCATGTCATGAAAAGAATAATTATCTTTCAAACATTTTTTCTAAAAGCAACCTTCACTGGAAACATTGAAGAGCAAAATTTTGTACATAGATAAACTATCCATGAACATCACTTTCCTAAGGCACCATAGACATCCACACCACTTATTCAATCCATAAATTAGATTACACTATTGACTTTTCCTAGAGGTAAGCAAACCGTTAAAAAAAATTCATGTTGGCAACAGAGTTATGTTGAAAGTCTCGCCTTGGAAAGGCGTGATACGATTTGGAAAAACACGGGAAGACCAGATGCGACTCAAATATCCCCATCTTTTCACCCAATCCACTCCAGAGACCAACACTAACTGAATTCCTTTTACGGTGGAAGACTGTGACAAATCGTAATTTCAGGTCCTTTTTCAAACTTCAAAATTTTACTATTCATCTCGGAAATTTACTATTCACAAATTACTATTCATCATTTCACTATTCATCATTTTTGAAGTCAGTTTGCGACTTTGAGATGTTTTCAAAAATTTTACTATTCATGAAACACTATTCATCCCAGGAGGGAAATCACTATTCATGGTCATCATTCATCATTTCGTAAACTAGGTTTACGGGTATCAAAATTCGCGTAACCGTAAGGGTTTAGCTGCGTATTCAGGGAACATCACTGAGGACACATCATATAGACTAGAGTAGTCTACATATCATCAGTAACATCATCTTCTTGTTAGGTCATTCACGGGTTTGCATAATTTCTATTCACGTATATTTATTTATTAAATAAACGCTATCACTCGATCATTTATTTTGAGCAATATACCCAACACTCCCGACTATGATCCTAATATATTTTCACACTCATTATAATGATATAAAAATTATATTATTAGTTTACCCGGTGTTTTGAAATTATTTACTATATATACCGTTAAAAGCTTATATAACTACGACGGTTTACGAAATTTCAACACGATAATTAATTGGACACCCGATGCTTGCGAGAAATGTGATTTTACAATTTTTTTACAACTTCGTCATACTTTATTTTGTTCCGTTAAATTTATTTCTAGCTAACCTAGTACCCAAAAACACAAGATATCCTAGCTAGATCTATCCTAATACACCTAAAAGTCCAAGATAACTCTTACACTCTTTCACCCCATCCTTCCCCCATTCCCAATCCCTTAATTCACGCCCCATTTACCCCCCCCCCCTCCCCCAACATTTATTAACTCTTGACTTTAGCAACAAATAAATCTATCACTAGTTTATATATCTACATACCACACATAACACTTCAAGTAACAAAACAACTAGCAAAGAAAATTCTCTCAACCTCCCCATCGTCTTTGTGGTTCGGCCAAAACAAGAAGAAGAAGAAAAATTCATCAAGATTTCAAAAACCCTTCATAATCAAGTAAGTGTTCCAAGTAATTTTCCACTCATTCACACTTCTATTTGATCTATTTTTATGTTCAAGTATCAAAACATGCAAGTATAGTTATATTATATACCACTTACCACTTATTTTTGTCACTAAAATGAATTTAAAAAAACTTTACTAGTGATCTTATGAGCTCCATCATTTTTTGTAAAGATTAGGAACCCATGACACCCTAAGAAGGTGTATGGTAGGTTTAGAATAGCTTTGGTGTTGATTGGAAGGGATATGTACAAGCCTTGAACTAATAAAAATGGTTTTAACAAAATATAGATGTGGTTCTGTCCATTTTTGTAATTTATGGAAATCTCAGTAGGTCATGGGTTATTTTGGTTTGCATATTTAGAAAATAAACTAAAAAATGAAGCCGTAGCCACTGGAATGAGTAAAAACGAGCTTACGACGAGAAAGATACGTTAATTCTAAGTTTGACGACTAAAAACTATTTTCTGAAAAATAGTGAGCTGTTACACTATTTTCAATGGGTAAAACGAGGCGTTGAACGTGAACAAGACGAACCGACATATAAAAAATCTATTAGTTAGCTGTAATACGAAGCCGAGGACATAAAGAACGTAGAAAAAAAGCTTATAACGACGAAGATACAAGCGATAGAAAACCGACGTTCACAACACATTTTTACTAGCTCAACTTTATTGGAAGAACCCAAATCTGCAAGCTTTACCCATACCTTTTCCTGAGATTAACATTGCAAGTTCCAACATCATATATCAAATTACGTAAAGAAAAAAAGAAAATAAAGTTATAAATGCATTGAATGTGCACTACTGCAAATAGTTAGAATGTTCGCGGTACAATATAATTCATCACACAATCAACTATGCTAATGCATAACTTCATTTCCAGTAAGACATATCACATTCAAAAGCTAAAAACCACCTAGATTAATCGTAACTAAAATACTATATTACTCTAAGCGAAGGGGGTGAGCGTAAAAGCTACCTGGGGAACAGTTTTGAGTTCGCAAAGGTCCATGAGCTAAGGTTTCTGCCTGTATTTTCCCGAAATAAGCAACTAAGCAAAAGCAGTAATTCCATAGCAGCTCTAATAACAGGTCCAACAGATGCATCATACACTTTCTGATACCCAAACACTCTAAAAAAAAATTATCTGTCAAACAAATTTAATCAACAAACCCGGATACTTACTTCATTTCATTTGGCTTGAATCTATGTTTTCCTCTATCTGCAAAATTTAATAAAGCCCTTCCTTATTAGCATTGTGAATTTTATTCTTGCAACGGTACCTTAAGAAGTTGAGGTTCAATAAGCTAATTTATCTTTCAAGTCAAAGAACCACAGCATGCCTAATAAAATTGACGGAAAGAAGCCAAGTCGTAAAGGTGATCATGGATCTCTTTCTAAATCCATTGGCTGCAACAACGAAAACAATATTTAAAAAATGCTACATATTCAAAGATCTGGAATAATGAATGTAGCCACCAATTCTGCTACCACCTATGGTCATCCTTGGTGGTTGTTGCTGCTGCTCCACATGTCAGAAACACCAGCAAGAATGTAGCCACCAATTCCGCTACCACCTAGCTGCAAAATATTGTTGAATATTCATGAACATATACTGAAATTAGTGAATCGCTATAGAAGTTCTACCTTACCTTTCTTAGAAAGCCAGGAGGGTACACGTGAAACAATGCTGCAACTTTGAGTTGTTGGTTTTCTGGTGTTTTGGTCATGATGCCCGGTAACTCATATGTTGCGTCATTTTCAGACGATGGGCAAGCGGGGAGCTAGAGCCACCTACACATGATGGTGATGGGGTGACAGGTGACTTGGATGATTTTGGAGCGGTAAGTGGTGCTTCCTCGAACCCTTGCTAGATCATGCTAAGTAGCAAAGTAGTATTAATAGGTAATGTAATTAAAAAATTAGATATTATAACAACAATTTTTCTAGGCAAAACAGCTCTTTTCGAGCAAATTCAAACCAAGCATATCAACAACATAATCCATAATCGTAACTCATAAGAATTCCTATTCTTTCAAATTTCTATGAAAATCGGTTATGACTCTAAAAAAAAGATTTTTTTATTTTCCAGTTTTGAAAGCTCAGGCTATTGTGACAGCAGCAATATTCCGGGCAAAACGCCATTTCCAATCAATCTAAACAAAGTGTCAAAAAAATGCAACGAATAAGTAAATAAACAGATCACTTTACTGCTGGTGTTTTGGGGCAACACAAAAATTCACTCGAAAACCCCCGATCACCCATTAAAAGCACCTTAAACCCCATAATACCACACCCAGAGAGCCCATAAGTTAATACCATACCCCCTGAATAAAAGGCCGTAATGGCAGCAAGATAGACACAATGTATGCATCGAGGAGAAGTTCCTGAAACACTACGCTCCAAAGTTGCACGTGTTTAACCATGAACTTGTACTGATTTTCCATGTCGTTTAATGGCCAGCCCGTGTATTCTTTCCAACCATCCTTCAAAAATATCTACAAAACCCAAGGAGTACTGTTAAAATCACGAAAAGAAGAATCAAAAAGTAAAGCTTACGATTTATCATACCTCAATCAAATCGATGGTGAATCATACCATAAATCAATTGTAAAAACTGATAATGAATAATAAAACTTGAAAGTCAAAAGAATTAGCTTGATTTTCGGTAGGTATTGATGTCTAACAACTAAAAAAAATATATAGATTGAATTATACCTTGATCTTCCTTGATTTTCGATTGCAATTTGTTGATATTCCTTGATTTTCAGTAGCAACTTCGGCGGGATTTGGGTTCTGATTTTGGGAAGGTGCCATTGAAGGCGGGTTTAAGTCAAAGGGGGATTTGGTTCTGCGTATCTCACAGCTTCAGTAGGTTAGGTTATAATAAAGTTTATATAAGTGAGGCGGGTTGAGTTGAATATTGAATATGTTGAATATAATTGATAATTTGATGAGGTGGATTTGTTGAGCTGGCTTTAATGACGTGGAGAATTTCAAAAAAACTTTGGTTTATTATATATATAGATAGATTATTATGCATTAATTCCTCATACGTAATGTGTGCAATCCCGTGGTCCCGAGTTTGATTCTAGACATACACGTTTAATATTTGTCCATCAAAACTAACATCACCCATTATTTCAAGGGTCAAAATTCTACTATGGAGAATCATTAAAGTTTGTAAATTTAGACAAAGGGACCACATTTGTCGATTTCACATTACTTGTGGCAAAAACGTGTGATCTCAGAAAGGATACAGTGTCTCTCCAGTATCGGTATCAGTTGCCTGGAAATCAAAGAAATCATGCGTATGTAAACATACAGAACGACGAGGATTTGGATGAAATGTTCCCTGTCTTTGAAGGGCTAAAGGGGATAGTGGACGTGTTTGTTAACATTTTACCCTAAGAGCATTAGGTGTGGTTCGATTCGTGCCTCGCCGCCACACCGAGCCTATTGCTCGTGGCTCGTCGTGCATGAGTTGCTCGTGCAGACGAGTAGCTTAAACTCTGACATCAAACGTATATATTGCTTTTTATATTTCAATGTTATTGTTTCCATGCTTTTTTTTTTTTTTTTTTTTTTGTTTATCAATTGTATGTGTGTGTCTGTGTACATACTAGCCAAATGAAGAAGAAGAGTCAAATAAGGAAATGGGCCAAACAAATGGAAGTGGGCCAAAAAAATGGAAGTGGGCTTGCTTTTTTTTTTCTTCAGTTTCTTGCTTCTTTTTTTTTGGTTTGTCAATTCAGTTTTCCTTATTTTTTTTAGAATTTTTCTTTTTTTTTTTTTTTTTTTTTAAATGTTATTTGTATTATTTGATGTATTGTATTTTTAATTAAATGAAATGAATTTAGTTTATTTGAGTATTGAATAAAAGAAAAAAAAATAGATAGCGGTGGGGCCCAAAGGGGGGTTATTTGTTGTGGTTTGTTGTGGTGACGTGACACCCCGTGGGGCCCGAATGAGGAGCTTGAGCTCCTCACCACACCTAATGCTGTTAACATTTTACCCTAAGGCCTTCCATAGATGATCAATATTGCATGCACGGATTCTTTATTTATATTTTTATATTTGAAATAGATTGATGTACAGAGGCAGTGGAAACGTTTGTTGCTGAAACACTGCCCCGTCGACATGAAACCAGCAGGTTGGGTGGACCTTGAACACTTGAATACTTTATAGTATTCTCTGATAAATATCTTTCAATTCTTAGAATGAAATGATTTAAAAGGTTTTATTTATAGATATTAAAGTACTGTTTAGGTGAGTTTTGACATGCTGCCCGTTTTGTTCATGCAGTGCTGCTGCTAAACACAAAGCTTCTACACAAGAAAGCAAGCTGGATATAAGAAAGGATGATGGCATAAAGAGTAAACACGGTGCTGCTGCTAACGATAAAGCTTCTCCACAAGCCAAGTAATCTGGTTTATGCCAATTTTCTTACTCCCCGTCTCACATTTTGCTCTAAATACCATATTTATATTTCTGAACTTCGCATTTTGTTGTCACAGGATGTTTCTTGGTACTCTACCTTCAATCTCCAACTCGATCAAAAGTATGTAAAGCTTCATATATTGGTATGCTTTGGATTGATTTTAAAATGTAAATAACCAACTTTTCTTATGACACAAATATAGAAGAAGTGCAAGAGGATCCTGATGGAATGAAGGGACGTAATCATGATGCACCTAGCAATACAGATGTTCAAGTTGAAGAACCTTCAAGTGTTCGTAGTAGTAAGAGAATACGCCAAATGGTAATTTATGAGCTTTCCAAACCGAAACCACTTTCTCAAAGAGAAAGGTTTAAAGCAATGGACATAATAACAAGTAACCCTCGGCATGTGACAAATTTCTGGGGTTTGGGGGAAGAAAAGAGACTAGATTGGGTCATGTATATGCTGCAAAACTAATGTCTTGTAGAAAACGTACAGGAGAAGTTGAGATTAGGAGAGCAATGAGATTAAAATTAACGCTAGCTATGAACTTTTGTTAACGTATGGGTGCATGAACTTTCTTTATCGAAACAAATAAACGAACCATGTTTCTTTAATCATTTCTTGTGTGTTACACTTGTAATCTTTTTCGGTCTTTGAAGCATAACTTGCGAGTAATTGTTTGTGCATAATCATAATCATGCATGCGAGCTAAAACAATGATATTCAAGTTATAAATATATGGGACAAATAAAAGAGAGGCTGATTTAAAGTTTTAGAATCATTCAATATTTATTCATCAAGATAAAATATTCTAAGATGCTAATCAATCTATGGTTGTTTGGTGCAATCAGTAGGCTTAAAAGAAACCTTTCGATTTACCAAATCATACCCAACCAGCATATTTCGTTGCATTAAATTTCCAAATATAGCCAAGCCATCCGCCGCATTACTGAATGCCAAGCAATTCACGCCCTTTTGCATTTCAAGAAACATGTTCTCGGGTGGCACCTCAACATTTGCCCCAGTGAACCTGAACGTCATGGTGGGTACACGGCCCAAGTTCAAGTTCTTGTAGCAAAATTCAAAACCCCATTGTGGTATATCAAAACCAAGACCGATTACATTGGTTATACTTGTGATCAAATCAGAATAGAACTCATCAGGGATATATGTTAGTGTTGTCCCCGAGTCTATGATAATGTTACCCTTCTCAGCAGGTATTTTCGACAAGGATCCTTTTGTTGACACCTTGTGTTTTCCAACCAATATGCTTTCTAATGTAAGGTAGTAGAAAGTTGAGGGGTCTTTCTTAATAAGAGGAGTTGAAACAACATTCGCCCCTACAACAATGGCATGCGTTCCAAAGTGAATTCTGCTTGTTTTTTGATTGTTAGAATATGGAATCAAACAATACGAAAATTTTCCATTAACCACGGATTGTAGTTGGTTAATTATAGAAAGCGGGCCGCCGCCAAGACCAACGATACCACTACTATCTTTCTTAAATGTACCTTCATTATCATGACCACAACCAAAAACAACATTTTTAACAGGGGTCGGTCCAAACAAAAAGGTATCGACCGCAAGATCCCCTATCGTGAACGACCTGTCTCCGTAACTCATTTTGTAGTGACATATATTTTTCGAGTCACACGATAACTGATCTATATCCAAGGCTTTACAACCTTTTGATTGACAAGATAGTGATCGATAAGTGGATGAATTAGAAGGTACAAGGAGAGGTCCTACTTGCTTGTAACAATTCTTACAAGGCTTACATTGGGCCCACGTAAGGTCTGACCCAATGTCAGCAATTCCAAAAACTTTTACCGGTGGAGTACCGATACTAATCAACATTACATATTCTCCCAATGCCGCGGAAATATCTACATCAATTGAAGCAACTTTTGAGGTAAAACCCGCCCTCTTTGAGAGATGGGAAGCTCGCAAAGTAGACCGAAGAAAAGCATTTTTAAGACGGTCTAACCGAGCATAGGTCGGGTCGTAGAAAGGTGACTGTGGAGAGTCTCGATCGATAAGATCAAGGGAAAAACCACCATTGATTTGGTTAGGTTTAGAAAGAGAACTCGAGATGTTGATTAAAACAAAGACAAGAGCAAGAGTTTTCATGACTACAGGTAAAATTATTATGAAGCTTAAACGAAAATTTGTTCAATATTTATAGACTAAACTAAGTTCACAAAAATAAAATTCATTAGCTGTATCACCAAAAATAAAATCAATTGCAATTATTATCAATATTCAAATATTTTAAATATCGGCTTTTTGGCAACTAAATATTTGGTAGCGTTGAAAAACCAATGATTTAACTCTATAGTTAATATTATTGATACCCAAATATATGTTTTAAGTTGCATATGATACGTATCATTTTATGGATCCTTAATATGTGTAGTGAGGCGGGAAAAGCCTCTTCAGCGCCCCAACCAAGCCCCAACAGCGCCCCCTTCCCAAAACGCCTAGGCGCTAAACCAAAAAAAAAAAAAAAAAAATTCGAGGCGTTGCAGGTTCCACGCCCTTGCCCCTTGCTTTGTTCGAAAAACTTAGCATCTTATTTCATAATTTGAGGCGCTAAATCCCCTACTACCACTACACCACATTTTCTTCCAAGCACCATCATGGCCCACACTGCCACATGGCACACAATGCCCCATCCACTCTTACACACCATTACACATGGTCTAAGTATTGGCATTTCTTTTAAATCATGAAAAGATTTGTGCACGTTAGAATAGGCACTTTCATCTTCATTCTAACTTTTGCGTGAATGTGATTATGGTAAACGATATCAAGTCTTTGAAAAACATACAACTCCACAAGATGAACTATTTCTTCATCTCCTACTCTTACCATGCGTTCTCAAGTTTTATTTTTGAGAAAAGAAAAAAAGAAGCGGAAAGAAAACAAAATATATTTGTGTATATATAATCAATTAAATGACCTAATATAAAATATGACTTTTATATATAACAAAGGGTATAAATATGTCCCTCATATTTTCTTTTCCTTTTTAAATTTAAATTTCAATTCTCTCATCTTCTTTTCTTTCATTTCAAAAGCTCATGAACACAGATTGACTAAAATTTTCACCAATCTTGGTTTGTATCAAAATGGTTTGTTCCCTTCACTTTAATTAAGTCAGTTTTCAAAACCAACATTCATTATATAGTAAAAAAAAAAATACATTAATTTTTATCATTATTGTCGTTTTATCCGTAATATTTCATATATAACTTGTCACTTTATCTACTTTATCTATAGTGCAGGACGGAACCAGGGGGTTCCCGGAAACCCCAAGTATTTTTTTGGTTTAGTGTTAATTAAAAAAAAGAAAAATCTATTTTTTCTATATATATCTTAAATTTACCCCCGGTCCATCGAAATGTGTTTCTAGGATCTCTGATTAGAAGGTAATATGTTCATTTATTTATCGTGTCTTTGTAGGGGGTCTTTCATCAACCCGGTTTAGATACCGGGTCGACCCGGTTTCTACCATAGATAACCGGGTCAACCCGGGTTTCTACCGAAGATAACTTTTTATACACCGGGTCAACCCGGGTTTCTACCAAAGAGAACTTTTTATTCACTCCATAGTGTGCTCACTAGTTTTTTGAGGAAAAATAATTAAAAAAAAAAAATAATAATAATAAAAAAAATAAAATAAAGAATTTCAGCTTAACTTTGGGTGTAAATATTTTACTTTAAAATTAATTAAATTATGTTTCTTTTTCTTTTTTTTTCTTTTTATTTTTCTCTTTAAGTGATACTTGTGAATACAACTTTTTTGTTTAACTTTATTTTCTTTACTTTCTTTCTTTAAGTGATACTCGAGAACACAGTGATGTGCATTGTTAAGATCCCGATCCCGAGCTTAGGATCTTACGATTTTAAGATCTTATAAGATCCCGATCTTGACCATATGATATTAAGATCTAATCCGATCCGATCTTACTTTTCTCAAACCTGAAACTAAAAAAAACTACAAATTTATGGATTATGTTTTATAGAATTTAAAAACATGTTAATCTTTTTAAACATTCCATATTCATAATTTAGGTCAACATTTTCATGAAACAATTCATATAATTTTGTATTTATGATATTTAATAATTTGTAGATTTGAATAATATTACAAAAACTATTAAGAAAATAACATTATAGTAGGATATTAGGATCCTGATTTGATCTTACGATTTTGATCTTACAAAAACGAAAACTATCCTGAGTAAGATCCCAATCTTGAAAACCTTGTTGTTGTGTGCTCGGGTATTACTTAACTAAGAAAACGAAAGAAAATTAAGTGAAACAAAAAAAGTTATGTTATCGAGTATTACTTAAGAAGAAAAAGGAAAAGAAAATAAATGTGATTTGGTTGATTTTGAAATAAAATGTTTTCTTTAAAAATTTGGTTGAAAGTGTTTACTTCTTATTTCTTTACTCTAAAAAACTTGAGAACTGGGTGACGTCATGAAAAACATGAAAACCACGCTCCTTTATAACTTAGGGGCTGTTTCTTTTTTTTTCCTGTTTCTAGTTAGGTTCTGTGTGGATATATGTGTACTGTTTCTAGTTAGTGTCTGTGTGGATATATATTGTTTCTTTTTTATGCTTAATTGACCATCTTAATACGAGTTTTTTTCCCGAACTAGTGTAGGTGGAAAAAATTTATAAAAATTCGAAAAATTTATGAAAATTCGAAAAAATTTATAAAAATTTTAAAAAAATTCGAAAATTTTTAAAAATTCAAAAAATTCGAAAATTTTATAAAAAATTATAAAAATTCGAAAAAACTTATTAAAATTTTTTAAAAATTCAAAAAATTTATAATTTTTTAAAAATTCAAAAAATTTGTAAAAATTTATAATTTTTTAAAAATTCAAAAAAATTATAAAAATTCAAAAAATTCAAAAATTTTATAAAAAATTATAAAAATTCGAAAAAACTTATTAAAATTTTTAAAAAATTCAAAAAATTTATAAAAATTTATAATTTTTTAAAAATTCAAAAAATTTGTAAAAATTTATAATTTTTTAAAAATTCAAAAAAAATTATAAAAATTCGAAAAAAAATTTAAAAAATTCAAATTTTTTATAAGTTTTTTTGAATTTTTATAAATTTTTATAAAATTTTCGAATTTTTTGAATTTTTATAAATTTTTTGAATTTTTATAAATTTTTTATAAAATTTTCGAATTTTTTGATTTTTTTATCAATTTTTCGAATTTTTATAAATTTTTTTGAATTTTTATAAATTTTTTTAATTTTAATAAATTTTTTCAATTTTTATAAATTTTTTGTATTTTTAAAATTTTTTGAATTTTTTTAAAATTTTTATAAATTTTTTCGAATTTTCATAAATTTTTCGAATTTTTATAAATTTTTCGAATTTTTAAATTTTTTTTGAATTTTTATAAATTTTTTAGAAGTTTTCTAAATTTTTCGAATTTATTTTTTCCACCTACACTAGTTCGGGAAAAAAATCGTATTAAGACGTCCTGAATAGAAACAGTATCAAATTTTGCCCCCTTCCACATTAAGGATTCTCTTTTGCAATAAGTTAAAAAGAAACACAAAAGTTTCCTGTTTCTAGCCAGTTTTGTTACCAAACAGGACATTAAGTAGAAAGTAAACAGCACCTTAGACACCTTTTTCATATCATAAAAAAAAGTTTTCGCTAGACGTAGCACTAAGGGCTATGTTTCAGGATTGGGTACATGCAAAAATGATGGTACATTATAGCGTTGGGCTAGTTATTTGTAGGTGGTGAGGAGTTCATTTTCAAAGAAAAAAATTATTGCATTTCCTAATAACTTAACATAACACTTAGGGCTGTGATTAATAAATTCTTACAAAAAAAAAAAAAAAAAAAAAAAAAAAAAAAAAAAAAAAAAGACGTTTTCCTTTTATAAGCGATGAAAACTTATTAATTATTAAAATTAGTATCCTAACGTTAACTTTTTCTAATATTTATTTTCTTCATCTTAGGCAAGTAAAATGTCTTGACAATTTTTTCTTCAGTACCTTGGGTAGGTTGCAAAAACTGATTGATGATTATGTTTAGGATTTGGCTCACTGTTTTGAGGCTCGAAAAATGTTTGACAAATTTCATAAAATGCGTAAAATACAATTTTTTTTCCTCTCTAAAGGCAACTTAAAATGCGATTATTTACAACTTTAAAGGTGTAGCCTAGTGGTGGTGTTTTGAGATTCTTCAGTAGGGTTCGAAAGTTCAAACCCAACATGAAACAACTTTGAGGTCAGCTTTCGAGTGCCTAGGTCCGGTGCAACAGTCATTTTGTGCCCGAGAAATGGAGGATTTTTGTGAAATATGTTATGTGTTCGAAAAGTTTATAACAGTTTACGACTTTACGTGAATTTTTACCCTACTAGAAAAGGTTGAGGGACCAAAATATCACAAAAGGAAATATAAAGGTTGAATCACTTAAAAGAGAAAATCTATCAAATGCTCAACACTATTTAACAAGGTTGCAAAAATCGCGAATCGGTAGTCAGGCGGTCGACCACCTTGTAGCTTGTAATCGGTCTAGGCGGGATTAATCGGTGATTAATCGGATTGGCATTACTGACAAATTTTAGTTATTTCCGGCAAGTTTTGTGTATTTCCGGTGAGTTTTAGGTATTTTCGGCAAAGTATTTTCTAAAAAACAACTTGTAATAGACTTAAACAGTTACTATAAGTGATCAAAATAAGTTTACAGTGAGTTTTGGGTACTTCCGGCAAGTTTGACCACCATTGACCGCCGTTGATCGCCGTTGACCACGGTTGACCACGGTTGACCTATTTGTTTGACCCAGTTACATAAATCGGCAAGGTCGGTGGCCTTGTAGCACCTAATCGACGATTAATCGGCCTTATAGACCTTTTTTTGCAACACTGCTATTTAACCAAGGTTTTCAAGATCGGGATCTTACTCAGAATTGTTTTCGTTTTTGCAAGATCGGAATTGTAAGATCGGATCGGGATCACAAGATCCTACTATAATATCATTTTCTTAATATTCTTTTTAATATTATTCAAATTTACAAATTATTATATATAATAAACACAAAATTATATGAATGTTTCATGAAAATGTTGTCCTAAGTTATGAATATGAAATGTTTAAAAAGATGAACATGTTCTTTTTAAATTCTATAAAACATAATCCATAACTTTGTAGTTTTTTTAATTTGCGGTTTGAAAAAAGTAAGATCGGATCAGATTAGATCTTAAGATCCTATGGTCAAGATCGGGATCTTAAGATCCTAAGCTTGCTAAGATCATACGTAGGATCTGGATCATTTTTTCTTTATAGTATCATAAAATCATAAGATCCTGAGATCAGATCGGGATCTTAATGGGAGTGAACGATGTACCTGCACTTAAGTAAAGACTACCTGCACTAACATTAAGAGTTTGTTTGCATTTATGTGGGTTAGTGATATCAGCATCTAAACCATTTGGGGTTTCACTGTCAACCTTAGTTTTGTAATCAGTGAACAACTTACTAGTAGGTATCTATCTAAGACCAACAATATTAAAATTTCTACCCGTCGGTATCCACCTAAGGCAAGATCTAGGAGTGTTTGGTTTCTCATGTACAGTGGAAGACTTGTTGAGAGAAGACCTTTGTCCTACAGCAATCTGCCTACCAGGTTTCTGAGAATAACTCTTTGGTTCTACAGGCTTGTTGTTGTTTCTAGTCTTAGAGGATTGAACCTTAACACGAGCATTCACTTCCTTTAGGAATTTTGTTATACAATCATCATGGTTTGGATTAAAAACACATTTTGTGACAAATCGTAATTTCAGGTCCTTTTTCAAACTTCGAAATTTTACTATTCATCTCATAAATTTACTATTCATAGATTACTATTCATCATTTTTGAAGTCAGTTTTGACATTGAGATGTTTTCAAAAATTTTACTATTCACGAAACACAATTCATCCCCGGAGGGAAATCACTATTCATGGTCATCATTCATCATTTCGTAAACTAGGTTTACGGGTATCAAAATTCGCGTAACCGTAAGGGTTTAGCTGCGTATTCAGGGAACATCACTGAGGACACATCATATAGACTAGAGTAGTCTACATATCATCAGTAACATCATCTTCATATTAGGTCATTCACGGGTTTGCATAATTTCTATTCACGTATCTTTATTTATTAAATAAACGCTATCACTCGATCATTTATTTTGAACAATATACCCGACACTCCCGACTATGATCCTAATATATTTTCACACTCATTATAATGATATAAAAATTATATTATTAGTTTACCCGGTGTTTTGAAATTATTTACTATATATACCGTTAAAAGCTTATAACTACGACGGTTTACGAAATTTCAACACGATAATTAATTGGACACCCGATGCTTGCGAGAGATGTGATTTTACAATGTTTTTACAACTTCGTCATACTTTATTTTGTTCCGTTAAAATTTATTTCTGGCTAACCCAGTACCCGAAAACACAAGATATCCTAACTAGATCTATCCTAAGATAACTCTTACACTCTTTCACCCCATCCTTCCCCCATTCCCAATCCCCTAATTCATGCCCCATTTGCCCCCCCCCCCCCCCCCCCACAAACATTTATTAACTCCAGACTTTAGCAACAAATAAATCTATCACTAGTTTATATATCTACATACTACACATAACACTTCAAGTAACAAAACAACTAGCAAAGAAAATTCTCTCAACCTCCCCATGGTCTTTGTGGTTCGGCCAAAACAAGAAGAAGAAGAAAAATTCATCAAGATTTCAAGTTCAAGTATTTTACAAGCTCTATTAGTGATTCTAGTTAAGGTTGTGGAATAAAAACCTTGAAGTAATTAAGTCATTTACCTCAAAAACCCTTCATAATCAAGTAAGTGTTCCAAGTAATTTTTCCACTCATTCACACTTCTATTTGATCTATTTTTATGTTCAAGTATCAAAACATGCAAGTATAGTTATGTTATATACCACTTACCACTTATTTTTGTCACTAAAATGAATTTAAAAAAACTTTACTAGTGATCTTATGAGCTCCATCATTTTTTGTAAAGATTAGGAACCATGACACCCTAAGAAGGTGTATGGTAGGTTTAGAATAACTTTGGTGTTGATTGGAAGGGATATGTACAAGCCTTGAACTAATAAAAATGGTTTTAACAAAATATAGATGAGGTTCTGTGCATTTTTGCAATTTCTGGAAATCTCAGTAGGTCATGGGTTATTTTGGTTTACATATTTAGAAAATACACTCAAAAACGAAGCCGTAGCCGCTGGAATGAGTAAAAACGAGCTTACGACGAGAAAGATACGTTAATTCTAAGTTTGACGACTAAAAACTATTTTATGGAAAATAGTGAGCTGTTACACGATTTTCAATTGGTAAAACGAGGCGTTGAACGTGAACTAGATGAATCGACATATAAAAAATCTATTAGTTAGCTATAATACGAAGCCGAGGACATAAAGAACGTAGAAAACAAGCTTATAACGACCAAGATACAAGTGATAGAAAACCGACGTTCACAACACATTTTTATCAGCTTTTCATTAAAAAAATTTATACCAGAAATTGCAAACTTCCAATTGTGGCTAAAAATCAGAAACCATTAGTGACGTGTTTTGTCTGTGGAGAGAAATGACATTTTAGGAAGGAATGTCCAAAACGGAGGAACCAAGGAACTGGGAATCAGGGTGGAATAGCTCATGGGAAAGCTTATATCATCGGAGGAGGGGATGGCCAGCACATCAACGACGTTGAAGACCACAACAATGTTTAAGAACCAAGAACTTCTGCCGTAATAATAAACCATAGGAGGAGCCCTTTAGGGTTGTATTTCTTTAAGTAGTTTATCTTAAGTATTTTCTTGTAACCTCGTTGTATCATGTACCTTTCTATCTAATGAATCCACTATCTTTTGTTATCTCCATGATATCACCACCCCCATCTATTACACTCCCCATTTCACTACCATACTTCCAACCGTTTTGCAACAATATTTCACTATCCTGTTATGAACTAAGTTACTTACATCCTATGGCAGATTCGTAGACTCTTACTACCCTACAAAATGCTCTTCCAAGTGACATACAAGCTATCATGTTACCATTCTATAAACTGTTTCACAAATGTCTTACAAACTATTTTCCTACCTCGTAAATTGTTTTGGCCGCTATTTCAACCACAGTATGATTGATGACATTCAACTTTTGAGAAACATAATATCATTTGGACAAAACCAAGCATTACATCATTTTTCCTCAATTATACATAGCCTGATAACCTATGTATAATTCGGGAAGGATCATGTCATGAAAAGAATAATTATCTTTCAAACATTTTTTCTAAAAGCAACTTTCACTGGAAACATTGAAGAGCAAAATTTTGTACATAGATAAACTATCCATGAACATCACTTTCCTAAGGCACCATAGACATCCACACCACTTATTCAATCCATAAATTAGATTACACTATTGACTTTTCCTAGAGGTAAGCAAACCGTTAAAAAAAATTCATGTTGGCAACAGAGTTATGTTGAAAGTCTCGCCTTGGAAAGGCGTGATACGATTTGGAAAAACACGGGAAGACCAAATGCGACTCAAATATCCCCATCTTTTCACCCAATCCACTCCAGAGACCAACACTAACTGAATTCCTTTTACGGTGGAAGACTGTGACAAATCGTAATTTCAGGTCCTTTTTCAAACTTCAAAATTTTACTATTCATCTCAGAAATTTACTATTCACAGATTACTATTCATCATTTCACTATTCATCATTTTTGAAGTCAGTTTGCGACTTTGAGATGTTTTCAAAAAATTTACTATTCATGAAACACTATTCATCCCAGGAGGGAAATCACTATTCATGGTCATCATTCATCATTTCGTAAACTAGGTTTACGGGTATCAAAATTCGCGTAACCGTAAGGGTTTAGCTGCGTATTCAGGGAACATCACTGAGGACACATCATATAGACTAGAGTAGTCTACATATCATCAGTAACATCATCTTCTTGTTAGGTCATTCACGGGTTTGCATAATTTCTATTCACGTATATTTATTTATTAAATAAACGCTATCACTCGATCATTTATTTTGAGCAATATACCCAACACTCCCGACTATGATCCTAATATATTTTCACACTCATTATAATGATATAAAAATTATATTATTAGTTTACCCGGTGTTTTGAAATTATTTACTATATATACCGTTAAAAGCTTATATAACTACGACGGTTTACGAAATTTCAACACGATAATTAATTGGACACCCGATGCTTGCGAGAAATGTGATTTTACAATTTTTTTACAACTTCGTCATACTTTATTTTGTTCCGTTAAATTTATTTCTAGCTAACCTAGTACCCAAAAACACAAGATATCCTAGCTAGATCTATCCTAATACACCTAAAAGTCCAAGATAACTCTTACACTCTTTCACCCCATCCTTCCCCCATTCCCAATCCCATAATTCACGCCCCATTTACCCCCCCCCTCCCCCAACATTTATTAACTCTTGACTTTTGCAACAAATAAATCTATCACTAGTTTATATATCTACATACCACACATAACACTTCAAGTAACAAAACAACTAGCAAAGAAAATTCTCTCAACCTCCCATCGTCTTTGTGGTTCGGCCAAAACAAGAAGAAGAAGAAAAATTCATCAAGATTTCAAAAACCCTTCATAATCAAGTAAGTGTTCCAAGTAATTTTCCACTCATTCACACTTCTATTTGATCTATTTTTATGTTCAAGTATCAAAACATGCAAGTATAGTTATATTATATACCACTTACCACTTATTTTTGTCACTAAAATGAATTTAAAAAAACTTTACTAGTGATCTTATGAGCTCCATCATTTTTTGTAAAGATTAGGAACCCATGACACCCTAAGAAGGTGTATGGTAGGTTTAGAATAGCTTTGGTGTTGATTGGAAGGGATATGTACAAGCCTTGAACTAATAAAAATGGTTTTAAAAAAAATATAGATGAGGTTCTGTCCATTTTTGTAATTTATGGAAATATCAGTAGGTCATGGGTTATTTTGGTTTGCATATTTAGAAAATACACTAAAAAATGAAGCCGTAGCCACTGGAATGAGTAAAAACGAGCTTACGACGAGAAAGATACGTTAATTCTAAGTTTGACGACTAAAAACTATTTTCTGAAAAATAGTGAGCTGTTACACGATTTTCAATGGGTAAAACGAGGCGTTGAACGTGAACTAGACGAGCCGACATATCAAAAATCTATTAGTTAGCTGTAATACGAAGCCGAGGACATAAAGAACGTAGAAAAAAAGCTTATAACGACGAAGATACAAGCGATAGAAAACCGACGTTCACAACACATTTTTATCAGCTTTTCATTAAAAATGTTTCCAAGTGTAAAACTGTTTTTTGCGAGTAACCATGTTGAGAGCCATTTTTCTCATTGATCAAGTCAGTTTTGAGACATTAGCACCTTGAGGTAAAATAAAGTACTCCCGGCCTATTTTCCAAATTGACCAGCCGTTTGTCGATCGGACTTGTAACAAGTAAAATATGACCTTTACAATATACCCAAAAACTGCCCAAAAACAGCACATTTAGCCCGACTAGCTAACTTAACAATTATTTATCTTTATGATCGGGGCTCGTTTGGACAAAATGTTAGTGTTATGAATTTAAGATATTGTTACAAGCTTTCTAAAAACGCTGATTTTATTTCCTAACACTCAATGTACACCATTTTGCGACTAACTTTGCGAGGCTACTTAGTCATTTTTATAAGTTGTGAAGAATATTAATTTCTGACGGAAAACTCTATATTTATCGATAAATCACCAAACGACGATCGTGGGATATCGTTACAACATATATATGCGTAAAGTGTTTTATAACTTAACAAGACGTCAAAAATATATTTTTCGACGATAAACGTTATTTCCAAATTTCACGAGTGGTATCGATAACATACTTATTTGCATGTGTAGCATCATTTCATGACTTACATTAGATCATATCATTCATTTTAGGTTGCGGTTAGAGATCGCGCCTCATTTCAGTGTATCCACTATTGTCATCATTACTATTGCATCAGGTGAGTTTTCATAGCCCCGTTTTTCAAGTTAATATTTCATTTCAAACCTACGGGGGAGAATACATTTCCCATCATTTTATTACGAGTTCAAGTACATTAAATTTCATTTACATTGCTTAAGTTACCGTATTGCCAAGTTAAAGTCCCCTTTTATTTATCATGGACCGTTAATTGACATTAAGCGAGGGTGAGTGAATAGATCTATTGAGGGTGACTCCTCCGTTCGGGGTTGGTAGCACCAACTAGTCTACGAACGCATTTCATTTGAATCATATCAGAGTGTCTGGCAAAACACTCAGTTGGGGCATACATTATTAGTCTAGCTTTGGGGTCATGAACTTATAGCAATTGTATTATTTTATTTACATGGCGACATTGTCATACTTAACTTTATACTTGTGGTTATCGTACAAAACATTTATATAAACCTATGATTCTCACCAACATTATTGTTGACCGTTTTAGCAATGTATTTTCAGGTAATTAAGGCATTCACATCATGGCCTGCATGGAGTCATTTCATAGAGTCGCGATGTTGACGCGTCTCATTTTGGGTTTTATGCACTTAGACTATCATTTGATTGTAACAAACTTATTTCCGCAAGCTTTGACAATCATTTGGGACCTATCTTTTGTAAACTCTGATTTGTTTTAATGAATCAAACGATGTACTTTTAAAATGACACTTTAGGTCGTTCAATATAACTGTAACTGTGATGCTATGGCAGTCACGCCCCAGGTATTCCATTCCGCTGCAAATCAGGTATTTGGGGGTGTGACACATTTCTGACAAGTTGAGCAAACAGAGTGTTTGGATTCAGAAAAAGATCTAGAATCGCTTTAATCGATACGCAACTACTCTTAGAAACAGGCAAATTCCTAGTCTTTTCGTGTGTGTTTTTCTTAGCATCCTCTAGGTTGTGATTATGAACACTGTTTTTATGTCTAACATATTCCTTTAGTGTCACAAATGACACACGCTTTGAAATGATCCTAGAGGAACTAGAAGCACTCATATGATGAGGTTTTGCAAAAGCATATTCCTTTACATTAGGTCTAGATTGTGAAGTGACTGGTTTTGACAAAACTCGTTTCGAATCAACTCGGGAGGCAAATCCTGGTTTTGAAAATTTTGACCGTTCAGATCTAAACACAGTCGGTTGTCTAACAACTGATTGGTTTCTAAGTGGTTGTAAAACTGGTTTCCCCAAGATTGATGGTTTTGCACACTTAGTGTTCACACTATTTCCTGTTAATTTTCTTAACTCGTTTTTTAATGTTGCAATTGTGTAACACCCCCGTTTTTTATATTCGCAGCAGAAATATAGGTTGGGGTGTTACTTCAAGGTTCACAGTCATGATAGTAGAAAACGACTCGAAAAGAGACGTTTTAAATAAATTGTTATCATTCATTTATTTAAATCAGAGTTACATATAGAGGTCTCAGCGGGATGTTTCTGTTAATACGTGATAAAAGTTACATTATTAGTTGAATGATAACGAACTAGACACTCTTTTTATAAGAAGAAAGTCCATGCCACTTCGTGCCAAATCGTACTTCCAGTTACCTGAGATAAACATGCTTAAAAAGTCAACACAAAGGTTGAGTGAATCCATAGCGTTTAAAGTTAAATTAGTTTGAACACAAGCTAAGTAGAAAGTAAATCGGTAATATCGCAGTTCGTTATATATTGCTCTAAGTCTCATGAATCGCAAGACGTTAACACGATGGACATCATAGTTACTAGTATAAGCTAATGATGTAAATCACTACATAACTAAATGTAGCAATTATGCCCTCGAGTAGGAGTCTGCCTGAAACTCTTTATTAAACGTTTTAAAATAAAATGCATTGGGTCACTTATCCAGCAACACAAAGGGGTTGTCAACCCAATAGATATATTCATTATATTCGCGCTCACCCGAAAGTGATTAATGGTTCATGATAGAGGGTCTTTAAATAGGCAATAGTTAAACTTATGCAATATAAATCAGGAAAGCATACAGGAAAATACTTGTGTTCGGTTTAGTAGCATGTATCTCCCCACAAGTTTGGAAAAACGTATAAAGAAAAGTGGGACTATGAACTCACCTTGATAGTCTGGATGGAAAACAAAATTAACTAAAGTTAATAAATGTCTCCGGTACGTAACCTTGGTTGGTATATCAAATTTCAGTAATCGTTCTTGAGTATAAATATGTTCTAGTGTTCATTTCGTAATGTTCTTGGTTGTTGTTTAAATGTTAATTTGAGACAACATGAAGTTTCTTCAAAAGTTATAAGATTTTATCCCATTTCTTATTTTTATGTTTTCGTTCCGTTTGTTCGTTAAATAGATATCTGTTTGTTCTTTATCGAAGAAAACGTATTTAGTTTATTTAAAATAATAATAATACTAATAAGAATAATAATAATAATTATAAGAATTATAATAATATTAATAATTATTATTGAGTATGTTTCACTTCATCCCCTAATGTTTCGCATATTGACAACTTTTACCCTTGAACTTTCATAAAATGACAAGTTTTACCCCTTAACTTTTATAAAATTACAATTTTTACCCTTCAACTTTGGTTAAATGACAACTTTTACCCCTATAGTTTCAAAAATGACACTTTTTACCCCTAGGGTTTAGGTCGACTGCATATCAAGTCCTTTTTATTATTTTAGTTAGAGTTTTGGCAAAATTTACCCCTGAGTCTCCCGTCGCGTTACACACGACGTCCTTATTTCTTAAAAACGCTCTATATCTTTAGAAAAAGGGCAAAACTTTTTACGACTCTTTTGTAAACTTATTTATTAGTTTATAAACTAGATTTTGACAAAATCCCAGCTCGTGATTCGAGCTCACGAGCTCAAAATAAATTAATTAAGGTGCGTTTGGTTCGTTTGGTCGACGCAGAAAACACGCGACAAAGAATGGGTTGTATCTTAGTGAATTCTTAACCAAATGACTCCGTTCTTTTTCCTACATTTAGTCAGCTGATAGACCTTCATTATACCAAAAACCTAGAATTTTTAAGACTCGTTTGCTAGTCAAATTTTAGACCACAAGTTGGGGGTCTGCTGCTGTCTCGACAGCCACAAAAAGAACAAAAACAATTTTGTTTTTTATTTTAAAACTTATGAACTAGGAATCTTTGATTATATTTAGTATCCTTAACATGTTTAAGAGATTTCTAATTAGTTTTAGGTATTTTAGGCTTGTGAAATGAATTAAAAGGGTGTTTGTTTTGTTCGACTGTTTTGAAAAAAAAAACTAGGTTTTGGTTACTTAAGGTTTCTATCTTTGATCCTAAGGTTTGTTAGGAGTATTTTAAACATGTTTGAGTTAATTCTTACTATATTCCAACATCTAATGAACCTAAAAAAAATAACTAAGGGTGCGTTTGGGTTTGTTCGACCAAAAAACAAGAAGAAAGAAAAAGATATGTAACTTTTAGTTTTAAGGTTTAATCATTACTAAGGTGTGTTTATTAATGTATTTAGTGATATTTAGAGTATATAAAATAAAAAGAAAAGGGTTGGAGACTTACCTAGAAGAATATGGGTCGAATAGGGCAAAATGGGACTTAGGGTTTTGGAAATGATCACTAGAGCTATCTACCTTCCTTATTGGCTTCTTAGAGATGTGTTTAGACTTGATTAGGGGTTGTGGGTGTAGATTTGAGGGAGTATGGGGGCTGTGGAAGTTTGGTCGAATGGTTTGTGGAGGTTAGAGTGGAAATGGTGTATTGTATTTATAGAGAGGATGATCTAGGGTTCTCAAGGGTTCTAGGGTTTCTTATTGGGGAAGGTGAGGAAGTCTTGGGTGATGTGGTGTGCCAATTGTGGCGCCACATGGTTAGGAGGGGGAAAAGGGAGATGTGGAATGTTAATAGCCTTACATGTAAGCCATTTCTAGAAGGGGGCAGGTGTGGAGACTTAGGGTTCTAACATGTGGTCTCTTAGGGTTTAAGAAAAATAAAGTATTGGTTTGTGTTTTGTTGTATTCGAACCAAACTAATGGATTTGGGGGAATTTGGTTGATTGGTGCTTAAGGGAGTTGTACATCAAGCTTAAGTGTATGGTACTTTAGGGTTTAAGGTTTAGTTAGGGTTCCTAGGGTTTAGGGATTTCTTAGAAATGAATTTTAGGGTTTTATGAATTTATATATATATATATATATATATATATATATATATATATATATATATATATATATATATATATATATATATATATATATATAATATATATATCGAACTCCATATATTTAAAGAAATATAATTTTGTGCATTGGGAAGTTGTACTTTAGGCTTAAGAAGGTTGTACTAGGGTTTTGAAAATATGAAAATATATTTTTAATATTTCCTTAAGTTATATAAATTTTATGTAATTTTTATTAAGGTTTAAATATACATAAATGGGATTTTAAGGTTTTATGCATTGGAGGGTTGTACATTGAGTTTAAGGGCTTGTACAATTAATTAATAAATCTAATAAATTTTATTTAAAAATTAGTGCATGAATTTGTTGTACAATATGCTTTAAAATAATTATTTTTAAGGTAATAATGGTATTTATATTAATTATTGAGTTTTTCTGCTTAAATGACTTGTACTTTGGTTTAAAGGACTTGTACATGTGTATTTTATAAAAATATTATTTAGGGTTTGTGATTTTATTACATATAATCATAGTTTTGTGAAATTAGGGTTTTATCGGGAGTTAAAACGGAATTAGGGTTTCTGTGCTTTGGTAACTTATACATTAGTATTTTAGGGTTTAGTTGTTCAGAAATGTTGTTATAATAATTTTAGGGTTTTCTAGGAAACTTTATTTAGTTAAGAAACGTTTAGTTTAAACGTACGTTAACGAATTAACGCAAAGTGGCAAATGAAATATCGTAAAGTTTTATTCTTGACATATAGAAATGTTTATTTAAAATAAATATTAAGTACGTTGAGGTTGGGTTGCATGCGAACACGTTTATCGAGGATGTGAGTCACGTCACATAAGATAGGGGTTATGAACAGATAATAATAAATAAAATAAAATAAAAATTTATACGTGGAAAAAGGATAAATATTTTATAAGATAATTCATTTTAATGTGAGATTTTACGAATGGTTACAGTATCCCCCCGTTGACGGGAATCTCGTCCCGAGATTCTGTCTATGTTGGTCGAGATGTGAGGGAAAAGGTTTGGGTATCTTGTCCGTATTTGTTTTTCTTATCTTAGAGGTGATGGGTAGTAATTGTAGACATCTATTGTGGTTGGTCAAATGGAATTAGTATGAACAATTTGTTTTGTCTTAAAATTTTGCTTTTGAATGAAAATTGTTATTAGAAAGTCTGAAAAGATAACTGTCCCATTTATGACATGATTCTTCCTAAATTATACATACTTGATCAGGCTATGTATAATTGAGGACCAAATGATGTAATGTTTGGCTCAGTTACTGTGGTATTTATGTTTCTCCAAAAAGTTTTAGATGGTATTCAACCTTTTTGTTTTTGTAAAATGACAACATAGTTATTATTTTTTTTTTCACAAAAATAAGAAAATTATTGTTCATACTATGGTGATAAGTCAGGAATTTCTAGGGTACTAATGGGATGTCTTTAAAATAAATCTTAGGGTTCGAGTGGAAATCTTACGGGAAGGTATAATAGCCTATTGTTCGGTCAAAACTATTATTAAATCGAATTCTTGAGGGAAGATCAGGGTATTGTTATGTAACGATTTGGAAATAGGACAAATGGAATAGAAACTGAAATTTGACGCAGATTGTAATTATTATGGAAATATTACAAAATAGAGATTTCATACGGTAGGAAGGATAGTTAATACACTTAGGTTACGTTCATCGTAACTAAGGTAGAGTACAATAGGAAAATATGCTTAGGAAGTTTTACGATACGATTTATTTAGCAATAACAGGAATTTCTCTTCTGTTTAAATAGGGATGCCATTCCTTGACATTGTCGGGATCTTAACGAGTTCTCATTCTCCTGCACTAATCTTGGTCTGGCTGTGCGTTCCCATCTCCTAGCACATACGCTCTTCCGTAGACACCATTGTTCTGATTGGCATTCGGCTTCGGGCATCGGCTCTTGTAATGCCCCTTCTCACCACATCCGTAGCAAGTTACGGTTACTGGCTGTAAGTTGGCTCCTGTTGCTCTACAGTTTTTGGTCTGATGTCCAATTCTCTGACACCTTGTGCACTTAACAGTGCATGGACCATAGTGGTGCAACAGGCATTGATTACATGACGGTTTTCTTTCGACATAACCACTCCTCTCAGCAGGTGTGGCGGTATAGGCTTTGGCAATCTCCTGTCGACGATTTTTTTGGTGGTGGTGATTGTTACAGTCGTGCTGGTAGTTGTTGTGGTGATGGGTGAACCTTCTATCATCAAGCTTTCGCTTGTGATCATCATTTCCTTGAATGGAACTTCGCTTGATTTCGCGATCCATTAACTGTTGAGCTATGGTAATCGCCTCTTCCAATGATTGAGGCTTGGATGCAATAACATTTCCCTCAATACTTCGAGGTAATCCTTCTGTATATTTCTCCAACATCTTCTCCAGATCAGGCACAATAGTTGGACATAGGAGTGCAAGCTCCTGAAACCTTCTATTGTATACCTTGAGATCCGTTCCTTTCACCACTAGCTAGTGAAATTCATCTTCCAGCTTTTTGATTTACGGGGACAACACTTTTTCAGCATTTTATTTTTAAGATCATCCCAAGTGAGTTGGTGAGCAGCTTCCACACCCATGGTTTGGGAAGTAGAAAACCACCTAGACAAAGCATCATCTAATAAAGTCCCTATAGCAAAAGCAACTTTGCAGTCATTGGTACACCCGCTCCTTACAAAGACTACTTCTGTACGCTCAAACCAACGAGCCAATTCAGTAGCTCCTTCTGTTCCTCTGAAGAAAGTTGGTTGGCAGTTTATGAAATCCTTATAAGTGCACTTGCGAGCATTTGCTGTCTCAGTTTCTCCATTGGGTCTACTAGTGCTTCCAGTACGAGCCATTTCTGCTGCTTGACTCTCAAGTGCTGCAGCAACACTGTCTGCAACAAGCTTTCAGATAGCAGCTTGGGACATGGCTGGTTTGCGAGGCATATTTCTATTAATAACACAAGAAAATACACGTTTATATTTTGTTCATGTTAGATTATCAAGGTAAAACTCATGATAATCATAAGGTCACAACATGTCCAAATACTATCATACGCGTATGTAAGATGATCATCACTAGCCCACATCAACCGATACCGTACACAACAAAATACAACAAAATCAAAACCACATATAGTCATAAATAACTTGCTAATTTGTTATATATAACAAAATTAGTATAAGCGTCATATTTATGCTACATATCCCATGGCCAAGATATAGTACAAAAGCTGGTAGATATAAATCTGATTTTAGTGGCTACCAGAAACTCTTCCGAGTCAACTTTTCAGTTTGACGATCATGCTGACGAGGATATATATTTACTCTTAATATTTATCTTGCATGTCTCCCACTATTGTCTCCAAAATAGTGATCGTCGTCTGAGCTGTCATCAGTTCTTTATTTTTCTTCTTCATTTCTTCCATCAACTTCAATTCGTCATAGGTATCTCCTGTCTCAACTGCTCATAACAGTTCTCTGTCTTCTTACAATTCTCGTCCTTCTTCTGCTTCATGGCCTCTAAATCTTCAACTTTATATTTTATACCCTCGATGCATTCTAGGGGCAACTCGTCGAGATGATCTAAAGCAGTCTCGATCTGCTCTTCTTGCCGTTCTAATCACGTCAGCAGGGTGGAAATAGTCGGTTGTCGTTCCTGTGCTGATTGCGAGTTTTCACTCACATCAAAGACTCGCGGTGGAATAGGGAAGTCGGGAATAGGTAATAGGGGCAAAGCATGATATCGGGCGATAATGGTCCTAGCTTCTTTACTAAGTTTAAACGGAACAAATGAGGGATAGAAACTTATAGATGATAGTGGAGGTAGAGGTAAAGATGTAGGAACTGACGGTATATATGTAGGAAAGTGGATGTGGTAGTGGTGATGAAGATGTAGGTACAAGCGTGATGTCCAGTACTGTCGTGATATTTTTAATATCCGAGTCCGACATAAGAGGAATAGAATGGGTAGAGGAAGTTAGGATTCTGAAACCACCCGGTAATTATAAACATTTTATGTAACACCCCCAAAATCACAATATTCGCGGAAGCATACACTTTGGGGTGCTACGAGGTCGATAATCATAACACAAGATATAGGGAATGGATTAAAAATCCGTTTTAAAATATATTACATAAGTCAAATTATGTAGCGTTACATAAAATCCATTTCAGATGAAAATGAAGCCCATTTAAATAAAAGGTCCAACTGTCAGAGTAAACGCATTAAAAACATTTCCATCACTTATTACGACCGTCGCCATGCTCTGCACTCGGCTAAACGCACCTCAGTTTCCTGAGAAAAACATGCTAAAAGTCAGCTAACGCTGGTGAGTTCATAGGTTTAAATAAATAGCACATATGGACCAATAACAATATCATAAAAACAATTCAGCAGATACACACTACTCAGCTATGCAAACACAAAGCCTCATCCTACCGATCTATGACAGCGCAGCATGCCAGCCTGGCGTTAGCAATTAAATAAGGGTGCCCGCGAGTGTTAATCCCCAGACACTCGGACTATTATTCGATTTGGTATACGTTCGCCTTGGCTATGCCGAGCCAACCGAACGGGGACGTCACTCCCAATAGATCTATTTATAACAAACGGCTTCCTAGACAGGAATTAACGGCAGATGATAGTGGGCACAAAATGGGATTCAACAAACTTAGGTTTCTGCATATTAGTGTGTACTTAAAAACAAAATTCATTTCTGGTCCATGAAAACAGTTTTGCATGTTTCTCACCCCAAGCTTATAAAGCAAAAATCGTATAGAATATGGGGCTATAAACTCACCTTTCAACCACAGCAATCTGCTAAGCAACAAAATAATGCAACCGCGCCGACAGACAACCTAAATCAGTACGGTAAGTATTAGCGAAAATACTCGTGTCTCATGTGTCTTTATTTTATTTGAAAAGTTTACGCTTGACTAGTGCTCGTGTATTTCTTGCTTGCTGTGTGGTAAAATATATTTTGAAACAATTTATCGTTGACGTTCTTTATGATGGTGGCTCATGGTGAAAGTGTACGGTGGGAATACGTAACGGAACATCCGTGCTAGTATTCACCGCTTAAAATGCGCAAGTGTGATATATATATATATAAAATATATATATATATATATATATATATATATATATATATATATATATATATATATATATATATATATATATATATATATATTAGATTAATTACTTTTGTTATTTAATTAATTAAGATTAAAATTAATTAAATAGGTTTTTGAGAAATAAATAAAATAATGGAGTTAGCGGAGGATTATTATATTATAAACATTATTTATCATTTATAATACAATTTTGATTATAGGAAAAATTAAAACATTGTTAAGTAATTTTTATAAAGTTTACTTAAGTTAAGTGTTTTCACAAAAATATTCTAAGTGTTTGATTTTTAGAAAATTTGGGCATGACCCATTCGTTTGTACAATGTTTCCATATTTCTCAAGTGTTGCAAATTTTCCTCAAATATTCCACTAACTAACTATATGTGCAAAAATGTGATTGTGATATATATTGTAGTCGTCGTGAATGTTTTCATCGTTATATTATTCGTTATTGCTACGTTAAGTATTATCAATAGATTTCGACACAAAGTCAATATTTTGTCAAAAAAAAAGTCAACAAAGTCTATTTCAATATTAACTTAGTGAAAATGTCAATTTTTACCCTTCCGGAGATTAAACGTCTCAAAATAGGTCAGAAAACGGTTTTCGTTATATTTATTGTTTCGTTAACTCTTAATAAACACGACGAGTCGGAAAATACTCCAAAAATCATTTTCATCATTTTTGTTGCTCATTGGGCCGAAAACTAGAGAAAAGCCCAATAACCAAGTTTTAGTCCAAAACGCATTTTTAGTTATAACGTATATATCGACGCGTTTCTAAAAATCATTTTACTCGCTCATTGGGTCCGTTTGGTCAAAAGGTCAAAACTACAAAATCCTTCATGGGCTTCGACCCAACAGTAAACTCATGGGTTTTATGGCCCAAAAATTAATTTAGTCCATTTTGTTATTATTTAGTACTTATTAGTTACTTAGTAAACTTTAAACTTATCAAATAAGCTCTAATAAATAAGCTACTTATCTAAATATTCCAAGTTGACTATTTTATGGTCTATTCGACCCATATTATTTAGTTCAACTCATTTTCCCATTTTTACTAGTTATTTTCTATAGCTTATGGCTTATTAAATAAGCTAATCCAAATAAGCACTTAACTATATTTTTCCACCATTTCACCATTAGAGCCAAAATTTTATGTTTTTCAAAACCCCAATAATCTTTTATTTTTAATCTAGCCGATCCATATACATGTCCTCAAAAGCTTATATATTGATTAATTTCGCGTAAAAACCGTAACTAGTGTTTGTATCATCAAACTAACACTATATGTAACAAGATTTACCACACAAGCAAGAAATTTATAAACTAACTCATAAAACTCATAAAAGTCGAGCACTATATAGAAGCATACAAGCCCTAGATTTTTCCAAATCAACAAAATATATACTTTCAACACTTTTAAACATCTTTAGGCATCAAATGAACAAGAGATTAACAAGATTTGAAAAGTTTTATGGATCCTTACAATGGTTGTGGATTTAACGAGCCAAGAAAGACCAAGAACACCCAATGCTCCACCAAATTTACCCAAACCAAGCTCCAAATAACCCAAAAACCTTTAATATACACTTTGATTGTCTTGAACTTCAAAAAAAATGGATGGATTTTAGAGAAAAGAGTGTGTCGTGGGTATGGATGATCAAAAATGATCAAGGAATGGTTAGATGATAAGAATGGATTGCATGGTTTGTAGTTATAGCATTTAGGGAAAAGTATGTATTATAAATAAGATTATAACTTGTTAGTGGGTGTATTTTGTCACTTTGTGGGGGAAGTCTAACTAAGGGCCAGTTTTGGCTGAATTAGGGGAGGTAGAAATTTAATTTTTACTCCTCGTTGGTGTATCGTGTGTCGGTTTGAGCTTAAAACGCGACCGTAAAGTCCCGTTTTGACGTTTTTGGACACGTTTACGTAAAATAAAGTTTTTATCCGCGTTTTTGTCAGAAATGTAATAAAATATCATTAATGACTCAAAAATATATTTATTTGACTGCTACCATATGTACTGTGCTGTCGGTACGCGCGTGCGGTTGTTTTTCAGAAAAAATGCGAGAAAGCTCTTAGTAAATTACGAGACTTGTCAGTAACTATCAGAAATGTGATAATTTAGGCTTACTGACAAAAATATACTTTTTCTGCAGTGACTGTAAGCTACAGTATGCGGGACAACTCCCAAAAAAGCTCAAAAATACTCAAAAACATGCAAATACGCATAGAAATGCTTAGCTTAAAAATAAATAATACTCATATAATTTTAATTAACAACGTGAAAATTACCATTTGTCACAGTCTCCCCATCTAATCAGAAAATCCGTCCCGGATTTCAATTTACGTTACTCGTTGGTTTCGAAAAGAGATGAGGGTATTTTCGCTTGATTTCGTCCTCTCGCTCCCAAGTGTATTCGGGGCCTCTGCAAGAGTTCCATCAGACCTTCTCAATTGGGATACGACTCCGCTTTAGCCGTTTCACTTCCCGGTCCATGATTTCAATTGGCTCCTCAATAAAATTTTACCTCTCATCAAGCTGAATCTCATTCAAAAGGGATAACGACACTTTCATCAGATAAGCACTTTTTCAAGTTGCTGACATGAAAAATGTCATGTACAACGCTGAGCTCAGATGGCAGTTTGAGTCGGTAGGCTACCGGCCCGATCCTGGCAAGAATTTTGAAAGGTCTAATATAGCGAGGGTTCAGCTTACCATGCTTGCCGAATCTGATCACGCCTTTCCATGGCGAGACTTTTAACATCACTTTATCTCCCACTTGAAACTCAAGGGGTTTCCGCCTCTTGTCGGCATAACTCTTCTGACGGTCATGAGCCGCCTGCATTCGGCTCTTGATCTGCATGATCTTTTCAGTAGTCTCGTGGACTAGTTCCGGTCCGGTAAGTTGGCTTTCTCCAACTTCCGCCCAACAAATTGGCGATCTGCACTTACGACCATAAAGTGCTTCATACGGTGCTGCTTTAATGCTGGTGTGATAACTGTTGTTATAGGAAAACTCGACTAAAGGCAAATGCCTGTCCCAGCCGTTCCCAAAATCAATCACACAGGCTCTCAACATGTCCTCTAATGTCTGAATGGTCCTCTCACTTTGACCATCGGTCTGAGGATGATAAGCTGTACTCATATCGAGGTCAGTTCCTAAAGCGTCCTGGAGCGACCTCCAAAAATTTAACGTGAATCGACTGTCTCGATCAGAGATAATAGAAACAGGCACACCATGCCTCGCGACAATTTCCTTCACATACAGTCGCGCGAGTTTATCCATGCTGATATTTTCCTTTATAGGAAGGAAATGCGCTGATTTAGTGAGTCGGTCAACGATTACCCAAATCGTGTCATAACCACTCGACGTCTTAGGCAACTTAGTAATAAAATCCATAGTAATACGCTCTCATTTCCATTCTGGGATCTCAGGTTGAACAAGCAGACCGGACGGTCTCTGGTGTTCAGCCGTACCTTAGAGCACGTTAAACACTTGCTGACGTATTCAGCTATATCGGCCTTCATGTTTGGCCACCAATACAACTTTTTCAAGTCTAAGTACATTTTGTCAGATCCTGGGTGAATGGAGTACTTGGATTTGTGGGATTCGTGCATGATCAAATCACGAATTCCTCCACACAATGGAATCCAATACCTGTCTCCATAACATAAAATCCCATCGGATCTTCTGACAAGACCGTGCTCCAATTCTGGCATTCTGTGAATCTTCTTACGCGGTCGATTTTCATCCTTGAGTACCTCGCCTTGAGCCTCAAGTATCTTTGCTGTAAGCGGCGAATTGATCTTCATCCCTAACGATCTAACTCTAAGAGGTTTGATCCGCTCTTTTCTGCTAAGGGCGTCGGCAACAACATTTGCCTTGCCTGGGTGGTAACGGATCTCACAATCATAGTCGCTAAGCAATTCCAACCATCGGTGCTGTCTCATATTCAGCTCCTTCTGGTTCAAGATATGCTGTAGACTCTTGTGGTCGGTATACACTACGCACTTAGTCCCACAAAGATAGTGTCTCCAAATTCTTAGTGCAAATACGACTGATCCTAATTCTAGGTCATGGGTTGTGTAGTTTTTCTCATGGGTTTTCAACTGTCGAGAAGCGTATGCTATTACCTTCTCTCTCTGCATCAACACGGCACCCAAACCTTTGTGTGATGCGTTATAATACACAACAAAATCTTCGCTAACCTCGGGTAAAGCCAAAATAGGTGTACTACACAATCTTTCCTTAAGGAGTTGAAAAGCTTCTTCCTCCTTATCTCCCCAGTCGTATTTCACATTCTTTTGGGTCAGTTTCGTCAATGGCTTAGTTATCTTAGAGAATCCCTCTATAAACCTTCAGTAATAACCGACAAGTCCTAAGAATTGTCGTATTTCCGTTGGTGTTGTGGGCGTTGCCCAATCCTTAATGGCCTCAATCTTAGCAGGATCTACATGAATTCCTTGCTTATCTATCACGTGAACAAGAAATTGCACAGTCGATATCCAGAATTCACACTTCGAAAACTTAGCATATAACTCTTCCTTTTTCAATAATTCCAGAATTAGCTTGAGATGTTCCTCATGCTCTTGCTCATTCTTGGAATATATCAGGATATCGTCAATGAACACTATCACAAATTTATCCAAATACGGCTTACACACACGATTCATGAGATCCATGAATACTGCTGGTGCATTTGTCAAGCCGAATGGCATAACTTGGAATTCGTAATGGCCATATCGGGTTTGGAATGCAGTCTTCGGGATATCCTCTTCCCGGACTCGAAGTTGGTGATAACCCGATCTCAAGTCTATCTTAGAATAAACCGATGAACCTTGCAACTGATCGAATAAATCGTCTATCCTCGGGAGCGGGTATCTATTCTTAATGGTTAGCTTATTCAGTTCCCGGTAGTCAATACACATCCTGAAGGATCCATCCTTCTTCTTTACAAACAAGACAGGAGCTCCCCAAGGCGAAGAACTCGGTCTGATAAAACCTTTTCCAGATAGTTCAGCTAACTGGTCAGACAACTCCTGTAATTCCGTAGGTGCTAAACGATAGGGTGCTCGCGCTACAGGCGCGGCTCCTGGCACTAAATCGATTTGAAATTCGATTTGTCTGGCCGGTGGAAGTCCCGGTGAAAATCCCTTACGATTGGCACATCTTCCAACCTTTTCTCTCCAGGTTCCCTTTCTTTCTTTTCCGTGACATGAGCTAAAAAGAGGTAGCATCCCTTCTCGATGTACTTCTGCACCTTTGTACACGAGATGATGCTCAATCTTGATGAATGCGCACGATCAGAGCGATCGCCTTCAATGATCAGAACTTCGTTCCCATAGGGTACTCTAACGATCTTCTCATCACAGATGATGACGGCATGATATTTCGATAGCCAATCCATCCCTATGATGACGTCAAAACTACCCAATTCCACTGGCATCAGATCAATGTTGAACGGACGATTCAATAAGTTTAGAGTGCAACCCCTTATAATGATACCTACTCTTTCTAGGTTTTCGTTTGCTAGTTCTACGTCAAAGGCATAATCTAAGGTGGTCGAGGCTATATCGAGTAAAGGACTAAAAGCGGTCGATACAAAGCTTCTATTTGCTCCCGTATCGAAAAGTACTGAAGCATAACGATTATTTAAAAGAAACGTACACGTCACCACGTTCGGGTCGTCCTGTGCTTCCCTTCTGCCTACGGCATAAACTCTTCCACGGGCTCTTCCTTCATTGCCCTGATTCCCATTCTTAACCATTGCCACCTGGCTTCCTGGTCCTCCACCGTTTCCTTGGTTTCGGGGCTTATTGCACTCGTTCCGATAATGACCCTTTTCACCACATCCAAAGCAGGTGACATCCGCCTTACGGTTGTAGGGTGGTGCTGCTTGAGCGGTAGCTAGGGGTCTTGCCCTACAGTTCCTTGCCAAGTTCCCTATCCTCTGGCAATTGTTACACTTCACCGTGCACTGTCCCCTATGATGTAACTTGGAGCGGTTACAAAAAGGCGTATTCTTGTCATAACCCTTCTTGTCACTTGAACCAACTGCATAAACCTTGCCTACACTCTGCTTTTTGTTCTGAGAGCTGTTGTTATTACCCTTGGAGTGATCTTCCCACTTCCTTTTGTAGTCAGTACTCTTCTCTGGAATATCCTCCAGTTCCTGATCCATCAACTTGTTTGCCGTCTCCATGGTCTCATGAAGATCTACAGCTCTCGAGGTAGTCACATCACCTCTTATGGACTTCGGTAAACCACCGATATACCTCTCAATCAATCTTGCTTCAGTCCGAACCATTTCCAGACATAGCAAAGCCAACTCTTGAAACCTCTGGTTGTAAGCAGCGATATTGTTGTTTTGCACCTTTAAATTCCAAAACTCTATTTCCAACTTCTTAATCTCATTTCGTGGGCAATACTTCCTAATCACTAGTTCCTTAAAATCTTCCCAAGGCATAGCATAAGCAACATCCATGTTAGCCGATTTCATGTAGTTGTTCCACCAGGTCAATGCAGCATCCATGAAAGTGAACGATGCATACTTGACCCTGTCGTCCTCATTACAACCACTGATACGAAACACGGTTTCTAACTTCTCAATCCATCTAGTCAAACCAACGGCTCCCTCTGTTCCTCCAAATCCTCCAACCATGATTTTTCGGAATTCAGAGTAAGTACAACCACGACTGTTGGTCACTGGCCTAGACGTTCCGGTGTTGGTGGTCGAATTGTTTGCGGCTGCGAGAGCGGCGGCCACACGATCAGCAACAAGCTGGTCCAGTGTTGCTTGATTCACCACTGGGGCAGTAGCTGCGACCCTAGTCGATGTAACATTCTCAGCAATCTGGCCTTGTGCGGCTCTGGTCGGGGCGACATTCTCAGCAGTCCTTCCCCTCACTGACCTTGTCGGAATGTGATGCGTGGTTTTGCAACCTTACAACAGGTTTTACCTCTCGAGGGATCTCAAGAGGCTTACAACCCCACCAGGCAGTGTACCTGACCGATGTAGTATAGTGTAGTGGTAAGTACGGGGGATTGATCGTTCTCCACAGGGAATAGTGTCGTTAGGTATGAAAAAAACTACTCTAATAGGTCTAAGGGTGAGAGAAGATTCTTTTTGTGTTTTTATATTTTTATGAAAGCAAGTAAAATCTCAGGTTTGAAAGAGTGGGCGGAATTAGTTGCTAGTCAACTAACCCAAATAACTACGAATGCAAATAAAATAAAATAACAGAAAATGAAAAGGTGGTAAAACTTATATGGAGAGAAATGTGTTTACTTAGATTTCCTTACTCCCTAACTATCTTTTACCGGTTGATTAGTGTGTATTAATTGCGTGGATGACGGGTGTATTCCTTAATACCATTCGTGGGGTGGCGTACGTACTTCCCCAACTCTATGAACTCCTACTTCACTCCTATGTCGAGCCGGCTAAGAAGCTCCTAACATGGGATCACTAGAATTCGCTCATGCATTAAATACAACCATAAAAACCTTTAGTACGCATTGGTTCATGTTTCTTAAGACGTTCAAGCAAGTTACCGTATAGGAAGTTAGCCAGTTTTCTTAAGCCTAACATAGATGAACAATCATCCAATACAACTAATAACACACTAATAACCAATAATCAATAGCTAGGTTTCATTAGATCTAAGCAAACACAAGATAAATCTAGCCTAGCATGTTAAACAAAAGACAAGAACAAGATAGAATCAAACAACACATAGACATATTGAATGATTAATTGATAACTTATCTTCAATGTAACATGGAAGATCTCAAGGCAAAAAGCCTTGAAAAAGCTGCTAAAATCGTCTTAGGGTTTTTCACACACAAAGTTCCACACAAGTTCCACACTAATGACAAAAAATTGCAAAACTATATATAGAGTTTAAGGGCTGACGGCGTCACGTTGTAGATTCTGACGCCGTCACCTCGCCGCTTTTAGGGTTCCCGGATGGCCTTCCTGACGCCGTCCCTCTTTAGACCTCCAAAATCCGTTCTGGCTTATCAAGGCTTGACGCCGTCAGATTATGGCTTGACGCCGTCAGAATTCCCATGCAAATTTCTCTGGCTTATCATGAGTAATTTTCATATCCACCACTTTTGCCAAGCCATGACGCCGTCTAGAACAAATCCTGACGCCGTCAAAGGTACTTTCCAGCACAATTTTGAGACTTTGTCGTTTTCTTCACTTTTATGCTCCAAAAACGTCCAAAATGCTTCCTTTTCCAGATTTCTTCTCAAAAGTACCTAAAATGACAAAAGGAACGATTTAGGGCAATATTTGATCAAATAAATACGATTTAGGGCTTAAATGACCCCCTAAAAGCGGTACACTTTTCGCTTCATCAAATACCCTTACACTTGAGATTTGCTTGTCCTCAAGCAAATGCGCTTTTATTCTAATCAAAATACAAGTTAGGGGTCATTTAACACTAATATAAAAGTAATTACAACAAATAGTCGTTCCACTTTAATCATAATAAGCACGGAGATTATAGACTAGCACCTCACAAGTAGTGTTTAGATACTCACATCTCTCAAGTGTCATCAAAATAAATCTCATAAATGAAAACGGATAATATCTCTCACTACCTGTCATAGCAAATAGATTACCATAGGCTTGGGAAAGGATCGAAAACCTCCTCCACTAGGCGTAAGCACCTAAGATAAACTATCAAAGAGGGCTTTTACATGGGTTATAACGTTAGGTGTAGGGATATGATAAACACGGTTTTGTTGGATAAGGGATATTTTACTGGTGGCGAGTTAAAGATCTTGATTAATTACATGTACTATACAATGTTGCTAAGCCAAGACTCGACTCGATTTTAAGCTAAAAACAAAATAACAAAAACATAAAATAAACATAAAATGAAACGGGATGGTAGTCCGTATGTTTTTTTCAACTTTTCTTTTTCTCATTTTTTTTGTATTTTTCTTGATTTTTTTTTTCTTTTTTCCATACACTCTTGCCCTACCATCCAAAATAATACATCATAGGGGCATTGCATTCCCCTTACACTTGAACTTTTACATAACTTTACAAATAACTATTCTAATGACTCGAATTAAGATAATTGAAAAAACTTGGAGTACTTTTAAAATATTTAGCACATATGGGGGTAATAAATGATGTTCTTCCCCATTACTCCATTACACTAGTACTTTACCCATGAGTCCCAATCGTCCCAAAACAATATGTACAAGGATATGACTCGACTTAGCAACCATGTAATCAATTAAATAATTAACTTGGGTTTAAACAAATGTTGTCACAATAATGCACTAAAAATGAGTGCATACAAGGTGGGCTAAGGCGATTTGGGTGTACATTTTAGTGGGGTGTAAACAAATTCTTCCTTTAAGTAAAATGCTTAAAGGTCGAAACGAAAAGATAGGCTCTGAGGGGTGTACTAGGGGTATCGTGTACTAAAAATGAGTACAATGCAAAGGGTGTGGGAGAATTACTTGACCAATGTAGCCAACGTAATTATAACAAAATCACAGGTGTAAAACAATGGGTTAATCCTAATGCCTCTTATCATGTAGTAAATCTAACTACACGAATGTAGTCTCACTTGTGGCCTCGGAATGGTCCTAACGCAAGTTCTAGAATCTAAGTGCTACCGGTACACACATCATAGCATAAATGCTTTTCCTACCAATTCTAGGGGCGAACCTCACATATTTGGGGGTGGAAAATTTTTTAGTGGTACGGTTTTTGTGCTAGTCATATAACTCCTATCCGTGAGACGCTCATTAAGATCAAAGTTTCACTCCTAAATGTTGTAAAAAATTTTAAATTTGGCTCTAAAATTACCCTAACAGGTATTTATCTCAGTTTTATTACACATCTACTATTAAACAAACAAAAATCAAGCGTAATAGCATTCTCTAATCGTACTTTTACCCCCCCTTACACTTAAGATGAACATTGTCCCCAATGTTCAAATAACAAGATGTAAAAGTAAAAAGGTAAAAGAATGAAATCAAATACTCCCCTGATTCGCTCGGTGGATAATGTGGTAACACGGTTAGATCTTCTTCCAAGAGAATGTAGAAGCTCCATGACTAATGCATCGCCATAAGCTTGATCCAACAAACATTTCCTTGTCCAAAATAACCTGTTAAACCTGAGAAAACAAACACGAAAACCTGCATAACATCGGCGGGATAAACTCTATATAAGGATATAATGCTTGTGGAATGATAATTTTGCAGATTCCTGGAGATTATAAGTTAGAGATTTAATAAAAACTTTTTATGAAGACAAAACTTTCAAAATTTTCAGAAAATTAAACCTGAAGCCGTCAGGTTGTAAATCCTGACGCCGTCAGAAATGATCTGACAGAATTCTCATGTTAAGTTTCCGGAAAAATTTTGGAAAAAACCTATACCTTACTTCCTGGAATTCCTGCAAAACATCATTATGACTCGATACAAGCATTTGACTCAAACAAATACTAATATGTATGTTAATTTATTATTATTATGATTCATGTTCATTTGTGTTCTAATAAACCGATTTAGATTTCCCTTACACTTATCTTTTGCAAAATACCTTTATATGTAGTTAAGACGAAGTTAAAAACAAAATAAAGCATTTTCACAATTTAGTTTTGAACATGAATCAATAATAATAAAATTAAATCATACACACGGAAACAAATAAAATCAAACAAACAAAGAAATAAACACACAAAGCAAATATAGCTTGGGTTGCCTCCCAAGAAGCGCTTTTCTTTATTAACGAGTCTTGTAGCTAGACTCAAAGTCCTTCTACCCTATATAAGTGAGCTCGTCATCGAGGACGTCTTTAGGGTTAAGCTTGGATTGAAGTTTCCTATTGGTTTGCTTAGTACAATATATCTTTTCAAACTTCTCTCCATCCGGGTCATACAATGTCATCTTAATATGCCATGACCCATCTCCATCTTTGGGTGGTTTGTCCCAATCCCACTTATGATCATCGTCCTCACAATTCCACTTATTCATCCCTAGGTTAATTGGCAAAACTCCTAGGAAATCAATCATCCTCCTAAAAACTAGAGGGTCTTCAAACGGATCCAATTCGGTGTCCCTAGCCAAGAGTTGCTCTACCGTATGTGTTCGGTTAACAAAGTCCTCTTCTAGGTAAAATGGGCGTTGGGGTCCTATGAAGTCTCTATAGATCCAAGGTCCATATCTAGATGGTCTCCTATTTAATTCTAACCAATGGGGTGTTGGTTCATCACTAGTATCATAGGCATGTTTCTTCACATCATAGACTGACCAAGTATCGCCTTCTCCTACCGCTATCTTGGATTCCTTACAATCAATCATAGCACTAGCGGTCGCCAAAAATCCTCTACCTATCAACAAGGGGCATGTAGGGTCGCTAACCATATTAAGGACGTGAAAATCGGCTAAAATGGTTAGTTTTTCTATGTGTACTAACACGTCCTTGACTACTCCAACCGGGTAAGCAACACTCCCATCCGCTAAGCCTATTATCACCTCGGTTTCTTCAAGTTTCCCTGGTTTTAGAGAGGTGTAGAGAGGTAACGGAAGTAGGTTAAGGCTTGATCCAAGATCGGCTAATGTGTCATAAGCCTCCGAATTACCGATCTTGCAAGGTAGAACAAATAAGCCCGGATCATCTAATTTCTTAGGTAGCTTGTTTTGAACGAAGGCGGTCCCTTTTTCGCCTAACTTGAGCTTCTTCTCATCCAACACATCAACAACCGGACTTTCAAGGTGGAGCTCCTTGAATTCATTGTCAAGGTTTTGAGTGGGAGGTGTTTCAACTATGTTGTTGACCAATTTGGATGTCATAACTTCTTGGTCATTTTGAACGACTTGGGTTTGTTTGAAACAGGAGCTCATGGAATTGACCGAATAATATTGTGGACAAGAACTAGGAGACGAAACCGATGAAATGGCGTTGACGTTTAGTTTCGGGTTCTTGACCGTGTTGCTAGGGAGTGCTCCCATTTCTCGGTCATTGAGGGCTTTCAACAAAGTGTCAATCTTATTGGTCATCTCGCTTTGTTTTAGTTTGAAATCGGCTTCAAACTTTGCTAAACGAGCTTCTTGAGATGCCATAAACTGGGACATCAATCCTTCAAAGTTATTGGTACTACCATAATTGTAGGAAGGATTGTTATTGAAAGTACGGTTCGAGTTGGAACCGCTTGATTGGAAACGATTAGGTGGGTTGGAAGAATTGGTTTGTTGTGCGTTTTGGTTTTGTTTCCACCTAAGGTTCGGGTGATTTTTCCATGAGGGGTTGTATGAATCACCGTAATGGTTTGGCTCGGGTTTGAAAGTGTACCACTTGTCTCCCGCTCCGTCGGTACGCGAGGATGCGTAGTCCACAAAAGCTTGTTCGGGGAGTTCCATGCAATCACGAGTGTCGTGGGGACCACTACATAATTCACACGAAGAAGTGATTTTGTTCACTTGGCTTGAAGGTTAGGAGCTTCGTAGGATTTCATGAGAAACTTGACTTGGTCTTCAAGTTCTATGATCCTACGGTCGGAAGTGCTTGAATTGTTCGAAGGTAAAGATATTGCCTTGACCGTTTTATTCAAATCACGGGGGTCACTCCAACTTTCGTTGTCATAAAGAGCAAGATCCTCTAGGAGAGCCCATGATTGTTCCGCACGTAGATCACGTAGCTTACCACCGGCCGATTGGTCAATGGTTTGCCTCGTGTAGAGATTGATATGGTCATAGAAGATTTGGACTTGGAGCCAAAGTTCTATGCCATGGTGAGGGACTTTTTGGAGTAAGTCCTTGAATCGAGTCCATGCCTCGTAGAGGGTTTCGCCTTGACGTTGTTGGAACATCAAGATATCATTCCTTAGCTTGGTAGTTCTTCCCGGTGGGAAAAACTGAGCAAGGAAACGAGTGGTGAGATCATCCCAAGAGGTGATGGATCCTGCGGGTTGACGCTCTAGCCATTGACTAGCTTGGTCCCGCAAAGAGAATTGAAAGAGACGCAGTCGGGTCGTCTCTCGAGTGGCAACATCAAGGTCTATGGAATCAACGATTTTGAAAAAGTCCTTGAGATGTTGATTAAGATCTTCAGAACAAAGTCCATGGAATGCGCATCCGCTTTGCACCAACCGGATGGTGTTGGATCGCAAGGGAGTGACATTGGCTCCTTGAGTGAGCTCAATGGTGTTTCGATAGCCATGGTGGCTAGGACGGGAGTAGTCTCCTAAGGTACGGGCTCTAGGAGGTTGTGGTGGTTGTTGTGGTGGTGGGATGTTGGGATCAAGGATATTACCATCTTCCATGATGTAGAATGGTAATGGTTATGAACAAAGAAACGAAGAAAATAGATAGACTAAAGAAAACCTAGAAAGATAAAATAAAAATCTCACTAGAAAGGAATCTAGTGAGTAGACCTATAAAATAAAAATTCAACCTAAACAATAACTATTCCCCGGCAGCGGCGCCAAAAACTTGATGCGTGGTTTTGCAACCTTACAACAGGTTTTACCTCTCGAGGGATCTCAAGAGGCTTACAACCCCACCAGGCAGTGTACCTGACCGATGTAGTATAGTGTAGTGGTAAGTACGGGGATTGATCGTTCTCCACAGGGAATAGTGTCGTTAGGATTGAAAAAACTATTCTAATAGGTCTAAGGGTGAGAGAAGATTCTTTTTGTGTTTTTATATTTTTATGAAAGCAAGTAAAATCTCGGGTTTGAAAGAGTGGGCGGAATTAGTTGCTAGTCAACTAACCCAAATAACTACGAATGCAAATAAAATAAAATAACAGAAAATAAAAAGGTGGTAAAACTTATATGGAGAGAAATGTGTTTACTTAGATTTCCTTACTCCCTAACTATCTTTTATCGGTTGATTAGTGTGTATTAATTGCGTGGATGACGGGTGTATTCCTTAATACCATTCGTGGGGTGGCGTACGTACTTCCCCAACTCTATGAACTCCTACTTCACTCCTATGTCGAGCCGGCTAAGAAGCTCCTAACATGGGATCACTAGAATTCGCTCATGCATTAAATACAACCATAAAAACCTTTAGTACGCATTGGTTCATGTTTCTTAAGACGTTCAAGCAAGTTACCGTACAGGAAGTTAGCCAGTTTTCTTAAGCCTAACATAGATGAACAATCATCCAATACAACTAATAACACACTAATAACCAATAATCAATAGCTAGGTTTCATTAGATCTAAGCAAACACAAGATAAATCTAGCCTAGCATGTTAAACAAAAGACAATAACAAGATAGAATCAAACAACACATAGACATATTGAATGATTAATTGATAACTTATCTTCAATGTAACATGGAAGATCTCAAGGCAAAAAGCCTTGAAAAAGCTGCTAAAATCGTCTTAGGGTTTTTCACACACAAAGTTCCCCACAAGTTCCACACTAATGACAAAAAATTGCAAAACTATATATAGAGTTTAAGGGCTGACGGCGTCACGTTGTAGATTCTGACGCCGTCACCTCGCCGCTTTTAGGGTTCCCGGATGGCCTTCCTGACGCCGTCCCTCTTTAGACCTCCAAAATCCGTTCTGGCTTATCAAGGCTTGACGCCGTCAGATTATGGCTTGACGCCGTCAGAATTCCCATGCAAATTTCTCTGGCTTATCATGAGTAAATTTCACATCCACCACTTTTGCCAAGCCATGACGCCGTCTGGGGATAATCCTGACGCCGTCAAAGGTACTTTCCAGCATAATTTTGAGACTTTGTCGTTTTCTTCACTTTTATGCTCCAAAAACGTCCAAAATGCTTCCTTTTCCAGATTTCTTCTCCAAAGTACCTAAAATGACAAAAGGAACGATTTAGGGCAATATTTGATCAAATAAATACGATTTAGGGCTTAAATGACCCCCTAAAAGCGGTACACTTTTCGCTTCATCAGATACCCTTACAATGGGTGTGTTGGCGTTTTGTCCTCGTGTGACTCTGGTTGACTTTCGTTTGGGTGCCATTTATCTGCATCACAAAAGATGGCGATAAATGATATTTTCGTTTATAGAAAAAAATAAATCATATGGATATGTGGATAGCGAAAACAGAATACAAGAGTAAGGTCAACCACAGAGGAAAGACGAATAATCGTATAGGAAAGACTAAGCTTGTTATATATATATATATATCAAAAGATAAAGGTTCACAAAATTACAAGCTTGGTCAATAGTTAATTCTAAAATACTACAGAAATACTAATAGTCCTAGAAATATGTCATCACTACTACAATCTAAGCCTGGTCACTGGCTAGGCGTAACTCCTCCAAGCCTAAAGTCAATCCTCCAATAGCGGTCTCCAACTGGTTAACGCGATCCCTAAGCTCCTGGTTTTCCCTCATCACAGCTCCAATAGTGTACTCAGCAGTCGAAATCCTCTGCCACTGAATACGGTCAACACCTCTGGCTCGTCTCATCATACCCAATATCCTACTCTGGCCTCTGCCTAAACCAATGGCCCTGAAATCTAACCCTCTAAGCTCCCTGCCATGTAACCTCTCTAGAGCATCCAATCTAACTCTCAACCCAATCATCACTCTACGGTCAGAATACAACTCCTCAAATAAGACACAAGCTGCCTGATCAATAGTCCCAATCCGCCTCTCCACAGTCTGAATGCGATCAGACTGCTCCAATATCCTAAGCTGATCCGAATGTACATCAAGTAGATTCGCCTGGTTCGTCAGCTGAATCCAGATCTGCTCCATCTCAGTAGGCTCCTCAAGCTCTGCTAGCGGAGAAACCACTGGCGATGGGAGTGGAGTAGGCATCGGAGATGGTGGCATGAAAGAAGGAGACGACGGTGTGTACTCTGGGCTAGCTGCACGTACACCCGTGCTAACATCACAAGCAATGTCCAACCACTGACTGTCATCCAAACCCTGAATCTCAGCATCTCTGGAGCTCTGTCCAACCTCAAACAAACCCTGAAACTGTGCATCTCTCGAACTCTGTCCAACCTCAAATAATCCCTGAACATCCTCCATGATGCCCTTACCATCCCTCGGCATCATAACCTGATCTAAATCCATAGGAGTATCCCTATCCCTATCATCATCTAAACCCATAGGAGTGTGCTCGGTAGATGCAGTCACAGTAGGAGTAGGCTCATCCTGAACCTGCTCTGGATCCTCCACTGGATCCTCATCTGAATAGGTCTCCACTGATCTCCTACGTCTCTGACTAGGTGGGGAATGGTCTGGAGATGATGTACATGACTGAGGTGATGAATCAACAGGAGTATCCTAATAGTCTGATCTGACTCTCTTCCTAGGTGGTAAAACTGGGAAATCTGAGAGTCGCTGATAAAGTCCAGAATATACCGACATACGAGCAGTGCGTCGGCGAACAGGTGGGGTATCATGATCATGCTGAGTAAAGGCGTACAACTGAGCTAGTGATGAACGGTGTGCTGTGGTGGATCTGTGCAAGTATGGTGAGGTAGATACCTGAGCGGTGTGTACAGGCTGAGCTGGAATAGATGGCTGAGGAGTAGCACGAACAACCTCCATCAGTGGATCATCCATGAATGGGACTGGCTGTCGTGTCGGAGAAGTGAGTCCATCAGTAGCTACCTCGGAGTGTGTGCCGAATAGGAGAGACATAGTATGTGACAAATATAGTGGCAACTCATCGAGATGATCTAAAGCAGTCTCGATCTGCTCTTCTTGCCGTTCTAATCACGTCAGCAGGGTGGAAATAGTCGGTTGTCGTTCCTGTGCTGATTGTGAGTTTTCACTCACATCAAAGACTCGCGGTGGAATAGGAAAGTCGGGAATAGGTAATCAGGGTAAAGCATGATATCGGGCGATAATGGTCCTAGCTTCTTTACTAAGTTTAAACGGAACAAATAAGGGATAGAAACTTATAGATGATAGTGGAGGTAGAGGCAAAGATGTAGGAACTGACGGTATATATTTAGGAAAGTGGATGTGGTAGTGGTGATGAAGATGTAGGTACAAGCGTGATGTCAAGTACTGTCGTGATATTTTTAATATCCGAGTCCGACATAAGAGGAATAGAATGGGTAGAGGAAGTCAGGATTCTGAAACCACCCGGTAATTATAAAATTTTTATGTAACACCCCCAAAATCACAATATTCGCGGAAGCATACACTTTGGGGTGCTACGAGGTCGATAATCATAACACAAGATATAGGGAACGGATTAAAAATCCATTTTAAAATATATTACATAAGTCAAATTATGTAGCGTTACATAAAATCCATTTCAGATGAAAATGAAGCCCATTTAAGTAAAAGGTCAAACTGTCAGAGTAAACGCATTAAAAACATTTCCATCACTTATTACGACCGTCGCCATGCTCTGCACTCAGCTAAACGCACCTCAGTTTCCTGAGAAAAACATGCTAAAAGTCAGCTAACGCTGGTGAGTTCATAGGTTTAAATAAATAGCACATATGGACCGATAGCAATATCATAAAAACAATTCAGCAAATACACACTACTCAGCTATGCAAACACTAAGCCTCATCCTACCGATCTATGACAGTGCAGCACGCCAGCCTGGCGTTAGCAATTAAATAAGGGTGCCCGCGAGTGTTAATCCCCAGACCCTCGGACTATTATTCGATTTGGTATACGTTCGCCTTGGCTATGCCGAGCCAACCGAACGGGGACGTCACTCCCAATAGATCTATTTATAACAAACGACTTCCTAGACCGGAATTAACGGCGGATGATAGTGGGCACAAAATGGGATTCAGCAAACTTAGGTTTCTGCATATTAGTGTGTACTTAAAAACAAAATTCATTTTTGGACCATGAAAACAGTTTTGCATGTTTCTCACCCCAAGCTTATAAAGCAAAAATCGTATAAAATATGGGGCTATAAACTCACCTTTCAACAACAGCAATCTGCTAAGCAACAAAATAATGCAACCGCGCCGACAGACAACCTAAATCAGTACGGTAAGTCTTAGCGAAAATACTCGTGTCTCATGTGTCTTTATTTTATTTGAAAAGTTTACGCTTGACTAGTGCTCGTGTATTTCTTGCTTGATGTGTGGTAAAATATATTTTGAAACAATTTATCGTTGACGTTCTTTATGACGGTGGCTCATGGTGAAAGTGTACGGTGGGAATACGTAACGGAACATCCGTGCTAGTATTCACCGCTTAAAATGCGCAAGTGTTATATATATACTCATATATATATATATATATATATATATATATATATATATATATATATATATATATATATATATATATATATATATATATATATATATATAGGGGGGCTTTATTTTCAGAACCCTGTTATGTGCGAGAACTGCGAGAACTCTTCTAGACCAATAAGATTTTTTTAAATATTAAAGATTATTATTTAATCATAAGGGTATTTTAGTAAAATACAATTTTCATATTATTTTCGAATTTTTTATTAAATCCCGTTTTCCTAAATTTTCGGATTTTTTTTTTTTTTTTTTTTTTTATTTTTTTTTTTTTTTTAATGTGTAGCCAGAATATTATAAGAACATATGTGTTTTTGTTTCTTTTTTTTTTGAAAATAATTAGATGCATGCATGTTTTTTAAATAATGTAAATTTAAATGTGTTTCTATAATGTAATTGTTCACATTTTTTTATCAACCTATCAATATTTTTGTCTAACCATTTTTTTTAAGAAGTTTGAAACACAAATCAAAGAAAATAAATCATTATAAAAGAAAAAAATAAGATTCATATACTTAAATGTTACATTCCACTTAATTACAAGAACATAAAACACGTATGCAATAATCGTATATCTTCAAAAATCACAAATTATCTTCATGTATATTTTTGTTCATCCACTTCTCGGTCTTCAATGATATCATCTTCATCAATCTGAAACAAGCATGCACAAAAACAATTAAACCATAAACAAATAAGAAATAAAAAAATAATCCTAACAACTATTATAACGCATATGCACAATCTTGTATAACATGTATGTTCTATGAAAACCAAAATGTGTACCGAATAACATGTATGTTAATAACATTAAAAACAGCCATGTTCAATGTAAAAACAAGTATGTTCAATGAATAACATGTATTTTCTATGAAAACTAAAATGTGTACTGAAAAACAAGTATGTTCACCGAAAAAACAAGTATGTTCAAACACGAATTCCACATTTAATCTAGACATGTATTATCTACACATGAAAAACATCCATGTTCAATGCAAAAAACAAGTATGTTCACTGAAAAACGAGTATGTTCATAAAAAACAAGTATGTTCAAACACGAAGTCCAAGTTTAATCTAGACATGTATAATCTAGACATGAAAAAACAAATATGTTCACAGCAACATGGTTCACTCATAAAGGTAAACACTCATAAAGGTAAACACATCTCAAAAAAAATTGTTTCATCATGTGATGATAATAATAACACTACCATGTAATTGATATTAATCGAGTTCCTACGATCAATTCATTTACCACGTATTAATTGATATTAATTGTTTCATCATGTGATGATAATCAAACCCCACGATCAATTCATCCCTCACAGATCCACGTATAATTTGACCAAAACCACAAGCGACAACCAATTATTTAATTGGTACGAGAATATATCAGCCAATTTAATGAATTGATAATAATACGAGGTTTGTACCTTTAATGCTTATGTCGCCAAGAATATTACAACATAATCACAGTAGCAGCTCAAATACCGACTTCAAAAAATATTGTAAAACACCATAAAAATATTTGTGCTGCTACTCTTATTGCTTATGTGGCCAAGAATATACCTGCTCTTTGTGCTGCTACTGTGATTTATATACCTTTATTTAGTCAACAAATAAAGTCTTTATTAAAAATATTTAGTCAACAGAAAATATTATACCTGCTCTTTGTGCTGCTACTGTGATTATTATACCTTTATTTGTTGACTTTATTGCTCGAGCAGATCTGGAGCAGGTACCATTATTGCTTATGTCGCCAAGAATATACCGAACCCCTTTTCTTCAGATCTGTATCATATCAACAAATAAAAACGTCCGATCATTATACCTGCTCCAGATCTGCTCTTCTTTGATCGAATCTGATCCATCTTCAAAACTGCTCTTTATTAATTTTTTTACCCCTTCACAATTAAATCACCATATTTTAATTTACAAAGATCATCTTTAAAACGTCCGATCGGTTGAACAATTATGCTGTAAACACAGATCTCATCAAATAAAAACAATAGAAGTTGCAGCGTGGTGATTTGATTTAAGGATAAAGAATGTGCAGCATTTTTTTTGAAGAGTGCGGCGTTTTTTTTATTAGGGTAGAGTGATAAATGTGGATGTTAGTGGGACGGTTTTGTAGAGAGGGGGAGATGAAATTCCATTACTACCCTTTTTTTATTTAAGGATTAATATTTAGTTTTTGATTTATTACATTTATGCCATTCATCATCTTGGCCATTCATCTACTTATCCAACGGTTTAAAAGAGGTTCTCGCAGTTCCCGCACTTAACAGGGTTCTGAAAATAAAGATACACTATATATATATATATATATATATATATATATATATATATATATATATATATATATATATTATATATATATATATATATATATATATATATATTAGATTAATTACTTTTGTCATTTAATTAATTAAGATTAAAATTAATTAAATAGGTTTTTGAGAAATAAATAAAATAATGGAGTTAGCGAAGGATTATTATATTATAAACATTATTTATCATTTATAATACAATTTTGATTATAGGAAAAATTAAAACATTGTTAAGTAATTTTTATAAAGTTTACTTCAGTTAAGTGTTTTTCACAAAAATATTCTAAGTGTTTGATTTTTAGAAAATTTGGGCATGACCCATTCGTTTGTACAATGTTTTCATATTTCTCAAGTGTTGCAAATTTTCCTCAAATATTCCACTAACTAACTATATGTGCAAAAATGTGATTGTGATATATATTGTTGTCGTCGTGAATGTTTTCATCGTTATATTATTCGTTATTGCTACGTTAAGTATTATCAATAGATTTCGACACAAAGTCAATATTTTGTCAAAAAAAAGTCAACAAAGTCTATTTCAATATTAACTTAGTGAAAATGTCAATTTTTACCCTTCCGGAGATTAAACGTCTCAAAATAGGTCCGAAAACGGTTTTCGTTATATTTATTGTTTCGTTAACTCTTAATAAACACGGCGAGTCGGAAAATACTCCAAAAATCATTTTCGTCATTTTTGTTGCTCATTGGGCCGAAAACTAGAGAAAAGCCCAATAACCAAGTTTTAGTCCAAAACGCATTTTTAGTTATAACGTATATATTACAAAATCCTTCATGGGCTTCGGCCCAACAGTAAACTCGTGGGTTTTATGGCCCAAAAATTAATTTAGTCCATTTTGTTATTATTTAGTACTTATTAGTTACTTAATAAACTTTATACTTATCAAATAAGCTCTAATAAATAAGCTACTTATCTAAATATTCCAAGTTGACTATTTTATGGTCTATTCGACCCATATTATTTAGTTCAACTCATTTTCCCATTTTTACTAGTTATTTTCTATAGCTTATGGCTTATTAAATAAGCTAACCCAAATAAGCACTTAACTATATTTTTCCACCATTTCACCATTTGAGCCAAAATTTTATGTTTTTCAAAACCCCAATAATCTTTTATTTTTAATCTAGCCGATCCATATACATGTCCTCAAAAGCTTATATATTGATTAATTTCGCGTAAAAACCGTAACTAGTGTTTGTATCATCAAACTAACACTATATGTAACAAGATTTACCACACAAGCAAGAAATTTATAAACTAACTCATAAAACTCATAAAAGTCGAGCACTATATAGAAGCATACAAGCCATAGATTTTTCCAAATCAACAAAATATATACTTTCAACACTTTTAAACATCTTTAGGCATCAAATGAACAAAAGATTATCAAGATTTGAAAAGTTTTATGGATCCTTACAATGGTTGTGGATTTAACGAGCCAAGAAAGACCAAGAACACCCAATGCTCCACCAAATTTACCCAAACCAAGCTCCAAATAACCCAAAAACCTTTAATATACACTTTGATTGTCTTGAACTTCAAAAGAAATGGATGGATTTTAGAGAAAAGAGTGTGTCGTGGGTATGGATGATCAAAAATAATCAAGGAATGGTTAGATTATAAGAATGGATTGCATGGTTTGTAGTTATAGCATTTAGGGAAAAGTATGTATTATAAATAAGATTATAACTTGTTAGTGGGTGTATTTTGTCACTTTGTGGGTGAAGTTTAACTAAGGGCCAGTTTTGGCTGAATTAGGGGAGGTAGAAATTTAATTTTTACTCCTCGTTGGTGTATCGTGTGTCGGTTTGAGCTTAAAACGCGATCGTAAAGTCCCGTTTTGACGTTTTTGGACACGTTTACGTAAAATAAAGTTTTTATCCGCGTTTTTGTCAGAAATGTAATAAAATATCATTACTGAATCAAAAATATATTTATTTGACTGCTACCATATGTACTGTGCTGTCGGTACGCGCGTGCGGTTGTTTTTCAAAAAAAATGCGAGAAAGCTCTCAGTAAATTACGAGACTTGTCAGTAACTATCAGAAATGTGATAATTTAGGCTTACTGACAAAAATATACTTTTTCTGCAGTGACTGTAAGCTACAGTATGCGGGACAGCTCCCAAAAATGCTCAAAAACATGCAAATGCGCATAGAAATGCTTAGCTTAAAAATAATTAATACTCATATAATATTAATTAACAACGTGAAAATTACCATTTGTCACATTTTACTATGTAACTAATAATTAGAAATAAACATATATAAGTAACGTTTCAATGGCGTTGTGGCACGGAGGGCTTTGGTTAAGTTTTTGTGGAAAACGGTTATAGTCCAATGTTTGAAAACATTTGGTTCTCTATAACCATGGCTCTGATACCAATCTGTAACACCCCCGTTTTTTATATTCGCAGCGGAAATATAGGTTGGGGTGTTACTTCAAGGTTCACAGTCATGATAATAGAAAACGACTCGAAAAGAGACGTTTTAAATAAATTGTTATCATTCATTTATTTAAATCAGAGTTACATATAGAGGTCCCAGCGGGATGTTTCTGTTAATACGTGATAAAAGTTACATTATTAGTTGAATGATAACGAACTAAACACTCTTTTTATAAGAAGAAAGTCCATGCCACTCCGTGCCAAATCGTACTTCCAGTTACCTGAGATAAACATGCTTAAAAAGTCAACACAAAGGTTGAGTGAATCCATAGCGTTTAAAGTTAAATTAGTTTGAACACAAGCTAAGTAGAAAGTAAATCGGTAATATCGCAGTTCGTTATATATTGCTCTAAGTCTCATGAATCGCAAGACGTTAACACGATGGACATCATAGTTACTAGTATAAGCTAATGATGTAAATCACTACATAACTAAATGTAGCAATTATGCCCTCGAGTAGGAGTCTGCCTGAAACTCTTTATTAAACGTTTTAAAATAAAACGCATTGGGTCACTTATCCAGCAACACAAAGGGGTTGTCAACCCAATAGATATATTCATTATATTCGCGCTCACCAGAAAGTGATTAATGGTTCATGATAGAGGGTCTTTAAATAGGCAACAGTTAAACTTATGCAATATAAATCAGGAAAGCATACAGAAAAATACTTGTGTTCGGTTTAGTAGCATGTATCTCCCCACAAGTTTGGAAAAACGTATAAAGAAAAGTGGGACTATGAACTCACCTTGATAGTCTGGATGGAAAACAAAATTAACTAAAGTTAATAAACGTCTCCGGTACGTAACCTTGGTTGGTATATCAAATTTCAGTAATCGTTCTTGAGTATAAATATGTTCTAGTGTTCGTTTCGTAACGTTCTTGGTTGTTGTTTAAATGTTAATTTGAGACAACATGAAGTCTCTTCAAAAGTTATAAGATTTTATCCCATTTCTTATTTTTATGTGTTCGTTCCGTTCGTTCGTTAAATAGATATCTGTTTGTTCTTTATCGAAGAAAACGTATTTAGTTTATTTAAAATAATAATAATACTAATAAGAATAATAATAATAATTATAAGAATTATAATAATATTAATAATTATTATTGAGTATGTTTCACTTCATCCCCTAATGTTTCGCATATTGACAACTTTTACCCTTGAACTTTCATAAAATGACAAGTTTTACCCCTTAACTTTTATAAAATTACAATTTTTACCCTTCAACTTTGGTTAAATGACAACTTTTACCTCTATAGTTTCAAAAATGACACTTTTTACCCCTAGGGTTTAGGTCGACTGCATATCAAGTCCTTTTTATTATTTTAGTTAGAGTTTTGGCAAAATTTACCCCTGAGTCTCCCGTCGCGTTACACACGACGTCCTTATTTCTTAAAAACGCTCTATATCTTTAGAAAAATGGCAAAACTTTTTACGACTCTTTTGTAAACTTATTTATTAGTTTATAAACTAGATTTTGACAAAATCCCAGCTCGTGATTCGAGCTCACGAGCTCGAAATAAATTAATTAAGGTGCGTTTGGTTCGTTTGGTCGAGGCAGAAAACACGCGACAAAGAATGGGTTGTATCTTAGTGAATTCTTAACCAAATGAGTCCGTTCTTTTTCCTACATTTAGTCAGCTGATAGACCTTCATTATACCAAAAACCTAGAATTTTTAAGACTCGTTTTCTAGTCGAATTTTAGACCACAAGTTGGGGGTCTGCTGCTGTCTCGACAGCCACAAAAAGAACAAAAACAATTTTATTTTAGATTTTAAAACTTATGAACTAGGAATCTTTGATTATATTTAGTATCCTTAACATGTTTAAGATATTTCTAATTAGTTTTAGGTATTTTAGGCTTGTGAAATGAATTAAAAGGGTGTTTGTTTTGT